>CM075210.1:4125203-5466354 GCA_037577465.1 Liposcelis bostrychophila | reverse complement strand
TGCAAAATTTGGACATTTGCTAGAAAATTTTTTACAAATCGCCGTTGTGATTTTTGGATTCTGCGGGTTCAAAAACATAGGTTAGGATGTCTTTCAGCAAATTATTACCTCCTATATAGATGCCGGTAGCTTCAATTGAAGAAATCTGGCCAAAAAAATCGAAAAAACGCTTGAAAATGATCAATTAATGGGCCCCATGTATTTTTTACAAAGTCGTCGTTGTGATTTTCGGATTCTACAGGTTTGAGAACGTAAGCTGCCATGTTTTCGACCAAATCGGTGCACGTTAAAGGATCAGGCAGAGTGAAATGCGAAAAATTAGGCCGAAAAAAATTAAAAAATGCCTGAAGATGTTCCATTTGCGAGCCCCAGAATTTTTTTTGAAAAAAACTGTTGTCATTTTCGGATTCTACGGGTTCGAAAACATGGGAAAAAAATATTGAAGCAAAATTATTGGCCTCTTAAATGAGAGGAAAAAAAATTTTTTACAACCAGCTTCACTTTTCGTCGATTTAGACCCTTTTTGGTCTTACAGGCACCCCTAATCGTCGACAAAAAAAAATTTAAAAAATTTTTTAAGGTTTCTTACATCATAAAGCACGCATTTTTGCCTCAGCCCCCAAACTTTTCAACAAAAAGTTTTTTTTGAACCACCCTATTATATCAGCATCTTAAAAAAAGGAAGGGGGTTTTCAAAATGTTGAAATCAACGCTAATGCTCTATAAGAGGTCTATTTTTATCAGGTGTTCGAAGCCGATGCCGGCGGCCGGCTATAAAATCACGTCGGTATCGAAGCTGGTGCCAGTGCTAGATAATTTTTTTTAAACTTAGTGCCAGCGCCGGTTCTGGCACCGGTCTTGTAATGATGACCCGATGGCAATGCTGAATATAATTGAGAAAGGCCACGATTTTTGATTATAATAAGTTTTTGAAGTAAAAAAAGGAAAAAAAAAAAGACAAAATTGATGGTGGTCTGGCACCCACGCCAGCTGCAAAAATTTTGCTATTCCGGTGCCTGCGCTGGCGCTAGCTCCAGCACTTTGGATATTTCGGCGCCGATTCCATGCGTCGGCTCCAACCAATTTTTACCGGCTTCGGACCCCTGATTTTTATTTACTGTGGGGATGGAGGAATTGTGGAGTTCAAAAATTTTTAATTGATCTTAGCATACAGAGATACTCTATCCTAGCTAAAATAATATACAATTTATTCTTTTTTTTTTAATAGGAAGCAGACCAGCATCGAAATCGAACAACTTAACGCTAGGGTCGTCGAAGCTGAAACCAAATTGAAAACCGAAGTGACCCGCATCAAGAAGAAGTTGCAGATCCAGATCACCGAACTCGAATTGTCTTTGGATGTTGCCAACAAAAATAACATCGAATTGCAGAAGACCATCAAGAAACAGAGTCTTCAACTTACCGTAAGATTCCATCCATTTTTTTTAAAAACTTACTTAATTAATTTTTAGGGTAATTAATAATTTTTTTTAAAATTTTACAGGAAATCCAAGCCCACTACGATGAAATGCAGAGGCAATTGGCTGTCACCTTGGATCAATACGGAATCGCACAACGACGTGTACAATCTTTGACAGCCGAATTGGAGGAGATCAGAGGCAACTTGGATGCTGTAAGGATTCAAGAAAAAAAATACAGAGAAGGCACTAGCTTAATCCATTTATTTTTTTTATTTCACAGGCTTTGAGAGCCAAGAGGAACGCCGAACAAAGCTACGAAGAAGCAACAAGCCGGGTCAACGAATTGACCACAATCAACGTCAACTTAGCTTCATCCAAATCCAAGATCGAACAGGAACTTGCGCAACTTGCCAACGACTACGATGAAGCCACCAAGGAACTCCGCGTATCGGACGAACGCTACCAACGGGCCCAATGCGAATTGAAACACACCGTCGAAATCTTGCACGAAGAACAAGAAAGGATCGTCAAAATTGAAGCCGTTAAAAAGTCCCTCGAAATCGAAGTCAAGAACTTGTCGATCCGCTTAGAAGAAGTAGAAGCTAACGCAATCGTCGGAGGAAAGAGAGTTATTAGTAAACTCGAGGCTAGAGTAAGTATTTTCCGAAAATTAAAAAGGAATTTTTCAAGTCGGCGAATGCTTAGGACGGTCGCGTTACTTGTCAGTTAGTTGCCACGAAACTCACAGTTCTGGTTTCAGGGCTGGCAGTGGTAATGGCGGAAATTAGACACTTTTATGTCAGTAGTAAAAAGTCTGATACTATTGCTGTCAGTTGTCAGTGACAGTTAAAACGGTAGTGTCAGTAACGCTTTTAGTAGTGAAACTGGTAGTATCAGTTATGCACCCGGCCCTATTTAGGTGTCAGTAGAGACTGACGGTTGGCATTGAGTAGAACCGATTATTATTGTATAGAACTGATCGCTGAGTCAGTTGGGAGTATCAGTGTGCACTTGGAACTGATAGTGTCAGTTTTGTGCCCGGCACAAGTTTTGATGTTAAAGAAACGAATGCTTGTCAGTTGAGGAACGGACACTGAAATCGCATGGTCAGTTCCACTAAGTAATCTCGGTTTTTCTAGTTTGTTGCCAGATTGACAGCGTTAGTACTTAATTGACAGCAGAAATTGTCTGCAATTGACAGTGTCAGATTGGAAAACTGATAGACTATTGTTTCCAGCTGTAAAACTGACAATATTGATTCAGCAATTAGTATTCCCGGACGTGAAACTGGTACTGCATGCTTAAATAGTGACACCTTAAATTCTACTCTTGTATTGGCAGTAATATATTTGTCACTCATAGGCATTTGTCAGTGACAAATATATTATCGCTGCCAATAGAAGAGTAGAATTTAAGGCGTCATTATTGAACTGACACTGACAATTGTCTATTGCTTGACTATAGTACTGAAGTACTACTGTCAATGACAAGTGTCAAAGTCAGTTTCAGTGCTGAAGTACTATAGTCTAGCAATAGACTACATTGACTACACTACACTGACAATTGTCTATTGCTTAATTATGTTAGACTATATTAGTGTTGCACTGTTAGACTACAGTACTTCAGTACTTCAGTACTATAGTCTATAACTATAGTCTATATTGCTAGACTATATTGTTACTATATTGCTAGACTATAGTACTACTACACTGACTATACTACACTGACAATTGACTATCGCTAGACTATAGTACTAGAAATAGAGTATAGTACTTCAGTACTATAGTCTATTGCTAGTCTATAAATAGTCTATAGTCAATAGACGATAGTACTGAAGTACTATAGTCTATTGACTATAGACTATTTATACTACTGCTATATACTTATAGTACTTCAGTACTATAGTCTGTACTATAGTACTTCAGTACTATAGTCTGTACTATAGTACTTCAGTACTATAGTCTATTGCTAGTACTTGCTTTAGAGTATAGTACTTCAGTACTATAGTCTAGCAATAGTCAATTGACAGTGTAGTATAGTCAGTGTAGTAGTACTATAGTCTAGCAATATAGACTATAGTTATAGACTATAGTACTAAGACTGTACTACAGTATAATAGCAATTGTACTATTAGTACAATTATACTATAAGTACAATTGCTAGTATACAACTGTACTATAAGTCACAGTTAGACTATAGTACTTCAGTGCTATAGTCTAACAGTGCAACACTAATATAGTCTAATATAATTAAGCAATAGATAATTGTCAGTGTAGTGTAGTCAGTGTAGTATAGTCAGTACTATAGTCTAGCAATAGATAGTAGCTGGACTATAGTCTAGCATATTGGCAGCGATAATATATTTTTCAGTGTCAGTGCTTCAGTACTGAAACTGACCCTTGTCAGTGACTATTGCTAGACTATAGTACTTCAGTACTATACTCTAGCAATAGTACTTCAGTACTATAGTCTAGCAATTGCTATTATACTATAAGTACTATAGTCTCCTAGTCTACTAGTCTATAAGTACTTCAGTACTATAGTCTAGCAATAGTCACTGACAAGTGTCAGTGTCAGTTTCAGTACTGAAGTACTGACACAGAAAAATATATTATCGCTGCCAATAGAAGAGTAGGTACTGACAAATGAAGTAGTAAAACTGACCCTGTCAGAATTGAAACTAATAATTTAATTTGTGCTCCTAAATCATTTTATGCTGTTAGTGGCTAAACTAATACTTATCAGTTCCGAAACCGACGCTATCGATTGTGAAACTTGTATTGTCAGTTGTGGAATAAGTGCACTTGCACCGTCTGTACAAGTAACGTCCTCTTTCCTCTTTTGCGTTTTGCACCTCGGTATAAACAAAATACTAATGACATTTTTTTTTTCTTTTTTTTAAATTTAGATACGAGATATCGAATTGGAACTTGACGAAGAGAAGCGCCGACACGCAGAAACGATCAAGATCTTGAGAAAGAAGGAACGTACAGTTAAAGAATTAATGATTCAATGTGAAGAGGACCAAAAGAACGTTATCCTTCTTCAAGAAACCCTGGACAAAGTCAATCAAAAGGTTAACATTTACAAGAGACAGCTACAAGAACAGGTAAAAATTTTTCTTCCTAAAATCCCATTTTTTTTTCTTTTTTTTAATTTCCCTCGAATATTTTATTTTCTTAATTCCCTTTTCAGGAAGGAATATCGTCACAGAATGTCACTAGAGTCCGACGATTCCAGCGCGAACTCGAAGCTGCTGAGGACCGAGCCGATACTGCTGAGAGCAATCTGTCACTGATCCGTGCCAAGCACAGGACCTTCGTAACCACAAGCACCGTTCCCGGATCCCAAGTCTACTTGGTCCAAGAATCTAGACATGCGACTACGACATCTACGCAGGAAACATTTTAAATAACAAACAAAAAAGAGCCCGAAAAAATGTTAACAAAAAATTTAAAAAAAAAAGAATAAAAAAATACAAAAAAAATTAAAAAATTACATACGACGATTCAGACTGTTCGAAAAAAACAAAATAGAGCAATGGCCAGCCCCGTCTTGCTCTTAATACCAAAAACAGGTTAGGGTATTCGTATAAATCATTTTTAAAAAAAAGAAAAATTTATTGCGTTCAATTTTTTTTTTTTTTTTCAATTTTTTTGCATAACAGCAAATTTTTTTAATAAGCATTTACATCAATTGTTTAACGATCGATATAAAAAAATGTGCATTTGACCAATTATTAAAAAAAAGGAATTCTACATCGAAAAAAACGAACAGTCAAACTAGATATTACGAAAAAAAAAATATATTTATATATTTATAAAATTAATCCATCCATGTTTTTTTTTAAGTTCTCAAAAAATGCGATAATCTACAATAAGAAATCTCGCACGGTCAAAAATTAATTACCATCAAATTATAATTAATTTGTAGTTATTTCATTTTTTCTGATAGAAGTGATATTAAAAGAGAAAAAAAATTTTTAAGTAAAAATATAAGATGGCTTTTTTTTTCTTTTAGGTGAAAAGGCATTAAAAAAATTGTAACCGAAATTAATACAAATTAAATTTATAATTAAAAAATTTCGTAAAATTATTTCCCGAATTGTAAACCCTTTTCCGCCGGGGAATCAAAAAAACAACGCGAAAGCTTTCTTCGTAAACAACCTGTAAAGGGACGCCATCTTAGAAAACATTTTAAAAATAACAATAATTTTTTTTTTTTAAATTAAAATCTTGTCTGCTTTACGTTTTTTTCAAAGAAAGCTTATATTTTTTTTTAAATAATAAAGATGAGATATCCAGAAGGTACCTGGAAAATTAAATATTTGGTCTTTTTTTTAAACTAAATCAAATATAAATTAAACCCGGTAATCCTTAATCCCCAAAAGAACAATTTGGTTTTTTTTAAATTACCGGTACTAATAACCACTGACCAGAGTCGTTACCTACAGTCTCGCATCAAAAGGGTAACTTGCTTGCTTTACAACGATGTAATAACTTTTTAAGTCTAATAAAAAAATTTTACTCATTTATTCCTATAGGCACTTGAAAAACAATAAAAAGTCAATTACCCAACATTTCATCTCTATTAGATTTCAGAAAGTAAAAAAAAAAAAAAAAAATTATCAGAAATACTAACAACATAAGATTAATTTTCCCATTTTCGATATGCACAATCTAAGATGAACGTTTCACTTATTTCAATTTTTCTAATTTTGTCGCTCAGCGTCATTTCTGCATCTTACGTTCCAGGTCTGTATTATATAATTTGCCTCTGCTAAATTTATATTAAAAAATCGATTGCTTCTTATAGCTCGGAATATTAGCTACATGTTAGCTTCTGCTGGGACTCAAGGACATGAAGATGCTGATCCTGCTCAAAGACAAATAGCTTTTATGTTTTGCTGTGCAACGTTATTTTTTTGCTGCATTGGCTGACGGTGACGGAGGGCACCTTTTTTTTTTTCATATATGACTAATTCGAATTTTATTATTGCACAGTGAGAATGAATATAAACTCTAGTTGATAAAGCGTAAAATGCATACTCATTTCAGAATATTATACTCCGTCTTCAACGAATCTATACCTCAGAGTAGAACTGAGCGAAGACCATCTAAGCAACGTACTTCTTATTTAAAACCGGCGCCTTTTTCGTAAGTCGAAAACTGAAGTTGACATCACGTGCGCCATATTTCAAAGTCGCGGGTTGTATAAACCTTTCTCTTACTCTCAGAAACTCGAAAAAATTTTTAATAAGTTTATTACTAGGTATTTATCTTATATTTACAGTTAAAGTGAAGCATTTACCCTCCTAATAAGTTTAAATAATTTTATCGGAGCTTAAATCACAAGTGGAGACAAGCTATAAGGGAAAAGTCGCGCATGAAATTCGAAGAAAAAATTGTAACACTCACTGCCATCTGTTGAACGTTATTGCAACTAAAAAAAAAAAAAAGGTTGGCAACATTTAAAATGCAATATGGCGTTAGTCAGATTTACGTCAATTTACGTATATTACTGCTTTGCCAAATATAAAATTTCGCCGTTAAATGTTTTTAATCGTTTAATCATTTCTATATGCTAATTACTTTTATTAATATTTGCGCATTTTAGAAGCATTTGCGCAGCTGACAGAACGATCCAAGCTGTAGCAGTTTTATAATGTTTTGTTTGTCGATCGTAAGAAAATCAAAATGGCAGGTTGGAAGCATTTGACGAAAATCGGCACATAATCATTGTTGTTTTCTCAGTTTTTTTTATTGTCTGGATTTATTTTGTAAGTATTAATTAGAATTACGAAACACTTTAAGGTAACTAGTATGTTATTAACAAAATTTTTCGTGTAGCTTAATAGCATTTTTGTAAATTCGTATAGGCCTACCTAACCTCTTTTTTATTTGTAAGGAAATCCGTGAGTAAATCGTGATGTATTACCGAAAAAATTTTTATTTTACTCTGATAAGATGTTAAAAAAGTTAAATTAATTATTTATTTATTTGATAAGAGCTTATTTTTTAAATATATTTAACAGGAAATTATAGGGAATCAAAACAAAACCGATTATGACACAAGTGACAATTTGAGTGTTTAAGTTGTAGGTACCTATTAATGTGGCTGGCTCCCATCTTGAAAGCCTACCCTGTATGAATTTTAAAACTCTGAAGATTGAAAACATTTCATCTCTGTAATCGGTTAAAGATAAACTCGTGGACAAGCTATATTCTATACCCCAAAACCAGGTTATTTATACAGTTTACAGTATTGTGAGGACTTCTAATTTTTTTCGGCCATCAAAATTGGCTTTAGTTACCCACATCCTTTCTTTGCCAAATCTTGTTTAAACATTTTTAGACCAAATATTTTTCAATAATTTCTACTTAAAATCTCTTTTAAAAATTTTTAGGCCAAACCTCTTTTAAAATTGGTGCGGTATTGCAATTTCTAGTTACCTGCTGCTGAATACCTTATAATGTAGTTAAAAGATGAAATTTTTAATTGCTAATTTTTTCATTTCTTTTTTTAGCCAAAGCCATCTATGACTCAAAATACCTGGAATGCTATTTTACGAGGTCATTTTACAAGCACATCCTGGGAGCCCTTGTTAAATATCAAGATGGGGAAAGCAAAGATCCGGAGTTTTAAGAAGGTCTGGTCTATATGAAAAAGCATAAGGTCTCCAAATTGGAATGATGTGACGATTACAACGGACCTTCAAGAATTCGGCGTGATTGAATCCAAGGACCAGAAGCCGAACAGAGTTAACATACCAGATACCGATGAGAATAAAATGGATTATATTCATTTAGTTTGTCAAATGAAAATGACAGGAGCTATACGTAAACAGTAAGTGAAATCAGCTTTGGATGATTCTAAAATTTTTTCTTGACATTAATTTATTTAATTTTTTTTTTTTTTTAGGTTGTATGCATTTTTGGAAGGTTTTTACAAGGCTATTCCTAAGCAACTTATAACAATTTTGAGCAAGGATTAGAATCGTTAATATCTGGGTTACCAAATATCGACATCGATGATCTCAAGAATAATACAGAATACAACAAGTATTCTAGGAATTCTATACAGGTGAATCCTATGATTCAGTTTATTTTTTAACCTTTAGACGAAAACTTTAATTTTGAGTCAAAGGCAAATATCAAAAATCGTGAGTAATTTTGAGGCATTTTTTTGCTCGTTTTTGGTCAAAAATTTCGAATTTTTGATAAAATTATAATTTTTTTTTCCTGGCACGAAAAAAACTTTATAACAAAGGCCCATAGTTGAAAAAAATTAGTCAAAATTTTAATCAAAGTCTTCAAATTTAAATTTAAATGTTAAAGGATTGCTTTAGCTGTCACTCTTGGCTAAAGGGAAAAGGACAAAATTAAAAAATGTAGTGAACATTTTAATTAAAATTTATAAGTTCTTGTTTTTGTTCGTTTTAATATTAAAAAAAAAAAAAATATTTTTAAAAAACAGCGAAAAAAAAAAAAAAATTAAATAAAATTTCAAGAAATTTTTATGTCCTTGCATTAGCATATTTTAAGTTTCTTGAAAATTTACAAGAAATCTTTTAAGTCCTTGCTTTCGTTTATGTCGTCTAATTTTACTATTAAAAAAGACCAAAAGTGGAAAAAAAAATAGTCAAAATATTATTTAAAATTTTCGAAGTTAAAATTTAGTAGTCCTACGTCAAAATCCTACGTCGGTCAACTGCAAAAAAACAGTGAAACCATGCGAAGAAAAATATATTTAAAATTCGACTTGCTGCTTTGTTTTGAATTTGTCTTGCGCACTAGGTGGCAGGTAGATCGTAGGAACGCTCCATCTGCGGTGGCGGTGGACTTTCTGATCATCATGGCGTCAGTGAAGATGATTGAAATTACGGTGATAAATTTTAATCGAAGAACATCGAATTTAATGCTGAATAGAATTAATGAAAAACACGTATTGTCAATTGGGAAAGCCTTTAGCATTTCATTTAGCTTAATTTGTAAAAGGTAAATGAATTAGAAGTTGAGTTTTTTACACTCGTTATGTAGGTTCGTATTTCTCTGAAGTCGGTTTGGATCTTTTGAAGTTCCTATTTTCCGTCGTATCTTATTTCGATTAACGAATTCTTGGCCATGAAAGTATTATTGGATGTTAGTAATAAAGCCTTTAGAATTTTTTTTTTACTTCAAAATTTTTTAATTCTTCGTAATGAACATTCCACGCGACCATAGCTATTCGTGCTTTGGATTAAAATTTTTTAAACGTAATTGATTTTCCTTTGGGTTCAGAGCCCTGTGAAATTATTTCGTGGTTGGTGAAATCAGTGTAAGATGTTTATTAATCACTTAAGTTTTTGATTAGTTTTGAGATTGAAAATTTTCCTAATCTTAAATGATCATTTTAACAGGAATTATAGTCATGCGAAAATATCAATTAGCCCAAAAAAAGGAATGTGCTTGACAGTATTTAACAGCTTTGTCTTTTCTTTTATTTAGGAACCTGGGGGATAGGAAGCAATTGACTGTAGATGTAGATCAGTTGCACATTCAGCTAATATGAGGAGACTCGGAACTTCAACTTTCTGAGAAAACCATTGCAACATGGTTAAATCATTATGTGCTGCATTAGCCAAGTGAAGAACAATAAAGGTAAGTTGCTTTATTTCATTAATCATCAGTTCAGTAATCTACCTGTGTTTAAATGAAACATTTTTTAGATTAGTCAAGTGCAGTAAGTTTATATAGAATGTTTAAAATTAAAATGTTGCAGGAAACTTATTGACCTGTTTACCAAACCGATTTTGGTTCGAAGGGATTAAAACGAATCCTATTGTTATATTCTTATGCAGGTGCATGGTGTGCGGTGTTTTTTTTAAGTAAGTGATTTTTTGAAAAAATGGTTTTTGTGAATGTTGAGGAATATTTTGTTGCTTTTTAAGTTTTTGATTTCAAAAATATATAGGGAATTTGAGGTAATTGCATAAGAACTTAATATAAATAAAATTTATTGAATTGCGAAGGTTTGATAGGTTTTAAATCCTGGGTTTTTCAAATTTTGTTATTTGTCACTTATTTCTTTTTGAAAAACAAATAATTCTTAGCATTTGAGTAATATTTTGCATTAATTATCAGCTCAATAGACTTTTTTTTTATTATTATTTATTTTTGTAATGGTCATAATTTAATGTAACACTGGAATTAGGCTACTGCTGTTAGTGTTATGTGCTAAATTCAACATTTTTAAATTTCGATGATATTTTTCATCGCATCGTATCAAATTAATTGAAACATAATTGGTATGGTAATGATCAAAATGTTTGATTGGCTTCGCATTGAAAATTTAATTATACTCAAATGGCAAATTTAACATGAATTAGGCCTATATATAGTTTTTTGCCTGAACATTATTCATTTGGGAAATAATTTCTTTCTCTAAAATTCTAAGCAGTCGTTTTTTTTGTTCTTTCTTTAAGGATCTTCATAAAGATGGAGTTTTTTGAAGAAGCCATTGATAAGAGCATGCAGTTTACATGAGTGGATACAAGCTGAGAACTTACTGCAAAAATCATAGTAACTAAGCAATCATAGTTGAATTATCGATGAAATACTAGTTCAGCCAAGGTCATCATAATGATTGTGCGGTAAGTTGCTTTTTTTTTTTTTTTTTTTTTTTTAAATAAATGACCAGTTTTAATTAAATCTCAAACCGTAGGAGGGGGCTACTTTTTACACTTTTATTTTTTAAAAAATACTTCAAAACGGCTAAGAATTTTTTTAAAAATTTAAACTTATTCCAAATTATTGATTATTTTGGAGTATGATGTTCGAGCCTAGTTGCCTAAACTTATTTTATAATGAAAATATTAAATTTATTTTAATTAAAAATAAAAAAAAATATTTTTTTAATTTGTTTTTAAATTTTATATCTGTTTCGTGGAAAAACCATGAAAAAGTGTAAAAAGTAGCCCCCTGCTACGGAAGTTTTATTAAAATGAGTATGTGTTCAGAGTAAAAGGGAAAGACATGATCCAAAAACGCAATTGCTATGAGTTGAATTTTAGAAATAGCAATTTATCTACTTGTAACTCAGAGACGTAATTGCAGTTGCACCACCCAAGATTTTAAATTTTTTTTTGCAAAATCCAATATTTTTTACTGTGCTGTGCATATATAGTACAGGTTTCGATTCATTTGAGCCTTGAGAAAAGTAAATAGGGTCATTTTTGTGATCAATAAAAAAAAAATTAACCCTATTATTGGGTCGAACGGTCACTCACAATCTCATTATTTTTCAAGTACCTGAAGGTCCGTCTTTGAAACTTTTTTTTTTAATATTATACCAAGAAACATTTTATGCAGATATATGACTCTTTACAAATCTCTTTTTTTTTTAAATTTCGGTTTTTTCGGAACTATAGCTACCAGGAATCTTTTTAAGAATTCTTTTTCTTTTAGGTCGTTCACTTTCTTCTGATTTTTTTTTCTCCCGTTAAAAAATTAACCAATCATTTTAAAAGTACGTTGTCTTCTCCAATCAGCTGCACCACCCAGAAAAAAAATAAATAAATAAATAAATAAATAAATAAATAGGCGTAAATAAATAAATCTTGCATCACCCCAAAAAAAATATAAAATTTATTTATTATAATTTTAACAACTTTACGCTAAAAGTATTTTCATTCCTGTTTTTTAAATTGATTTCTTGATGAAAGAAATGATAAATTCTTGGTAAAAGTGTAGTTGAACCATTACTCAAAATTTTACTAGAAAGCTGAACTTAAAAATTTCAAGGGAGGGTTATGTCATTAAGACACTTGAGGGTCATTTGGGGGCTTTGGCCCCTCGACCCCTTCGTGTTGTTCGGGATTATTTGGCCCAAAACAGAGGTTTTCGGCTTTTTTTTTTTTTTTCGAGACTAATGGTTGACGGCCTTGATGTTAGATTTTGAAAACGTTTCATAGAAATTCTTATAGATCTTTATTAAATTTATTTCCTGTTTAATGAATGTGTATTAACTTTTTTGGTGAATGTAACTTTTTTTTTATAATCTGTGATAAATTATTTTTACTCCTACTGTGTCATATTATATCTGAAGCAAATATTCTTGAATTAAAATTGTGAAATATTGTCTTTTTAGGGAGAAGAGAAAATATATCCAGTGATGAAATTCGGACGACCTTTGGGATTATTTCGGATTATTTGGTCTCTGCTGGCAGAAACCGATGACATTCCAGCTTTCAAAAGTCAAGAAGATTCACCTATCAAGAATTTTTATATGTCAAAATTTTTTTTAAAAATTTTTATGTAAAAAAATGCAGGGTAGGAACACCTACTATCGGATTGGCCAACGAGTTCCATTTTATGTCTTAATGATAGGCTTTTGGGAAGGGGGTTTTCGTTTTTAATTACTTTTTTGCGAAGGGGGCCTGGATCGAGAGAAAGGCCAAAGGTGGCGGCCTAGCGTAGATTGTAAACCCGAATTCGTTTCCGATGTGCCGTTGACCTTTATTTCGTATGTATAAAGGATCGACGTCTCAGGTGAAATTGATCGGGGACGAGCCTTGTAGTACCGGCGAGGTGGTTTTCACCATAATGCGAGGGTAGTGCCGGACGCCTCAGTCCAGAGAGCTCGAGGATCTCGTGACAATCTCCGTTGTAGGAGGGAGCGAAAGAATGTACCACTTATCCAACTACCCGGCACTAATGGTAGCCGTAGGGTTTTTTAGGTGCGATTGGTCTCTGTCAAGTTATACGGATTAGCTTTAACTATATTTAACGGTTAATGAAAGTGTTCCAGAGGCGTCGCTAATGGAACTACTCTAATCAACCGTTGCGTGTAATAAAGTTTAATTCTAACGGCTTTGCAGGACATTAGGGCTTTAGCAGGAGTGTATACAACGAGGTTAGAGGAATCGCCGGCCAACTGCGGAAGCTTTTTAATTGCACTTGAAGCGATTCCGATATGGTTTGACTGGCTATCGACACCCGACTGTGGTCCTGCAGTGGTCAGAAAGAACCGAAGGACGCATGCCCTAGGATCTGTTTTTACATTCTTGGGGAGGCTGATGTAGTCAGGCATTGTCTGCTATGTCAGCCTGTAAGATTTTTTTTTTTTTTTTTAACGTAACGCGAGATATAGGATTTTTTTTTTTCTTAAAATGGAACTCGTTTGGAAACTTAGTATTTTCAACATAAATTACTTTTTAATATTTAAAAAATATGTCAGTGGTTTAGGGCACTAATTATTTTCATTGACATACTTCGATAGTACTTTTTGCTCGTTCGAAGAAAAAAAAAAATGTGTAATTTATTAAAATAATGGGGAAGGCAGATGAAAACTCTTTTCGCTTGACGGATGAATAGTTTATCATATCTTTTAAATATCTTGCATTGTTTACGCTAGAAATTTTTAGCGTTAGCGCCAGAAATTGTAGAAAAATTGTTCTGCTCGTGCCTTCTCTATTCCAGGCCGTCCGATACTTAGTGAACCTATCCTAGATATACTACTGTAACGTTGAACTCTTAAATCGTTAGGAAGCATAAAATTAATTAGCCTTTTTTTTTAAAATCTTTTTATTGTCTTAATTTTGTTAAGTCGATGATCATATTTGAAACGAAAAGTTGACTTAGCTAATTCAACTTTAAAAGATCATATCTTTTAAGAGAATTTTTTTTCATTTGTCAAAACTGAAAAAAAAGAACCAAGGTTTTAAAAATGTGTAAGTTTCTCTTTTTAATGCTAAATAGAAGAGCTCGGCTATGGACCTCTTGACATTTCACGAGCTTTCTAAGCTTTTTCAACATCTTACTCTGAAATTACTTAATTTAAAAATAATCTGGTCCACAATTATTTTCATGCCCTTTCAAAAGATAGTATGAATTATTAACATGTCCCAAACAAAATGTTAAACGTAAAGGTTTTTATCTGCTTCTGAACACTGCCACTTTAAATCGCCGGGCGTCATTATTATGGAGCCAATTTTTTAATAATTTATTTTTATTTATTTATTTATTTATTTATTTATTTTTTTTTTTACGGATAATATTTTAATTCAATTAACTTTCTTTTAAAAATCACAAGTTTAAATTCTAAACTAAAGTTAAAATTTAAATTTAATTGCGGTAGTCTTGAGTTTTTAAATTTGAAAAGTTTACATACGATCAAATTTGTAATTAGAGATGCCGGGGTCTTGAACACTATTTTTTTATTTTCTATGTAATATTTTAATTATTTTTGGAAGTCGTGCCGAAGTTCTTTGACATTGTCCTGTTTGAAGCAAATCAAATTTTAAAAAGAATGGAATGAAGGGCAAACTTTACCAATTCCCTTGAGAGGCGTCAGGTTTTTGACACGACTCTTCATTTAGTATTTTCTTTTTTTAATCATAATTTTAAAAAAGCGTTTTGGCTGCAAGTTGCTCGGAAGATTTAAGGTGGCTCTTTCTAAGAAATGCTAGTACCATTCATTGCTCATCTAGGTTGTGGAGAGCACTTGCAATAAGTGAATTTAGACAAAATGTCAGGAGTATTAAAAAATGACTCTTAAAGTTACGGTATTTTGAAATTTTGATGAGGCTGTAAATACTGATGTTTTCATAATCTTGTGAAATTGGTACTGTCATCAGCATCTTTTACTAATTAGTTTGAAACTTTAAGGTTTTGATCTCGAAATTTGATGAAAAATTTTCCCTTAAAAATCGTTACTTCATTTTGGCTCACTTTTTAATTTTAATTACTTCTATGTTCTAGTAGACACATCCATTTGTGAAATTTTAATACTTTTTTTTGGCGAGTCTATGGAGTCAGGGTTAATTCGAATAAATTCGGCGATTTGACTCGCATTTACCATTATTTTTATTTATTTATTTGATTTTATTTTTATTTTTTATTTTTTATTTATTTTTTTTTTTTTTTGGAAGAGATCAAAATGTCTTAATCTAATTTTCACAGATATTTTAGGTTAGGATTAGATTTTACTAGTATAGATCGTAAGTCGTTAAGGGCAGCTTATATATTCATTCTTATAGATTAGTATTATCGAAAAACTTTTAAAAATTGCCAGATGTTGCTGATGTCTAGTATTTCAATTTTTTTTTTTTTTTAACAATATTGCTACTAGCATTTCGATACATTTTGAGTTCAGTGTTATGGTATATCTAAATACTGGCAGAAATGGAGTGAGCGATTTTTTAATGGTTTTAAAAGGCCATTCGGGAATGTGATTAATTCAATGCATAATGAGTTAAATCATTATTGCAAAATGTTATTTTCAGTAGGACTTTTTGAAGAAATTGATGGTGCTGTGTCCGTTCGAATTATATTCCACTTCTGCGTTTCGTGGAGGTGAAATGACGCGAACCGATTGTTAAACAGCATCATTAAATGACTCGACAAAGTTTCCTGCTGGAAATAATATTTTGGCAAAAAAAGATTTGCAAGTACATGTGCATTGAATTAACAGCATTTCTGAACTGCCATTTAAAACTAGCGAAAAATCGATAATTCCATTTTTCGAGGAGAGAAACAAAGAAAGAAATTGAATAAAAAAAGATTGTAATATAAAGAGATTTATTGAAATTAAAAGACATGAACATAGTAAATCAGTATATTTTATTGCCTTGCATGCTTTCTAAAAAGTCACGTGACCATCTAAAGCAGAGCGTCCGGTTCAATTCTATTTTTTTTTTCAGTGCTGCCACCCCCGCCCCCCCCCCTCGGGTGCCTATTGGCATGTTCGCCATCTGTGGTATGCCCATTATTTGACTGCCGCTCTTAGTAAAAGACTTTTAAGCTTCTTACTAAGATAGCAGCCAAGTTTTTTTAATGGCAACCTCATGTGGATGGAGACCATGCCAATAGGCACCCGAGGAGGAGATGAGAGAGGAGAGAAAGGTAAAGGTATTTGTAAGTATCAATCAAAGTAATGCTGTTTATTTTTTAAATGCATCCTAAAGTTTAAAACTTTACACAAATTACAGCTTTTACTTCTGATCGACACCGAGTGATCGCTCGGATTGGGCTACTCTCGAGCAACGTGTTTGTACTTTTTAAGGCCACTGTGCCACAATATGAGCCTCTATACCTCATAGAGTATGAGTTCAAGAAAAGGGGAGCCTAAGTTGGGTCTTTCAAACAGATTGTTTTTGGGGAAATAAAAATATTATGACAATCAAGCTTACGATCAGAGACTGACATTAGAGTAATTCCTTGAAATTACCATAACATCAGTTTAGAAAATAGAGCTTGAAAAGAGCAAACAAGTGAGGGGGGGGGGGGTGGCAGCACCGAAAAACTCTTAATCAAGCTCTATTAAGAAATTAAAAATTATGTTTTTTTAATGTTAAGTCTTACTTTTTTTTTAAGTTTTTTAAATTTTTTTTTTTAGATTTTTTTCATTTGCTTTACATATTTTTATTTAACTTTTTTTTTTAATTTTTAGTTATTTTAATTAAAACATTCTGATCGTAAGTAAAAAAAAAAGTACATCTCATCCTTGTATTCCAAAAAAATCCATTTGAAAGATCCTAAAAGTTAAACCGCGAACAGGCTTTTTTATCAAAACCTCAACACACGACACCCCTCACACCCGGCCTACAGCCTAGCTCAAAAGAAAAAAAACTTTCCTTTGAGATAATCGATCCTCCAACCTCCATTAGCCTCCAAACCTCCATAAAAAAAAAAAAACTACTGCTTAGTATTTGAAATAGTATTTTTCATTACGGGAGTCGAAGGTAAGAAATTTCAAAACGAGGCCAAGTTTACGGCTCGAGCCGAAGGCGAGAGCCGTAATTGGTCGAGTTTTGAAACTTACCTTCGATTCCCGTGATGAAATATACTTTTTATCACGAAGATAACGCATTTTACTAAACTCAGCAGTACTGAAAAGTGGACTTTCTAGTACTGAGTGATGAAAAATCATTTTTAATTAGTACTGAAAACCTTTTTTTTTTTTTCAGTACCAAAAATATTCTACTTAATCAGTAGTTTTTTTTTTTTAACTTTAAAATTTATAATTCGATTTTGCCGCGAAACCTGTGCACGTTTTAACTGTAAATGATAACTAACAATTGGAGGGGCTTGAACTCAGGGACTGATCGGTATATATAGGAGGACGATTGTTGTTGGCGGGACCTTAGTACTTTTACGTTTTTCAAGAGTAGCCCAACGCGATCACTTACGAATAGTGCCCTTACGTGAACTTAAAAAACTTGATCGTCACTCGATCTAAAAATTCAGGTAAGAGCACTGGTTGCGAGAGAATGCCCACCCTCCCTCATTCTCTCGCCCCGACCCTGAATAATATTAATATTTTTTATATCAATTAAAAATTTTTTAATTAAAAAAAATGTCGAAATTAAAGAATCGCATTGGGCTTTACAAAATACGTTTCCAATTTTAAAAAAATACTTTTTTTTTTTTTTATACAACATTTTTCCCTTTTTTAACAAACGGAGTAATACGATTTTCCACAAAGTCAGCAAGGGTTTCAGGAAACTTCTCCAGATCTAGTCGTTGTGATTTTATTTTCTTTTTGCGGTCCTTCAGTTGCTAAGCTGTTTGAACTCCTTTAAACAAAGCCGCAGGCAGTTCAAGGTCATTCAAGATCATTTTTCGGTTTCTTTCCTGAAATATAATAAAAAAAGAATTATTACTATTAAATATCGGAAAAGGATGATTTTCTGACCATTTTTGGTCGAGCTGAAAAATCTCGTTTTCTGAGTGATCGCTTTTCATAATAATTGATCATTTTTCATCAAAAAGGGGTCACGCTAGATAAAAACAGCGTTCGTCGTTTCTGGTATTTGAATTGGGAGGAAATGATTCATTTTTTTGTTAACTAAAACATAAAACTCCATTGCTTATTTTTTGTTGTTGAAATAGTACGCAAATTCACCGTTAGAGCGCTGTACTAGTGTTGGGGAAAGAAACGTTTTAACTAAACATGACAGTTCATAGTTGACAGTCAAGTTGTCCGTATCTTTAATTTTAATTTTTTTTTAAAAATCTATATTGGTAATGGTTATTATCGGTAGTGCACATAAATTTTTCATTATAAAAATGGATTTAAAAATTTTATCCATTTCGTTTTCCTTGAATTTCGTATCACAGCTTGGAGCATTCGGGAGCATTAGGGATAAATCGGAAAAAGTGAAGGAATTCGAGCCAAAAAGGAGCAACACGAACGATTGTACGGAGCTTCAATCAGACCTTGGAAAAAATTGACTTATATTGTTTATTTGAAGCGGGCAGCAGCATGGATCTACCAGACAGTATCTCAGGGTCAGGGAGCAGCCAGTCGCAAGCTTCTGAAGGAATCCCAGACGAAGAAAAGCCGGAACTAGTAATGACACCTGAACAGGATTTCCGATTCAAATCTAATAAATAAGGACAAGAAATCGCTAGAAGTCGATTGGACACCAGAGATGAGAAAGAGTTAGACATAATCCATGAAAAAATAAAAACTCTTAATAAAGTTTCGTTATCTCAGTAAATCAGTTAAAAAAAAAAAAAAAAGAAAGTGCATGTGAAGTTTATTGGGAAGTGGATTTTTGCAAATACTGTTATAAATTATGTTCTTGATAAAACCCTCGGGTTAGGTCAATTAATTAATTAATAAATAATTTTTATCGGTAGTGCTTATGGTCATCAATTAATGATTAATTTTTTCCCTTAAATAAAAAATAAAAAGCCATAGTTTATTTTTTGTTTTTGAAATAGTACCCAATTTCACCGTTAGAGCGCTGCACTAGTCTTTGAGAAAAAACCGTTTCAACTAAATATGGCAGTTCGTGGTTGTCAGTCGAGTTGTCCGTATCACTAATTTCAATTTATTTTATTTTATTTTATTTTATTTTATTTTTTTTTTTTGTAGTTTGTATCGGTAGTAATCATAATTTAACGGTTTAATTTTTTTTTTTTTAAACTATAAAATAAAAAGCCACTGTTCATTTTTTGTTTATGAAATAGTTCCCAATTTTAGTACGTTGAGCATTGTTAATTTTTTTTTTTTTTTTTTTGCGTTTATAAACCAACCTAATAAATAAATAAAAAATTCATAACAAGTGTTGGCATGGACAGAGTCCCAGCATTTTATTCTCATTTTTTTTTTTTTTTTTGATGGCGGGGAAGTAGCATCCGAAGCAGAATCCGGGAAATTATAAAACATACTCGCAAGAAAGAAGCTGAACTCAACTCCGGGTAGGTCCGTCGCTGCAGAGGATTCGCCGCAGAAGAATGAACCATGAAGCAGAAGAAGAGGATCCGGCAGGGAAAAAGCAAATTAAATTAAATCCTCCGAAAAAAGTAAGAACGGGTAAAAAAAAGAAATAAAAAATATTTTAAAATAAGAAAACTTCTCAGTTATTTAGAAAATCCTTCAAGTCTTTCGGAAAAGAAACACAAAACTCTTGGGATACACAGAAATCTAATCAGCATTTTTAAGGCGTTCTAATGTTTTTTTTAAAATAATAATTATTTAATACTTCAATTTTTGAAAAGAAAATTTTTAATTCTTTCCAACAAACCGATTTTTTTTATTAAGTTGGGGTTTCTCGGTATAGGGGTTTAAATGAAAAGAAAATTTTTCTTTGGTTCAACGTCTTGTTAGCATTAGGGAGTGCAACAGAAACAGCTAAATATTATTTATTTTTAAAAATTATTTACAATTTCCAAGACGGGAGGAAGTTGTGCGAAGATTGCATAGGGAGAGAGAAGTTTTGCAAATCGTAAAACGGCGGATGTTGGAATACTTTGATCATTTTCTCAGAAGACCTAAATATCAACTTTCGAAGACGATTATTCAGGGACATATGGAAGGAAAAAGGAGAATAGGCCGGAAAAACCTATCGTGGCTGTGTAATTTAAGAGCTAAGACCGGTTTAAGTATCGAGGAGCTCTTCCGATAGAGATGAATATAAAAATCTCACTGATGGTCGCCTACGCCTGGACACAGGTCATAAGAAGAAGAAGACATAAGAAGCAATAATAAGAAGCATAATAAGAAGAAGACGGGAGGAAATAAATTTTTTCCCGTCGGTCTTGTAATTTTTTTATTTTATTTTATTTTATTTTATTTTTGCGTATTGTGCAGAATGATTGCAGACACTGGCGTTTACTAATGCTAGTTTCCAAAAAATTCCGGAAGATGGCGAGACCATACCAGTCGCTCATGCGCACAAGTCAGCAGAAGCAAGTGGACATACGACAGTTATGGCTCAGTCCGTTTTTGACAGCCGAGCTCAACACACCATTGAATCGAATATTTTTTAAAAATATTATTTCAAGTCTTCGTGTAATTGATTATTACTATCAGTGCGGGTCGGACATTAGTAATCACGGCCAAATTTTAAAACTTTCGTTTTAAAAATAAAATATAAAAATATTTATTTTTCAGCGTAAAATATATCAAAGTTTTAAAAATCAATTTTTTTTTTCCAAATTTTTTCATTCGGTGGGAAATTTATTAGGAGTGCATTGGAAACGATGCCGAATATTTTTTTACGGTTAAATCTTGCCAGTTCGTTTCCAACTGTTCGGCAGTTCGGTTCAATTTTTAAAGTATTTTTTTTTTTTTAAGGGATAACGTAGAGATCATGACTGAATCGAATCGTTTAGCCGGTTTACATCTCTTTTTTTTTAATTAATAAAAGCATTTTTTCCCTTTAAATCATCAGTTTAATTTTGACTTCTTAAGGTAACGGATCGTTATTTAAATTTTAGTTATTCGGGAGGAAAAAAAAAAGATTTAAGAATTATTTGTTTGTTTTTTGGTACTCAGCTGTACATAAATAACATTGATTTCAATCAAAGCAAATTTATTTAAGAGCTGTCAGTTCGTTTGACTTTTTAACGTTGCGGATCGATCTTTAAAAAAATTTTATATCTGTTTAGTTTCAATATTCGGATGTCGGGCATTATTTTATCAGCATTAGGACGTGCAACATGCAGCTCCTAGAATGTTGTTGAATTAAAAAATAAAAATTTCAAGACGGAAGAAAATATTGAATTAAACATTTCGATAAAGATGTTGCACATTTTTAATGCATTGCAGATTTTTTGACAAAGATCAGTGAAGAAGTAGGAAAGAAGATGATTGTAAGAAAATAAAATTTTCGGCTGGTCTTTATTAAAAGGATCTGTCCTCTGCTAAAAATAAGAAAAAAAAAATGATTACTCGTGTTGCTTTTAAAATTATTGTGACAGATGGCGCACTTAAGTTTCGACATCAGCGCTATCAAAGCACAAAAATGTCAGTCCGGCATTGCAAGCCGTGGTGCTAAGATCGTTTTTTTCCCTTAGTTTTTTGACGGTGAATTTTTTGTGAATTTTTAAATTACTTAGCCCTTGTGGTTCATTCGTGTTTTTTTTTTAAAAACATCAGTTTAACTTCGACTTTTTAACGGTTCGGATCGATTTTCAAAATATTATTTACGGAATTTTTTTTTTTTTTTCAATTTTCGAAGTGTAAATGCCCCTTCCTCTCCTGGAAGGACCATTTTTTTTTTTTTTTTTTTTTTTTTTTACCCGAGAGATAAAAATTAATAGAGTTCCCAGACAAGAAAGACATGCTTCCCTTCGTAAAAAAAGTTTAAAAAGCAATTTTGTGAGATAAAAATAAAAGAAAAAAATTAACGGTGGCTGGTGTTGTTTCTAGAATTTATCGGTGAACAGATGGCGTGCCTAACGAATCGCGCATGCGCAAGTGTCGTCATCAGCGCTTTGAAAATATTAAATATGGCAGTCCGCTCTTGTCATCCGTGGTGTAAGGTCCATATTTTTTTTTTTTTTTAGATTCGCCTAATTTTTTGTGTACTGATATTCATTTCGGTCTTTCGTATTTTTTTAAAAATCGATATAAGCTGCTACTGTTTAAATTATACTTAGACCTTGTGTTCATTCATGTTTATTCGTTAGTTTCCAGATTTATTTATATATTTCAGTTGTCGGGAAAAAAAATTATAATACGAAGTCCGGTTTTCATAATCGAGTGGTCCATCAATTGTTTTCGTTCCATTTTTTTGGGCGGGAATTGGGGGCTAGGATTGCACAGGATCATTTCGTGAAAAAAGTCTAAAACGCAATTTTGTGACATAAAAATGAAAGAAAAAAAATAGCGGTGGCTGATGTTTTGTTTTTTTAATTATTGGTGAACAGATGGCGTGCCTAACGAATCGCGCATGCGCAAATGTCGACGTCAGCGCTTTGAAAATATTAAATATGGCAGTCCGCTCTTGTCAGCCGTGGCGTGAGGTTCACTTTTTTTTTTTTTTTTTTTTTTTTTTTTTTTTTAAGATCGTCTAATTTTTGTTTACTGATATTCATTTCGGTCTTGCATATTTTTTAAAAATTTTTTGAAAATCTATTTAAGCTACTATTATTTAAATTATTTAGCGCTTGCGGTTCCATTCGTGTTTTTTTTTTTTTTAAAACATCAGTTTAACTTCGACTTTTTAACGGTACGGATCGATTTTAAAAGTAATATTACGGTTCGTTCCATATTCGGATGTCCTGCTTTTTATTTTACCAGCATTAGGACTTGCAACAGATAAATCGTAGAGTATTCTTTAATTATCAGTGAAGATCCAAGACGGGAGGAACTGTTTGCACGTTTTTAATGCTTTGCAGATTTTTGACAAAAATCAGTGTAGAAGTTTAAGGAAAGGAAAAAAAAAAAAAAATGAATCGATTGTAAGAAGTAAATTTTAAAGTTTTTATTCCACTGGTTTTTGTTTTTGCTGAAAGAAATGCAGTCTTTTTCGTCTCGTTACCGTTATTCGGAATTCTGGTTCTGAATAGACCGGCATGACACGAGTTTTTCACCATGATGAAAACCTGAATTTGTCTGTGGGATCTCCGACCTGGAAATTCTAATGCGGAACAAGACGAAAAGGAAAATTCCCCATTTATTCGGGATTCGGATCGTGTAAGCATTTGGGCGTGAAACGGACACGTCGTTATATTCTTTATTTTTAAAGATCGCAAAGCGGAAGAAATGCAGATTTTTTTAAGAAAGATCAGTGAGGGAACATGTAAGAAGGAAAGAAAAATTAAATTTATTTTAAGAAACTAAACTAAAGTTGGTCTGTCTTAAAAAGATTTGCTATATTTTTCGTCTTGTTGTGTTCGTTCGGAATTCTGGGTTCTGAATAGACCGCGTGACACAGAGTTTTCACCATGATGAAAACCTGAATTTGTCATGTTGGGATCTCCGAGCCGGAAAATCTACGTCCAAGAAGACGAAAAGAAATCACTCTTGAGTGTAAAGATGGAGTGAAAAAGTGCCTATGAAGTAACGAAGCGGAGATATTGTTCATGACAATTATTGTCGTATCAATAGTTCCTTCTGCTGGTCTGAAACTTGTAGGTTTTTTTACTTCGTGTTACACTTAGGAAACTTAGTATTAAGGTAGAGGTTAGAGTTAGCATTAGGACGTGCAACAGCAACATCCGTTTTTAGGAGAGACCGTCGTGCGGTGTCACTATTATTTCGCCTTCTTAACGGTTCGGATCGATTTTAAATATTATTTATCGGGTATATAAATCTTTTTTTTTTTTCGGGGGTCGTAATCGGAGCAGGAGGGAATTTTTTTTTTTTTTTTTTTTTTTTTTTGTTTACTCGGAGTAAAAACTATAGGCGTTTTTTTATATTTACCTTTCGTCAGTTGAACTTGGACTTTTTAACGGGTCAGATCGATTTTTAAATATTATTTACGGACTTTATTTTAATATTCGGATTGTAAATACCCCAATTTTTTTTTTTTTTTTTATAAATTTTTTTAAAGAGAATTATAGAGTTTACTATGCTTGTTTCATTTTAACCTTCGTCAGTTTAACTTAGACTTTTAACGTACGGGTCGACTTTTAAAATAATATTTAGGGACTTTCATTTTTTTTCAGACGTCGTGCGGGAAAGACTTAATCAATACTTCGTTAAAGCTGTTGCACGTTCTTATTGCTGTGCAGATTGTTTAGGAAGATCAGGAAGAAGTAAGATAGAAAAAAACCTGTAAAAATGAAATTTTGAAGTTTTTTTTTCCTCTGGTCCTTCTTAAAGAAGTTTGCAATCCTCTTGTGCTTAGCATCGAGTGAACAGTCCTACGAGGTTACGAAGCGGAAGGTACATTGTTCATGATTATGGTCACCATGATCATGGCTTATACGTTCTGCTGGACTGAACTTGTAGGTTTTTTCACTTGGTGTTAAACTCAGGAGACAACTTGGTATAGGCCCCTATTCTCCTGGGGGGACCACTTTTTATAATCTTAGAATATAATTCAGATCCCAGGTGAGGGGCTACTCTCCTTCTCGGGGGGCCACTTAGGAGTGGCTTCCACCGAGCGGGAGGGGGCTCTCTCCCCCCCGAGTTTCCCTCGGGGGGAGGGGAACCCGGGGGGGAGCGCTGCCGCCCCTCCCCCGGAAAATTGAGGGGACCGCACGTCGGTGTCCCCCCCCCCAAAATTGAAAGGGGGGGGGACCGCACGTCGAAAATTAGCAGGGCAGACCGACGTGCGGCCTCCCCTCTTAATTTTTCGGGGACACCGACGTGCGGTCCCCCCCTCAATTTTCCGGGGAGGGGCGGCAGCGCTCCCCCCCCCCCGGTTCCCCTCCCCCGAGGGAAACTCGGGGGGGGGAGCGCCCCCTCCCGCCTCGGTTGAAGCCCTCCTAAGTGGCCCCCCCGAGGAAGGAAGTAGCCCCCTCACCCTGGATCTGAATTATATTCTAAGATTATAAAACAGTGGTCCCCCCAGGAGAATTGGGGCCTATACCATTGTCTCCTGAGTTTAACACCAAGTGAAAAACCTACAGTTCAGTCCAGCAGAACGTATAATGCCATGATCATGGTGAGCATAATCATGAACCTGTACCTTCCGCTTCGTAACCTCGTAGGACTTGTTCACTCGATGCTAAGCACATAGTGATTGCAAATTCTTTAAGAAGGACCACGAAACAAAACTTCAAAAATTTCATATCTTACAACTTTTTTTTTTTTCTTTTTTTTTTCCATCTTACTTCTTCACTGATCTTCCTTAAACAATCTGCACAGCAATAAGAACGTGCAACAGCTTAACGAATTTTTGATTAAGACTTTCCCGCACGACGTCCGAATATGAAACAAATCTGTAAATATTATTTTAAAATCAACTCGTACCGTTAAAAGTCTAAGTAAAACTGACGAAGGTAAAAAAAAAAAAAAAAAAAAAAAAAAAAAAAAAAAAAAAAAAAAAAACACCCGTAGAACTCTATAATTTTATCTCCCGATTAAGAGAAAAAAAAAAAAAAAAAAAAAAAAATGATTTTTCCTCCTGCCCCGGTTCCGGCTACCCTTTACCGAATATTTGATTAATCTTTCCGCACGACGTTCGAATATGAAAACGAAATCCCTAATATTATTTAAAAATCGACCCGTACCGTTAAAAGTCTAAGTTAAACTGACGAAGGTTTAAAAAAAAATAAAAAAATAAATAGAAAATTCGATTTTCCCTCCTGGCCCGGTACGACCACCCGTTTCGAAGTGGTCCTTCCCGAGGCAGAGAGTTCCCCCCCCGCTCAAGCTGGGACATGTAATCAATGCATTATAACCGTGTTCCCCCCCAGGAGAAGGGGCATTTAAAATTCGAAGTTAAAAAAAAACCGTAATATTTTAAAATTAATCCGAACCGTTAAAAGGGCGAAAAATTAGTGGCGACCGCACGCCGGTCTTTCCTTTAAATGGCTGTTGCTGTTGCCGCCTGATGCTTACGAACACTAACTCTAGTCCCTAACACTAAGTTCTCATAAGTTTAATACCAAGTGAAAAACCTACAAGTTCAGTTCAGCAGAAGTTAAATTGCCATGACCATTGTGCCCATAATCATGAACAATGTACCTTCCGCTTCGCTACCTAGCAGGACTTTTCCACTCAATCTTAAACTCAAGATGATTTCTTTTTCCTCTTGTTCGACGTTAGATTTTCCAGGCTCGGAGATCCCCACGTGACAAATTCGGTTTTCATCATGGTGAAAACTCTGGTCCCGCCGTCTATTCGAAACCAGAATTCCGAACGAACATAACAAGACAAAAGATTGCAAATTTTTCAAGAAGACCAGTTCAACAAAAACACCTTTAAAAATAAAACTAAAAGTGTTTTAAAAAATCAAGTTTTTTTTTTTTTTTTTCCTTACCTTTCAACTGATCTTCCTCAAAAATCTACAGAAACATTAAAAGCGTGCAACGGATTCAAAATTTTCTTCCGCCTTGCGATCTATGTTTTCCGTTGCACGCCAAAATGCTTACCCGATCCGATCCCGAATAAATGGGGAATTTTCCTTTTCGTCTTGTTCCGCATTAGAATTTCCAGGCTCGGAGATCCCCACAAGACAAATTCAGGTTTTCATCATGGTGAAAACTCTGTGTCATGCCGTCTATCAGAACCCAAATTCCGAATAACGGTAACGAGACGAAAAAGACTGCATTTCTTTCAGCAAAAACCAGTGGAATAAAAACTTTAAAAATTTTACTTCTTACAATCGATTTCATTTTTTTTTTTTTTTTTCCTTTCCTTAAACTTCTACACTGATTTTTGTCAAAAAATCTGCAAAGCATTAAAAACGTGCAACAGTTCCTCCCGTCTTGGGATCTTCACTGATAATTAAAGAATACTCTACGATTTATCGTTGCAAGTCCTAATGCTGTTAAAATAAAAGCAGGACATCCGATATGGGAAACGAACCGTAAATATTACTTTAAAAATCGTCCGTACCGTTAAAAAGTTCGAAGTTAAAACTGATGTTTTAAAAAAAAAAAAAACACGAATGAACCGCAAGCGCTAGTAATTTAAATATAGTAGCTTAAAAGATTCTCAAAAATTTTTAAAAAATATGCAAGACCGAATGAATATCAGTACACAAAAAGTGGCGAATCTAAAAAAAAAAAAAAGTGAACCTCACGCCACGGCTGACGAGAGCGGACTGCATATTTAATATTTTCAAAGCGCTGATGACGACACTGCAGCATGCGCGATTCGTTAGGCACGCCATCTGTTCACCGATAATTCTAAAAACATCAGCCACGCTTTTTTTTTTTCCCCCCTTCATTTTTAGTCACAAAATTGCGTTTTAGACTTTTTTCACGAAAGGATCCTGTGCAATCCTAGACCCCCAATTCCGCCCAAAAAAATGGATTATTCTAAGCTGATAACAATTTTAATAAAAACTTAAACAATTTACTTCTTACAATCGATTTCATTTTTTTTTTTTTTTTTCCTTTCCTTCCTTTTACACTGTTCTTTGTCACAAAATTACAATCCGATAAAACGAAGTCCGTAAATAATATTTTAAAGGTTGATCCGTACCGTTAAAAAAACGAAGCCGAACTGATGTTTTAAAAAAAAACACTGACTAGCTAAGGTTATTGACATCCCCTGAACGAAAACCTTTATGGACAACTCGATTATGAAACCGACTTCGTATTATAATTTTTTTTTTCCGACAACTGAAATATATAAATTAATCTTGGAAACTACGAATAAACATGAATGAACACAAGGTCTAAGTATAATTTAAACAGTAGCAGCTATATCGATTTTTAAAAAATACGAAAGACCGAAATGAATATCAGTACACAAAAATAGGCGAATCTAAAAAAAAAAAAAAATATGGACCTTACACACGGATGACAAGACGGACTGCCATATTTAATATTTTCAACGCTGATGACGACACTTGCGCATGCGCGATTCGTTAGGCACGCCATCTGTTCACCGATAAATTCTAGAAACAACACCAGCCACCGTTAATTTTTTTTCTTTCATTTTTAATCTCACAAAATTGCTTTTTAAACTTTTTTTACGAAAGGAAGCATGTCTTTCTTGTCTGGAAACTCTACTAATTTTTATCTCTCGGCTAAAAAAAAAAAAAAAAAAATGGTCCTTCCAGGAGAGGAAGGGGCATTTACAATTCGAATTAAAAAAAAAAAAAAATCCGTAAATAATATTTTAAAAATCGACCCGAACCGTTAAAAAGACGACCGCACGCTGGCCTCTCCTTAAAACCGGATGTTGCTGTTGCACGCCCTAGTGCTAACGAAGCACTAACTCTACCCTTAATACTAAGTTCTCTTAAGTATAACACCAAGTGAAAAAACCGACAAGGTCAGTCCAGCAGAAGGAAATATTGCCATCGACGATTGTCTAGAACAATACCTTCCGCTTCGTTCCCTCATAGGACCTTTTCACTCGGTCTTAAACTCAAGAGTGATATCTTTTTTAGAACATTAAAAAAAAAAAATGTGTAAGATCGAAATGTTTATAAACAAAAAATTCACGGTCAAAAAACTAAGGAAAAAAAACGATCTTCTTAGCACCACGGCTTGCAATGCCGGACTGCCATTTTTCTGCTTTGATAGCGCTGATGTCGAAACTTAAGTGCGCCATCTGTCACAATAATTCTAAAAGCAGCACGAGTATTTTTTATTTTATTTATTATTTATTTATTTATTTATTATTTATTTATTTATTTATTTATTTATTATTTTTTTTTTCATTTTTTTATTTTATTTTTTTTTTCCAAAATTGCATTTCACAAAAAAAAAAAAAAAAAAAAAAAAAAAAAAAAGAAATTTTCACGAAAGAAAATTTGCCTTTCTAAATTACAGGACCCGACCGCAGTGAAACTAAACGAAGATATACAACGAATTAACGATACGACAGGTTCTTTTCAATCAATTTAATTTCCTTTTCTTTCTTTGACACCGACTTTGCTTAAAAATTCTGCAGAGCATTAAAAACGTGCAACAGGTTTTACAAAATATTTGATTAAATATTCCCTTCCATCTTGGGATCTCTATTGGTAAAAATAGGAATTCCCGCTTTTTATATGTTGCACTTTTTAACGCTAACAAAAAACTAAAATTATAACTGTAAATACCGAACCCTATCCGAATCCCGAGTAAAAAAAAAAAAATTAATTTAAAAAAAAGTGCAAACAAAAAATTTTGAAGATCGAACCGTACTACCGAACGGTTTGAACCGAACTGGCGAAGAGTGATATCTTTTTCAGAACATTAAAAAAAATTTAAAAATATTTTAAAAGGCAACTCGATGAAACGATACGTTTTGTTCAGCTGTCAAAAGCAAACTGCCATATTTGCGTCTGTCCGCATGCTTTTAGAAAACTAGTGCGCATGCCCCGACTGGCATACGCCATCTTTTGATTGTTTTCGTAAAATATTATAGCTATGTTTCTGTTGCCCGCTATAATTTTAACAAAACACTACAACTACAAATTTATAACGCTATCCAAACCCGACCTTGCCAAAAAAAAAAAAAAAAAAAAAAAAAAAAAACCAATACGAAAAATTAAATTATTTTAAAGACCGAACCGTACTTCTCAGAGGTTGAAGCCGAACTAGCAAAATTGGACGGCGAAAAATGTTGATAAATAAATGTTAACACACCCCAAGAAGTAACAGAAACTTGACATCGAATTTAATACGAACTGCTATACTTCAGTTAAAAACATAAAGCGCTGCCTTCATCGCATGCTGAGGGTAAATCCGTTTTTAAAAAGAACGAATTAAACCGCCTGAAATATTTCCTTTCATTGCCCCAAATTTTTTTCTGTGTTAAAAAAATAAAAATAAAATAAAAGGCTAAAGAAAAAGAAAAATTTAAAAAATATGTACGATCAAAATGAATATTAATAAACAAAAAATTCACAATCAAAAAACTGAGGAAAAAAAAAAAAAAAAAAAAAAACGACCTTATCACAACGGCGGACTGCCATATTTCTGCTCTGAAAGCACTACCGTCGACACTTAAGTGCGTCATCTGTCCCTACCTTCCGCTTCCTTTAATAACCCCTTAAGTCGCCCAAAATTTGAATTCTTAGATGAATAAGACTTGATGAATATTAGTAAACAAAAAATAAGGCGATCATACTTTCTTAAAAAAATTCACTTCACAACACGACTGAAAGGAGCAGACTACCGTATTTACATTTTCAAAGCACTCATGTTCGACACTTGCGCATGCTCGTTTCATTACGTGCGCCATCTGTCGAATAATTCCAAAAACACCATCAGCAACCAATAATTTTATTTATTATTTTTATCTCACAACATTGCATTTTAAAATTTTTTCACGAAACAACCCCGTCTTAGGGTATTAATATCCCCCCTTTTAATGCTTTCAAAGTTACTACGATCACCTTAACACGCAAAATATTTTTAAATGGGTTAAAACTCCTTTATTTAATGGTCCAATGTTTAATGCTTTCAAACCATTTTCCTGGTATAAGAATTATTCCTGAAATAATCACACAACTAAAAACAGAAAAACTAGAAAACTCAATTGTGGATCAAAACAAAAATTTCACGGCAGAATGAAAGAAGGTTTATCACTAGATTGAACAATAAAATGTTAAAGGTTCGGTATCCTTCCGGTCTTTGTCCTAGCAAAAATAAAACTTGAGAGCCAATTTTAAAGGTAACTGCGGTCACCAGTAGCGAGGGTCACACACCCCCGGAAGTAAAATTACTGAATGAATTTAAAAATTTTTCCACAAATAGGTAACAGCGATATTTTTTTTTTTTTTTTTTTTTTTTTTTTTTAAACGAAAGTTAACATTTGATCATAAGACTTTCCCGCACTGATACTAACTAACGTAGAATGAAATACTATTAAAAAAAAAAACGATACGCACAGCTGGGGTGCCAAAAACAAACTGCTGTGCTATCTTCTACACTAGCGAAGCAGCGCCATCTTTCGAAATGATTTAAGTCAAACTAAAACATTCCAACATCCAAAAGCCTTAACGAAATTCTAAATAAATCTTCCTCGAAAAGAATGGAACGCTATCACATAAAAAAAAAAATTCTCTGGCTTGACACTGATTTGCTGCAAAGCACAAAATTTGTGCTTGGTAAATTTAATTTGTAAATGCCTACAATGTCTATTACCACGAACAATCCGAAGAGGGTTCAACAAGAGTCAACGAACAGGTGGATGTCAACCACATTGAAAAAAATCGCCACAGCTTCTGAAAACACTGCGAAAGTTGTTTCATCTAAAACCTATACTATTTTATGTGCAATATTTTTTTAATCTAATCTTCGAAAGAACAAAGTAAAGTTTACTGAAACCTACAACACTGTCGAAAAAGAAGGTCATGTTTCAACAGTTAATAAAACGGCATCATCGATTTAGGATTCCAAATATTGGCTACGGTGTACAGGCCCGTTTCAATCCCTTCGACCAGGGTTTGCTGTTAAAACCATTTTTTAATAAGAAACAGTTTAAAACGTTTTTATATTATTTTCCCATGTTTTAAACGTCTTTTATTCGGCCTGGTTTTAAACGTTTTAAAAAACACGTTCAAAATGTTTTAAATTCGTTTCTATTTTTATTCAAATTTTTAAAACGGTGTTTTTTATTCAAACGTTTTAAAACGTTTTAAAACACCGTGTTTTAAACCAATTGTTTTTTAAAACAATCATCCCTGCCATTGATTAAGCACCATTATGAATATGAGCGGCTCATACATTTATGGTAAGTTCATACCATAGATCGTATAATATGAGTCGTGCGCGACAGGAAGTTTCAGTCAAATTGCGGACTCGGGCTTCTTAAAATGCATTTTAAAACGTATTTTATTCACTTAATAAAATACGGTGTTTAAAACGGTTTTTTAAAACGTTAGTGTTTTAAAACGGTGTTTTTTATTCAAATGTTTTAAAACACCGTGTTTTAAACCAATTTGTTTTTAAAACAATCATCCCTGCCTTCGACCCAAAGTCATTTTCGTAAAATGGGCCGGTTGTCATTTTGTTTCACGGTCAATTGACCCTTTTCCAAACAGGTAAACACGCCGGTCATTCACTCGGTCATTTACCGACCGGCCCAGTTAAGCAAACTGATTTAGTGTCCAAGAAATTAAGACGGGCCATTTTACCCCCGACCCAAAATAATAACTCATTATTTGTTGGCACCGAGATTTTGGATAGAGACTATATAATAAAAAAATAAAGATGACGCAAATAAGCTGACTTTGAATTCATTAACGAAACCTTTAGCGTATCTTCGTTTCGAGCAATACATTAGGGAATAATACTTTAACAATTTTTAACTCTTACCTTAAAAAGTTCAGGTATTATACAGGTTTCGTTTCAATTGGACTTGGAAGACGTTTGCTCTGCAACCGAGCGCGGCGTCCATATTGACGTTAAGCCACGTCGGTTCGGAATCCGTAGATTGATTCATTACTTCCGTGTCGAATGGCAGACAGGGGTTAGGATCAAAATTCAAACAAAGCATTTTCCTTTTAGGACTCGATTGACGAGGGGATAGAACGGATGTGGTAGACCGACTTTCGTTACATTTTTCCATAATAGAAATTAGCGTCTGGAAATAAAAAAAAATTAAAATCAATCTTTATTAATTCTAGATTCACTCGTGAAAAATTAATATATATAATTTAATAACATCAAACAAATTGACATCATGTTTGACGAAAGACATGTTTTTCGGATTATGGAAAGACTGAATCATCACTTCCTAAAAAAAATGTGTAAACAACAGCTAAACAAATCAGATTATTGACTTTTTAAACTTTGGAGCGGTTGAGTTTGAACTTCAAATTTATGCCTTTCAAACCGAAAATGTCTTGATTCTAGCACAACTTCACCTGCATTTAGGATATTTTTCAAGAAAATAATCCAAATTAGAAAAAACACAAGCCATATCATTTAAATAATTAAAAGCATCTGCTGGCCTGAAATTTTCACATAAATTGAAGTATAAATCGGTGACATCAATCAACAACACAACAAAAGGTTTTCCTAACCACACAAAATACCAATAAAAATTAAATAGTTATTTCTTTAATCTGATTTAATTAAGAAAAATTACCTGATAATCTTGATAGCTCTCAACAAGTAATAGCAACATCTGCACTTAATGATTTGCGGGTTAAGATAATACAATCTTCCTCCAAGGCGAAAAACCAACGACAAACCGGTTAAGGTATTTGAGTTGAATGTATCAGCTTTGTTATAAGTCATAATGAAGCAACAGTCCAGCAGAGTATTGAACGAAACAAGCTGCTCGTTTGCATACAGCAATAGTCAGGGAATTAACATCATAAACTCTGTTTTCCCCCTGTAACAGAAAAGAGAAAAATTAAAACACCAGAACTAAACTTTCATGGAACGTTTTTAAAGTTCAGAATAATGAAAATGTTTGTCATTTTGAATTTTAATTCTCATTCTACTTAATCATTTTGCCATCTAAAATGGTAAAATCCAACCTTTTTTAGTTTATTTTGCAGCTTTTCCCTTCAAACAATTATTACCATTTATTTCCTTCAGCTTATTACTAAAATACTTTAAATATTGTCATAATTCCTTGAACTTAATGGAACCTATGACCTCTACAGTTCTTAGCAACAATAAAAATTTTTTAATGTGTAACGGCTAATTTATCAAACCTTTCCATTACAATCGATTTAATTTTGATACTAAGTTTTCATATACTGATCCCAAACGCCTTTCATTTTTACAGTCAAATACTTCAAACAGCAAACTATTTTCTCATGTTATTTTTAAAGAAAAACTTAAAAATCATCTGCATATCTATGAATATCATTTGGTCAATGCTCATCAATGGAATACAACATGTTTCAACCCAATTAAACTTTATCCAGAAACTTTTGTCTATTATCTTTCAACGAAATAAATTCACTTCCAAGATAATATTTACATCGGTTACTGTGCGGTGTTAAGATTTTTTTTTTTTTTTTTTTTTTTTTTAATGATGGCCATTTTTTTTATTTGACCCCTTCCGATTTATTTCTTCAAATCAAACTGATTTCTTTCGTTCGTGCAGAAAAAAAAACTACAAACCTGATCTACAACGCAAAAGATCCCCCTCTTTCCATCAATAAATTAATGTAATAACACATAAAACAACGCCATTTAACTTCGACCTCGTTTGACCTTCAGCAACGGTGTTTGGTTTTTCAATAATGGCGGCCATTTTTACTCTCAGGTCTCATGATTTACGATATTCGAATCGAAATAAAGTAATTGACTATAATCATACAGAATACCAATAAAAACTAAAAATGGTTTTCTTTTTCTTTTCATATACAATCAAATTTTACTTTTCCCATCAAAAAAAAATTTTTTTTTCCTTAGTAATCCATTACTTTACAATACAGTAAGCCACAGCTAAGAGTATAAATAAATTTGGTTCATGAAATTGTTCTTGCGTTAAGTTTTTTGCAAAACTATTTATAAACAAAAAATACCAAGTTTATTTTTTTTAACTACTTTTACGATTACGGCTAAAATTACAATTGGAACTAAAGCATATTCGCTTTACATCCGAAAACGTTTTGCATTTATCGGAATATCGCAATAGAGGTAGAAATCCATTTCGTACTTACATTGAAAAAAAAAGAATCCACTTAAGCTATGAACTTTAATTTCGGCGGAGGATATGTGCAGTTAAAGGATAGGCGAATTATTTTTGGAAGCTGGGATGTCTTCCATTTCCCTCCAGATAGAAAGTTGTACACGTTCATCCAGATTTTAATGTTTCGCAAGTATTTTTACCTTCCTGAAAGGACAATATTTCAAAATATTAATTCGAGGAAATTCGTTTCAGGCATAATACGACATTGTAATAGGGGTAAAAATAATTTACAAGCATCCATTAACTCAAAAAGATCAAATAAACTTTTTCTTTAACGTAAAACTTGTTCAAATCTATTGGTCCTTTATATTTCTGCTATTTTTTCCTCAAAACGAAAGACACAGTTTTAATATTATTGTTCAAGTAAGATTCCAGCATCTAGTACCGCTTTTGATTGATACCACTAACAATCTCATCAAGCTTATCCTCGGAAAATGGGCAACGCAACTAAAGAGCCACTTTTTAATTTGAAGGTGGTCCGTTTTTTTTAAAATTTTATTTTTTATTCCTTCTTCCTCCGTAGTAGTAAGCAAGAACAGGCTTTCTCTTATAGGGATTTAGACCCTTTCTCTTCCACCCCCCAATGTGAGAAATGACGAAGCCTATTCGCCTACTACCGGATACAAGAATACCATCGTTAACATTAAAATTATATTTTACTTACATCGATCTTAGAAGAAAACAAATAGCATCTCTATGCTCATTCCAGTTAAAACTCGTTCATTAGAAAACGTTCAAATTCGGCAATGTTAAAACTCTTCCGGTAGTCACGAACTTCCATTCCTGCGCACTCTACGAAATAATTCCCAATCTCTTAGGAATGAACTCTTGTTTTCCTTTGAAAAGGATCATTATTCCCTTGTCTCCGGGTACGCATCAGCAGCATAGCATCTCGCAAAGCCTGATCCGGGTACGCATCAGCAGGTCTGATTTCTGCTGAAAAATCCACGAATCCCTCAAACTGAGTCAGTTGACGCAAACAATAACAGCTCTTGCGCGTGAACCTGTAAAAAAAATTTCAAAAATTAAAATTAGCCATGTATAAAAAAAAAAAAAAAATTTCATTCATGAGCTTTTATGAAGCAAAACCCAAACAGGGAATTTAAAGGGGCAGAGAACTCTAACTTGCTCACAAATACTGACAAAAAAGAGCTTTTCCTTGTATCTTTGCACAGAAGAAACAGCACAAAAGTTGTGCTCGAAATAGCTAAATGTGTTGCTCTATTTTCGGTACACATTTAATTGCAGAGCATGGTATAATTTTATCAAAAAATTTTTTTAAATTTTTAAAGAAAATATAATAAGAACAGTTCAATTTCTTACCTATATTTCAACTGAATCCATAAATGTCTCAAACAAAATAGATGGACAGCCCATGAAGGGAATAGTCTGCTCATCTCGTCACATCCAATTACAACTTCCTTCACCTTTTCAATAGGTAAGAAGTTTCTTTTTACTGAAAATAAGAAAAAAAATAAGACTTATAATTCAAAAAATTAAATCTCTTAAAAACATAATTGCATATGCCTCAAAATTATTTTGGAGCTTAATCTGAACAAAAATGCATCTTTTTTACTGTTTGTCAAAATTTAGACTTTTGAAAGCAAGTTTCAATACTGGTCGATTAACTTAAAATTTTAAAAGTCCCTAAAAATGCTTCTTTAAAATTTTTTTTATACTTAACATTAAACGATTAATTAATTAAAACTTAAGAATACTCAACAAATTATAATAACTAATCGATCAGGGTGGCTTTACACTCTAAAATATTTCAAATCTATTTTGACATCTCAATACAACTATAAATAAGCTAAATTTCCTACTTACATTCGGATAGGTAGACCTACAAGCCTTTTAAGGCTCAATCCATTCCATTGAACAACTCATTCCACGTGTTCGAGTTGAATGTCTGTCCCCTTCAATGTGACCTGTCCCTTTGCATCCTGAACCTGTAAAAAAAATGTATAAGAAAAAATTAATTATTCAGTTTTGAAGTTGAAAAAAAAAAAAAAAAAAATTCAAATAATTAAGTCAACTTTCTGACTTTCCCTGCTTTTAAAATACAAAATTCCCTATTACTGGTTGACTGTAAGAAACTTTTAATCTAGAGGCTTTTAAAAATTTAATTAATCATGAAGTTAGCTTAATCTGACTGATCAAACCTTTCAGTGAAGGCTAAAAACTTTATTTCGTATTTTCATCAATGGAAAAGTATAACAGTCATAGAAATCATACAAAAAATTGGACGTAAATAAAAATTCACAGATATGCTTCAAAAATTTAAAGTATTATTTAGATAGTCCGGCTTTTATCTCCAAATCTTTAAACTGCAGACCATTCCTTGCTGACTCTTTACCAGGTCATTGAAACAGTCAAGATTTGCACCTCTCTGACAAAATGATGTAGGCTTTAATGCTCAAAATATAGCATTGTTTAAAAAACCGAAACACCTTTAAAATTTACAATCATTGCCTTTTTAATTTTCATTTACAAAGATAAATAGCAATTTATACATAATAATTCTAATAATTATAACAATGATCTTGTATCGCAGATCAGTGTGTTTTCAGTTTTAAATTCAAAACTAAGTATCAACTTCTAAAATGATTTTCAGTTTTGTGAAAGCTGATAACTTGTAATAAAAAGCAACTTACCACATGATCCCTTTTCCTTTTTGATTATACCAGCAGTACTACGACTCTGATGTATCAATCACTTTGCTGTCATTACAGGAAAATTGTAGTTGTAGATCGCTTGTATTCCCTCATGTTAGCTGCATCTTTTTATCTTCACTTGTATCTTTCAATGCTTTATCCTCATCTGAATCCTTAACTTAAGAAATTTTATTTAAGCTTTAACTGGAGTTTTCCTTGATTTTGCTTTCTGTGCTACCCTTCATTCAAGTTCTTTCCTTGTTTATCTGCTGTTAAATTATGTTTTTTTGAAAACCTTAAATTTTCAATGAACTTCTGGTCAACGTCTAATTTTGATCCATGATGTTTCCTAATTGGTCTTTTAATACCATTCCTGTGAGCCTTTTGGTTTTGATTGTGATTGGTATGGTCCTCACTCTTCGCCATTTCGAACTAAACCTTAACTTCTTCTCGTAAATCCAAAAATCCAAAAGAACCAAAAACGTCGAATCCTTAACACCTTAACAAAAGTAAAAAAAAAAAAAAAAATTAATATTTTTGGGAAGACGAATAGTCTCAATAATTAATTATGATTGCAAATACTTCACAATTCCTATCAATTTGCAATTTATAAATATAAAACTTTTTCAGGTTAGAAATTTAAAAGATTATTTAGCACAAAATTACTCGATCATGAGTTAAGAGTCTCACTGGGTTCCAACTCCGTGAAAAAGATAAACGTTAGCATGCAACACGAATATACGGATAGCCATCAAGGGTCTCATTTCCAGTTTTGAAATTGTTGTCTTGGTAAAAAAAATTCGTCCAACGAAACGAAATCATTATTAACGCATATTACATACATCCTTGCGAATTTGTTTTTCAAGCAATTAGATAAAAAATCTTTGGAAGACCCAAGGTCTCTTTTTGAGAGAAATACGTGGACAACCTAGTGAATATAAAAATTCACAAAGTAGATCACTAACCTTTTAAAATTTATACCAAGGGAAACCAGTACGACGTTTTTAATCCATTTCTGTTGACTTAACACGTTTCCTTTTAACACACGACCCGTTCTTCGATTAAAATCATTCACACGTATCGCATTTTCCTTTACCGATGCCATCTTGAAAAGTGTTGAAAAGAGAAATGCGGATACGGAAATGTCACCGCTGACGCAGACAACTATATAATTTTCATTCCGGCCGCCATTTTGACTACGCTGTCTGCTACTGCTACTGCTATAGGTAGCTGTTTCTCTATGGTTTTAAAATTGGCGCCGATGAAGCTTTAGATGATGATAGGCTCCGAGCGACTTTGAAATTAATCATGTTTAGCTTATAAAAAAGCAATATTTTCCGCGAACTAATTGCGTGATGGAAATATATACGCTTGTATAAGGTAAACAGGTATATTTAAGTGTATATTTATTTTAAAAAAAGTCGCTCGGAGCCTATAAATATTGCTAAAAAAAAAAAAAATATTTTTCGAAATGAGATTCCAAACTCAAAATTTCTTATTTCTTTTAATTATATGACAGTAACCCTCCCAGAAAACAAAACCCTAGTTGCATTGACCTTGAGAATACATTTCAAATGTATTCTCAAGGTCAATGCAACTAGGAGAGTGCAAGTATGAGATCTCAAATGTACATTTGAGTTACATTTTTCTTCTATTTTAAACCATCAGATTTAATCTGGCTTAACCTTAAATTTCTGACATAATGATTACATAATAAAGAAATTAACAATGAGACAAGATTTTATCTAATGAGGCTATCTATCTAATGAAGCAAAAGAAAAAGGGAATAATATTATCAAAAACATTGATTTTTTAAAAATTTAACCTAGTGCTTGATGAACTGAAGGGAAGATTGTCATACACAGAAACAAAAATTAAGAGAAAATTATTATTTTATTTTATTTGACACTTAATCAGGCATGCCAAGAGACTGAATTAATATATTCACATAAAAAGTTGGCCGTTTAATTAATGAGAAAAAAAAAAAAAAAAAAAAAAGCTGTGTAAGCTTATTAGAATCATGAGAGGTCATTGAAATGAACAGCAGCTCGTCTATCAACTAAATGATTTTTAAAATATTAAAATAAAAAGCTGGTTGTTCAATTAACCAGTCTTGTCTAACTCACTGGAATCAAGATTATTAGTTGTAAGGCTAACAGATTCTATTTGTATCTGCATCAGTATTTGAACTTCCAAAACAAAAGAGCTTCAAACAAAAAGGAATTTAAATTATAATCCTTTAACTTAAACAATTTTACTTTTTGGGGAAATCGAGTAAAAATTGCAAATAATTCTCTGTATGCAGTTATCTAAATAAGTATGAGATCTTAACCTTTGGAATCATGTACATATTACGTAAGCATGTTAAGGGGGGGGGGGGGGGGGTCTCAAACTTTCTTACGTAAGATTTTTTCTACTCTGACCAGGAATTTTTGAAAATAAAACAAATAATTAATTAATTAATTTCATGCTTTTTTAAAATATTGTAAATGTTGCGGCGAGCTAATATTACATTATTTTGTTACCGTCTAAATAAAGGTAACCTTCTTTTTAATTTTTCTCAATATAGGTGTTTATATTGGTTTATTTCACTTCCATGAATTATAAGGAAAATTACCGAAGTCGAGTGCTGTTGGTTTCATTTAAAAAAAAAAAAAAAAAAAACTACGTAATATGGAGGGGGGGGGGGGTTGCCAAAATCTTACTCATGCTTACAACGGGGAGGGAGGGGGTTGAAAATGGAAAAAAAAATGCTTACGTAATATGTACATGACCCCATATATTACAAGGCGACTAAAAACTCTAACCTTAGCATGCGTAAACTGGCAAAGCATCAAACTAAAATTAATAAAATTTGATCAGCATAACAGTTTTACGGATTTTTCCAAATCTTTAGGTAATTACATTTTCTGTTTTAATAATTATTTTCAAAAAACGAATAATAGGACTTGGTAAACGCTCGTTATTCTTTCTTTTTCCTTATCATTCAATAAAGTGAGGATTCCAGATTTTTGAGAAAATTTTGGTAGGTCAGGAACCAAATATTAATTGCTATGTTCCAATTTCGTGGACATAATAATTTAGGTTATCCAACAATGTGCCCTTGTTGAAGGGACAAAGTATATCAAGTAATTTTCCTCTGGATATGATATAAGAAAATTGCTTCATCACACTAATTAATAATCAGACTAAACCAAATTAGTGAGTTACTTATAATTATTCGTACCACATCTTGTGCTGCATTTTCATAAACACTGAAACACCACCTTTGCAGAAAGCAAAAAGCGAATTTCTTCAAAGTATACTCCACATTTGATCACCAAATGATTGTTTAATTTCCATTTCGATTTCCAGAGCGAAAGAGCTTTTTTTCCAATGAAAAATCAACCAGTTCCTGCAAAAAGAAAAAAAATAAATTAAGTTCAATAAATTAGTTAATTATTTTATAAATAAAAATAATAAAAAAGTATTGTCATGAATTTTGTTCTATAAGAGGAAACGAATTAAACGATTCCTCTATATTAAGCTTATGCTGCAAAAAAAAACTTTACGATTTTCGAAATTAAGAGTCAAATTTTTCACCAAAAATTGAATTTAAATTTTTTTCACTTCAAAAATTTCAAAAAGAACAGAAAAATACAATTAAATGTTCAATTCACACAAAAATACACTTAAAATGTTTTAGTCGCCATTTTGGAAACGCGCTAACGTCATAATGACGCATGCGCAGACCAGTCAGTTTTCCAAGTGTTTTCCGAGTTCAGCGCAGCACGGGCATTCCGGCTTCAGCCTCCGACGGAGTCGGATCGATTTTTTCGTCCGTGTCCGGGAGTGTATTTTTTTTTTTTTTAAATAAATTTTTTTAGCTCGGGCTATAATCTATTTAAATAAAAATAATATTCGGTTTTTATTTAATTTTTTTTTTTTTTAATTAACTATTATCGGTCCGGCTTGGAGGTAAACCAGGAGGTTTAGCCTCCCATCGCAGAAGGCCTAGGTATCGACCCAGCGACTGGCCTTGTGGTATTAGTGTTAAGGGTTTAGTGTTAAGTTCCCCCCGAATCGTTACGTTAGGAGTCAGCTCCTCTCTTGGGGCTGCAGAGTTTATTAGGCTGTGCATTCTATTCGATTCGAGCATGGATTACGCGGGAGATAAGCTCCATTGTGAGAGTCTCCAGGGTTTTCAAAAGGATGACTGGGTGTATTACCGAAAGGCTCTCCGGCTCGACCTGATGGCATGGTTCCGATGCGGCGGGCATTAACGGAGATCCTATTCGGAAGGCTTTCGGGCCTCTCCTGGAAATCCGAATTTTTTTTTTTCATTTTTTTTAATTTTTACATTTCTTATGAGCTCCATTATGAGAGTATCACAGATTATTAATTTTTTTCATTTTGAATTAGGATTAAAGCTTAAAATAAATTTTTTATTTCAATCATACCGCGGGAGATAAACTCCATTGTGAGGGTCTCCAAGCCCCCCCCCCCTTTTAATTTGCATTTTTTTTTTCTTCTTTGATTTCAGGAGCAGCCACACAGCAGTCAGCAAGCTTCAAGGTCCAACGTCAGCCAAGGTCCAGGTCAGTCAAGGTTCAACGCAGTCAACAAGGTTTGAGTTTGGTAAAGGTTTGGCATGAACTGGTTGGAGTTTGGTAAAGGTCTGGCATGAACTCTTCAGGTTTGGTCTTGCTTTACAAAACCAAACTTCTTGTCTTTATCATCTTATCTTTTTACCCTCATTCATTTTTTACTTATTTATTTCCATCTAAAAAAATAATTTATGACCCGGTACGGCCTTTTATAACTTAAAAAAAAAGACGTGTTTTAAATAACAGCAGCATAATTTAAAAAGCTGTTGGCTAGAGTTTTTTTTAGCGGTTAAGCGATTTACAAAAAAAAAAAAGATCGGATTCGTTTTACCGGTAAAGATTGTCGAAGAGTATAGATGACAATCTCGTCTTGTATGAATGTCCAATGCCGCACATTGTACATTTGTACAATTTTAATTTTAGTTTAGGTTAAGTTTAGTAACTAGTATTGTAAATTAGGATAGTATTGTAAACCGTTTTGTAAATTGTATAAAATGTTGTATTAGTTTTAGGTTGTATTAGTTTTAAGTTGTCAGCTTGAGGAGTAAAGTCTTCCTTACGTCATGCGGATCCAATGTCGTGCAGATCGATGTGAAAAGGACGTCATTTTTATGTCGCTCTGTACGGGGTTGGTGACTCGTGCCGTTTGGCGGATGTAATCCTTTGACGCTGGCTTGGGGGGACAACTCGGTCGGGCGCGGTCTCCGAGTTTTCCCCCCAACCCGTGTGGGGTTTTTGGCTAGTCCCCCATCGGGCGCCTCCCCAGGTGGCGGATAGGGGAACGCTCTCCAAAATCGGAGAGTATGAGGATTTATTCCTCAGGCGGACCAAAACTAGCCACAACTTAATTTTTCTAATTTTTGGTCTTAATTTTTCAGGGAAAAGGGTAAAAAGAGGCAGTTGTTGTTTTTTTTCTGATTTCAGGAGCAGTCAGAGGAATCATCGCAGCCTCAACGCAGTCCAAAAGATTCATCAACGAGGTTTGAGTTTGAGTTTGGTATGGGCATGGGCCGCCCATACCAAACTGTGTTTTTTTACTAGGTATTGGGTTATGGAGCATTTACCTTTTCATCTTGTTTTACTTCTATTTAGTCTCTGTTACTTTTTTTAATTTCTATTTCTATTTCTCTCTTACATTTTTTTATTTAAAAAAAATAAAACAAATAAAATTACACAAAACGCGATTTTAAAAGGCAGCCTAATATAGTTTGAAAAAGCTGTCGATTACTATTTTTTTTAAAGCGGTTAAACAACGACATGCAAAAAAAAAAACAATCGAGGTCATTTTTCGCGCAAAGATTGTCGAAAAGTATATACGACAATCTTGTTACTAATGTCTGGTATTGTAAATTGTATGAACGTCCAATGCCGTACATTGTACGCTTGTACAACCTTAATTTAAGTTTAGGTTAAGTTTAGTAAATAGTATTGTAAATTAGGATAGTATTGTAAACTGTTTTGTAAATTGTATGTAATGTTGTAATAGTTTTAAGTTGTCAGCTAGAGGAGTAAAGTCCTTCTTACGTCATGCGGATCCAATGTCGTACGGATCGATGTGAAAAGGACGTCATTTTTATGTCGATCCGTACGGGGTTGGTGACTTGTGCCGTTTGGAGGATGTGATCCTTTGACGCTGGCTTGGGGGGACAACTCGGTCGGGCGCGGACTCCGAGTTTTCCCCCCAACCCGTGTGGGGTTTTTGGCTAGTCCCCCATCGGGCGCCTCCCCAGGTGGCGGATAGGGGAACGCTCTCAAAAGTCTGAGAGTATGAGGATTTATTCCTCAGGCGGACCAAAACTAGCCACAACAGAACAGCATGTCAATCTGCTAGAAGAGCTCGCAGTTTTCCTAATTTTGCACGGGGAAGAAAAGTGTTAGAAGAGGAAATTTGGGGCTTTTGAATTCTTGAGCATGATCAAACTTTTATGTGGTAGGGAAACAAGGTTTTTTCAAAACTCAAATTTGGCTGAACTTAATAACTTCAATTGCAAAGTTTGTGCTTTTCGTTATCCCAGCTGAAAACCATTTCTGGTTTTCGATATGATGCATGGTAAACATTCAAACGCTTATGTATTTCTTACGGTAATTCATTAAATTAGAGCCAAGTTTTCGAAGCTTTTGGAATTTTTTATCTGGGACGTTAGCAATGCTTACGCTTTATCTGTCTTTAAAACTCAAATTCGGACGTTCGGTTTTCCTGAAAGTTCAAAAAAGCTCAAAATCATACGTTTTCAAAATATAAGATTTTCATTTCACTCCTAACTTCACAGGTCCATTATTGTAGGAAGAATTAACTGGTCATTAATTGGCTGCTTAACCGAAAAATGCAACTAAAATTGAATTTTAGAATACGGAAAGATTTTAAAATGGATGAAGGAGTGCAGCAAAATATAGGACATAAACAAGTTAACAAAAACGGAACTTAAATTTGGAGGCAAAGATCAAAAGAGTTACAAAAATGATAATCTGTTTCTGAAAAACATTTTTTCCATCGGAAGCTTAGGAGAACTTTTTATGTGTTACAATTGGGAAAGGGGGGGCGGGTCTCAAACTTTCTTACGTAAGCTTTTTTCTACTCTGACCAGGAATTTTTGAAAATAAAATAAATAATTAATGAATTAATTTCATGTTTTCTTAAAATATTGTAAATGTTGCTGCGAGCTAATATTACATTGTTACCGTCTAAATAAAGGTAACCTTCTCTTTAATTTTTCTCAATATAGGTGTTTACATTGGTTTATTTCAGTTCCATGAATTATGGGGAAAATTACCGAAGTCAAGTGCCGTTGGTTCCATTAAAAAAAAAAAAAAAAAAAAAAACTTACGTAATATGGAGGGGGGGTTACCAAAATCTTACTCATGCTTACAACGGGGAGGGAGGGGGTTGAAAATGGAAAAAAAAATTCTTATTTAATATGTACATGACCCCTTATAATAACTAAACGATCAGGGTAGCTTTACAATCAAAAATAGTTCCAAATCTATTTTGACATCTCAATACAACTATAAATAAGCTAAATTTCCTAAATTTCCTACTTACATTCAAATAGGTGGGCGCGTACGAACTCGTACACGGTTAATCGTCTAAGATTCGAAGCCTAAAACAAAACATCCGATCTCGTACACATGGAAAAAGGTACACATTACAAGAGACCTTTTTCAATATCTTAACTCGTACACGGTCAGTTTTATTAAAAATAAGCTGGCATAAGGCTGGTTTACGCATTTCGGGTGCAAAAAAAATTTCCCGTGAAGTCAGCAGTGCCAAGTTGATAATGGGAATAACTTTTTTTCTTTTCAAGCTCAAATTTTGAGCGTTATATTTTCAGAAAGCTCAAATTCCAGGGAATAAGGCGGAATCAATTTTAAATTTCAAGCTCCAAAAGAATCGTATGTGAATTTGGCAGTACTCAATAAAATCGTAATTCAATATTTTTTTTTTTTTTAATTAGACGAGAAAAGTTCAAATTTTGAGCGTTATATCTTCAGAAAGCTCAATTCCAGAGAATAAGGCGGAATCAATTTTAAACTTCGAGGTCCGAAAGAGTCGTATGTGAATTAGGCAGTACTCGGTTATATAATAATTCAATAATTCGTTTTTTTTTTTCATTAAACGGGAAAAGCTCAAATTTTGAACGTTATGTCTTCTGAAAGCTCAAATTTCGCAAAAGAATTTGAGGTATGTTTTAAGTTCCTAAGTTGAAAAGAAACGATCGTGAATTTGGCAGTGCTGCATATTTACAGTATTTTCATATTTTTTCAAATTTCACAAGACAAAGCTCAAATTCTAAAAGTCGTGTTTTCCGAAAGCTCAAATTCTGTTAAACAAAATAAAATCCGTTTGCAGTTACTAGTTTGAAAAATACTGGGTGTGAAGCTGGCAGTGCTCTATTTTTGTGTCGGACATATAACTTTTGGTATTATAAAGCACAACTTTTTTTGTTATGCAGCTACAAATTTGGGAACATGATTTTTTGAAAGCTCAAATTTAGGGGCATAGGATGGCGTCAATTTTAAAATTTGAGCTTTTCATTGTACGGCGCGTGAACTTAGCAGGCAAAGTTGATAATGTTAATAACTTTTTTGTTTCGAAAGCTCAAATTCTGAAATTTGGTTTTTCTGAAAGCTCAAAAAAAGCTCAAAATCATGGTATAGTATTTAGAATTTGAGCTTTACATTGTACTGCCAACTTCACGCACCCGTTATTTTAATTTTTTTAATGTTTCAAATCATGTTAAATTTGACACCGACTTCGATGTGTCTAAAATATTGGAATTTGTTTGAAAAGTGAGCTGGAAAACTAGTTTGAAATAAAAGCTTTTCACCCAGGATCAGATAATGTATTTTTTGCACTAAAACCTGACCGTGTACGAGATCAGTTGTTAAAAAATAGGCGCATAAAAACAAGAATTTAACCTGTGTACGAGTTTGGATATTAATTTTTAGGCCATGAGGAACCGTGTACGAGTTCGGACATCCCGAAATAGGGCGACCTAAAAACATTTTAAGGCTCAATTCATTCCATCATTCAATTCATTCCAAGAGTTTGAGTTGAATGTCTGTCCCCTTAATGTGAATTGTCCTTTAGCATCCTGAACCTGTAAAAAAATATATAAGGAAATATTAATTATGGTATGGAGTTTTGCAAGCTAAAAAAAAAATTCAAACAATTAAGTTAACTTCCGCAGTTTCTTTGCTTTCAAAATACAAAATTCCCTGTTACTGGTGGACTGTAAGAAGCTTTTAATCTAGAGGCTTTTAAAAATTTAATTATTCATGAAGTTAGTCAGAAATTTAATTAATCAGAAAAAAAGTGGAAATTGGACTGGTAGAGATAAAACTTTCCGCATCTTTGTTGACTTACCTGATAAAAAACACAGAAAAGTTTTTCTGTCACCTGCAATATCACCAGCTGGACGGCAAGTTCTTAAACGAATCATCCATCAGACTCCAGCAGAAGTTCAAGAAAATAATAGTTAGGGGCTTATGAAATCATCTCACTGTATTTTGTTTTACCTTGAAAAAGAATAATAACATTTTAATTGAAAATTAATTGTATTTAAGGAATGACCTAAAACTTAAACTGTTGTAATTTTATGTTCATTATTTTCTCTAATGACAATCGTTTTTTTTAGCCGAAATGGTAAGTTGCAATCCAATTTATTATTTGTGCTTTTGGTTTAAGCAAAAAACCATATCATAAAATCATAATATTGCAATCAAAAACCATATTTAAATTCAAACAAACAAATGGATGTATGGTGGATTACACCCTTCCGCCCGTGAGATATCTCTATTTTTTAGTTGTTAAGAAACTTTCGATCAATAAACATCAAATATAATTAAATCGAACTCAACTTTACATTTCTTATATTTTTTTTTTCCACATATCCTTCAGGGTCACACTACAACTGTTATCAAACAAATAATTTTGATAAAAGTATAAATAAATAAGATGACTGCTTTATCGGATCCCTACGTTTTCTATCTCAAGACTTTTTATTTTCTTTCTATCGACAGATCCAACCGCATGCATTGACGTGATAATTTCAGTTGGTCTGCAATAAAATGTATCTTTTTTTAAATAGTTTAAAAGATGTTTTAACGAAAAAATGGGGAAAAAATTGGATTTGAAAAGTGCCTGTGTGCACTGTGCAGTGACTAATTTCATATGAAGAGCGAGTATTTTACGAAAACTGAGCATTCCTTTAATGCATGCATTGATTTCAGCCTCATTGTAATGGGCAGCTTTTAGAATAGTGTGCTTCTTATTTTACGATCTTTTGCTTTTTTTTAGAGTAAGTGAGGGAATATTACCTGAATTTTCAAATTTATTACTCGACGGGAAAGCGTGCTTCGTCGAGCTTTTAGTTCGGAAAAATCCCATAAAAACGAAAAGATTGAAAAAATTTTTTTTTGTAAAAAAAACTTTCGTCTCCTATCGGAAATTTTGCGTAGGTTTCGAATCTGAAAATAGTTTTTTTGTATCTGGTCCGGTTTTTGAGCAAGAGGCCAAAATAGGACGAAAAAATCCAGAAAAGTGCAAAACTCAGTTTTCATTGCTTTTTGGCTTCTATCTTTAAAACCGGACCAGATACAAAAAAACTGTTTTCAGATTCGAAATCTACGAAAAATTTCCGATAGGAGACGAGGGTTTTTTTTTACAAAAAAAAATTTTTCAATTTTTTGGTTCATGACGCATCTTTTTGGATCATTTTGACCATCTCACATGTAACTCAGACATTTTCCACTTCGTTAAATTAATTCATTTTTCTAACAAGAATGCAGTTTTCAAAGTGGGGTGACTTGGTAGGTTGCATTTTGAAGGCTAACGTGTGCCACCTTTTGCAAAACAAAATTGCACGAAAAATTTCCTACGTCACAGAGCATCCAGTAAGATAAATTTTTAATGGTATTCCAACATTTACTTGACTGATTAACCAAAAGAAATGATCGATTTTTAAATTCATTATAAAATGTCTTAAAATTTCAACAATCGGAGAATGAAAAACGTAAAATGACCGAAAACTCACGCATGAGAGGTATTTTTTGATCAAAATGTACTATATATGTTAGAAAACATCGTAATCAACATGACTAAACCCAAGAATCGCGCTTTTGAAAAACCAAAGAAAAGCTTTCAACGATTTAGTAGACCTACAAAATCGCCCCATAGAGTACAAAGTCGCCCCTAAGTACGGTATATAAACTTCATACAACTATTTAGAAATTCCTCATAAATTTTATGTAAATAGTACACCCATCATAAACACTTTACTTTACTGAGATGGTTTCATTTCTTCTATTTAGGTTCCTTCGTCAAATTTGATTCGAGTCCGTGAAAACCGAAACAAAATGTCAAATAAGAGCATCGAAGTCATTCAAGCGTGGAACTCTCAACAATTCGACAAAGTTTTATCACTACTGCAAGAGGATTCCGAATTTCCACAAAATTTCGACGTTACCATTTTAAAAGATGACAAGGAAGATGTAAAACTACTTCTCAAATTTGTGGAAGAAAGGAATATGATCCATCAGTCCATCATAAAAGACGACGTAAAAGAACTAGAAACATTAATATTTAGCATCAAATCCAAATTATATTTAAATTCGAAAAATCAATCCGCTCTTTTTACGGCAATTTGGCACAAAAAATTACGAATTTACGCTTTCCTGAAATCTGTAGGTGTCCAATTTAAAGACGAAAGTGAAGAAGGCCTAGTAGACGGCCTCGACGGTACCGAAAAGACTGAACTAGAAAATCATTTAGTGCATTATTTCCCACGAAATCCAAATGCTCACATCTATTATTTAATATCAAAATCAAGGCCGTCGAATCCCGTCCAGGATTTTGAACAACGAGTGAAAACGTTTTACGAAACTTTGGACAAAGTCCCACAGATTTCTAAAATTTTACAAGTGATTCAGTATGCTGACTTTTTGGACGTGGTTTTCGATTTTGATAAAGAAAACATATTGGACGTTACCCCGAACGCTACCGAAACAACAAGAGGAGAAACTAGATATAAAGATGGGAGACTTTACATCGCGGCTGGACAAAAAGGCGACAATAAAATACTGGGTACAATAGCTCACGAGATGGCTCATATGGCTATGGAAATCGTATACGGAAACCATTGCGATCCATATTTCAGGCATAAAACAGAAGACCAAAAGACATTTAACGATGCTGCAAAATCAATCATGGGAAAATCGAAAAATCCTGGTGAAGTGATCGGTGATATTGCGGAAGTGATCCAAGAGGGATTTCGGTACGATGCAAGGGATCATCATTCGGAGTTGATCGCAAGGATCCCTCATATTCTTGCTCAATTTCATGATGGACGAGAGTGGCTTAACAGACACGCACCTACTTTAATGGACTATTTTAATAACTCCGTGCTGGCTGAATGTCAAAAATTAATTGATCAAAGTTACTTGCTGAAACCGAGAAATCAAATCCAGATTATCAATGAAAAATTAGGGGAGATCCAAAATATACAAAAGTCTTGCGTATATTTCAAAGATGTCCAACAGATTACTGATTTTATAAACAAAAGTACGGAAAACTTAATGCTTATAAAAGGGGAAAACACTTGGCTTACTTTGTTAAAAGTCCTGCAAGGACTTTACGGTAAAGACTATAAAAACGAATATAGCAATTATCTTGTTATGAAGTTTGACGTTTTCGTAAACAAAGCCGTAGAAATAATTCCGATTTTTTTATCTCCGGCATGTAATACGTTAATTATTGATTACTCTGAGGACTCAAAAATTAGAAACAAAACGAAATTGATCGAAGATTTTGATTGGATATTTCGTTTACGTGACGAAAGACCTGATAAAAAGATCATTATTATTATACAAAACGAAATGGAAGCTCAGATGACGGGGATTTTAAACGAAATTTACTTAACCTATGAATGTAAAAATGATGACTGCGTAACTTTGCAGGATTTGGATGACTTATCGCAAGAATTAGTTTTAAACAAACTAATATATTTCCAAGGAAACCGGAAACACCTACGAAATATAGTAAAGGCTAACATCAAAATAAAAAGTTTGATCGACGGAACAACAATAACTGATTTAATTTTGGATCGCAAGATCGAAGTAGGAAGTAAGTCTCAAGGATTAGCCGGACTAGACAATGCATACGCTGATATGGAAGAGGAAATCAATATCGATATCTTAGTTGATTTATTATTAAATTCCACCTCTACGATTTTCATTTTCGAAGGGTTCAACAGCCTTCAATGTGTAGAATCGATGATACAAAGAATCAAGAACATCAAAAGCCTAGAAAAAACGATTCGATTTCACTTAAAAGAAGTGACACTCCTCAAAGACCACTATACCGATCAAGAATTTAAAAATTTGTGCAGAGATAATCCTGAAAAAGATGTATACTGGATTCAAAGCGACGGTACCGGTAACGAAACATCCCTAACACTCCGAAAATTGTACACGCCACAATTCTGCATAGGACGCTACTTTTTAATGCGCGAAAAAATTGTAATCAGAATGACGAAAATAGAGGAACTAAGCAAATGCGACGACACCATATGTCTCATCAGTAATACCGACGCTCAAGAATTCCATGATTTCTACAAGAGCAAGATCCTTAATGAAAAAAACAAACTGAAAAAATTCAGCTTCAATCTGCAATTTTTAAGGACTCTACTGATGGAAGTAAAATATAAACAAATGCACTTGGACAAGATAGATTTAGAATCTGGCACATTAGTGTCCGACAATGATAGCAATGATGATAGCTTATCTCCGCGGCGGAGCTGGAACGTAACCAAGAATGATAGCGGTGATGAGAGAAAAACCGAAAAACCTGAAATATTACTGGATACAAACATGTTTGTTTTCATCAAAACAGAAGAAGAGGCTAAAAAACGATTCCAGGAATTATTAAAATCGGGTAAAACGATTTATTGGTTAAAAAAATTAGAAAACGATATCATTTACATGAATTCCTGCGGTTCTCTCGTTAACTTGAAAAAGCATATCGATGAAGAAAAGAGCGAAAAGTCAATCGTTTCAGAGTCGGATCTCGTTAAACACATTCAAGATAATAAAGTGCTTATAGTCTCCGACGATCCAGGTACAGGAAAATCAACAACATTAGCTAAGCTTTCCGATTCTGGTTCGGTTTTCAAAACCCACTGGATAATTAAAATTGCGTTTAAGGTTCTTCTGGAGAATCTTAAGAAGATAGATACTGTAAAGGATGCAGTAACTTTGTTATGTAAAATTAATCCTAACTTAGGTAATAATTTGGCCAGAATAATGCTGCAAGCTGCTTTAGATCCAGAATATGGCTTTTCCCTCCCAGTTTTATTTGTATTCGATGGATTTAATGAAGTTCTGGATGCAAAAGATAGGGAAAATATTATTCTTTTGCTGAAACTCTTAAATGAAAAAACCGAAGCCAAATTATTGGTCACTACACGTCCCCACTTCAAGGAAACGTTAGAAAACAGCCTCTCCACATTTGCTTTTGTTTTCCAGCCGATGGATGCTGGGGCGAAAAAAGAATTCGTAACAAAACATTTGAAAATCCGCTTCCATTTAACTTTTAGGGAAGAAATATGGCAAGATCAGTTTTCCTTATACGTGGAAACGTTTCTGTCTGAAGTAGAAGCCGTTGTTAAATCTGATAAAATGCGATTCGGGATCACTCCCTTACATATCTATTTATTGCTGGAAGACGTTACACAACATTTCAAAAACTGGGATCAACATCAAAATCACGATCCGATTTCGTTTCATTTAGGAAAAAATATTTTTGAGATCTATTCAAATTATATCAGTAAAAAATACGATTATTACAACAAAATAAAAAAGAAAGGGAAAGACCATACGTTGAAAGAGATTTCAACCACTTGCGATTTGTTTCATATGCAATTAGCAGAAGCTCTAACTTTAAATTCGAATAGAGAAGTATTGTTATCTAACTTCGAAGGAATAGCACCGAGTTCTGTTGCATTTGCCTGCGGGATCGTGAAATGTGAAAACGGTCATTTACATTTTATCCATTCAACCTTTCAAGAATATTATGCTGCGAAATTATTTATAAAGTGGATCAAAGAGCCTGTCCAAAGAAAAAATATATTAAAGAAGCTGTTTGAATCCATACTGGTGGATGCTCATTACGAAGTAATTCGCAGTTTCTTAGACTGCCAACTGGATGATCTCAAAATTCCTAACGAAAACATTAGCAAATCCACGAAAATTCTGGTAACAGTATTAAGAGAAAGGGACAAAGAAAGTAACCCGGCCACAGCTTTAGATGTTGCTATTAGAGAAGGACTAGTGAACGTTTTTAATTTTGTACTTCACATTTTACTGAAAGAGGAAAATCTTTTAGGTATTAAATGTCGCTTTGGGGATACTGCTCTGATTTATGCATGTAGGTGCAACAAAACAAGAATAGTGGAGTCCGTTTTAAAAATCTGTGAAGATAAACTGGACGAAACTCAATTTTTCAACTTCCTGACTAAAAGAGGCCAATCAAAAGATATATGTTTACATCATGGGGCCCTTTACAACAATACCGAAATCATAAAATTAATATTGGATCAAGCCAAACAAAAATTATCTGAAAAAGAATTTTATGACCTTTTCGACATAAGAGACGATTTCGATAATACCCCTTTACATTTAGCGGCTTCCTATTTAGCCCCAATTTTCTCAGCTAAGCACGAAGCATACCTTCACTTCCTAGAATTTAAATCTTTAACGACCGATCAAATATATTCTAACGAATACTCCTTTCCTGAATTGCCATATTCGATTATAAATAAAGAAATACTTGGATATTTAGGACTGGAAAAAAATGATATAGACGGGATAGATTTTCTCTTACTGAATTCCATTGTCAGACGATGCAAAAACGAATTGCAGTTTAGTGCAAGTCCAATTTTTCACACGATAACAGAGTATAACTCAGGCGATAAAAGTAAAATCTTGAGCATGCTACAAGCGAAAAATTTGAGGGGTGGTAATGTGTTCCATTACGCTATTTCAAATGCAGATATCAATTTAGTTAAATTGATTTTACGGAAAATAGAAGAAACGAATTTGCCTTCAAAAGAAACGTATAACTTTTTATTTTCGCCTACAAACGATGGATACAACGCTTTGCATATATCGTCCGTAAAAGGAGATTTAACATTAACGAAAATGGTTATAGAATTGATCCAAAAAGTTAAAATGGATTCTGAGGAAGTCTTGTTTAGCACCACGTCCTTAGGTCTTAATTCACTACACTTGGCCACGTTCAGAAATCACTTTCATGTTGTAGAAGCATTACTTCAGTCAGCAAAAGAAAAGTCAGAAACATTTCAATATAAATATACAACAGCAGCTTCAATAAGCGAAGAAAACATCAATGCGATCCATTTGGCTGCTTTTGTAGACGAAGACATTCTCCCGTTGATGTTAAACACGATCCCTACGGAGAAAATGTACGACACTTTGAGCATACCTTGGACTGACAGCTTAAACGCCTTGCATAACGCGATCATTTCAAGCAAAGTGAAAAACATTACATTCATCCTAGATAAATTAGAAGCAACAACATCTCCGTGCAATTTTGAAACTTTTTTGCTTTCTAAAATAGACGATAACATCAATGCTTTGCACCTGGCGATACTTGTAAGCCAATCTGAGATTTTAAAAATATTACTCCAATATGCTGCAAGGCAATCTCCTGAATTTCTTTACAAATACCTAACATCTGAAGATAAATCCGGATATAACGTCCTTCATGTCGCTGTTAAGAAAGGTGACCGTGAGGCTGTTGAATTGATACTGAACCAAATTTCCACAGAAAAAACGTATGAATATTTATCCTTATCGGGTTCTGAACATTGTAATGCACTGCATATATCAGCTGGTGAGGGTAGCAATGATATGGTTCAACTAATTTTGGAAAAATTAAAATCAGAATCGCTTACATTTCAGTATGAATACCTGACATTAAAAATGATGAATTACGGATTGAATGCTCTACATGCAGCTGTTATTGGAGATCACCTAAATGTTGTTGAACTGCTGTTGAATGAAATTCCCACAAAAAGAATGTATGAATATCTATCTTTATCCGGCTCTCAAGGTCTTAATGCACTACATTTATCGGCTGCTAACGGTAACAGTCAAATAGTTAAACTTATTTTGGAAAAATTACAAAATGCGCCTGAACACGATTTGGAAAGTTTTTTGCTATCTGAAGATACACAAGACAATAATGCCTTGCACTTTGCCGCTCAAAATGGCCATTTGGATGTTTTAAAATTATTACTTCAATATGCCGGAGAACAATCATCATTTCAATATAAGTTCTTAACATCTGCAAATGAGCACAGCCGTACTGTTCTGCATATAGCGGCTTTTCATGGTCACCGAGATGCTGTTGAATTGATACTAAATAAAATTACAGCAGAAAAAATCCGTCAATATGTATCGTTAGCAGATTCTGATAATTTTAATCCCTTGCATTTGGCAGTTGACGTAGGCAGCTGTGATATTGTTGAACTCATCCTAAATCAATTAAAATCAGCAACGACTATCAAGGATTTGGAAACGATTTTGCTCACTGCGGGCCGTGAAGGATATAACGCTTTGCACTTGGCGGCCATTAATGGTCATCTTGAGATTTTAAAAGCATTACTTGAATATGCTGCAGGCGAATCGTCAGAATTTTCATATAAATATTTAACATCCGCAACTGACAAGAGACATAATGTTCTTCATATCGCCGCTTTTCGAGGTCATCAAGAAATTTCGGAATTGATAATAAAACAAATCCCCATGGAAAGAATTTATGAATATTTATCTTTGTCGGAATGTGAAAACCTTAATGCTCTGCATTTGTCGGTTGCTAACGGTAGTGGCGAGATCGTTCAGCAAATCCTTGATAAATTAAAAGAAACGTCCTCGATCAACTTGAAAAATTTCTTATTCTCTAAAGCATATCTTGGCATGAATGCTTTGCATTATGCGGCCTCTAGAAACCAACCCAAGGTCATAAAAATACTACTAGAATATGGAGCTGAATTTCAATACGACTATTTGACATCCGTGGTTGATGAGAAAAACAACGCTCTTCATATTGCTGCTATTAAAGGTCATGTAGATATTGTTAACTTAATATTGAAAGAAATCCCCGAAGAAAAAACTTATCAATATTTATCATTATCTAACGCTAATAATTTTAATGCCTTGCATTTTGCGGTTTATGCAGATAGCAGGGAGATGGTTATAGTTATATTGGATCGACTGAGAGAGGCACCTGCATATCATCGGGAAAATTTTCTTCTTTCTGAAGACGATCAAGGATTGACTGCATTGCACTTCGCAGCAGGTAAAGGCAATGCCGAGATTTTCCAAATTTTGCTTCAATATGCCGCAGAACAATCGCCTGAATTCCAGTATAAATATATAACATCTGCAACTTCCGAGGGATATAATGCTTTTCATATCGCTGCTCTTCAAGGTCACAAATGTATCGTTGACTTGATTTTAAGAAAAATTCCAATAACGAAAATGTATGAATTTTTATGTTTATCAGACTCGTCTAATCGAAATGCTTTCCACAAAGCGATTGAGAAAGGCAACCGTGATATTGTAACGCTAATCCTGCAACACTTAAAGTCAGCAACATCGCCAACAAAATTAGAGGGGTTTTTGTTTGCGAAAATAGTTAATGACAATCATGCTCTTCACTTAGCTGTTAAAAGCAATCAATGCGATATTGCCAGAATTTTAGTTAAAGAAGCAGAAGAAATATCGCCTGAAACCTGTAGCAGATACGTAACTGCAATCACACGAAATCGCCAAAATGCTATTCATATAGCTATTCAGAAGAACAACGAAGAACTTGCTCAGTGGATGTCGAACAAAATTCAAGAAAAAGATAAATCTTGGCAGTGTTGCATTTTTTGATGGAATCTTCTGCAATTTTAATATAGTATATTGTTAACCTAGGGTGGAAAATGAATTTTCCCGTCGAGGTTTTCATTAATGGAAACCGAGACGGGAAGATTCATTTGCCACCCTAGAATAACAAGATATTTTTTATAACGAATAAAAATAACTTTTTACCTGATTTTTTCTTTTAAAAAAATCTGATTTCTTTGTTTGCAAGTACCAAGAACATGGCGAGTTCCATAACGGGAAAACGGCATTCCCTCCCGCTTTACGTCGATGGGAAAGGACTCTTCCGATCGATGAGTTATGAAAAAGAAATACCCTATCCTTTGCCGTGCAGAATTTACGAAATTCCCGAATTCTTTGGAATATTACAGTTCGGCCTCATGATACAAAATAATAATTCATTCACAAAGATTTTTAAAAAAAGAAGATTCAACGAAAAAGGTGAAACGAGATTCCTGAAATAATGACATTGAATAATTTTGTCTTCAAACTTAACAGCTCTTATTTTAATCGGCTTATACGGAGTTACAGTACCTCTTTAAGTCGTTTTTCAAATTAACATATTTCCTAAAAAGGTTTGATATGCATTTAAAAAAAAAAATATATACCTCTGAATAATTAAGAACTTAAAACACTTTACAAAACATTAACGAAATTCCTTTCATCTATACAAAATATTCAGTGCATAACCAAGTTTGAGTTTTGAAACAACAAAATCAAAAAAATGAATTTATTACTTTCCACCATCGTTTTCTATTTTCATTTTAATGGTATATCTACTTACTTCTTAAATCAAGACCAACTGAAAATATCCAAGGAGTTAATCAAAAAATTGGAAATACGTCACTGCATTTTAGTGGGGAATGTAAAAACTCAAGATCTGATTTCTAATATAAAAGAATTTTCTTCGATAAACCTACCGATTTCTTATTTAAATTATAATCCGTTAGTGAACTATGTCGAAAACCCTAAAGATGTCTACTTTTCAATAGGACTAATATTTGCACAAGAAAATTTGGATACATTAAAAGCAATTTCAGAAATTTTTGAAAATGTGAGTGATTTAACAAATTCAGTTATTTACAAAAAAAAGCTGAACTTTGAGTTAACACTTTAAAAATGAAAAGCCTCCTAGTCAAACATCAGGGTCGTTAGAGAAAGCTTCTCATTTCTAACTGAAATACCCCCCTTCCCCATCAAAAAAAAGAGTAGGTTTTGTAATCATTCCTTTCATTTATTGAAGGAAAAAAGAACTTATGAAATGTCTAATTTCATATGGTTAATATTCTTGGGAAAAAAAACGGAAGCGGAGGAATTCAAAAAATTAGTAATCCCTTACGACTGCGAATTTATTGTGATTCAGCCGAAAAACGCGACCACATATACATTCACGGAGACTTACACCGTAAAAAACAAATCTTTCTTGTTGGATTTCGGGATTTGGAACAAGGATTTTGGATTACAAATTCAGCACAATGCTTTTTACCGTAGGAGAATGAATTTTCAAAAAACAGAATTAAGGGTTCTATCGGAGCCCGCATATGACGTAAGCTAAAAACCTTTTTACATTTTCCAGAAAAAAGCTTTTAAGCAAATATTCAGTCAAACATTTTAAATAGTTTTCAATTAAAATAAGACAATATGAAGCCATTTTTTAGGCAGAAAGCGTGGATGATTTTGTTGCAAGTCCTAAACGTCCGCCATTCTAACTATGCTCATTAAAAATAATGAATTTGTCACAAATTACTTAAATGAAAACTAACATCACTTTGGCGTCTTAACTTTTCAGGTCGAAAAAGTTAAAAATGGAAAGTTAGTCGGATATCACAATGAAGTATTTCAATGTTTAGCACTTAGATTAAATCTTACGTAAGTTTAAGTTATATTTATTTTATTTTTTTTGACTCATATATAGAAAACCTCATTTTCTTTATATATACGAAGAAAGTACCATTTTAACCATCTGTTTTCCTACGAGAAAGTGGTATTTTTCTCGTTCATTTTAAACTGACAGGAAAAAATTAAAACCGTGAAGCCAAAACACTTTTCCTCACCCTTCCGGTTTCCGATTTAACGATTTTGAAAGATTTCTGAACGGATACTCGTATTTTTGAACAGACGACGGCCATCTTTATTATTTTCTCATATTCAGCTAATATTTACTTTTAACACCAAAAAATAGAAGAAAAACAACACAGAAGCAATCATATAAGCTTGTGACGTCACAACGTTTAATTTTAACGGATTGAAGTATTGTTTTTGTGTACGTTTCTTCGTAAATAAAAAAAAATATCTTACAATGCTTGCGAAGATGCATGGCTTTTTTTGCCAAACTCGTCCGTTTTGCGGACACATTTGGAAACAGCGGACTCATTTGGCAAAAAAGCCACTTTCTTCACAAGCATAGTAATATACTATTTCTGCCTCTTTTTAAGTGAGAAATTAAACTTTCCAGCACCCTTTTTCAGTAAATTTTCTGACCTGTTTATAAGGTGCCGTACAAGTGCTACGTAAGCATTTTCGGGAGGGGGAGGGGGTCCGAATCGACCATGTTCGTTATAAGCTAAGTATGGTGAAATTGCTTACCACTGGGGGGGGGGGGGTCAAAATCACCAAAAATCATGCTTACGTAATACATGTACGGCCCCTAACGCTATGGAGAATATCACTGATAACTACCGCCCCAGTGCCGCTAACATTACCCAGTTTGCGGAAAAAACTATGCCGCCATTAAACCGGAAACGGATATTTAAAAACTTTTTTTACAATTTTTGTAATTATTAACCGTCCATTCATTGTATGTTCAAGTGCCTTGTTTAACTATGTTTATTTTTTTTTATGCAGAATTTCGCAATAACTCTTTATGTCTTGTTTTTAGGATTCTTCATGATATCAGAAAATCTAGCCTTGATCTTGTTCAAACGTTATCTAACACGGGGGATATAGTCCAATTTCCTGTTCCATTTGGTACGGGTTCAAATTTCTTTTATAGACTCGGCCCATCTTATGAAACAAGGTGAAGAAACATGAAACATGAAAATTTAGAAACATGAGAGAGTAAATAAATGTATTCCCATTTCAGATTAAGATGGTTTATCAAACATCCGTCAGTAAAGCTCAAAGCGGATTATTACCTTCAACCATTCAGCAGTTATTTATGGCTTGTATTACTTTCCTTTGGTCTATTAGGAACCGCCCTCATTTTATTCACTCAAAATGCAAATCCGATGTGGAAACGGTCCTTAACTGATAATTTATTTTTGGGTCTGGAATCGCTTACCGGTCAATGTGGAAATGACGAAATAGAAAATTCATCATTGCGAATTATTTGTATATCGTTGCGCTTTATCGCTCTAGTTTCAATCGGTTTATACGGAGCCGTAATTACCTCTTTCTTCGCCGTTGAAATATTTGAACCACCTTTTACTAATCTAAGGGAATTCATAGCCAACGGGAAGTACTACTTACTCAAATTTTCTGAGGATGATCTGATTATTGATCTTATATCAAAAAATGTAAATAAATTAAAATAAAATGAATTTTTGATTTGAAAATTTACATCACAGCTTTTAAAATTAAATTAGGCAAATATGAAAAATCTCACAATTTTCATTCAACACGATTCTGACGATGAATTATATGAAAAAGTGTGCCATGAAAAATATGCAGCGTGTGTTGGAGAGTATGCTTTCTACGAATTAAATTTGTCGTGCAAAATTTACGAAATTCCGCAACCCTTAAGAAAAATACAGTTCGGCCTCCTGATGCGAAATAAGAACACGTTCAGAAAGATTTTAACCGAAAAGTAGGTGCAGAAATACGGAACTCCTGAAAAAAAATTTGTCTTTGAATAATTTTGTCTTTAAACTTAACAGTTTGATTCGACTTTATGAAATTGGTCTAAAATTGAGATTCGAGAAAGAAAGAAAAATAAAAGCTAAAACAAAAGTGATTCGAAAAGAAGATTCCTTTCCTCAAATTGAATTGGATCAAATGGCGCAAGTAGTATCAATACCATTTATAGGGATTTTACTAGGAACGACCATAGTGACAATCGAAATCATCATAAGAAAAATTTTGACGGGAAAAAATTTAAGGAGCCGAAAAACTAATGGAATTCGTCGGAGGGGGGAAAAATTCAAGTTGCTTACTGGCTTACCAGGAAAAGGGCAACGGCGAATTTCCCAAAGACTTGCCACGGTTTCAGCTAGGCCATAATGGTTGCAACAGTTCATTCATTAAAATCCCAACGATCTAGGGGATTATAATAAATAGAATGATAATCTCCCATGACAGAAAAAAGAAAAATATGATTTCTCGTGACACCTATGCACATCTCCAGTTAAATCACATGAACGTGTATTATTATTACTTAAAAAATCTATCATTTTCTTCTCTTTTTGAGATTTTGCCGCATTCGTAAATAATCACCACGTATAAAATGGATCAGATGATGCAAAAGTTATCAATACCGTTTAAAGGGGACTTGATCGGAACGGTCACAAAGTTAATGGAAGTCAGCTTTCGTAAATCCACGAAGAAAAATCTTAAACAGCAAAAAACAAGTGGAAGCTAATATGAATGGGAAAAACATTCCAAAACGTTCCCCGCCTTACCTGTAAAAAAGCCACTGCAGCAACTTGCACCATTCCAGTTTGCACAAATCGAACTTCAAATCTAACCCGTATAGTGACCATTTTGTTTTCCTATAACGGTCTTCTTTGCCGGCTGGCAGCATTTTGTTTTGGAGTTTACATGATCTTCATCCTAAAACAAACGAAAAAGCATTAAGTGATTGTTTTATTCACATTTTTTACTTCAATTAAAATAGGATTAAGATGTTTAGCTTATAGGAATGCAGTAAAAACTCTTTGTGACGAAGATTATAAGTTAATGATTAACAAATATTAACAAAAATAGGAACAACTTCTTTCTTCCACTCTTATCTTTCACATGTAACAGTTAATAAATTAATAAAAAATCTCGTTTCTTTTGAATTGTTATCATTAATCGATCCTTATTTTTAAAATTAATTTTAAAAAATTACATCCACATAAACAGTATCTGATTTCTGTTGACTTTTCATAGAACACTAAAAATGAGTTAAGTTTCAAAAGGGGGTGTCAACCAAAATATTCGAAGACATCCAAAATGTTTAAAAAAAAGTAATTAAAATTTTGATCAAAGCTAACATAGCATAAAAAAAACAACAGAAAAAATAGAACCTTCTGAATAATTAAAAACTCAAGAAACATTTCGCGAGACCGAGTCAAAACCCCGCTGTATCTTGGTACAGCGTAAAGAAGAAGTGAAACTTCTTATGGGGTTAAATAAGAATTTTGGGATTTCCACAAAATTTTATTAATTGCAACAAAAAAAAAAAAAAACTTTTTAAAAAACGGTCAAGAAAACTATCACTTGAAAAGCGCCACAAAATAAAAATATTACTTAAAATTTTCAAAGTTAAAATTTTTACTTTGAAAAATTTCTTGTAATTTTCTTAGACAAGTTTTTGTATTTTACTTTTAAAAAAGTTAAATTTTAAATAATATTTTGACGATTTTTTTAGAAATTGAAAATGCAAGATTTAATACTGTACGAAAATGCAAGATTTCATTTGTTTAGCTTTTTTAGTCACTTTTTGAATTTTAACTTAAATAATTAAAATATTCGTTAGGTATACCTAAAAAAATTTAATATCACCCCTATACCGGGATACGGTAAATTTTTCAGTTAATTTTAATTCATTTAATAAAATTTGTTTTTAAATTATCACGCTTACAAACGGGTTACGAGTCCGATCCCCGCCATAAGAAGTTTCACTTCAATAAGTAAAATCGACTTTTATAGAATTTAAACAGCCGAATAATGCATAAAAAACACGAAAATTATCAAAATAAATTAAGTTGTGTGTTTTACCGAAGACTTAACAAGAGAGCACTCTAGCGGCGAATCGCAAAAGTTTTTTAAGAAAAGTTTTTACATCTTTTTTTTTCTAAAACGATATTTTTACTTAACGACAGAAGGGCCATTCGAACTAAATAAATAAATAAATGAATAAATAAATAAATAAATAAATAATAAATAGATAAATAAATAAATAATAAAGAAATAAATATTGAATCCACAAATATTTACAGTTAAAATGTTTGAGTCGCCATATTGGATTACAGAGGGCGTGCCTGTCTGCGCATGACGTATCCAAGCGCCATCTTGGTTCAGGTTGCTAGCGTCATTCGGGTTTTGACTCTCGGAAGAGTCGCATCGTAATTTTTTTATTTTTATTTTATTTTATTTTATTTTATTTTTTTTTATTATTTACAACTTTCATTAATTTATATTATACATATTTTTAGTGCGGGCTTTATTTTTTATTTTTATTTTTTTTTTTAATAATTATTTTCGGTCCGGCTTGGAGATAGACCAGGAGGTTTAGTCTCCCATCGTAGAAGGCCTAGGTATCGACCCAGCGACTGGCCTTGTGGTATTAGTTTTAAGTGTTTAGTGTTAAGTTCCCCCCCGAATCGTTAAGTTAGGAGTCAGCTCCTCCCTTGGGGCTGCAGAGTTTTATTAGGCTGTGTATTCTATTCGATTCGATCATGGATTACGCGGGAGATAAGCTCCATAGTGAGAGTCTCCAGGATTTTCTTTCGGGTGACTGGGTGTCCGAGGTTATTGGCGCACCGCAAGCCTTATCTGTGCATATATGTGCAGTTAAAGCCGATAGGTATGATGGCTAGCTCTGATGGCATAGTTCCCTAGACGGCCGGACCAATGCGGAAGGTCTTAAGCTTTTACGCCTGGAAATCCGAAATTTTTTTTTTATAATCTCAAAGTATTAATTAAAAAAAAAATAGTAGTAATAATTAACATTACAGTTTAAAATAATTAATTTTTTAATTTCAATTATACCGCGGGAGATAAACTCCATTGTGAGGGTCTCCAAGCCCCCCCTTTTTTAATTGTCTTTTTTTTTTTTTTGTTTTTTGTGTTCACAGGAGCAGCCAGGGAATCGTCGCAGCCAGAGGAAGCATCGCAGCATCAACGGAGTCCAAGAGCTTCATCAAGGAGGTTTGAGTTTGGTATGGGCCATGGGTATGGGTATGGGTATGGATATGGGTATGGGTATGGGTATGGGCATGGGCATGGGTGTTTTCTACTCAATGTTGGGTTATGGAGTTTTTACCTTTCCATCCTTTTCTTATTTTCATTCAATCTCTTATTATTTTTTTTATTTCTGTTTCTCCCTAACATCTTTTTATTAATAAAAAAAAACAATTTAAAAAAAGAACGGGATTTTAAAAGGCAGCCTAATATAATTTTAAAAAGCTGTCGATTAGCACTTTTTTTAAAACGCGGTTAAACGACATTTAAAAAAAAAAAAAACAGAATCGAGGTTATTTTTCGCGCAAAAGATTGTCGAAAAGTACAGACAATCTTATCTCTCATGCCTGGTATTGTAAATTGTATGAATGTCCAATGCCGTACATTGTACATTTGTACAATCTTAATTTAAGTTTAGATTAAGTTTAGTAACTACTATAAATAAGTTTAGTTTTTTAAGTAGTTTTAAGTCTAGTTTTAAGTTAAGTTAGTTTTAGGGTAATTTTAAATTAGTTTTAAGTGGACCATCTAGAGGGGTAAAGTCCTCCTCACGTCATACGGCACCCATCTCGTACGGATCGATGTGAAAAGGACGTCATTTTTATGTCGACCCGTACGAGGTGGGTGACCTCGTGCCGTGGGGGGGATGGCATCTTTTTCGGTGGCCCGGGACAGGGTCGTCCCACCAACCCGTGTGGGGTTTTTGGCTAGTCCCCCATCGGGCGCCTCCCCAGGTGGCGGATAGGGGAACGCTCTCCAAAATCGGAGAGTATGAGGATTCATTCCTCAGGCGGACCAAAACTAGTCACAACAGAACAGCATGTGAATCTGGAATATAATATTATATTGGAATTGAATCTTTCTGACTCCATAATTGAAATTTGCGACCGTCATCATAAATTCAGAGATCGTTTGTTTTGGTAAAAAAAATAAAAATTGTAGGGGTATTTTGTATTGTATTTGCATATGATTCGAGTTGCCTGTACTCGAAATCGATAGGGGCTCGATGTAGGTTTTAATGTGTAGGGAGAGTATCTATGAGGACGAGAGGTAGTTTTTGCTAGAAGTTATTGAAAAATAAATATTTGAAACTATTTTTGGAATTTTCGCCCGGTTACCCGGGCGGTGAAGACATTTTAACGATAAAAAAATATGTAAAAAAAAAAAGGATTTTTTTTTAATCCGGTATTTTATACCTGAAAACTGGGTTTAACCTCACCAAAATCGCGACAAAACGTTTTGTTATTTTTAGAAATACAGATCTATGATTTTTAATGCATGAACAAGTCTTAATTGTTTTTATGTTTCATAAGTCTTGTCTCCATTTGTTACTTAAATAAAGGATCGTTTGAAAGCAATGATGTATTTAAATCAAGCACTGGAAGTACTGTATGTTTACTTTTCTGTCGACAAATCTAAAACTTTTTGGATGATCCATAATCTCTTCTTAAAATAGTTTTTCAGTAATTAAATTGGGGGGCACTCTGTGCCCCTCAATTTAATTCCAAGATTTACTGTCACTCACTAGGGATGTTATGATTCAGAGTCAACTACAGAACATGAAAACGCATGCCATCTTAAATGTAGACTTTACCGCCGCATTCGATAGAGTCTCACATAGATATTTAAATGAGGTGTTTAAAGCCTTTGGTTTCAAAGGGATTTTCCCGGCTTTTATAAAGAAAACATATAGCAATGCAAATTCCCGTATTTTAATAAACGGTTTTTTCAGTGAAAAGATCCCCATAAAACGAAGCGTGAGACAGGGATGCCCTTTATCAATGCTATTTTTCTCAGTGGCACTTGAACCTCTCCTGATAAGACTCAGGAGAACCATGACAGGTTTACTCATAATACAAAGACCCATTAAGACGGGAAGTTACGCAGACGATGTTAACGTCTTCCCATCCTCACAAAGGGATGTTGAACAGGTAAAAGATGCTTTAGATACATACGAGAGAGCTTCAGGAGCATAAGTAAATAAAGAAAAGTCTAGTTATATGCTCCTAGGGAACACCCCAAAACACGCTTTAGGAATAAGCTTCGCACAAGAACAGGTACATTGTAAAGTCCTAGGGATGGAGATAAGTACCACTATGACAGAAATGGTGCAATTAAATTGGGACAAAATAATAAATAAGATAAGAACTTTTATTTACAGATTCAACTTTAGAGATTTCAATTTCCTCCAAAAAATTTGGACAGTTAACACCTTTATTCTGTCAAAAGTGTGGTACATGGCTTCGATATTACCACCGCGTAAAAAAGATTTGGCTATGATCAAAAAATTATTAGGTCAATTTATTTGGAAAGAACATTTTTTTAGAATCAAGCTGAATACGCTGTATCAGCCGTATTGCGAAGGCGGGGTAAAGATAATTGATGTCTCGATTAAAACAGAAATTTTGCTTCTGAACACAATTATGCAGCAGATCCAGAACACTGAAGAAACCCAATTTAATGTTATAATTAAAGAATGGAAAAATGGGTCCCTACCGATCAAACCCCCTTTTTTTCGGAATTTGAAACCTAAAACAGAACACTGGTTGAACTCCAATATGAAGCCTAAAGATATGTATAGCGAACGCTCACGACAGGAAAAAGAGACGATATCAATCTGCGAAACCCTACCAGGAAGGCAGTGGCAAACGATATGGAAAAATATAAATACAAAACATTTGACAACGGATGTACGATCATGCATATATCTGTTGATACATGATCAAATCCCAACCAAAATTCGATTACACAAGATAGGGCGGGCGGATGATCCTTATTGTGACATCTGTGACTCAGTGGACACGGTTTCCCACAGGGTCACCGGATGCCAACGAAAGCAGATATGGCAGGAAATGCTTCAATCAATGCCAAATCTAAGGAAGTATCCATCAGAAAGACTATGTTTTTTGGAAATCGATGAAAAAGACTCCGAAGAAAGGAATGCAATGATATGGATCGTTGCGAACACCATACACTATATTTTGAGATCAGAAAGATTCGGAATTTTTAAATCCGTGGAGGATTGGGCGGCTTTTCTGAAGAGACAGAGATATAAAGTTGGACAAGAAAAACTTTTTTTTGGAGACCATCTGAAGTTCCTTAGATAAATTTTTATTCGATTACTCTACTCTGTATATAAAACTGTAAGATATATGTAAAAGTTTTCTAATATAGTATAAATATTAAAAAAAAAAAAAAATTACGAGATGTTTTGCGCTCAGCTCAGTAGTTCAGTGGTCAGAACACTAGGGGCCAAACAGAGAAACGGGTGGTTCGATTCCCCCTTGGGTGAAGAGTTGGGTACATTTTTTCTCGTAATTCCCTGTTTCCTAGACCTCCAAATCTCTTAACGAAATCCTATTGCTTTTGAGCACGAAAATAACCCTATAATATAAAAAATTGATTTTTATCTTCCTTGAGTTAAAATGTAAAAATAAATACTTAATCTTCTGGTGCTCATCGAGATTATACATTTTTCCATTCAATAAAAGCCTATTAATGACTAAAATCAATGAAAATTTGCGATACGAGAATTTTTCTTAAATTCATATCGATTTTTGATTCAAATTCTCCAAAAATATCTAAAATATGCAAGTATTTTTTTTTTTTTTTTTTTTTTTTTTTTTTAAGTATCTTTTGAGAATAATATATCAAAATAAATCAATCAACTCAAATAAACGAAAATAACGTCATAAAATAAATAAAAAATCACGAAAATAAATCAACTCAAATGCTCACCTTAGTGACCGACATTAAAAAAATAATTTATCTTCTCGCAAAATTTGATTCAAGCTTGCTTTGACTGAATTAAATTTCTTCTAAAAATCTTTCAGAATAGAACTACGAAAATATTATTAAAAGCTGTTTCGTGTTTTTTACGTTTCAGTAATTTTTGCTTCAACCAATATAAACAGGAATGCTGATCAGATTTTAAACCGTGATTTCAAAACGCTAAAGCCAAAAAGAATAAAAACGCTCAAACTATTGTGCTCTAAAAAAAAAACAAACTGACAAAGGGCATTAGAAAAATATTCATTCCCTTCCATTAAGTGTTAAGTGGAAACGGTTGTAGAGAAGTATTCCCTCAGATTCTTGGGTTTTGTTGAAAATAGCATTTTTAAAATATATATTCAAAAATCGTTCCAATTCTTTTTGGGGCGTCTTCAAAAATTTTTTTTACAACAAAAAATGCAAAATCATCTCGTTAGAGGTCGTCGAGTTTGGCTTTCCACCAAAATTTTTTTTTTTTTTTTTTTTTTTTTTTTTTAAATTGAAGCTTGTATCGCCCCTGGCGGAGTATGAATGCACAAGAAACCCATGCAGGCGAAATTATGGGAAAAGCTTACCATTTTTTCGGAAAAATATCCTGAATTCAAACATTTTGGTTAAAGTTAAATGGAGAGTTTTGATACGCGAAACATTTTTAACAGAATTTGGCTTGTATTTTTAGGGTAAAGTAAATTATTCACGTTTTGTCAGTTTTTAATATTAAACTGTAAGTTTTTTTAATAAACTGTCAGTTAATATATTAAATGGTCAGTTTTAAAAGGCCAGTTAAATATTGTCAGTAAAATATATTATTTTGTCAGTAAGATATTTAAATTGTCAGTAGAAAAATACAATTGTCAGTAATAAATTAAAATTGGGGGCAAGTAAAAAATTTTCGGTCAGTTTTTCAAAGCAGGAAAAAAATCAACGTTTTTTTCCCTTCTTTTTTTGGGACACCTTATACATGCATTTCAATTGCTGTACATCAATAGACTCAGGTTTTGAGAGGTTTAAGTCTGATTGGTTTTGACTTGTTTTCGCAATAACGTATTGTTTTTCCTCGATTCAGTTCAAATGCTCGGTTGACATATTAAGACGTGTATTAAAAACTCGATTCTAAATGTTTCACTCGGTCGGTTTCAATTTTTTGTATGTGATTTAATTTATTTGATTGATTACAAATTTTAATTCGCTTAATTTATTTTCAATTTTTATTTATTTGTTTTATTTATTTTTTCGTGTTTTGTGTAAGATTTTATCGATTATAAAAAAACGTGCTTTAATGGCTAAAAGTATTGATCAATATGAATCGTCATCTGATTCTGAGGAAGAGAATGAAAGTAGCACTAGTGAGGTTGTTCAGAAAAAGGCAAATCGAAAGCGAACATGGGAAATGGACAGCGTTTATGAAAGCAAGGAAAAAGCCATCGCCTCCGTAAAAGAAGGAAACATTTGGAGCTTTCATTTCTCGAACACAACAAGCGAAGGATCTAAAAGTTATTACAGATGCAATCGAGTGAAAAAAAAAGGCGAGCAATGTGCTGCAGGTTATATTTATTCTACCCCAAAAACAGCAGCAAAGTTTTTTTATTCAGGGCTGCTGCTGACCATTCGCACGATAATCTGCACTCACTGTCTAATAAACTTTCGGAGAAAATGAAAATGGAAACGAGAAAACTAGTCGAATTGCACGTCAAACCAAAAAAAATTTTTGAAATTTTAACAGAAAAAGGTTTGCAACCCAAAAACAAAGCGCAACTGTCAAATTATCTGGTAAAATTAAGGAAAGAATGTTTGGACCGTCTGCAATAAGTTTAGGTCAGTTAGAACAATGGTGCATTGATCACTCTTTACTGCCTGAATCAGATGATGCTGCATTTGTCGTTTCCTACACCGTAGGCTACGAAGATGAGGAATTAGAGGATGACGAGGATGAGGATGAAAATGAAAATAGGGGTCCATATTTCCGTATCTTCGTTTCCACAAAACGGCTGTTAAAATCTGCTTCAATTTCCAAAAAGATTCACAGCGATGCAACTTACAAACTTGTGTGGGAGGGGTTTCCTATTTTAGTTGTCGGAACCACAGATATGGATAGACATTTTCATCCCTTCGGACTAGCCGCTTGTAGTAACGAAAAAACAGGGGATTTTATTTTCATTTTTGAAGCACTAGTGTCAGGAGTAAATTATTTAAATGAGGAAATTAATCCGGACTGTTTGATTTCCGATGCTTCAGACGCCATCCGGAACGCATTTCAACATGTTTTCGGAGCCGAAAAACGTCTTTTGATGTGTTGGGCACACGTAAGACGGAATGTGGTGAAAAAAGTGGAATCTTTGGCAGATAAAGAAAATAAAGAGCAGATTATGGAAGATATTGATACATTACAATTGTGTTCGAGCGAAGAGATTTTTGACAAAGCTGTTAATAATTTTATGAAAAAGTGGAAAAATAAAAAAGAAAACAAATTCGTCGATTACATGGTATCCGGCTGGTTCGGTGCATATAGGTATTGGTTCGAAGGGGCAGCTGATTTGACCCCGTCCACGAACAATGCTCTAGAAGCATTCAACTTAGTCATCAAAAGGGAAGAGACTTTTCGCGAGCGGTTACCCTTACCACGATTCCTTGAAACTTCATTGAAATCCGTTGAACGGTGGTCAAAGGAGTACGAAAACAACAGCAGAATTTTTCATACTGTAAGAAGTCTTCATCTCAAAGATTGGACACAAGCTTATAATTGGGCAAGAACAAAAATCCCAGTTACATCAGTACCAAAGGATGATAGTTTCGAACGGTACTACGTTCCATCCGAGAAAGAAAAAGGAATCACGCAAGCAGACATCGACAACGTAATTTTTTTAAGATGGAATACTTTCGATCAATTTAAAAAAAGAGCCTTTAAGGTATATCTCGTGGACCTGCCAAAGGATGGAGCGAAGTGGACCGAAGGAACTTGTACCTGCCCAAGTTTTATGAAACGATTTTTATGCAAACATGTCATGGGTTTAGCAATTAGGCTTAAGTACGCGAAACCCCCACCAAGTGCCAAAAATATTCCATTGGGGGAAAAAAGGAAGAGGGGCAGGCCGAAGAAAGCTACGAGGGCACTCCTCGTTGATTAAAAGTAAGTAAAAAAATTTTTACCGGCACTTTTACAATTTTTACTTCCAAAATCGCGATTTTTTACTGACCAAAAATGATTTTTATACTGACAATAAGGCCATTTTTTACTTGCATTTTAATAAAAATACTTGCCGTTTTAAATTAAAAAACTGACGAAAACTGAATTTTTTACTGACAAAAAAAAACTGACACTTTTGTAATATTTACTTTACCATTTAAATAGAAGCCACAGAATTTTGGATGTCTGCTTACTAATTCCTTTCCTATCTTCTTAAGGGAAATACCTTGGCCCACCTGGAGGAGGCATGAAAGGTGCGCTCGGTCTTCGAGGTCCTGAAAATATAACTTCATATTAGATTTCTTTTTTCACTTTAAACAGCCAGCTCCCGCTGATGTCCCGTTTTGAGACGATGAGTATTACACAATGGCTTCGTTTTTTTTTTTTAATTACGCCTTGACTTAATTAACTTATGGGAAAATTATTTCACGAATACTAAATTTGACATTAGTAAAATTTTACTTACTAGGTCCCCCAGGTCCCGGGTGTCTTTCGATAAATGGTACTCGAGGCCCATGAGGTCCGTGAAAAGCCCTCGGTGGGGGCAACGGTCCTGGCACGACCGGCATAGGAGGCATTCTGGGGCGTGGCGGTGGAAGAGGTCGTGGTGGTGGTTGCGGTTGTCGGTCGTGGTGGTGGTTGCGGTTGTCGGTCGTGGTGGTGTCGGTGTGCTGGTAGCTCTGGCTGCGTTTTGGAATAAATTGGGAGATATCCGAGGAGGTGAATATTCAAAATTATCTGGCGACAAATTTCGAGGTCGACGCGATGGATACTGAAGAGGAGAACGACGTCGCTGGCGAAGACCAAATGTATCCTTCTCTTCCTTCTCTTCCGCTACTGCATTCATTAAAATTTTCATAATTTCGCACCTCGCGTTTAGTTTCTGTTGCAGAGGTAACCGCCTCATTATCGGGCCACAACTAAGCAAAAACTGAGTATCATCGTCATAGATTCGCACACTTTTCTCCATACTTTTTTTTTTAACAGTTTGATGACATCTTCTTTGAATTTTAACTGTTGATGTCTTGACTTCAAGTTTTCCTCCATCAGCTCTAATCTTTTTTTTTCGAGGTCAATATATTTACTTTTAACCGGCATGCTTTTATTGAATGGTTTGACAGCTTCTTTTGTTCTATCATGCATTTTTACTTCCTTTGAAACTTCTTCCACTTCTTCGGAGGAAACCTGCTCCACGTCGCCGTCGGAATCCGAAGATTTCGAGCCTTCTCCGGACAAATCATCATCTGAGGAAAGGAAAATTAAAGTAAGCGTATTTTAAAGAGGAATATATGCGAAGGAAAATATGACAAAGGAAAATAAAGGAAAAATAATCTGCTAAATAATTGATTTGACCCCTTCGTCACCTTAATTTTTTTAAAGAGTTTATTAAAAAAAAAAATACGCCCCTTTAAAAATAAAATTACACTATTCGGCGCACTTTTAAAGCCCAAAATAAAGACTGTTATTGAAATTTATGGATTGCAAGTTACATCTTCTAGCAAATGTGCTAGTTTAACATACTAATATGAAAAAATAAGTTGTTTCTTTTTTCTTTGACTTAATTAACTTATGGGAAAATTATTTCACGAATACTAAATTTGACATTAGTAAAATTTTACTTACTAGGTCCCCCAGGTCCCGGGTGTCTTTCGATAAATGGTACTCGAGGCCCATGAGGTCCGTGAAAAGCCCTCGGTGGGGGCAACGGTCCTGGCACGACCGCATAGGAGGCATTCTGGGGCGTGGCGGTGGAAGAGGTCGTGGTGGTGGTTGCGGTTGTCGGTCGTGGTGGTGGTTGCGGTTGTCGGTCGTGGTGGTGTCGGTGTGCTGGTAGCTCTGGCTGCGTTTTGGAATAAATTGGGAGATATCCGAGGAGGTGAATATTCAAAATTATCTGGCGACAAATTTCGAGGTCGACGCGATGGATACTGAAGAGGAGAACGACGTCGCTGGCGAAGACCAAATGTATCCTTCTCTTCCTTCTCTTCCGCTACTGCATTCATTAAAATTTTCATAATTTCGCACCTCGCGTTTAGTTTCTGTTGCAGAGGTAACCGCCTCATTATCGGGCCACAACTAAGCAAAAACTGAGTATCATCGTCATAGATTCGCACACTTTTCTCCATACTTTTTTTTTTAACAGTTTGATGACATCTTCTTTGATTTTAACTGTTGATGTCTTGACTTCAAGTTTTCCTCCATCAGCTCTAATCTTTTTTTTTCGAGGTCAATATATTTACTTTTAAACGGCATGCTTTTATTGAATGGTTTGACAGCTTCTTTTGTTCTATCATGCATTTTTACTTCCTTTGAAACTTCTTCCACTTCTTCGGAGGAAACCTGCTCCACGTCGCCGTCGGAATCCGAAGATTTCGAGCCTTCTCCGGACAAATCATCATCTGAGGAAAGGAAAATTAAAGTAAGCGTATTTTAAAGAGGAATATATGCGAAGGAAAATATGACAAGGAAAATAAAGGAAAAATAATCTGCTAAATATTGATTTGACCCCTTCGTCACCTTAATTTTTTTAAAGAGTTTTTAAAAAAAAAAATACGCCCCTTTAAAAATAAATTACACTATTCGGCGCACTTTTAAAGCCCAAAATAAAGACTGTTATTGAAATTTATGGATTGCAAGTTACATCTTCTAGCAAATGTGCTAGTTTAACATACTAATATGAAAAAATAAGTTGTTTCTTTTTTCTTTGACTTAATTAACTTATGGGAAAATTATTTCACGAATACTAAATTTGACATTAGTAAAATTTTACTTACTAGGTCCCCCAGGTCCCGGGTGTCTTCCGATAAATGGTACTCGAGGCCCATAAGGTCCGTGAAAAGCCCTCGGTGGGGGCAACGGTCCTGGCACGACCGGCATAGGAGGCACATGAATGTAAGGAACAATCACAGGAGGCACTCTGGGGCGTCTTGGAATGAACTGCCTCTCCTCCTGTAACAAAAAAGAACAGAATAATGATTAAATTATGCTTGAACAATCTCAAATGCCTATATGACAACGAAAAAACACGGGTTTTTCTGGTTTTAAAAATGAAGTTTTAGCCTCCTAGGCGTTTGATTTCTCTCTTAAACTCGAGTTATAATGGTTAAACGTCGTTCTATAAAAGTTGCATCATCGGCCAAAACTGAAACTATGAATTTTTCGCGTTGGAATACGAATTGGCCACAACTTGTCTGTATCATCAACATGGAAATAGCGGATGGGATGTAGGCAGAAAGTTCATATAGCAATGTTATACTTGCCAGCTGAGGTGGACGACAATTAACGTCTTTTCCAGGAGACCTTCTGCTTTCAACGGCCCTTTGCTGTCTCTCAGGAATTCTAAAGCTTCTAAGGCTTCCTAGGGCTTCCACGGTTTCTCTCGGCCTATCCAAAGATCTCGTGGATAGTGATCTGGTTCGACATCCTCGGCTTCGATCTTCTTCAGGTGATGATCGAATATCTGAAATCATTATAAAACACTAATTAATTTTCAGAGATATCGAAGTAAACTTTTGAGATCATAACAGGGATGGGTCATGACCCGTCAAGATCTTTCTGAACAAAGTTAAACGTTAGAAGTGAAATTGCAGACAAAAAGCATCGTCGTTATGTAAATCTCATTCCTTAAAAAGTCATGAAAAGAGTTAAAAAAGCTGAATTTTCCAAAACATTTTCAGCTGTAAAATAAACAGAGATCGCTTCGGGTAGACTAGTCTACCCGAAGGAAGGAAAGAAAAAATGAATTTAGAAAACTTATTGGAGCATGGGATGATATATTTCATGGTAAAGAAAAATCAAACAACAAGGTTGCAGAAGAAATTATTTTCATTCGCAGAAGTAAGGAAGTAGATGAAAAAAAAATTTAAATGTTGCAAATGTAAAAAGGTGTTATTGAAATCTAACAAAAGCCGACATAATAAAACTTGCAAATAAAAACATATCGTTAAAAACGATAAATAAAATAATATAAACATTTCGTTTTCTCTGGTAAAACGAAATGTTTCATACATAAATTCAGGCGACTACCAATTACACAATGGTTAAGTCAAAGTGCTTGTTATTCATGGAAGTTTATGGGATTAACATACATTTATTGCGAACTCTTTCCGACGACAATAGCAAAAGGCAGACGCAAAACTTTATGAATAGCGGAAAATAGAAATATGCTCTAATTAGCGTCCTAAATTTCCCCAATAAAATCTCAAATCAAGTAATAACTCACCAATGTCGAAGCACCAGAAACTAATTATGGCGTTATTTTCTTGCTTTAAAGAAATCGGATTCCTTTTAAGGATTTAGAGGTCTAAGATAAAAAGGAAATTACGAGAAAAAATGTACCCGACTCCTCACCTAGAAGGGAATCGAACCACCCGTTTTCTCAATTTGGCCCCGGACAGGTCTAAGATACAGAGGAAATTGAATCAAAAGTGTATGTAACTTGCTTGCTTTACAACAAATGCAATAACTTTTTAAGTCCAATAAAAAATTTAATTCATTTATGCCCATATGAACGTGATAAACATAATAAATCCCAAACATTTCATCTTTATTAGGTTTCAAAAAGTAAAAAAAAAATATCAGGATTATGAACAACACAAGATTAATTTTTCCATTTCCAACATGCACATTTTAAGATGAAAATCGTAAACGTTTTACTTATTTCAATTTTTCTGATTTTGTCGATCAGTGTCATTTTTGCACCTTACGTTTCGGGTCTGTATTATCCGATCTGCCTCAGTCAAATTAATATTAACAAAATATATTGTTTCTTACAGCTCGGAACATGTCAGTTACTGCTGGAACTCAAGAACATGAAGATGCGGATCCTGCTGAAAGACAAATTGGTTACATTCTGTGCTGTGCATTCGTTGTTTTTTGCTGTTTGGGCTGACGATGACGGTGGGCATCTTTTTTCTTTTTTTAAATTTATGACTGATTCGAATTTTATTATTGCACAATCAGAATGAATATAAACTCTAGTTCATAAAACGTAAAATGCATATTCATTTTATAAGATTATACACTGTCTTCAACATATTATCTGTACCTTAGAACTGAGCGAAGCCCATCCAAGCAACGCACTTCTCATTTTCGATTTAAATCCTGTTTCGGTTACTTTCCATGTTGGAAAAATTTTTTGGCCGAGAAAATATCCAAAATTTCGGTTTTTAGCATGTAAATGCATTAGGGAACCTCAAAATATTGTCCGATCGGGCTGAGGTCATACATACGTTATTCTGACGCCAAATGAAATATTTTGTGCGGTATTACAAGTTAAAATAAAAAAAAAAATTTTTTTCGACCCACCCTAACCTGCAGGTTCTGTGCCGTTTCGCGTTTCGTTCCGTTTTGTTACGGACTTGAAATATCGTTCCAGGTTTTTTCCCGGTTTGTTACGGACTTGAAATATCGTTGCAGGTTTTTTTCCCGAAATCAACTTCAATGGAGAAAAAGTGGAATCCTTTAGCTAGAATTTCAGGTTCCGCAAGTAACTGATTCGCCCAGTTTCTTAATTTTTTTTCCGGTTTGTTGTTAAAAATTTTCAGACAACCGTAGTTTCAACGGTTATTTCATGAATTTTCCACCAAATTTTCCATGGGAGAACAGCGAACAATTAATAAATTATTGAAAATACATTAAAAAATTAAAGTGGAACGGTTTTTATTCATATCTTTTTGATATAAGTCAAAAAAATCGTTTAAAGAGCCTCCTCCAAAATTGGGTTCCATGGACTCACGGGGTTTTCGAATTTCTTGATTCAATTTCATTTATTTAATCTAGGTTAAGAAAGCCCAAACGTATGAAAACCTAGACCGATTCAAAAATCACTAATTTAAAAAATAAAATAAGGTGTTTATACTACCGGGTGTGTAAAAACCTAGACCTTGTAGATAATTTATATAAAAAAAAAAATTCGTCTGTATGATCTAAAAATAATGATAATAATAAAAAAAATTATATATATTTAAGACACATTGTGATACATAATGTTTTCATTAAATTGGACCTTCAGAAGAATTTTATTTATTTAATTCATCGGTTCATTATGCTCACACTACCAAAAATTTTTTAACTCTTCAGTTTAGACTGTGTTTAACTTATAAAAGACTTTGTTTAATATTAATAACTTATATTCTCCAGAAATGACATTTACACCGTCACATTGCATTTTTCACGTAATTGCCTGATAGTAATGTTCAATTCCTGTTGTACCAGTAGTAGTTATTCGGCCTGGAATTCAATAAAAATTTGCACATATTGGACCGATTAATGACAAATGCATTTATATCAATATTGTTACCTCCATCCCGCATCAGCTCCAGCTCCTCCATCACCTCCGCGACCATTTTGACCACCCCCACCTCCTCCTCCTCCCCCACCTCCACCTCCGCTGCGACCTCCTGGGCCCTCTCCACGACCGCCCTCGCCACCCCTACCTCCATTAATGCCATAACCATCTTCGCCGCGACATCCTGGACCTCCATTACGACCGGGCTCGCCACCCCGACCTCCATTATGGCCACCACCATCCCCACCTCGACATCCTGGACTACCCCCACCTCCTCCTCCACCGCTCTCTCCTGTTCCATACCCACCTCTCTGCCTATCCCTTTGAAACTGCCTATCCCTATCATACAGCCATGCAAATAAAATCAGTCGCTCCGTAGGATTCATTTTTATTTTAGGCTGCAAAATAAAAAGATACAGAAAAAAAAAAAAAATCAGTAGGAGCCTACAAGAAGTCTAAAAATTTTTCAACTTCAGGGATGAGATTTTTAATAAAAGCTGTAACATAGAGAGATAGAATCAATATCTCAACGTCTTTTGGCTCAAACCTTTAGTTCTAGTAGCGCATTACACGTTTAGAAACATTTTCACAAAGGAAGTTTCTTAAACTAACTTGCTACTACGGAATAATCAAGGGCAGAGCTCCGGAGTTTTATTTTTTGTTTTACAGAATTAACAACTTTGTTGCCATTTGTTAAACTACAACCATTTACGCAAACCACCAATCCCTTTTACGTCCATCAGCGGGACACCGCGGCGACACTCTATGCTTCGAAACTGTGAGCTATTCAATGGGAGGGTTCTACACAGCCTCGTATCATAAATTAAGATTTAAGATTTAAAATGTAATAGCAACAGAAATCAACAGAGTAAAAGAGAATCCAGAAATAGAAAATCATTTAAATGGAAAATAGAAAGGGATTAATAAACTTATATAGAAAAAATCAGGTGAACTACAAAGACACAATTTCATAAAATATCAAAAGTAGTAAAATTGAAAAATGTGTGCACTTACTTAGCAAATTTTAAAATTTTCTTTTAAAAATTTTATTTATTATAATTTTTACTCCATGAAAATCCGTAATATATATTAAATGTTATCTTTTCGATGGTAATGGTGTTTTAAGGAAAATCTTTTGTTTTGAAATGGCTTAGATAATATTATTAAAATGGGAATATTATTATGACGTTCATACATTGTTATTGGTCGATACATATTTGGTTTTTAGCACGTACACACATGGTACCTTTGAACTGTGTTGGGTATAACGTCCAACCAAAGAGTGGGAGAATATGTCAATTACGCCGATATAAAAATTAGGTATTAAGATTATAGCACCATCCCATTAAATTATACAAATATTTTAGCTCCATACCAATGTAAAAAATGAAAAATGGAAAATGTAAGAAATTATTGGTTGTAATTTAAAATTTACATAGGCGATTATTCTTCATGGTATAAATCGCTGAAATAATGCAAAACTCCTTTCATATACGTGAAGCACTTCAAATTATTTCAGCTTTTCTGGGATGTAAACCGAACAGTAAAATATTTTTTAATTCGATTTACACTCAGTTTCAAGTGAAATTGAAAACGATGGTTTCGGTTATTAAGCCAAGTCATTTATTTTCAAGATTCTTACGGTTTTGGTTCCGGTTCCGACGTTAATGCTCAAAGAAATTAGTATCGGTTTAGGTTCAGGTTCGGGTTTAATCCAAAAAAATCAATCAACAATAAACCGAGTTTAGTTCGGATCCCAGTTAAAATTCCTGCTACTTTTTGTGACAACAAAAGCTTATAATGCAGGTTGACCGTTTTTCAACGCTAATGCTGCAAGTTAACTTGCCATCAAAAAAATTGGTCAAACATCGTATATTACACAGTAAAAAATATTATGTAAATATGTTTTTAGGAGTCCACATAAATTTTTTATGTTGTTTCTGTTTATGTTTACCTTTTGGAGAAAAACAACAGAAAAAATTTATGTGGACTCCTAAAAACATATTTACATAATATTTTTTACTGTGTACATATTACGGTACAGTGATAATCAGGATTAAATCCCCGCAGTCTTTTGTTCGTTCTCAGCAAAAGGAAAAATATTTCGCAACGTTACCCAAATGAGAAAAGGTATTAGTTCGTTTACACCAACGGCCGGTTAGCTAGGCAATAAAAAATTAGGTATATCGATTTAAAAAAAAAAAAAAATTAATTTTGTTTCCAAAAATTCGGTTTTTTTTAAAATTAGAATGATATTGGATCGCACCGAAACAGTGTCAAAAAGTTTTATGTTTCCACGGTGGTCAACTAGACAATTCATAACTAGACAATAATTCACGAAAATGTGGCAAAAATCCGACTTCACAGCTTCGTTAGGGATCAATTAAATATCCAAAATCCGTTAAAACCAAAATTTTATCTGCTCGTCCTGACGAGATAAGGGGTTGCGTCTATGTTTAACTTATGATTAGAGTGGTGATACGCCTAGGCTGCACTTACTACCACTCTATCCATAAGTTAAGCATAGACGCAACCCCTTATCTCGTCAGGGCGGGCAGATACGATTTTGGTTTTAACGGATTTTGAATATTTAACTGATCCCCAGACAAATTTTCCGGCAGGACGATATTAACATATGACGTCACAACGCTTCCGTGCTTATTCCGACCGTTTTGATTATTAATTTTTAAGCCCCAACTTTAACAAATTATTGCATACAGAAAATAGTACATTACTGCCCTGGGATGGAAGAGACTTGTTTCACGTCGAAGCACGATTTTGATACGCCGAGGCGAAGACGAGGTGGTTCAACCTCGACTTCGCCTCGGCGTATCAAAATCGTGCTGAGACGTGAAAAGTGTCTTTCATTCTAGTGCAGTAAGGTGCTTTTACGTACCGAGGAAAACGAAATGTTTACTTTTCGACTGGAAGAAAAACAGGCGATTACTTCCCGAGGTACGTAAAAATTATTTGACTCGGTATATTAATCGCAGAAATGGTGTGATTGATTACATCATTCCTCTCTTTAAGTATCATATTCTATAAACAAACGTTATACTTTTTTCGAAAAAAATAATCGCATATAATTAAGTAATCAAGAAACATCTGGCCATTTACAATTTTTTTGATATTTTCCTTCTTAGATAGCATTGTTTAGCAAACTTAATTCAAAATTCTCGTGATTCTTACTTTCCGTTTTCTCTTCCATCTTTTCGATATTCTTTAGATACCATTGACTTGTCAATACCAATCAAGATAACCAATAAAAATCTAACGCAGAGCAAAAACCGAGTTTCCGTACAATTTGAAAATGTCCTTTCCATGCGATACTGATATTCTGTCCTATAACTTCTCCCGAATGAGATTTTATGGTCTTTACTCATCTTTCAATAAAAGTTTTGTCTTCAACTGATGCCAATGCTGCCGTGAACGTCTTTTACGAGATAATCCATAAAATTCTCTTGGCCTAAATTTTCCGGCCAATACCTCAGCTATAAATTTTTTTAGTCGTAACCTTCCCTCCGTCTCCGTAGTAAAGATTTTTTTTATTGCCGCCGCGATATTTCTTATTTTTCAATTCAGTTCAACTAATTCCGCGCGGTTGCCAATAAGCTTCTACGTCAGATTATCCGTAAGCACGAATCAAATATTTTCTTCGTTTTATTGTGCCGTACCTGCGTCCAGACGAAAATCAAATATTTTAGATAACGCCAAAAATATCCTGCGAAGGAGTCTATTCGGTGCCAAGAGCAAAACAGTTGAATCCTCCGGAATTATTTTCCGAAGTCCTTCTCTACCTATGTCTGAGCATATTTGATAGAATTTCCGAGTATTTGTGAGTTGTGTTGTTGGCTTTTTAAATCTTTCATAATTTTAGTTTAAGCAGGTTTAGAGGCAGCTTTTTCTATAAAGCCAGCCAAGAACCCATTACAGTCGGTGTACCGACTATAAATTCATTTTAAAAATTCTGATGATAAAAAATGACAACCAAATATTGAATCGATTCATAATTCAGGTGGAACTGATTTTTTGGGCCCGATTTTCCCTTGAATCTAAATCGGTGAAACGATTAATCGATTCTAGTCAAATCAAATTTCGCAAAAAAAAAAAAAAAAAAAAAAAAAAAAAAAAAAAAAAAAAAAAAAGTTTATCTTCAAAACAAACAGACACGACCTCAAATGAGTGGCAAGGGTATTCGAATTCGAATGGTATAATGGTTTGGAGTCGTGCTTCGATCCTGATTCACAGTCATTTTTTTTTCCTCAGGCATTCACCACATATGCGCATACGTGCATCATGTGAAGAAGACATATATCTTAGGGTTCTGGTTTCCTATCTAAATAAAGGAGGCCCCGCTCATTCGTAAAATATGCAATATATGAGTGCCCCGTCCTTGAGTATGTCATTCGATACATTAAGAGGTATGACGTAGTACGCCTTAACCTTAATGGTAGGCGCCGGATCAAAGAACTTTAAGTCTCGATTATGATGAAAAAAGAAAACCAACATACTCAATTGAATTCTGAGCTTCATATTTGGGTATATTTATACATAAGAATGAAAATTTAAAATTAACATTTCTTGAAGATATTTTTTTCCTTTTTTTAAATTCAAAAAAAAAAAAAAAAATTCCCTGGCGGACAGACGGTATTTTGGCTAAATTGCGCAAGGCCTTTTTATTTCACGTCCCTAAAAAGTGATTTTAGTTTATAATCTTGTTTGTAATCTTTTCTGAGAAACTGTGCATTTTGTGACGGAATGTTTACATTTAAAAAAAATTCTTACTTCGATTTTATTTTTTTCCATCTTTTCCTTCATAGATAAAAAAGTTAAATATCAGAAGCGATTGCCTTAAAAATGCAAACAAATATTCTTTTTAAAAAAACTTTTTTAAAGAATATTGTGAGTTTACGTCCATCTTCAAGAAAAATTTCAAATCCCTTTTTGAAAAATCTCATCCCGCTTTTACGGGTTAAACAAGGGAGAAGAATTAGCGGATCTGTTAACTTGAACCAAAAACCATTTAGGTTTCCAAACAAAAATGTGTCGAAAACGATGCCAAACTTAAGAACTGGCAAGCGAAAATGTTTATTTGTTAGTACTACTAATTGAGGGGCACAGAGTGCCCCCCAGCCAAGTTAAAAAAAAAACCGAATATAAACACCCGAACCTAACACGGTACCGACAAATCTCTCGCCTCACCGGGGCACTCGACCTGTGCCTACTTTACCGTACGCATAATACGGCCGATTTCAGACCCCCCTACCTCCAGAAGTAAAAGAGCTAATTTTTTTCTGATTTCACCATCTTGTTACCGCTTGCCTTCTGACTCTATATTCCAATTTGCAACTTTCTAGCTTTTGCCGTTTTCGAAATATTAGGGCCTAAAGTTACGGTTTTTGAGCGTCAGATATATATATAGATAGGTAGATAGGTAGATAGATAGAGAGCATAACTCGTTAGGGCACTTCTAATTGACGGAGAAACTTGAAACTGAGCATGGTGATAGATCTTATTAGTAAAGAACAGGAAAAGTCCAAAAACCCGAAAATATTAATGGGGGCCGAGAAAAACCGATTTTCTTATTCGCCTGCAGAATCGAGATTAGATAACCCTCAACATTCAACGAAAATAAATGTTCGTAGTGAGGACGACGAACTTTACAAAGAACCCTCTGCTTCATTCCTTTGTATTGTCGCAGGTGTTTTCATACCTGGAGCCCTTTTTTTTGAAAGGGGACTTTTTTTTGAAAGGGCATTTTTTTTTATTGATTATTATTATTATTATTACTTTTTTTTTTTTTTTTTTTCAATTTTTAATTTTTTCAACAAACCTAAAACTGCTTTAAGGCGGGAGTGTAATTCTCTCGGTTGGGCTTTATCGGGCTTTATTGGGCTTTATATTATTTTTTTTTATTTTTCACCGACTTTATCTTTAGCTTTGTAATATGTAGAAATAAAACATCATGCGGCTGTCACCAACTAAGTCTAAAATTTTTAGGGGTATAATTTTGAAAAAAAAAAAAAGTTAAGACTATTTCATTTTAAGGCATTAAAATGTCTTAATTTAATACCGTAATTTGGATATATATTAAACGAACGTTTTCTCTGATATCGAACAAATTTTCTCTGATTTGTTTTAAAAATATTTAAAAAGATGATAGGGGTATTTGTTTACCTAATGACCGAGAATATATTCCACTATGAGCGGAAAAAACAGGTACGTTTGCGTATTTTGTCGAGCCTTTTTTATCTCGTCCGGTATAACAACATGCTTGGATTATATTAAACGGCATTTGTTTTCGTGGATTTTAGAGAAAAATTTTGATTTTTTTATTCCTCTTTTCGCTTTTATTTTTCATTTATGATTGATTGGGAGTGCAAAATCCATTGAATTTACTCTAAATTACCGGCAGGAATGCCGTAACCTAACTGAAGAGCAATAAAAAGGCAAAAAAGTAGCTTGTAGTGGAATATTTTTTTTAATTCCAATGAAAATCATCCTAAACCTAAACCATTGATTTTAAAATTGATAAGCAGAAGTACAATTTAAAAAAATGTTTTTTGAAAGTTTTTATAAATTAAAAATGGCAATGATCACCTAAAGGCTTTGCAACGCTATTTCTATGGCCAAACGACTGACACTAGGAACAAATATCTGTTAAATAAAAACGTGCAGTTTCATTCAGTATAACCCTCATAGTTTCAATGTATACCCAAATTACGATAGAAAAGACAAATTGAATTCAGTCATTTCAATTTTAATCAGACCCGATATTGCAAATTTCATGTTTTTTTCTGGTTCTAATTTTTTGCAAGCAGAAAAAAATTTTAGTGTGAGAGATCATTGCTAGCAAATAATTTTAATTTTAACTTAAATAAAAAATTTTGGACCAAGTTGTAAAAATGGTTAAAATTTTACAAAAACTCGTGATATCTCCAAAAAAACAATTCCTTGTAAAAAGGTTCAGCCAAGTTAATCTTGCAAAAAACCGAAATGTTTCTGCCCTTAAAAGTTCTGATATCAAAAAGGGCAGCCAAGTTTCTGCCAAAAATAACCAAATGCTTCTGCCCTTAAAAGTTCTGATATCAAAAAGGGCAGCCAAGTTTTTTAAGGACAGCTTTCATTTAAAATGCCGTTTTTCTACAAAATACATTAAAACTTGGCCGCTTTTTTGCCCCCCCCCCCCCCCCTGCCGTTATAAAAATATCATTACGACGTTTATTATTCAACAAAGTTAAAAAACCTGCCAATTTTTATTCCCTATTTCCAATTTACTCTAAGTAATAAAACTACTGAGAAAAAAAATGTCAACCATAATACTGTTCGTACCTATATGAGTCACATTATGTGGCAAATTTAACAATAATAAATTTAAATGTGCAATAGTAAAAGTCGATACTACACTAAGCTGAAAAGTAAAAGTAAATTTAACTTTTTAATATTGTAAAAGGAATAATAAATTACTGTAATTCATACTTCGACTTACAAAAGTTAGATTTATAATGGATTTCTCTGGGTGTGCACATTACATTTTTCATTATTAGACTCTCATTTCCAACTTCCAAAATGTTAAAAAAAAATCCAAGTTTAAGCAAGTAAAATAACAAGCATGAAATTAACAGCCGCATGGAGACCCACCATAGCTCTGTTCATTTCTGTAAAGAATTCACGCGAATTTCTAACAATCGTCAGTTATTACGATTATTAAAAAAAAAAGCGGCCAAGTTTTAATGTATTTTGTAGAAAAACGGCATTTTAAATGAAAGCTGTCCTTAAAAAACTTGGCTGCCCTTTTTGATATCAGAACTTTTAAGGGCAGAAGCATTTGGTTATTTTTGGCAGAAACTTGGCTGCCCTTTTTGATATCAGAACTTTTAAGGGCAGAAACATTTCGGTTTTTTGCAAGATTAACTTGGCTGAACCTTTTTACAAGGAATTGTTTTTTTGGAGATTTTAAATACAGTAGTATTAATCAAATCTCCACGCCAGGACATCAAAACATTAATAAAGGAATTTTGGACTTCAAGATTGGACATTGTTTTAAGTAGGGGGTTTTAAATGTTTGCAGAAATTGCCTTCCATATGGTATATTTGGGAGGGTTTGAAGTTAGAACGAATGCTGGAGCTAAGTAACATTATTTTAAGGAAAAAAATATAAATATAAACTTATGAGGCTTATCAGATCTTTTATTAAACAACAGTTTTCCTTTAAGACATGGCAGAGATAAAACAGATAAAAATTTAATATATCAGGTGAACTTAACTCTTCAAAAACATCATTTCACAGTTGAAGCAAATTCGAAATCTTCTAAAATTGTCTAGTAAAAAAAAAATTGCGTAAGTACATTTTTGTTTTGTTTAGGTGACCAAAAAAAAAGTCTTTGCGAATGCAATAAAGCCATTTGATCATATTACATACCTTATGCCAGTTTTACTTTCTGAAATATTTGGCTTGAAGCAATTCAGGGATGGTATGCCGATTAAAAGGGATTCCCGACTAAAACTAGGGATGCACAACGAGACGAGCATCTCATGAGAAAATGAGACGAGAAATATTTCGAGAAATAACAAAAATGTTGGTTTTTGACTGTTCAGGCTGAAAGATTTTGAAACTAAAAACGAAAAATCTTGTTCCCACGAGACTTCTCGCGAGATTTCTCGTATGAGAAATAATTCGAGAAATTTGATTTTTTGACTCCTTGCTGCAAAACTTGTCGGGAAACAAAATTTAAGCCCATTTCTCGGACACTTCTTGAAAGTCTCATCGTGCATCCCTAAAAAACCACCCTTAGCTTATGGTGGTGCCGATTGACTGTAATTGGCAGCGGAATCGGCATCGCCCATAAGCTAAGCACGATTTAGATCGGAATCGGCATAAAGGTATGCCGAAGACTTTTAGGTGACTTTTATGACTTTTATGTAATGACTTTTATTACAGTAGGGAGGTACTCAACAAGTTTTTAAATAATTCAGTTTAATGTTACATCTCCGAAATTAACAGTTAGAGCTTCTTATGTTTAGCTCTTGAATTTCATATATTCTGAAGAAACATTTGGAAGTTGTTATAAGCATATTATTGACTTATATAATTATTTGGCCAGTATTTGAAAGCTGATTTCGGTCAGTAATTTAAATAAATGGTCCGTATTTTAGTAGTCAGTAACAATTTGATCAGTAAAAAAAATACTTGGTCAGTGTTAAAATTAAAGGATCAAAATTAAAGTTAAAAGATCATAATTTTAACTAGATGATCAGTAAATTAATTATAAATTTCATAAATGAATGATTTGGTCAGTAAAGCAAAAATTTATTTTGGCTATGGAAATAGGAAATTTTTTCTGCGACACACTTTATGCAATTCAAGGATTTAAGTCAAGACTTAAGTCTAAGACTTTAGTTTTTATGTGGGGGGCACTGGTGGCTCCCCAGAAAATCAACTTGTTTTATATTAACTGACTCCCGAAGTAATTAAGAAAATTGTAAATTTTAAAAGTTAATAGTCCGCCATCTTTAATTTAAATTTTTTCAAAATTTGGACTTCAGATCCAGAATTAGCAGTTCAGAAAACCCCCCAAAATATTTCGTTTCTATTATTTTTAAACTTATGAACGTTTCTATACAGAAAAAGCTGTTTTGCCTATAAGCTAAACATAGGTGAAGCCCTTTTGTTAAATAATGCATAAATGACTGTCCATCCGTTATTTACTTGCATTTTTAAGTTCATGGGAATAATAAATAATTTTTTGAAAAAAAAAAACCGCGTCTTCAAAAAAAACGGAAAATAACAAAGAACTGAAAAGCTAAAAACAAGCTTTTTATTCTAGGAGTAAATATAAAAGAACTAAAAAGCTAAAAACAAGCTTTTTTATTTTAGAATTAAAATAAAGAATTTTGAAATATTTGCACTAGTGAAAATATTCCGGAGAACTTAAAAGCTAAAAACAAGGAAATCTTTTAATACAATAATAAGTTTTCATTACGAAAATTAATCCCAATCTTAAAAAAAAATTTGTATTTAAAAATTTTGAAGGCGGGATTTGTTTTCTGAAAAATTTTTTGACTTTAAAAATCCCGCCTTCAAAATTTTTAAATACTATATAATTATTTTTTTAAGATTGGGATTAATTTTCGTAATGAAAACTTATTATTGTATTAAAAGATTTCCTTGTTTTTAGCTTTTAAGTTCTCCGGAATATTTTCACTAGTGCAAATATTTCAAAATTCTTTATTTTAATTCTAAAATAAAAAAGCTTGTTTTTAGCTTTTCAGTTCTTTGTTATTTTCCGTTTTTTTTTGAAGACGCGGTTTTTTTTTTTTTTTTTCAAAAAATTTTTTATTTATAGCTTTTTAGTTGAAATTATCACCCAGTGCTTTTTATATTATGATTAACAGCCTTGAGAGGCTTGCTGATAAATTGCTAGGACCCTTTAGGTAATATTTTGCTAACGGCGGTTTGCTAAGGTATCAGTAAAAATAATATTTTTTAAAAAAATGATATCGGTGAATCGATCAAAGTGCTTTATCGACCATTTAAATAATTCTCAAAAATATGGCTAGTTTTTCGCTCAGAGGTCCACCAAAGCCAGGTAAACCAAAGAGGCATATGCCTAAGGAATTCGAATTTTGGAAAAATTATTTCAGATTCGGAATCCTCTATCCAGAAAATATTTTCAAAAATATCCGGTTAGATTTTCCATCAGAGGTATTTCGGTTGGTCGTTTTCTCTGCCATAGCCCTTCCCCCCCATTTTTTTTTCTTTTTTTTTTTTTTATCTAATCAAAGGGCTCGTCACTTCCCTCCATTCGTAGATCTTCAATTCCTTATTATTATTTCGTTATTATTACCTTTTTTTCGCTCCTCATTGTCACTTTGCACATTCCCCCCAGCTGTTTCAGTTCAGAACCTTCTCATTTCCACGGCCTTGGCCTTCCTTACTTAAAATATAACTCCCATTTAAGTGGCCAATACGTCTAATGTTCACTTTTGGGTAAGATCTGATACTTTTTAAGTTTTTGAGCAGCATTAAAAATAGTTTTCGCCAGTACACACAAGTAACTGGTCACTAAAATACTGAACATTTTATTTGTTTACTGCCCATTTATTTTTCCTATTGACATTCGATCAACCCTCTGACTAGAAACCGTATTAAAATACCACCTGAATAATTTGAAGCGCTAAAATATTTTTCTGCCTCCCTCTTTTGGATTATTTTTCCTACTCTTCTATTTAAATGTATCCCCTAGACATGAATACTGTATATTAAATTTAAAAAGTAAGAAAAACTGTGAAACTATTTTCCCTATACAAAATATTACGAAGACTTCTTAACCTTTTGCCGGCCAAATTTTAAAATTTTGCAAAATATCCCATTCCTCCGAAATATGTATTATTTTTCTGTATTATATCTATAAAGGTAAAGCACTAGGCCAAAGAGACATTAAAAAAAAAAAAAAAGTGGTGCGCCCGATATTTCTCAGTTATGCAATCGGTGATGCAAACTCCATTTTAATTTTTTTAACCCTTTTTCCGAAAATTTTAAAAATATTATTTGTATGAATTAAGGGGTTTTAGGAGTTTTTCTACTAAAATTAGTTTTTTTTTCAGGGGGCACTGGTGGTCCCCCAGAAAATAAACTTTTTTTAAATTACCGGAAAAATAACATATGGATATCTATTTATGTTTTCCGGCACCCTGATTTTAAATCTAACATCGGATTTTGCGTAGGGGGCACGTGCGACTCCTCCAGAAAATCACCTTGTTTTAAATTAACTGCCTTCTGAAAACTTAACTTGCCATTATTTTTCAAAAACCTATTATTTTTCGAGTAACAATAATTCAGAAAACTAAAAATTTTTAAAGTTAATAGTCCGCCGTTTTTAATTTAAATTTTTTCGAAATTTGGACTTCTGATTCAGAATTAGCAGTTTTAAAAACCCCCCAAAATATTTCTTTTTTATTATTTTTTTTAAACGTATAAATGCTTCTACACAGAAAAAGCTGTTTTGCCCATAAGTTAAACATAGGTGAGGATTTCTTGTTAAATAATGCATAAATGGCTGTCCATCCGTTATTTACTTGCATTTTTAAGTTCATAAGAATAATTCGAATTTTTTAAGAAAATTAAAGCTTTGCAGGGTTGTAAAAACTGATGGGTAAATATACGGATCCATGGGCGGCAAAGTGTTAAATGACGTTCCCAACAAAGCGGCCGCCCGTGACAAGTTCAGATTTGAACACGGCAGAGGATTGCGGCAATAGCTCATTTAAATGCTTTTGGAAAATAAATACCCCCGGCTAAGATAATCCGTCGAAAAATGTTTTGGAAAAAGAAAAATTATGTACGAAAATGGGGGAACATTATTTTCTAGTCCCCGAACCGAAAAATTATTTTTAAACCGTTGAAAATGCGAAATGCCTGGCATTTTTAGAACTTTTTTTTTTTTATTCACAAAGTTAAGACTTTTTTTTTTCAATCGGTCATTTCTCATGGAAAAAATGCTTGGAAAAAGTCGGAGTTTAGTTCAAAATGATCGGGAAAACAAGGAGAACATTATTTTTCAAACAGATATCCAAAATTTCAAACCGGCACCCAGGAACGGACGTGAAAAGATCAGGATGCGCAAAAGATTTTACGAGCGGGTACCGTTTCTCACTGAGTCAAAGAAGAAGTAAGATAAGAAAACATCCTTCCCCTTTTTTAATAATTGCCAAACACAGGTTTTCTTAAGTTGCGAGTCACGTTGAGATAACATTGTTAAGCAATGGCGTGTATTTTTTATTAAAATGCCGATTAAAATTAATTATTTGGGGGGTTAGGACTTGAATTTTTTCAATTTTTTTTTACGAAGGTACCCCGGCGAATTTTTATCTTTCATTTGCCGTAATTTCCATATCATAAAACCTTATAGTTTTTGAGATATTCTCGAAGGACGAAAAGTGCGAACACATCCGTAAATAAATAAATAAATATAGCCGGTTCAAAAGCCTGTCCACATTAATTGCATAACGCTTCTTTTTTTTTGGAAGACGCGTAAAAAGAGCGATAAATAAAGCGTTTACAAAATTCGAATATAAAAAATCTGTAATATTTTAAATAAGATTTTACCAACCATCCGCCATTTTGAATTTCGGTTTTTTTTAAAATTCTTACTTCATATTAGGTTTCAGCAGGTCAAAATACCCCTAGCTCACATTTTTTTAAAAATAAATACTAACCATTTAGTAATTTTATTGATCGAACACTATTTTTTTACTGACCGGAGGTCCATTATTTTTGCAGACAAAACAGCCTTACTTCACCGATCATTTATTTAAAATACTAACCATTCATTTTAAATACTTACCAGAAATTCGTTTAAATACTGATCAATTTATAAAAAAAATACTGACCCTTTAATAAAAAAATACTAACCAGTTAAATACAAGCCCATATTATTTTCATAAAAAAATATTTCATTTATTTGTTCATTTATATTTTTTGTTTATATTTATTCATTTTTTATTATATTATTATTATTATTATTTATTATGTGAAGCAAATTCACCTTTCTAACCCTTAAACTTGCACTAAATGTTTGAAGCAAATGCCCTACACAAAACCCTACTGTACTTGCATATGCTCCAAAAGTTATTGAGACATGCGTATCAAGCAATTTGAAGCGAGTGCAATTTCATATGGGCAGATGCAAGGTTCCTTCCAGCAGAAAAAACGTTCGATTTTAGGGCCGCCACTGCAATGTTTACAAGAAACGTAAATATTTTTTACATTTTTCAACATTTTTTAAAGTTACTCACTCTGTTCCAAATTACTTGTTGCGTTTCTTTTAAATGTTCGCCATTTTTTACGCTTTTGATCAGAACTCAAACTGCAGGTACCATTTGAAGTACCGGTACCAACACCAACACGAGATTTTTTAACGTTTGAGTTTGAAATGATTAAGTGATGAAGAATTTCAACAAGATATCACGGCATAACAAAACATTAAAATTGTAATCCTTCTTCAAAAACAAGGAAAATAATTGCACAATTGCATTGATATCGGTCAAAGGATCCATTTTGTATTTGATTAAGGAAAATATATTATTCAGTTGTTTACGAAAAATCCATTTTTGTTTTAAACACGGAAAACTTAAAAAAAAAATGGTTTTCTAACAAAAAAATCAGTACAGTGCTTTCCGTAGTAAGATTAATTATACTGTACTGTGTAATTAATCCGATCATGTAATTAATTACCAAATAGAGACACATACTTTTGCAAAGATATTAGTATGATGCCGATTTTTTAAAAAAATATCGAAATCGATATCGATACAGATCGAAAAATAAAATATCGCCGCATCGATATATCGGGGAGAAATATATCGATATTTCGATATCGATATTTCAATATTTATGTCAGAAAAGACCCTTTTTTTAGTCACGCACTAATTTTTTTTTACAATCAGCCAAGCTAAAAAATGCTTTTTCCGATTTTTAAAAGAGTCAGAAAAAGAAAATTTTTCAAAATTTTCAAATAAAATTTGAAAATTTGAAATTTTTTTGAAATTTTATATTGTATAAAACGATATTGGCATTTTAATATCGTTATCGCATATCGATGTGAAACTTAATATCGAAAAAAAAATCGATTTTTTTCCTTCCGATATATCGATATTTCGATATATCGATAAAATATCGGCATCACTAAATTAAGTATAAAGGTATTTTAATTATAAAGATATTTTAAGTGTTCGAAGTGTGTAATACCCTAATGCATGAAATCGGCCACCACACATCGGTCATGATGTTCTAGTGAGAAAAAATTGTTTTATTTACTTTTTATTGATTTATTGGATTCAGCTAGAGACCCTTAATTAGAGGAGAACCCAACAGACAAAATGGGCGCGAAAATTTGGAGGCATACGATCATGCGCATTAGTTTTGCAAAAGACAGTTGAATAAAAAGTGCTTTCAGAAAACAATTCGAATGCTCCAAAGAAAAAGTCGCTGTTTTTTTTTTTTTTTTAACAGTACCAAAACTCCCTATCTTTTTTCGGACAGTTGAAAAACTCTATCTTTTTTTTGACGACTTATAAACGATCTATTTAAATGGTCATTGCTATATACGATAGATCGTTTTTGCAATAGCAAACTTCGACTCAGTCGATTCAGCATTGTCACTATTCACCATTTTATTTAATTTTAATTTTAATTTTAATGTCATTATCGTTTACTTAACAGTTTTATTCCAATGGCAAGTGACAGACACTGTCCACCCGGCGGATACTGGGTACATTTAGGCCCTAATGGTGGTGGTGGTGGTGGTGCAGGCGGAGGCGGAGGAGGTGGAGGCGGCGGAGGAGGGGGTGGAGGAGGGGGCGGAGGCGGCTGGAGAGGAGGAGGAGGAGGAGGTGGTGGTTTTTTTGTTGGTGAACCTAATGGCGGTGGAGTTAGTATTTAAATTTTAAATTTTGACTTTCTATTTGATCATTATAATTTTTACTTTACATTTTAAAAAAAACTTTCATCTAAAAAACATTTTTCGTATTTTTGGCAGCCTGGAGGCCTAGACCTAGACTTCGATCCAAACGGTCGAGGCGGCGAAGGTAGGAACGGTTACTTTTGGAATTGGTTTGGTTTAGGAGGTCGAGGAGGTGACGGAGGTGGATCCTATGGCGATCGCGGTGGTGAGGGAGGTCGTGGAGATGGTCCAGGGTGTCCAGGAGGTCGAGGAGGTGATAGAGGAGGCCCCTATGGGGGTTGGGGTGGTAGGGGAGGTCGTGGAGGAGGCCCAGGAGGTCGCGGCGAAGACGGTGAAGATGGCAATGGTTACTATGGGGGTCGGGGTGGTAGGGGAGGTCGTGGAGGCGGTCCAGGAGGTCGCGGCGAAGATGGTGAAGATGGCAATGGTCCCTACGGGAGTTGGGGTGGTAGGGGAGGTCGTGGAGGCGGTCCAGGAGGTCGCGGCGAAAATGGTGAAGATGGCCATGGTCCCCATGGGGGTCGGGGTGGCAAAGGTGGTCGCTGAGGTACTCAAGGAGGAGCAGGATTCGATGGCGGTGGTCCATGAGGTAACGGAGCTAATGAAGGTGCTCAAGGTATTGGAGATAATAATATTGATAACTGGAGTTGAACCCTTCTATAACTAATGCTAAGTCATACATTATTATTGACTTTCAGGACGAATATGAAGTTCATAATCCAAACTTATTAGAAAGCATTTTTGTTAAAAAAAAAAAAAATATATATATATATATATATATAAAGTGAAATGTGAATAAATTTTCTGTAAAATATAATTACAATTATTAATCAAGTGTGTGCCTTGTTATAATATATTAAGTAATATATTTCTATATTGTAACTTTCACAAGTCCCTGAAAGCAAGACTATTAAGTCCTGTCTTTCTAAGGATATAAATTATGAACCCTATCGGTAATACAGTCACCAATAAAGCCAGTAGTCGGAAACTTGGTTTGTCACACTGCTCAAAAATATGCAGTGTTAAAAGTCTAAACCTCCAGTTTTTATTAATTTTATTTTTATTATTAATAGATGAGCCGACAATTGCCTGATTCTCGCAAGAATGTATAAATAAAAAAAAGATTGAAAATTTAAATTTGATCAATAAGAATATTTTAAAAAAATAACCAATGTTTGACGGCTGAAGATTCGGGCATTTTTACGGTTATGTGACTACTGGCGTGTCATTAAAGGATGATGTATGAAAAATTTCGCAGTACTATAACAACGACGTTTTTGTGTCATTCGAAGTCATTCGAGTATTACGTAAGCATGTTAGGGGGAAGGGGGTCTGTGGAAATCCTTTTTTGCTTACAAGGGGACGGAGTGGGTTGATGAATTTTTACGTAAGCATAGATTTGGATATCCTATGAAATGGATATCGATGGGATATCCATAGGATGCCCCAAGGACACTTTTTGGATCAGTGAGGACAAAGGTAAATCTATTGGACGTCCAATAAATATACTCATGATGTCCTGAGGGGGGCGTCGGGACTGGATAGAATTTTCGTTCTGGGAAGGGGTAGAGGGTCGAAAATAGCCAAAATTATGGTTACGTAATACTTGAACGGTTCTAAAGTTTTTTTTGATAACAAAACAGCGTTATTAACGTTGTTTTGTTAACCACAGCCCACACTAACCACAGCCCGAATGAAATTCGACAGACTCCGTAGATTTTCTAATGCTACTTTTTAAGTAAATCGTCTGTCCACCTAGAATCTAATTGCTAATAAACTCCTTTCAGAAAGTTATAAGTCCTATACCACCACCAGAGAGAGAGCAAAATAGAGCTTTCGAAAATAGCTTGTTGACAAAATACTTCTTGGATAGATAAAATTCCGTTTTAGGGAGTGGAATGCAAAAATATATCGGGGGTCTGTCTCATCGGTTTCTAGAACTCTTAAAAAAGCATAAGCCGTCGGAAAAGAGCTTTTTGAGAAGATTACACGATTATTTTTTTTTTAGAAACATGATTGTTTTTAGTTAAAAGAATTATATGTAATACAGGCGCCTATTTAAAGGGGCAGTAATTTATTAACACTATAGAGCAGTATTTTTTAATAGATCGGCAATAAATTTAATAATACGGCATTTTTTATTGGCACTACAATTTTGGCGATATAATAAGTAACTTGGCATAAAAATGTGTGAATTGGAAGTAAAAAAAATGAATTGATGAATATTTTGGCAGTAAAAATAAATAAATAAATAAATAAATAAATAAATAAATAAATAAATAAATGAATGAATTTTTTATTTTGAAATAATTTCGATAAGTTTTCACTACTTCTGGGATCTCCTTTGTTAATAGGGTTTGAAAGGGGTGGGGGTTGAAATATTTGTTTATTCGGAATCGAATTCTTAAAATTGATGTGCTACAGTCCCTGATTCAAATTCTGGATATTAAACGAAATTTTTCTTAAAAAAAAAAAGAAAGTAAAATAAAATAAAAAAAAACCTTCCAAAAATTATTAAGAGAAGGCTGCAGTGAATACAGGAAGGAATGGCTATTTTGTCTAATATTCGATTTATAGGGAAAAAAATCAAAATTTTAGGTATCTGAGAAACTACTTTGGTGCTTTCTTAAGTTTTTAGGGCAGGTTTTAACTTTTCTGAATTGTAAATCAACCGGAAAATAATTTCAAAAGAAATCGTAGTCCAAAAGCTTATATTTTGTTTTCCAAGTTCGTATTTACTTGGATTCCTAAAATGTCGATCTTTTTTCCCGTAGAAAAATCTTTGTTCTTCATCGAAGAATTCAAAAATATGGGCAGCGTTCCAGCGTTTCTAGGACCATCAGGGTGAATCTCATGTATACTTTTACTCAAAAATATTTAACTTTTATAAAAAAAATTTAATATTGTACGTGCTTTAGCTAGAATCCCTAACAATACAAAAATTCTGATTCGGAAACGTATCTGAAAAAAATTGAAAAAGGACAAAGCATCATATTCTTAAATTTTCGAAAACTAAGTAGAGAAAAAATTGATTGGAAGCTGGATTCGAACCAACGAGGACTCACACATCCTTGAACCCCTATCCGTGGGAGAACGCCTTAACCGCTCGGCCATTCCAATCGTACGCTTCCAACTGCATTTTTCTCTACTAAAATGATTTGTTTCATTGATATTAACTCATATGAACTAAGTAGGTCTTTACGACATTCGACTTTCGTTCGAGATATCTAGGTGAATCACACCTGCTACGCCAAGAGGGACGTAAACCTTTTCAATTTTTGGGAGGTAGCTTTTCGGAAAATCAGCTTTCCCATGTTAGGTCAATGACCTCAAAAGGTCAAAAGGTCATACCAAAATCAAACTATATATCAAATGAAAGCTAGTCTCAAGAGCTTTCGAATGAGCCTAAGTTAACTCCTGTAACTTCAAAAACAAGGGAGCTACAGCCGGTAAAAGACATGTAGGTAGCGGGATTTTTCGAATTTTCGGCAACTTTCAACCCCCATATCTCCAAAAGTTGAGGTCCGAAAAAAGTTTTTGAAAGCATTCGGTTGGTAGACTAAACCACCAAAATTTAAAAAAAATCGGAGGGGGTCGATGTGAAACCTGATCGATTTAAAATGGAATATCTCTTATCCTGTAGTAGCCTTTCACTTTTTTCCCATTTTGAAAAAATAGCTATGCTTTTGACTGGTAATAAAATGCAGCGCTTTTGGAAGAATACTTTTGAGTCGAAAACAACCATTTTAATAAAATTTTCTGTTTGTTATCTTATCTTGGATCTTGGAGAATATAAAAACAAAACAATATTCAACTAACACTTTGGCCAAACTTTTTCAACAAAACTTGTAACAAATTGATAAAAATACGACATTTTTATTCATAAAATTAAGAAATCCTCCCTTTGAGATAGCAAAATTTTTTTAATTTAAAAAATTCTAATTTATTCATGTATTTATATTCGTGGGTAGAGGAACAGGAAATGAAACATACTTCTTGAATTACGCCAACGTTTTAGACATTGACATGATTCTTGTAAGGTAATGTTAAAACTGAAATATTTGATCTTTTTGTGCATTTTTTCGGTATTAATTTCTATGTTTCGTTAATTTATAGCCTCGATAAAGGTTGATTATAAAAATCACCAAAACGTCGGCGTAATTCAAGAAGTATGTTTAATTTCCTGTTCCTCTACCCACGAGTATAAATACATAAATAAATATGCTGTAACACGAATCGTTTTAAATTCTAATTTATTAAAAAATAATTAATCAATTATTGAAAAATAAATATTAGAAATAAATTTAAAGAGAAAAACAAACTATGTCAAACAAAAGATTTTGTAACCTTATTATGAAGAGTACTTGTATGAAAGTAGTTAAAGATGATCACATAAATTATATGGATTTAGATAGTTAAGTAAATCATACAAAAACCGCAAGTTCGATAGTATTTGATGCTCATATTTGGCTAAAAGGAATGGCGTCGATTATGGAATTTGAGCTTTTCGTAATATTAGCAGTGCTGACACTTTCTCAGTTTTGAAAACTCAAATTTGGAGGTTTGGTTTCCCGAAAGTTCAAAATAGCTCGAAACCATAGGTTTTCAAAATTTGAGAGTTTCACGGCACTGCTAATTTCCCATGCCCAACTTATCCGAATCGAGAAAAAAATTTAACAATGTCCAACTACTTTTAGGTGACCTAAAATCTGCTCTAATTAGCTCCCTAAATTTTCCCAATAAAATATCAATCAAGTAATTAATCACCGACGTCGAAATACCGGAAACTAATTTGAGGGGTTTAACGGTGTCCGGAAAATATATAACTGATACCTACATATTTTATGCACCAATTTCGGTCTTGCCAATTGATCGTTTTGGAAGCCGAAAATCAATATATAAGCATGACAATTTGTGAAACTTACTTGAAAACAAAGGAAAAAATGGAAGAAGGGTTTAATCCCGACGACTCAAATTCGATCTAGCTTACCTGAAAGTAAACGAAAAAACAAATATTAATAAATAGTACGCACAGTATCTTATCTGTGATACGGCTGTGGGGCTTCAAGCCCTATAATGCCTTCTTGTGTGTTTGTGTGTGAGTACGACGGTAAATTAAAAATAAATTTCTAATCGAGCTGCATATATAATTTTTTTTTTAATTATCAAGGGTTCTCAAGATTAAGCAAAATCAGAATTTTTCAGGGTTGCGATGCCGATGCCGATGCCGATGCCGACACCAATGCCGGCCGCGGCCGGGTAAAATAAAAAAAATTTTCGATGCCGACGCCGATGCCGATTCCGGTTTGCCGAAAAAATCCCGATTCCGACGCCGAAGCCGACGCCGATATCGGATTGTGGAATAATTTTTAACTCCAATTAAATTTTAAATTTTAATTTTTTCTTAAACATAAATTTAGTATCTTTTTTTTCTTTTAAATAGAAATTTTTTCTAGTCTCACTCAGCTCAGGCTTCTTTAAAAAAGGCAGTTCTAAAAGTTTATTTTCCGCCTAGTTGATGAAAAAAAAAATTAACTCTTGTACCTATTTATTTTTACCAGAAAATAAAGAATAAAAATGAGGAACATTAAATATTTGTTGAACACATAAAAAAACAATTAAGGTTTTAAAGACGAATAAAATTGATTGTTAAAAAAATATCTTAAATCGTTTATTAATTATGATTTCTCGAAATACACGTTAAAAATCATAGAAGATTTTTTTACTCAAGTAAATTTAACTTAAAAATTGGAGTTTGGCTGCATGTTGTAGTAAATGTATTTTGTGCGATATATAAGTTTAAGCTTACATAAGATTTCCATGACCCCCTCCCCCTCCAAAACATCCTTACATAATTTATGGACGAGCCCATAAATGCAAAAAAATTTATATAAAAAATGTATTATAATTGTATCATTTATGCGAAAATTTGAACATGCATAATCTTTGAAAACTTTATCCATACTTTTAAAGCAAGAATATCTGGATGCGTATAATTTTTGCATAATTTCTTCATAAAACTTTTCAAAATCAGAAAGAAGGAAAATTGCAAATATTATGCTTATTCAACATTTTTTTCTATTTTATGCAAAACTAACTAGCCGTTCCCAGCAGCGCTTCGCGCCGCCTCCGACTGGGGGTCCGGGTCTGTGAGACTGACGCTAAGTGCTGTGAAACCGAATATTAGGAATATTATTCCTTTAAATGCTCGATCGATGGATATTGGAAGATCGATGGATAAAAAAGATATTATGGAAACTATTGCGGTTAATCAATTCATAGGACGATAAAAAATTTAAAATGTATTAATTTTTTTAACTTAAATTTTAGTTTTCTACTAAACCTCTTTTTATAATTAGCTTAGCCAAAAATTTTGTTTTTCCTTCTGGGTTTTTTTTTTTTTTTCGATTTTCTAACTATGACAGGACCCAAAATTTCAAGAAGAAGCAAATTTTTTATAAAAATTAGAATTTTTATAAAAAAAAATTCTGATTTTGCAAATACAGCAAAAAAAAAAAAAAAAAAAAAAAAAAAAAAAAAAATTACAAGCCAACTCATTTATAAAACCCGCAAACAGAGAAGAATTCGCAATGTAAAGGGAATAGGATTTTCGAACCGGAACAATGAACCTTCTTTTCCCCTACCAGATCTAAGGTCCCGTCAATCTTTGCTCGCTGCGTCGCCGATTTTAGGATCGTACCTTCCTTTTTTTTACAAGCTTCAGATATTTTTACCAAGCCTTCTACATTTCGGTTCTTCGAACTTTTATTTCACTGGTCGCGACCAGTGGATGGTGGATGGTGTAAACTGGTCGAGTCCAGTTTCCACACCATGCATTTACCTCTTGATTCTTGTTATGAGATCAAAATGAAATCATATTGTGATGCCCAACACAGTTCGGAACTCGTGTCGAAATATAGAAGGACCTTCTCATTGCCCGTTATGAGAGCGGTAGTTCTTGAGGTCAAAAGGAATAAACCTGGAAAAAAAATGGAAAGTATTGGGCTAGGCCGTAAGACTACCTCCCCTTAAACTTCATTGCAGAAAAGGGTAGGCTTTGATTGATTTTTAAAATGTTTTACAGACAGAAACTAAAGCAATTTTTTATTTACAAACTTCAAACTTCAAATTTTATTTTTAGGTTTTTCCACTTTTTAAAGTAATATTTTCTGAATTGGAATTCGCTGTATTGAATATTTATTGATTTTGTAACTTGTGAAGAATTAAAAATTCCTCTGGTCAATATTATATTGTTCCAGTTGCAGTTGGCAAATTGACATATTGACACTAGTCCCCTGTGCTTAGCTTATGAAAAACGCGTAGCAACCGGAGAAGTGTAACTAAAACAATATGATATTTAAACCATGAATTTTACACAATTTCATGAAAAAGAAAAAAAAACGAATTCCACTACATTACTGTACATTGATATTTAATGATATTTGAATTGCCTGCAATCTATAAACCTTTCATTGTTATTAAGAGTAATAAAGTCATCGGTTTCAATACCCTCCACCTCCACCTCCACCACCTATATATCTGCCTCCACCTCCACCTCCTCCGCCGCCGCCGCCGTAACCACCACCACCACCACCACCACCTCCTCCTCCTCCTCCTCCGCCACCACCTCCTCCTCCTCCTCCGCCGCCGCCACCTCCACCTCCTCCTCCGCCACCTCCTCCTCCGCCGCCACCTCCACCTCCTCCGCCTCCTCCACCTCCACCGCCACCTCCTCCGCCTCCAAAAAAGCCACCTCCACCCCCGCCGCCGCCTCCGTTCATGTGGAACTTTTCGGCTGTTTGAAACAAGGCTCAATTAATTATTTCATTCATTGACTTTTTTTAATATTGTCTAGTATATTTTTACTCATGAGCGTAATCTGATGGGACTGCATAAGCTATGGACTTTTTACCAGAGGTCTTACAGATATTTTGATCAATTGGAAGGGGTAAAACGATAAACTCGGATTAATTCGGATAGCTAAATATCTGTAACTTCGGATTAATTCTTACACACTGAAATTAGTTAAAATGAGCTTCAGATAGTTACACTTTAGTTATATAATACCGTGCTTTTAAGAATTTATTAAGTAAGCCGAAAAATACGAATTTTTTAATTCCAAAAAAAACCTGACAGCAGAAAGAATCAAACGGTATTTCGTCTTTTTGAATTTTGAATCAAGTGTTTTACATCTAATTGTATCAAATTTTTTCGGCATAATCTTTTGTTGTCCTCATCAGAAGCTGAGTACAATCAGTAATTAATTCCGTACCTGAGGAGTCAACCATCCATAGCATCGCCATTAGAAATACAGGGCGATGAGTCGTGTTTAAGATAGTCGACTTCTCAGGTACGAAATTAATGATTGATTAATTATTAATGCACAGAAAGAAAAAACTATACTTACTGAGTAACTTTGAAAGCCGAAAAGAAAACAAATTTTTCTAACCTTCTTTAACGATTTTCGTTGTTCAATTCTGATTGTCAAGAAAAAAGTTCCTCTTTATATATCAAATTTTATCTCTTTTCAGTGACGTACATTTAAGGAAAACTTTTCTTCGTCGAAAGATATACTGTAGATTGATTATCAAGCAAAATTACAGAGCATTATTTTATTACACCATTATCACCTTTTTATTTTTGATTTTTTCTGCAATATTTTGCATTCTGATATTGCTTCTTTTCAAAGCGCAACGACGATGCTTAAAAATAAATTATTAATTGTTCCACGTAGTGCATTTCCAGGACACTATTAATACACATCCTTTCCCTTCTTCTTTAATACATATAATGATCTTTGATTATTTCCAACTGAACTTAATGAGTCGATTCATCGGAAATAATGAAGCAACTGTTTCAGTTTCGGAGGAGAAAAGGGTCAAATCGGGTAATCTTGTTTATTTGTAATAGGTTGCTTTTATCGCTAAATATAACTTTTTCGATTATAATACGGGAACGTTGACTATAAAATCATGTATAATGTGTCGTGTTCTTACTAAAAAATACTTTCCTTCGCAGGTATAAAAGGTAAATACCCCAAGTTTACGGCAATAATTGGTGGAGTCTTGAAATCTACCTCCGACACTTGTAATAAAAAATACTGCTGCGTAATGAATACATTCTTCCATGTCAGTTTGATGTTGTCATTCAGATTTGTATAATTAGTTGTTGTCCATTGCAGATTTACTCCCTCTGAATGAACCGTAGAGGTTCCAAAAGCTCGTAAGGAAAATATAAAATTGAGCTTAATCATATTTTTGTGCCATTAGAAGAATACATACATACATACATACATAAGGCGTTTACAGGGCATGGAGCCCTATTGCCGCATCACAGATAAAACGCCAGGCAGTTCTATCCTGGCAAGCCGTCCTCCAATCGGGGACTCCCAGCCGACCCGCATCAGCCGACACATTATCTTCCCAACGAAGCCGTGGTCTGCCTAAAGGCCGAGGGCTCGTCGGTCTGTTATCCAGGACCTGTCTTATATACCTGGTAGGCGGCGCACGAGCGACATGTCCAGCCCACTGCAGTCTCCTTGATTTGATCACACCAGTGATGTGAGGCTGACCAGTGAGTTGACGGATCTCGTCGTTCGAACGAATTCTCAAGCGCCCCGTAGCCAGATCCCTTCTAGGCCCTAGGATAACTCTCAAAACCTTGTTTTCGAACACCTCCAACCTCTTATACGCTCGGGCGGTAAGATTCCACGTTTCACAGCCGTAAGTGACCACAGGACGTATCAGGGCATTATAGATACGGATTTTGGCCTTTCTAGATAAAGCTCTACTGCGAAGGAGACGGCCTAACGCAAAAAGGCATCGATTACCCTTCTGGATACGTACAGCGACTTCATAATCGGTATCGTTGTCGCTGGTAACGAGAGACCCGAGATACTGAAATTCGGTTACATTCCCAAATCTCAGAGCCCCAACGTCCAAAGGTGCCTCATCCTGCCGGTTTCTCGTCATAACCAGGTATTCGGTCTTTCCCTCGTTTACCTCAAGCCCTACCCTACAAGCCGTACTCAACAATTCTCCGCATAGCCTTCGAACTTGTTCTCGGGTTTCCCCTAACAGATCAAGATCGTCGGCGTACCCTAAGTCCTTAATAGGTCTCCCCAGAACCACGCCTCCAGGGACGTTCTCTAGACATCGAACGACTTTTTCTAGAACTAGGTTAAAGAGAAGAGGTGACAACCCGTCCCCTTGCCTAAGTCCGGTGTTAACGTCAAACGCCTCGCTCATTTCTCCATTTACTACGACTCGAGACCTCACATTGCTAAGACAGACCTTCACCATTTGTATTAGCTTCCTTGGAAAGCCAAATTCGGCCATGATGTTAAAGAGGCCTTCCCTATGCACGCTATCATAGGCTTTCCGGAAGTCAACGAACAAATTATGGACCTCGCTATTATATTCGCGTTTTTTTTCCAGAATTTGTCGTAACGTGAATATTTGATCTATCGTGCTCCGATTCGGCCGAAAGCCGCATTGGTATTCACCAAGGACTATTCACAAGAAGAATACTCAGATCTTTAAAACTTTATTTATTTAATACTGAATTTATTTTTGTTAAGCGTCAATAACGTGAAACTTTTCGGGTTTTCGTCTTCTACAAAAGCGAAAAGTCACCATAAAAGTAAGTCCAAAAAATAGGGTTTAAAAGTATAACGAAGCCCAGGAAAATATTATTAATTTTTCCCTGTAGCTACTAATGAATGCAAGTCTTATCGACTCTCATAAAAATTCTACATAGAATTCTCTCCATAAAAAAAAAAACGCTCCCAGGGATGGGATCCCAGGGAGGGGATTTTTTCCAAGAAGTCTCAGGAAAAAAAATATTGCCTACCCCTGAATTTTAATAACTCACAAGTCGCGAGAAATCGTCATAATGTTGTAGGTTCTGCTCAACCTTTAAGAAAGTTTAAAATAGGATCGAAATAAAACCTTGGAAGATTTTATTTCGACCCTATTTTAAACTTTATCAGACTAAAATTGTTTTCACCGTATTTGAAGAAAATTAAAATAAAATAAAATAAATAAATCGAAATAAAAGTTCTATTTAACACGAACTTGCTGTGCTTAACCTTCCCGAAATTCGAACAATGGGCGCCCCTAAACCATCTTTTTTTACGTGCAAGCTCTGCGATGGAGGTTGGCTATCATCAACTGGATCCTAACTTTGAAAACTGCAGCTCTAAAAGGCTCGAAAATTTTATAATATTTTAAATTTATTTAGAATGATTCATTTCGCCTGCATGTGATGTATGCTTAAAACCATTGATATATATAGTATATAATATATATAGTACATGTAAAACGATTGCTGTATGTAGTATATGTAAAACCACTTCTTCAATTTTCTCAAATGACCATTTTTAAAAACGGCGGATTTTTTCAAACGTCCAAAAAAAAAAAAAAAGGATAAACATTTTGAACAACTTTTCTCAAACGTCCTTTCTGCCTCACTAAACAAACATTCGGATTTTCTCAAACGGGGGACTGTGCTAAAGCTGCGCTAAGTATATTCCAAAAAAAAAAAAAAAAAAAAAAATCCACGTTATGGTTAAAAAGAATTTTCAACGGAAAAAATATCTCGTGTTTTATCAATTTTAAAAAAGTATTTTTTTATTTTTATTTTTATTTATTTATTTTTATTTGAAAATTATGCAAAAAGACTGGAGCATGAATGGCCAGCATTTAAGTCCACGATGCAGAGAAGGGTATGCTTTATCTTTAGTTTTATATTTTTATTTTACACGATTGATCTCTAATTTTTGGATTTTTAGTCGTTATGATCGAGGACTCAACTCATTCTTTAAGATCGTTATTGTCAACTAATCTTGTTTTTGGGTTAAAAAAATATCAGTGTTATAGACTGAAAAAATTTTTAAACAGCGTTTTTTTCCTCCCATATATACATGGTTTTACCCTTATTTAGGTACATTTAAAAACTCTTTCTAGGGGTTTGTATCGGGCAAAGGATCTAAAAAAGCTCATAAAATGAAATGGAAGTTTTTGAAAAACCTATTGATAGGTTGAGCCTCACGTTTCGAGTATACTGACAGAATCATTTTTTAGGGTTGAATGAAACACCGATTTAAAGCTTCAAAAATTAAACGATTACCAAGAAATTGTTGTCTTGATGAAAAATATATATATATATATATTATTATGAGATGCCTTAGCACGGTGTCTACTGAAAATCATTTTTAAAATTCAAGGTTTTGAAGGTTCATTTGTAGAAAAAATAAAGATCTTCTAAGGACATACTGTACTTTAGAAAGCTAGGACTAAGGTAAAAAGTAACAGTCTTTTAGGCTAAGACGAGGGGTTGCTCACTCTGCAAAAAAGTGTACACGGTAATTCATAATTCAAAGTAATTCAAGTAATTCAAGCGAAATTCAAGGTAATTCAAGTAATTCAAAGTAATTCATGGTAATTCAAAGTAATTCAAGGTAATTCGAGTAATTCAAAGTAATTCAAGGTAATTCAAAGTAATTCCGGAAATTCAACAAATTAAATCGCATGTTTAACTTATGTAAGGCTTATTATGAGTCATTTAAAGTTATTTACAAGGCTTTAATAAAGCGTCCACCGGAAAATCTGCTGCCGTTTGTTTAGGTAGTATGTAAAGGAAAAAATATCATGTTGTTTAGAAAATACTAATTAAAAAAATTAATTTCTTTAACAATTTAATTTATTTTCATAACTTCTAATTTTCGGGGCATTAATTTTTTTTCGGACATGATATTTATAATTTAATGTAAATGGTGCATTATAAAATTCTTTTCCAGATGACCATTTGCTACCTGGCCTACTGTTTGCTTTTGTAATTCTATCATTTTTTTTCTTCTTAACTAGGGGTTGTTGACCTCATAATCCTTTAAAAATTCTTTTCAATTTTTTTTCCTTTTCAATTATTCCTAACTGTGGCTCATTGTCGGTTTCGTGGAATCTAGACATATTTCCGATCACCCCAATAAATTTTCTCTTTTTCGGCATTGTCACTTGCTCTATTTTCACTGCGTGACCGACCGACTGTAATATCCCTTCTTCTGCGGAAACCAAATAAGAAAAAAAATGCTTTTATTATTGGCGAACTCTTTTTTTCTGCGATAATGCTACCTGCTGACAATGCTACCTTATTTCAAGCACCCTTTTGGTCATCATACTTTTTTTTTCTTCAAGTCCGTTGGCAGTTCCAAATCACTGCAAACGAAGTTTTTATTTATTATTCTTTATTTTACTCGGAAATTAGGAACATTCACTGCTGCTTCTCCATTATGGTCCTAAATTAATTTTACAAAATTAATTTTATAAAATTACCGGAAATTATGCGCTTTTTCTTTCTTTTTTCATAACATATTTATTTTTTACAGATTTCTTATTCTTTTTTAAGTCATCCTCATGTTCGATTATTAAAATAAAGGCATTATTCCCAATAATTTTATAAAATTACCGGAAATTATGCGCTTTTTCTTTCTTTTTTCATAACATATTTATTTTTTACAGATTTCTTATTCTTTTTTAAGTCATCCTCATGTTCGATTATTAAAATAAAGGCATTATTCCCAATAATTTTATAAAATTAATTTTGTAAAATTAATTTTGAGCCATAATGGAGAAGCAGCACAAATTATGAAATTAAAACGACATGTTTCGAGTTTATATTAGACTCATTCTTATTTATTTGAATAATTTTTTATTATTGTAACTATTATGTTAAATAGTGCCTATCACCTATCCTGTGACGTCGTGAAAAATGAATTAATACTCGGCTAATTTTCTTGTCCAATTAATAAACATTAATCAGTCGTTAATATTCGGCACAAAGTTAGTGCTATCCGAAATCAAAGATTACTCAAATATCGTTTCAATAATAGAATCTTAGAAAAAATAAAGTCTATACATAGTAGTTTTTTAAAAATAAATTCAGTAATTAAATGTTAATTTCTCAATAAAGGAACAGCTTTAAGTTGAAATCCATTGCGGGCGGATTTATCCGTAAGGACACATTATATTTGATCGGCAATAAATAGAATTGGACTTAAACATAGGTGGCCGGAAAAATCAAATTGTAAATTTTTGGCGAAAATGTAAATCCTGTGTTTAGCGTATGGGAGAATTATTACTTAATTAGAATATTAAATAATGACATTAAAATTATATTTTTAATGTTAGTGTAAATAAATAAATTACGAACTATTTGGATATGGCCAAAATTAAAAATTGTGAGCTGATATGTTTATCATATGTATTATTCCTCCCATACTTAGTTTATCGGGCTAAGATAAAATCAAACTTTCATAATCGAAATATGACAAATATTTCATAAGATATAAATTTTAATATCAATATAGATTCTGAGACTTGTTATCTTGATTTTACTACATTTTATACTTCAGCTATTAGTTTTTAGCAAATTTTTGTAAGATTTCATTTAAAATATTTTTTTTCTATAAGCTAAACATAGGCGGCCAAATATTTTTTTAGCTTGACTAACTGCCTCAATGGATCATGCCGTATCAAAATATTACCGAAAGAGACCAATCAGCATCTACGCCCCTAACGGTTCAAAGAAAAAATCGGCTTCCGACAACAAACGGTTAAAAAAAGTAAACATAGACTACGGTATTTAACTTTCCAAAAAAAAAAAAATAAAAATAAAAAAAAAAAATATAAAAAAAAAAAAATATAAATAAAAAATAAAAAATAAAAATAAAAATAGGCCTATTATTTAAAAATAATGATAATAAATAAATCATTACTTGATATAGAGGCCGTTCATAACAAAAATGATGCCCAAAGCAATTGATTACAATTTTTAAGGGACAAAAATTATGCATAAGAATGAAATCAATTGAAAAAAAAAAAGAACCATGGAAATATGTATAAAAATACTCAAGTAATTCAAAGGTAATTCATGTAATTCACAGGTAATTCAAAGTAATTCACGGTAATTCAAGGTAATTCAAGATAATTCAAAGTAATTCACGGTAATTCAAAGTAATTCAAGTAATTCACGGTAATTCAAGGTAATTCACGGTAATTCAAAGTAATTCAAGTAATTCACGGTAATTCAAAGTAATTCAAAGTAATTCAAGACAAGGTGTACACGGTAATTCAAGAGTGAGCTAAGAAGAAAATAACGTTTTTTTAAATTTAAAAACAGAAATTCAAGAATGGGTCTGGTTTTCCTAAGAAAAAGCGACGAAAAAAAAAGAGATATTAATATGATGTATTGAATATGACGTATTGATGTATAGATATTAATAGTTGAGAAAATTGGCTTCCAGAAAAACTGTATAAATTCTAAATTCAAGAGTATTTACTGAAAATTATGTTTGAAATTCAAGGTTTTCCAATGTTTTCGAGGTTTTTAAGGTTCAATTTCAAATTCAAGGTTAATTCAAGGTTTTAAAGGTTTTCAAGGCCGGTAGACACCCTGCTACTAACCCTATATTTTATTAAAATTCGATTTTTTGTATTATGTATTAGTCGGTATGTTATTTTTTTAAAGAAGTTATCCTTTTTATCCTTGGTAACAATCGTTATCAAGTTTTTCCTTTTTAAATACAATCGTTGTGGAATGTTATCAAAAAGGTAAAAAAGTCGTTACTTGTTTTCCATATTTTCAAGTTTTTCCTTTTTAGATACATCATTTTTCAAGCACAGATTAAAATCGAGTTTGGCATATTCCCACGCATTTGATTCTTTTACATCTTTATAAATTTTTAAATTTGGTGGACATATTATTATTGTTTTATAAAACTCTTGAAAAATAAATCTACCTCTTATCGGATATCTTACAGTTAGGGAATTGCCCTAAATAAGATTAAAGGTTAAGATAACCTTGACAACTTCGACCACTATTGAAATGCCGTTTCGCTGTAGACAAGCAAAAGAACAAGAAACAGCCCAAAACTGTAAATGAGTAATTTATGGGTCCTATGATTCTCATTTTGGAAAATTATTGCCATTTTCGGATTCCGTAGCTTCCAAAAAATTAAGTTAAGATATTTCCAGCGAAATTCAAAAAGCCTACATCGACTTTGATTTTTGAGAATTCCCAGAAATTCTGAATTAAGTTTGAGAAATACAAAATCATTTTTACCGCAAAACTGTCACTAATTTCGTATTCTACGTTACTGATATAAAGCGTAAATGCTTAGATAAATTTTTTTTCAACTGTACCGGGTGTCAGTTTTCTTTTAACATTGCGAGATGTTTACCTTTTCTACATCCTGAAAACCAACATCCGGTATTATTTCATTCTGAACTTAAAAAGTAACTAGCGCTCCCCCGCAAAGCAGCCGGGTATAATGTTACAACTGTCGCGAAGTAAAGTTAGGTCGGTAAAAGGAGGAGCTTCGCCCATATCTTTCCTAAAAAATTTCATCAAAATCGGTCGGGTAGGGGCTCCGTACCTGTTGGACAAAAGTTCAAAAAATCAGGTATAGGAAATTTAATGTGGGAAAATTTATTTTAAACAAATTGAAATCTAAAAGCACGCTTAAAATTATTTATTAAATAAAGGATTTGAATACATTACGTGCTTGTGAAAATAGTAAACGCCCCTACTGAGGAAATGAGAATTTAAGGTGTTTCGATAATAAAGTTCAAGATGTTAGATATTTTTCAAACTCTCACAGATGATTTATCAGGTATCCGCGGACCTTCCTTAAAAATTTAAGCAAAAGTTACTTTCTAGTTGAAGAGTTAAAAAATTTTTAAAATGTGAAAAAAATACATGGCGTTATATAGGAAGTTTCAAAAAATAAACAAAGTGTTTTCATTTATTTACAAAGAAAGTTTATTTCTAGACACAGTTAGCTAGAAGCAAAGATTTATGGGCTGAAAATGGATATCAAATCTGACCTTACCACTTCATTAGGGATCATAGAAAGGCCCAAAAACGATTGTAACCAAAATCGGATCTGATCGTCCTAGCGAGATATCACCCCATAAAGATGCTGCGCGGCAACAGTATGTTTAACCCATAAGTAATAGGGTAATTAAAAAAGAAAAAGTGTCTCCGATTTTGTTCTTCACCAAAAAACGGATTCATTTAAGTGTAAAAAAGGCAAGAAAAATTTAGAAACATTTTTCTAACGATTTTGGGGTGTCTCCGAGCAGAAAAAGGGCCTAAGCCATAATTTTTTTCTTAACATTTACCGAAACGAAACTTTGATGCATTTTCCCGGAATTTAATTTTACAAAAATGGACTTTATAAGTGCTTTTGACGTTGGAGAAGACGAATTTCACAATCCAGATTTTCTCTGACAAACGCCTGAGTCGCTGTGATCGCTTTTTTAGCGCTTAAACCCGATTTTTCAAGCTCAATTTTAATTAATTTCCCAATTAGGAGCCCTAAAATCTTTTTTTTGTTGTCGACGTTACTTACACTAACAGGAAAAAGCTCGGGGAACACGAATTTCACTATCCCGATTTTCCCGAATCAACGTCGATCGGCCTACAGCGCTATTAGAACGCCTAATGTACTAAAGGCACGAAAAAAGCGCTAACCGGGACTCAGGCGTTGATCGGGGAAAATCTGGATGGTGAAATTCGTCTTCTCCAACGTCAAAAGCACTTATAAAGTCCATTTTTGTAAAATTGAATTCCGGGAAAATGCATCAAAGTTTCGTTTCGGTAAATGTTAAGAAAAAAATTGTGGCTTAGGCCCTTTTTCTGCTCGGAGACACCCCAAAATCGTTAGAAAAATGTTTCTAAATTTTTCTTGCCTTTTTTACACTTAAATGAACCCGTTTTTTGGTGAAGAACAAAATCGGAGACACTTTTCCTTTTTTAATTACCCTATTACTTATGGGTTAAACATACTGTTGCCGCGCAGCATCTTTATGGGGTGATATCTCGCTAGGACGATCAGATCCGATTTTGGTTACAATCGTTTTTGGGCCTCTATATGATCCCTAATGAAGTGGTAAGGTCAGATTTGATATCCATTTACAGCCCATAAATCTTTGCTTCTAGCTAACACAATGATGTTCCGATTTCTTCAAAAACTAACACAACGTCTGTTAATAGGTATCGAATTCGTATTAGCTTTAAAAAGTGCATGTTACTTTCTAGTTTGAATGCTTCAGTAAAGAAAATCGGAAGCTTTGTTTACTTCATGCAAAAAAAAGGAAGCCATTTTTTTCTTTTCCGTAGGCTAACAATAGGATAGAATTTTTTTATTTTTTCTTGAATTTTAATAAAATTATAAGAAGACCGAAGAACGATGCTTTTTCAACTAATAATGAAGCGGCGATATCGAAACACCTTAACGGAAGCCAGGGAAGAAGCCAGACTTTGTAGTCTGGAAGACCACATACTCCTGCGCGTGTAAAAACCTAGGCCAATAATTTTAATTATTTAATCTAGGTTTAGAAAGCCCAAACGTATGAAAACCTAGATCTATTCAAAAATTACCAAATTAAAAAAATAAAGTAAGGTGTTTACACTACCGGGACCTAGGCAAAAGCCTAGACCTTGTAGATTTTTTTAAAAAATGGTTTTGTCTACTCTATCTGATCTAATAATAATAAAATTATATATGTTACTGGCAATTCCCGTTTTCAGGCAATTCTTGGCATTGCCTAGCGAAATACAATTTTTAGTCAATTCTGGGAATTGACTAAAATTTTGTCAGGCGATTCTAGAATTGCCGGATAATAACTATCTTGAAATATTAGTCAATCCTAGAATTGCCTAACGGTTAGGCAATTCTAGAAATGAATTTTAGTTTTGTTAGCTGTAATAATTAATAGTAAGAAAAAATTAGACTGCACATTCCGGGGGGACGGGGGACGGGGACGTTCCGCACCTGAAAAAATTGTTAATCATTTTTTAGTAGCCACATTCCGCACCAACATATTTCCCTTTTATTTTAGGTATGGCCATATTCCGCACCGATATATTTATGAGTCACAGATAAAACGAAGACGACTAGTGATGTGCAACAAGACAAGACTGTCTCTACAAGACTTTTAAACAAGACTTAGGCTCAAATATTGTTTTTGGGCATCCAGGACATTAAGCATCTCAAAATAACTAAGTCTTGTTTTAAAGTATTGTACAAGAAATAAAGAATTTTAAAAACAGAATTTTACTCAGATCCTTAATTTTATGCCACAAAATTAAACTTGGGGTAGTGCCTCCTTATCTTATTGAGAGGTTGGATGTAGCTAGTAATGTTCATAATTATAATACACGGAACAATGATGATCGTTTTTATGTAGAGCGCACTGATAAAAGATTGAAGAAAACCATTTTTGGTGATGGAGTGATTGCTTATAATCGTTTACCCCCCGAGGTCAAACAACTGACTGTTGTTAATTTTAAGGAAAGTGTGTTAAAGTTTTTGTAATTTTATTTAATTTTTCTATTTGATTTTTATAATTGTTGATGTTTTTAAAATAGCGTTTTGCTAATTAAATAAATTAAAAAAAAAAAAAAAAAAAAATATTGTACCAGATTCAAAAACAAGACTCGCTTGTTATTGAATGTTCAAGGTACTACACATCGAGAAACGAAATTTCAGCTGAGTCTTGTACAACATCTTGTACGCATCACTGAAAACAACAATTGTCAAATTGACAAATTTAATAATTCAAAACCTACGATGTTATGAATGGTATGAAGTCGTATTCAGTGCGATTTTCATGCTGCCACGAGTTGCCAATTATTTTATAAATTCGAAATGGAAAAATTAAATATTATGTACAGCGAGAAAGGAAAATCATTACTATTTGTGGATGATTATAAGTTTTGTGACGTTGATTTCATCATCATTATAAGTTTCATTTCAATCATTATATGTTTTATTTCAATAAAAAAATTAAAAGCGGATTAAAATGGAGATGTATAAGAAATACGTGTACATGCTGCATTCTTCTTGAAAATCCTATACGAATGGAATATTTAAAACGAGCTTCTTGTCATTATTTTAAAGCTGTAACGCAGTAGATAAATTAATTTACTTATTTACTTATTTATTTGGGCGACAAATTTACATTTTATTTACATGGTTAAAAAAATAATTTTATTTAATCCGATAAGAAAAAGCGTATTGTCCTAAATAAATAAATAACGAAGATTCTTCTTTGATGCGGAATATGCCTGTACCTAAAATATAGGAAAAAAATATTAGTGCGGTATGTGGAGCCGGCTCCCATATATTTACGGCATTGTGATACATAAAGTTTTTATTAAATTGGACCTTAAGAAAAATCTTATTTATTTAAGTCATCGGTTCATTGTGCTCACTGAACAATAAATTTTTAAACTCATCAGTTTAATTTTGTGCCTAACTTATAAAAGACATGAACTTCGTTTAATTTTTATAACTTATATTTTCCAAAAATTACATTTATATTGTCACACTGCATTTTTCAAGTAATTTCCTTGTAGTAGGTTCAAATCCTGTAGTACTTATTCGGCCTGAAATTCAATAAAAATTTGCACATATTGGAGCGATTAATGACAAATGCATTTATATCAATATTGTTACCTCCATCCTCCATCTTCCATCACCTCCACGTTCTTTTCACCAACCCCCACCTCCTCCCCCTCCTCCACCTCCGCTGCGACCTCCTGGGCCCTCTCCACGACCGCCCTCGCCACCCCTGCCTCCATTAATGCCACGACCATCTTCGCCGCGACATCCTGGACCTCCGTTACGACCGGGCTGGCCACCCCGACCCCCATTGCGGCCACCACCATCTCCGCCGCGACATCCTGGACCCCCCCCGGCTCCTCCTCCTCCTCCTGCACCCCCTCCTCCTCCCCCGCCGCCTCCTCCTGTTCCGTAGCCACCTCCCTGCCCATCGCTTGAATAGTGATATACAATCACAACTCGTCGGTACATATTTTTTGCTAAATTAGGCTGCAAAATAAAAAGATGCAAAAAAGAGAATAAACAGCAGGAGCCTACAAGAAGTCCAAAAAGTTTTCAACTTCAGGTATAACATTTTTAATAAAGTTTCAAAGAGAGGTAAAATCAATATCTTGGTCTCAAATGGTCTTTTGACCAATTGACAAATCGTCTTTTGGCTCAAATCATTAACCCTAATAGCTTATTACACGGTTAGAAACATTTAAATGTTTTTTTAGGACGTTTTTTAAACTAATTTGCTACTACGGGATTAAGAAAGACAGAGTTCCGGAGTTTTTTTTATATTTTACAGAATTTGCAACTTTGTTATCATTTCTTAATCTACAACCGATCCCTTTTACGTCCATCAGCGGGAAAACAGCGGCGACACTCCGCTAAAGGTTCGAAACTGGGAAGCTATTCAATGGGAGGATTTTACACAGCCTCGTACCATAGAATAAGATTTAAAATGTAATAACAACAGAAATCAGCAGAGGAACCCAAAATAGAAAGTTATTTAAATGGAAAATAGAAAGAGATTGAAGCGATAATTAAACTTCTACTGTATAGAAAATAATCAAGTGAACTACACGGAAAAAAAAGTTCGGTTCCTGTTACTCAATGTTAAGTTGGGTCCTGTGACATCTAAACATTTGAGTTTATAATACCGAAAATTTAGTAATTATTACGAGTTCGTAATGATTAACAACGTTTAGTAATAAGTACAAAATTTTCGGTATTATAAACTCAACTGTTTAGATGTCACAGGACCCAACATAACATTAAGTAACAGGAACCGAACGTTTTTTTCCGTGCACAATGACACAATTTCATAAAATATCAAAAGTAGTAAAATTGAAAAATGTGTGCACTTACTTAGCAAATTTTAAAATTTTCTTTTAAAAATTTTATTTATTATAATTTTTACTCCACGAAAATCCGTAACATATATTAAATGTTATCTTTTCGATGGTAATGGTGTTTTAAGGAAAATCTTTTGTTTGAAATGGCTTAGATAAAATATTATTAAAATGAGAATATCATTATGACGTTCATACATTGTTATTGGTCGATACATATTTGGTTTTTAGCACGTATACACATGGTACGTTTGAACTTTGTTGGGTATTCAATATAATAATAATAATAATAATTTATTTATAATTTATAACGTTTAACCAAAGAGTGGGAGAATGCGTCAATTACGCCGATGTAAAAATTAGGTATTAGGATTATTGCACCATCCCATTAAATTATACAAGGATTTTAGAACCATACCAATGTAAAAAATTAAAAATGTAAGAAATTATTGGTTGTAATTTAAAAGTTACTTATGCGATTATTCTTCGTGGCATAAATCGCTGAAATAATGCAAGACTCCTTTCACCTGAAGCAGGTGAAATTATTTTACCTTTTCAGGAATGTAAACCGAACAGTAAAATATTTTTTGATTTGATTTACACTCAGTTTCAAGTGAAATTGAAAACTATGGTTTCGGTTTGGTTATTACCCCGAGTCATTCATTCTGTTCTTCGATTTTGGTTCCGACGTTAATAATAATGTTCAAAGAAATTAGTATCTGTTTAGGTTTAGGTTCGGGTTTAGTCCAAAAATCAATCTACAGTAAACCGAGTTTAGTTCGGATCACAGTTGATATTCCTGCTACTTTTTGTGACAAGAAGAGCTTATAATGCAGCTTGATTGTTTTTCAACGCTAATGCTGCAAGTTAACTTGCCATCAAAAAAATCGGTCAAACATCCTTATTACACATTACACATGAGTGATGATCCGGATTAAATCTCCTGAGTCTTTTGTTCGTTCTCGGCCCTTGCCCGAATGAGAAAAGGTAACACGACCGGCCGGTTAGAAGGGTGATAAAAAATTATATCGATTTAAAACAAATTAAGTTTGTTTTCGAAAATTCGGTTTTTTTTTTTTTCAAATGAAAATGAAATCGGATCGCACCGACACAGTGAAAAAAGTTTTGTTATGTTTCAGAGGCAAATATTCAATTTTTAAAATGTATGAAGAAGGCTTTATGATTCCTGTGATAATGTTTTCAATGTTTTCGCAATAATAAAATAAAAAGCTTTTGTTAATTGTTTGTTGTTGAAATGGTTCCTAATTTCACAAAAAAAGTGCTGTACTCAGAAAAAAACATTTGTTTTATTGCCAAAATAATTAAAAATTGTGAAATATAAGAACAATTAAGTTTTGTTCATGCATTTAAAATCATGGATCTAAATCGTTCCTATTTTTCCGTTCAAGATATCGCGATATCTTTGCCAACCTCTAATTGTTAGACAACGGGACCGTTTAAGTATTATGTAATTAATTATGATTGCGGCTACTTTCGACCCCTTAAATTCACCCCGTCGGACATCAAGATGGAATTTTTCGAACCTGGACCCCTCGCCTTGTAATACGTCTGCCGTCCGATCTGTTCTGCTCCTTGTTAATTTTTAACTAACGACGTATTATTTTCCCATTTCACAAGCAACCCAGAAAGTTCTTTTTCCTGCAACGGATATTTTTACATGCAAGTAGTGTATAGGATAATCTTAAGGTTAATACGCCCAGCCAAAAAATCGCAATTTAAAAAAATGCGGATAAAAACGGGTTATTGTATTTATTTTCTTTTTATTTCAGTTTTATTTTTTTATTTATTTTTTATTTTTCTTTCAATTTTCATATAGTCAGCAAAAGAAAAAATATAAATATACAGAGGACTAAAAGGACTGTGAACTAGGATAAAAGAACGAAGCGTCTCACCTCACGACTGAGAGTCGAGTGAGCTATGAAGTAGGCTACGGCTCACCACAAAATGTCTCATACGGATCCGAAAAAGATGCTCGACAAAAGCAAAACTTTTTGTTGGCAAAAAAAAACTTATATTAATTTTTGCTTGTTCCTTATAGGCCTACTGTATTGTTCACTTGGAAATTATGAATAGCTGAAAATAACTGCTGCAATAATGTTGCAGAATATTATTGCATTTCCACCAGGTTTAATCATTTTTAGAGTGTTGACATTCGATGTTTCTCTTTTGAGTGTCCAAGGCAATTGTTTCAACAAAAATTATTTTACTCCGTATATAAATCGCAGAAATGGTATGATTACATCATTTTTCCCTTTAAGTATCATATTCTGTAAACAAACGTTATACTTTAATCGAAAAATATGATCACTTATAATTAAGTAATCAAGTACTATCTGATCATTTACAGTTTTTTCGATACTTTCCTTCTTAGATAGCATTGTTTAGCAAACTTAATTCAAAATTCTCGTGATTCTTACTTTCCGTTTTCTCTTCCATCTTTTCGATATTCTTTAGATACCATTAAGACTAACTTGTCAATACCAATCAAGATAACCAATAAGAATCTAACGCAGAGCAAAAACCGGGTTTCCGTAAGATACTGATATTCTGTCCTATAACTTCTCCCGAATGAGATTTTATGGTCTTTACTCATCTTTCAATAAAAGTTTTGTCTTCAACTGATGCCAATGCTGCGCTGCTGCCGTAAACGTCTTTTACGAGATAATCTATAGAATTCTCGATAAACATTTTGCTTTTCCGGCCAATACCTCAGTTACAAGTATTCTTCTTTTTTTAGTCCTGACCTTCGCTCCGCTCTCCGTAGTTAAAACTTTTTTTTTATTATTGCCGCCGCGATATTTCTTATTTTTCAATTCAGTTCAACTAATTCCGCATGGTTGCCAATAAACTTCTAGGTCAGATTATCCGTAAACACGAATCAAATATTTCCTTCGCCTTATTGTGCCGTACCTGTGTCCAGGCGAAAATCAAATATTTTAGATAACATCAAAAAATATCCTGCAAATCTCTAGTGTCTATTCGGTGCCAAGCGCAAACCAACTGAGTCCTCCAGAATTCTTTTCCGAAGTCCTTCTCTATATCTGAGTATATTTCATGGAATTTCTGCATATTTCTGAGTTGTGTCTCTGGTTTATTAAATCCCTTATACTTTTAGTTTAAGCAGGTTTAGGGGCAACTTTTTTTATAAATCCAGCAAAGAACCCATTATAGGCGGTATATAAATTTATTTTGAAAATTCTGATGATAAAAAATGACACAAAAAAAATTGAACCGATTCATGATTCAGGTGGAATTGATTTTTCGGGCCCGATATTCCCTTAAATCTAAATCGGTGAAACGATTAATCGATTCGAGTCAAATCAAATTTTGCAACAAAACAAAACAAACAAACAAAAAATTTAAAACAAACACGACACGACGCCAAATGAGTTGCAAGGGTGCTCGAATTCGAAATGTATATATAATTTTTCGGAGTCGTGCTTCCCGTACGAAAATTTATGCATAAATTTTGTAAAAAATTTATAAAAACTTTCAATAAATATTACAAACTTTGTACAAAATTTATGCATTCAGAATGTATAAATTATTTAAACTTTTGTAAAAATAATGCAAAATATTGGACACTTGAAGAGTCTGTGAATCACAGTTAAAATGAGCCCACTCCATCGGATAAAAGCATGGACATACCACATTCTTTGTCGTAATTCAAGTGATGTCGCTTTTAAGTTTATGGTTCAATATTTTCTTTTAAAAAAAACTAAAGTTTTATCTAAACTACTTATCTATATTAACGGTTTTTAGTCCCTATCGTTATTAAAAATTTTAAGTTCAGTTATGCATAAAACCAAGTAAAAATATCTTAAGTCCACTTATGCATAATAACATATCCTATCGCAGTTAAAAATTTCTATGAACTTTATACAATGCTAATTTTTTTAAGTTCTTTTTGTATAAATTTTGCAAAAATTTTGCATGTGTCCAATTTTTTGTATTAATAATGCAAAACTTTACATAATTTTGCATATTTTTACAAATTTTATGCATAAATTTTCGTACGGGTTCGATCCTAATTCAGTTATCTCTTTTTAGTCTGGCATCCACCATGTATGCGCATACGTGCATCATGTGAAGAAGATAGGAGATGATAGAAGAGTCTTAGGGTTCGGATTTCCTGTCGAAATAAAAAAGGTCCCCCGCTCATTCGTAAAATATGCAATATGAGTGCCCCGTCCTTGAGTATGTCATTCGATACATTAAGAGGTATGACGTAGTACGCCTTTGTTATAAGTCTATTCTTGGGGGTAAAGAGGAACTGTTGCGTAACACCTTAACCTTAATGGTAGGCGCCGGATCAAAGAACTTCAAGTCTCGATTATGATGAAAAAAGAAAACCAACATACTCAATTGAATTCTGAGCTTCATATTTGTGTTGTGTACGTCCATATGAAAACCTCCCAACTGGCAGAGCGTCATTTGGAATGTTTTGATTTTAGCGCAAAGGAAAAAAAAAGAAAAATCAAAACATTTCAAATGACGTTCTGCCAGTTGGGAGGTTTTCATATGGACGTACACATTTCGGTATTTATATAAGAATGACAATGTGAAATAAATATTTTTTTAAAATATATATATATTTTTTTTTTAATATGAAAAAAAAATTCTATATTTTAGCTAAATTCCGCACGGTCTTTTTATTTCACGTTCGTAAAATGTGATTTTAGTTCATAATCTTGTTCGTAATCTTTCCTGAGAAATTATGCATTTTGTGATGGAATGTTATCAGAATTTTAAAAAAAATTCGTACTTCGATTTTATTTTTTTCCTTTTTTTCCCTTCTAGATAAAGAAGTTAAAATTCAGAAACGATTGCCCTCAAAATGCAAACCAAAAAAAACGTTTTTAAAAAATGTAATTCATCTCCATAGAAGTTTAAAACAAAACTTATATGGGTTTATGACTATCTTCACGAAAAATTTAGAATCCCATTTTTTAAAATCACATCCGTTTTTACGGGTTAAACAAGGGGGAAGAATTAGAGGATCTGTTAACTTGCATCAAGAATTATTTAGATCTTAAAACAAAAATGTACCGAAAACGGTGCCAAACTTACTCACTGGCAAGCCATATTATTTATAGGTTAGTGTTACTAATTTAAATAGTATTACTCGATTCTCCACGCCAGGACATTAAAACATTAATAAGGGAATTTCGGATTTTAAGATAGGACATATTTTCAAGTGGAGTATTTTGAATTTTTGCAGAAATCGCCTTCTATAAGGTATATTTTGGGGGATTTGAAGTTAAAACGAATGCTGGAGCTATGTAACTTTATTTTAAGAAAATAAATACAAAAGCAAACCTATACGGCTTATCAGATCTTACATTAAACAACCGTTTTCCTCAAAGCTACGTCACAGATAAAACGGACAAAAATTAGTATATCAGGTGAACTTAACTCTTGAAAAATATCATTTCATCGTTGAAGCAAATAAAAAATATTTTAAAATCGTCTTGGAAAAAAAATATCGCGTAAGTAAATTTTTTTTTTTTTTTTTTTAAATTAATGTAAGCAAAAAAAGTCTTTTCGAAAGCTAAGCCATTTGATTATATTACATATCTTATGCCGGTTTTACTTTCTGAAATATTTGGCTTGAAGCATTGCAGTTGGGGGGTACTCAAAAATATTTTAAACAATTCAGTTTAATGATACATCGCTTTTGAATCTCAGATGTATGTGTTACATTCTGAAGAAAAATTTGCAAGTTGTTATGAACATATTATTTTCATTAAAAAAATATTTTATTTATTTATTCATTTATTTTTTTGCTTTCATTTACTTACTTTTTTTTTTTTTTAATTTTTATTTTTTTATTTTAATTTTTTTTTTTTTTTTTTTTTTTGGGGGGGGGGGGGGTCATTCAAGCATTACGTAAGCACGTAACAAAGAAGGGGGGTTGATGGAATGCTAACGGCTGCTTCCGGAGGGGGGAGTATTCCATGTCTTACGTAAGATTTGAAATTTTAAAAATTTGCCATTCAAAATATTTGCTGCATTATTTAGTGTAAAAATGGTCTCATTAGTTCATAATTTCATTTTATGGTTTTTTTAAATCCAACTTTGATTTTATTTTATTACGTAACTAATTTTATATTTTGTTCATTGATTTTTGATATTATTTTATTAGGGCGATCGATAGTCCTGACGGTAACTCACTCGACTTGCACGCGATAGACCCGGAAAATTTTCTTTAAGATCATGCGCATTAGTTTTGCAAAGGATTAGCTGAATAAAAAAGGTGTCCAGAAAACAATTAAAAACATAAACAAAGACAAGAAAAAATCACTGGGCAGGGCCATGTGCCTCCAAAATTTCGCGCTTATTTTTTCAGTCGACTCAGCGTTGCGTTGTCACTATTCACCAGTTTCTTATTTAATTTTAATTTAAAGTTTCTTTCAATGTCATTCGTTTGCTTTACAGTTCTTATTTTAATGGCAAGTGACAAACACGGCCCACCCGGCGGACACTGGGTATATATTGGCCCTAATGGTGGTGGTGGTGGTGGTGGTGGAGGCGGTGGCGGCGGAGGAGGCGGTGGTGGAGGAGGAGGCGGAGGAGGAGGTGGAAGTTTCTTCATTGAACCTAATGGTGGTGGAGTCAGTACTTAAATTTCGACTTTCTATTTGATCATTATAATTTATACTTCACATTTTAGAAAAAATCTTCATTAAAAAAACTTTTTTCGTATTTTTGACAGCCTGAAGGCCTAAACCCTAACGTCGGTCCATACGGCTACTCTTGGAACTGGTTTGGTTCAGGAGGTCGAGGAGGTGATGGAGGTGGCCCCTACGGGGGTCGGGGTGGTGACGGAGGTCGTGGTGGTGGCCCAGGAGGTCGAGGAGGTGATGGAGGTGGCCCCTATGGGGGTCGGGGAGGTGCGGGAGGTCGTGGAGGTTATCCAGGAGGTCGCGGCGAAGATGGTGAAGATGGCGATGGTCCCTACGGGGGCCGAGGTGGTAGGGGAGGTCGTGGAGGCGGTCCAGGAGGTCGTGGCGAAGATGGTGAAGATGGCGATGGTCCCTACGGGGGTCGGGGTGGTAGGGGAGGTCGTGGAGGCGGTCCAGGAGGTCGTGGCGAAGATGGTGAAGATGGCGATGGTCCTACGGGGGTCGGGGTGGTAGGGGAGGTCGTGGAGGCGGTCCAGGAGGTCGTGGCGAAGATGGTGAAGATGGCGATGGTCCCTACGGGGGTCGAGGTGGTAGGGGAGGTCGTGGAGGCGGTCCAGGAGGTCGTGGCGAAGATGGCGATGGTCTCTACGGGGGTCGGGGTGGTAGGGGAGGTCGTGGAGGTGGTCCAGGAGGTAGTGGCGAAGATGGTGAAGATGGCGATGGTCCCTACGGGGGTAGAGGTGGTAGGGGAGGTCGTGGAGGCGGTCCAGGAGGTCGTGGCGAAGATGGTGAAGATGGCGGTGGCCCCTATGGGGGTCAAGGTGGTGAGGGAGGTCGTGGAGGTGGTCCAGGAGGTCGCGGCGAAGATGGTGATGGCCCCTATGGGGATCGGGGTGGTGAGGGAGGTCCAGGAGGTGGTCCAGGAGGTCGCGGCGAAGATGGTGATGGCTTAGATGGGGGTGGCGAAGGCGGGGTGGCGAAGGCGGCCGCTGAGGTAGTCAGGAGGAGCAGGATTTAATGGCGGTGGTCCATGAGGTCACGGAGCTAATGAAGCTGCTCAAGGTAATGGAGGTAATAATATTGATAACTGGAGTTAAATTGCTCCTATATGTAACACTAAGTCGTGTTTTTATTGACTTTCAGGACGAACAGGAAGTTCATAATTCCAACTTACTGAAAAGCATTTTAGTAAAAAAAAAAAAAAAAAAAAAAAAAAATAGAAAGTGAAATGTGAATAAATTTTCTGGAAAATATAATTACAACCAATTATCAGGTGCATGCCTTTCATAAGTTATAATACATCAAGTTATATATTATAATTTTCACAAGTTATATAAATCATTTCAAAAAATGTAATATATCATGAGTATAAAGGTAAACTAAAAAGTTCGGCAACTTTTGCCCTTACAAGCAAGACTTTAAAGTCCTGCCCTTTAAGGATATAAATTAGTAACGATAATACAGCCACCAAGAATATTCAAATATTATTTCAGGTAAATTCCACTACTTTGCTCATCCGTCATTTTACAAATTAAAAAAAAATTTTTTTAAATATTTTCTGGTGTTTGAGATTTTGGTAGTGGAATTAACTGGGATAATTTAAAAAAAATTAAAAAAATTAAACTCCGGGGTTTTTCACTACAAACGGACTCTCCTGTGGAGTCTACTAGAAGAGACAGTCTATATGTAACATGTCCCACACGGTCTGTATGTGACGGACTCTATATAAAAATATAAATATGAAAAACACTCTGATTTGATTACTGTATTTACTAAAATTTCCGTTCTAAGAATTTCAATTTTTTTTTTTTTTAATACAGTATATTTACTTGAATTTTGGGAAAACAGTGCTACTATAAATATTTACAGACCGGTCCACAAAAAATTATGATACCTGGATAATTTCACAGTCAGGCTATACCAATTATTTCTCTGCATACTATGTATATTTCCTGTTGATGATTTAAATACTGACTTATTAAGTAATGATAGTATGACAAAGGTACTGTTTTATTTAACCAGCAGTCATGTATTAAATCGAATTGTCGAGGGTTAGTTGCTTTTTTCTTTTATTTTTAAATTTTAATTTTTGTTTGATCTCTATCAAACTGCAAAAAGTACTGTTGATCAATATAATACCTATTTATTTATTTATTTATTTTACTTATTTATGATTTGAACAAATGATTTAAAGTACCGCCAAGAATTAGGCATTATTCAGCAAATTGTATAAATAAGCTTTTAACAACGATGAGATACAGTTTGACACTATAACTTTTTGGGTATCGCATCACTTTGAAAATACATGCATAGAACCGTTCCACCCCTAAAAATTAGGAACTTCAGGGATCAAAATTGGAAAAATTAGGGACCTTTTAAGGACCAAAAGCATTTAATTTTTATAATTTTTATTAAGGTTCAGGCTTGATTTGACTCCCCTACGCTCAGTTTTGATCCGCTTTGATCCTAAAAAAAGGGCCGAAATTTCATAGACACCTTTACTCTAAGGACTTCAAAAATTATGGGGTTAATTTTGCTTCGAAACGGCTGAGGCGCCTAAAAAAATTTTGATTCAGCTTCAGCCATTTTTTTTCGGTGATATCCGGACTCGTACTTGGTTACGTTTAGCCTGAAGCGAGACGTCCGTTCTCGTACACCGATGAAAACCTCTGGGGATTTAGGCTCCTTTTTTTACATCAAACTTGTACACGGTCATAATAAAAAATATAATAAAAGTTGCACAAGACTTGTATTAACAAAAATCTAGAATTATTTAGTATTATTAGTAAAGAACCAGGACGGGTATTTGCAAAAATACCCGTAGAACACGAATTTCACCATCCCGATTTTTTCCGATCAACCCATGAGTAGGGGTGTAAGTGTAAATTTGGTTTTTTTCGGGCAAAAATGAATTTTTTTGCCAAAAAATGGCAAGAACTCCTCACCAGTTCGATTTAGAGGTCATGCTCAATGACATTTTTTAGTCAGGACACTCTAATTAATAAGGGTCTTTTGTGTTTCGAATCCATTTCCAAAATTTTTTACGGTCGGAAAAAATTCGGAATTTCAAAAAAAATACTGGTAGAATTTTCCGACCATAAAAAATTTTGGAAATGGATTCGAAACACAAAAGATCCTTATTAATTAGAGTGTCCTGACTAAAAAATGATTCGGATCTTCTAGCGGAAAGTATCGAAGATCTACAGGCGTTTGTTGATGCTGTTGATGAGACGTGTGCCAGGTATGAGTTAACCATAAACATCGAGAAAACGAAGTTTATGGTCGTTAGCAAAAATGATGTACGTGCGGTAAATTTGAGAATCCGAGGAAAGGACATAGACCGCGTAACCCATCACAAGTATTTAGGCTCTTGGCTGAATGAGACAGCGGACCCGGACGAGGAAATCCGAACTCGAATTGAAATTGCCAGATCGGCATTTATGCGTATGAGGAATGTGTTATGTTGTCGATCTTTAAAACTATCCGTACGTCTTAAGGTTCTCCGGTGCTACGTTTGGTCAACTCTTTTTTATGGATGCGAGACCTGGACTCTCAAAGTTTCCATGATGAATCGACTTGAAGCTTTTGAGATGTGTTGTTACCATAGAATCCTTCGAATTTCATGGGTCGATCGGGTAACCAACGACGAGGTTTTGCGAAGATTGCATAGGGAGAGGGAAGTTTTGCAAATCGTTAAACGACGGAAGTTGGAATACTTCGGTCATTTTCTCAGGGGACCTAAATATGAGCTTCTGAAGACGATCATTCAGGGGCATATCGAAGGAAAGTATCTTTTTACTTAACGCATGGGAAAGTATCTTTATCACTTCGTACCGCAAAAAGAATTTTCAAATTTTAAATAAGGATAAGGGCCGAATTCCGGTTTCAAATTTGTTAGATCTTTTGTAACTTTACCTTGTAATAAGTGAAGAATAACGTAATAAGTTAGGACAAAGACTGAATGAATATATTGTAGAGACGAACCTATAATGTATACTTAACCTACTTTATATACTAGCCCTAACCTAATTGACATACTTACTACAACCTCATGACGTCATAACTTTGGCGGCCATATTTTCTAGTCGCACGTCGCTATAGATTTCTTAATGTTACCAGTCTTTTTATTTATTGGAAATAATTGTTATTAATTCGATTAAATAATTAATTATGAGGAAAAGGAGAAAGAAGAAATATCGTACTTAAAGGGTTGACGTTTTGCTTGTGATTTAATGATTATTTATTCGTTTTTTTATATGATTTTAATTCTTGTTTAGGTAAGCGTGCTGTTGTTATTCGTTTTCTTAAGGTCAAACCGTTTTTAAATTCATCCGTTTTTATTGTTCTCTAATTTAATTTTTCGATTTTAGTTTCTCCTCTGATGATGGCATCATGCCGAAATGGCCATAAGGATAATGTAAATTAAAATTTTTTCAATAAAATCTTGCTTTTATGACCTTAAAAGGACGCAATTTTATTAAAATATAAAGTACGTCATAGGATCCAATTCTAAGGAATTCGGATTTCTTATTTCAAAAGAGACTTTACAAAGCGCATACAAACGTTGCCAATTCAAATTAATGTCTCCTGTGAGTTAACGTTTCTGCTTTGTCAACAAAATAAACTGGTTAGCAGAAGGCATAAAATCAGCACTGCCAACTGTTGAGTTTATATACCTTTTGTAAAGTCGAATTTGAAATAAGAAGTTGCAATCATTGAATGGACTTGAATGGACTTGGTCAAGTTCTGCACTGAAGTACAGAAATAGTAAAAAGTTTCGTTTATTCCATTTTCAGGTTTCATTGTAAAACCATTAATAAAACAGCAGACGAAACGATCGAGGGGCTACTCCTGCTCTCAGAATTTCATCTGTACCGATCATGCGGACAAATGAAAGCGACAACTGACCGGTATTGGAAATAAGTAACTGGGCTGAGTTCTCTTTCATCATCATCATCGTCGTCGTCGTCGTTATCGTAAAAAGAGGCATATTTACAAAAGGAATTAATTTATAATTGGGTCGTAGTCCGCCGTCCATCTTTAATTCAAAAAGAGGCATGTTAATCGCCACAGCCAGGTATTCGCGGAAGCAAAGTAAATGGCCAGAATTAATGACTTCGAATTTTTCGAAATTTTTAAAATATTAAAAAATTATTTTAAAAAAATATTTAAATTTAATAAACTGTAAACTTAAAAACTCGAAGTTGGACGGGTTTTTAACACTTTCGACGATATTCAAGGAAGGGTTATTCAACGGCTCCTTCATTATAAAATTTAAAAATATTTAAAAAAAAAAAAATTAATAATTTTGTTTTCTAATTTTTTAAATGTTTTACAGACAGAAACTGAAGCAATTTATTATTTACAAATTTCAAATTTTATCTATAGGTTTTTCCACTTCTTAAAGTAATATTTGCTGACTTGGAATTCGCTGCATTGAATATTTATTTTGTAACTTGTGAAGTGAATTAAAAATTCGTCTCATCAATACTATATTGTTCCAGTTCCTGTTGGCAAATTGACACTAGACTCCAGTCCTTAGCTTATGAAAAACGCGTAGCAACCGGAGAAGTGTAACTAGAACAATATGGTATTGAGTCCACGAATTTTAAACGTTTTCATGAAAAAGAAAAAAATACGAATTCCATTACATTACTGTACATTGATATTTAATGATATTTGAATTGCCTTTCATTGTTAATGAAATATTTGAATTGCCATCTATAAGCCTTTCATTGTTATTAATAGTAATCAAATCATCAGTTTCAATATCCTCCACCTCCACCTCCTGTTTATCTGCCTCCACCTCCTCCGCCGCCTCCGCCTCCACCACCACCTCCTCCTCCTCCTCCTCCTCCTCCTCCTCCTCCTCCTCCTCCTCCTCCTCCACCTCCACCGCCACCTCCTCCTCCTCCTCCACCGCCGCCACCTCCTCCTCCAGCGCCACCTCCGTACATGTGGAACTTTTCGGCTGTTTGAAACAAGGCTCAATTAATTATTTCATACATGGACTTTTTTTAATATTGTCTAGTATATTTTTACTCATGAGCGTAATCTGATGGGACTGCATAAGCTATGGACTTTTTACCAGAGGTCTTACAGATATTTTGATCAATTGGAAGGGGTAAAACGATAAACTCGGTGTGAATTCGGATTAATTCTTACACATTGAAATTAGTTAAAATGAGCTTCAGATAGTTACACTTTAGTTATATAATACCGTGCTTTTAAGAATTTATTAAGTAAGCCGAAAAATACGAATTTTTTAATTCCAAAAAAAGCCTGACAGCAGAAAGAATCAAACGGTATTTCGTCTTTTTGAATTTGAATCAAGTTTTTACATCTAATTGTTTTTATCAAATTTTTCCGGCATAATCTTTGTTGTCCTCATCAGAAGCTGAGTACAATCAATAATTAATTCCGTACCTGAGGAGTCAACCATCCATAGCATCGCCATTAGAAATACAGGGCGATGAGTCGTGTTTAAGATAGTCGACTTCTCAGGTACGAAATTAATGATTGATTAATTATTAACGCACAGAAAGAAAAAACTATACTTACTGAGCAACTTTGAAAGCCGAAAAGAAAACAAATTTTTCTAACCTTCTTTAACGATTTTCGTTGTTCAATTCTGATTGTCAAGAAAAAAGTTCCTCTTTATATATCAAATTTTATCTCTTTTCAGTGACGTACATTTAAGGAAAACTTTTCTTCGTCGAAAGATATACTGTAGATTGATTATCAAGCAAAATTACAGAGGATTATTTTATTACATCATTATCACCTTTTTATTTTTGATATTTTCTGCAATTTTTTCAATGCATTCTGATATTGCTTCTTTTCAAAGCGCAACGACGATGCTTAAAAATAAATTATTAATTGTTCCACGTAGTGCATTTCCAGGACACTATTAATACACATCCTTTCCCTTCTTCTTTAATACATATAATGATCTTTGATTATTTCCAACTGAACTTAATGAGTCGATTCATCGGAAAGCAACTGTTTCAGTTTCGGAGGAGAAAAGGGTCAAATCGGGTAATCTTGTTTATTTGTAATAGGTTGCTTTTATCGCTAAATATAACTTTTTCAATTATAATACGGGAAAGTTGACTATAAAATCATGTATAATGTGTCGTGTTCTTACTAAAAAATACTTTCCTTCGCAGGTATAAAAGGTAAATACCCCAAGTTTACGGCTATAATTGGTGGAGTCTTGAAATCTACCTCCGACACTTGTAATAAAAAATACTGCTGCGTAATGAATACATTCTTCCATGTCAGTTTGATGTTGTCATTCAGATTTGTATAATTAGTTGTTGTCCATTGCAGACTTACTCCCTCTGAATGAACCGTAGAGGTTCCAAAAGCTCGTAAGGAAAATATAAAATTGAGTTTAATCATATTTTTGTGCCATTAGAAGAATACTCAGATCTTTAAAATTTTACTTATTTAATACTAAATTTATTTTTGTTAAGCGTTAATAACGTGAAACTTTTCGGGTTTTCGTCTTCTACAAAAGCAAAAAGTCACCATAAAAGTAAATTCAAAAAATAGGTTTAAAAGTATAGGGTCAGGTCGCCTAAATGTAAACACTCCCGAAATGTCAACACCCCCTTTTTTTTCCTAAGTAAAATGCGTTTTTGGCCCAAAATATAATGAAATGTGTTCTTTGTTTCATAATCTTTCTACTAAAGCCTGATTTCACCCCGAAAAATGTTAACTGTTTTTGTTTTAACGGATTTAAAAAAAGTCGAATTTTTTCCTCGGTGAAAATCGTCCTGTGGATTTTTTTCGAATATTTATTTTGAAGAAAAGACACATGAAAAAAATTTGAAATTCCAGTCATTTACTTATATGTTAATGAGTTTCATGTTACCGACTTACATTTGAAATAATGTTAAAGATTTTAATGTTTTTTTCTTAAATTTCCGCAAAAGATCGAAAATGAAAAAGATGTCCGAAATGTCAACACGCCATTTTGCCCATTTGATTGTTATGTAAATAAGAGTGATGTGTATTACCATTAGAGGGATGATGTAACATTCTGGAGAGATAAATTTTGAACTGATTTCTGTTCATGGAGAGCCGTCTGGTGAGCGTTTACATATAGGTTCATTTTCATGAAAAACGGGTAAAATCAAACCGAAATGTCAACACCATTATATCAATCCTCTAAGCAAAATTTCAAAGTAGTACCTGTATCACATATTTATTTTATGTCTTGGAGAACACATTGGGCTATTGGATCACTTTTTAAAACGTAATTTTTTTTAAGAAAAAAATATTTGAAAACGCCGTGTCCGAAATGGCGGAAAGTGTTTACATTTAGGCGACCCGACCCTAAAGAAGCCCAGGAAAATGTTATTAATTTTTTCCCTGTTATATCTTTTTCCCTGTAGCTACTAATGAATGCAACTCTTATCGATTCCAAGCTATGAGTAATGAAAATTGTTTTTAAAATATTTAAAAAAAAAAATAAAGAAATAAATAAAGAATAAAAATAAAAGAAAATAAAATAAAAGTACTGTTCAACATGAGCTTGCTGTTCTTTTTATTAAATTATTTAAAAAATATTTATTTTTTTTAACCTTCCCAAATTTCGAACAATGGGCGCTCCTGAACCATCTTTTTTACACATGGCTTTTACCCTTATGTTTATTTATAATTCTTTCTGGGTTTGTGTCGGGTAAAAGATCTAGAAAAGCTAATGAAATGGAAGGTTTTTAAAAAAACCTATTAGATAGGTTGAACTTCACGTTTTGATTATACTGACGGCATCATTTTTAGGGTTGAATGAAACACGGTTCAAAGCTTAAAAAAATTAAACGACTACCAAGAAATTATTATCTTTACGAAAAAAAATAAAAATCATTATGAGATGTCTTACTAGCTCCATATTTTATTAGAATTAGACTTTTTGTACTATATATTAGTTGGTATGTTATCCTTTTAACGAAGTTACCCTTTTTATCCTTGAGAACAATCGTTATCAAGTTTTTCCTTTTTAGATATAATCTTTTGGAATGTTATCAAAAAGGGAAAAAAGTCGTTGTTTGTTTTTTTATATTTTCAAGTTTTTCCTTTTTAGATATAATCGTTTTTCAAAGCACGAGTTTGGGATATTTCCACGCAATCGATTCTTTACATATTTATAAATTTTTAAATTTGGCAGACATATTAAGCTTATTACTTGTTTTATAAAACTCTTGGAAAATAAATTTATCTCTTCTTAAGTAAAGAATCTTACCGTTTGCGAATTGCCCTAAATAAGGGTTAAGTTTAAGATAATTTTGATAACTCTGCGAATTATCATTGCAATGCCGTTTAGCTGTAGTCAAAAAAAAAGGGCAAAAATAGCCCAAAACTCGAAATGAGTAATTTATGGATCCCATGATTTTTATTTTGGAAAATTATTGCCATTTTCAGATTCCGCAGCTTTCAAAGCATAAGTTAAGATATTTTCAGTGAAACTCAATTATTTTGCATATATCGATTTTGATTTTTGAGAAATCTGAGAATTGAATTGAATTGAATACAGTAGATTTTTAATTAAATATACCGTTTTTTAAGTTTTGAAGTTTTTTTGATCATTTTTATCGTAAAACTGTCACGTAACGATCGGAAAAAATTTTGAAAATAGGAAACGGCTTACTGAGGAAATGAGAATTTAAGTGAGACCAGGGAAGAAGCCAGACTTGTAGTCTGAAAGACCACATAGGCCTACTCCTGGACGTGTAAAAACCAAGACCAATAATTGAATCAGGAAATACAGAAACCCCGTAAGTCACATTTTTTTGACATGAAAGTGAGTTATTTGGACAGAAATTCCTTTTAAGTCTTTTAATTATTCTATGAGAGTACAAAGCCGTATTTTAATATTTACCGCTATAATTAAGACCCAGATTTTTTGTACGCAAACACAAACCCCTAAAGTCCTAAGGTTATTTAAATTCATAATTTTTACAGAAAACCTTAAACTGCCTTTTTGGGGCATAGGGGGTGTAATTCTCTCAGTTGGGGGTTATCGGTATGTGGATCAAAGAGGGAATTAGGAAAATGTTCAGTACAAGAATACAACAGAGGCACTCGAACCACCCTCCTTCCGTTTTCGCGACGGCTGCTCTACCACTGAGCAAGCTCGGCTCTGATGCATCTCCACTGAACTAGGTTGCATTAGGTGTTAGGTGAATCATAAGGAAGTTTTTGCATATGGAACTTGCTATATGCTATTTACTTATTTAATTTTTTGCGAAACTTTTATCGCCTGTAGGGGGAAAAAATAAATAAATAAATAAATAAATAAAGATTTCACAAAATGGTATTTGCTTACTTTTGAAATATGTCTAAAATAAGCAAAACGCCGCGTAAAAAAAAAAAAAAAAAAAACAGGAATTACAACAGAGGAAGAATATAAAAGAGAAATTATTAAAAAAGTCAGAGAAAAGCATTTAGAATATACAAATCGGAAAAATGTAGTAGTGGAGGCGAGAAGTCCAAGTCCAAGTTGCAAGTAAATATATATTTTACCATTTCCTATTGTACTGAGCGGATATTGTTAAAAATATTACCGTAGATTGGGGTAAAGTTGGAAAGGTGGGGTGAAGTTAAAAGGAAATTCAAAAAAAAAAATCTAGGCTTATTTTAGGCACTAAAAATATAGTAGATTCCGTCACAAGGATGGCTATGTGAAATTTATATTGTTCGAGACCTTTGTTTGCCGCCGAGCCGAAGTCGAGGCGCGGCAATCAAAGGTCGAGAACAATATAAATTTGACATGTCCATCCTGTGACGGAAGTTACTTTTTATTACTAGTGGGACTCCCGGTGAATATGTTTTGGAATATGATGTTTTTTTTTTTCATGTTTTTATTTTATTTATTAATTTAAAAAAGATTTTACTGTGTTTTTTTTTTCCTTTTTCAGAACGCGGCAAACAATACCATAGAGTTTTTTAATGTTGTTTGTCAACAATGACACGAAATCAGTGAGGATAATTTCAATTTATCCTCCCTAGGGAGGACAATTCTTGTTATCTATATCGTTTTTAACTCTATGGATAAAATCGTGTTTTCAATATTGAAAACAGCGTTGGTAACAATCATTTATACATCACGTGTAATGAAAAAGTTTTAACATACGACTTTCTTAAGGATAAAATGAAGAGGAGAGGTAACAACCAAAAATGACAAGTAACCTCTTGATATTCTCTTAATCGTCAGAAATTTAAAGAATTTCGAAGCGAAAACTGGAAAGCTCCAAATATTTCCTTATTCTGAAAAATAGGAAGAAAAAAAATTTAAATACAATTTTTTTATATGGTAATTAACACCAGTTCTGCGCAACACTGAATTCTGCTTGATAACTGATCTAAACTACTCAACCGACTTTAATTATCCTTAAAACATAGCATCACCGAAAAAAGGTAACATTTAATATGCAAAGTGAAACTTTATTTAAAATCACAGCAAAACGGACTGACTTTAAGATTGAGCTTACGGAAGCCCTGAAGGGTCCCTGCCTATGCCGATTCTGTCACTGCCAGTTTCGAAACAAGCATATGCCAGTTGTGAAACAAGCATTGCCAGTTGCGAAACAAGCATTGCCAGTTTCAAAACTGGCAGTATGAGTCTGCCAGTTCCGAAACAAGCATATGCCACTTGTGAAACTGGCAATGCTTGTTTCACAACTGGCAGTGACAGAATCGGCATAGGCAGTGACCCTTCAGGGCTTCCGTAAGTTCAATCTTAAAGTCAGTCCGCTTTGCTGTGATTTTAAATAAAGTTTCACTTTGCATATTAAATGTTACCTTTTTTCGGTGGTGCTATGTTTTAAGGATAACTTAAGTCGGTTTTTTTTAACTTTATTTTTAAGTAGCGTATTTTAAATGTTTGCAGAAATTGCATTCCGTAAGGTATGCTTGGGAGGGTTTGGAGTTAAAACGAATGCTGGACCTAAGTAACATTATTTTAAGAAAAGAAATATAGAAGTAAAACTATACGGCTTATCAGATCTTACATTAATCAACCATTTTCCTTAAAGCTACGAAAGAGATAAAACGGATAAAAATTTCGTATATCAGGTGTACTTAACTCTTAAAAAATATCATTTAATCGTTGAAGCAAATACAAAATCTTCTAAAATTGACTAATAAAAAAGATTGCGTAAGTAAATTTTTTTTTTTTTTTTTTTTTTTTTTTTGTTTCTTTGTTTGGTTTGGTTAGGTAACCAAAAAAAAAAAAAGTCTTTTCGAATACAATTAAGCCATTTGATTATAGTACACATCTTATGCCGTTTTTACTTTCTGAAATATTTGGCTTGAAGCATTAGGGAGGTACTCAAAATTTTTTTAAATAATTCAATTTAATGTTACATGGCCAAAATTAACTGTTAGAGCATTTTATGTCTAGCTTTTGAAATTCAGATTCATGTGTTATATTCTGAAGAAAAATTTGGAAGTTGTTATGAGCATATGATTTTCATAAAACAATCTTTCATTTATTTATTTATTTATTTATTTATTCATTTATTTATTTATTTCTTGGAGCACTTGCAAATTCACATCTAACCCTGAAACTTGCACTGAATGCTTGGAGCAAATGCCCTACACAAAACCATAATGTACTTGCGTATGCTCCAAAAGATATTGAGACATGTGTATTAGGGTGCGTCGAAAAAAATCAAGTGTCTGGGATTTTTGCTCCCCGGTTAAAATATGATTATTTGGCTATCGAAACACCTCCCTAATTTTTTTCAGCTCGAAAAAAAATTTTTTTGATAGGCCCCACGATTTTTTAAGTTTTTTTGCCCAAAAAAAGGGCTTTTTTTCTTTTATTTCACAAAGTTATAAAAATTTGTGCAGGGCTTAAACTTTGTTATAAAAAATCGAAATTTTGAGCATAGGTTTCAGGTATATACAGGTACCAAAAAAAAATTACGCAGTTGTCAAAAAAGCAGTTGTGTCATTTTGGCAGGGGGGCCATAGTGAAAACATATTTTTGCGAGGGGCCTTCGAGCGGGGAGGGATCCGAAAATTTCAAAATAGCCAAAATGCGTCTAAAATATGTGGAAATGATGTGGCACTTGAACCGTTGCGGGCCTAATATATATACGCTCTGTAGGGGGCCAAAATAGGGCAAAATTTTAAAAAAATTTAGACTTTGTTTTCGAAACACATTTTATTCGATAGATCTCGCAAAAAGAAAGCTTTTTTATATGGGACACTTTTCGTTCCCATTATTAGTTACGGAGATTGGCTAAATTTAATGTTTTTGGCTAAAAATTTAATTTTTTGGCCAAAAGCTTATATAACTCCACAGCCGTTTGATTTAGAAGAAATGTTCCACGTAATTTTTTACTCAGAACACCATAATTAAGAGAAATAATCAACTTCCAAACCGATTTTCAAAAATTTTGACTCCACTATAATTTTGAAATTTTTCAAAAATTTCAATGCATTATAAATTTTTGAAAATCGGTTTGGAAGTTGATTATTTCTCTTAATTATGGTGTTCTGAGTAAAAAATTACGTGGAACATTTCTTCTAAATCAAACGGCTGTGGAGTTATATAAGCTTTTGGCCAAAAAATTAAATTTTTAGCCAAAAACATTAAATTTAGCCAATCTCCGTAACTAATAATGGGAACGAAAAGTGTCCCATATAAAAAAGCTTTCTTTTTGCGAGATCTATCGAATAAAATGTGTTTCGAAAACAAAGTCTAAATTTTTTTAAAATTTTGCCCTATTTTGGCCCCCTACAGAGCGTATATATATTAGGCCGCAACGGTTCAAGTGCCACATCATTTCCCATATTTTAGACGCATTTTGGCTATTTTGAAATTTTCGGATCCCTCCCCGCTCGAAGGCCCCTCGCAAAAATATGTTTTCACTATGGCCCCCCTGCCAAAATGACACAACTGCTTTTTTGACAACTGCGTAATTTTTTTTGGTACCTGTATATACCTGAAACCTATGCTCAAAATTTCGATTTTTATAACAAAGTTTAAGCCCTGCACAAATTTTTATAACTTTGTGAAATAAAAGAAAAAAAGCCCTTTTTTTGGGCAAAAAAACTTAAAAAATCGTGGGGCCTATCAAAAAAATTTTTTTTCGAGCTGAAAAAAATTAGGGAGGTGTTTCGATAGCCAAATAATCATATTTTAACCGGGGAGCAAAAATCCCAGACACTTGATTTTTTTCGACGCACCCTACTAACCAAGCCAAACAAACAAACAAACAAAAAAATTGAAGTACCAACATTAACACGAGATTTTGTAACGTTTGAGTTTCGAAACGATTAAGTAAGTGATGAAGAATTTCAACAAGATATCACGGCATAACGAAGCATTAAAATTGCAATACTCCCTCAAAAACAAAGAAAATAAATTTTATTATTATTCAATTTTTTACGAAAAATCCATTTTTGTTTTCAACATAGAAAACTTAAAAAAAGAAAATGGTTTTCTAACAAAAAAGTCAGTATAGTGCCTCCCGTAGTGAGATTAATTATACTATACTGTGGAATTAATCCGATCAAATAATTAGTTACCAAGTAGAGACATAAATTACCTTTTACAAAGGTAATTTGTGAAAACCTTACTATTCCAGTATTACTTTGTAGTGTTCGAAGTGTGTAAAACCCTAATGCATGAAATCTGCCACCATGATGTTCTAGTGAAAAAAAAAGACTGTTATTTACTTTTTACTGTTGTATTGGATTCAGCTAGAGACCCTTAATTAGAGGAGACCCAAAAAAAAATGGACGCAAAACCTTGGAGGCATATGATCAAGCGCATTAGTTTTGCAAAAGACAGTTGAATAAAAAAGGTTTTGAGAAAACAATTAAAAACAAACAGACAGAAGAAAAAATCACTGGGCAGGGCCATGTGCCTCCAAAATTTCGCGCTTATTTTTTCAGTCGACTCAGCGTTGCGTTGTCACTATTCACCAGTTTCTTATTTAATTTTAATTTAAAGTTTCTTTAAATGTCATTCGTTTACTTTACAGTTCTTATTTTAATGGCAAGTGACAAACGCGGCCCACCCGGCGGACACTGGGTATATTTTGGCCCTAATGGTGGTGGTGGAAGCAGAGGAGGAGGAGGAGGAGGAGGAGGAGGAGGAGGAGGAAACGGCGGCGGTGGAGGAGGAAACGGCGGCGGTGGAGGAGGGGGCGGCGGCGGTGGAGGAGGGGGCGGAGGAGGCTGGAGAGGAGGAGGAGGCGGAGGTGGTTATTTTGGTAGTGAACCTAATGGTGGTGGAGTTAGTATTTAAATTTTAAATTTTGATTTTCTATTTGATCATTATAATTTTTACTTTTAGAAAAAAAGTTATCTATATGAAAGTTTTTTCTAAAATGTAAACTTTTTTTCTATTTTTGGCAGATTTCAAACATTAAAAGCAATAAAACTCGTCTCGGTGACGGTCGAAACGGCGAAGGTTGGACGTGGAACTTTTGGAGTTGGGGTGGTCCAGGAGGTCATGGAGGGAATGGAGGCGGTCCCAATGGGGGTCGGGGTGGTGGTCCAGGAGGTCGAGGAGGTGATGGAAGTGGTCCCTATGGGGGTCGGGGTGGTAAGGGAGGTCATGGAGGTGGTCCAGGAGGTCGCGGCGAAGATGGCGAAGATGGTTATGGCCCCCATGGGGGTCGGGGTGGCAAAGGCGGTCGATGAGGTAGCCAAGCAGGAGCAGGGTTCGATGGCTGTGGTCCATGAGGTCACAAAGCTTATGAAGCTGCTCAAGGTATTAAAGAAAATAATATTGATAATTGGAGTTTATCGCTTCTATATGTCATACTACTAAGTCATACATTTTTATTGACTTTCAGGACGAATATTAAGTTCGTACTAAAACTTATTAAAAAGCATTTTTGGGGAAAAAAAATACAAAGTGAAATATGAATAAATTTTCTGGAAAATATAATTACAATTATTAATCAAGTGTATGCCTTTCATAAAATTATTTCTTTCCATCTTTCTACCCTGCTCCGGTTTCTTTCCCGCCAAAATTTCCTAGCATTTTCCCTGTGCTGGCTATTAAAAAGCAGTAAAACGAAATTTGTTCTCGTGAATTCTTAAATTTCATATAACTTTCATATCGTTACATTTTGTGTATTTTTAACAAACTCGGTCCACACACTTTGTTTGTAACTTTTTCCATGTTAATTTTGACTCACATTTATGTTAATTTTGACACAAGTTGCTAGGCAATATTTGTTATTGTGTTATTATTTACAAATAAAAATGTGTGGGCCGTTTTTGAATTATAAATTGTGTTAAAATTTACGCAAAATTTTTTACAGTGTATAAATCATAAGCGCTATCGGTTATACTGTACATTCACCAATAAAGTCAGTAAAAATATAGTCGGAAACTTGGTTTGTCATACTGTTCGAAAATTTGCAGTACTTAAAGTCTTAACCTCGAATTATTTTTATTTTTTAATTAAACAAACCAACAATTGCCTGTTTTTCGCAAGTATGTGTTATTAATAAAGAAAAGATTGAAAGTTTAAATGATTAATAAGAATATTTTGAAAAACTCGCACTAGGGACATAATCGGTAACCAATGTTTGACAGCTGAAGATTTGGGCATTTTTATGGTTATGTGACTACTGGCGTGCCATTAAAGGATGTATGAAAAATTTCGCAGTAATATAATAACGACGTTTTTGTGTCTTTAAATTGAAGTCATTCGAGTATTACGTAAGCATGTTAGGGAGAAGGGGGTCTGTGAAAATCGTTTTTTGTTTACAAGGGGACGGAAAGGATTGATGAATTTTTACGTAAGCACAGATTTGGATATCCTATGAAATGGATATCTATGGGATATCCTTAGGACGTCCAAAGGAAACTTTTTGGATCAGTAAGGACTGATAAACTGATCTTCATTTAAGTATTGTAACAACCGAGCAGAAGCAAGAAACGTCAACGAATTTTACATAAAAAATAATTACGGTTAAACTTTTAGTATTTGTTTAGAAGGAAAAAAAATCATAAATATTTTGCATTAAAAAAAAAAGCAATTTACGAAGATACAAAATTTTATAAGCATGAATAGCGGAAAATAGAAATATGCTCTGATTAGCGTCCTTTTCCCCAATAAAATCTCAATCAAGTAATTAATTACCAAAGTCGAAATGCCAGAAACTAATTTCAGGGGTTTAGCAATGCCCAGAAAATATGTAACTGATAACATACTTTATGCATCAATTTCGGTCTTACAAATTTTTAGTTTCAAATAATCGTTTTGGAAGCCGAAAATCAATATATAATCATGACAATTAGTGAAACTTACTTGAAAACAAAGGGAAAAATGGAAAAAGGCTTTAAGCCCCGACGACCCAAATTCGATCTAGCTTACCTGAAAGTAAACGAAAAAACAAAAAATATTAATAAATAGTATGGTAAATTGAAGATAAATTCATAATCGAACTGCATACGTCTCTGGTGGTTTATCATATTTTTTTTGTTTGTTTACTTATCCCGAACTATAATATAAATATTTATATCGGCTTTTCTCATGCAACAGCCTGAAAGTGAAGAAATAATTAAAAGCGGCAACATTGAGGAAATCTTCAACGAAGACGACAGCAACGACCCTTCGTATGACACAAATGTTGAAAAAGGTATTTCGTTTTTCCGCTCTTTCTATCTCCCGACGTTTTTCCAGAATTGTATTTTTTTTTTTTTTTTTTTTTTTTTTTTTTTCAATTAAATGGAAATATTAACTTCATTTATTAGTTTACGTTAGTTAGTTTTGTTTTAAAATAGTTTGTGTGATAGTAGTTGTAAAGTTAATTGTGATAGTTTCAGAAAATTCAAGTGAAAGAATAAGAAAATGAATTTAATATAATATTATAAAATTTATATAACCATATCCCAGAAGGGCGATTGGAAACAGTTAACGGTTTTATTGAAATGAGTAAAACGATGCTATTTCAACTTGGAAGTTATTACGAACTTTCTTCGTAGAATGTAGCAGTTTTTCCGGAACAGTCAGTAAGTTATCAGTATGTTATATGTATAGTTTACAAATAGAGAAGAAAAGGACTAAATGATAAAGGAAAACGGAGGAGTAAATAACATAAAAGCTTATCAAGTAATTTTTCAGACGTAGTTTATATGAGTGACTGCTAATAGTTTGACAGATTTTTCGCACAACTTAGGCTTCAACTTTGCCCCTCCTCTTGAAAATCATGATAGCATGATATCAATAATGATAATGCGCCTGCTCTTCAAGATGAAAATAATGAACTTCTTCCTCTCCCTCCTAATCCACGTGAAGAACCAACGGCGAGAAGTATTCTAGACACTTTACAAAGGGGATTGTCAAAGGGACCTGGGTACTCTATAACCGTCGATAGGAGCAATCCATTTGAAGGCCTGGATTTTACAATCAGAAGGCCAACTCGACTGCTCCGAAGAACAAGTACCTATTTTTTTTTTCGCAGTACAAAAAGTACCTATCTTTTTTTGGACAGTTGAAAAACTACCTATCTTTTTTTTGACGACTTATAAACGATCTATTTAAATGGTCATTGCTATATACGATGGATCATTTTTGCAGTAACACAAAAAAGATAGGTAGTTTTTCAACTGTCCAAAAAAAGATAGGTACTTTTTGTACGGCTAAAAAAAAAATAGGTACTTGTTCTTCGGAGCAGTCGAACTTTGGCAACAATGTCAAAATCCCGTAAATAAGTATGGAGGATGACGACCTAAAGGCTTTCGGAGCCATCATTTTGAAGAGTTTCACTGAGTTGGGGATATTTCCCTTCAAGATGGCCAAAATTTTCATGATGGCCGAAATCGGAAAAGATCCTTTGCCAGAAGATTTAGTTCAGGATTTTTTTTATCCTTTTTGGATTCAGAAGAGGAGAGTGCAATTTTAAAGTTTTTAGCCAATATAAAGAAGCCAAACAACGAAGCAGTTCAAATATTGTCCCGTTTCGGGCTTAGATTTAGTTTTGCAGAAAAGGAACGGAAGAGAGGTAATAGCGAATTTAGCGAAAACTCATTTTAAAAAAAACAAAACAAATGTACTGTAGATTAAATCGAAAAAAGGCTTCCTTTATCTGGTCATATTTATTGCATCAGGAACAATCATAAAGTCATACTCATGACATTCGACCAGATAAAGGAAGTCTTTTTTGGTTTTAATCCTAAATTCACTGTTCATATAGCTGGCTTGATTTTCTACACTGTCGATCTTTTGAGTGAAATTCAGGGGCGGACTCGCCATAAGGGCTGTTCGGGTGATTACCCGAAGAGCCGTTCAATAATGAGGCCAAGAAGCCGTCTCATATTCGGCCGGCCGCAATGGAATAAAATTGGGAAAAAAGTAAAAGAAAACGAAATGTACTACTATTTGCAACAATTTGTAATAAAACATCCAGAGCAAGTCCCAGCACTAATAAGAAGAATAACAGGATTTTAATTTTTAACGGAAAATAAAGAATTTTCCAGATAATGGAAATTTCATTGCATCACGCGATCGATTCAGCAGACCACATGTCCTGAATTCGACGTCGTTCTCCTTACAAAACCGGATTGAAGTGGGAACCGATGGGAACAGCACGCTTAACATTAGAACAACTATCAAAGCAGATTCACAATTCGACGGAAGTGATCAGTAGATCTGTCCTTATGAGTGATCTTGAAAAAACTACAACAAACCAAAGATTAATAAACATTTTTAGATGTTCCGTTTTCTTCGAAAATTTACGAAGAAGCTTTAAAGATTGATACATAGTAATAGATTAGCATACACTAAGAAGACTAAGCAGATAGAATTAAAATGAAGATTTTCTACGAACCTCATATGAATTTTCTAAGGACGACCTCACGAGGATTTTAAAGGAGAAAAAACGAACGTTGCCGAAATGCACTACATAAATCGAAGTCGAAGAGGGTCAATCGTTCACAGAAAAATTTACCGTTAAAAGAAGACTGTTAACCACGAGGAAATTAAATTGCTGCGTCAATCGGAGCAAAGTTTTGTTTTATAATCAGCCCAAAATCTGTGTGGACAATTAAAAGATCTTGTCTTGCGAGATCACGATCAACGGGAGTAATGAAAGACATTTAAAGTTTCACATTGAAGTTGAAGTTTCAGGTTGAAGTGAAGTTTCAAATTGAAGATGGATCCTGCCACGAGGAGCCATTCCTTATGATAACAGTTATATGGACATTTTTTTTATAATTATAGAGTACTTTTAACTAGTTTTAGGCCATTCGTCGTCTAATTCGATTTGTTTCAAATAGTCCCTATCATGTGTTCTTAGAAAATTTTTATTTTACGAATTCTTTACGATTTAATCATCTTTGCAAAGAAATGAATATATCCTGAAAAAAGGGGGGATTTTTTTGAAATAAAGGCTACTACAGGATAACCATAAGGTAGCTGCCCACGAAAAAAATTTTTGAGTTATCATTGGTACTTTGTTCGGGTACCTCAGAGATGATTTGTGGTAAAGTCAAAAAATTTTTTTGCAACCCCTAAGGGGCGATTTTGGGGGTTGAAGAAAATTCATTTTTCCTTTATAACTCCTGAACGGATTGTCCGATTTGAAAAAATGAAAATCGAGATGAAAGAGAAAAATAAGAGCTTTATTTTGGTGTAAGTGCCAATTTTTTTAAGTGCCCAGAATAAGTGCCAGAATTTTTCAAAGTTTTAAAAAATTTTTTTTTCTATAATCTAATCGCCGGATCCAAATTTCGCTACCATAGGATTAAAGTACCCAAAAAGTAGCTTTAGAAACGTATTTTTTTAAATTTTTTGCAAAGGGCAAAAAGGGCCAAAAAAAGTGCCAAAAATTAAAATTTAATTTTAGCCACGTTTTTGAGCCCGGATCAAAATTCGCTATCATAGCATGAAAGTACTCAAAAAGTTGCTCTAGAAACTTATTTTTAAAATTTTTTGCAAAGGCCAAAAAAGGCCCCAAAAATGCCAAAAATTTAAAATTAAATTTTAGCCTCATTTTTGAGCCCGGATCCAAATTTCGCTACCGTAGCATGAAAGAGCTCAAAAAATTACTCTAGAAAAGAATTTTTTCAGATTTTTTGCGAAGGGCAAAAAGGGCCAAAAAAAATGCCAAAAATTTAAAATTCCCCCTTTAAATTTATTTTTTGCCCTTCGCAAAAAATTTTAAAAAATAAGTTTCTAGAGCAACTTTTTGAGTACTTTCATGCTATGATAGCGAAATTTTGATCCGGGCTCAAAAACGTGGCTAAAATTAAATTTTAAATTTTTGGCACTTTTTTTGGCCCTTTTTGCCCTTTGCAAAAAATTTAAAAAAATACGTTTCTAAAGCTACTTTTTGGGTACTTTAATCCTATGGTAGCGAAATTTGGATCCGGCGATTAGATTATAGAAAAAAAAATTTTTTAAAACTTTGAAAAATTCTGGCACTTATTCTGGGCACTTAAAAAAATTGGCACTTACACCAAAATAAAGCTCTTATTTTTCTCTTTCATCTCGATTTTCATTTTTTCAAATCGGACAATCCGTTCAGGAGTTATAAAGGAAAAATGAATTTTCTTCAACCCCCAAAATCGCCCCTTAGGGGTTGCAAAAAAATTTTTTGACTTTACCACAAATCATCTCTGAGGTACCCGAACAAAGTACCAATGATAACTCAAAAATTTTTTTCGTGGGCAGCTACCTTATGGTTATCCTGTAGTAGCCTTTATCATGAAAAGACTTATTAATATAGTTATTTTGGTATCCCTTTGTAAAAAAGGAATAAATATGTTGCAGGACATATTTCGTAAGTCGGCTGTGTGCTAAAAGGTATCGGAAGCTGGTTTTTTTTACTCGAAATCGACATTTCGCGACATACGTGACCAAGAGAGGTTATGCAACACACGCATATCAACGTTCATTATAAGATAACGTGTCGTTTTGCACATACTGCATGACATTACCGGAGATCGATTTCCAGTTAGGAGAACGCACACGGGGAGAGGATCGCGGAGGCGGTGAGACGCCATTTTTTTATTCCTTCATTAAAAGATTTCTAGAAGACATAGTGTATTTTTTTCCCGGATTATTCTCCCGGAGGGGTATGGCTCTAAAACCTCTAAAAACCTTTAAAAGGATCTCCATTTAAATGTTGCAACAACCGAGCAAAATAAAAGCAAGAAATTTCAACGAATTTGACATAAGAAATAATCGTGGTTAAGCTTTGTTTCGAAGAAGAAACATAAATCAGCATCATAAATGTTTTGCATTGGAAAACAGAAATATGCCTTAAGTTTTCTTAATAGAATCTCAATCGAGTTAATTAATCACCAATGTCGAAATACTAGAAGCTAATTACAGAGGTTTACCGGTGCCCAGAAAATATGCAACTGATACATATTTTATGCAAATATAAATTCGATGCTCTATTCGTTCCTTTATTCCAATTAGAGATTTATTTTATTCGGGGATTAGGATCATATTTTATGCATTCGGTATTGCCAATTTTTAGTCCCAAATAATAGTTTTGGAAGCCGAAAATCAATATAAACGCATGCCGATTAGTGAAACTTGAAGGAAAAAATGGAAGAAGGCTTTAAATCCCGACAACTCAAATTCGATCTAGCTTACCTGAAAGTAAACGAAAAAAAAAACGAATATTAATAAATTGAAAATAAATTCCTAGTCCAACTGCATATTACACTCCCATGCAAAAAAATGTATAAAATTTTTGCAAAACAAATGGAAAAAATTTATTATTTTTCTCTCATTTATGCGAAAATTTTGACATGCAAAATTTATGCATATTTTTTTAAGCAAGAAAATCTATCAAAGTACTAAGAGCCCAGACGAGATTGCCGTTGTCGTCCAATGCTACATTAGACGAAATCAATTATGATAAAACAGTTACGCCGATTTCAAATGATTTTTGCTGTTTTTGCAATTTAAGCTTTCTTCTGTTTCGTTTCAGATTTAAAAATAAAGGAGAAGGAGAAAAACCTCCCTCAGAATTAAATCGGGCAAAATATAGAAACGCACATGGAAAGTATTATAGAGAAAATCGATAACGAGAACGATGGGCCTGAAAGTGAAGAAATAATTAAAAGCGGCAGCACTGAGGAAATCTTCAACGAAGACGACAGCAACGACCCTTCGTATGACACAAATGTTGAAAAAGGTATTTCGTTTTTCCGCTCTTTCTATCTTTCGACGTTTTCCCAAAATTGTAATTTTTTTTTTTTTTTCAATAGAAGAAACTCCAAGAAAAAAATAGGAAATAGCCTAAACGGACTCCCAACTCTAAAGAGTTAAACACTGCGGGACAGCCTTATTGCTACCTTGTTTTGTTCGTATAAAAGCATTCAATTTAATTGCGGAAGGCTGCCGTAGACTGGCAATAATTTACGAAAAAGAGATAACCGAAGGAAAGGAAGAAAAAGACGAGAAGGAAGGAACAGAAGAGAAAGACAAGAAGGAAGGAACAGAAGAAAAAGACAAAAAGGAAGAAACAGAAGGAATCGAGGAAGAAGAATGGCAGGAAATAAACGTACGTCAAATTCGACTGAGGAAACAGCCATTTGTGGAAGAAGTCAAAGAGGTAACACGGGACGAGGATGATAGAGAAGGAATGGTTGGTGAGACTGTCATTAAAGAAGATTCATCAAAAAAGGAAACTTCAAATCATGAAATGCGTAATTTATCGAAGCCGGACATTTCCATTTCGACATACCAACCTCTGTTGGCTATCCCTACAACAGATGGTTCATTTTATATTCTTAAGTACGGAGGTGAAATGTACGCCTTGTCAAGTGCAAAGTATACTCGTATGATTAAATCCACAAATCGCGATGAGAGAAAAATTGAACTTAAAGTCAAAGGGTGTTATGTATGTCACAATCCTTGTCACGCCCGAACGGAATGTAAGCCTTTCTCGATCCCGGCTTGCTCGGGTTGTGGAAGACTCGGACTAAAAAAATCGGACTGTCCTACCTATACGTGTCAATATTTGAGAAAGCACGGATGTTTTCCGCCGTCTCGAAATGAATAACCGGTCTGACTCATTTTTTTTGTTTTGTCATTCCGTCTATTAAACTGTTTAATTGACATTAATTTGTTAAATTAATACGTAACAAAATGTGTGAAATCTACAGAAAAAAAATGGATGGAATACATTAGAGTGGATAGGGATACCAAATTTTGGGCCGTTGCAAACGAAAAATTGATAAGGTACGCTTGTTATGAAGTATGCTGGAGGTTGGGTCGTGAAGTTCATTAATGGAATTAATTAATTAATAAAACGGCCCACGATTAGGTTGATAATTCTTTTATTCGAGCCTTATATTCGACCCTTTTATTCGAGGCTCGAATAAAAGAATTATCACCCTCATCGTGGGCCGTTTTATTAATTAATTAATTAATTAATTAATTCCATTAATAAGGTACGCTTGTTTTTTTTCAAATTTTGATCGAAAATTTTCCACTAATAGCTGCTTCATATCTCCTAGGTTTTATTTTCAAGCTTTATTGCCTGAGATCGTATATCCTCTTTACGGAAAAACGAAAAAATTGCAAGTCTCTAATATAAGAGAAGCAGAGTATGTTTTAGAGGCGAAAGAATTTGCCCGTAAGCAGAAGGAAGATGCCATGGCTGCCAAGACTGTCGGAGCTGCAATAGTGATGGACCACAAGACGAGAGAGAGAAAAAATAAGCTACGTGCCGAAAGTGTCCAAGTGCCAAATGGCTAACGGTAACACAACGGTTTGAGCCGTCACAAAACATCACGTTTTGGTTCGGAGGTAAAAAAAAATGTGTTACTAAATCGATCCACGGAATTCATCGGACTCATGCCACGTCGAAATTTTTACCTTTTCACCTTTTCGATGATGATAAACTTCCGAAATCTTTTTAAAAAGTATAATCCAAACCAGAAAAAGCCTCCTCGAAAAGCACACAGCGCTTTCCAACGAAAAGCACTGAAAGCATGGACTCTTAATCGGTATTTTTTTTTTTTTTAATGCCCCTCAATTCGGATTATTTAAAGTGGTCTGAAAAAAAAAAATAAGTGCTCAAAACTCATTCTCAAGCATGTGTGAGGAAAAAGATGAAGGTGTCAAAAGCTTCGATATTTTGTGCAATTGAAAACCTTCTGCCCGTGCCACAAAATTCAAAATAGCGGGCAAAATATGGAAGCCAAAATTTTTAATTATGAGTGAAATGTCATGAATATTTATTTTTAGGTATTTTTGTGGCTGCTGATTTCATATCTATGATAATCATTTTAAAATTCAAGATGGCGGACTCAATATGGCGACTAATGTAAAAAAAAGGTAAAGTCGTTAAATTTTCATGAAAATTTGCACTAAGGGGTTTTCGAGGTCGCTGATCTCGAATCCGTTAATAGTTTTCTAAAATGTTTTCAAGGGACTGAATAAATTGAAAAAAAATTAATTTATTCGTTGTATGTTCCGTTGTATTTTTTCGTTGTATGCCCGCCATTTCGAAATTCAGAAAAACGGTTTACGGATTCGAGATCAGCGACACTTAGTACAAATTTTCATGAAAATTGAACAACTTTAACATTTTTTTACATTTGTCGCCATACTAAGTCCGCTATCTTGAATTTTAAAATGATTATCCTGGATATTAAATCAGCAGCCGCAAAAATACCTAAAAATAAATATTCATGAAATTTCATTCATAATTAAAAATTTTGGCTTCCATATTATGCCCGCCATTTTGAATTTTGGGGCACGGGCAGCAGGTTTTTAATTGCACGAAATATCGAAGTTTTATCGAAGATTTTATCTTCTTTCTAAGTTTCACACAGACTTGGGAATGAGTTTTGGCCATTTTTTTTTTTTTCCGGACCACTGTGCGAGAGAACTGAACGAAGTGCGAGAGACATGGAATAACCATAGGATCCAGAGGTCAAGGAACTCTGTCCAAGTGGCAGGCCGTTGAATTTGTACTTTGCTCCGTCGATTAATAATGCATCAGATTTTTTAGTGCGCGTGGAAAAAGATGAAATGAATCAAATAACGGAATAGTCACACCCAAAGGTCGTTTTGGAGTCACGTTGAAATATTGTATTGCGATTCACCAGGAAAAGCTTACGTACTGAATTACGAACAGCTTACTTTTACTGAATGTTAAAAGTCACGTCGCTTGCAATGAAAGAGAGAAAAACAAACAATAGATTCTGCTTTCCAGAACAGGCTGGTTGGAAACGAACTCGCCAAGAATTTGTCCAAATGGTAGATCACTACTTTGACCATGGAATTACGGAATTGAGTGATTCTGATTTGAATTCAGAAGATATAGACGATCCCATAATAGACAAGGGGGAAAAAAAATACGATGCGTATGGATGTGTTGCCTATGAACCAGCCCTCCCTGATTCAAACAGCAGTGAAGGACAAGAAGAGAAACAAAGAATACTAATTGAGGACTTTCAGGAAAAAAAACTGTGCCGTAGCGAAGTAGAAAAACTGATGGAAGCTGCTTATCCGACACAGAGAGCCATTATCATCCATAGAGAAAAAAATGAGTATAAACTTACAGCAATTTCTAAAAGATCACTGGCCTTACTTGAAGGAAAATACCTTTTTCTACCAGCACGCGTCCTAATTACTTAGGAAAATCGCTGAAACCGTATGGAAAGATGAACCAGCAAGAAAAATTCCTTATGAGGATTGTATCCAGGGGTTATTCTAAAAATTTGATTTTTTTTTTTATAGCATTTACTGGAGCTTAAATCACCGTTAAATTAAATTCGAGAAATTTCGATATTATCTGAATTTATTTTATAACTTAGTTTCCCGTTGTCAGTCTGTTTTTATTGAACAAACTACGGAAGCTTCCTCGGGCCACTCAATAGACGACACTCTCTCGTGCTTCCTTTGGCAGCCATCGTTGCATCCATCTTTGCCGTCCAATTTTTTTTTTTTTTTCACATTCCTTTCGCGGCATTCCTTTTAAAGTTGGCGAAGATTAGATAACTGATAAAGACGCTGAATGAGCCATCTTTAAGTTGCAACTGCTGCCGAACCTTCCGACCGTGCTGGAAAAGCAGCTCAAAGATTTCATGCTGTCCAGAAATATTCAATTGACAACGATCGAATATTTTGAACAGAGCAGCGTAAGTAATCGTAAGTAAGTAAGATTTTTATCATGGCGTCAGCACATGTAACCACGTGTGCTGACTTACTTCTTACCTACTCATTGAGTTACCGGGTACCTACCGTTCGTCAGTACTACCCGTTAACTCATTTCTTCTTAAATAAATTGAACAAAAAAATCATAAGAAACTTGTATTTGTTCATTCATGACTCATGACGTTTCATTCGACCCAAAAGTGGTAATGACAGACGACTACCAAATGACTGGGAGGCTTTTCAGTTTTTGGAAATCACGTCAACCATTTTCTGTGCCATTGACATGTGCAAAGGAATTGGACGTAGCCAATAAAGAAGTTAACACCACTTCTTTTTTTTCTCTCTTGAAGAAAAAGGAAGACTAACAAAAGGATTAAAAAGGAAGGTAAAAAGATCAATATATATGAGGATGGAAACATTTCTTACTGGAAATTACATAAACCATTCTTTTAATTTTAGAACTACAAAGACTTGTATGAAAATCTTTCGTTCTTGGTAGAAGCGAGAAGAAGAATCGAAGATTTGGAGTTCAAGATAATTAATATGAATCCAGATCTCACAGTAGATAAAAAAAGGAAGAATTACTTGAAAGTCGACAAATCAGAAAACGCCCATGCGCGACAAACATGGCGGTTGCATAAAATTTCTCTCCTTTCGTGGTATATTGTTTCAATCGTATCGGGTGTTTTTTGTAGTTTAACATGCTGTTGTCATATACCATTTAGTGCGGAAAGTTGTGAGGCTTAAAATAGTGATCCCTGTAAACGGGTTTCTATCGTGGGCATTAACATTTTTATAATACAATAAACATAACCTAGCTGACCTACTTTCATCGAAGTGTTCCAAAAACCAACACTCTCAACATCTTTTTCACCTTTGCCGCCTGCTGTCGACGCTAAATAACCCGCTAACTGCATTAAACTTTTGATAAAGACCAGTAGTGACATCTATCGGGACTTATTTTATTTTATACATTCTACTCGCGCATAAGCGAAGCATACGAATTCCAGTATGCGAGTACATGTATGTTAGTTGTTTTAGAACATGAACCGTTTTTTTTCATTTTCTTACTGCGGAAACCTTCAATCTGTGGATTGCATGCAGAATTCTTTTAAATAGTGATTTTTTTTTTTTAATAATGCATCGCGATATTAAATGTGCCTCTTGCCGTCGGTTGAGAAAGTCAAAAATAATGCTTTATTTAAACAGGTTGATCGGCCCGAAACATCAATCAGAAGCTCAGTTGGCTTTTAACATTATAAGACTACTGTACAGTATTTACTGGCTGTATTATGCGGAAGATTTTGAGAGTGACGAGTGGCAATTCATCGCCCCAGACGACTTGCCACAACAAAAGGACTCTGAAAATTGCGGAATTTACGTATCCTGTATGCTTCCGTAATTTTGAAACATTCGGAAACAACGCTCAGATTAACTCATGGAAGCAAAGATAATGTATTACGATACAGAAGCGGAATCAAAGAGAAACTGCTGCAAGCCATGGTTGCCAAACGCCCTCCACGAGTCACGGGAAAAGTGAAAACAAAATATTTGCACCAAAAATTCAATGTTAAAGCTATCACTAACACGAAAATTGAAATAGAATCGGAGAAACTACCCCCCATACAACTACACGCGGAGGATATAGCCGTAACACGTGAAAACCCGGACTCCGTTACCTCCATGAATTTCATGAAGACATCGTTACTTAACTATTGGGACGAATATGCATCTGTATGTCTGTACACAAAAACCAACAGATGCAAAACGTCTTCGGAAAAAGTCGTCATGTGCGAGAGGTGTTGCTGCTTCTATCGTTACGAATGCGAAGGGCTGTCGGAAGAACCAACTGCTCTTCATTATTTTTGCAAGAAGTGCTTGGGCATTAAAAAAAAAAAGGTACAAAGCTTGAAAACACCGACCAGAAAGCCTCCTCCGCTCATCAGCCATTTCCGGGAAAATACGAGACTGTAAAAACCTCAGCTGCGAACAAGGAAAAATCTCCAATCACAAACATCGATGCCGGAGAGAAATCGCGTAAAGAAGAAAAGACATCAGGAGACATAACAAAAATAAAAGAAGAAGAAACCGAATCACCGGAAGAAATAGAATTGAAACTCAACAAGGAATTGGAAGAGAAGCTTACTGATGAAATCGTTAACAGTGAGGCAAACAAAAATGTCGACGCAGGAGAGATAAAAAGAAGAATAGAAGAAAAATAATTAATAATACGATGTCTCCCCTTGGAAGACGAGAAAAGTAAATCCTCTTTTTCTGAAAGATTTCTATCAAATAAAGTTTTTAAAATCGGAAAAACAGAAATCATCCCGACAGTACTTACGTATTTATTACCCGGACGATGGGTTTCGAACGAAATTCCCACCATATACTTAAACCTTCTTTCGGAAAACAGAAAACTAACGGTTCCAAAGGTCGACACCTATGTTTCAGGTTGTAACTATACTAACATCGCTTTTGATTCGTTATACCGTTTCGATGATCTCAAAAAGCAAAGCAGACGTGGCATGGTTGTTTGATAAAAAACACATGCCAAACATAATTTTTAACGCCGCGAAGGAATTGTTAACCGAAGGAGTTCCTCTGAAAGACGTAGTTTTTGTGCCGATGACCTTCGGCAATCACTGTTGCATGACAGTGATTGCCAGAAAAGTTAAAACGATGCTGTATTTAGACAGCATGTCAAGTAACTAATACCCATCAGAAGACCATCACACGTCGAGGGCGAAGTTCCAATTCCACGTCATAGTTTTGCTGTATAATCTCTATTTGCAATTTCTAGGTATGCAGTTCGATCATAAAGATTGGAAGTTCTTTGCTCCAAAGGATCTACCACGACAACCAGACATGGACTATTGTGCACTCTACGTCTGCTTGTATGCGGACACGATTTCTAAAGAAGATGTATCCACAATCAATTACTTCCACAATACCAAAAACATGGATGAATATCGCTTCAATATTCGAACTACCCTTCTAAACCAAATGAGACGAAGCTGTGACACTAAATTCGAGTCTGATTTTGACCCTGATGAGAACGACTGCGACATTGCCAGCAAGTTTTTTACATTTCAGTTCATCAATAAAACCAAAGCAGAATTCAAAAATCTAGAAAACGGAAGCATATCTTTAAACGCCAATGGTTTATGCGTAAACACTACCATTCCAGGATTTCCTTCCACGATTAATTACTTGGCACAAATTTTCAAACAATGTTCCGATAGATAAGATAGGCCAAATTTCCAATTTTTCACACATTTGTTCATTCACATTAGACCAATTCCATGCTTGAAAAAAATTTTAAAAAAATTCGTTTTCTTTGGAATTTTCATGTGCGAAAAATATGAATTTTTTTTATCCCAAATGGGATAACGCGTTTCGCCAGGGAAACCTCTCAGTTATCACCACAGAAAAGCTGGTGGAGAAGCTGCAAGGGTTAAGGATCCTAGAGAAGCTGCAAGGCTAAGGAGCAAGACGCCAGTTCAGTCCTGTCCGTCGAGAATATTGCTTAAAATGAAGGGCGATGAAATACACGCAAAGTCTTTAAAAACGCATAATCATCCCACTGATTGCGGCAAGTTGCAGAATTGTCAACTCCCGAAATCGGTGACCAAATTCATTAAAGAAGAAATAGAGCAAGGAGTGAAAAAATCGGTAATCCAAGAGAAACTACGCTCTTGTTTTGGTGACAAAGATGATGTGGGATTCACTATGGAATGTTGGACCAACACGTTGGTACATACAACATTCCATAGGGAATTTGCTTGCACTTTGTGATAAGAGAAAAAAAAATTTATGTCACAAAGAGGCAAATTCAGGACATATGCCGCAACATGTAATGTAAAAAACATAAGAAAAATATTTAGGTATGGTGACTGAGTTAATGGGCAGTTACTCAAATAACGAACACAATCCGGTCTTAGTATTTAAGCCGGCAAACGTAAAGGCCAAAATTGGCAAAGATTAATTTGACGACGACCCTTCTCTCGTCGCCGTAGGCATTCAAACGAAAGAGCAACATTCCTATGATGTGCGCATAGGCTGGTGCTCGTCGATTCAACCCATGACGTCAGCAAATATGGTTCTTACCTACTCAATGTGGTAGTCTCCGACGAACATTGGAAAAGCCTTTCCAATGTTCGTCGGTACTACCCGGTAGCTCATTTCCTTTTAAATAAATTGAACAAAAATATCATAAGAAACTTGTTTTCGTTCATTCAGGACCGCTGCAAAAGAGTTCGACGTTTCATTCGAGCCAAAGGTGGTAATGACAGACGACGACCGAATGACGGGGCAAGTTTTTCAGGAAGTTTTTGGATATCACGTCAACCATTTTCTTTGCCTTATGTCTCCGTTTAAATCGTATATGGAGAAGCGACCGAGATTAAAAAATTCAGTACATACTTCACAAAATATTACCGTAAAAACCCTGAACTATGGGCACTCTGTCACCGTAAGCACATGTTGCTTAATCGCAGTAATCACTTGGAATCTTAAAATTTTTCAATTTAATTAATAATTCTTGGTTTTTTTAGGACCGAAAATCGAAAGATCGAGCAACAGCAGAAAAAGAAGAAAAGGACATCTGATGTATATTGAGATTTCGGAAGTTAATGAAGCTAAGATCATGAAATATAAAGATTAATAAAGATTAATTATTTTAAAAATCATTTTTATTAGCTTTGTAATTTTTTCTCAGAACCTACTGCAGAAACAAGAATTTGACCTGCGTTTTCTGGAAAAATTATTATGTTTACATGTACAGTTTAAAATCCCCACAACTGAGGGTATAAAATATTTATATTTGCGAAATAGAAGACTCAAAAATTTCATAAATCTTTTTTTCAAACGAAAAAATACGGAGATTAGGGTTAAAAAAACCCACGACAAACTGAAACATCATATTTAATTGTAGATGAAATTACCTTTCAGAAGTTTGTGCTGAAATTCTTTTGTTTTTGTTTACATTTTTCATATTTATCTTACGAAAAAACAAAAGAATTTCTTCATTTAAAGTGTTTGTCCACTTCAACGAAGGAATTAGATGTTGTCAGGAAAGCAGCAGCATTTATGAGAAAAGATTTACAAGATGATTCACTGACAACGGCAGGGAAAATAGCGCGAGAAATAATTTCAAAATATGGAAACGCTTCCGAAACAATAGTAGAAAGAAACGGAAAGAAGGTTGTACTGGACGATGGATTTTCAAGCTTGAAATACAGAATATACGATTTCGCCAGATATCTTCATAAAGGAACACAAAAGAAAAAAAGGAGATATAAGTTCAGAATCGTCAGAAAATGTGGATGATCCTCCTGCCGCCAAAAAACAAAAGGCAGTATGAGATGGGTATGGTCTTGTCGCTTACGAACCTGGTCTCGCACCTAACGAAACTGAGGAATGTCAAAAGCAGATGAAACAGTCACTGAATAAAGAAATGATTTCGGTAAAATTTAAAAATTTTACCGAACCAAGAAAATTTAAAAATTTAAAAATTTTAAATTAATTTTAAAAAATTAAAATTTAAAAATTTTACCATTCTCAAGAATTTTAAAAACGAACTTCCAAGTACATCTTCAGTTCTGAGAATGATGGCATCTTCTAGGGGCACGATTATAGAAATTGAATTTTGATTTTAACCCTTAAAACTCCATGTCATGGTAGGTAACTATCCACTGAAAGTATGGATATCTGAGGATTCTACACGAGTAAATGGTCGAGTACAGTACGACCCAAAAAGAAATCACATTGTCGGACAGAAGAAAGAAATTTTGCAGAAAAACGCTTATCCAAGTATATGGCTTATCTGCGTATATGGCGCCGCACTTCCACAATCCCGGGAGTGAGAAACCGGAAAGACCCTGTCTGTCGCATGGTCAGAATGGTGATGGCCTGCTCTGCCGGGTCATGGTCGATTTGGCATTAGTACGGGGTTCGACGCTTTAAGGGCAATGACTCAGACTTCGCAAGTTCAGAATGTAGTCATGAATCTTCTAAACTACGTCCAGGATTATTGGTTTAAGGGATTTGGGGAAAACAATTCGTCTGTCTGCGGCTGCCCGAATCGGACGAACAACCGGGGAGCGAATGCTGCTATCGGACCAAGACGGACACCGGTAGAGTTTATTGGTAATTTTTCACCCTTTAAAATGTATACTTTTCCCAATTTATATTATATATATAAGAATAATTTAATTTAATTAGTAAAATTTATTAATCTAATTTTTTTCTGTTTTGTTTATAGGGGAAGGATTCTTCTAACTGCCGTAGCGGCTTCATTCGCAAAATCAAGAGAAATTTGATTTTTTACAGAAGTTTTCACGAATTTTTTGTCAAACGCAATGGAAAGCTCAATCCACAAAAAAATTTCGATGGACCGACGAAGAAAGAAAACTTGCGACGTCCATTCTCAAAAATTTTAAAAATGGACTTCTTAAGTACACCTTCAGTTCAGAGAATGAACTATGAATCTTCTAGAGACTTGATTATAGAAGTTGAATTTTGATTTCAGCCTTTAAAACGTTATCTCACGGCAGGTGCACTAAAAGTGTATCTATCTGAGGATACCACAGGGATGAATGGTCGAGTACAGTACGATTCAAAAAGAAATCAGACTTTCAGATTTACAACATTACCGACAGAAGAAGATATTTCGCAGAAAAACAAGCGTTCTTCTGCGAAATATATTTTTCCGTCGATAATGCCAGCGGTCTCTGCAGATGTAATTAAAAGTATTTTTCGGAAAAGGCTAAGGCTGGTAATGCAATCGTCATCCCGCACTGGATCGGTACCGAACGAGATTTGACATTCGAGCTTCATAGTTTCTCGGACGCATCGCTGGAATCCTTCGCAGCGACCGTCTATCTCCGCATCGTGAACCGTCGCGGTGAAGTCATCACTAAGCTCGTGCTGGCGAAGACTCGTGAGGCTCCGGTGCAAGTCATTAATTTACCGCGACTGGAACTTCATCTGCTCAGTGCCTTACTCAAGACGGTGCTTCGCATCCACTCGCTGGATTCAAGTACTCCGATTCATGAGTGGAGTGACTCGACTCTCGCGCTCACCTGAATCGGAAACCATCCCTCGAGGTGGAAGACTGACGTCTCTGACGTACATCAACAACTTCCTAACGCCACTTGGCGTCACGTTCCATCGGAGGATAATCTGACAGATTGTGCTTCCCGTGGAATGACTCCAAACGGTCTTTCTGATATCCTCTTTGGCGGAACGGCCCGCCCTGGCTTCGCGAAGAGTTATCAGCCTGACCTTCTTTAGTTATCAATTATAGAGCTAAGGTCATTGAAGAGAGAAAACCAAAAGCCACCGGACTTCCGGTTGCAATATCCTGCTTCCGGCATTCATCCTTGACAGATCACAGATGTGAAAGCGGGAGAATAGTGGATTTTTTCTTTAATTACGCATCTGTAAGGAAATAAAATATGGACGATAAACTTCGAGATCAGCATTTAGCAGCCGTCGGAGATGCTGTAACGAATGCGCTAGAGGTTGGAGTACAGCTAACTGAACTTCGTCATGTTATTTTTACAAGTTTAACACAACACCCAGATTGGCAGACTGCCTTTTCAAAAGATATCAAGGTGTATAATTCAGCTACATTGATTAAAGCGGCGGAAAACTACTTAAAAATGAACCCAATTGATGTCATTCAGATGGGTATGCTCCCGGACTCCCGGGTTCAACATTAATAAGAGGGAAAACCTAAGTACAACTGCGCCCGATTTATTAGCTAATCATTGGCTGTATCTAAAAGAGAGGCACCATTTCTACAAACGCCTCAATGCTGATCGGACAAATCGTCGAGGAAGTTAGGGAGACAGAAAGAGCCTAAAAAAACGTCAATGATCATAAAATTTCTAGAGAGGGAGCGCAAGATAAGAGCGGTGAAAAAAACTTGCTCTCATTCTTTTCGGCAATTCTTGGAGGAGCTCCAAAAGGCGAAGTACGCCAGCAAAGAGCTGGTATCGGAGGTGCAGAAAAAAGTTTGCCTTTTTCCCTTGCTGACCGAATATTTTGGAGAAGAAAATTTTTTTACTATTTTCGTAAGCATTTTTTCAACGGGTATTGTTAAGTTGGTAAACTTAGATTTTTATTATATACATGTAAATGTGGCGCGCTCTGTAAAACTAAAAGAAATGTTCCTTTGTTTGTTCCAATGAAAGCTATGTCATTGCCAAAACAATGAACTATATATTAGTTAGTAAGTTAAATTGATCGTTTTTATTCTAAATGTCGAATCCCAAACCTAAAACTTGATAGGTTATGGGCCCAGCCAGCTTTGATTTACACGGAATAAAAGGACGGGCTGTGGCTCAACCAGTACGAGCGCCCGTCTCCGACTACCGAACCTCTGGTTCGAATCCTCCCTACACCTAGTAATCTTTTCTCTCGATCGGTTTCGCTTCGACTTCGTCGAAGTTATCGACTGCAATTTCAATCACCTATTGAGACATAAAGATAAAAGTTAAGTTTGGATGGATTAAAGTGATCGGATGAATTGATGATTTGATTGATTGAAGAATAATAAAGTAAGTATAATTGCAGGTTGCGTTGGATTAAAAACCACCCATCAATATTTTATATTTTATTTTTTAGATTGTTAAGGTTGAATATGTCGGACAGTGGAGTCTCGAAGAGATCGTAAGATACTAAGGGAGATCGTAGAAATTGTATGCGCTCCAGAAATTCATAAAACTTATGTCCCCGTACTTGAAAACCCTTATCGACGAATATTTAAATGATAGACATCGCCTTTTTTCCAAGCAAAATTAAGGCCAAAACATCATTATTTAACTCATTATCATCTTTTTATAACTCTTTTTGGGCCTCTAATTCAAGATTCAACTTTGCGATTGAATCGAAAGACACATTTTTCAATGACACGTTTCAGTACTTCATCTATAAAAGAAACTATCGAATTACTTATGTCAAACGAATGTTTATGTGAATATATAAATGATAAGAGAAACTTTGTAAATAATACAGACTTAATTATAATGTAATAAACGAAACGTCGGTTAAGAAAAAGTAGTGCCTATTATAAATGTGATTGGTTGCTACACGTTACTGATGGTTCGCTATATAAAACGAATATTCTTGTTTTGGAAGGTGCTATTTTATTCATGCAGCTTTATTATGAGGAAACGCAATATTTTTCGTTCAATAATCTCCATAAGAAGAACCCTGACCTCGACCTCTGTCATTTCGATCGTACCCGCCCTGGCTCGACGGATCCCGTCTATCCCTCTCTTCCCTCGACGGACAGCGTCCGTTCCGCTCGGATCCATTTTCACGCTGCTGCATCCTAGCCCTATGTTCTCCATAGGTTTCACCAGCTCGTGCCCCTCCTCTGGAATCAGAGCCGTTCGATCCGTTTTCTCGCTGCATCCTAGCTGCTGCTGCTGTCCACGGATCCCTTCGTCACAAGTGTTATGGAGATACGAGCTTAGCTCGTAGAAGCTACGAAGCTCGTAGCTCGTAGAATTTAGTGATTCTGATTTGAATTCAGAAGACATTGACGATCCCATAATAGACAAGGGGAAAAAAACTTACGATGCGTATGGATGTATTGCCTATGAACCAGCCCTCCCTGATTCAACCAGCAGTGAAGGACAAGAAGAGAAAAAAAGAATACTAATTTAGGACTTTCAGGAAAAAAAAAAAAAACTCTGCCGTAGCGAAGTAGAAAAACTGATGGAAGCTACTTATCCGACACAGAGAGCCATTATCATCCATAAGAGAAAAAAATGAATATAAACTTACAGCAATTGCTAAAAGATCACTGGCCTTACTTGAAGGAAAATACCTTTTTCTACCAACACGCGTCCTAATTACTTAGGAAAATCGCTGAAACCGTATGGAAAGATGAATCAGCAAGAAAAATTCCTTATGAGGATTGTATACAGGGATTATGGTAAAAATTTCGTCGTTGCGTGTTGTAAAGGAGCAATATGCAAATACTTTTTGTTGTTCTTATTGTTGAATTTTTATTTCAACAAAGAAAGTTGTTACCGTCTTTAGTAAGAAAGGCCACAGTGTCAAACATTTGTAAAAATATTATACATTTAAAAATTTTTTCAGTCAAGCAAGAAAAAAAAACTAATTTGTTTTATTTCCATCTTGCACAAACACCATAGAAGTGTCTGATCATTTTGATAATTATTTTGTATTTGAAAAAGAATTAGTCTCTTTCCTAAAAGAAAAAGATACTTTTAATAAAGTTTTACAAAATAATATCAAGTGATCAAATTAGAAAAACATGTAGTGCTTGCAATTAAAAGCGACATACCTGGGTAACATTCAAAAAACAAGTTTGACTCAATTTTTTTCTCCTTCGTTTTTATAAGATCCCTTTTTCTGCACCAAATGCACTTAATACATAACTTTATGGACTTAGTAAAGCTGTTCTGAAAGGGCCATCATTATTTTGACGCATTTCCATTTTAAAATTTTTTGAAAATACAGAAATTGCAATCGATTTCCCTTGCATTGCTATAGGTTTTAAACAGTTTTCTATAAATGTGAAATTCTATTCTTGAACTTTGTTCCTACTGCTAGGATTGAATCGAAACTTTATCGGCGCTTTAGAAAAGGGTGTTTTTTACACTGAGAAAATGCAGGAGTAAATCTAACTAAATATATTAGTGGACAATCGACGGACTAATAATAATTATATTTAAATTATCCAACACACCTCTAAGTTGGGGGTTAAGTCGGCATGGGGATCAATAATAATTAATTAGCCAAACTATTTTTTTACTTGATTTAAGTAAAAAAAAATTTTTGATTAGTTAGTCTAACTAAAAAAATAGTTCGGCTGATTAATATCATTAGTCCGTAGATTTTTCACTAATATATTTAGTTAGATTTACTCCTGCGTTTTTTCAGTGTAAAAAACATAAGAAAAATTATATCGTTTATTTGCGATCACTTCGGTGTCAAGCAAAACAGATACTGGAACCTGAGGGAACATCAGAGGTCCCGCAGCTGCGGCGCGTTACCGGGAAGGATCTTCACTTGCGCGACGTGTGGCGAAACGTTCACCCGTAAAGGAAACTGCCTGCGCCATTGCCGCAGGGAGGGGCATGTTTTGCTGGACTAATGTTGGATATGGAGAATAAGTTAAAGGACGCTGACACAAAAAAAGATCACAAATCGGGTCTTAGTATTTAATCCGGCAAATGTAAAGGCAAAAATTGGCAAAAATTCTCAATGTGGTCGGAGGCGACCACATTGAGTTACCGGGTAGTACCGACGAACATTGGAAAAGTCTTTCCAATGTTCGTCGGTACTACCCGGTAACTCATTTTTTCTTGAATAAATTGAACAAAAAAATCATAAGAAACTTGTATTTGTTCATTCAGGACCGCTGCAAAGAGTTCGACGTTTCATTCGACTCTAAGGTGGTAATGACAGACGACGACCGAATGACGGGGCAGGTTTTTCAGGACGTTTTTGGATATCACGCCAACCATTTTCTTTGCCATTGGCACGTGCAAAGGAATTGGACGTAGCCAATAAAGAAGTTAACACCGCTTCTTTTTTTTCACTCTTGAAGAAAAAGGAAGATTAACAAAAGGACTAAAAAGGAAGTTAAACGATCAATATATATGAGGATGAAAACATTTTAATTTTCTCTCTCCAAGTTTTTCACTCTCGGTTCCGACCACCATGCGGCACACAACCAACACATCCACAGTTCCGCTTAAATTAATTCCTCTGCCGAAAATTTAATCTTAGATCACTTCGCGTGGTTCAATATTGGGAACGTAGCCGATAACCTCATCGCTCTTTACCGGAAGCGTCTTAGGAATCCTCTTCGGTTCTATCATTGTCAGACACGATGATGAGGCTCCCGATCTAAGGTTTGTAGTCTTGGACGTCAGCATATCGCGACGTCATACACCGCTACTACAGACACGACCATGTTCATGGAATCGTACCACTACAAACTAAAGACGCCTTACATGAAGAGGAAGCCAAACCTTAGGATTTTTATGAACCTGTACAATATGAATTGTACTAGTTGATAAAAGTTCTAATGATAGTAGAATTGTGCAAGTACGGCAAGGTAGGCAGCACTCAGTTACAAAGCAGAAAGAATTTTGGGCATGCATAGACAGGTTCTTAAAGAACGCGTCGGCTTATTTGAATTTAGATTGCAGTTAAGGTAAAGGTAGGGCAGTGTGACCGTCTGGAAAGTGTGACTTTCACATTTTAAATCATATCAACACGCACATTGAAAATTCGGTTTCGTAGGAATATATACACCAGATAATGATATATTTATTCGCACAAAACGGATTTTTACGCACATGGTAAAGTCACACTTTTCAGACGGTCTGAATTCTTTTCCTGTTCTGAATAATGCCATTGTAGATATTATGCACGATATTTTAGAAGGGATTCTGCGATATGAACTGGCTTTTATGTTAAAAGATTTCTTTTACGGCAGCAACCAGATTAAAAAACAGATTATCCGGAATAGCTCGAGTCAAATCTTAATATATATTTTTAAATATGTAGACATTTTTCCAGGAATTCTTCATGATAGGAATTGAATCACCTTGATTAAAATTTAAAAAAAGAAAAAAATATGGCAGAAACTAAATATTAGAGTGAATAATAGAGTCTACACTTATTCTCGTTAAAATAGTTTATTAGTTCATAAGTTAAACATCAGGAGTGAGGGAATTGGACAAAGTTAAGTTAAGTTCCATCATTTTTGGCGTAGTTCGAAAATTCAGGAATTTTTTTTTTTTAATTTTAAATAATAATATTATAATATTTAATATTCTAAAAGTGTAAGAGAAATCATCGTCGAAAATTGTCGAATGCTCCTTTGGTTACCACGAAATTTAGTAGCGTAGCGTGGATTGGTTTAGCAAGTCAAAAATAAATAACTGAGTAAAAAGAAAAACTGACGAACTAAATGTTGTGCTGAAAGAGATAATTTTTTTTTTCACGGCGAGGAACTGATAAAATTTTTTTTTTTTCTTTGTTAGACTTTTTATTTTAAAAAAAGTGGTCGAGTTAAAGGAAATAATAATCACATGAGTTAAAATTGTGATGAGTTAAGAAAGTTAAAGTAGAATCAAAGTGTTTTTGAAAATCATCGTATTTTCCGAAATCAACTTGCTCTCGCCAGAATCGAATAACGTCGAGGATTTTTTGGATTGCGTGGAATATCAGGCCTAAAGGCGTAGTGAACGCCGTTATCAGACTGTTCGATATGACCACTTTTTGATACGATAAGCGATAAATTATCGATAAGCCTTATCGATAAGACTTCACGCTATATCGATAAGCCTTTCGCCTCTTATCGATAATTTATCGCTTATCGTATCAAAAAGTGGTCATATCGAACAGCCCTAAATAGCGTGTCCTTTCGCGGAAGCTTAAGAGCAACAGATCCTGAGACTACTTTCGGCGTATCCTCCTACTACTCCAATCTTCCTCATCCTCCATCTGGGAGCGGAAAATATCACAGGAAAGCCTATAGAATCGGCGGATCAACTCGCTTCTGGCAATGACCGGTTATTCATGCACCTACGAAACTTTTTTAACGTCTCGCTCATTATTATATCTCCCCTCCCCCGGGATGATTATTTACACGGAAATATGTATCTACTCGATAGAATCCTTAAGCAAACGGTTAAACCTTACAGGCCTCAGGTATCGCTTCTTCACGCTTACGACAAATTCCGAATATGCGAAAATGGTCTCCATCGTCAAAACCCGGACCTGTTCCTGGATGATATGGTCCACCTCTCCACGGCCGGTTACTTGCTCCTCTGAGACTTGCTCACGCAAGCCATAAACCACGCGAAGTTCCCCTTGGTATAAGGAGTTGTAAATGAACGAGGGGATATAAATCATTTTTCGTATCGCTTAGAAACCGGAATATCCTACATTTAGTTACCGTCTCTCTATCGGGTTAGAGTTAGTGAGGAAAGCATTAAACCCTAATTCTCAACTTATATTTGTAATGATTAGGCCTAATCCTTAATTTTAGATCAACAACGGCCGCTCCCTTCCCGGGAGATGAGATAGCGGATTACTGGATCCAGGATTTTATGGCCGAAGCCTCACAAACATCTACCTTCAGTACCGCTTTAATGATTAAACCAGCGTCTAGCCACCTAACCAATTACGATTCCACCAGGGTCACTCAGATGGCCATCGATAGCGTGGCAAAGGAAAATGATCGACTTACGGCAGAGAATCAGAGGCTCAGATCAGAAAACTTCGAACAACTGCAATATATCCGCGAGCTAAAGAAAAAGCTCGAAGGCAGAGAAACCCCGGCCTATTGGACGAGGTAGGATAACGCGTTTCGCCAGGGAAACCTCTCAGTTATCGCCACAGAAAAGCTGGGGGAGAAGCTGCAAGGGTTAAGGATCCTCGACGCGGATTGGGTCGAGAAGAATCCCACTCTCCGTCCACGGTGGGGATGCTGGAACTTTGGCCGTGCCGCACGGCCATTTTCTCCGCCTATTCTTTTAACGACCATCAGACAGGACGGTTCAACAGAAAATCGACCAGACGTGAGTATAGATTTTAAGATATTAAACTTGTGATAACTTTGTGTTAATACCTGGGAATCATTTCCCAGGTCGGTTTTCTTTTTCTTTCATAATTTTTTGCGTATATTGTTAGTGTGGGTTAAGGAAATTTAAGATTAGAAATCATGACTAATAAAAACTTCCTTTCTTTTCTTTCTTTAGTCCAAGAAATGGCGGAGCTCTTCGCGTCCCTGCAGGGCGAACCGCAGGAGATGAAAGAAGTCATCATGAGTGTCTTAGGAAGTAGTGCAGAGACAAGTAGGTTCCTGCGAAGCTACTTGGAAGTACGTGGAATAGAGGAAGCACAAATTTTCTGTACTAACCTCATCTCAAGATGCCATATTGCACTTATTTTGTATCCACTTTTTTATTTTATCTTCTTAGGAATGAAGACGATGAGACAGAATTGGGACCGACGACTAGTTCAAGAACGCCGAGGACGCCGACTAGTTCAAGAACGCCGAGGACGCCGACATCCAGGACTGCTACATGGAGGAGAAGCGGATCTTCTGGAAGGAAAAGCAGGACTTCGCAAACGAGTCCTACGCCGTCAGCCACTTCTCGTTAGGTAGGGGCTTCAAATTCAATTTAAAATTAATGTAACTTGTCCCTACACAATAATTATAACCTTCTTTTTTTAGAATTAAGGGAACATCCTAGTCGCCAGCCTTCGTTGTCCACGAATGGATGGGGCTTGCCAGTGACCTGACAGACATATATCATCGCTGCAAAAAAATTAAGAGCGAAAGGAGCATAATCGCAATAAGGAAAAAATTAAAGTGCATTTTTTCCGTTATCAGAGATGAGGAAGAAATGTAAAATGTAAGAAATGTAAAAATGTATATTAATTTTTTCTTACGGTAAAAAAATTTTGATAACTGTTAAAAAAGTGAGATACAATATATTTCAACATAGTTGAAAGTTGTTCTGATAGTTGAAAGTTATTTTGATTATTTTAAATTGAGCCTTTAGCTAATTGGCAGTTGTTTTACGAATGACTTCAATTCACTGAGTTGTTATTTTTTTTTTTTTTTTTTTCTCAGAAGTTTAGTGGTTAATTTTTTTTTTTTTTTCTATATTAATTTTTACGGACTGACCCTTAGCTCCTTTTACTTTATTTTTATTTATTTATTTATTTTTTTTTTTTTCACATACTGACGTCGCTTCGATAACTCCACGACGTTCACCAAATTCATTAACGAAGAAGACCAGGGAATGAAAAAATCGCTAATCCAAGAGCAACTACGCTTTAGTTTTGGTGACGTAGATGACCGGGAAAAGCATGTGATAAGAGAAAAAAAAAATTTTATATCACAAAGAGGCAAATTCGGGACAAATGCCGCAACAAGCAACGTAAAAAACATAATAAAAACGATTTGGATATGGTGACTGAGTTAATGGGCAGTTATTCAAATAACGAACACTATCCGGTCTTAGTATTTAAGCCGGCAAACGTAAAGGCCGAAATTGGCAAAGATTATTTTCACGACGACCCTTCCCTCGTCGCCGTAACCCTTCAAACGAAAGAGCAACTCCTTATGATGTGCTCACAGGTTGATGCACATCGATTCAACACATGACGTCAGCACGCATGGTTTTAACCTACTTAATGTGGTCGCCCCCGACGAACATTGGAAAAGCCTTTCCAATGTTCGTCGGTACTACCCGGTAGCTCATTTCTTCTTAAATAAACTGAACAAAAAAATCATAAGAAACTTGTTTTCGTTCATTCAGGACCGCCGCAAAAGAGTTCGACGTTTCATTCGAGCCAAAGGCGGTAATGACAGACGACGACCGAATGACGGGGCAGGCTTTTCAGGAAGTTTTTGGATATCAAGTCAACCATTTTCTTTGCCATTGGCACGTGCAAAGGAATTGGACCTGGCCAATAAAAAAGTAACAGAATTCAGTGAAATATTATTTTTTGCTGTTTGCTGATAATAATATATTGTCAAAGTGCAATACTAAGAATAACTTTAAATAAATTGTATTACAAAATTACAAACTTTGAAACACAATTTTTTTTTCAGATTCTGACTCGGATTTCAATTTAGACAAAACCAGTTCTTCTTCATCAAAAACATTTGGGATTACAAAGTATTCAGAAATCATACCTGATGAGGTTAGTACAAGTTAATACTTTCTCATAAAAATCAATGATGTAATTTGCTTACCAAATTCGATTTTAAATTCGATTAAGAAGCCTTGGAGCAGCATCCGTCACTTTTTTGGAAAACCGTATAACGAAAAGATGATAAGCGGGAACACAAAAAACGGTGAATTACATACGAACGTTTCGATGAAGAATTGGAATTTTTGATCCCATTTATTTCTCGCGGAGGAATGTAAGTAAATTAATTGTGAAGTTTGGGAATTTTTCAACAAAATATTTTTAATTAAAAACTAATTTCTATTCGTTAGAAACTTAAAAAAGAAAGATGTAAGTGTCATTGGAGGTGCAGATTGGGATTCTCTAAAATTTCATAAAGCATTGTCAAATGCTTTATTGGATGAAATTAGAGCCAGGGAGGATCGAAAAAACGGCCAGTGAAAATGGAGAGCAAAAAGGTGAAGGTGCGAAAGTTTTAAAAGCCTTTGACGTTAAAAAAATGAGTTTTCTCATCAAGTTGCTCTTGGCAAAAATAAGAAGTGATAGGAAAATCGCCATTGCAGCTGCTTCTTCGGGCACTGGTACTGGAGGTAAAACAGTGCACGCACGGCCTTCAGATTGCTCATAGATCTTAACTACCATGAAAGTCCTGTTTGTGCCATATCCAAACAAAGTGCTCAAGGAAAGGTTCTCAGAGACGCCTTTCTTATCGTCTGGGACGAATGCACAATGTCTCATAAAAAGCTGCTGAAACTTGAGTTGGACGTTATCGGATTTGCGAAGTGACAGCAGCGTCGTCATGGGAAGAGTAACAGTTCTTTTCTCAGGCGACTTCAGACAAACTTTACTTGTTATTCGGATTCCCAGAGGCACAAGAGCAGACGAAGTAAATTCTTGCCTCAAAATATCCTTTGTTTGGCCTCATATTCGGAAGCTAAATTTTTCCACAAATATAAAGGTTCAAATAGGAGTCGATGCCAAGGCCGAAGATATTCTGTATAATATTTGGTTCTCTTACACACTGGGATCGAAAGAAAAGATTCGTCTTGTTACGAGACAAGACCTAAATAAGCAATCTTACGATTTACGAGACAACGGCGTATATCATCCAAACGATGCTGTCATGCTTGGATGGAAGATACCAACAACAACCAACAGAAAGCATCTTCTCCCATTCTTCTATATAAACCGCAAAATATGGCAGACGATTTTGCACTAATCATGATGGACGAAGGCAAAAAAAAATGCTGCAGTTGTACGGGGGAAAAGCCATTACTTTCGATGGAACCCATGGAATGGTGTACGAAGGTTTTCAGCTTACAACAATCCTGGTTTTAGATGACCTAAATGAGGGGTTTCCAGCAGCCTTTTTAATAACAGTCACCGAACGGATGCTCTCTTTGTTTTTTTCCACCGTTGAAAAGCACGCGGGAGTCATAAAAATGGATTTTTTTATGAAAGACATGGAAGGAGCGTTTTATGAAGCTTGGGTGACAGTAATGCCCCGACCAAACACTCTTCTACATTGCTGTTGGCACGTGGACAGAGCGTGGAAAAAAAAACATAAAGGAGAAAACTACAAAAGTCAGTGATATGGTAGAAATATATAAAATTTTGAAAACGATACAATATGAGTTAGATGTAGAAGCATTCAAAAACCTTATGCCTGCATTTTTATCGTATATGGAGAAGCGACCGAGATTAGAAAAACTCAGTACATACTTCACGAAATATACGGTAAAAACCCCAAACTATGGGCTCTTTGTCATCGTAAGCACATGTTGCTTAATGGCAATAATCACTTGGAATCTTATCACAAACATTTGAAAGGCATCTATTGAAAAAGAAAAGAAATAAAGAGCCGACAAAAGTTTACATGCAATCATGAAACTTGTAAGCCACAAGAAGCATAAGCAAGTAATAGCCCGAGAAAAGGGAAAAATTTCAATAAAAATCACCGCGATCAGAAAGAAACACAAAAAGTCGCTCGACCACCTTCTGACAACGGTCGTGGCCGCTGAAGCCGGGAAAATGTTGCTGGTGGCGCCTCAAAGTCCTGGCAAACAGACGCATCACGAAGTCCGAAAATCAAGGACATTCTGTCCAGCATTGAAAGTCAGGATGATGCTATAATGCTGGAGAGAAACCTAACGAGGTTTCAAATTAAACTTACAAGCTAAAAAATTGCCCTCGAGGCTTCGCTTCGCTCAGCCCCGTGGGTAGAAATCAAGAATTTTCCACGGACATGCAGTAAATATCAAAAGATTATATGTATAGTTTAAATTCCCCACAACTGAGGGTATAAAATATTTATTATATGCGAAATAGAAAACTCAAAAACTTCATTAATCTTTTTCAAAACAAAGAAAGACGGGAATTAGGGTTAAAAAAACCCAAGACAAACCTTTCGTAAATATGATGGAGATATTATCTCCATAATGATATATGTGTTAATATAATAATGTTGTTTTGATTCTTGAAAAGTTCTTTTTATGAAAACCGAGAATGAAAAGTCTGTATTAATAGAAAGAAATCCAGAGTAAAACAATTGCCAGTTTTTTTTTTTTTTTTTTTTTTTTTTTTCCCTTCATTAGAGACATTTTTTCTGGTGAAAGTTCAATGGAACAATATTAAAATAGCTTGGTAAAATACCCAAGTTATGTAGGAAAATTACCGAGACTACGGTAAAATCCGTATTAAATAACTAAAAAATAGGGTAGTAAAATTACCACGACTCCAGGTAAAATATTCAAGGAGCTGGGATAAATTACCACGATTTAGTTCGGTAAAATTACCGGCCGGTTTTAACGTTTGAGTTACCATCCTTTTTGGTGAAATCACCAGTTTTTTTTTTTTTTTTTTTTACAGTGAGGAAGAGTTTTAATTTTTACAAACTTTTGCAAAATTTTTTTAATTTTTTTTTTTTTTTTTTTTCTTAAATCGGTTGAAAATTTAAAAAAAAGAGTGAACCACCCCCGGAAAGGGCAAAATATCAAAACCTCGAAATAAACGAGGGTGAAGTGGGTGAAATAACTATAGAGATATACAGAGACTTAATTTCTAAATTAAAATTAGAATCTAAAACAATTTTTGTATTTTCACAGCACCAGGTCTAAATCCAGCAACATCAGTTAATGACAATATCACATCGATATTCAATGGGAATAATTCTAAAAAAAAAAACTACATACCGATTGACTTGTCAAAAACCATTCCTCAAGACTTCGAAAATAATAAGAATAATACTTCAATTAAGATACCATCCGTGAAGAAAGCCGATCGCGTGGCGTGTCTTACTGACAAACCTTTGCTTGGCTAATAATGAAGAGACTTTAGTAAAGGAAAATGCGAAAAATAGACTGTTGTGTCCTATGTGTAGCGTAGGGCCGAATTCGAAAGCTCTTTTTCAAAACAATATACAAAAATCTAAAATGAATCGGCGTTATTAATTTTACAATAAAAAGGTAGCGTTTATCTACTTCACTTAAGGAATTAGATGTTGTCAGGAATGCAGCAGCATTTAGAAAAGATTTTACAAGATGATACTGACAACGGCAGAGAAAATAGCGCGAGAAATAATTTCAAAATAAGGAAATGCTTTCGAAACAATAATAGAAAGAAACGGAGAGGAGGTTGCGCTGGACAGTGGATTTTCAAGCTTGAAATACAGAATATACGATGTCGCCAGATACCGTAATAGGGGAGCAAAAAAGAAAAAAGCAGACGCAAGTTCAGAATCGTCAGAAAATGTGGATGATCCCCCTGCCGACAATCAAAATCTCAAAATCGGCCACGTTGGAATAAATGCTAAAGTGTTAATATGATACTCGATTTAATTTACCGACGTTTAAATTACAATCAAATGATTAGCATCACATTTTTTAATCTTTTATTTGTTTTTATCATTTCAGATTTTTCCTACATATCAATTCTGTATCCTGGACCAAAAGAAAAGGAACTTGGCCAAAGTAATTTTGATTTTTTATCGAAATATTCACGAATTTTTTGTCAAATGCAATGAAAAGCTCAATCCACCAAAAAATTCCGATGGACCGATGAAGAAAGAAAATTTGCGATCTCAGGCAGGCACAGCAACACCTAGAAGTGGTTCAATTCCAGTAGCCTTACCAATAGACGAAATTACGACTTTGGGATTCCAAAACTGCAAAAACCTTCCGATTATGGAGCTAGAGCTGATACGAAATGTTGCCCTATTCATGGGGCGGGTAGGGACAGAAAAATCGTCAGAGTCAGCAGAACGAATGGCGGGACATATTATTCCGAAATACCCGGAAGCATTTAAAGTAAAACTGGAGGATGTTGTCGGTCAAACAGTTGTTTGTAGAGGCTTGAAGTCTTTAAATACAAGAATTTACGACAGAGATCGATACAGAGATCGATCAAAGAAAACCGGAAGATAAGTTTCAAATAAAGATTCAATCGCTGATGACCTCATGACTGTGAAGCGGAGCAGCAATGAGCGATACAGTTGCGGTTGCATGAGCATGCATGCTGTAGTAGAAGTTACAGTACACAGTAAACTTCTACTACACAGTTAACAGTAAACTTCTACTACAGGGTCCTCCACAAAGCCGTCTGAGCAGCCATCACTTTTTGTCTCTGAAGCATCAATATACACTTGGCACACTTGCTTACAGTACCTTTTGTGATTTTTCAATCCGACTTTTATGTCGTGATTTCGGCACCTCGAACAATTCGGCGGGATTCGCACGGTGGATCTTGGACTAATACTGTTGCTGCTGATAGCAGAAGCAATATTGACTTGATCGGTTTTGGGGTTGTCCCCATTTTCCGCCACCTTCCAATTTCCATGTTATAACTAAGTTTAAATATTTCAAGTTATCAAGGAAAGTCGATCGCATAATTATTATGCGATCGACTTTCCTTGATAACTTGAAATATTTAAATTCATAATTCGCAATTATTGCGATTGAGAATTTTATTTTTTAAAAACAGAAATTGATGTTCTAAAACATTATGACTATTTTCTTGTTCTACAACCCAATATTTTTCGTCCGTGTCTTTGTGCCAATTCTGTACGTCAGAGCCAAAAGGTTCAATATGCAAATTAAAGATGTCCGCTAAACGTTGTTTACCCACAACAAACGGCCATCTTGAATTTGCATATCGAACTTTCTGGTTCTACCGTACAGAATTTCTGTGTTAAATGATTTCGGTAGCCGGCGGTAGCCGAAGATTTTCACTTCTTTACATGACATTCTTGCCTACGATAACTTTCTTTTCGTCTGGTTCAGGCGTATCAGACCGCATATTTTCATTAATTATGAATTTACAAATTGATTTTTTAACTTTGTCTTGGGGCATCAATTTAACGAGAATAAACATATATTAAGAGAAGGTTTCATGCACGTAGTCCCTTTCTGCATTAAAGTATCGCGAGGAATGGCTTTTTTGTTAATATTTTGCTTTCTAAGCAAAATATTGAAATTCTGTACACATGAAACCCTAGGTAATAATTTTCCTCATCTTTTGACATAAAATTCATATTTTTTCAGGTGAAATTGAAACCATTATTTTGTTTCAAAAATTTTTTTATAATTTTTTTTTTCAAACCCAAAAGCCGGCTTTAATTTCTTTTGGAAAAATGTGAACTTGGTGTCAAAAAATAGAGAAAAACATTGTTTAGGGTTTTGTGTGTACAAAATTTTGATTTTTGGCCTGGGAAGAAAAATATGTAAAAAACAGCCATTCCTTCCGGCATCCGTGAAGCCTCCTCTTAAGTGTGTTACCTGCTTTTTGGGATGCACTTTTCCTACGGAACAAAAATGCTAGAAAATTTTTAAATTAAACCTTGTCAGCTGGTTAGCTTCTTCGTCATCGCGATCAAGGTCCCGAAAAAAACTTTCATTGCAATCACAAATAATGGAGCCAGAAGATGCAAGAGTGGAAGAAAAAAAAACCAGTTAGTTTTTTTTGTTTTGTTTTAATATTTTTTTTTTTTTTTTATATTATTTAATTTAATTTAATTTATTTATTTCTTTATTTATTTTTGCAGATCAGATAAAAAAGAACGACGATGAGATTTTGGAAAATCATCCTTGGTTAGCTTCTTTGTTATCGCAATCAAGGTCCCAAAAAAAACTTGTAGAGTACATTGCATTTACTGCATGCAACTGAACATTTTGTACAACACGATTTTTCTTTTTTCATTTTTTTCTGTGCATATGGCTCCGAGCTTCCACAATTTCGGGAGTGAGAAACCGGAATGACCCAGTCTGTCGCCCGGTCAGAACGGTGACGGCCCTGCCCTGGCTGCCGGGTCATGGTCGATTCGGCATCAGAACGGGCTTCGACGCTATAAGGGCGATGGCTCAGACCCGCAAGTTCAGAATGTGTTGTCATGAATCTCCTAAACTACGTCCAGGATTATTGGTTAAAGGGGTTTGGGGAAAACAATTCGTCTGTTTGCGGCTGCCCGAATCGGAGCAGGGAGCCAGGGAGCGAATGCTGCTATCGGACCAACTGCCCTCCTAAGCGAAATGGTCCTAAGTCCATTTATTTTTTTTTTCGAGTTATTGATACCTTTGAATTCCTTACGACATTCTCTACCGTACCGTATATGTTATTTCAATGAATCCGAAACCAATCTAGAGAAAATTTCAGTTTTAAAAATATATTTTGTATATAAACATGTTTATAAAAATATTTTTATTTGTTGTTTTCTCAAAACAAAAAAAGTTGGACTTAGGACCATTTTGCTTAGGAGGGCAGCCAAGACGGACACCAGTAGAGTTTATTGGTAAGTTTTTACCCTTTTACTCCGCTTCGGAAAAAGGAGGAAGCAAAACGCGCACTCGTAGATTTGGATGATCGCAACCACCCTAATCGGATAAAAATGCACATCATCTTCGGGACAGCGAGGAATTCTGGATCAAACGAATATAACGACAAGCCTTCGCTCGTGAAATTACGGCGTTAGAAAACGAAAAGCCGTTACCACCGAACAATGCACTCCTCAAACTCAATCCCAAGCTGAACGCTGGTGGTAGACTCCGCGAGGGAGGCAGGTTAGACAATGATCGTGTGCCTTACGGTGAAATTCACCCTATTATTCGTCCTAAAGACTCGCCTTTTTCTCGACCTTTAATTGCGAATGCTCACGTTCACATACTTCACGGTAGTATACAGTTCACCATGAGTGTTCTTCGTCGCCGATTCTGGATCCTAGGAATGCGAAACGCCGTGAAAAGTTACATTCACCGGTGTCTTCGCTTGTTTGTTACGGGAAGAAAGCTCAAGTGCAAATGATGGGTATGCTCCCGGACTCCCGGGTTCAACATTAATAAGAGGGAAAACCTAAGTACAACTACGTGCGATTTATTAGATAATCATTGGCCTTATCTGAAAGAGAGGCACCATTTCCACAAACACGCCTCAATGCTGATCGGACAAAACGTCGAGGACGTTTGGAGGCAGAAAGAGCTAAAAAAAAACGTCAATGAGCATTGGTCATTGACCATAGTATTTGTAGAAAGGGAGTGCAAGATAAGAGCGGTGAAAAAAACTTTCTCTCATTCTTTTTGGCAATTCTTGGAGGAGCTCCAAAAGGCGAAGTGCGCCAGCAAAGAGCTGGGATCGGAGGTGCAGAAAAAAGTTTGCCTTTTTCCCATGCTGACCGAATATTTTGGAGAAGAAAATTTTTTTACTATTTTTCTAAGCATATCTTCAACGGTATTGTTAAGTTGGTAAACTTAGATTTTTATTTTATATATGTAAATGTGGCGCGCTCTGTAAAAGTAAAAGAAATGTTCCTTTGTTTGTTCCAATGAAAGCTACGTCAATGCCAAAACAATGAAATATATATTAGATTTTAAGTTAAGTTGATCGTTTTTATTCTGAATGTCGATTCCCAAACCTAAAACTTAATAGGTTATGGGCCCAGCAAGCTTTGATTTACACGGAATAAAAGGACGGCCTGTGGCTCAACCAGTACGAGCGCCCGTCTCCGACCACCGAACCTTTGGTTCGAATCCTGCCTACACCTAGTAATCTTTTCTCTCGATCGGTTTCGCTTCGACTTCGTCGAAGTTATCGACTGCAATTTCAATCTCCTATTGAGACATAAAGATAAAAGTTAAGTTTGGATGGATTAAAGTGATCGGATGAATTGATGATTTGATTGATTGAATAATAATAAAGTAAGTATAATTGCAGGTGCGTTGGATTAAAAATCACCCATCAATATTTTATATTTTGAACAAAAGAAATTAGTTTAGGAAACATTGGAGAAAAAGCAAGGCATTTCCATACTCGAAGGATGATTTAAGAGACAAATCGGTAAAGATTCAAACTTCAAAAAAAAAAATGTCGGTGGAACATGGCAAATATTGACTTTGCTAAAATTATTACCCCTCCTGATTGGAGATAAAAGTTTCTGGTCCGGAAGATGAAGTTTGGAATTGTTTTCTTCTACTAAGGGAGATCGTAGAAATTGTATGCGTTCCAGAAACTCATAAAACTTATGTCCCCGTACTTGAAAACCCTTATCGACGAATATTTAAATGATAGACATCGCCTTTTTCCACAAGCAAAATTAAGGTCAAAACATCATTATTTAACGCATTATCATCTTTTTATAACTCTTTTTGGGCCTCTAATACAAGGTTCAACTTTGCGATTTGAATCGAAACACACATTTTTGAAAAATGTCACACATTTTTTAATGGCACGTTTCAGTACTTCATCTATAAAAGAAACTATCGAATTACTTATGTCAAACGAATGTTTATGTGAATATATAAGTGATAAGAGAAACTTTGTAAATAATACTGACTGAATTATAATGTAATAAACGAAACGTCGGTTAAGAAAAAGTAGTGCCTATTATAAATGAAGCGGGAAAAAGGATCAGAGTCCATGTTTTTGTTTACACTTAGATCTTATGTTTAGCTTTTGTCAAAGCATTCAAAACAAAAACATGGACTCTGATCCTTTTTCCCGCTTGCTCTTCAAATGTGATTGGTTGCTACACGTTACTGATGGTTCGCTATATAAAACGAATATTCTTGTTTTGGAAGGTGCTATTTTATTCATGCAACTTTATTATGAGGAGGTGCAAGTAAGCCATCCTTTGGTAACAAAAAAACACAAATATAATACAGAATGCATATATTTTACTTTAAAAAATTTACCGGCTTACATGAATTCTAAATTAGAAAACATATTTATTGCAGCAATTTTTAAATCGGACTTATTAAAAAAATATAAATTTGACGCTTTTTTAAGACCTCTTGTTGATGATCTAAAGATAATTGAATCAAAAGGGACAAGTGCACTGTACGATTATTACTTTGTAACAACTACTTTTCTTAAGTTAATTTTTTTTGCCGTTGTTAATCTTTAACATGGATCAATATTTAATTAATATAGATTCAAAAATAATTAAAAAGAGTCTAACTGATGACGGTTTTGAAATTAAACTTGCAGAAACTGAGAAATCGAGCGGTGTGTGCACTGCTAGACCGAACGTGGACGAGAGTTTGAATGATGAAAATAAGCAAGACCTATCTTTGCGGCCTTTCCGTCAGTTTATTCCGATCGTTATGATATAGGCAGCTATTTAAACAGGCTAGATTTATTAATTTAAGTGGATTAGTAAGGTCTTGTGAAAAGATTTTTAACTAATGAGATCCAGTCTCCGAAAATCGCAGGGATGCACCGGTATAATTTATTAGAGCCCTTAAATAAAATAAAGCCTGTCAAAAAAAAACTTGGCCAGTTCCTTTAAAAAAAAGTTATTGAAAATCTTTAAATTTTTTGAATCTTAGAAAATTTGCACAACTCCCCATCCCCCGAACAAAAATCATGGACCCGCCAGTGCTATCATGGTGTATCCCCAGCTCACGATTAACTGGAAGGAACCGTACCCTCAGAAGTTAAATTGTTTTTGACTGAGATGATTACTAAAAATGTTAGTAATGTCGACGAAATTAACCGACGAATTAATACCTTTAAATACGGATATTATGACATTAAAAATAAGCCGAGTCTTATCGGTTTAGATTAAGGGAACAAAATCAATCAGAAAGCAGCTCAAAAGTGGTGTCTTTTTCGCATTTTGCCTCTTTTAATCGGAGACCTTGTGACAGATAAGTGTTCAAACAAAAAAAAAATCATTAATTTTTATTTTGCATTAAATCATTAATTGCAGCCTACATAAAGGTCACAATAAAAAGACCGAAACGTTGGTGAATCGATAGATAATGTTCATTTTATCAGTTCCTACTCTCAATAATTAGGATAATAAGAATATTGATTCGGAACACGAATCTTAATTAGATAAAAAAAATCATGCATACAATGAGGATTTTTACGGCAAACTAAATCCGCTAGGGGGGCTCTGGCTGCTATCATGGTAAAATGGCGGCCGGCTTCGGATTGGTCAATAAATATTCCCTTCTCATATTAATGTCAATCCGAAGCCGGCCGCCATTTTACCACGATAGCAGCCAGAGCCCTCCTAGCGGATTCAGTTTGCCGTAAAAATCCTCATTTAAATTATCAAAAAAAAAAAAAAAAATCATATTTTAAATTTAAAAAAAACATAAGTTTCAGATAAATTTTCCAAAAAATTATTTTTTACATTCTAAAAAGAGAGGTGAATTTATCTTAAATTTTAATCAACAGTTTCAAAAAAAACCGAAGCGGGCAAGAAGAGGACCCGAAGTCCAGTTTCTCGGGATCACCAAGATGACCGAGGAGACGAGACAAGCTCTTCGGCTTCATATAAGGAAACATATCAGACGTCTTTCCCTGAAAGAGGAAGTATCAATAAAAGATGGTAGAAGCACCCACAAACTCTGACGTACCTCCCCCGATAGTCCAACACAACGAGGAGTTGGAAAAAGTCAGCGCCCAAATCGACGCCCTCCTAGAAAAGCAGTGGCAGGAGGACCTCGAGAATAAAAAAAAAAAAAAAAAGAGGAAAGCAAGCAGAAGTTCATCTCTTGTCAGTACTCAGATCAAAGAAAAACCACCTCAAGAACCGGAGGGTGCCACCCATAAACTCCAAGGAGGGTCAAAATAAACTTGACCAAAGTAAATTTAATTTTTTACCGAAATTTCCACGAATTTTGTCAAATGCAATGGAAAGCTCAATCCACCAAAAAATTCCGATGGACCGATGAAGAAAGAAAATTTGCGAGGTCCATTTCCAAAAATTTTAAAAATGGACATCTTCAGTTCTGAGAATGATGGCACCTTCTAGAGACTCAATTATAGAACGTGAATTTTGACTTCAGCCCCTAAAACTTTATCTCATGGCAGGGGCACCAAAAGTGTGGATATCTGAGGATACCACACGGATAAATGGTCGAGTACAGTACGACTCAAAAAAAAATCAGATTGTCAGACAGATCTCGCAGAAAAACACTTATCCGGCGGTTTCTGCGGATGTAATAAAAAGTATTTTCCTGAGAAGGGTGTGGCTGGTAATGCCTACTGCTTCATGGCACAACCCTTAGTCGAAAATTCATCTCCGTTCTGTTTATCACTTTTCACCACGAAAATGGTATGATTAAAAGTATTTATAGTTTTCTTGAGGGATTTAAAATTTTATCGACCACATTAGTACAAATAGTACGACAGCCCTTAGAAAAAAGATTCCCGAACGAAAAATAAAATAAAACTATTATAAAAGTTAAAGGATCCAATTGAGGAATTTCAGAAACCAAGTTGACCGCCGAGTAAACAAAATTGTAAAAAAAAATTAGGATAAAATACATGCATCAAAGGATACACATGACAATGTCAGTATTATTCTCAATGTCGATAAATGTGGAAATGCAATGAATCGACCATAACACATATTTTGCTGCCAAACTGCAACAAAACCAAAAACTCTTTTCAGCTGAATAGCTGTGTATGTGAAGCATAGTACAATATAGTTAAATTAATATGTTTGTTTATTTATTTTCCCAGGTGGAAATTAATCCAGACTGCGGGATATTTATTAGTAAATCTTCTGTGTCCTCCATAAAACTTAAAGCTGCAAATGATGCTGCTCAGCTCATCAAAGACGTTTTGCTGGAAATTTATGGAGAAGAAACCTTTAAAAAGAAATATCAGTTCTTGGAAAAAGAGACGCCAACGAAGTGCCAAAAGCGTTGTATGATGGGCTTTTGTGTAAGTTTTAATTTAAAATTCAGTTAGAAGAATGAGCATTTGTTTGTGTATTCCTATTATTATGGTGATCCTGATTTAACTGATTTTTTTTTTTTTTATCCTGTTTTTTCCAGGTTATGCAAATGCCTACAGGAAACCTGATGCTAAATTGCTAGAAGTCAAGAGCAAAAACAGATACTATAAACAAAAAATGCGCCTATGCCAGGCAAAAAGATCTGCCGAAACAGCAGAAACAAGAACATTTCAACCCTCCTAACAAGGTTAGGGGGGAAAAGTCATAAGAAAAAAATATGTAAATGGGGATAACAAAAAAATGTAAATTAAATAAGTTTCATAAAACTTACTAATAAAAATATAAATAAAAATTAATTAAAAATAATTAATTGCTTTGATTGTTTTTATAGACATTCCTGAGGTAGGTCCCATACGGTCTTATACACTTATAAGAGAAAATGAATGTAAAAGCCTTTTTATTTTTAAAGGAACACCTCTTTATGGACAAAGAAACGCTAATTCCAAATTTGTAATTTCAGACAAATCATTTAATGAAGTAAATAAAAAATGATTCATTAGACGAGTTAGTAAAATGTTTAAAGATGAAAAAAAGTTGCAAGGAATATTTGCAGCATATTTACAACATACGATATCAATTTAAAACCATAAGCCGCACACAAACTCAAAAACTAAAATTTTTGTTATTTTGTTTATTTATTATGACATTTTTTTTTTTCAGCATGTAAACAATTGAAGAGTAAGCGGGAAAAAGGATCAGAGTCCATTGTTTATGTTTACACTTAAATCTTAAGTTTAGCTTTTGTCAAAGGATTCAAAACAAAAACATGGACTCTGATCCTTTTTCCCGCTTGCTCTTCAATTGTTTTCTTGCTTTTCAGCATAATCAACTTATCATCCGTAATGCAAGGCATTCTGAGAGTTCAGAAGACATTAAAGTAGTTGAAGATTCATGGAATCATGAGTTAGAATCTGTCATAATAGCCAGGTCTACCATATTTTTTCCCCTACTTCTCCAATGCATGTTTGCATGGCAACAGTAAAAACTTGACAAAGGTCTTATTTTTCACGTTTAATGTGAGATATATATACAACTTTACAGAGGCTTTAGCAGCTGATCATTTTTTACTGCTAAAGGATGCTGCCAAATGTACTCATAAATCTTTGGTCCAAAATAAACCTTATTCGAACAAAACAAAACTTAAGGGTTGTGAACATATTACAATAACTTAAGATAGAAAATTCCTTTACAGCACAGTTGTTTTGAAAGGAATAATTGCCTTATGTCAATGACCAGCTTGAAATGGTCATTGACCAGTTTGAAATGGTTATTGACATCTGAGCATTGTTCGTTTTATTATGACTGTGACCTTAAGGAATTTTTCATCTTGGGTTATTATTTTTTTTTTAGAATGCAATTAACTGATTAAATTAATGACTATTTCTAAACCTAAAGGATAAAAGCATTCTTTAAACTCAAAAATGATGCTGCTAGTTTTCAAATTCTGCAGAAGAAAGGTCAACTGATGTTATATCCTTTCTTTGAAGCATAGAGACTTATCCTTCAAAGGACAAGTTGTTCGAATATTTCAAGCATTAAAGAAGGTTTTTGAAGGCTTTAAACATTTGTGTCTAATTATCGAGAAAGGACAAAGAACTCAATGCTTTAAGGAAGGAAAACACATCCCTTAAGTTTGAGCTAGATGAGCTCGACTGCTCCGAAGAAAAAGTCCCTATTTTTTTTTTTAGCAGTACAAGAACTCCCTATCTTTTTTTGGACAGTTGAAAAACTCCCTATCTTTTTTTTGTTAGTGCAAAAGCGATCTATCGTATATAACAACGACCATTTAAATATATCGTTTAAAAGTCGTCAAAAAAAAGATAGGGAGTTTTAAAACTGTCCGAAAAAAGATAGGGAGTTCTTGTACTGCTAAAAAAAAAATAGGGACTTTTTCTTCGGAGCAGTCGAGCTGAAAACAAAAGTTGCAAGTATTTAATTATAAAAAATCATCTTCTCCGGGAAAAAATCATCTCCTCTCTTTACAAGCTCTATCCCTAAAAATTTAGGTTATGAGTTATGTTGTGAAAGAAGTATGTTTAAGGATTGAAATGAAATCACTCTCAGGAAATGATGCTGAATTCAGATTCATCTAAATAACATCCCAAATGATAATTATATGCTACAACTTAACAACCAGAGTCGTTGGTAATCTTCACTTCAGAAACTAAGGTGTATAATTGGATTGGTGGCTGTTGTTCCCAGGATTACTGCTGGGTGATGTAACTTCAGGCACTCACCGCTGACCTCGTTTTGGCATGATCGAGATAAAGAATAATGGTCGAAGAAAATCAATTCAAAAACAATTGAAACATTCATGAAGAATAATCCCAAAACGGATGGCCGTCAATCTCGTACGGCTGAGATTTAATGCATTAAATTGTGGAAAAAAGAAAGCATGGCTTTGGACGCCATATTACACTCAAGGTTAACAAAAAAAAAAAAGTTTCTAAAATAGGCTTACCCCTGTTCATCCTGGAAGCGTTCTGTACGGAAGCGTCCTGGTATCCTACATCGATTCACAATTTCACACCCGCAAAATTAAGAAAATCGCCTTATTAAATGTAAAATAACATTAAATAACTCGTAGAGCTACATTCCGTCGCGAGGTCCAAGCCTTAAACTTTTAAACTGAGCCGAACGACCCCTGCTTTGTTTGACAGAGGGCCCAGAAGGTTAATTTTGAATCCTAACATAATGTGTGTCGCCCATATTTAACTTACGGAAAATCTAGCCAAATAGGTATTGAATGAGCTCTTCATTTAGAGAACATAAATATACAGTACACGAAACCTTCGTATATATACAGTATATAAATACGTATATAAATACGGATATAAATACCAGGCCGTATTTTTTTGTATTTTATTAAGTTTTTATAACTTTGCACTCTTTATGTTATCCAAGGGTATGAAATTCTAAAAAATAAGACCAAGCGGGATTTTTTCTTCCATGTGGATTGGGATTTACCGTAAATAATTTACAAAAATTGTAAAATAAAACAATGCAAGAATGACGATTAGCTGTATGGCGCTTTCTGCAAATGCCGGCCATATTTGTTAATAATGGTTTCTGAAAATGGCGCAAAAAATGGACGCTCGATTGGTTTTATTAAATCAATTTTATCCTTTTAATTAATCATTTTCATTGATATTTTACATTCCTATGTCATTCACAATTAATTAATCTACCATTATGAGTGCAAAAAATTATTCCGGAGCTTTATTTAAAAGAGAAAATAGGGTTTTTAAAAAATATACTAGGGTATAGAAAATATACATGGTATATTTTTTCCAGTATATTTTTGTATATAAATACTATTTATATACAGTATTTATATCCGTATATTTATACATGACATTCTCTATCTTCATTCAGGGCCAGCCTGGAGATCCTCTTTCACGAAGTTGCGACAATTGCCGCCATGTTCTTCTATTATTCTTCTGATGTCAAGGGTCTCCAGATTTTAACCAAGCAATATTTTGTCGAATTTTTTAATTTTTTTCCGCCAGTAAGAAAAAGGTAAATTTTTTGTAAGTGGCTGTTTTATGTTGAATTTTAATCCTCTGCTAGGTCTCTGCCTTATTTTTTAATATTTTTTTAAGCAAATAACCCTCCTTCACAGCCCTGTATAGCCAAGGGGGAGCCAGCAAGGTCAATGCCTTCCTGGCGTTTTTTCTAGAAAAAGAAAAAAAATTGATTATTGCAAAATAGGGATTAGGAAATTACAATTTTATGATATAATTGTTTGTTGAACTAATTAAAAGTAATACCATATTAGTCACAAAGCTGAAATCAAAGTATTAACTTTTATCTTTAAAACAAGAACAGTCTTCATTAAAAAATTTGTGCCCCCCCTAGACTGCCAAGTGCTCCCCCTAGACTATGAGTCTAACTACAGCGGTGCTTTTTAATTTTTATTGATCTATCTTGTTGCAGCATCAATGTGATTACATATCTGTCTACATGCTGTTTTGCACAGGATATTTGTACGTTGGGAAGAATATTTCATCAAGTCTATTTTAATTATACTTCCAAAAATAGGTAAGCTGCAATCTAAGATAAAGAAATATTTATTAGTTTATGCTAATCTCAATTGTATTTCAGCTGTACCGTCCAGAACCAATAGCTTCAAACATAAATCATCATGAATTCTGGCAACTTTCTCCAATTGGATTTATCTTTAAAAACGATTGCTGAAGCAACAATAGCTGTGAGCTTTTGGGAAAGAGAAGATGTAAAAAACAAATTGGACATTGTTGGTGTTGATGAACTTACCAATATCTACTCTTACAAAAGCACATATGAACCAGTGAATGTTGATGTAAATAAAAAGGTTTCATCTAGTCAAGACATTATTGATTATATTTTTGGACAGTTAAACTTGTTGCATCTGCCTGGTAAGCTGGTGGAAGGAATCAAGATTTCAATAGTCAGAACCGGACAGAAATTATTTTACTGGAGAGAATATGTTACTGAAACCCTTGAATTTGATGTTAAATATGCAAGGACAATTTATTGGACTCCATATGGTGACATTGATGAATTGAAAATTGTGCAAGATTTTTGGTTAAAAGATTCAACATTTCCAGGTGATGCGTGTTGCTATAATGATTGCAACATGAAAAATAAATTATTCTGTGTTGCTGTTAGTTACTGTCAAGAAAGTTTTGTGCGCAAACAGTTTAAACGAATGAAAAAGGAAATTTTACAATATATTGGAGATGACAAAAATCTTAAATGGACTCCATACACTGTCATCGCCACATGGAGTTGGTTTTGTAGAAATGGCCCAGATAAACCTGATCTGGAAGATTCTAATTTTAAAATACCACCTGAAGAGTTACGAGCTAAATATTTATTTCTCCATGGCAGGGATAGTGGTTGCCACTTTTCTGCTAAGTGTTTTTATAATCAATTGACAGAAAGTCAGAAGCATAAAGCAGTTCTCATGAGGGCTAAGCAAGCATGCGAGGATTTAAAAGACATAGGTGATGATTGGCATTGGGGTACTGAAATCATATAAAATTGCTATTGTTTTGTATCAATGAAATGACAGAAATTCAAAGGTTGGAGTTTATAACTAAAAGATTCTTTTTTATATGGAAGTTTTTAGTGCTAATCTGGCCTTATCAAGAATTTTGCGAGAAAATTTTAGTTGGTTTAATACCTCAAGTATCAAACGAACATTTAAAATCACTGTTAGCACTAAGTTTAGACTGTCTTATACCTGAAGGGAAATATCGTTCTATGTATTTTACAAATCAAATCTTTTATCGGCACATTTTTGGGATTTTATTGTCTAATGTTCCAGAGCCAGTCGCAAAAAATTTCTGTATCGAAGATGATTTTAAAAATATTAAGAAATTGTTAAATTGTTATGATTACAGCTCATTAAGTTTGATCGTTAGTAAGATTAATTTGAGAGATCATAAAAATGAAATAATGAGCATTGGATTAAATTGTTTTAAGCGATCAATTCTGACAGGTCATTATGCCAACTTGAACAAATTTATTGGAAATTTAAAATTGTCTAAGGAAGAACTGAAATCATTCAAGGAAAGCTGTGATGAATTGCTGAATACATTTTTGGTTTTTGGAAATTTTAAATCAGCTGATAGATTCTTAAATTGGCGATATGATACAGATGATGAAAAATATGGAGTAAAAAGCCAAATCAGTGCTGTTCAATATTATTGTAAATTTATTCAAAGTAATGATTTTGAGACGGCTAATAATTTCTTGAATTGGAGATTTGATACGGAAGAAGAAAGAACGGCTGTAAAAGACTCTTTAAAATCCGATGAATTTCTCTTAAATCAAATATTTGAAATTTGGAGCTCCTGGCATAAGACTCCTGATTTAGCTTCTGAAAAGTGTTGCGAATTGTTAAAATGGTTTTTCCAATCTGAAGAAGAGATAATCCAATTTAGAAAAAAAATTATTGAAGATGAATTTTTTGTGGAAAAATATTGGGATGGCTGCGCCTCCAAACGCTCTTTTTCAAATCTTAATCATTTTTTTACGTTTTGTCTGTTGACGTCAGACGAGATTGAGGTACTTAAAATCGATATGGCCTATGAAGTGAATTGGTATATTGATACTTTTTTATTAAAAAAGAATAAATTTGACATGGTGGATGCTTTGCTTGATTGGATTTACGAAAATGAGGAGCACAAAAATAATTGCATCAAAAACTACATGAATTCGCATCACGGATGTCTTCTGTGCTTGAAAATATTTAGAAATTTCGAGAAATCGCCGGAGGATCTCCTTACATTCTTCAACACCTGGATTAAATCTTCCGTGGATTATTCTGAATTATATTTTTCTTTGAATAAGTGTGCCGAATTTTCCGACGATGTTAAATCTCTTAAACGCGTCAAACATTTGCTGTGTCGGAGGAAACGAGGCCAAGTCGGAAAATCGGACCTTGATCGTGAAATTCCCGACGATGAATCGTATCCATCCAGTAACTCGGGCTTTCAAGAGCCTGGCGATCCTGCTGACGCGGAGAACTCTGATGAATCGGACAACGCTGAGTGCTCTGATCCTTTACCGGCTCGAATTGCAGATATGTACCTGAAACCTAGTTATTATGACGCTAGTGATGATAATGATGAGACAGTCTCTTGCTTGAAACATTTGTACGAAACTTATCCGAATGATTCTGACGAAGACGGGGACATAGAATATCATAGTGATGAGGAATAATATTTAATAAGTATTCGCTGGCTCGAATGGTTTGTTTTATTTCTTAGAAATTGTAGTCAATGCATTTAGTTGTAATGTAATTAATCTAGTTGTTATTGAATAAGCCTGTTTGTAAGTTTTTCTTTTGTGGCATACCTGTTTGTAAAAAACCGTTTTATTGATTCGAAGAAACAGGGGGAATGAGTGAAAGTTTATATGAAATCAATTTTAAACACATATTTTACTCATTATTTTAATAAATTCAGCTATTTGTAATTTTTGGCATTGTAATTTTCATCATTTTTCCTAAAATCCATGTACATGTATTATCAGCTTAAACTTATATTAGTAAAAAATTAGTGGTTCGACATCGCCTATGTTTAGCTTACGGAAGTAAAAATATAAGAAGTCATCGTTTTTTTTTATTATTGCCAAATGCCTTCTATATAGTATTATTTTTAAAAAAAGTTTTTATTTACTTTAGGCCTATTTTTTAGTTTAACCTTACTTTTTCTGTAGCCCATAAGATATCAGTAACTGATGAATAGCTGATGGAAGTCGAAAAGTGATCCCGGTATAAAAAAAAAGACTAGTAAATTCATGGAAAATCTGATTGGCTCGCTTTTCACAAGCCATAATGGATCGCCACATTGAAAATTGAATGAAATCGTTGGTTTACATCTCTAATTTGCTATAATATTTTGCTTGATACTACATATTCAGACAATGTTTTACAATTTTAAACTCTTAGGCAATTATTTACACATTATCAAAACATTTAGATTTAAAAGATTTAAAATCGAAGAACTAAAGTTTAGTACTGACTCTTTAAGAACTTATTCTTTTGTTCATAGTAAAACTTTTGCCTTAATACTCTTCTTCGGGTTAGGGTATGCGGAAAGAAACCGACAGTCTACAAGTATATCATTAATTTTTTTTTAATTTCTATCCATGTATATCTAACACAAAGCAGTAGACACTACTCACCTTGTGATTGAATCCTGAAAATAGTCGACTGCTTTTTTAATATTAACAATCGTTAATATTAGAAAACGTGATTCTACGTAAGATTATTATAGGGTGCTAAGTTCATTTTACACTGCATAAGTTTTAATCAACAATTTAGTTCGTAATTTCTCCGTATAGATGGCATTGCTCCTAATAAATCGATAATATTTTATTTAAATATCAATAACACAAGTTAAAATGGATTTATTTTATAGGAAAAAAGGTTTCATGATGTGCAGAATTTTATAAGCGATTTTTTTAAAAAAAAAGGATTTTCCAAAAATTCGTTATTTTAAGTTTTTTACAAAGCAAAATGTAAAATCTATTGGCGTCATCTTTGTTTTGTAAATAGAATAGGTCGACATGAAGACCTCGGTTACGTCAAAAATCATATACGACAAGGTTGTTTGGTAGTAACTAACTACCAATTTTTTTTTTTTTTTTTTTTTTTTGGCTATGGCATTATGAATAATGTTATGCCATATATATGTGGTGTTGTAGTAGAACTACTTTCACAATGAGGTTAAGATGACTGTGTAAGTAGTTCCTACAATCCCTGCTAGAGGGAGGAGGTGTTGTGGTCACCCATCCATAAACAAACCGTTCTCAATGCTGCTTAACTTCATTGATCACAATGCCGCTAGACGGAACGAGTCACCACTCCGACCCCTTTATAGAATCTTACTGTGATAGGAAATTGTAAGGGCTGGAAGTACAATTTCCTATCAAAAAATGCTGTAATACTTTACATTTTTTCCATAGCTCGAAGGAAGTAAAGGTGATGATGAAGTTATCAGTCTTCATGACACTAGAGGAAAAAGAAAACATACAGTCCACAAGATAATCATGAACAGGAAGAAAAAAATATGATTCAAAAAATTAATTTAGTCTTTTAAAATTTTAAAAATTTTATCATATTTGTTCTTATAATTTATCATCAAATTAAGTTTAAAAAGAATTTATTTAGAACAAGAATAAGAATAGAAATAGGAATGAATAAATTATAAAAGCAAATAAGATTTAATAAATTGGGATGCGAAGAATTGATCGTTATAATAATTAATTAAGTGAAAATAATTGGTATTGTTATTTATGTTCTAAAATAAATTAATTACATTAATTTTGTTTAAAAACAATTTTTACACCTCGGCCCCTCATCATTCACTCTTCAGTATTTATTTTACAAGTAAAAAAATGCAAATAATATACATTCTCAATTAAAAAAATAAATAAGATAAGAAAAATAAAAAACGATCCGAAAATGATTAAAGTATCTGAACATGAAGTCACCATGTACATGTACATGTAAACCAAGTCCTACTAGTGATGGCGATAAATTATCGATATATCGGAAAGAAAATTATCGATATTTTTTCCGATAATGTGGAGTTCGATATATCGATTTATCGATAATTTTTATACCGATAATTAATTTCGATAGGTTTTTAGCTCTGAATTTTTTTTCCCTTGTTTTCCTTAACTTGAAATAATTAATTTTACATTTTGTCGCGGCCGATTTCATTTTTGCTATTATAAGTGATGTTCTTTTACTGTATTCCTTTTTTCCGGTGTAGAGATATAGGAAATATACCGTATATTTATTTTTATGTATACCTTGGTATAAATATACGCGTATATATACCTATTTGGTATATTTTCGTTTTTTAATCTTTCTTGAAGTTTAATGAACTATTTTAGAGTTTGAAGTTATTTTGCGTTTACCCGTAACGTTATTGAAGTTATTTTTTATGTTTACCCGTATTGGAAATAGTAAAAATAATCAGTACAGTAATAAAATGAAGTTTTTTAAAATATAAAATTATTTAAAGTTATTAAGAATTAAGAATTAAAAAACAAAATGACATGTTCCATGGGTAAATATACCGTATACTTTCAAAAATTGTATGTGTAATGCAGTTTTTTAACTGAAAAGGAAAATATCGGATTTATCGATCATTTTTGGCGATATATCGACATATCGTTATCGGGAAATTTTAAATATCGATATATCGAGTTATCGATATATTTCAGACTTATCGCCATCACTAAGTCCTACACTAAGTAACAAATAAACACGAAGCAGAAGACATACACTCTCTTTCAACCACGACTGTGATTCGATCCTGAAAATGCAGTTGTTAATATTAGAAAACTTGATTCTACGTAAGATTATTATAGGGTACTAGTTCATTTTATACTGCATAAGTTTTAATCAAAAATTTAGTTTGTAATTTTAAATGTTTCTTTATATATGGCATAAAGTTCTACAATATTAAATAAACACATAGTGAATAAACACGAAGCAGTAGACACTACTCTCATTGTGCTTCAATCCTGAAAATGCAGTCGTTAGTATTAGAAAACGTGATTCTACGTAAGATTATTATGGGTACTAAGTTCATTTTATACTGCATAAGTTTTAATCAACAATTTAGTTCGTAATTTCTCCGTATAGATGGCATTGCTCCTAATAAATCGATAATATTTTATTTAAATATCAATAACACAAGTTAAAATGGATTTATTTTATAGGAAAAAAGGTTTCATGATGTGCAGAATTTTATAAGCGATTTTTTAAAAAAAAAAGGATTTTCCAAAAATTCGTTATTTTCAGTTTTTTACAAAGCAAAATGTAAAATCTATTGGCGTCATCTTTGTTTTGTAAATAGAATAGGTCGACATGAAGACCTCGGTTACGTCAAAAACCCAAAAACCAAATACGAAGAGGTTGTTGGTACCGATATTTTTTTTTTTTTTTTTTTTTTTTTTTTTTTTTTTGCTGTGGAATTATGAATAAATGCCATATATATCTGGTGTTGTAGTAGAACTACTTTCACAATGAGGTTAAGATGACTGTGTAAGTAGTTTCTACAATCCCAGCTAGAGGGAGGAGGTGTTGTGGTCACCCATCCATAAACAAACCGTTCTCAATGCTGCTTAACTTCATTGATCACGATGCCGCTAGACGGAACGAGTCACCACTCCGACCCCTTTATAGAATCTTACTGTGATAGGAAATTGTAAGGGCTGGAAGTACAATTTCCTATCAAAAAATGCTGTAATTACTTTACATTTTTTCCATAGCTCGAAGGAAGTAAAGGTGATGATGAAGTTATCAGTCTTCATGACACTAGAGGAAAAAGAAAACATACAGTCCACAAGATAATCATGAACAGGAAGAAAAAAATATGATTCAAAAAATTAATTTAGTCTTTTAAAATTTTAAAAATTTTATCATATTTGTTCTTATAATTTATCATCAAATTAAGTTTAAAAAGAATTTATTTAGAACAAGAATAAGAATAGAAATAGGAATGAATAAATTATAAAAGCAAATAAGATTTAATAAATTGGGATGCGAAGAATTGATCGTTATAATAATTAATTAAGTGAAAATAATTGGTATTGTTATTTATGTTCTAAAATAAATTAATTACATTAATTTTGTTTAAAAACAATTTTTTACACCTCGGCCCCTCATCATTCACTCTTCAGTATTTATTTTACAAGTAAAAAAAATGCAAATAATATACATTCTCAATTAAAAAAATAAATAAGATAAGAAAAATAAAAAACGATCCGAAAATGATTTAAGTATCTGAACATGAAGTCACCATGTACATGTACACAGAGCAAATAAAACTACGTAGAGATGTGACTCAATGTTGAAAATTGGTTCCGCAAACGAGAAGTCTTAGTTTGTCATCCGACTCACTAGATGGCGCTAAATTCTTAAGAAAGAAAAAAAAAAGCCTAGAATCGAACCCACGACCGATTGGTTGGTAGGCAGTAGCTTCACCACATTTAGCCACTGCAACAAACCAATTGCGATAGGCAAAACAAGTGTTCTTATATATAGGCGACAGAACATATGTCATCCAAATTACAGAAGCCTGTGGATTTCAATATGGCCGAAGAACCAAATCTTCCGTAAGAGTTGCACCCCCCTGTACATGTACATTTAAACAAAGTCCTACACTAAGTAACAAATAAACACGAAGCAGAAGACATACACTCTCTTTCAACCACGATTGTGATTCGATCCTGAAAATGCAGTTGTTAATATTAGAAAACGTGATTCTACGTAAGATTATTATGGGTACTAAGTTCATTTTACACTGCATAAGTTTTAATCAACAATTTAGTTCGTAATTTCTCCGTATAGATGGCATTGCTCCTAATAAATCGATAATATTTTATTTAAATATCAATAACACAAGTTAAAATGGATTTATTTTATAGGAAAAAAGGTTTCATGATGTGCAGAATTTTATAAGCGATTTTTTAAAAAAAAAAGGATTTTCCAAAAATTCGTTATTTTCAGTTTTTTACAAAGCAAAATGTAAAATCTATTGGCGTCATCTTTGTTTTGTAAATAGAATAGGTCGACATGAAGACCTCGGTTACGTCAAAATATCAAATACGACGAGGTTGTATGTTTACATTGGTAATAATTACCAATGTTTTTTTTTTTTTTTTTTTTTTTTTTTTTTGTGCCATGGAATTATGAATAATGTTATGCCATATATATGTGGTGTTGTAGTAGAACTACTTTCACAATGAGGTTAAGATGACTGTGTAAGTAGTTCCTACAATCCCTGCTAGAGGGAGGAGGTGTTGTGGTCACCCATCCATAAACAAACCGTTCTCAATGCTGCTTAACTTCATTGATCACGATGCCGCTAGACGGAACGAGTCACCACTCCGACCCCTGTATAGAATCTTACTGTGATAGGAAATTGTACTTCCAGCCCTTACTTTACATTTTTTCCATAGCTCGAAGGAAGTAAAGGGGATGATGAAGTTATCAGTCTTCATGACACTAGAGGAAAAAGAAAACATACAATCCACAAAATAATCATGAACAGGAAGAAAAAGATGATTCAAAAAATTAATTTAGTCTTTTAAAATTTTAAAAATTTTATCATATTTGTTTTTATAATTTATCATCAAATTAAGTTTAAAAAGAATTTATTTAGAACAAGAATAAGAATAGAAATAGGAATGAATAAATTATAAAACCGAAAGAATTAATAAATTGGGATGCGAAGAATTGATCGTTATAATAATTAATTAAGTGAAAATAATTGGTATTGTTATTTATGTTCTAAAATTAATTAATCACATTAATTTTGTTTAAAATAATTTTTACATCTCGGCCCCTCATCATTTACTCTTCAGTATTTATTTTACAAGTAAAAAAAATGCAATAAGGCTGTGTCTACACCTAATGGTTATTATCATATATTTAAACGTGGGTTACTACAGTTGTTCCATGTGTTTAGCTTATGGCAAAGTAGTTACCACCGACGATGGTAACCATTAGGTGTAGACTTAGCATAAGAAAAATAAAAAACGATCCGAAAATTATTTAAGCACAGAAAAAAATGTAATATTATATTTTTTCTGTGATTTCAGTATCTATATCTATCTATAGAGAGCCTAGAAGGAGAGAGCCGACAACATAATGAGAGCTCTCTGATTGGCCGGGACGGAACGTGGTAGTAGAAATTCAATTAACCTCAACCTGCAGTCGGTTGGTTTTGTTTACATACAGTTTGTTTATTTTTTTAAAAATGAAACGGGTTGTTAAAAGGTGGAAAGGATTTCAATCTTATGTTAGAAATACATTTTGACGTACATTAACGCCGTTAACGGACATAAACAAACAACTGACGTGAGGTCATAAAAGCTTCTAGGACCACGTACCGTCCCGACCAATCAAAAGACACCAGAAAATTCGAATAGGTTGTCGGCTCTCTCCTTTTAGGCTCTCTATCTATCTACCCATGTACATGAAAACAAAGTCCTACACTAAGTAACAAATAAACACGAAGCAGAAGACATACACTCTCTTTCAACCACGATTGCATGTGATTCGATCCTGAAAATGCAGTTGTTAAATTTAGAAAACTTGATTCTACGTAAGATTGCTATTCAATAGCAATGAACTAGTACCCAATTTGGGTACTAGTTCATTTTATACTGCAAAAGTTTTAATCAAAAATTTAGTTTGTAATTTTTCCGTATAGATGGCATTGTTCGTAATAAATCGATAATATTTTATTTAAATATCAATAAAATAAAGTAAAATGTTAATATTTTACAGGAAAAAAGGTTTCATGATGTACAGAATTTTGTAAGCTATTTTTTAAAAAAAAAGATTATCCAAAAAATCTTTATTTTAATCTTTTTACGAAGCAAAATGTAAAGTCTATTTGGCGGCAGCATTGCTTTGTAAATTGCATAGGTCAGCCATGATGGGAATCTGCTATTTGTACCATAGTATGCATCATACTATACGCGTATTTGATGATGTATACTATAATAGATAGGGAAGAACATGATTCTACATAGCGATCTTGATATTCCGAAGAAGGACGTATTTGCACATACGGTAGGTATAATGGTTGTACTTCCAAGTGGAGAGAACCATTTGTTTTAAAAATTTCATTATTGCGGTAATGGTTTAAGAACCTTACAGCGATAGGAAATTCTACTTCAAGCCCTCATTGAATATTTTTTCCAGCCCCAATTAAATGAAGGTGATGATGTAATTATCAGTCTCCAAATGCTGATTCTAGAGGAGAAGGAAATCATCCAGAACGATGAACATACCTTTGCTGAGGAAGAGGAAAAGGATGAAGCTGCCACAGAGGAAAGTGAAGATGAAACAGTGTCCGCAGAAGATACCCAAGAAAACGGAGATTCAAAAAATGATGTATAAATTTGTTTTAAATTTAAAAAATTTTATTATTTGTTCTTTTATTACTATTAAATTAAGTTTCAAGAATTTATTCAGAAAAAAAAATGAAAATAAAATTAAGTACCTAATTAATAATAAAAAAAGATAAGAATTCATAATTTGGAAAAAATTTATTCTGTTATTTGACTCAAGGGTCAACCACAGATTTTACGAAGCTTGTTAGGGGGGGGGGGGGGGGGCGGTAATCAATATTGGCAAAAAATTGCCATACGTACTATGCGTACAGTACGTAAGTTCACTGCACTTGCAATAACTTGAAACAGACTTCAAATTTGTAACTACTTTAACTAAGTTTAGCTAAGAGGTGATCAGGACTAAATTGTGAATTTTTCACGACTGGGAGCGTTTACGTAGTGTCTTCCAATGCTTTCCGTTCACTACTAAATTTCCGATTTCCATCATTAATATGGCTGAAAACATGTTTTGAAGCCAAAAAAGAAAAAAAAATGAAATTAAAGAGATTGAATATATAACAGATTAATTTATACATCCTCTATATTATTAAATTATTAAACAGAATTAAGATTTTATAAATTTTATAATACTATTACAAATACTCTTGTGTCGGTAATAATGCACTTACAATTTCTCGAAAAAAATTAATATCTTTAAAAATTAAAAATATACATTTCTGAAGAAAATTTGATTATGAGTTTTTTTTTCTTTGATGAGAATGTCATTTTTTTAATAAAAAATTTAAAAAAAATATTAGTTAACACAGACTTTCATTGCACTTTTTTTTTATTTTAAAATTCCATCTGAATCTGATTTTCAATGATTATTAAGTGGATCCAGTGGAAATCGAATTATCATAAATTGCATTCTGGCGAAATTAAGTAACGTTAAAACCATTTTTTTTTTTTTTTTTTTTACAGTCACAGAGAACTAATTTTTTTTTTGAAGAGACAATTACATGCACTAAAATAGTACCTTTAACTTTTTACTACTACTTATGCAGGATAAATTATTTTAATTTTTTTAAAAAAAACTGGATATTTAATTTTTTTTAAAATGTAAAAACAAAAAAAAAAAATAGAAACATATAAAACATAGAGTACATAAATTTTATCTAAGGAATGCAATGAAAAAATTCTCTAAGTACTAAATTAAAAATTTAAAATTGACATATTTTCTTACAAAAAATCTTACATAAATAAAAAATCTTTTTTAAAAAAAAAAAATATCAGCTAGATTTAATATAAGGAAATAAAAGCTGTCGTTAATTCCACGTATTTTCTTTTCAAGAAAACGGGAAGGAAGCACTTGCTGATTAAGGGAATTGGAAGGAAAGAAAAAGTAATAGTGGAAACTGCTGAACGTATAAGGTAGTCATGGACTTCTTGATTTATCTTTAAAACTACGGCAGATTCTGCGGTCGAAGGTCTCATCTGCTGAAATTTTTTTGTAAAAAAATGTCATTTACTTATGGGAACTGGAAAATGAGGGTAATCATGTAATTTTAAAAAAGCTTTGAAGGTCCAAATTACAAGGTCAGCAGTTTCCACTAACAATTTCAGTTTCTCAGGTCCTGGGATCAGCAAATGCTCATGTCTCAAAAACAAAAAAAAAAATCACAGCTAATCAAGACAAACATCACATACATATTCCTAAATAAAATTAAAAAAAGGAAAAAAGCTGATGCTTTTTCTGCTAATACTGAAACATTTTTTCGGATAAAATAAAATAATAATGATAATAATCACAGATTCCCTGCATATAACGACAATCACTACCTTTTCGATAAAACGTGATCAAATTGTTAATTTTAATAAAAGTAACACAAAATGCATTGTAAAAAAAATTTTTTTTTTTTTAGGATTCACAAAAATCCCTTTACTCTAAATTTTTTTTTCGTTAGGATTCCGGACTGCTCACATCTTCGCTATTTAGATTTAATTGAAGGTTTCCGGTTTCTTCGTGCTCGCTCTCGGTGTCCACAGACACTGTCCTACAAGTCCCTGTCAGTTGTTTCTCCTTCCAATTTTCTAATCGGATCACCTAAAACAAAAATTTAACGAAAAAATATTAGAAAAAAAAAATTAAAAATTTTCAAGGTCAAGGGGTTCATGCTGAGGATTAAGGGATCGTTCAAATATCAAGTCAGCAGTTCAAGGGAGCCGGGGGTTTATCAAATGCTGACGTCCTTTTTTAATCTCCATAAGCGAAAGCATACGTTTGCTGACAAAGGGGAGGGGGGGTCAAAAAATTCTAAAATTATGCTGACAAAATACTTGAATAGCCCCTAAAAAAAATTTATCAAATTTTTTTCGTTCAATGCAAAACCTGTTAAAAAAAAAAATATCGACGCATGCTGATTAAAAACAAACAGTGTACAAAGCTGACTTACTCAATCCACTTCCATGATTCTGTATCCGGGGTAGCTGGTGTTGGCAACTAAATAAATGGATAATTGTTAAAAATATTTTTAATCACCCCGAAAAAAAAAGTTTTTTTTTTTTAAATTAATGTTTAAAGCGACAGAATGCAAGTGATTGTTAACAGTAAAGCGTTTCAAATTATTTACACAGCGTGTTTAGGCCTGACTGATTAATTTTTCAAAGACCTTTTAGGTTATTGTATTTTGATTTTTGTGGTTACACAGGTGTCGTAGAATTTCACATGCGATTTTTTTTTTTTTTAAAGTGTTAAAGTGATTAATATTTTTTTGATTGTAGACACAAAAGCTTGATTTTAGTTTTTGTTCCTTTTCCCGGTTGAAATTTAAGGAATTCAAAAATTTACCTCCGCTTTTAAGTAAGCCACTTCGTCTTGGAGTTTTGTAACTCTTTCGCTGTCTTCCACGTTCGATCTTAATTCTCCTTCGGCTACCATCTCGTGATTCTGGAAAAAAAAAAATTATTGTAAAAATAAAAATTACGCTTACTTAAATTTTAAATTAGCGCTAAGGTAAAAGTTTGGTTTAGCCAAAAAATTAAAAGTTATTTTTATTCATTTTTTGAAAATTTTGGGTGTTCGCCAAGCGAAAATGGTGACGTACTTTAGACGTCAACCACGTCATGAAGACGTCAACCAAATACTTAGCGCAGACATCATCTGGTATTGTCACTTTTTTTTACGAGATTTTCGATGTCATCAAGTATGACCAGTAACATCTGTCACTGAATGACGTCAATAAGACGTCTTAATGCCGTCAAAACGTCAAGGACGTTTGTATTTCATAAGCTAGTTTGACGTCAATAAGACGTTATTTGATGACAGATGCTACAGGTCATACCTGACAACATGTCACAATATGACACAGGTCATGACAATGCATGACGTCGAAAATCAGACGCGTCTCAATGAAGTCACCTTTTTCGCTGGGACAGAAATAGAAAAAATAAAAAAAAAAAAAAAAATTAAATAGCTACAAATGAAAAATGGTTTACCCCATTTTTTTTTCTACTTGAATAAGGCCCTTTTTTTTTGTTGTGCTACCTCAAATTTTGCTTTCACCTCACGGGAAAATTCATTTCCCTCCCTAATATAACAATATACTATTTCATAAAATTATCTTTTCTCTTTTCTAAAAAAAACCTAACTTAGTCTAAGTTTCCTTAAAACGAAAAAAAAAACCAAATTTATCTCACAGCATCAAATGGAGCAAATCATCAGAATTTTTATCAAAAAATATCTGGAAATTGCTCCCATTTGCAAGACATAAACTGCAAAGTCAGGCTGTTACGCAACAGACGAAATCCTATTAAATTCCTAAGTTATTTATACTTTGAAACCTGATGCGTCAATTAAGTAACCCGACAAGTACAATGAAAACCAAATGTTTACTGTTTTAAAATCTAGGTGCTATCTCAATTTCATAAATAATTAAAATCCAGTCATACTTTTAATTCCAAACGTGATATTTTCTGCTTGAGTACTGCAACGCTTTGAGTATGTTCCGCTTCTTTGATCCTCGCCATCATTTGATCGTCTTTCATCTGTAAAAAAAAAAAAAAAAAAAAAAAAAATCAGATTAAAGAATCGCATTTTAATTATATTTCACGCCTTGAAAAATCTTCTCTTTTTCACTTTAAAAAAAAAAAAAAAAAAACATTTTTTACCTTCGACTCCAAATCGATATATTTATTCTGTTGCTCCTTCAACTTGCTTCTGGCTTCCTTCTCTTGTGTCGTTGCAGCTTCCAATTTTTCCCTCAGGGATTTGTTTTCCTCGTCTTGCCTTCTGAGCTGATTCGTGCTGACTTGAACTTGAGTTTCGAGTTCCATGACCTTGAGCCTTAGCTCCCTGAGCTCCGTCAGGGCCTCCATTTCCCTTATCCTAGACGTCATGAGTTCCTCTTCTAGTCGTTGAGTTTCGTTCCCGCGATTCTCCCAGAAGAGAATTTTTTTTGGAGTCGAATCCGGAGCAGGAGTCGCTTCCATTCGATGTTCCTGAAGAAAAAATTGGGGAAAAAAATTATAAAAAATTTAAGGCAAAGGAGGGCGTCTTTCCAAGGTCAGGAAGAGTTTCTTGTCCTGGCTGTGAAGTTGCTTTGCACGAAAAAATTATCCCTCCCTCCCTTCCCGGAATAATTTTGAGCAGTCTTGGTCATTTTAAGTTCTCTTTTTATTCCTCATAAGCTAAACATAGAAATATTTTCAACAAGATACCGTTTTTTTTTTTTTTTAAATTCGTACCGTTAAATGACGTTGCCACTGAGAATTTAATTCGCTAACACGATGCCTCAGATCTTTGAGCGATAAATTGGCTTCGGCTTCCCTTAATTTAACGGCAATCAATTCCTCTTGCAAGTGAGCGACAGAATTATCGACGGTGGATTCCCGAAGCGTTTTCTTTTCCTGTTCCAGCTCTTGGATCCTGGACTGAAGCTCTCGTATCGTGTTGTTATTTTCGGCTTCTCTTAGTCGAACTTTGACGAGCTCTTCTTGCAAGCATGATATTAATTCTTCTTTTTCGGATAATTGCTCCTTGGTCATTGACATTTCACTCATCGAGGATTGCTGAGATGAATGCTGGAAGAAAAACAAAAAAAATAAATAAATAAAACAAAAATAAAAATATTGGAAAAAGGGTGGCTGTATGACAAAGTCCTGGAACTTTTATGTTGTTATCTGCAGCGAGCTTTATAAATAAGTTTGAACACTAGCAGAGCCCATTATTGTGACGTCACAGAACATCATATATTCCTGCTAGTGATTTATTTTTAGTGAGAAAATTCAAAATAAAATCATTACAACTCACTCGCCCAATTTTTTTTTAAACCTCTAACTAATGCCGCTTATGCAGTCCTAATAAAATACTTTTTTTCTTGACATAAGACAAAAGTTCTGAGCTAATAAAAAACCGGATTTGCTCCATAAGTTAAAACATCAAACTCAAAAACCACCATGCATTTACCATAAGTTAAACATCGGTTCTAACTTCCACTTAAAAAGATGTTTATCTTATGGAAAATGCATGGAGGTTCGAAGGCGCGGCGATCTGATTTAACCTATTACATTTAATGCAAATTGTTTTAGTAGCTACCGATTGGCAAAAACAAAATTAAAATACTTTATTTGGAGATAGAAACCTATATTGTAATTAAAATGTGGCAACCTTTTGTTTTTCTCACCTTTAAAGCTGGAAGATATTTAAACAAGCTAAAAATTATTTGCAACCTCCAAATGGTTACCCTGAATAAATTTCCAATGAAAGTGAAGTACATCAATTTGTTTTTTTTTCCTAATCTGCATCACATAACCAGTGGTGGTTCGTAGCCTAGTTCATAGCACGTTCAATTCTCAATCATGAGATGTGACAATTCGTGCTTCTATCCTAGTTTACAGCCAGGAATTTTTCTCGGGTAAAAGCTAAGAAAAAGAAAATCACATAACCGATTTATGTGCTTGGATTTCCAAACAACAAAATCTAATTAAATAAATTGTTACATCTTTCCTTAAACAACTTCAGATCCCCTTCAGAAAATTGTACACTTCAATGAATTTATTCCTCTTTTTGTAATGACCCTTAAGTAATGCTATCTTAAAATATCTCATTGCAATACTTAATAGCTCTTTTTTGTGAGATCTCAAATCCGTCCTAGAGACAATAATATTTAAAGCATTAAAATCAAAACGTGACAATAATGTCCTAAAACAAGAAAAATTACGCTCAACAAAAAAATTCGTCACGACTGGCTTTGGAATACTATTCAATAAAATTTCCAAAATATTGCAAGAAAGCCTCCTAGTTGTAAAATACATAGATTCACATCTTAAATTAATTAAACTAAATTCTAGTGCCAATTTTAAATTATCATTTGATACATATTCTAGTAGTTCAATTAACTCATTTTCTAAGAATTCTAAATATGGACAAATTATAATGTATGATTTCCACAAAAAAAAGAAGTTTTCAACAATTAATTCGAATCTATCAACTTCTGACATTTTACTAATGAAAAAGAATAGCAACTTAATTTGATTTTCTATAATCCTACCACTGGTTTGCCTGATACTTATTTTGAGCAATAAATATGGTTTCAAAGTACTTAACAAATATTCAACGCTCTGTAGAGCTATTTCAGGTTTCTCATTTATTGGCACTTTATTCCAAAAATATTTTGCTGCCATACCACGATTACATTTGAGGGAACTTAATAACAAATAACTGGGTTCTAACTGATTAGGTAGTATCTTAAAATTATCAAAATAAGTCTTCTTTGCCCCTTTTGAACAGAAAAATGTGCATACTGCAATAATAGTATATGGAGTCCATTTCATATTTTCACCATTTGCAACATAGTGAAGGATTTCATTTTGCATCTCCTTACAATGTTTCCACACATAACGTTCTTCACAACAACTAACAACAATGCAGGAGAATTTATTCTTGAATATACAGTTCTTATGACATTTTGCCATTATTGGGAATGAAACATCTTTTAACCAAAATTCCTCTGCAATTTTCAACTCATCTATGTCACCACATGATGTCCAATGTATTTTCCTTGCATACATGATATCCAACAAAAGGAAATTAGTTACATAATGTCTCCAGTAAAATATTTTCTGACCAATTCTGACAATTGCAAACTTGAGACTATGTATCAGTGTACTAGGAAGATTTAACAAATTCAGCTGCTCGAAAATGTAATAAATCAAGCTCTGACCAGGTGATACATTCTCATTTCCATCACTATAAACTGGTTCACTTATGTTATAGGTAAGAATATGCCAAACGGCCTCTTCCACATTAATAATTTCAAGTTTATCTTTCACAACTTGCTTTTCCCAAAAGCTCACAGCTACAGCAATTTCAGCCAAATGCTTCAGAAGGAAATCCAGACGGAAAAAATTATTCGAATTCATGATGAATAGTTTGATATCATAGATGAATAGTTGTTTGAAGCAAGCTTTTTGTTTTATAAAGCCCCTCCTAAAAAACAAAGCCTAAAGTTGATTGAGGTTAGAATAATCTACAACAAACACTTCATGATCCCATCCTAGCTTTACCTGTTTTCCAAATATGAGTCAGTTTTACTTCGGAAATATAATCTTGCGTAATCAAGCCGTTGCCAATCAGCAAATTTTTTTTTTAAACTAACTTCTTGACTTTAAGAGCACGGTCTTGACTTTAAAGAGCAAGAATAAAACGTGGTAGTAGACAATTCTGTGCCACGATCGATTTTTCCCGCTTATGTTTAACCTAATCTGTTAATGCACGACGCAGGATTATCCGGATTCCCAGATAGGTACCTTCTTCACGGAGGTCAACTAAACATTTATTAATCCAAAAAAATGTGGTAAAAATCTGACTTCACAGCTTCATTCGGGATCAATTAAATTACATATCCAAAATCTGTTAAAACCAAAATCTTATCTGCTCGTTCTGACGAAATAAGGTGTTCAGTTTATGCTTAACTTATGGTTAGAGTGGTGGTACGCCCAGGCTGCACTTACTACAACTCTATCCATAAGTTAAGCATAGACGCAACATTTTATTTCCGAATGACAAGCAGATATGATCTTGGTTTTAACGGATTTTCGATATTTTGATTCCTAATGAAGCTGTGGAGTCAGATTTTTTGTGGTACTTTTGTGGTTCCTTTTACCGAGAATAAGTTTAAAATGCTTCCAGCCCCACCGGGAAATAGCAGTGATATTGTTAAGCAAATCATTTCTGAGGTAATAAAAGTTTTTCTAGTGCAAAAATATCTTAAGCCCTGAAGATATAAAAACAAAAATTTTCAGGCCATCGATTACCCCAAAAATTGTATATGCCATATTATCAGATTGTGCTGCAGGTAATTTATTACATAGATTCTTCCATCAATTTAACAGAGCCTTTTAATGAAGCATATTAATACATTCTCTAAATTTAAAAAAAAAAAATTGAAACAAAAAAAATAAAAAAAAAAATAAAAAAATTCTTATTTTACGATTATGCTTCATTTTCGAACGCACATGTACTTTTAAAAATACCATACTATTTACTCAACAACTTTCAGTATAGCATCATTTCTTTACTGTTTTTGAGCTGAGAATAAACAATTATGGGCCGAAACTTAAACCACCTTCCCTTGGTGCCAAAAAAATGGAATTTAGCATAGAAAATAGAATCCATAGATGGAGCATTCCCATTCTATCTTCATTGTTTGTTTTGAACCGAAAAAAGTGAACCGATATCGTGTTTAGCTTATGGAAGCCCATATAAAAATTTCCTGAAGCAATTTTTCCATCTATGGATTCTACTATCTAAGGAATTTGGTCACGTAAAACAAATAAGTAGCGGCCATATTGATTTCTTCAAACTCGACGTTTTGGTTCTGAGGTCTGGACCTCAAAAAAATCACAGAACCATCGTTATTCTCTGCACCCACCCCCAGCATGCAAAATAATACTTCGAAAACTTACGCATTGCTCCAGGAGCACCGATAAATTCCTAATCTCATCGTGAGCCATTTCTAATTGGTGGGACAGTTCCAAATGAGAATGTTTTAAAGCTCTTAGTTCGTTTTGCACGGCAAACGTGGTTTCTTCTTCCTCAGCCCTGGACACCTGACCTTGAACGAGCCGATCCGCTAGCTTGCTCGATTCCTCTTCGAGTAATTCCACGCGTTTTCGAAGCAAACGATTCTCCGATCTTAATCTCTTCAATTCTATCATTTCTTCTTGTTCCCGAATTTTCATAACTTGATATTCCTTTTCTAATTTTTTCATTTTTTTACTGTTTAGTTTAAATGAGAAAGCTATGTTCATCACGTTGTCGAAATCCTCTTCGGCTTTGGCTGGCAGTTCTTTTTGAAAATACTGGAAGAAAAAAGGAGATAAAAAAAAAAAAAAAAAAAAAAAAAAAAAAAATTAAACTGCAAAAAAAAAAAAAAAAATGGTTACGGTACCTTGAGCATTCCTTCCATATCTAATGATAATAATTTCTCCTTCCCGAGGGTTAGTAGAGATAAAGCGACTTTGAATATGACCTCCATCCCTTCTAATAGAAAGACGTCCATGATTCGGCAAGCCATCGGAAGAGGTAATGTGGTTGTGAATAAAGTGAGAAACCATGAACTCGCATACATTGTTGTGTGGAAGCTTTGTGATTGGAAATGTACATGGATATCGGGAAGAAATTCCTGCAACGAAAAGAATAACAAAAAATTAGTTTTTGAATTTAAAAAAATAAATAAATAAAAAATGAAGACGATAGTCCAAAAAAATTCCCTTAAAATCCGAGAAATATACGATTTCGACGATCCAGTTTCGCAGAGCATTCTGGGACTAAAAGGTGACAAACAAACAGACGACCAATTTCAAACGAAACAAACGACGAATTTCAAACCTACATCATTTTTTCTTGGATCCGAGAAAAATGAATTTTTAACTCTTCCATGTCTACACTGAAAATAATACGGCTTAAGAGTACGCATCAGTGTAATTTAAGCTATCATCGATTCATAAGTTAAGCATAAGCGGAAATATTGAATCGTGGAAGTAGACAGGTGACTGATTGATGCGTACTCATAAGTAAAATTTTGATTGGTGCATTTGATTAGTGACTGGAAAAATTTGACTAGTTAGTAAAATTTTCATGGTCACTAGTCAATTTTTTTCTAGGCGCAAAATCTAGTTCATTTTTGACTGGCTACCAGTTAGGGTGGTTCAAAATAAATCGAGGTTTCCCGATTTAGCTGCACACTTCACAGTAGGAGCCTCTATGATAGTTATGACCTCTGATAAGATATCTTTGCTTAAATTAATTTCCTTAAGCAGCGCCGGGCCTTTGAAGGTGTCTGCGCACGTTTTCGATTTTTTAATGCTTTTCAATGGGATTTATTTAATTTGTCGACATGGAAATGCATCGCATTTGCATAGAATCATAAGAATATTTATTGTTTTAAAGAATTAACACGATTTTAAGAAATTTAAAAGCTCCAAAAAAAAGCAGGGTGCCTAAAGTACGATTTCCTCAAATTGGCCGATTCGTTTTTGACGTCTGTCATCCCGAAGGTCGATCCAAAATTGAAAACTGGGGTTTGCGTAAAAAACTAACCTTAGTAGCATTGCAAAAAAAATTAATATTGCAATTCGCATACAGGCTACAGGGTGTTTGCGAAAAAAAATTATTTAAAATCTTTTCTCAACTTGACCGATTAATTTTTCGACTCTATGAGGCGGAACTGTGATCCTAAATTAGAAAATGGGGTTTACGGAGATAACTAAGCTTACTAGCATTGCTGAAAAAAATAATAACGCAATTCGCATATAGGGTGTTCGCAAAAAAAATATTTAAAATTTTTTTTCGGCTTTTTCAGGCCCAACTCGGATCCAAAATTAGAAAATATGGTTCAAAAAATGGAAAAAAAAAAATCGTGTAAAAAAAAAGATCGATCTGTAGCCTATAAGTATATATCTATATATCTCTCTATCTTTTAATGTTTTTTAGCAATGCTTGTAAGGTTAGTCTTCTCCGTGAACCATATTTTCTAATTTTGGATCCGAGTTAGGCTTGAAAAAGTCGAAAAAAAATTTTAAATATTTTAAATATTCAAAAAAATTAAATATTTTTTTTTGCGAACACCCTATATGCGAATTGCGTTATTATTTTTTTCAGCAATGCTAGTAAGCTTAGTTATCTCCGTAAACCCCATTTTCTAATTTAGGATCACATTTCCGCCTCATAGAGTCGAAAAATTAATCGGTCAAGTTGAGAAAAGATTTTAAATAATTTTTTTTCGCAAACACCCTGTATGCGAATTGCAATATTAATTTTTTTTGCAATGCTACTAAGGTTAGTTTTTTACGCAAACCCCAGTTTTCAATTTTGGATCGACCTTCGGGATGACAGACGTCAAAAACGAATCGGCCAATTTGAGGAAATCGTACTTTAGGCACCCTGCTTTTTTTTGGAGCTTTTAAATTTCTTAAAATCGTGTTAATTCTTTAAAACAATAAATATTCTTATGATTCTATGCAAATGCGATGCATTTCCATGTCGACAAATTAAATAAATCCCATTGAAAAGCATTAAAAAATCGAAAACGTGCGCAGACACCTTCAAAGGCCCGGCGCTGCTTAAGGTGGAATATCAGCCACTTGTGAGTCAAATCAGGTCCTTGGAAAATAAAAATTAAATTCACCCGTTAAGTAAATTTATGTTAGTTAAAAATTAATTTAAGACTTTTCCTTTTTTTTAATAACTAGTATAATTTATTTGTATGTGAGAGATCACCACGCTCGTAATCGAGTAAAGGACTAAAAAGAAAGAAGATAATTTATTTATTTATATGTACGTTTACAATTTTTCGACATAAGATGCTCAACTGAACATCCTTTTAAAAACAGTTTTTAGGTTGGTAACAGAACGGAAAATAAGAAAATGGCAAAAAGTTTACAAATAAAGCATCTTATATCGAAAAATTGTAAACTTATATATAAATAAATAAATTATACTAGTTATTAAAAAAAAGGAAAAGTCTTAAATTAATTTTTAACTAACATAAATTTACTTAACGGGTGAATTTAATTTTTATTTTCCAAGGACCTGATTTGACTCACAAGTGGCTGATATTCCACCTTAAGGAAATTAATTTAAGCAAAGATATCTTATCAGAGGTCATAACTATCATAGAGGCTCCTACTGTGAAGTGTGCAGATAAAACGGGAAACCTCGATTTATTTTGAACCACCCTACTACCAGTAAACACTTTTTTGAGAGTATACTACGACCGTGGTCTATAGTTAGCTTATGGGAAGCATTTATACGACCGTGGTCTATACTTAGCTTATGGGAAGCATTATTAGAATGTACCCGGTCAAACGACACGATTTGCAATGCACTATGGGATGAAACGTCATTACCGAAATCGTCTACTCTGACGTCACACTAATATAGACTCTATAGGCTGTGCCATAGCCGCCTGCCACAATATGGTTATGCTATCAGCTTGGAATACATAAGATCCTGTACTTAGCGGCCATATTAATTTGGAAGGCCCTTATGGACAAAATACATGGGTCACGTCACGCTTGTACAGCCTGTTAAGGAAAGGTAGAAGGGGAGGAAATAAAGCTTAAGAATAAGCATCCGTCATGGCAGTAGATAGATCGTATTTTTTCTTTTTTCGGAAAAACGAACACAAATCTTAAAAAAAGAAAAATTAAGAAATCTTAAAAAGTTTTTCCTGAACATTTCTTAATTTTTTTTTTTTTTTTTTTTTTTCCCAAGATTTGCTTTCGTTTTGCTGGATAAAGAAAAATTACAGAAAAATTCATGCGTATACACTTAAGCCAAGGGCCATTCAAAAATATTAGGGGGAAGGTCTAGGAAATTCTTAAAAAATCAGTCTAAGAAGTGAAAGGTATCGCTTTTTCACAAAGTTTACAGCGGCATGTTGAGAGTCACCCATGAAGGGGAAGGGCTAAACTCCCCTGGGCGCCCTTGGTTAGGGTTTGCTAACGACCTGGAGCGTCCCAGGCGGAAAAATTATTTAAATAATTTTTTTTTAACATTTAAAATCTCGGTACGTCGAAAATAAGCTTTCAACTTTCCCTGAAGTCCAAAAAGTAAAAACGTAATCAAAAGCCAGTCAGAAATGTTGTCAAAAAATCAAAACTTGCAAAGTGACAAAAAAAAAAAAAAAAAAAAAAAAAAAAGAGTTTTTAAAACTACAATACAGGGAATATCCCGTCGGGAGATCTAAGGGAACCTATGAAAATCTTCGGTCGAGAATCTTCGTCTCTGCTTCGGGGCAGATGAAGGAATTTATGCATAACATTAAGCATAAGGCACTCGGAAGTGCCCCTACTCAGCTTTAAAAGCAAAATTACTACTTCCGGATTATGAAACTTTTTTTTCTTTTTCCATCAATTAAGTCCTCCTCATGAAAAAAAAACATTAGGTCAGACACCCAAAATACACCAAAAAAGTCGACACAACAAATAAAAAGCAAGACCTCTAAAAAAAAAAAAAAAATTTCATGGCCTATCCTTCATTTCAAAAAATATTTCTTCCTTCCTGAAGACTAAAGTTTCCTATCACCTTTTTTAAATCGTTGGGAAAATCCTCGGAATTTCCCGGAAAGTATGGAAAGTCTCTAAAACGAGAGGAAAATGTTGCTTGAACAAACAACAGATTTGTTGCTTGTTTCTATTTTTAATTTGTCAATGATTTCAAATTATCTATCCGCATGCGCTTAGCCTAATTCAACAAATGTTGTCTTTACTCAAACCTAATATTTACGATTTGCACATACCTGAACAAGATTTTCCAACTGAAACATGCAAAGGCCTAATTCCGCCATGCTAGGCTTAAACATATCCCTCATTCGATAATCCTGCATTAATTTAACGAGCACCGCAAACGCTTCTTCCTCTGGCATTTGCATTAATAAAAGACCGACTATGAACCCCGAACCCTGACAGTAGCCCACCTAAAAAAAAAATTTTAATCAATTTTACAAACACAAACACACTTCTGCTACAAAAAAAAAAAAAAAAAAAAAATCTGTCTTGACTTACTTCTCTGTCATGTAAGGAATAAGCTTTCATCACATTAAACAAACTTTCTTGACCCATCCCGTCTTTCTCCTTAAAAAAATCATGTTCAGGATATGTCCTTGCGATATCTCTCCTGATCACCTTTTCACAAGCAGATGTGGCTTTGATATATTCTGCATATTGTTTTTTAATTGAGGCATCGCTTGCACTGCACAAAAGCTGCCAAACGATACCTCGAAAGTGATGAGGGATTCCTTTCCTAACCAATTCCTTTAATTGTGCACTTTGTTTTTTGGAGTAATTAGGCCAGTCTGTTACTATCTGACCCCATAGAGCCCAGTTATTTTCTTCTGAATCTTCCTGGCCAGAAGATCCATTTCCTGTAAGGAAGAGAAAAAAAAAAAAAAAATTGATTAAAATTTTAAAAAATCTAAAATGAGTCTTTTTTTTTCTATTGGACATTTTTAACAGAAACAAAACAAGTTCCTATTTTAAGAAAAAAGTTTTTGAATGCTAAAAATTTTACTTTTATTGACTTACCATAGGATATTTGAGACGTGTCGGAACTTTTTCTGGAATGTGTGAGTGAAGTTAAATTTGACAGTGATTTTGCATCTGCTTCTATCAGCCTGGAAAAAAAAATCACATTTTTACAATACCAACCGTTCTTGGCCATATTCCCACTAACTAACCTTTTTGAATATATGATTTGAGTGTACTTCATGTTTCAAGTGCAAGTTTAACAATAAAACAAAATCGTAAATAAACTCAGATCAAAAAAAAACCTTGAGCCTATTAATTAAGGTCTCCGAACATGTAAATATTTGATTGAGATTAAAAATAAACGATTTACCTGTTGGCTTCTTCTAATTTAGCTAATAGCGCCAGCTCTACAGTTGATAAATCTTTACTGTTGAGGTAACTCTCGTTATTATTATTATTGTTGTTATTTAGCTGTGACGTTTTATTTTCGCAGACTTTATTGTTATGAGCAACCATTATGTCCATAACTGCTCTGCTAGACCTGCGCTAATACAGGCCTGGTGAGTGAAGTTTAGCATTTCAAAAAAGTATTAACTGGTAAAAAAACCTGTAAAATAAGAAAAAAAAATTGATCAATTTAAAATAAAAAAAAGGAGAACATGAACAATATGATTAAATATAAACAATTATACCGTATGACCTCATAGGATTTACATGTCTCCTAAAAAATAGTATGTAGGCTGAATCAAACGGTTTCAAGGCTATCATATAAATTCAAAATTGAAACAAAGAGAAAAAAATATATTCTTTGATTTAACGGCGCGGATTAACAGTTATTGTTTTCTTTAAAAAGTTCAACATATACCCACGAGGAACAATGACCTGATATATTAAGAAAAAAGTTAATTAGGCCTATGAGAATTACAAAAAAAAAAAAAAAAGTAACACACACTCCAATTCAAATTGACACTAATCATAAAAAATCGTCTAAACACTTGATCAAATAAACAAAGAATATCAGCCCGTAATTATTTTCCCTTTTTTTAATTAATGAAAAAAGTCTGCTCTACATGTTACGGTACTTGATAATCAGGTAATTATGAAGATATATGTAATGAAGTAAAATGTTATTTACAGTACATCACGAATTGTTGACATCAATGATAAGTGGGCGTAAAAAAGTATGAAAATAAAAATACACCTTACTTACAAATTGTAATGATTATTTTATATGTAGAACTACACGATTTTTAATCCCCTTTAAAATTAATTCGATAATTAAATAAATAACAAGGTTTATTGTTGGTAATATTAATATTTTATATGTAAATTAATGAACTGTTGTTATATCGTACAGATGACATGTACAGTACATCAACCTAACACCACCGCTCAGGTCGGGGCCTTAATCAAAAACTTCCAGACGAGGGTCAGCCATTTTATGCACTCGTCATAAGAAAAGTACGAGAAAACACCCAAATAAAACAACTTTGTCATAGATGTTTTAAACTAGGGTTTCTACGACAGGTGGATTAGGATTTCCCACGCAATAGAAGGCAGTGCGTTATTATCATTTACCCCAGTTTCCAAAAAAATCCTTATTACTGATTTTAAAAGTAAGAATCAAATTTTTTACAGATCTAAGCTGATTAATTATATCCCTGATAAAGTAAATTAATGAAAATTTGATCTCCAAAGTCAAGAATCGAATATAAAAATTTTTACTTCCGTTTTCAATTTTTGAAATTTTTCCAAAAGTAACGGCACTTACGATTTGTGAGTAGAATTGAGATTTATTGCAATATCTTCTGATTACCAATTTTAGCGATTATGAAAAAAACTTTGGAAGTAAAAACTTAAAAACTAATGTTTTTAAACCCGCCAAACGATTTTAATAAATTAAAAGTTATTTACAAATATCGTCCATCCCGTCGATATACTAACGATGCATTTGTCCGAATGAAACTAATAAAATTTAAAATTTCACTCATATCCATATGAAAAACTTCAAAAACCGCATAAAATTACTATAAAAAAAATTAACTTTCCCGCAATCTCTTCGCGGTCATTTGAATTGAAAATTGAAATCATCAGTAGGTGCCAACCAAAAACCGAGCAGGGAAAATTTTTATTAATTCGCTCAAGTTGGTACTTAACCCTACTTTGGTGACTTGACTTTTGAAAGGAAGACCATAGTAAGGTGTTAGACTTTCAAAAATGTCAAAAAGGGGGCGAGGTGGCTCCGCTGGAGCGAAATTTAGGATTTCCTTGGGTTTACCGGTAGGAGCTGTTATTAATTGCGCAGATAACACCGGCGCAAAAAATCTGTATGTAATTGCCGTCCAAGGTATCAAGGGACGTTTGAACAGACTCCCAGCTGCTGGTTCTGGTGATATGATAGTTGCTACTGTTAAAAAAGGGAAACCAGAACTCAGGAAAAAGGTAAGTTTATGTTTCTGTACCATTCTGAAATATTTTTTTTGTTGCGATTTAATATAATACCATATCATGATTTGCCATGTGCTTATGTTGTTCCCATTATGACCTTGTTTATTCATTCGTTTTAGGTAATGCCTGCGGTGGTAATTAGACAGCGGAAACCATTTAGAAGGAAGGATGGTGTGTTTATATACTTTGAGGACAATGCAGGAGTGATAGTAAATAACAAAGGGGAAATGAAAGGATCAGCGATAACTGGACCTGTTGCTAAAGAATGTGCAGACTTATGGCCAAGGATAGCAAGCAATGCTTCTAGTATTGCTTGAAGTAATTGTATTTGTTAAGAAAATAAATTTAAATAATTCTGCTTTTCTTTATTAAATTTTTTTTTTTTTTTTCTTTGAAATCCTTGGACTTTTAGGAGTGCTTTGTAAAGCCAAATTTAGTATTTATTAGAGTACTGGTTCTTTTGATTTAATAAAGTCAAAGTAATTAGGATGTTATTAGAGTTCAGGGTTGGCTTGTTATTGTAAATCTTTGTATATTTAGGTTTGGGATTAATATAAAAGTTTGCCTCATGGAAAAAAAGGCACCTTTTGTTGAGGTTATGTAAACGCATGTCAACGTAATCTTTACAAAGCAAAGTCTCCGCTCTTTTTATATTGGAAGTTATTCAAGGATTGATAAAATTTATTGAATTACGTAACAAATCAATCAAATAAGTCTATTTTTTAGCTAAAAATCATATAAAAAGGAAATCATCGGCAAATGGAAGATAGGAAAATCCCTCTTCATGAGATTATTGCCACCTTCCGCCATTCTTCATAAGTTTGCTGCATAAGAATATACAGGAGGTGGCGTACATCAGCTTGAAAGAGGTCCCTAGCGGAAATCAAGCCGCCATTTTTAATTTTATCACCAAACGGTTGGTAGTTTTAATTTCACTTTTCATCATGAAATCGTGAGCAAGTGACAGGAACGATTTTTAAAGGAAAATATTAAACCGTTTTAAATCACTTGTAAAATAATTATTAAATTTACGCTTCGGTCAAGATTAATAAGGATATTTAAGTTAAATCTTTGTGGCAATCATCCGTGAAATTTAGATATGTTTCTTTTGTCAACAGCCAGCAGTGTTTATCTCGTTTCTTATTTGTTTACTGTTATATTTAGTAAGATTTCTTTTTGCTGAAAGATGTTTTTCAGTGCCATAAGGGCCAAGGATGAATTTTTCGAACTGAAATAGTATTGAGCGTGCCTTTGAATGCAGCCTATTTATTAAAATTCTTGTGGTAAGTGTTATATATATTTTTATCTTCAAATTCTTTTTTTTATTGTCAAACAATTACAGGCCTACTACATTTTTTTTCATGCTGATAAGTGATAAAAGATTGTACTTTCTTTGTGCATTAATTACAACTTGAGTGATATTTCACAATTTTATTTGTATGAAAAAGTTTTGTTGATTCAATCGTGTAAAGTTAAACAATTTTAATAAAACAGTTTGATTATCTTACTAATTTTTTTTTTTTTTTTTGAATTTAGATGGGAGCTTGTATATGTAAAGATGTACCAGATGCTGAAGAATATGTAGGGAATCCGCAAGATACGTTGCCAAGGGCTAGAGGGCTAGGGGATGAATATGAAACTTATTTATCAGCTAGATCTGGAAGCATGAGATGGAAATTCCCAGCTTCGACAACTGTTGATAAACTTGTGCTTGAAACTTTAAATGTGGTTGGATCTCTTGTTGAAAAGTGAGTCATACATGAATTTTATTTCCTTTATTTGTTTTTAAAAAAATTTTTTTATTTTATTTTAGTGAGCAAGAACCACCCCCTGCCATGCTTAAACTTCATGCAATTGCTGATCAAGAAGATGGTTGGATTCAAGTGGTCACTTCAATGGTTAATGTTATTCCAATAATAGATCCGTTAGGTCCTTCAGTTATTACATTATTATTAGATGATTGCCCACTCCCGACAAAGGTAATATATTTCTTTGTTTATTTTTTTTTTTAACATTTTGATGAATGGAGGCTTAATCCCGTTTTTTGAGGTACGTGAGAGGGACCGACTATATTTATGAACTTTTACCTCTGTTTCTGAAAAAAATAAAAAATTTTCTTTTAGTCAAATAGGTACTCAAATGACTTGTATTTGTGAATATGAAAAGTGTAGTTTTTTTTTCCCCCGAGGGGCGTAAGTGCAAATTAATTGAGAAAGATAACACTGAGGACAAAATATTTATTTATTTTTTTTTTTAATTTTGTATAGGAGAAAGCAATTTTAGATTCTGAGTAAGGTATCACAATGTGATCTCACATGATCCTGTAGCAAGTATCAGAGGTGATGGTATAAAAAGTCCATAATATGACCTTGGCTCGATCGAGGGCCTTAACCGATCCAAGTCAAGACCATAACCGATGAACTATCGCTCGCCCTTTTTTTACATGATTTTATTGTTATTTTTTGTCTTTCTTTCACAGGAATCAGTTTTGAAATTATCAAATATTTTTAATTTGTCAACTGAAAGCTCTATAGCTGGTCGAAATAGTCCTACCCAACAACGTAACATATGCATCGTACTTGGTTGTTTAGCAGAAAAATTAGCTGGTCCTAGTAGTATAACAATTTTAACTATTGGAACTTTAAATTACCTCATCGAAAATTTAAGTGAAGGAAGCCATCTAGCAGTAGTTTTATTTTCTTTGATAGCTTTGGAAAAATTCGCGCAAACAAGTAAGCTTTTAGCCGAAAATAGAAGTGAGTTATATTGACTTAAATAGCAACAAATTCTTAATTTTTTTTTTTTTTTTTTTTTTTTTTTTTTTTTGTAAAGCGGAAAACAAAGTGACAATAAAAAAACGGTTGCAGTCTGAGGATAAAAATCCACTTCTTCGCTTAGAAAAATGGGTGACTTCGGATAATTACCTAGAACGACAAATTGGTTTTTGTGCTCAGTGGTGTTTAGACAATTTGTGTAAGTACCGAGAGATGGCAATTAATTTTTTTTTTTTTTGGCAGTTTTATTGATCATTTTTTTTTTTTTTTTTTTTTTTTTTTTTTTTTTTTTTTTTTTCATTTTTTCAGTTTTAGTCGAAGGAAGGAAATTTTCCTACGAATGCGTCGATACAACGGGAATAAACGTCATGTTGAATACAAAAGATGTCAGCGAGTACCTGAAAATATCGCCTGATGGGCTTGAAGCTAGATGTGATGCATATTCGTTCGAAAGCGTTAGATGCACATTTCAAGTGGATAGCGGGGTTTGGTATTACGAAGTTCATATCATAACTTCGGGAGTTATGCAAATCGGCTGGGCAACGAAAGATAGCATATTTTTAAATCATGTAAGTTGAAATTAATTGACCTCGGTGGAGATTTCGACAAAAAATTGCCTACCGAGGCGATTTTTATTCAATTAAATCAATTTGCTAAATTTGCTAAACGTTATGTAATTTTTTTAAAATTTTTTTAGGAGGGTTTCGGCATAGGCGACGATCAATTTTCATTGGCGTACGACGGCTGCAGAAAATTGATATGGCACAACGCAAGGAGCGAAGCACAAAATAAAAACGGGTGGGCACCTGGGGATATTTTAGGCTGTTTGTTGGATCTCAATAAACCGGAAATGATTTTTTATTTAAACGGTTCGTTTTTAAGATCGTGCACGCACGTGTTCGAAACGGCGAGGTAAGCTAATAATTTTGGTCTTCGATTTAATTTTTGAAAATTTATGTATATTTTTTTTTTTTTTTTTGGGAATTTTTCAGGACCGGATTTTTCGCAGCTGCGAGTTTTATGTCATTCCAACAATGTCGATTTAACTTCGGTAGTCGACCTTTTGTGTATCCGCCTCCGAGGGCTTTTAAAAGTTTTAATGCTCACGCCACTCTTGCGCCTGAAGAAAAAGTAGTTTTACCAAGGTGGGTAGGAGTCTTTTTTACGGGCGCCATTTGAGGGGAAGGAGGGGGCAATCTGACATGGCCAACAAATTGAGCATAGTAATCAATGCTTAGCTTATAGTCCTGTCCTTTTTTAAAAATGGCGCCCGTGGCTTTTTTTTTTTTTTAAATTATTGAAAGTAATGACTTTCTTTGGTATTTTTTTTAGGCATATACGATTAGAATTATTAAGAAAACTTAGCGTTCGAGAGGATTCTTGTACATTATGTTTTGATAAAAGAGCATCTGTAAGACTGATACCTTGTGGTCACAGGTGAGAAATATCAATATTTCTTTTTCTTTTTATTCCGGATAACGTCATCACTGAAATCTATGTAGAGAATTTATTCTGTTGAAAATATTTGATGAATTTTCGCTAGCTAGTCGAACCGAACTGGATCGTAGGAAGAAATTGACCGTAAAAAACCGAATTCAGAATCCGAACACAATTGGGTTCAATGAATATGTCAGAAAAGGGCTTTGTTCAATTTGGGTAATAACTTTTTGGAAAAGGTTCGGTTGATTTCGCTTCTTTTTTCGTAGTAGTGAAACCCGGTTTTCTATTTTCTATAAGACATTTAATATTTATACAAAATTTTCAAAACATTAAACATTTAATATTTCAATGATGACGTTATTCGAGGATGTTAAATGAGGAAAACACCTCGCCAAATAGCACTGCATGCTCCTGTTTAGCCATTTGCGCCATTCGAAGTGATTTTCAGGCTGTTTACTATTCAGTTATTTCACCCGTTTGGCTTCCGTAAAACCGCATGCGAAGGCGTTGGCGAGAACTTTTCCTCCTAAAAATTTATGATGTTAATTTTTGAAGTGCTAACCTTTGATAAATATAATGAAATCAGTATTTAAAATTACTGAATAAAAACTAAGTTTCTCTTGGTGTTTCATATTTTATAGACTTTGATTGGCTAATTTCATTTGTATGCTTTTCTCTTTTCAGCGGGTTTTGCCAAAAATGCACGAAGCAACTAGCTGAATGCCCTATGTGCCGAGCTGCTATTTCCGAAACGGTTCAGGATAATACGTGACAACACTTTTTAGCATTTCTTTTTAACAATCTGAATTCTAAATTGTCTTTTTTTTTTTTTTTTTCTTTTAAGCGAGAAAAAACGCAGTTTCAGTAAAAGAAGCTTTTTATCACAACAAACATTCTATGTGTAAATATTTTTAATTTTTAATCGTTAATCTAGACTGCTAATTTACTTTGAAAAAAAAACGTAAAAAAATTTAATTTTTATTGTTCCTAAAACCGATGTATCACAAACTGATATTAATTGTTTTATTTTTCTTCTTTTAATCTTGAAATTTTTTTTAGAAAAGAAAAAACTGTACTTTGTAAATAAAAAACCAACAAAAATCATTAAATATATATATTCAGTTGAGGCAAAGCCATGAATTTTTTTTTCTCATTTTTTTAATAGGTAAAGTCTACCAAAATTTTCTACCTCCTAATTACAAGTTGAAAATTCTTTACCAAACTAAAAAACGAAATACTTAGTTCTTGATTAGCAGTTGGAGAAGGAGCTTTAAAATTTGTTAGGTTTGTGTTACTTACCACCAGACATGGTTAGGTTTGTATAACTTACCACCTCTTTGGGGATGCAGTATTGCTTAAAGAATTCAAAGCTGAGATGATTTTCAGTTCTAGATCTAAAATTGTATTCAAGAACTAAAGTTTAGAACTGACTTTTTAAGATCCTATTCTTTTTGCTAATAGTAAAACTTTTTTCTTGGTACTCTTCTTACCAATTTTACTCGCGGATGCAGAGAGAAACCAACATTCTATAAGTATAATTTATTTTTATAATTACTATCCATGTAAATGTAAATAAAGTTCTACAATATTAAATAAACACATAGTGAATAAACACGAAGCAGTAGACACTACTCTCATTGTGATTCAATCCTGAAAATGCAGTCGTTGGTATTAGAAAACGTGATTCTACGTAAGATTATTATGGGTACTAAGTTCATTTTATACTGCATAAGTTTTAATCAACAATTTAGTTCGTAATTTCTCCGTATAGATGGCATTGCTCCTAATAAATCGATAATATTTTATTTAAATATCAATAACACAAGTTAAAATGGATTTATTTTATAGGAAAAAAGGTTTCATGATGTGCAGAATTTTATAAGCGATTTTTTTAAAAAAAAAGGATTTTCCAAAAATTCGTTATTTTAAGTTTTTTACAAAGCAAAATGTAAAATCTATTGGCGTCATCTTTGTTTTTTAAATAGAATAGGTCGACATGAAGACCTCGGTTACGTCAAAGATCATATATGAAGAGGTTGTTTTCTTTTCATACCAATGATTTTTTTTTTTTTTTTTTTTGGTATGGAATTATGAATAATGGTATGCCATATATATGTGGTGTTGTAGTAGAACTACCTTCACAATGAGGTTAAGATGACTGTGTAAGTAGTTTCTACAATCCCTGCTAGAGGGAGGAGGTGTTGTGGTCACCCATCCATAAACAAACCGTTCTCAATGCTGCTTAACTTCATTGATCACAATGCCGCTAGACGGAACGAGTCACCACTCCGACCCCTTTATAGAATCTTACTGTGATAGGAAATTGTAAGGGCTGGAAGTACAATTTCCTATCAAAAAATGCTGTAATTACTTTACATTTTTTCCATAGCTCGAAGGAAGTAAAGGTGATGATGAAGTTATCAGTCTTCATGACACTTGAGGAAAAAGAAAACATACAGTCCACAAGATAATCATGAACAGGAAGAAAAAAATATGATTCAAAAAATTAATTTAGTCTTTTAAAATTTTAAAAATTTTATCATATTTGTTCTTATAATTTATCATCAAATTAAGTTTAAAAAGAATTTATTTAGAACAAGAATAAGAATAGAAATAGGAATGAATAAATTATAAAAGCAAATAAGATTTAATAAATTGGGATGCGAAGAATTGATCGTTATTTATAACGTTATTTTCACTTAATTAATTATTATAATAATTAATTAAGTGAAAATAATTGGTATTGTTATTTATGTTCTAAAATAAATTAATTACATTAATTTTGTTTAAAAACAATTTTTACACCTCGGCCCCTCATCATTCACTCTTCAGTATTTATTTTACAAGTAAAAAAATGCAAATAATATACATTCTCAATTAAAAAAATAAATAAGATAAGAAAAATAAAAAACGATCCGAAAATGATTTAAGTATCTGAACATGAAGTCACCATGTACATGTACATGTAAACAAAGTCCTGGTCCTACACTAAGTAACAAATAAACACGAAGCAGAAGACATACACTCTCTTTCAACCACGATTGTGATTCGATCCTGAAAATGCAGTTGTTAAAATTAGAAAACTTAATTCTACGTAAGATTATTATAGGGTACTAGTTCATTTTATACTGCATAAGTTTTAATCAACAATTTAGTTCGTAATTTCTCCGTATAGATGGCATTGCTCCTAATAAATCGATAATATTTTATTTAAATATCAATAACACAAGTTAAAATGGATTTATTTTATAGGAAAAAAGGTTTCATGATGTGCAGAATTTTATAAGCGATTTTTTTAAAAAAAAAGGATTTTCCAAAAATTCGTTATTTTAAGTTTTTTACAAAGCAAAATGTAAAATCTATTGGCGTCATCTTTGTTTTTTAAATAGAATAGGTCGACATGAAGACCTCGGTTACGTCCAAAACTCAAAAATCAAATACAACAAGGTTGTTTTTGCTTTTGCATTTTATTTTTTTTTTTTTTTCGCTATGGAAATATGAATAATGTTATGCCACATATATGTGGTGTTGTAGTAGAACTACTTTCACAATGAGGTTAAGATGACTGTGTAAGTAGTTCCTACAATCCCTGCTAGAGGGAGGAGGTGTTGTGGTCACCCATCCATAAACAAACCGTTCTCAATGCTGCTTAACTTCATTGATCACGATGCCGCTAGACGGAACGAGTCACCACTCCGACCCCTTTATAGAATCTTACTATGATACGAAATTGTACTTCCAGCCCTTACAATTTCCCTTACAAAAAATGCTGTAATTACTTTACATTTTTTCCATAGCTCGAAGGAAGTAAAGGTGATGATGAAGTTATCAGTCTTCATGACACTAGAGGAAAAAGAAAACATACAGTCCACAAGATAATCATGAACAGGAAGAAAAAAATATGATTCAAAAAATTAATTTAGTCTTTTAAAATTTTAAAAATTTTATCATATTTGTTCTTAAGTTTAAAAAGAATTTATTTAGAACAAGAATAAGAATAGAAATAGGAATGAATAAATTATAAAAGCAAATAAGATTTAATAAATTGGGATGCGAAGAATTGATCGTTATAATAATTAATTAAGTGAAAATAATTGGTAAGGTATGTCTCCATTAGTGAATTAATTACATGATGTAATTAATTACAGAATGTAATTAAATGGTTTACAAAGGTGTTATTTTTTTTTTTTTCAAATCATTGGAGCTCAATATCCTTTTTCATAATGTAGATCTAACCAACAAAATCGAAAACAACGATTTAGTACCTTCAAAAATCATTTAATTACATCCTGTAATTAATTACACCATGTAATTAATTCACCAGTGGAGACATAATAATAAATAGGCCTAAGTAACAATTCAAATTATTTTAACTTAACGAGTTCGTACTGAACAATACATTCTTCCCAATTTATGAATTCTTATTCTTTTGTTTATTTATTTATTCCTGTACGTTTTTATTCTTATTCTAAATAAATTCTTTTTTAGCCAATAAGAGGGAAAAAAGTTGAGTCTGTGAACCTTATCAAATCAGTAGAAGCCTTCATATGTGTCCCTTGTGCCAGTTAAAAAAATCAGATTCGAATCTTTCCGTTTTATAGCGAAGGGGAGTCAATCTTCAGAGTTCACTATAAATCAGATTTATGAAGTCCACACTTTTTGACCTCTTCATTGCACTAATACATGATGTGTCGATAAAAATTTGACGAAGACTTCAAAAAGTAAGTTTTTATGTTCTGAAATTATAAAAAAATTTATAACGAGCAACATTTAAAATGATTAAATATTCAGATTTGTATACTGATACCGACCAAAAAGGTTCGACTAAAAAACAAGCCAACGAAGACGTCGAAAAGAAAAAGAACAGGTAGATCGGAGATTGGTAGTAATTGATTAGTACGTCTAGATGATAGCTTTTATTAACATGATCTCCGACTTCAGCACAACATGACGTCATTGGTCTTTCGGATAACATTTAATTTAGTATAAAGAAAAATTGAATAAAAAAACAATCATTTTCATTTAGTCGGCTATATTAATGAAAATTGTACAAAAAATATTAATAAATTTTAGTTGCTGCAAGTAGCAGATTCTTTTTTTGTTAGTGATTATGAGGCCTTTTAATTACAAGCCCTCCTGTGGATAATAAAACCGCTCTTCCTCTGCAGATTAATTCGGCTTTAGCAGTTCGGTATCTGCAACATCGTAAGTATCTCCTATCACTGTGTTTCAAAGACGCTTCAAACTGGTATTCATAGCCATTATGTAGTAAAACCGGATGGCCACGGCTTGATGTCCCAAATTTGTAATCATACAAACAGTCACCTAGAAGTAAAATATAAAAATTAGAAAAAGAGAAAAATTAAAAAGTTCAGGTAAAAAGAAAATTTTCAGGCTTGAAAAAAAAATGTATTAGAAAGTAAAAAATTTCTTTATTTGAAAACAGAAATTACAGGGTAATATTTATTGAATTTCAACTTTGTTCTTTTCTTATTTTTTTTTGTTTTTTTTTCAACAGCTCCTGAAACAATGAGTTCCAATCCTAATGATCCTGTTCACTTTTACGAAGAAGTGATTGAAGCTGAAGCAGTTCATGATGTCCCATCTGGCTTAATTCAGGTGCAAGCTAATCTACAAGAGGTAAAACCTTATGAATTGTAAAAAAAAAAAAAATTATTTGTTTTATTAACACTTAATTTTTTTGGGATAAATACAAGAATAAATTCATTTATTAACAAAAACGTCAACAAGTTAACTTTAGTAACATTCAAGTTTTTAGCCTTAACAAAAGCTTGAAGATGGCTCAACATGCACCAGGGTGGATGCAGTTTTAATGCAGAGAAAAAAGAAATAACTTTAAAAGTTATTTTAAAATTCATTGAATTAAAAACTGTTGGTCCAAACACTTAGTTACTTAATGCAATTACTAATTCATTTGAAACCAGCCTAGTTGCTAATTGCCTCTTTGGTGCTGAAGAACGGATGAAAAACGCCAAGGAATATTTAAAATTAATAAATCGACTTTGGATGTTTTTCAATAAAGAATGAAAGCAATTTATAACTAAATGGAATTGAGTGTTAATATAAGTTAGCACATACTTACGACTTTAGCTAAAGGCGAGAATGTTACGTACTTTCTTCAAAAACTGTGTTTCCTCTCGCTAACTCTTTCAGCATTTAGTAAAATTAACAAAATTTAAATTATTATTATTATTAATCTCATGTATGTAAACATTCAATGGCGACTTGGCACTTTGACCGACTCGCGCATGACGTCACTCAGCTTTCAGAATTGAAACAAAAATTGGACTCATGCAGTTTCATTGTTTCGGATTGATAATATAAGATTCGGTTCATTAAATGATTAAGAAATTAATAGGTATTATCATTAAAAAAGGTAACTCTTTTGACAAAGATTTAGATTTTTTTTTTTTTTTTGGCGGTTTAAGGCAATGATACTTCAAAGCGGTGTGACGAATAAAAATAAATGATTACGATAGACTATTTTGCAGAATTTTTCTTACTGATATTCTGTCTTCTTAGTTAAAAAATATTAAGAAATCTGAAATAAAGAAATCAAAAATTTCAATCCAATGCCCAACGCTCTAAATATTAAATTTAATAGTGCCGCATAGCTTCCAACATGGCGGCACATGTCATTTCTCTGCCCCCAAAGGGTCCCTAATAAACAAATAGTAGAGGGCGCAGTAGTAGGCGATCCTCTTTCGAAAATTCATCACTTTTACTACTTCCATTTCAGATATTTATTAAGTACAGTGTTATTAATTATCAATTATTAATAATTTAATATTGTTGTTGATATTTTCGAATATGGAATTGAATTTAAATATTTCTGTTGACCTGAAGTAAATAATAGCTGTGCTAATGATTCAGTGCCGACTACGTGCGTCATCTAATCAAAAACGAATTGACGAACACACGGCGGGTATAGTGAAAAAAATGGCGGTCTGCGGTATATGAAATGTTTTCGCCTCAAAATCCGTCTTTTTTTAACGTTTATATGTTAATTTTATTGAAAAGTGAGCGTATATAATTACAATGTATTCGGAGGACGATGCCGGTGAGTACATTAATTTATGATTGTTCGATTTACTCGATAAAATAAACACCCAAAGTCACAGATGTGTATCATTTCGAAAATGCGTCGTCTCGTTTTAACATGTCAAATGTTATCAATGGGATGTTAATATTGGGCGTGAATATTGAATCATACACGATCTTAATTAATCCATTTATGTATCAGGTATATTTTCGTCACGGTTTAGATTGACGTTGGGTAACACGTGAATCACGATACGGGGGAACGGGTGGGCATCCCGATTTGGATTCTGTCACATTCAATTGACTGCATCCTCGACGCCCTGTAGAAAAAAAGCTTGTAAACACAAGCTTATTTCTGGTTTCATGAAGTAGAATTATTTTTTTAAAAAAAACATTGAGGGGTGAATTTTTTTAAAAAATTGGAGAATAAATCTCAATTATTATTAGTCATGGAAATGGTTACACACACAAAATGGAGAACAGGGCAAGAGGAGAGGGGGAGGTCTGTTGTAAAATGCTTTTAAAAAAAAAAAAAAAGTCATCCCTAAGCTTTGAATTGGAATATTCTTTTTTTTTTTTTTGTTCGAGGATTTTTTGATTACAACACGAATCAGAGATGGATAAATTGTGCTAATGTAAAATTGATCATTTATAATATAGGTTTTGTTTATGGAATTAATTTATGTGCTGATTCAGTGTTGTTGACGAAATTGGATTTTGTATTTGCTGATTTTATTTTTAGGGTTAATGTGATTAATCATTTATTTATTTTTTAAATCGATACCATCATAATTACTACATAAATTAATATTTGAGATTGAATTATGATGTAATTGGGTGGCATTATGGGGAAAGAAAAAAAAAAAAACTTGGTCTCTAGGAAGTTTCATCAGCCTTTTTTTTTTTCTGTTGATGAAGTTGCGATTGCTTAAAATCTGTAAGAAAAAAAAATATAGAGACAGAAAAACATGGTGTGATGAGAAACGATGGTCTAGTAGATCATGAAATTTCAGTTTAAAAAAAAAAAATTAATTTGTACTTTTTTTTGGTAATTGAATGGGGAAGAAAAAATTCCCATTGATGTACGAATTTTAAATGAAGGACAAGAAAAATATTTCGAAACTAGTTTCAGGTTTTTAAGGTTGAAAGGAAATAATTGAATGAGTTAAGGATATAATTGAATGGGTTCAGGAAATCTTGTTACATGGTGTATAAGATTTTAAAATGTTTTCCATTTGGAAAAGCAAAAAAATTTTGTTTTTAGGATGGTTAGGTTGAAGGGCATTAGGTTCTGTGAATGTCAATGGACTATTTTCCGAATTTGTCTTTGACTGATCCTTGAATTCTGATCGATTTCTTACAAATTGGATTATTACTGATGAGGCATTGATTGATGGGTTAGGGCATAACCGCTCTTATGTACTCAATATGGTGGATCATAGTTGATCAACCAATCATTGGAGTTACATAACTTTTGCCTGGATGACATTGTTCTTGGGTTGTTCGGAGGACCATATATCATTATGTAGGCTCATCAGCGTCTGGTTCTAAGGAGGTTAGCAGAAAATGTTGGGATCTGTTTTGCATTATTACTATTTTTTGTATCGAAAGACCTGGCAAATCTTGTATTCTTTAAATATTTTGCTGTAAGAATAGATCTGCTGTCTTTATAAGAGGACACGATTCTAATGAATAATGTGATATGGTTAGGAGCTTTCAAAGAAGTTCAAAAAGCCCAACAGTCAAATTTTTTACAGCCAGAAAGCGCTTAACCTCAATTTTTTTTTTTGTTTTGCTGAATCCTGGGGGAAATCGAAAGAGAAACTTAAAAATTTTGGGAACGTTTAGTGAACTGAAAATAAAGACTGGATAAGAGTTTTCAATCTGAAATAAGGTTTGAAAATGGGGATTTGAGGGGAAAACGTCAAATTGTAACTTTCAAAATTAATTGAGTCTTGTAAAAGTGTTAATTGGTTAACGTCTGCAACAAAAAATGGCCTTTAAGCAATGGTGACCATCCACCCTGGGGCTAGTGTATCATTGCCCCTTTTATAAATTTTTTTCAATCACTTTTGGAGAAAACCATAACCATCAAAAAAAAATGGCGGCCATCTCATTCATTTTTTTTTTTTTTCTAAATTCTCAATCAAAAAAAAAATTAATTCACAGCCTTGGGCGAGCCCTGAAATGGGTAAACATCCATGGAATGTTTAATATTACATACCCGAAAGGTATATTCCACGATAAAAACCCATCGCCCAAATGGTAATTTATCTGAACAGGGTAGTTTTTACCGGGTACGCGGCGGGTTTTTGAAAAATGAAAGAATTTATGTTTGGCAAGACGTTTATACAACAAAAAAAAAAAAAAAAAAACCTTTTTATGTCGAAATGAGTTGCATCAAATCGAAATACAAAGTGAACCCCCAATAACTATAATTTATAAGAAACATATTATTCTTCTTATGAATAAAATGGGATGGATCTTCTTATTCAATGTATTTAGTTACAATACGCGGGATTTTTGTGAAAATTTTTTGACCTGCTGAGATTTTTAAACTACGGAGGGTTGAAAATTTCTATTGTACTTTGATCGCGCCCTTGCCCTTGAGATGTCCCTCTTTTTTTTTTGCTACGGAGAGGTAAATGCTCTTCAACGTGACCTTGAAAATTTGTTTTTCGTGTTTTTTTTTTTTGGATTCCTGCAAAGGATTCAAAGTGTCGTTAATTTTTTTTTTTAAATCAATATTTCGTGGAAAAAGACCCCCGTGTCTCCAGAAGAAGAAAAAAAAATTCTCGTAAGGGAATAAGGTGACAGGAGTGGTTCTATTTTATTAGTTCTAAAAATAAATGGTGACGGAACTGGTTTCATTTGACCTCAGAGGCAATACGACTTCCGGTCGGGACTGGAATATAAGGGTGTGCCAGGCTACCCTATTAATATGTGTGGCATTTTTTTTTTTTTATTCCTGTGTGATCCTGCAGCCGTAAGTTAAAACACTTGGCACTGGTTTGCAGGTTCTTTAAGGACCTAATTTATTATTTTTAAAAATATTTATTAAGAGCTTGTTAAAAACTAATAAACAGATCCTTTACAAATTTTTGATTCACGTGGCTCTCAATCCTCGTTTTTTAACCAATTTTTATTTATTTATTTATTTATTTTTTTGAAAAATTTTCCAACAAAATCAAACGCTTTTCAGGCAAATTTCATTGACGAATTTATATAAACTTTTGTATCGGTATATTCGAACGGGTTCGGACATGTCTGAAGTAATTTACAGTTTGCCTATTTTCGCTTCCAGGAAGGTGAAACTTGAATATTCATATGAATTCTGACCTCCGGATTTTTGTTCTAAAGTCAGAATTTAACAGAAATTAAAATCCAACATGGCGGAGCCATTTTAATGTTAATAATTTGATATTCGGCGACATATTGATTTTTATGCCTCATGGAATTTTTTCGTTCTGACGTCATATTTGAAATTTATGAATTCGGAAACGCTCACAGCAATTTTTTTTTTCGATTAGTTTATGGAAGAAAATGAATTTTATGCAATGTTTTATGTTATATGTACATCGAGCGGGTTGCCTATACCGGAAATGAATTTGAACAGCCGGTATATGTGATTCCCTACGATTTTTCCTAATCCATTTTTCCTAAAAAAATAAATTCCTCATCCATTTTTCTTAAAAAAAAAGTTCTTAATTTATTTTTCCTAGTAAAAAAAATTCCTAATCCATTTTTCCTATAAAAAAAAAGTTCCTAATTTATTTTTCCTAGTAAAAAAAATTCCTAATCCATTTTTCCTAAAAATATTAAATTTTTTGTCCATTTTTGCTAATAAAATAAATTCCTAATCCTTTTTTGCTAAAAAAATAAATTAATTCCTAATCCGTTTTTCCTAAAAAAAAAATTAATTCCTAATCCATTTTTCCTAAAAAAGATAAAAAAATCGTAATCCATTTTCATAATGATTCTTAAAATTGTTTACCTAACTTTTTTTTTCTAATAATATATCATTTACCTGAAATTTCTGAAAATCCCCAAAATAAAATTTTAAAGTGCCTTTAGGGATTAAATAAATTAGGAAAAATATTCATTTTAGGAAATTTTATTTTAAGAATCAAAAAATTTGAAGAAAACAGAAAATTAGGAAAAAAATTATAGGAACCATAATTTTTAGGGAAAATGGATTAGGAATTTATTTTATTTTTTTTTTTTTTAGGAAAAACGGATTAGAAAAAATGGTCAGGATATATATAGCGTTGCCCATGTTTAGCTTATGGGCATATATTAAGGTGGTTGGGAAATCAACTTTTTTGGAGTTTCAAAACTCCAATGTCGGGAAAAGTTTCTTTATAGGGAGAGTATCAATCCTGAATTTTTTAAGATTTTTGAACGGCATTTTGAGATGTGAAATTGGCACTGAAATTTACAAAAAACCCGTAAAAGCGCCAAAAATTAACTTTTTTTTTTTTTTGGCATTAAGACCATCGATTCCTATCAGAAATTTTGGTTAGATTACGAATTTGAAGTCCAAAATCCGTTTTGGTGCATAATTTTTGAGTTACAGGCCGGATTTAAAAGCTCGGAAAACTTGGTTATGGCTTTTTTTAACTGGCAGATGTCAGCACAAGTACTAGTACCGGTACTTTTCCTATGTATTTAGGATAAACAGTACCCTCTTCGTCGATTTAGGAACTATTTTTTTTTCTTCAATTTTAAACACAGCCTTTTAAAGCTCTCTGAGTCCTCAGAGATCATGTCTGAAGTCCGTTCCCGACCACTTTTCCTAAACCATTTTTTCTAAAAATTTTGGTTTCTAAAATTTTTTTCCACTTTTTTTTTTTCCTAATTTTTAATTTTTCTAAAAATATTTGATTCATAAAATAAAATTTTCTAAAATGAATATTTTTCCTAATTTTTTAAGTTTCTAAAATTTTTCATCAAAAAATTAGAAAAAAATATTCGTTTGAGGAAACTTTATTTTAGGAATCAAAAATTTAGGAAAACAATAGTTATGAAAAAAAATTTTAGGAACCAAAATTTTTAGGAAAAATGGATCAGGAATTTAATTTTTTAGGAAAGTGGATTAGGAAAAATGGTAGGGAATCCTGAAGTCAAGATCCCCAGTGGTGCTTCCTTCTGCATATTTTTTGTCGAATTTCGGCAGTCAGTGATCTAAAGATGGGCGATTTTTTCAGGAAAATTGATTCGACCTAAATCTGAATCGTTTCGATATTATTTGCAATGTATTTTTATCCTTAAAATTCTTAAAATTACCAACTATAAAAAAAAAAAAAAAAAAAAAAAAGTTGCCATTAAGGATGCTTAGCTAAAATTATAATGGGCTCAAAAGCAAAACGACAATAGTCACAAATACACAGAGCTTTGAACAAGAAAACAAAAACAACCAACCAGATTTATTCTTAATAATTAATTGCAATTAATAAAAGCAGGATTAATTCTTTTTTTTTTTTTTTTCATAAAATTCCAAAAAAAGAGCTAATTAATTTTTTTACAGTTTCATATAATAAATGGTAGAAAAAATCGATGGACGATTCGGCTACGTTTGCTGCGATTCTCAAATCGAATTCGAATACAAAAAATCGCAAAATCGGAGGTGAGGAATCGATTCGCTTTAAAATTGGCCGATTGAATCGACGTCGGCCATCTTAACTGCCTTTCCTTATTTAATCTCTGTGTAAATTATTTCTCCCGGAAATACATCTGGCTGCATAAGCAAAATCGACTTAGTAGAATTTTCCAGGGGTCCGAAGCCGGTAAAAATTGGTTGGAGCCGACGCCGGCATCGGCGCCGAAATATCCCAAAGTCCTGTAGGACTGACGCCAGCGCCGAAACTGGAATAACAAAATTTTTGCCGCTGGTGCTAATGCCGGAGCCGATGTCAGCACCGGCTCTGGCACCAAGTTTAAAATAAATTATGTAGCACTGCCACCAGCTTCGGCACCGACCTGAGTTTTTAGCCGGGCGAGGCTGGAATCGGCACCCGTATCGGCTTCGGGTTCAGACCCCTGGAATTTTGAGTAATTTCGCCAAAATGTTTGTAAAAAACTTTAAAAATCCGGTATGCGAACTAAAAAAAATTTTCTATCCGGAAAAGAAAGGGTTGAGGAATGAATCAGATTAACGGATGTCTAATTTTTTTTTTAAATGTAATTTTTAATTAGAAAAAAATGTCAACGCTCTAGAAAGAATGCAAGCGAATGCTGCAGCGTGTGCAGAGGATTTGAGGCTAATGAATCGAAGGCGAGACAGTGGGAAGTTTCAAAATTAGACACAAGGGACCCCCAGCAAACAACATAACGTTCCGAAAGAATGAACAGTTATTTTCAATCCAGTTCAAAGCCACAAAAACAATTTAGTTTTAAAATAGTTTTTTCTTTACTCCTTTCGTTTTTATTTTTATTTTCAAAAACATTCTCCCGCCATTTTGTTAAAAAAAAGAAGAGAGAGAAAATAAAAAAAGATTTCTCTTTTAACGGTACTTTACTAAACTGATTGATTGATTGATTGATTTGCTTTATTCATACAATTTTTTTTTCCTTTTTCTTTCTTTTTATCCATCGATAGATGGTTTGATTTACAACTCTTCATTGTGCTTCAATATCGGTTTTCGGAAAGTTTTAACACACCAGCAGGTTGCCTTTTAGAAAGGAGAAGAAGAAGAAGGAAGATGGAAGGGATGAGTGGAAGTTGTTACATTTGCGAGTCACAAAGCTTTTCATTTTGTGTTTGACTATCGTTGATCTTTAATATTTGAGATGTTGATCGAATATCCCGGGGCCGTGTTCGCTTTAATTTCAGTTTCATACTAACCGACTTTTGTCTCTTTTGAGTTTGGAAATCGGTTAACGAATCTCTCAGAGAAAAGCTTTTCTTAGGGGTTTATTTCTTCGATTTATAGGCAGAAAATCCGTTAAAGGAAAACAATATCTCGGTTCAAATTTTTTTTGATTTTATTTCATTTTTTTACGTCATATTTTTTTTCTTTTTTTTTGTTGAGCTAAAGACGAGCACAAAGAGATCATTGATGATGGAAGTTTGTTATTTAGATCATGTTTACGGTTTTTTTTTTTTTTTTTCTCTCCTTTTTGTATAAAAAAAATGAACAGTGTACACAACTTTTTCGGTTCTTCAAACAAACTACTCAAAAATCTAGGTTATGTTTTTTTTTTTTTTTTTTTTTTTTTTTTTTTTAATGTAATTTTTAATTAGAAAAAAATGTCAACGCTCTAGAAAGAATGCAAGCGAATGCTGCAGCGTGTGCAGAGGATTTGAGGCTAATGAATCGAAGGCGAGACAGTGGGAAGTTTCAAAATTAGACACAAGGGACCCCCAGCAAACAACATAACGTTCCGAAAGAATGAACAGTTATTTTCAATCCAGTTCAAAGCCACAAAAACAATTTAGTTTTAAAATAGTTTTTTCTTTACTCCTTTCGTTTTTATTTTTATTTTTCAAAAACATTCTCCCGCCATTTTGTTAAAAAAAAGAAGAGAGAGAAAATAAAAAAAGATTTCTCTTTTAACGGTACTTTACTAAACTGATTGATTGATTGATTGATTTGCTTTATTCATACAATTTTTTTTTTTTCCTTTTTCTTTCTTTTTATCCATCGATAGATGGTTTGATTTACAACTCTTCATTGTGCTTCAATATCGGTTTTCGGAAAGTTTTAACACACCAGCAGGTTGCCTTTTAGAAAGGAGAAGAAGAAGAAGGAAGATGGAAGGGATGAGTGGAAGTTGTTACATTTGCGAGTCACAAAGCTTTTCATTTTGTGTTTGACTATCGTTGATCTTTAATATTTGAGATGTTGATCGAATATCCCGCGGCCGTGTTCGCTTTAATTTCAGTTTCATACTAACCGACTTTTGTCTCTTTTGAGTTTGGAAATCGGTTAACGAATCTCTCAGAGAAAAGCTTTTCTTAGGGGTTTATTTCTTCGATTTATAGGCAGAAAATCCGTTAAAGGAAAACAATATCTCGGTTCAAATTTTTTTTTGATTTTATTTTATTTTTTTACGTCATATTTTTTTTTCTTTTTTTTGTTGAGCTAAAGACGAGCACAAAGAGATCATTGATGATGGAAGTTTGTTATTTAGATCATGTTTACGGTTTTTTTTTTTTTTTTTTCTCTCTTTTTTGTATAAAAAAAATGAACAGTGTACACAACTTTTTCGGTTCTTCAAACAAACTACTCAAAAATCTAGGTTATGTTTTTTTTTTTTTTTGTTTATAATTTTTAGGTGAAAATTTGATTAACTTACCTTGAGGCAGGGTTGCAAAGCCGATGGCATTTTTGTGGAGAACTGCACCTCAGCGTCGAAATCAGGGTTGGAATCCCGATTCCTATGCCTCAAATTGTTGACTTGTTTTCTGGGGTTAGAAGTCGATGCCGATGCCAGCCGCCGTCGGCTGAAAACTCAGGTCGATGCCGAAGCTGGTGCCAACTGCCAGTGCTAGATAATTTATTTTAAACTAGATGCTAACGCTGGTGCTGGCATCGGTATTGCAGGGTGCGTAGCCGTCCTATATTTCAAGTACGTCCTATATTTGTCCTATTTTTTAGAGGAAAATCGATTTTGTCCTATATTTTTGATAAATTTTACATTTATTTGGAAGTAGTTTTTTTCTCTCTTTTTGAAATTATTATTACAAAAAAACTTTAAAGAAAAGGCTAATGTTATATTAAATTTTTATTTTTTTGTTTCCTAAATTGGTTTTCTTCTTTAAAAAAGAAAACAAATTCCAAAAGAGAAATTCGTGCAATATGTAGAGCATTTGAATGTTTCAATTTTTGATTTTTGTCCTATATTGTCCTATTTTTCTGATAAAATATGTCCTATATTTTTTGGGAAAAAGTCCTATATTTTTTTTAGGACACGCTACGCACCCTGGTAATGTAATAATTACGACCCGATGGCAGGCATCATAATTCTCCTATAAAAGTCCTATATTTTTGTAGTTGTAATTAAAAATTGCCTACAAAGTCATTTTTTTCTTAGCTGAAATTAATATTTTTGATAAATTTGTGATTTTCTCCTGCAATATTTGGATTTTTTTTTTTTTTTTTTTAACTTGACAAACTTATTAATTTTCTTTAAGAGGTAAAGCACCCAAAGCCTGAACTGTTCATAAGCTAAACATGATTTTCTTTCATGGGCACGCGTGTTTAGTTTAGGAACTGTTCAGGATAATTCCCTGCCATTTTTCTTAAGAAAATAAATTCCTAATCCATTTTTCCTAAAAAAAAAAATAAATAATCTACACGCTGGAACAATTTTTATGGTGTGATTTTATTAAGGTAAACATAGGAAACACCGCCATAAAAATTGTTCCGCCGTGTATTTTTTCTAAAAGAAATAAATTTCTAATCCATTTCTCCTAAAAAAATAAATTCCTGATCCATTTTTCCTAAAAGAAATAAATTCCTAATCCATTTTTCCTAAAAAAATAAATTCCTGATCCATTTTTCCTAAAGAAATAAATTCCTAATCCATTTCTCCTAAAAAAATAAATTCCTGATCCATTTTTCCTAAAAGAAATAAATTCCTAAAGGTTCTAGTTCGTTTACATAACCGGCCGGTTAGCCGGGCGGTGTGTACATTTTAACGATAAAAAAAAATTAAAAAAAATTTTTTTTAATCCAATATTTTATACATGAAAACGGGATCTAACTTCACCGAAACCGTACCATAACGTTTAGTTATCTTCAGAGATGAAGATCCACGATATTAAATGCATGAACAAGAGTTAATTGTTCTTATATTTCATAATTTTTAAATGTTTTCGCAGCAAAAAAAAAAAATGTTTGTTTCCGAGAGACTAGTGCAGCGCTCTAGCGGTGAATCCGCGAACTGTTTCAACAACAAAAAGAAAAATGGCGGTCTTATTTTTTTTTCGAAAACATTTAAAAAAATTATCAAATTTAGGAACCATAAAGCCTTTTTCATACAATTTCAATGGCGAATATTTACCTTTTAAGCATAACAAAACGTTTTGCCACGGTTTCAGTGCGATCCGATGTCATTTTCATGTGTGAAAATATTTAACTTTTTTTATTGCTAAAAAATTTTCACCGCCCGGCTGACCGGCCGGTTATGTAAAGGAACTAGAACCTTAATCCATTTTTCCTAAAAAAATAAATTCCTGATCCATTTTTCCTAAAGAAATAAATTCCTAATCCATTTCTCCTAAAAAAATAAATTCCTGATCCATTTTTCCTAAAAGAAATAAATTCCTAATCCATTTTTCCTAAAAAAATAAATTCCTGATCCATTTTTCCTAAAGAAATAAATTCCTAATCCATTTCTCCTAAAAAAATAAATTCCTGATCCATTTTTCCTAAAAGAAATAAATTTCTAATCCATTTTTCCTAAAAAAATAAATTTCTAATCCATTTTTCCTAAAAAAAAAATTAATTCCTAATCCATTTTTTCTAATAAAGATAAAAAAAAATCCTAATCCATTTTTTAAAAAAATTTTGATTCCCAACATTATTGTTTTCCTAACTTATTTTTTCTAATATTTCAGTTTCCTGAAATTTCTTGAAATTCCCAAAGTAAAATTTCCTAAAATCCCTTTATGGATTTAAAAAATTAGGAAAAATATTCATTTTAGGAAATTTTATTTTAGGAATCCAAAAATTTGAAGAAAATAGAAAATTAAGAAAAAAATTATAGGAACCAGTTTTTAGGGAAAATGGATTAGTAATCAATGAGGATTTTTACGGCAAACTGAATCCGCTAGGGGGGCTCTGGCTGCTATCATGGTAAAACGGCGGCCGGTTTCGGATTGGTTAATAAATGACATTAATATGAGAAGGGAATATTTATTGACCAATCCGAAGCCAGCCGCCATTTTACCATACTCATGCCGCCATTTTACCATTCCCTTCTCATATTAATGTCATTTATTAACCAATCCGAAACCGGCCGCCATTTTACCATGATAGCAGCCAGAGCCCCCCTAGCGGATTTAGTTTGCCGTAAAAATCCTCATTTATTTAATTGGCACTACAATAATCGGCAATTCCTGTTACAATTTTTTTTCAAGTAAAAAAAAATTGACAACATAGACGGTGGTGCTGGCATCGATGCTGGAATCGGCTCTGGCATCAGCACCTGCGACAAAAAGTTTCCTATTCCGGTGCCTGGCGCTGGCGCCAGCTCCATCACTTTGGATATTTCGGCTCCAACCAATTTTTACCAGCTTTGGACCCCTGGTAGAAAATGAAGAAAAAGTTTTTCGAAAGGAATTGGCATCGGTATAATAAATTCTTCCATTTAGTTTGGCATCATCTTCGGCAACGCCACCAGCCAATTTTAAAAACATGGTAGCAATCAAAATCGGCTTCAAAGAAAATTTACCCGCCCATTGCCTGCATCGACCTAATTAACTTTTCTAGTTAAATGGGGTCGGCATCGGCATCGGGACAGCAGTTTTTTTTAAATGAATTAATACTGGTTTCGGCATAGCCAACTTAAGACATGATTTAAAATCTGAATCGGCTTCGTAATTTTTTAAAAATTTAGCCGAACGCGGTCGGCATCAGTTTAATAACTTTCCAAATTTAGTGTCATCGGCATCGGCACAGCAATTTTCCAAGTGAATTAACACCGGCTTCGACTTCGGCACCAGCACATTTTAAAAAATTATATAGAAAAGGAATCGGCTTTGCAATTTTAAGAAAATTTATTCTGCAGTCCGAAGCATTTGGCTTCGGCTTTGTAACCGTGCCCTGAGGAGAAACAATAGCCTTTGAATGGACGCTTTTTTTTTTTCTATAACAACTTAATTTTTTCCTCCCTTTATAACGGCCCCTGGGCGTGTATTTGATAGGAAGAAAAGCTTCAAATAGTCGATTTTTGATACCTCGGGTCATATTAATCTAATCTATTTAAAGGCGGAAACTAATTTTCGAAGGAAAAAAAATAATGAAACTTTCCATTTTTTTTTCTCCTTCCACTTTCTTTGCTTTCCATTTTTTTTTTTTTTTTTGCGATGAAGCTTTTATGCTTTGGATTTGATGTTGTTTTATTTTCCATACGTCGGCACGGGGAGAAAAGCAAATTTTTCGAAATTACGTGTCATTTATTCAAGTGGAAAAGGGATAGGGTTGGGAGGAGGGAGGGAGGGGGAGGAAGGGCAAAAGTAGACCCGGTGAAAGGGGGAAAGGGCTTGATTCTATGAAACTCTCGTAAAGCTGCATTCCGTGAAGCGTTTATGTATTTGAGAAAAAAAAAAAACTATTTTTAAACTAACTTCGCTTCCTTTTTTTTTTTTTTTTTTTTCGGCTTTAAGGTCGTTTCCGGTTCTAATCATCGGTTGCGTCATTAATAAATTAAATGCATTTGTTTTCTTTTTTAAAAATTAACGTAGATTGGGTTACAGGTGATAACGCCAAGGGGGGTTGGTTCACGACATAAAAGTTTAAAAAAAAAAAAAAAAAAAAAAAAATCCTTAGAGTTTTAAGCACAGAATCCGGAAGAAATTTTGCCTTTTACTAAATCTTCATTGAGACTTCGAAATCATTGCCTTTTGCTTCCTTATGACGCGAAAAATATTAATTTTTTTTTCTCCCTCTTTTCAGATGCAGTGAAATCCGAAAAACGGTTTTTCGTCAAAACGAAGATTGTCGACGAGAGCACGGATGGTACGTTCAGATATACGTTTGGAGGAATCGAGGTTTGCGAGGCGTTCGGAGAATCCGACGGTGACAGGTAAGCTTCAGTAAATATTTTCTAATTTGGGCAGAAAATTGTGAATTTTTCCGAAAGTGCATGTCATGTGCTCGTTAAGGGATTATACAGAAGCCTGGAAGGTTCATTGTTTATTGCTATAGTTCGGCGACTGTCAATACAAGTTTGAACCTGACAACTTTTGGTGATATCATCAACGTCTTATTTTGTCGATTTCCGAAATGGCATTGTCAGTAGGTTGGATCGAAAAACAGGAATTTTTAAATTTTAAAATTTCCGCTGCCAAAGCGCGGAAAAGTTGCATTTCAGCCTCCATTTTAACCCAAATTCTTCAATGGGTTGTCCGATTGAAGAATTCAAAAAACGAAAAAAAAGCTCTTTCAAAGGGCTATCTAAGGGCATAATTGTTAATTTTTTAAAAATGGCCCATTGGTCAAAATGGCCAATTGGAGGGAAATAAAATTATTTTCTTCGTGTTAGCGTCGCCGGACCAAAATTTCGCTATGACAATCAAAAAGCACGTCAAAAATTGGCCTAAGTACAAGTGCTTTAAAATTTTTCTTTCAATAAGAAAGTGGCCAAAGCAATGGCCAAAAGTTTAAAAAAACTTTTTCGCCGCGAAAATGACGCTAAACACAAGTTTCGCCATCATCGCGTGAGAGTACGCAAAAAAGTGGCCTGAATATGTATTTTTTTGGTTTTTTTCCCCAACGGCCAAAGTGGCCATAAAAAGTACGCAAATATTTTTCCCAAAATCATGTATTTAGCCTTGTTACCCTAAGGGCGAAAGTGGCCAAATTTAATGGCCAAAATCATATAAATCGCAAAAAAAAATTTTTCACTGCTAAGACCCTGCAGGTTCAAAATTTCGCTATCACCACGTGAAAGTACGCGGAAAAAGAGCTTGAAAGCATTCTTTTTTTTGTTGGAGAAAATACTCAAAAATCTTACGCCATGCTTTTCGACTTATAAGCACTTTTTTTTACCCGGAAAAGCTCGTACGAAAAATACATGTATAATTATTATGAAAATCATGTATATAAATTAAACAAAAAATTGGACATATGTGAAAAATGCATAAATTCTGTATAAAACTTAACTATTTTCATTTAAAAATTGTTTTTCATCCTCCAATATAAATATGCATAAATAAGTAGGCATAAAAAAATATGCACAAATTATGCATAAAAAAGCATGCTTAAATAAATATGCATAAATTATACGTAAATAAGTATGCACAAATCATGCATAAAAAAGCATGCATAAGTATGCATAAAAAAGCATGCATAAATAAGTATGCATAAATTATACGTAAATAATTATGCATAAAAAGCCATGCATAAGTATGCATAAAAAAGCATGCATAAGTATGCATGAAAAAGTATGCTTAAATAAATATGCATAAATTATACGTAAATAATTATGCATAAAAAGCCATGCATAAGTATGCATAAAAAAGCATGCATAAGTATGCATGAAAAAGTATGCTTAAATAAATATGCATAAATTATACGTAAATAAGTATGCATAAATCATACATAAATAAGTATGCATAAATTATTCATAAATAATCATGCCTAAATAAATATGTATAAATTATACGTAAATAAGTATACATAAATTATTCATAAATAAGAATGCATAAATAAGTATGCGTAATTAAGTATGCACAAATTATGCATAAAAAAGCATGCATAAATAAGTATGCATAAATTATTCATAAATAAACATGCCTAAATAAACATGCATAAATTATACGTAAATAAGTGTACAGAAATTATGCATAAATGAGTATGCATAAATAAGTATGCACAGATTATGCATAAATAAATATGCATAAATTATGCACAAATAAATGTTAAGTTAATAATTTGCAAAATTTCCCGCTTTATGCTTTTAAAAAAATTATATGCTTAAATAATGCAAAAATTATGCATATTCAAATTTTGGCGCTTAAAAATTATTCATAAGCTTTGTAAAAAATTTTCACGTCCAAATTTTCGTATAGGGCAGTCTCCACTTGATAACGTTCACCGGATTCGCGTTATCCGCCTTCTCGATGAACGTATTCGAACCGAAAGTTTTGTGGATCTTTTACCACGATTTTTTTGATCATCTGCTTTTTTTATTTACAAACATTAAAAATGGCGGTTTGAAATATGTTTTTACGGATTTAAAAAGAAAAATCTTAATTCGGGCATGGGGAAGATAATAAATCGGTTCCAAAACAAATTCTGGGTAAGCCAATTATGTATACTTAATGAAATATACGGTACTCTTTTTATGCCACAAACGTTTACGGGAGTAAAACCTGCAAAGTACTTCCGGTGGGAATACGTTGATCGCGAAGACGGGCAACGTGAATGCCGTGAACGTTATCAAGTGGAGACTGCCTATATAAATGATACAATAACAATACAATTTTTTTTATTTTCCAACAAACCTATAAAACTGCTTTAAGGCAGGGGGGGTGTAATTCTCTCAGTTGGGGTTATCGGTATAGGGATCAAAGAGGGAACCAGGAAGATGTTCAGTAAAAGAATACACCAAACAATTTTTTTTTTTTAATTTTTTGCATTTATTTTGCAAAAATTTGATACACTTTTTGCATCACTTTTTCGTGTGAAAAGGTGTAAAATTTATTATTATGATCGTCGTAAACGCCATGATTACAATGCCTGTCAAAAAATCCAGAATTTTCTCGTATTTCATGGAAATGTATTTTAAATTTCCGAGAAATGTTTGAAATTCAGAATTCCAGCCACTGAACATTTTAGCACAACTTATAAATTCCCCAAAAATTCCCGAAGGGGGAGAATATAATCCGGGAAATAAATACCCAGGACCCAAAATCTTAATAGAACCGCGAAAAGAAAAAATAGACGAATATTTTTTTTTTACCGCTAAAATTTACCGTTAAGCGAAAATCAACAAAACATTTTTCCTGTCCCTTTTTAAAAAAAAAAAATTTTTTCGTGGACCTAGCCTAGTTTTCGGTTACGTTTGTCGCTTCCATTTAAATTTGACTTGACGTATCGCCGAAACTTAATACGATTTCGTTTGAACCATTTGATTTTTTTTTTTTTTCTTCACGTCCATTAAACTACCCACTAAACCGGAAAAAAAAAGAATGTTTGAGAAACCAATTTTTTTTATTTTGAAACGTAATAAACCTTAATCTGTATTCTAAGAAGGCATAAATAAAGTTGAAAGACGTTTAACGTTTAAAATCGAAGACGAAGGGAGCAAAAAAAAAAATTAAATAAGGAAAAAAAAAGCCGGTGCGGCTCGTAGGATTCAAACAATGACCTTTGAACCGCAGACGGTGCTTTTGAAATGCATAATCGACAAATTGAAGGCGGTACCGTTCTCTTTTTTCCTCTCGCTAGACCGGTAATTTTATGAACATGTTGCACCCGTCTGGGTTTTTCTAGCCTAATTTCAGGCTTATCGACCTCGGGTGTGGATGTAGCGTTGTTTTTTCGCTTTTAGATTTATAACTGACGACGGTTTTTTTTCCGACGGTTTTTTTTTTTCGTTTTCAGGGGAAGAAAAAAGAGGAATTGGAAAAGTACGCGTCTCGATGGATTTTACGGATAATTTAATATCGATTGATCCGTTTATATCGATAGCTTGTATATGTTTTTTTTTTTTTTGGAAAAGGAGGGGGGAGGGCTGAGTGGAATCTTTGGATAAAATTGTCGGATTTCAAATGAGGATTCTGACCCGGGATATAATTACCGGGTCTGGTATTCGAGAAACTACGCGAATCCTATAGTTGATTATTAAGTTTTTGTTTCGAATGCCATCGGGAAATTTTTTTTTGTGAGAAATAAAAATGTAAGGGAAATCTTGGTTTTTTTTTTTTTTCCTTTTTTTTCGGATATCCTGTAGATAGTTTATAGGAAGAGATAATAGAGTTTTGGGGGGAAGAAAGGTCAGGAGAAAAAATATGTTATCAGTGAAACGACTTGATCTTAGCCTTTTTCGAGTGTGATAATTATTTATATAAGGGATCGGAAATCTTTTTTTTTTTTCTCTCTTCAGGTTTTTTATCAGCCCCTTTCGATCCAGGGGGGAAAAAGTTTTAAGTTTATTTTTTAGAATTACGAGTGAGGTACCGGCAGGTTTGCAATTCCGATGCCGAATTAAAATTTGAAATTGACAAATTTTAAGGGTTAGGATCTTTAAAAGTGACAGTACAAAAAATAACAATTTTCTACAGACCTATATTTTGTTCCAAAAACGACCTATAAAAGACCTGTCTTTTTCATTTTCAATTTCCAGTAGACACCCTGTAAGAAATAGTTCATTGGTACCGATTCGAAATCTGATTCTGATATTTATAGGATTTATTTTATCATAAAAAGGTTCTTTTCTTCACTGAATTCTCCTTTCCAAAAAATTGCTGCCTCTTCAAAAATAAAGCTACATTGCTCAAAGAACTTTTGAATTAAAAGCCAAGGATCCTGTCTTCAACTATCCAGGGCTTACACTCGATATATTTTTTTCTGTAAAAGGTTTTAGCACAGGGAACTAAAAGTCTTTATTTTTGGGCCAAGTCAATAATTACATATTTTTTTAAAAAAAAAGTCTTTAGTTTTGATCGCTTTTTTCCTCCAATTTTAGGCCCATTTTCAATATCATAATGAATGAATTTTTGAGAATTTTCAAAATAAAATTGTCTAAAAATTTATTCGATAAAAGTTTTATTTGGCCGCAAAACAGGAATGGCATGCTGATTCCGATTCCGATTCCGATTCCAGTGATGTTCGACGGTTTCACAAACGCGATTCCGATTCCGATCCTAAACTGCTGGAGAAAATTTTTCGATTCCGATGCCGATTCCAATAAGTTTATTCTTAGCATTTGAATCTTAATCAGATACCGACTCTAATCTACGCGAATTTTCCGATTCCGATTCCGATTCCGATTAGTTTCCATCGATCGAATCTGATTCCGATTCCGATTCGCTTAAAATCTATTCGGCATACCATCCCTGCCGCAAAATAAAATTGACTCGAAATTTAAAAATATACGAAATTGGTGTATAGATCAGGGCTGCGGTTCCGATTCCGATTCCGAACAAAAATTTAAGTTTCTGATTCTGATTCTGATTCCAATTAGAAAATAGGCCTATTTCAGTGGTGCCGATTCCGATTCTGATTCCGATATTTCCAGAAATGTACTAATCGTGAAAAGCTTTTATTAACACTTTTCAGTCAATTTGAATCAAAATTATTTTTCGATGTCAATTAAGATTCCGATTCCGACCAATTTTTGAACCAGATTCCAATTTTGATTCCGATTCCGACTGGTTGAAAAAAATTTAGGGTTCCGAATCCGATTCCAGCGCCGGCGCTGATTCCAGGTCAACGCTGTCACCGACCTGAGTCTTTAGCGGCTGGCATCGGCACCGGCACCGGCTTCGGCTTCGGCTTCGGCTCCGGCTTCAAACTCCTGCTTCTGTCAGTCACGTAGCACGAATAAAGGCCAAGGCAATATTTTTCGGCCGAAATAATTTTATGAAAAACAATTTGTACCTCAGAGCCGAAATGTCTAATTTGAAGATTTGTCACGTGATCGTTTCCTCCGAAAAATGGATAAATAGCGGCCATTTCAATTTTTTTTAAATTCCAATTTCTTGGCTCTGGGGAATAGCAGCACAAAACCTTAGGGCCAAAAAAAGGCGATTCGGAAAGTAAGGGACACCCCTCTCAAGCAAAACTTAAAAAGCAGTTAATTCCAAACAACTCCCAGCAATTTTCCTCTCTCTTTTTGTGCGATAAATGCATTTATCTTTCGCAAAATAAATTAATCGACATAAAACTCCCATCTGAAAACGATATAATTTTGCTCTTTTTATCATCTTAATTTTCCAAGAATCCGCCTCCGCGCTTTCAGATCCTCAAAAGATTTTCCTTTTCTCCTGAAAAATTTTCCGGGTCAAGATCAAGGTTTTTCCCAGAGATTCTCCTTTTCTTTTTTTTTTTTTTTCTCCGTAAATGAAATTCTTCTTTTCATTTCCGGTTCCTAGAATTCCCTTTTTTAACCTCTCAAAACTCAAAAAGCTCCCTCTCGAATTAGATCTACACAATAAAACTTTTTTAATCGGATGATTTGTATTATTGTGTTTTTGATTTTTTTTTTTTTTTTCTTCCCTCAGGAGTGTGTTTTAAGGGATCCTCGATACAAGTGTGGGCGTTTTTCCTTGAATTTATGAAAAATAAAAATAAACTTTTCCGTTTGAAAAACATTTTTCAGGTGGAAAGCATTTTTCGGATTAAATTGAATGATAAGCTTGCCGAATGGAATGATTGGCAATGAGTCTTTTCCGTTTCGTCCGTATGATTTACTACCGAACTCTACGTACATGATAATTATGTTAATCGTGCTTATTCCCCGTTAGAATGTTTTTTAAGGCGCGGCTTAAAAATTTTTTTTTTTTTTTTATACCATTTTTAAAAGCTTACGTAACGGTTTTTTTTTTATTCGCGACGAATGAATGAATGAATAAATTCTATTTTTTTTCAAATAAAAACCTTTCGAATGACGTAATTTTGATGCGTCATAATTTCGAACTCGTGCCACGTCACTGTTTTTATGACTCAAATGTAATTGCAGTAATTTTTGTTTTTTTTCGTAATGATATGAACAAGAAAAATTAGTCAGGTAAAATCCGACGTAAATATGGGCACAAATTTTTATCGATTTTTCAGGATATTTTTCCTTTTATATGTGGATGCGTAGTAAAAATGAATAAATACAGAGGTCCGAGCTTCAAAATTTTGCCGATGCCGATGCTCGTCGGCAATCCAGATGTTGAATAATTTAAATAATTTCCCAAAAAAATCCAGATATTGAAAATTTTGCCGATGCCGAAAATTTCAATAACTGATTTTTTTTGACGTAGGACTACGTCTTTGGGCTCGGTCCTGGGGGGATCTGTCTGTTCAAGATCTGTCGCGATGTTCGCACCAAAAATTAATTTAATATTAAAAGTTAATTCTCGATAATTTCCGTTAAAAAAATTCGAAATATAATTTTTTTAGGAACTTTCTAAAAAATTTAAAAGAAACTTTCTAAAAAATTTTAAAGAAACTTTCTAAAAAATTTAAAAGAAACTTTCTAAAAAATTTAAAAGAAATTTTCTAAAGAAATTTTTCGAAAAAATTTAGAAGAAATTCTAAAGAAATCTTCTAAAAAATGTTTTAAAAAATTACAAGAAAAAAGTTAGAGTAGATTATCCTACTAGTTAGAGTAAAATCTTATTTTAAAATTACATGACATGAACGAAAGCATGGACTTAAAAATTTTAACCTTTTGCTGTCGGAAGCCTATGTTTTCCTCAGAAGCGTTAGGGGCGTAGATTCTGTTTGGTCTTTTTCGGCAATGTTTTGATATAGTATGATCCATAGAGGCAGTTAGTAAAGCTAAAAAAATATTTGGCCGCCTATGTTTAGCTTATGGAAAAAAAAATATTTTTAATTAAATCTTACAAAAATCGCTCAAAACTAATAGCTGAAGTATAAAATGCAGTAAAATCAAGATAACAAGTCTCAGAATCTATATTGATATCAAAATTTATAGCTTATGAAATTTTTTTGTCATATTTCGCTTCTGAAAGTTTAATTTTATCTTAGCTCCATAAGCTAAGTATGGGAGGAATTAATTCGTCATATGATAAACATGTCAGCTCACAATTTTTAATTTTGGCCATATTGCAGTAGTTTGTAAAATATTTATTTGCCTTATTATCAAAAATATAATTTCAATGCCATTAATTAATATTCTAATTAAGTAATAATACTCCCATAAGCTAAACATAGGAACTTAATTTTTACTAAAATTTTAAGATTTGATTGTTTTGACCTCATACCAACAGAAATAAGTCAATACAGCATCGTTGAATTAATTATTTTACATTAAATCGCTACTGTATCAAATATGATACACCCGCCCGCAAGAGGTTAAATAAAATTCACTAAATGTTCACTAAATTCACTAAATTGTTCACTAAATTTTTTAATTTTGTCCCTTTACCTTTAGCCAAGAATATGAGCTTAAGCAATATTTCAATATTAAAATTTTAACTCTGAAGACTTTAATTAAAATTTTGACTAATTTTTTTCAACTTTGGACTTTTTTTTAATCAAGAATTTTAAGTTTTTTTCGTGCCAGGAAAAAAAATTACATTTTTATCAGGAAATTCAACAAAAACGAGAAAAAGAAATGCCTTAAATTTGTTTTATGTGCCAGGAAGAAAAAAAAAAAAATTTTATCGAAAAATTCGAATTTTTCGACATAGAAAGACGTAATCCTGCGTAGGGATATGCCCCCATATCCCAGTATGATTTTTTAATATCCAAAATCGGCATCGGCATCGGCATCGGCACTACGAAATTGCTAGTGCTGGCAACGGCAGAGGCATCGGAACCGGACTCCTGATTTCAAAAATTATTTAGAATGGCTCTATGATTTTTTTTTTCTCTTTACTAAAATTGGAATTAGAGGCGGCATCGGGTATGATCGATGATTGGTGGCGTCGGCATCGGGTGTCGGTGCCGGAATCGGATCTATCTTTAGTTTTAACTCGGGGGTCCGAGTCCGATGCCGACCGCCTCCGGCTGAAATCTCGGGTGGATGCCGATGCCGATGCCGATGCCGATGCCGATGCCGATGCCAGCACTAACAATTTTGCAGTGCCGATGCTATCGGCCAAAATTTTCGAGCTTCGGGTTCCTGATTTTAACATGCAGAGCTAAACAGTTGTCAAAAAGTTTTTGACTGCCATCCTCCAATTAAAAATAAAATTTTATGGCTCTAAATTCTTATCCCCGTCCGCTTTAGGGCAGTCTCCACTTGATAACGTTAACCGCATTCGCGTTATCCGCCTTCTCGATGAACGTAATCGCACCGGAAGTTTTGTGGATCTTTTACCACGATTTTTTTGATCATCTTCTGCTTTTTTCTATTTACAAACATTAAAAATGGCGGTTTTGAAAGATATTTTTACGGATTTAAAAAGAAAAATTTTAATTCGGGCATGGGGAAGACAATAAATCTGTTCCAAAACAAATTCTGGGTAAGCCAATTTTGTATAATTAATGAAATATACGGTACTCTTTTTATGCCACAAACGTTTACGGGAGCAAAACCTGCAAAGTACTTCCGGTGCGATTACGTTAACCGCGATGACGGACAACGCGAATGCCGTGAACGTCATCAAATGGAGACTGCCCTTTTACCTCATCAGGCAAAAAATTAAGATTCAAGATTAAGACTTCGATTATTTATTAAGATTAAAATTAAAAATTAAGATGCGCAATTTCTCTCGTCGATATGAAATCAGAAAAAAAAAATGAAAACATGATTACGACCCTGAAAAAAAAAAAATAAATAATGCTTGAAATTTTTGGGGAAAATCAGAGCATAATTGAAATTAATGGCTTTTCTAACAAAAATATCACAAAGCTAAAAAACCGACTACCTGGAGTTTTTTTTTTTTTTTTTTTTAATAAAAGAAAGAAAAAAAAAAGGACCGCCTACAGCATGTGGCATCAAACTGATATAATTTTCGTAGTGCAAATCAAGTGCTTATCATAACTATTCCCAAAAAATTTAGGAATGTACTTTAAATGCTGAAAATAAAATAATTTAAAAAGAAAAATCAGATCCGAAAATTTCCGAATTAAGTTACGAAAAAAATTTACACCTAAAACGTGACATCCTGTACATGAAAAACACACACACCAAAAAAAAAAAAAGGTTCGCAGGTAAACGGTAAGGACGTCTGCGCAAAGCAGGTGAGAACGAGCTCAACGTAACAAGACTTACTCAACGGTTTATTGTTTTCCAACATTGAAGGACCCTTTGTAAACCGAAAAAAAAAAAAGAGATTTATTTTTCTTGTCTCAGTTTTCCTCGCTTTTATTTCCTGCCAAATTCAACAATTTCTATGTTAACCCTTTTGGGTCGAAAGTCTATTTTAAAAATCAAACTGGGATATGGGGGCATAAAGACTACGTCTTTGGGGTACTGTCCTAATATTGCTAAATAAACATTTAAACAATTTAAAATTTTTGAGGCATTTTTTTTTTTTTTTTGCTCGTTTTTGGTCAAAAATTTGAATTTTTTGATAAAAATATAATTTTTTTTCCTGGCACGAAAAAAACTTAAAATTTAAGTCCTTGCTTTTGCTATTTAAAAAGGCCAAAAATTAAAAAAAAAAAAGAATTGTCAAAATATTATTTAAAATTTAACTTTTTTAAAAGTTAAAAAGTTAAAATTTACAAGAAAGTTTTTAATTCCATGCTTTCGTTCATGTCGTCTAATTTTAAAATAAAATTTAATTTTTAAATTTCTTGTATTTTTTAGAAAATTTCTTGTAAATTTTTTAGAAATTTTTTAGTAAATACCGTACCGAGGGCTTACTTTGTATACTTTTTCACTTTTTTTTGTTATTATTTATAAAATACTGATGCGATTCTCAATCTGTCTTCACAAACATGAAGGGAGATCCTTCAGCTTTCAAATGATACCCTCTTGTAATGGTTATACTTCTTCTAAGTCAATCTATGACTCAATTTTCCGAACGTCCTCGACAATCTGAAAGTGGGGTAACTTTGGACATTTTTGTTTCTGCATCCGTAACTCCGTAATTAAAACAATAAAAGGGCGAAAAAATATTCTCAAAACATATTACCGTTAATAAATAAACAATTTTTATGCCGTTAAATAATTTTAAGAAGAGAAAATGATCCAGAAAAATAAATTCTTTGAAACCAAAATAAAATGTGTTTGGATGAATAAAATGGCTGATTAACATGGCGTTTATGGAGTGTTTACAAACATTTTTTTGTTATTCTTGTTTTTCTGCTCTCGGGAAAATACATTTGGAAAGAAATTTTCTGGGTAGTTAAAGGATGATGTTGGGCAAGTGCCGAACGTGTTTGAACCTGAATACGGCTTTCAGATACCGTTGGAGGGACCTTAGTATTCCGAACTTTGAAGTTTTTTCCCGTCTCGCATTATTTTGAAAATCGAATATTTTTATAACGAAGCTAATTGAAAGGACCATTTTACTAAATAATATTCAAGAAGCTTCACTTTATGAAATGCAATCGTTGTTTGGGCTTTTCCTTGTTCTATTTTCAGGAATTTAAGGCAAAATCAAAGTGTCCAAAGTTACTCGGTCGAGTACAAAGTAACCCCCTCATACGGTACTTTAAATTCGGCGAAAATTAAAAAAAAACTTTTAAGTAAAATTTCAAGAAATTTTAAAGTCCTTGCTTTAGCAGCTTTAGCAATTAGTAAAAGTTCAGTTTCTTGAAAATTTACAAGAACTTTCCTAAGTCCTTACTTTCGTTCATATCGTCTAATTTTACTTTTAAAAAAGGCCAAAGGTTTAAAAAAAAAAAAAAAAAAAAAAAAGGTGAGTGAGTCTAGCTACGCAAACTCACTGAAGAAGAGAAGTGAAACTTCTACACGCCGCTAATTATAGACACAATAAAAATAGTTTAGGGCATCAAAACTTTAAGGCAACAAAATTTTAAAATACTGGTTTTTGGTCAAATTTTTATTATTGAAATGCATGCACTGTTATAGAAGTCATAATATTTGATTTTTTAAACTCTTTTGGAATTCTTTTTACAAAATGACTCAAACCCCCAAATAACCCAGTACAAATATTACACAATAAACGAAAGCAGCCCAAAAAATTTACTCTCAGCGATTCTAAAGAAATTTCATTTCAAAAATTGAAGTTGAAATTTGAATATTAAAATGATTAAATATTAATTTTTGAACACGCAAAACCACAGATCTTTTCAAACATTTGTGACTTAAGAAGTTCACTTCTCCTATTTCACCCATAATGCTCTAAAAATTTAATTAAAAAATTTGACTATTTGAACTTTTAACTGTGAAGACTGCCATTAAAATTTTAAAATTAAAATGTGTGGCGCATATTTCGTGGCGCATTTTTGTGGCGCATTTTGTGTTGCTCAAAAATTTACTCCCGACGTTTCACTGAAAAGTACGCAACATTTTAAGCCAGAAAGTGCACAACAATTTTGGTTGGTCTAACATTGTGCCCCAAAAAATTTACTCTCAGAGATTCTAAAGAAGTTGCCGAAAATCTTCACTTTCTGGTCTAACATTGTGCCCCTAAATTGTTGCGCACTTTCTGGCCTAACACTGTGCCCCAAAAAATTTACTCTCAGCGATTCTAAAGAAGTTTCACTTCAAAAAAAATAGTCAAAATATTATTTAAAATTTTCAAAGTTAAAATTTTAATATTAAAATAATTAAATATTAACTTTTGGGGCGAACAGACCGACACTTGGATAGACACACCCACAGACAGATTTCCCCAGGACCGAGGCCCAAGACGTAGTCCTACGCCAAAAAAACAAAAATTCAAGATGGCGGATAGTTGCTAAAATCTTATTTAAAATATTACAAATTTTTTATATTCGAATTTTGTAAACGCTTTATTTACTGCTCTTTTGATTTTTGTAAACTTAAAAATGAAAGTAAATAATGGATGGACTGTCATTTATGCGATATTTGACATAATGCTTCACCTATGTTTAGCTTATGGGCAAAACAGCTTTTTTTTCTGTTTAGAGGCATTGACAAGTTTTAAAATAATAAAAACAAAATATTTGAGAGGGAGTTTCGAACTGCTAATTCCGAATCTGAAGTCCAATTTTTGAAAAAATTGAAATTAAAGGACTATTAAGTTTTAAAATTTTCAGTTTTCTTAATTATTTACTGGATAACCAATCGGTTTTTGAAAAATAAAGACGAATTAATTTTCCGGGAGGCAGTTAATTCAAAACAAGTTGATTTTCTTGGGGGCCACACGTGCCCCCTACGTAAAAACTAATTTCAAATTCGGAATCAGCGACCCCTAAAACCCCCTAATCCATACAAAAAAGTTTGAAAAAATTTCGGGAAATGGGTTAAAAAAAATTAAAATCGAGTTTGCATCACCGGTGCTTAACTGAGCAATATCGGGCGCATTACTTTTTTAAAAATTTTTCTTTGCCCTAGTGCTTTACCTTTATAGATGTAATACGGAAAAATAATATTTGGGAGCAATGGGGGCATATCCGAATTTCGGTCGGCGAAGGGTACTACAATACGCTTAGCTCAGTCGCCTTTCTAAGACGAATATGTCTTTCAGAATATGAGGATTCCAAGAGAATATGTCATTCGAACACCTTGTGTGTAATTGGGTATTAGTCTTGCTGAATCCCGCGGATTCCGAGGGATTGAGGAGCTAATTCCGCAATTGTCAATCCCACATGGGATTGCAAAGTCTAGTTTTGTGGATAGTAGGCAATTCAATGATTATATTATAGCGCTACGACATCGGTAATGGGATATGATCTCTGCTGCGAAAATAATCAATCCAGGAAATTATCTTTACCGCAAACTACGTCCGATATTGTCGGGTAGGGTGGTTCAAAAATCACGAATTTTGAATTTTGAAAACGCCTGATAGTAGAATGGGTGCTTTTGGCCAAACAATAAACTCTAAATGATTCATTCGGACGGAAATACAGATTTTGTACAATTTTGAGATTGAAAGATTTAGATTTTTTTTTTTTTTTATATTCAAAGTAGTGAGAGAATTTTTGGAAATGTTATTGCAAATTTATTGTCATGTGATTCTAATGTTTTTTATTTTTTTATTTTTCAGGTAAGATTTTCATCAACAATTTTTCCGTCCAGTTAACACTCTACATATGTGAGTAAAATAATCAGGGAAAATAATTTTTGTAAAATTGGTACTGCACACTTTTGAGTAAAATTTTCCTTGCAGGAAATCTTTCTTTTTTTCTTTGTGTGCAGTTCCTAATGAATCACTTTGCTTCAATTTTTTCGAAAAAGCAAGTGCACACTTTGAAAAAGCAACTGCGCAAAAAAATAGGCCCTGAGGATAATTTTAGTTTAATAAGATTTTGAGCACCCGTGCTTTGTCTCCACTGGATAATGTACTTACTTCATCATGTAAATACTCTAATGTTCAGGAAAATGACTTCCAAAAAAATAATATTCCTCACCGTGTGTCTCCACTTGCTTATCTCCGCTTGTCTCCACGTGTTTGTGTGCCTGCACTTGAAAAATTATAATCCGAGGATACGATCAAAGAGATTATTTTAGATCATTCCGGGAATTCTTTATCTCTGAACCGTAAAACGAACTAAGAAATCTTTTTTAAAAAAATTTTAACTGGAGTGCTAAAACCCTTTAATCTTTTTTCGGGTTAACCCTATTAGGCCGTGCCGATAGCGATGTCGTCCTGTCTCCATTTTTGAATCGACTGTATCCATTTATAAGATAATCATAAACAAACATATACTGTTCAGAAATGGAGACAAGTTTAAATCGCTTGGCACGGCAGTATTTTCGATTAAAACCACAAGTGGAGACAAAGTACCAAAACGATATATTTTCGCCTTTTACCTTGAGAAGAAATGTGCCAGGTGTTATGTCCTGGTATCTCCGTTAAGGAGAAGCCTTATGTCATTATAAAAACGGTAAAAATGATAAACCTTTGTAACTTAAAATCTTAACGTATATTCTTTAAAAGAGGAGGCTTCAGATATTTATTTAAATATACCAAAATAAATTTCCATGGCTTAGAACTTTTTTTTGGAGATACAAATTAGAAATCTGGCTTCGTAGCGAACTTCATAGTGATACTGGCATCTTTCCTTCAAAATTTCAGATTCTCAGGTTGTAAAGAAACTCCGGAAAACGCTTTGGAAAATATATTCCCGACATTTATTTTTGAAAACGTTTTCCGGAGTTTCTTTACAACCTGAGAATCTGAAATTTTGAAAGAAAGATGCCAGTATGAATATAAAGTTCGCTACGAAGCCAGATTTTTAATTTGTATCTCCAAAAAAAAGTTTTAGGCCAGGGAAATTTATTTTGATATATTTAAATAAATATCTGAAGCCTTCTCTTAATGGCGGATATAATACAATGATGGCCGACAAAGGTGGCCCTGGAGAGAGCATAAACTAAGGGGCCCTTGGAGGGATTCCCGACACCAGGAAATAAACACCCTCCTCAAGAGCGGCTTTAATTCCGACCCTGTTATGTGCGCTAATACTGGTGTCTTATCTCCGGATTAATCCAATAACAAGGCTGTATGTAGGCATTGACTTGTAATCACTTGGTTTTTTAAGAACTATACTTAAGACTGATTATCTCCAATCATTTTTGCAGTTGAGATTGTAGATGCACGTGGAGACAAGTAGATATAAGCTCGTGGAGACACACGATGAGAAAAATGATTCCGTGAAATCGCGAGAACCGCTCTGCGAATGCTAAAATGTTTTCGCTCATTCAGGAATCTTTTTCAGTCTCCGTACATGGAGACAGATTGAGAAATCCAACAAAAACCAACTTTAATTTCGTGCGCCGGAGATCATTTGACGTATTTCCATTGGTAGGAACCACGAAAGCGACTTCATGAAATTAATTTTTTCATCGTGTCTCCTCGAGCTTTTCTCCCGTTTGTCTGCACTTGTATCTCCAATCTTAATCACAAAAATGAATGAAGATTTCTAGTATCGTTTTTGAAAACCATGTCACGTTGACATTTTTCTCATCGTGTGTCTCCACGAGCTTTTATCCACTCGTCTCCACGTGTATCTCCAATCTTAATCACAAAAATGATTGGTGATAATTTGTTTTTTGGTATCGTTATTGAAAACCATGTCACGTGACATTTTTCTCATCGTGTGTCTCCACTAGCTTTTATCCACTTGTCTCCACGTGTATCTCCAATCTTAATCACAAAAATGATTGAAGATAATTTGTTTTTAAGTATCGTTCTTGAAAACCATGTCACGACAAGCCTTGTTCTGACATGACTTTAAAAAACATTCAAAGTCGTCTATTGCCAATCATATTTTCGATGGAGACACATCACTTGACGTCACAAGAAGTAAAACGGAGTTACCAAATCCGTGTTCTTATCTTCGTATTAATCCGTAAGTGAAGACGAGGCGCTCTCGTAAAATCTGCCGATCAAAATGAAAAAAAAAATGATTTTGGAGACACGGACATTGCGGTAAACATTTGTTAACAAAGAGAGCTGACATTTCATAAATTTGTAAAATGCAACAGGGAGGGAGGGAGAAAAAAAAAAAAGGGAACACGGAAAGTAAATAATGCGACGGATTTAAATGAATTGACAAATTTTCCCAATTTTTTTGTGCAAACTCACGTATGATTTATACTGATTTTTATTTGATTCATTAAAATAGTAGCGGCTAAGGGCATAGAAAACCCATGTTATTAGCATTGCAAATTGGTCTGCCCCGGATTATTTTCTCATTGGCTGCGCATTGCTAAAGCAGGTGGTGTTTTTACCTATTTTTTTTTCCAATACCCCCGTGATCCTTGGAAACGTGCAACACAAAAAAGTCATCATCCTGTATATGGTAGAATCCGAAATTTAAATACATTGGTTAGTGTCTGTGAAGGAAGAAGGGGAGAGGTAGACGGACAAAAAAAAAAGCAGATGGTTTGTTGTGGATTTTGAGGAGTTTGGAAGTAGCTCCGTGTTGAAGTTGAGCTCGTGCCGTTTAACTTCTCCTTTTGGAAAGTACCTCCTTTTCCTTAATTAATCCGGCAATACTGTTTCTTTTCTTAACGAGGATATACTGCGAGTTTTTAAATGAACTCGGACTTGGATTTCCCTCGGGTGCGGATTTCCGTTTTCTTAGGTTTTTTTTTAAATTTTTTTAAAAGTCCGTTCTCCTCTCCGTGTGTGCTTTGCACCTGGCTTCTAATTTTTATATATATATTTTTCCCCCCTTCTTTGAGCGCTAAAACGGTCTATGTGCATGTTGCCGGAAACTTTAAGATTTTTTTTTAAATGTTACAGAAAATATGTATTTCGAAACGTAGCTCATAAAAATATTAATTAATGCCCTTTTTTTTATTTTTTTTATTATTTGTTAAGAAAAAAAAAATTTATGTAGCTCGGTGATGTGTAGCATTGGATAAGTATAAGTTAGCTATATAGCGTACGTATTGTGCACACAATTATTAATGATGGTCGCGTGCCGTTGATAACCATACTCCTGCTCATTATTTAACGGGTTATTATTCGATTATATCAATTACAAATTGCAGTCAGCGATGTCACATTTTATTAACCGATCGGTTAGATGAAAGTTTTTGCTTATGATTTTTAACGCGGGTTTCAATTGCAAAAAAAAAAAAAAAAAAAAAAAAAAAAAAAATTGGGTTGCAAGTTAACGGGAAATCGATTAAATTGGATTTTGTATCTGCGGAAATTTTGATTGGAAAAACAAAAGCCGGGAAAATCTGTCTTGATCCAACATCAAGTTATAAAAAAGATGTTGGGTTTAAGCGTAAGCAAACTTTAAATAATAAGATATAAACATAAAATAATATTTTAAAATACACATTATAACAAAGTTATAATATAAATAAGATATTTATAATAATAATAAATATATTTAGGGTGGATCGAAAAACACAATTTTTTGAATTTGAAAATGCCGCCGAAAAGTTGCATTTTGGCCTCCTTATTAACCCTAATTTTTTTTAAATTTTTTGGAGGCCGAAGTCTCCTGACCCCAGAGGCCTGAGGTATTTCAAAGTCATATAGGGAGCCGAAAAAATTATAATCCCATATTTTGGTGCGAAAGAGTTCATTTTTTATCGGAAATTTTCCGGAAATTTCAAAAATTAAAGTCAGTTTTACAGTAGTTGGAACAATTTTTTATATAAGAACCAAAAGAGGTAAAGGGAGTTTAATAACAGCCGTTTTTTGGTCATAAATAAAAAATTACTTCAATTTCTGTAAAACCGTCTTCATTTTTAAAATTCCCGAAAAATTTCCGATAGGAAATGAACTTTTTCGCACCAAAATACGGCTCTAATTTTTTCGGCCCTTGTGAGACTTTCAAAAACTTTATTCCTCTGGGAGCAGCAGAAATCGGCCCACAGTGCTACGGAAAAAAAAATAAATGGCCAAAACTCATTCCCAAGTGTGTGTGAAACTTAGAAAGAAGATGAAGGTGTCAAAAGCTTCGATATTTTGTGCAATTAAAAACCTGCCGCTCGTGCCCCAAAACTCAAAATGGTGGGCAAAATATGGATGCCAAAATTTTTAGTTATGAATGAAAAATTTAGTTAAATTTTAACTTTTAGTTAAAATTCTAACTTTTAACTAAATTTTAACTAAAAATTAAATTTTAACTAAAAAGTTGAAATTTAACTAAATTTTTCTAAACTAAACTGTAAAACTGACTTTATTTTTTGAAATTTCCGATAAAAGTTATTTTTAGCTAAAGTTTTTTTTAAAATTTAACCAAAATTTTTTAAAGGGACTCAATAAATCGAAAAAAATTAATTTACTCGTATGTTCGAAATTCAGAAAAAGGTTTACGGATTCGAGATCAGCGACCCCGAAAACCCCTTAGTACAAATTTTCATAAAAATTTAACAACTTTAACTTTTTTTTACTTTCGTCGCCATACTAAGTCCGCCATCTTGAATTTTAAAATAATTTTTCTAGATATGAAATCAGCAGCTACAAAAATACCTAAAAATAAATATTCATGAAATTTCATTTGTTATTAAAAATTCTGGCTTCTATATTTTGCCCGCCATTTTGAATTTTGGGGCGCGGGCAGCAGGTTTTTAATTTCACAAGATATCAAAGCTAATGATGCTAGTAGCTTTAGCAGGAGTTAAAAGATTGCATCGAAAAAACTATTTTTTAATTTTAAAAAAAAATTAATTACCTTCGAATTTTAAAGCTGAAGCCGATCCAAGACCGTGTTACGGAACAACAAATTATAACAGCAATTTCGGATTTTTTGAAGTCCGGATTTTTTCTCTTTTAAGCACAAATTTAAAAATTAATCAATTTTTCCAAAAACTAAAAATAAGAAACCTAACACAAAAAATGTATGCCTTGTTGCCGGGAAAAATTCTATATTTCCTCAAGTACATCCTAGACCTATGAATATACCTAAAAATTAACTTTTAAAATGAAGAAGCACCGGAAATATGACCGGAAACCGAAAAAACAATTGTCGGCCACATGTGGAATAATATCCAGAGCTTGAAACGACCAACCTAAAAAAAGAGAATAATAATTTTAATAATTTTTTTTTCTCCTAAAAAATCAATACCAAAATTTTTTATATTTTTCTTGAAGCCAAATTTGGTTCTCCTTAATAAACCGTTAACAATCCAATTAATTTCCCTTATCTGGTTTGATACGTTCTAATTAAAACTAATAAAAAATAATTTAAAATCGTGCACCCCTCCGGCTTAAGATAAACCGCTGCCATCTTCATCGCCACCTGCTTTTTTTTTTTTTTTTTTCGGTGACAATTTTTTTTTCTCTTTCAGCTGGAAATTTCCTTTTCTTCCAAAATTTATCTTCCGCCTTTTTTTTTTTTCTTAAAAAGCAATATGGCGGACTTCCCGTTTTTATTTTCACAAGATTATTACACATAGAGACTATTATTTAAGGAAACAGATGCAAAAGAGATATAAGCTAGATAAAAAAATGTACAATAACATCCTCAATTATGTACTTACGGTCCGTTTTTCCAAGAATCGCAACTGTTTTTTTCGTAGTAAGTAACGCTAAACCGATTATTTTTTTTTTCTTTGTGAGTCATTTCGGGTATCTTTTTTTTTTTTTTTTTTTTGTCTTTCAAATAGATGCCGAATTAAAATTAGGCAATAAAAAAATGTGATTTATTTTTTCTGAATGATAACGTTAAGTGTGGTCCGAGGCCAGTGCACGCGCTTCATATGCTAATTTATTCCTTTTTTAAATAATCAATAATCGCGGGTTTTTAAGTATTTTGATTCATAATATTTTTTTACCAGCGGTCGAGTAATTTTTGTCTGTTGTGCTTGTCCGGTTTTTGATATTTTGGAGTCGTTTTCGAACGTTGAGAAATGATAATTCCGTGCGCCGGAGGTCGAGTGATGTATCTCCATTTTAAACATGTTTGGAGATACATGGTTTTGATCGTTATTTGATCGCACGTGATTTTTACTAGCAATCAAAACAATCATTTCCAATCATGTTTATAATGGAGATACGTCACGTGACCTCCGGCGCAAGGAGTTTATTATAAATACCATTGGAGATAGATCGTTCTGATTGCTGGCAAAAAATCACGTGACTGACTGCACGTTTACTCGATCATTGTTGGCGTGAGCTTGTGGTGACATGATTTTGAGCAGCAACCGAAACGGGTTATCTCCAATCGTGTATGCGGTGGAGATACAACAGTTGACTTCCGGCGCACGGAATTTCATACGCCCGCAAACGTGTAGTGGCAACGTGCTTAAAAACAATCAAGACCGGATATGGCCTATCTTATTTATGATGGAGATACGTCAGTTGTCCCCCGGCGCACGAAATTGGTGCATAATGTATATTAGGTTTTTGCTTGGTCAGCTTTTTTTCTTAGTCAAAGTAATCTAAAATATATGTCTGGTATTTTTTAAACACCGATCCGGCGCATGTATTTTTTGCATGACATCAGCAAAATTTTGGAGGGTTTTAACACCATCCCCGTCCCTCCACTCCTCCTTTTCCGTAAGGATAAAACAGATTTTTTTTTGTGAAGATTTTGCGTTGTTTAAGATTTTAATAGAGCTCTCCCTCACTGCTTCTTGACGTATCTCCAGCATAAATATGATTGGAGATAGTCTGTTTCGACTCGAAATCATGTGACCACATGTTTACTCCAACCTAAGCAGGTCAGTCACATGATTTTCACCAGCAATCAAAACAATCTATCTCCAATCATATTTATAATAAATTCCGTGCGCCGAAGGTCAAGTGTTGTATCTCCGTTATAATTATGATTGGAGATAAATCGTTTTGATTGCTTTTAAAAATCACGTGACTGAAACTTGCGGTGGCATGATTTTGAGTAGCAGCCAAGACGGGTTTTCCCCAATCGTGTATACGATGGAGATACAACAGTTGACCTCCGTTGCACGGAATTTTCACAAGCCGGTGAACAAGTAGTGCCACGATATTTAAAAACAATCAAAACCGACTATGCCCTATTCTTATTTATGCTGGAGATACGTCAGTTGGTATGCGGCGCAGGAAATGGAATATTAAATTCCGTGCGTCGAAGGTGAACTAACGTATCTCCATTGTGAATATGATTGGAGATAGTCTGTTTCGAGTGTTTATGAAAATCACGTGACTGCAAGTTTACACGCTCATGTTGCCGTAAACTTGTGGTCACGTGACACATCCACGAAAAGTCGAAGCAGACTAACTCCAATCATATTTACGATGGAGATACATCAGTTCACCTCCGGCGCACGGAATTAATTCAAACTATTGACTCTGAAGATTTTCAAATTTTGTTTTTCTCGACTTTTTTTTTTTTATAAATTTAGAAAATAAAGGTTGACCGCTTTCCTCTTGTTGTTTTTATTCAAGAAAGGGGGGAAAAAAAGAGTGAAAATATCAGGATAACCGAAAGAAAAATAAGACGGGGTTGGAGGAAAAGAAATAAGGATTTTATTGTATTTGTCAACCGTCATTTGACATTTTAAGAAAAGTTACTCCGGGAGTCGAATAACCTAATAATATCCCTTCTCATTTCTGCGTATGACTTGTTTGTCGGATGAAAAATCTGTTATAAAAGAGGATGAATCAGCCTCCTCTCTCGCGGGATCGTTCGTTTTTTTTTCCCTGGAAAATTAAAAAATAAAAAATTATCCGTCAAAAAATAAAAAAATTAAAAGATTAATCCTAACCCAACTAGCAAAATATCAAAGAGAATTTACTTGTTTTTTTTTTTTTTTTTTTTTTGAATCCCGAAAAATATAAACGATTATAAACATGCTGAACACGTTTTTCCAGCACTTAAAGAATTTTCATTGGGTCAGAGAACCCTTTTTAATTATGCTTAATGAACCATCTTACCATACGAAATGGATCTCCCCGACTTAAAAAAAAAAAAAAAAAATTTTTCGTTCCTCTCTCTTTTTTTCTTCCTCTCTCTCTCTCTCTCTCTCTCTCTCATAACGCATAAAATGGGGAAAAAAAATACTATACCACGGAAAAGCTTGATAAATTCGACGCGAAAGCTCGGAAGTATCATCGCTGACTGATCCCCCGACCGACATGAGGGAAAAACTGGTCTCTTTCTCTTTTCTCAACCCCTTCCCCCCCTCCCTCCCCCCTCGTCATTTTCCTCCTCCCCGTTGATTATCATGTGATATAAAATCCCGGAATGTTAATACCAAAAAATTTTCGGTTTTCTCATTTTTTTTTTTTCCTTTTTTTTTTCGAAAAAGGTGCGGATCGACCCTGCCCAAAAGATGTTCCCCCCTAGTGCGCAGCTACTTCAACTTGTATCCCGATCGATAGGGCACATCCGATTTCCCAACCGAAAGAGAGGAGAGGTTTTCCGAGAGTCTAAAATATTTTCCCCGGCTTATGTTTAGCGTATGCGATTCTTTCGCTTTAAAATTTATCATTTTTGACTGTGTACTACCATATACCCTTGCCTCGCGAATGTTTTAACTTTTCATTACGCTGTGAGTCGGCGGTAGGGTGGGGTGGGGTGGGGAGGAGTGGAGGGGGAGGGACGACGGAGTGAGAGGGAGGGGGGTGTTGCCTTATGTGTCATTGCTGATTTTCGAATACATGAGGAGATTACAAGATGCTTTTCGGGTGTGAATGGGATTATCGCATAAACCACACCCTACGTGTTGTAAATACTTGTTGAGGTTTGGAATGGTTTTCGGAGAAAAAAAAGAAAAAAAAAATTAAAAGGTGGTCGATGATTTCTAATTTTTTTTTTTTTTTTTTTCATCCCCCCCATCGCGATAAAGGTTAGATTATTTTTTTTTTAACAGGCTGTAGTCCATACGTCATTAATTTAACTAACTGAAATGCCGATTAAAATCTCGTCGTCCTTCTTGCCCCCCCCGCCACCGCTTGGTTTTCTGAAAGAAATATAAGTGACGTTGAAAGCCTCCATTAGAGGAACTCCGAGAGTGTAGGAAACTTGAGAAAATCCCTGCCGCTTTTTTGCTAATCCGACCGGACAGTGGAGGAAAAGATTTGCTTGCAAAAAAAAATGGACTGTTGAAAAAATAAATTAGCTTAAGGTTTTTTTTGCGGAAAAGAAGAGCTTTTGAACTTGCTTTTTTTTTCAGTTTAAAAAAGTAAAAGATCAGCTTTTTTCTAAACTAGGCAGTGCCAAAATTTAGGAAAATTTTTAAAATGAGCTGTATTATTTATTATTCAGTAAAACATTACGCCAGAACGACTTTATTAATTTTTCTCCCCCTGGCCCTCCGCTATTCCGTGCGCCGGAGCTCAAATGACGTATCTCATTCTTAAATACGATTGGAGATAGTCTGTTTTGAATTTTTGCATCATGTGCGAGTCCACATGTCAAGTGTGACTACACGTCACGCATGTGACGTTTGTCACGTCAAATGCGACTACGCGTCACACATGACAAGTGTGACTACACGGCTCACATGTCACGTGTAGTCACACTTCACGCGTGTCACATGTGACTACACAGTACCTTAAATGGAACGTTTACGTTCCAAACATGAAAGTGAAATGGAACTAAGAAAGGCATAACAGCGGTAAAGCGTCTTCCGGATTGGCCTAGAGACCCTTAATTTGAAGAGACCCGACAGAAAAAATTGAGCGCGATATTTTGGAGTCACATGACCATGCACATTCGATTTTTTCTTCTGTCAGTTTTATGTTTTAAATCGTTTTTTGAAAGTAATTTTTTTTCAACTATCTTTTGCAAAACGACAGAGTTCAAAATTTTGGATTCAATTTAAACATTTGGTTGGTTTCACCACACGATTTAACCTTTTTGGATTCTTCTGATGATGAAAAATCTCAAAAAAGTTTCAATTTCAAAATGGCTTCAAAATTTTAGAACTGTGTAATGCGCATGATGATCTCCAAAATTTCGCGGCCATTTTTTCTGTCGGGTCTCTTCTAATTAAGGGTCTCTAGATTGGTCCATTCTTATGTTTTGAAGCCTTCCCTATTTTCGGAATAACTTATGATTTTTGAAAAAATCCCTTGAGAAAAGCTAAAAAAGACCAACGAAGGAGATTCAAATATATAATTTTTTTTTTTAAACTAATATCTCTTTTTATTTATTTATTTTTTTTTTTTTAAGGAAAAGAAATCTCTAAAAATAATTTTTTTTCCCGAACATATTTCCACTTTTTTTTTTTTTTTATTAAATTGTAGGGAAGCATCACTCAAATTTATTTCCAGGAAATCTTTGAGCTTCCAAGAAGATGCTAAAACGACGGGAGATGAATTTTCTTCGGGAAAACGAGTTCGTGCAAAACCCTCCAAAAAGTGGATTAAACTGCAAAATCGCATTACAAGTACTGTTTTCTAAATTATAAAACTTACACAGAGGAGAGACAGTGACATCGGTGAGATATTTAAGAGCGATAAAAGGCGAACAGGAAAAAAAAAAAATGCTTAAAACTTTCCCCGAATGGCTACGGACCTGATCTCTGCCGTCTCGAGAATGTAAGACGATGTCCCATTTTTCGAATTCTCGCCCAACGATTAATATTGCGACTCCATTGACTGAAGGGGCGTTGTATTGCCCTCTATGCCCTTGGATCGGATTTTTATTTTCTTTAATGATTACCCTACAATAGGATGTTAAAGTATAAAATGAAAAGATCCGCGGGAGAAGAAAAAAAAAAAAAAAAATCTATTTTCAGGTCGGGGATTCTACCGATGAAGACTGGGAAGACGAAGCGCACCCCCAATAGGGTGGGGTGGTTCTTTGAAACCGACCGACTTTTAAATTTTTGTGACGAACCCCCCTGATTTTGTTCAAATCCCTGTAAGATTACCCCACAAAAAATTTTAGGTCGATCAGTGACCATTAAGGAGTGCCCCAGGGGCCCAAAAATTTTTAAAAAGCCGGATTCCCTACCATTTTTCCTAACAATTTTTTTTTCTTTCTAATTTTTAACTTTTCCAAAATTGTTTTGATTAATTTCCTAAAATAAATATTTCTCCTAATTTTTTGAATCTACGTATAAAATTTCTGTAATAATTTACTAGGCCTAGAAAATCCGAAATTCGCGGCTTTGCCTGTAACTTTCCTATAGTACTGTGTAGTCACATGTGACATGGGTGAAGTGTGACTACACGTGACATGTGAGCCGCGTAAGCACACTTGACATGTGTGACACATTTTAGATTTAAAACCAAAGCGGTGCGCTGGAGGTCAACTGACATATCTCCACCGTAAATACCGTATTGTTGAAAATGCCGCGTTTTGACTGTTTTTCAAAATCATGTGACGACAAGTTTAGGCCAATATGAGCGGGCAAACGTGTAGTCGCACGATAAAAACAATCAAAATCGGTTTCTCCAATCTTATTTGAGATGGAGATACGTCAGTTGATTTCCGGCGCTCCGAATTAATGACATTAATGTTCCAACGATTCAGTAGCACTTGTCTAATTCGTTTCAAGCATTTTAAAATCTTCAAAAAGTCAAAAATCGCTTAAATGTGTAGGACCGTTAGGCGTTTCAGAATGTTACGAACATGTTGAAGAATATTCCAAATGATTTAAACTTATCTGTCATATGATCAAATGATTTAAATCTGTATCTTATAGATACAGATTTTGACTCGATTTGACATTAAAGATAATTAAGAGGGGACAATGGCCTGAATTATATATTAAATTAACAATAACAATAACAATTGAGAGACCATAAGAAAGTTCATTTTATGGCGTAATGCATGATTTGTTCGCGATTTGACTTTCTTTGGGATTTTTCGGGTTTTATTTCTCAAGTTTTTTCCCTCCAAAAAATGAACTTTCTTAATGGTCTCTCAATTGTTATTGTTAATTTAATATCGATTTGACATTATAATATTTTACCAAGTAAATCAATCCAGTCCAGACGCTAAATTTATTTATGTTGAAAGGCAGAAGTAAATGTCCATATTCTATTACTTTTTTTATAGTGTTAAAAATTAAATAAGTGATCTTTAGTCCGCTGTTCAAAATGAACAAAAAGTAGAAGTTCTGATTTTTTGATACCGCGTATTGGGTCTTCAAAATCATCGATTATAATGCAAAAAAATTTTGAAATGCGTATTTGCATTGCGTCCACTGCACTCTATCGGGGAAAAATGCAATTAGCAACGACTGCACGCGCAATCCCTTTGTTTGACACCATTAGGTCACGTGATATAATCACAAGGCTTAGTCATTTTTTCCTATTTGATTTTATATAAATTCAAATTTTGGGTTATAAAAAAATGTAAAGATTAATTCATTTTAATTAGAGAATCAATTTTGCCGTTTACCATTCATTTTCCTAGTAAAATTTTTTTCGCCGGATTAGCCGTCGCAGGCATGACTTACGCTGCGCGCCGTCGCTGACAGGCGCGTTTTCGTACATACAGAAAATTGCTCGGCGCAGGGGTCTATTCAAGACTCCATCAAGACCCCTTGCGGGCGGATGTATCCAAACGGATACATTATGGGTTTTCTGTAAAATTAATGATTAATCGACAATAAATCGACTTGGACTTGTATTTACATGAGTGGCCGGAAAAATCAAATTTAAAATTTTTTCGCAAAAATATAAATCTTATGTTTAGCTTATGGCAGTATTATTACTTAATTAGAGTATTAATTAGTGACATTAAAATTATATTTTTGTTATTAATGTAAATAAATAAATTACAAACTATTGTGATATGGCCAAAATTAAAAATTGTGAACTGACATGTTTATCTTATGGCGAATCTCTTCCTCCCATACTTAGCTTATGAAGCTAAGATAAAATCAAACTTTCAGAAGCGAAATGTGTCAAAAAAATTTTATAAGCCATAAATTTTGATATCAGGCATCGAACTATTCACATTTTTCCCCTAAAAGTCACTTTTTTTTGTGAAAGGTCACTAAAAGTCTCTTTTTTTTGATAAATTGGTGGATTTTAAAAAATTTCCTGCATTAAAAAATTTCTATTCAACATTCGAAGTTCCTCAAGGAAAGGTTTTTTTCACCAAAACACCATTTTTAAAAATAATTTTATGTACATTTGTGAAGATTCCCTACCATTTTTCCTAAAAAAAAACAAGAACGCCTTCGGCATTCTTGGCCTGCGGCGCAGGTTCCGCCTTCGGCGGAACGGTCGCCCTTCGGGCTCCCAGACGCAGCTCGGCCTTCGGCCTCGCCTTCACCTCTCTTAAGCCGTGAACGGCTTCAAAACTTCGGCATCTCAAAATCATCGTAAAAAAAAAATGGGGCAAAATATTTATTAGCCAGTCCGAGTAGGCAGCCTAGTAGGCCGAGTAGGCCAGCCCAGGTGGGCCCAGTACGGGTGGGCACAAGCCGGGTGGGCTCAGTCCGGGTAAGCACAGTCCGAGTAAGCACGGTCCGTGTAGGCGTAGTTTGGATAAGCGCAGTCCGTGTAGGCATAGTCCGGGTAAGCGCAGTTCGTGTAGGCATATTCCGGATAAGCACAGTCCGGTTGAGCTCAGTCCGGGTAAGCACAGTCCGAGTAAGCACAGTCCGGGTAGGCCTAGTCCGGGTAAGCACAGTCCGGGTAGGCCTAGTCCGGATAAGCACAGCTCGGGTATCACAGTCCGGGTAGGCCTAGTCCGGATAAGCACAGCTCGGGTATCACAGTCCGAGTAAGCACAGTCCGGGTGGGCTCAGTCCGGGGAGGCCCAGTCCGGGTATCACAGTCCTAGTAAGCACAGTCCTAGTAAGCACAGTCCGTGTAGGCATATTCCGGGTAAGCACAGTCCGGGTGGGCTCAATCCGGGTAGGCCTAGTCCGGGTAAGCATAGTCCGGGTAAGCGCAGTCCGTGTAGGCATAGTCCGGGTGGGCTCAGTCCGGGTATCACAGTCCGAGTAAGCACAGTTCGTGTAGGCATATTCCGGGTAAGCACAGTCCGGGTAGGCACAGTCCCGGTAGGCCAAGTCCGGGTAAGCAGAGTCCTGGTGTGCTCAGTCCGAGTGGGCTCAGTTCGTGTGGGATCAGTCCGGGGAGGTACAGTCCGGGTAAGCACAGTCCGAGTAAGCACAGTCCGTGTAGACCTAGTCCGGGTAAGCACAGTCCGAGTAAGCACAGACCGTGTAGACATATTCCGGGTAAGCACAGTTCGGTTGGGCTCAGTCCGGGTACGCCTAGTCCGGGTAAGCACAGTCCGGGTGGGGCCATTCAAATATGACGTCATCATTTTTTGAGGATTTTTGGACCCCCCCTCCCCCCTCGTCATCATAAAATAGGCTTCTCTTATGGACATTTAACATGGACGTCATCATTCTGAAGACCCCCCCCTCCCCCCAAAAATGATGACGTCATATTTGAACGACCCCGGTGTTACAGTCCGAGTAAGGACAGTCCGTATAGGCCTAGTCCGGGTAAGCACAGTCCGGGTGGGCTCAGTCCGTGTAGGCCTAGTCCGGGTAAGCACAGTCCGGGTATCACAGTCCGAGTAAGCACAGTCCGGCTAGTTCGGGTGAGTCAAGGACCGCCCTTCGGGCTTCCAAATGCACGGGAACATATAGTAAGTTCATTCTGTTCAAGCCGGCTATCTATTTAAATGGCTTAAGAATGCCGGCATCTCAAAATATTCTGAAAGGAAAAATGTAATAATTTTAAAATTTCTTTATGACTAATAATGGCTTAGCAATTAATAAATCAGTGGAAAATAATGGTGGGATATCATTAAACAAAATATGAAGTTAAAAAAAAAAAAAAATAATAATAATAATAATAGCTGCTTGAAGAATTAAGAAATCAGAAAAATCAAGATATCAAGCAAGTATGATCAAACTAAGTTTTGAAAATAATATTTTATATTGCAGTAAAACATAAACTGCAAAAAAAAAAAAAGGGTGTTGAGCTTTAGAGAATGAAATTAAAGTTCAATTTTTAATTACAAGACCTGTAAGTCATAACTCTTCCAAGCATTAAATTTGCTTTTAGAATAATTATATAATTATAATTATTCTAAGCAGTGAAGGTTCAATAGAGAATCAAAACTTTTGACTAGTCAAACAGGTAAGAGTAATAATTCTGATAAGCGGTGAAGGTTCAATAAGGAATTTAATTTTTGGAATAGTTGAAGAGGAGAAAATAAATGATTCTCATAAGCGGTGAAGCTTTCATAAAGAAATAAAACTTTTGAGTAGTCGAAGAGGTGAGAGTGATAATTCTGATAAGCGGTGAAGGTTCAATGCAGAATTAAAACTTTTGACTAGTCGAACAGATAAGAGTGATGAATCTGATAAGCAATAAAGATTCAATAAGGAATTTAATTTTTTGAATAGTTGAAGAGGTGAAGAGTGATAATTCTCATAAGCGGTGAAGGTTCAATAAAGAAATAAAACTTTTGAGTAGTCGAAGAGGTGAGAGTGATGATTCTGATAAGCGGTGAAGATTCAATGGGGATTGATATGTTTTTGTTGTGTAAGGGCTAAGAAATTAAGATTTTGGTTGCAATAGGACATCAGACATCACACATTAGAATGGATTTAAAAGCTTTGTTTTGGTTAACAAAAGAGGGCTAATTGTTTTTTTTTTTTTTTTTTAAATTTAATACTTCAGTTTTAGAAGAAACATTAATGATTTGGTAAAGATTCACAGATAAAGAACCAGATATACATTTAAAATCTTTTTGTTTCTAAGCAAAGAAGGTCTGATTTGTTTTCTTGTATTCTTGCCTAAGATTGGAAACATAATGGTTTCGGTAAGGATCAGAAACTATACATGAAAATGTAGACTTGAAAGCTTTACGTTATTGGTAAATGGTGAAAATTTGACTTCTTACACTTTGGTTAAAGAAGGAATCTAATGATTTTGGGAAGCACTTAAGTTCTAAACAAACCACTGAAATTTTGGCCTGCTGAAACGATTTGAATCAATTTTTAAAAATAAAAATAACAAGATTAAAAAAAAAATTGTTTTAAGGCATTAGATGTAAAAACATGATTTTTTTGTAAGCATACAAATATTAACACTTGAATGATTTTCTATTTGAAAATAAAACATAATTAATGATTTTACAGCGAAGCAGGTTTTATTTGGAGCATTAAAAGTTTTGTGTGGAGTTGAACCCTGAGAAAATAATTTACTTACTTACAGATCACACCTAACCTAATCTTGACACATCATTGTATTTACTGAAAAAATGCCATCATTTTTTTGAAAATTCGTAATCAATTCACATTCACATTCTGAATATGATGCGAATCGTTTATTTTAAGTCATAACAAAAACATAACATAACATAACATAACCGATAACGGTGAATTAAATCGGTGCAAACTAACGGCTTTGTTTACTTTTTAATTTCAAAATGGCGGACAAATATCTGATGTTCCGTAGTGGTATATGGAGAAAAATAAAAACTTAAATATCTTTGGATAGGGAGGGTCTTTTTCGTCGGGGTAAACTTCTTGCACATCCTTGACCCAAATGTCAACTTTTAAGCCAAATTTTGATGTGAAAAGACATCGCGTGAAGACGGTATGCCGCACACGACATGTACGGCGTGGGATGTCGATTTGTTTCGCCTCTAAAAACATTGAAATAATTTTTTGCAAGACTGAACGAGCATTTAAATCGAAAGATAAACTCATTAAGTTGAGGTTTAAAAGGTCCAATGCTTCAAAAATTTTATTAGGTTCGTGTTTTTTAAATATGAAATGTAAATTCTGGCAAATAACGACGCTAACAAAACCAATACTTCGGCCATTTTGAGATGCCGAAGTAAAAAAAAAAAAAAAATTCCTAATACATTTTTCCTTTAGTTCCTAAAATTGTTTTCCTAACTGTTTTTTTTTTTTTTTTTTTTTTCTAATTTTTAATTTTCCTAAAATTTTTTGATTCCTGAAATAAAATTTCTTAAAATCCCTAAAGCAGAATTTCCTAAAGGGAAAGGAAAATTTCCTAAAACCCCTTTAGGGATTTAAAAAATTACGAAAAATATTCATTTTAGGAAATTTTATTTAAGGATTAAAAAATTTTATGAAAATTGAAAATTAGGAAAAAATGGTTAGGCTAAAAATTTTTGGAATTAAAATTTTTAGGAAAAATTGATAAAAATAATAACGAATGTAATTACTCACGTCTAATACGTTAAAATAATTTTGGATATACTTATTTCAAGTCACGAAATTCCTTCCGTTAGGTCACTGAACTGAAAGTCACTATTTAAACCATTTTTGGTCCCTAAAATCACTAATTTTTCTGGGCGAAATGGGTTCGATGCCTGTACATATCAATATAGATTCTGAGACTTGTTATCTTGATTTTACTGCATTTTATATTTTAGCTGTTAGTTTTTAGCGATTTTTGTAAGATTTAATTAATAGTATATTACATATCAGGTATGCAGGTGGCGTATTGCAGGCCGAGACTGGGGTTTACGGCCCGAACGAAGTGAGGGCCGTGACCAGTCGAGGCGTGCAAGCCACCTCCATGCCTGATTTGTAAGTTATTTTTTATTACGACGGCGGGAAATGAATTTTTCCGTTTTTTAAGCGGGCGGGAAAGTTCATTTCCCGCCCGGAGTGATGAAAAAATATTTTTTCCATAAGCTAAACATAGGCGACCAAATTTTTTTTTGGCTTTACGAATTGCCTCTATGGAGCATACTGTATCAAAATATTACCGAAAAAAACAAAACAGCATCTACGCCCTTAACGCTTCAAAGAAAAAATAGGCTTCCAACATTAAAAGGTTAAACAAAAAAAATTCATCCAGAAAAAAAAAATGGCTACTGCGAAAACAAATAATGCCTTATGACAACACATTTTCTTGAAAATCATGCGAAAACAATAAAAATATCTTGTCAAGGTACAACACGTCCTTTTTTGCGTAAAATTTTTGTTTTGCTGCTAAACGTTCCGATTTCGTTGCAAGACAGAACTTGTCCAAAACAATTCCTTTTTCTGAAACATTGTCAAAGCACTGCGTAACAACGAATGAAAAAGTAAAAATTTTTTTTTTCATCCCAAATCCAACCCTGAAACAAGAATTAATTTTATGGTCCCTAGACAAGGGAGGATATCAATCGCTTTCATAACATAAAGCATTTTACCGAAAAGTATTCCGTTCCAGCTTCGGTTTCATCTCTTGGAAAAGATGGCGTTGTTTATTTCTCAAGATAAACAAAAGCTAAGTGGCGCCATCTATAATTAGTAGTAAAACGGTTATCATCTACCAACTTGAGAACACCAATAATTCAATTCATTTTACGTTATTTATTTAATTCTTTTTTTTTTTCATTCACGAATTTTTTTTTATCCTTTCCGTTTTGAATGATTTTTTTTTTATTTACTATTAAATCCGTAAATATCATAATTTTCAAGGACGAGTTTATCGATCCCACGTTATCATCAAGTTGTCAATGAAATCTCAACGCGGCAAGATCACACATGCAATTTTCCCTCAGCGACGTTGTTTTTGTTTTTTGTTTTTTTCCTATTATTGTTGCAACAGGTAAAAGGGAATATAAAAATAAAAATAAAAATAAAAAATCCTTCTCGTTTCTGGAAGCCTCAGTTTTTCGTATTTCCGGTTCAACCGGCGCACACACACACACAAAAAAAGGGCGGGAGAATTAAAAATAAATATCTGCAGAGATACTCGATGCTTCTGTTTGAATATTTTGGCCCGGGACGGCAGATGTTAACTTTTTTTTTTTTTTTTTAACTTGAATCGTATCGTCTGCCTTTTACGGGGCCTTTTAAAAGGGAAATGTATTGAATGGTGAGAGGATGAAATGGGGCTGATTAAAACGGACTTTATAAAAGGCCGGGTTATATGTATGTGTGGCACATGTGTGATGGGGGAAATATGGTGCAAAGCAGCCAGTCGAAACTTGAGAGATAGGCTGTGGTAATATGTATAATGTGTATACGCATATAATGTAGCAAAAGAGGGGTTAGATTATATTTTGTGAAGGGCCTGAAAGAATTTTTTTTTTTTTTTTTTTTATTTCCAGCCGCGGAGTGGAAGTTGTTGGTGTGAAAAATGTGGTGTTTCTTGATGGTTTCATCTTTTATTATTTTGGATTACTCTTTTCTTTTAATGGATAACTCTTGAATTTTTGGATATGTTGACGAGTAAGATTTTTTTTTTTTTTTTGTTTGCTGGAGTTGCGATCGAGACAAAGATCATCTTTTTTTTGTAAAATTCTTAGAATTTTTTTGACTTTTTCGTATTAGATAAGATACGAGCGTGTTTGAGCGTGTTTGTTTATATCGTGTGTGAACGCGACACTGTGACTGTCATATCAGAATGTTTAACAGGGAATCCCGTACTGCTGCTGATTATCTTGCTGTGAAAAATCAGCATTTTTCCTCAAGCGGAAAAATTGAATTTTTTTCAGCAAAGACAGCTTTTTTTTCATATTAGAGACTGTGGGTCGAAAATCAAAAATTTTGGATTTTCAACATGCCTGATAGCCCAATCGCTGCTTTTTATCATTTGTAAAAACTTTTCCCTTTTTCAATTTTTTTAAAAATGGCGGCTTAAGGTTTTGCAAGAGGACCAAAGTTTTGGAAAACTCCATAAGGGATGAAAATTCGACTTTTGGATTTTTGTGAAGAAAGTATCGTTTCCCATCGGATTTTTAAAGCGAATTTCAAAAATGAAATAGGTTTGCGTCTAACTATTTTTTTTTCTTGAGATATTTTAAAAAATGTGATAAAAATTTTGGCATTTTAGATCTTTGCCATTTTTATGCCATATTTGGCCTGTATCTCAAGAGCAAAAATAGTTAGAACCGATTTCATTTTTGAAGTCTACGTTAAAAATCCGATAGGAAATGATACTTTTTTCACAAAAATCCAAAAGTCGAATTTTCGTCCCTTATGGAGTTTTCCCAAAACTTTGGCCCTCTTGCGAAACCTTAAGACGCCATTTTTAAAAAATTTCAAAAAGGAAAAATTTTTTACAAATGATAAAACCCTGGCATTTTGAAAATCCAAAATTTTTGATTTTCGACCTACCCTACTCTACACTATCTTTGCTGATATCCCGCGAACAATTTTTGTCACCACTTTTGCCGAATAAAAACTTCCTTGAGGCTGACTGTGTTTAGCCGGCTTAATTTTCGCTTCGACATATTAATCTGATCGATTAAATTTATTTTAAAAATTTTAAAATTCTTAGAAAAAAAACGAAATTACCGAAATCTACCAATCCATCAAACTGACTAGAATTTTTAGCTGAAAACATGGCGCAAACTAAATCCGCTAGAGGGTTGTCGGCTGCTGTTATGGCAAAAATGGCGGCACGCTTCGGATTGGTTATTAAACATTCCCGTCTTATTTTAAAGCCATTTATTAGATAGTCCGAAGCCTGCCATTTTTTCCAGACTAGCAGCCGACTACTCCCTATAGCTGATTTCCTTTTTTCGGGCTACCTACTACTTTCCACTCGGATTTATTTAAGTTTAAATTTTTATGACTCAGCAAAGTTATGAACTGTAATTTTTGGCTGTCTTGTCTATTTAAAAATTTTTTTCCTAGTTCGCTCTGAAACACATTATTTTTCCAGGGGTCCTAATCCGATACCGGTGCCGGCTGAAATCTCTGGTCGATGGCGATGCCGATACCGATACCGATGCCGATTCCATATTATTTATTTAACTCCCGATTTCGATTCCGGCACCCACACTCGATGCCGATGCCGCCTCTGATTCCGATTTTAGTGAAAAAAAATCATAGAGCCATTCTAGACAATTTTTAAAATCAGAAGTCCGATTCCGATGCCGATGCCAATGCCAGCCGCGGCCGGCTAAATATCTCGGGTCGTTGCGAATGCTGATGCCGATTTCGGATATTAAAAAAAATTCCGATGCCGATGATAGCGGCCAAAATTTTCAAGCTTCGGCCCCCTGCATTTTTCCGTAAGCTTCCGAAGCACTCAAATCTCTAAGCAATTACCCTTCCATTGCTGAAGTGGCCGGCTTAACTTCGATAATAGCCGGGAACATTTCCGCAATCAGGCCGTACCCTCTTTCAAACGAACTGGAAATGAATTCCGCTTGCCCTTCGTTTAAGTTTCAACGGCGGCAATATAAGAAGCTATAAAAATAAAAGTGAGCGTTATCCTCTTTATATATGTTATAATGAGTTTTCAAGTATACATTTTTCATAAAACGAGGAAAGTTAAAGAAAAACGTTGGGGAGTGGAAGTGGAAGAAGAAGAGAAGACGATGGAAAAGAGGCGAAGAAAAAGGAAGCGAAAGGAAAGGAAAATAAAAATTCAGGGAAACATTGTGTGCTTTTGCTAGCTGAGTCACGTAGAAAGGAAAGAAGTGGAATTTTTCAAGATCGAGGGCATTCGTCTTCATTATGAAGACAATATAAGGGGTGGATCGAAACAAAAAGTTTTCATGTAAAAAAAATAAGAAATAAGAAATCGGAAAAAGGTCAAACGCATTTTATTTATTTATTTTTTGTTTTCCCCGAAAAATTTAGTGTGAGTAATTCGAACGGACGTTTCGGGGGTGAGCTCCTCCATGCCTTAACGTAGAAACAGATGTCAAAAAAGAAAAAGTAAAGATGAGCGTGACAGCTGGCGAGGTTATGGCAGTTAATGATTCCTGTATCTACCGAAAATAGAATCGACCGGAAGTTACCTTTTACAGAGGCCTTTTTAAATGCTAATCGTATATGTGTATGTATGTATATAAATATAATTCATTGTCATCATCCAGAGGAGAAAAAAAAATAAGAGAGGAGAAAAAAATGCGTATGCCCGCATGGAGAATAAAAAAAAAACGCCCCGGAATATAATAAAAATAATTAACTAGTCATTATTAACGGATTAAGAATCGACACTTTAAACTGAAGACTTTTGAGAAATGTTACGTCAATTAACCCTTTAGAGATAAGTGTAAAAAAAAAACTTGTAGTAAACCATATTGACTTTTGTTGAGTTAAAAAATAATTTACGTTTAGGGTTTTTAGCCCTTTACGGCCAAATTTCGAAATTTGGAAATACTTTGAATATTATTTTTCTCTGCTTTATCGATCAAGGTAATGCGCTACACGGTAAAATATTTTATGTAAAAGTAACATAAAAACGATGCAGCCCTTTTTATCATAAAAATGTGGCGTCAGAAATTCGAAACGTTCGAAAACATTGAAGATTTAACACAACTCATGTTAAATAAAAAGGGCTACATATTCTTCATGTTACTTTTACATAAACATTTTTACCGTGTAGACCAAAGGCTCATTAAAAGCGCCTGATGCGCCTGATGTTGCTCAGTTATGTAACCGGTGATGCAAACTCTATTTGAATTTTTTTAACCCTTTTCCCGAAAATTTTTTAATATTATTTGTATGAATTACACGGTAAAAAATTTTATGTTGAATGTAACATAATTCACCAGTAAAAAAAGAGGCTACATACACTTTCTATGTAAATTTTACATAAAACGATTATGTCGCATCGATATGATTGTTGATCAATCAATAACCAATCGTCATTTGTCAACATAAAAATTTTTACATTTAAATTTTAACATAAAAAGTGTTGCATAAAAATGTGTAGCACTTTTTCAGGTTGTTAACATATAATTTTTTTACCGTGTGAAGATGATTTTTACAGAGCTACATTATGTTAAATTGTCTTATAAAAATTGGTCGACCCTTTTAAACAGACTAAATAGCCCGAGACTGGGCCGTAGCCAGTCAAGGCCTGCAAGCGACCCGTAAGATATTTTTCATCGCGAAGGCGAAAAAGTCCATTTTCCGCCCGGTCTGATGAAACAGCAGTTTTGCCCGTAAGCTAAACATAGGTGAAGCAGACTCGTTAAATTTTGCATAAATGACTCCATCCGTTTCTTACTTCCATTTTTAAGTTCATAAGAATAAAAAAAAGAGCAATTTTTTAATGCTGACTTTACAACGGAAAAATAAAATCTTCACGGTAAAAATTGTATATGTTAAAAATACGTGAAAATTTTTATGTTAAAATTGGGATGTGAACATGTTTATGTTGACAAATGACGACTGGTTATTGGTTGACCAACAATCCAATTGATGCAACATGAGCGTTTTATGTAAAATTTACATAAAAAAGTATGTAGTCTCTTTTTTTTTTACTAGGGAATTATGTCCCAAGAAAAAGTGTCTCATAAAATTGAGCTATTAAAAAAAACTTAGCTTCGTTAGAAAATTTTATAACCCGCGAAAAAATACATCTATTTATAATTATTCATAAAATTTTATAACAAAAATTATTTTTAGTTTTTTTCGAAGTTTTTTTATTTTCTTCTAACGATTCCCGGATTATTCTATTTCTGCTTTTCTTTATTTTTGAGCCTTTGGCAAATTAAAAACACAAGAAATAAACCGAAAATTCGGGAAAAATCTGGAAAATATTATAAGTCAAATTAATTGGCATCTTAAGAACCATATTTCCTCTCTTAAAAATCAGTTGAAAAGTGGTGTAGTGGATAAAGGCGGCTTGTAAATCGACCACAAGGCTCGGGACTTCTATTCCAAAAAATTGTATTTTTTTTTTCCTTTTTTTTCTCATGAAAAATTTTAAAAAAGAGCCTGTAAAGTCCTTGCTAAATATACTAAATATACTGCAATTCAAGCATAAAATTAATATATTGCTCAGTTAAAAAATTCTATAACGAACTTTTTCTTTTATAAAAAATATTTCCTTCCCTAGTATAATAGTATACTATTGTCAAGAAGCAACCTGTTCGTTGCACTGAACCATTTTTGTTTTCCTATGAAACATTACGGTTTTTTTGCAAGACGAAACTTGTAAAGACGGTTAGCTCGGTATGAATTCGTTTTGATGTCGAAAATTTCTCAAAAATCCGATCCCGCAGTAAATAGGTCTAGCTTCACGTGCACGTCTTGACCTTACAAAAGATTTAAGATTCGGATTTTTCAAAAGAAACGGAAAGAGATTGAAGAAAGGAAAGGAAGAAAAAGAAAAAAAAAATCCGATTTGAAAATAACGCAAGAAAGTTTCCCAGTTTGATGTTACTTATTTCAATCTCAAGAATACGGTAATCCGATATCGGTAAATCATCAGAGGAATCTAGAACCCCGAACCGCAAAAATGGTACAGGCTCCGATCACGATACATTGCTTACTGAAACGTGAAGACATGCAAGTATACAATCGACATGTGTACGGTTTTTTATGATTCTTTCCCAAGTTTTAAGGAAGATTTTATTTGTCTCGTTTTAAGTAAGAGCTCACACGGAGGTCCAGATAAAAGCGCTGTGGGAAAAATTTTGCGTAACTTTCGATAACTTCCTTTTACCTACTGTTGGCTTTAGAATAAAATGTTCATGATCAGCCAAAACGGTAAAAAATTTTATGTTAAAACCAACATAATTCACTAGTGAAAAAAAAAAAAAAAAAGGCTACATTTTTTTTTAACGTAAATTTTACATAAAACGCTTATGTTGCATCAATCTGATTGTTGGTCAGCCAATAACCAGTCGTCATTTGTCAACATAAACATGTTCACATTCCAATTTTAACATAAAAATTTTTACATGTTTTTAACATATAAATTTTTTACCGTGAAGATTTTATTTTTGGGTTCTAAAGTCAGCATAAAAAATTGCTCTTTTTTTTATTCTTATCCCGAAAAAAAAGTGCGTTATAAAATTTTATAACTGTACAACGTTTTGGCCGATTATAAAATTTTATAACTATTTATAAATTTTTATAATTAAAATTTTTAACTGGGTAATATTTTAATTTTATGCTTGAATTGCACTATATTTAGCACATGGGGACTTTATAGGCTCTTTTTTAAAAAATTTTTCATGAGAAAAAAAAAGGGGAAAAAAAATTACAATTTTTTGGAATAAAACCCGAGCCTTGTGGTTGACTTTCCAACGGCCTTTATCCACTACAACACTTTTCAACTGATTTTTAAGAGCGGAAATATGGTTTTTAGGTTGCCAATTAATTTGACTTATAATATTTTCCAGATTTTTCCGAATTTTCGGTTTATTTCTTGTATTTTTAATTTTTGTTATAAAATTTTATAAAGGATTATAAATACTTGTCTTTTTTGACGGGTTATAAAATTTTATAACGAATTATAAATAAATGTCTTTTTTGGAGGGTTACAAAATTTTATAACGAAGTTTAAGTTTTTAATGACTCAATTTTATAACACAATTTAACTTGGGACGTAATTCCCTAGTAGAAAAAAGAGACTACATATTTTTTCTATGTAAATTTTACATAAAACGCTCATGTTACATCAATCTGATCGTTCATCAACCAATAACCAGTCGTTATTTGTCAACAAAAATATGTTCACATTCCAATTTTAACATAAAAATTTTTACACGTTTTTAACATATACATTTTTTACCTTGAAGATTTTATTTTTGCGTTCTAAAGTCAGCATAGAAAATTGCTCCTTTTTTTACTCTTATCCTGACAAAAAGTGCGTTATAAAATTTTATAACTCTATAACGTTTTGGCCGATTATAAAATTTTAGAAAAAAAGACTTAGAAAAAAACTGAAAATAATTTTTATCATAAATTTTTTTGATGAATTATAAATAGATGTCTTTTTTAGCGGGTTATAACATTTTATAACGCAGCTAAAGTTTTTAATAACTCAATTTTATAACACCCTTTTTTTGGGTATCGTTTTCACATAATTTTCAAGATAACGGACATTTTGGTTTTCGCATTAGCCATGTTTTTTTCCCTGAGTGAAAATCTAACGTAATCTTTTTTTTTCTTATAAAAAATCGATTTCAATTTCACCCGTCTGGGTGTATATTTACTATGCTTATTTTATATACACACACACACTGAAATGCAGATGAGTCATTGACCAGAGAAACATATTGACAATAAAAAAAAAAAAAAAAAAAAAAAAAAAAAGGTTTCCATAAGGAGTCACTCGTCGTCCCGCTAAGGATTTCCACGAATGACAAGATCACAAAAAAAAAAGTCGATTTCATAATAAGAAGATGATTAATTTACATTATTTTTTAATCGGCATAACTTACATTTTTCAAGTCCCTCGTGATTGCATTCCTCTTGCATTCGTCTGAATGAAAAACGTGATTCATAAGATGACTTTGATTTTTTATTTAAAATCTCACGGTTGAACAGGTATTGTTATAAATCGATATGTGGAAATGTGCAATGTCTGCAAATTGTTTTTATGTGTAACGGAATATAAATGACATTGTTTAGCGGTAAATGCATTTTTGAATGCGCTACAGCGAACGCTTTTTTTCTTTCTTTTTTTTTACGTAGGACTATGTATTAGGGTACAAATTCACTATGGAATAGTGATGGCGATAAATTATCGATATATCGGAAGGAAAATTATCGATATTTTTTCCGATAATGCGGAGTTCGATATATCGATGTATCGATAATTTTTATACCGATAATTAGTTTCGATAAGTTTTTTAACTACCAATTTTTTTTTCTGCTTTCCTTAATTTAAAATTAATTTATTAATTAATTTTTAAATTAATTAATTTTTTGTCACGGCCGACTTCATTTACGCTGTTATAAGTGATGTTCTTTTATTGTATTCTTTTGTTCCGGTGTAGAGATACAGGAAATATACCGTATATTTATTTTTATGTATACCTTGGTATAAATATATGTATATATATACCGATTTGGGATATTTTCGTTTTTTAAGCTTTCTTCGATTTTAATTATCTATTTTAGAGTTTGAAGTTATTTTACATACTTGTTTTGTTTACCGGTATTGGAAATACAGTAAAAAATAAGAATAAAAGTAATCAGTACAGAAATAAAAAGTTTTTTAAAATACAAAATCATTTAAAGTTATTAGGAATTAAAAAACAAAAATGATATGTCCTATGGGTAAATATACCGTATACTTTCAAAAATTGTATAAATAATGCAGTTTTTTAACTGAAAAGGGAAATATCGGATTTATCGATAAATTTATCGATATATCGATCATTTTTTATCGATTTATCGATATATCGATCATTTTATATCGACATATCGCTATCGGGAAATTTCAAATATCGATGTATCGAGTTATCGATATATTTCAGACTTATCGCCATCACTACTATGGAATGTTGGACCAACATGTTTGACAAACGAACGAATCTACTATTGCAGAATTTACTCTTACGCCCAAATTAGTGCGGAATGTTGGTCCAACTTGTTGTACCAACATGTTGGTCCAACATTCCATAGTGAATTTGCACCCTTAGGGAGCACCTTGATGGTTTTGTCGTGTTGGGTTGTTTTGGTGTTTTGGACACAGAACATTAAAAAAAATCAAATATTTCAGATAAATTTTTCAATGAAATTTACAATAAAATTTTTTACAAAATATTGTAAATTTTTGACTAGTTTTAAGAAAAACGGAAAAATCTTTGAAAGATTTTTTTTTGATTTTGATGATTTTAATAAAATTTTATTGAAAAAAGGGGCCACGTGGACTAATATCCGTTCCCGACCATTTTTCGTAATCCGTTTTACCTAAAATAATAAATTCCTAGTCCATTGTTCCTAAAAATTTTAGTTCCCAAAATTTTTTTATTTCTAAAATGATATTTCCCAAAATGAATATTTTTTCTGATTTTTTATATCCCTAAACAGATTTAAGTAAATTTTATTTTAGGGATTTTCAGAAACTTTATTTTAGGAATCATAAAATTTTAGGAAAATTAAAAAAGAAATAGTTATAAGAAAACAATTTTAGGAACCAAACTTTTTTGGGAAAATGGATTAGGAATTTATTTATTTTTTTAGAAAAAATGGATAACGAATTTATTTTTTAGGAAAAACAACTTAATAATTAATTTTTTTTTTTATGATTAGGAAAAATATTCATTTTACGAAACACAGATCAAGAATTTATTTTTTAGGAAAAACGAACTAGGAATATTTTTTTTTTTTTTTTTTTAGGAAAAATGGATTAGGAATTTGTTTTTTTTTTTAGGATTAGGAAAAACGAATTAGGAATTTATTTTTTAGGAAAAACAAACTAGTAGTTTTTTTTTCTTTTTTATAGGAAAAATGGATTAGGAATTCGTTTTTTTTTTTTTTTTTTAGGATTAGGAAAAACGGATTAAGAAAAATATTCATCTATCTATCTATCTATACATATATAAAAGCGCAGTGGGATCGTTATGTCCGAGAAAAACAAAAAAAAAAAAAACTGCGTAAGACAGACAGACGGACAGACCGAACCACCGAAATTTTAATTTTAAACGAATTTTTGAAAAAAAAAAAAAAAAAAAAACGCGGAAGACAGACAGACAGACGGTCAGACCAAACCACCAAAATTGTAAAAAAAAAAAAAAGGGGAGAGAGAGACAGTTTGTATGTGTATCTAGGGAAAAAAGGAAAAAAAAATTGGACAGAAAAAAAATGGGGGAGTGAGACCATTTGTAGGTATGTGTATTTAGGAAAAAAAAAAAAGGAAAAAAGAAAATTGGCCAGAAACAAAAGGGGGGAGTGAGATTGTTTGTATGTTTATCTAGAAAAAGAAGAAAAAAAAATTGGCCAGAAAAGAAAGGGGAGGTGAATGAGATCGTTGTATCTAGGGAAAAAAAAATTGCCAAAAAAAAAAAAAAAAAAAAAAAAAAAAAAAAAAAAAAAATCGGTTTTTAAAGGAGAAAAAAAAAGGATTTTTATAGGAAAAAATGGCCTGAAATAGTAGATTTCCAGGCTGGACCGGAAAAGTGAGATTTTTTACGAGGCCGTTGCCGAGCCGAGCCGAAGGCGAGGATCGGCAAGAGGGCCGAGTTATCTATCTATCTACCTATATAATAAAACCCCTCCGTTTGTCCGCGTTTGTCCGCAGACAAGCTAATTTTAACAAATTGACGAAAAAATACATAAAGTTTTAGTTGCCTAAAAAATGTAGCACTTTTTTCCACAGACAAAAAAAAAAAATATATAATATATAGTATATAGTCGCATCAGACAAGAAAAACCCGTTTAGTAATAAAATTGCAAAAAAAGAGGTGGTAAAATAGCAAAAATAATTTGGTAATATTTAAATTATTTGGTAATAATTATTAAATTATTTGGTAAAAATTATTTAAATTATTTTGTAAAAATTATTTGGCAATATTTATTTATATAAAATCCAAAAAAAGAGGTGGTAAAATTCCAAAAATTATTTGGTAATATTTGGAAAAAATAATTGGTAAAATTGCAAAAAAAGAGGTGGTAAAATTGCAAAAAAAAATATTACAAAGGGCCGACGGGAAAAACGGTCGACATAGAAAAGGGCCGAAAAAGTCTCTTTTCAAAAGAAGTAAAAAGGCGGAATCTAAAAACCGACGGTAAAAGTTTTAAAAAAATTAAAGGTTTTTTTTTGGGCGGAAAAAAATGAAGTATTTAACGTTTTTGCGTTTTTCTACATTACTTTAGGCTAGACGCGAAGGGGCCGCGAAGCGGCCCCGAAGCGGCTAGTTTTAGGAAAAAAGGATTAATAGTATATTCATTTCAGAAAAAACTGATTAGGAATTTATTTTTTTTTAAGAAAAAGGGATTACGAATTTATTTTTTTAGGGGAAAGAGATTAGGAATTCATTTTGTTTAGAAAATCGGATTAGGAATTTATTTTCTAGGAAAAATGGATTTGGAATTAATTTTTTTTAGTATAAATGGATTTGGAATTTATATTCTTTAGGAAAAACATTCATTTTGGAAAAGCGGATTATGAATATTTTTTTTTTTTTTAGGAAAAATGGATTTGGAATTTATATTCTTTAAGAAAAACGGATTAGGAAAAATATTCATTTTAGGAAAAACGGATTAGAAATTTAATTTTTTTAGGAAAAACTGATTTGGAATTTATATTCTTTAGGAAAAACGGATTAGGAAAAATATTCATTTGAGGAAATCTTATTTTAGGAATCAAAAAACTTTAGGAAAATTAAAAATGAGGAAAAACATTTTAATAACCAAAACTTTTTAGGAAAAATGGATTAGGGAAAATGGTAGGAATACTGATATCAGGAGTTGTAAAATTTAGGAAGGTCATGTAGCGAAGGTCATTTAGCAAGGTCATTTTTTTGAAACGAAAATTTCGATGATTAAAATTATTCGATGATTGAAATTAAATTAAAAGCATTTCCATTCCCAGCTCGGGAATTCGGCCCCAACCAAAAATTCTAGACGTAGTCCTACATAGGGATATGCCTCATATCTTCTCACTGTTTTTTTTTTTTTTTTTTTTTTTTACCAGCCCTGGGTAATGAAAAATTGGAAGAAAGAGAAAAGGGATGGGGCTAGAAAGGGGGGGAGGGAACTGGGAGAAAAAGAAAAAAAAGATGAGAAAAAGAAGAAAAAAGAACACCTAGAAAGGCCGCAAGTTTTGACTCACGAACACGTCATATCTCAAAAGTTAGTACAAAATGAGACTAAGCCATCTAAACTGTGGTTTTACAAGTGTCAGCTTTTGTATTCGATTGGCGTTTCAAAATTTTCTCAGCTTCTCCTTCTTCTTTTTTTTATTATCATTATTATTGTAACAAGGACCATAAAAATGGTTGCTTCTCATCGATTGATGAACCCTTTATATTTTTTTATTTTTTTTGGTGCTAACTTTGCAGTTTAAACCGAAGTCGATAGACTCTTAAATGGGTATTCGTGTCCGCGAGGAGTAAATTAAATTGTACGAAGGGAGAGCGGAGGAGGGGGGGGGCGTAAGGGATTATTTTTTTTTAAGAGGTTAGGGTCGGTCATCTTTATAATGGCTTAATACAAAAAGCTTGAAAGGCAACGCCCAAACTTTCGTGTTTCAAGTTTTTTTTTTTTTTTTTTTTTAAGGTCTTCGGTTGTGGATTTTAAAGTAGAAATTTTTTTTCCGTGTGTATTTTTTTTTCGGGGGTGAGAGGAGGGGTGTATTAATAATAGAAAAAATGACTGATGGTTGCTTTAGGTTGTTGGAAAAGAGTCAAATCTGGATGATGGATGAAGTTTCTGATGAGCTTTGTGCGTCCGGGAAATTTTTGCCTAAATTTTCGTATAAATTGTCAAAATGTACTGTACTTTTTTTTTTAATTTAAAAAAGCTTTCGGAGTTTTTTAGGAGGTAGGATGGCTGCGTATATTTATATACGATAATCCTGCCGTATATACACGGAAGAACGATTTAGCTTACCAACCAAAATGTTAGTAAAGCAATTATTACCCCAAAAATTTTGGTTAGGACAACCAATTTTTTTGGTTCAGCTGACCAAATTTGATTGGCTGAACCAAAAAATTGAGCAAACAGCTGACCCAAGTTTGATTGGCCGAACCGAAAAATTGGATCAATTTGGACAACCAATTTTTTAATTCAGCTGACCAAATTTGATTGGCCGAACCAAAAAATTGGATCAACTTGGACAACCAATTTTTTGGTTTAGCTGACCAAGTTTGATTGGCTGAACTGAAAAATTGGATCAATTTGGACAACCAATTTTTTGGTTCAGCTGACCAAATTTGATTGGCCGAACCAAAAAATTGGATCAACTTGGACAACCAATTTTTTGGTTCAGCTGACCAAGTTTGATTAGCTGAACCAAAAAATTGGTTGTCCTGACCAAAATTTTTGGGGTGATATCTGCTTTAGTAGCATTTTGGTTGGGTCAACCGAAAGGGTTTTTCAGTATACAGTTTATAGGAGAACTCTTGGTTATTTACAAGTGGTCATTAAGTTGTCATCTTATTCCTTATTTTCAGCTTCAATCGATCACCCACATGACCCCCTATAGCTTACGGTTCTTCCAGTCGTGTTGCACCCATGACTTTCGTTTTTAGAGGAACAGTCCCCATTGCTGCAGCAACCGAATCAAATTCGGGACTCCCGATATCTCGACACCACTACTCGGACATCTTTTTGCTTTTACCATTTTTTTTCTCCCCAACACCAAACAAGAATTTTTAACGGGTCTCGGAGCTCTGAAAAAAAAAACGAAAAATTATTGACCTGAAATGAATATTGATTGGCGATAACGGTAAGAAACGATCGATGGAGCCCACCTTGTCATGTTGCTCAGGTGAAACCCATACTTCTCTCTCTCTTAGGATAGGAGACACAAGACAGGTATAAGAAGAAGAAAAAAAAAAAAAAATTTGGGTGGCATTGCATGGTTGGAGGCGTCACTAAAAGAACCTTGTATTCTATGCGAAGTGCCTTGTATACAGGCTACTTTATTTTTTTATTTTATTTTTTTTTCGAGGTCAAGGTCAGATATGAACAATTATCTTGTTTTTGTGCCCGAAATTTTTACCGGACATCCAGACCCTTTTGTTATCTTTTCCTCCCTTTTGTCATGTTGGATTTTGGCGCGAATTCAATATATGAAAAAAAAAAAAAAAAAGGTTTTATTGAAATTCTATAAACGGATCGAAATTCAATTTGATTTGATTTTATTTTCATAATTTTTTTTTTTTTCCTCCCTTTTCTCTTTCTCTGTATCAAGAATGGCGCTGGCGCCTTGCCTGGGTGCTATCATCCAATTATATGCAAATGCAGTTGCTTGAGGTGAGAGAACATGAAATGAATTGGTGCCGTAGCGTTTTCATCGTTTTCTTTTCCTTTCCCTCCTTTTTCCCTCCCTCCCCCCCCCCTCTCCCTCTTTCGGCTCCTTTCTCCGATATTCCACTCGAGAGCATCTTTTCAGATGCTTTGATTTATTGCGGTCGAGGATTCCGTGTAATATCGATTGTGATCGATTTCAACATTTGAAAAATATTCAATGTGGCCGTTGGGAGAAGAAAACTGCTTTTGATTTGGTTTTTTTTTTTTCCTCCCGCTTGTATCGGGTTAGACTTTGAAAAATAAAGGAGTGGATGTTTTTTTTTTTTTTTTTAGGGAGGCAGCGCCGTCTTTGTGGCCGTTCGACCCGGAGCCCCGTAACGGAGGCTGATATTTTTTAGGGAGTAAATTGAGAATTTTACAGGGGTCCGAATCGGATGCCGGTGCGGCCTCGGCCGGCTGAAATCGCGGATCGATGCCGATGCCGATCTTAGTTTTAAAAAAATCATAGAGCCACTCTAGAGCGTTTTTAAAATCAAGGGTCCGATTCCGGAACCGGTGCCGGTGCCGATTTCGGATATTAAAAAAAATCCGATGCCGATGGCAAAAATTTTCGAGATTCGGACCCCTGGAATTTTATTTGACGTTATACTTGTCTTACAATCCGTGCGGCGGGGAGACGATGGCGAAATAGTATATTGTTATACTAGGGAGGGAAAATTATTTGCACGGGGCGCCTAAATGGGTAAAGCTGTCGCTGTAGGGAGGATGGATTTTAAAGAGCGTGTCCAAATTTTGGATTGGTCTGTTTTTCTAGAAGCACCTAAAATGGGGTACATTTTTGTTTTTTTACTCAGGGAGCATTAGTGGAGGTCAGGGGTCCGAAACGGGTAACAATCGGTTGAAGCCTCGCCGGCATCGGCGCCGAAATAAACAATATGCTCAAGCTGGCGCCAGCGCCTGCAACGAAATAGCAAAAGTTTTGCCGCTGGTGCCGGTGCCGGAGCCGATTCCAGCATCGGTGCCAGCGCCTCTATTAATTTTGACAATTTTCACGACATCAGAGTCGGGAATCTCTCCCAAAAATAAAATGTGTGAAACAAATCAATAGAAACTAGCCCTAAAATTGAAGATAGATTTGCCCATAAGCTAAACATACAGTTGTAATGTCAACACCTTTGACTTTTTGAAAAAAGACTTAAATGTGAGCAGCCCCATAATCCCTTAGTCTCCAACTCGTTCCTCACTGGTGCGATCTTCTCTCCCACTCCCCCGAAAGGGAAATCACACGAAAAAAAATAAATGAAGGAACTTTTTTTGTCGAAGAACGCATGCCCAGGTTTTTTATTTTTTAATTTTTTATTTTTATCCCTTTTTTATCGTTTGCAGATAATTAGCTGCGTTTTAAGTCATAAATATAGAGTAACCAGATTTTTAACTTGACGTTAAATAAACATCATGTTTTTTAAAAGCAGCGTTTTGAGTACCCGGTAATCCACTTACAAACAAACAAAATATTTAAAAAAATCGCTCTTCCTTCTTTTTTTTTTTTTTCTTCCACACGCGGTAGTAGAGAAGGCTTTCGTCGATTATTTAACAGGGGACCTCGTTGCCTTTTTATGCTGAATGAGAAAAGATTAAGGCTGGAGATTAGCCTGGGTTTTTATCGTTTGGAAAATATTTTCTTTTACAGCAGATTGATATGCAGTGTGGGAATTTCGAAACATTTCGAAAAATTTTAACGGTTATACCTTTCTTAAACTTTTAACGACGGAAGCCGATTTTGAAAAATCACCCCCGTGGACGGAAATTTCTTTTTGACGTAGCTTACGGGGTGCGCCTTGGGGCGCACCGATGGCTTTGTCTTGTCCAGTTAGTGTTTTGGACCCCGAACATAAAAAAAAAAGTTGCAGGATTAAAGATTTTCACTTTTCCGACCACTGCAATACTTTCTTCGCGGCGCTCGAAAGTAAAAAAGAATATTTCAAAATTTTCGATTAATTTTTCAATAAAATTTTATCAAAAGTTCTTGATGATCATTAAAAATTTTAAAAAATTTTCAATGAAATTCATAATAAAATTTTCTACAAAATGTTGTATATTTTTGACTAATTTTAAGAAAAAAGGGAAAATGTATCGAAAATTTTTGTTTTTTTTGTAAACAATAAAAAATTTTTTAAAAAAATCTATTAGGTAGAAATGATTCCCTAACGAATCAAATTTGACAATAAATGTGGAATTTTAACTTTTGTGAGGCTTTGAATCAACCATAGATATTAGAATTATTCAAACCTTCCAGCCATTGAAGAGAAATTCAAATAAAATCCCCAATTTTTAAATAATCGATTTTTTTTCAAAAATTTTGATTTGGTTAAACGATTTTAAATTTTTATAAAAAATCGAAAAAAAAAATCGATTTTTTATCCTCCAATTAATCGAAAAATCGATTAATCGAATCGAATCGCCCACTGGTGATGACGATAATTTATCGATATATCGACCAATTCTTCATTGTCAATTAACTATATCGAAATATCAATATATCGAATATAAATATCGGAATATCGAATATAAATATTAAAATATTAAATATAAATATTTATATCGAAATATCGAATATACATATCGATATATCGAAAAATCGATTATAAACATCGAACATAAATATCGATACATCGATGTATTGAAATATCGGATATAAATATTGATATATCGAAAATAAATATCAAAATATCGAATATAAATATCGGTATATCGAAATATTGAATATAAATATCGATATATCGAGGAAGGAAATATCATTTTTTTTTTTGATATTCTAAGTTTTTGATATTCGATATATCGTTATCGAAATTTTTAAAATATCGATAATCAGAAAATCGATATATTTAAAATTATCGCCGTCACTATCGCCCACCCTTAATGTTAAAACATAGAAAAATCTTTTTCAACAGTTTAACTTTCTGTGTTTGTTTGTAAATTTAGTTTAAATTTAATTTTCATCACTAAATGCGGAAAACTGATTTTTCCGCACTAGTGCGTTTTAGAAATACCTTTATTACGCTGTGCTTTGTGATGAAAAGTAGCTTACAACACAAGAACTGCAAAAGAATTACCCGTCGAGACCTTTTTAAAAATCGGCCTCGACGGACAATTTTTTCTTTTGCAGCCCTTGTATTGTAATATACTATTTCTCTATGACTAATGTGCAGGAAAAACGAATTTTTGGTTTAGTTAGCTCGGTTTTGCTTAATTGGTAAACCTCTTCTGTAGGATGTGTATGTATTAAGGGTAATCAGCGCTCTGCGGCGGAGTTTGTCCCTAACGGTCCTCTTCGATCAGATCTCTCGTTGGATCTATTTTTGTGTGTCCATCTTATTATTTCTCTAGACGCGAAAGCACAGCTTAAAGTAATAAGAAACGAGCATTTTTTACGATAATGAGAAAACGTATTCGTTTTTTCAAACACATTAACGACTTGCATTTCACAAAGCAAAACTTAAAAGTAATTTTTTTTTTTTGAAAAGGAAAAAAAAATATTAAGTGACCCTTCCTCCCCGTTGGTTTCCAAGAAATTTTTCTACCATTCAGATTTCGGATGATGAAGGAAAGGAAGAGGGTGGAAAGAAAAAAAAATGTAAAAAGACTTAAGATGCGAATGAGATAAACCTTGATTAACTGATGATTATACGGTTTGTGAATCGTTATGGGAAACTTAAATTTTTTTTTTTTTTTTTTTTTTTTTTCTGAAGAATTTTTAAGAGACATTGATAAATCAAAATGGCACACCCACATGACGGATTCTAAGAAATTCAACCATCAAGAAGCTTTGACGGCTTGTCGTTTTTGCGCTTCTTCCTTCACACCAAACCGTTTTTTTTTTTTTTTTTCGGACACAGGTAAGTTTAGGAGGGAAATAAAAACTGCATTCTACGCGATTTCCAGTTTTAATCCTGTTGTACTTTTTTGAGAGGGTTTCAACGTCCTTTATATTTATGTTTCGGGGGTAAAAGTGCATTGACCTTAAAAATTCACGGTCGTATTTTTTTTTTTCGGACGGACTTTGTGAATGTCCCTTCGTCACCGGCAGGATATTGTTTTGCTGACGTGTTTTAAGCTTGCTGCTGCTGACATTTAGGGAATGGTTTGTTTAAGAAAAAGTCTTGTTTCTTTTTTGAAAGGGCAGAAAAAAAAACGGGCAGTAACCGGGGGCTGAATGAAAAATAACCCCGTGGCCGTTAAAAAAAAAATTAAAGAAAAGAAGAAAAAAAAAGAACTACGTTTTTTTGAATCAACACGCATCACTATATTACTTCATAAAATGCTTCAAGGGCGATAAGGGTGACCTCCAAAATTTCAAATAAACAGCCTTGTATAACTTGTTATTCCGAATAGAACATACCCTATTTCACATAGGTACTCAACTTAAATCTATCCTCTTAAAAAAAAAAAAAAAAAAAAAAAAAAAAAATGAAAAATTTTGAATGGTCGAAACTCGCGCCATTTTTATTTTTTCGAAACTTACATTTTTTTTTTTCGCCCCCTTCTCCCTCGAATTTTCGTACTCGAGTGAGAGCTTTTCCTGCAATAAATAAAAAAAAATTGTAAAAGAAAAAAAAAATGAATAAATTAATGCTAATTTCGATCTGATGCCATATTTGCATTTTTAAAAAGTAACGCGCATTTTTTCGCGTTCGTTGACCTAACTAATAATATTTACTTAAAAAATATTGAAACCTCCAGTCTTTTTTTTTTTTTTTAAATTTTAAACTGGTCGACCTGTATGCGATTAGATACCCTTAAAAACCGACCGACACATGGACAAAAATGAAGAGAGAAGAAAAAAAATAAGGGTTGGAACCAGAACATGGGAATCTAGTCCGTGTTAAATACAACACGAAGAACAACCTAGAAAACACCATTATAATGATTGAAATAGACAACATTTCATTTTTTTTTTAAAGAAAAAAAATTTTTGTTGCCCGTATTTTTTTTTTTTTCTTGACCCCTTCGAATCGGAAGCGTTATTTTTATATTGGTCTTATAAGACGGCATTTTCATTTGACTTATAATTGGCATACCTAACCTATGGAACCTAAAAAAGTCGCTAAAAAAATGATTAAAGTTGCCCAATTTTACCTTATGGACAAATTCATTTTTAAAAAATATACTTTAAAAATCGTTTAAAACGTCTTAAATTAATAAATTATTGTTGGAAAGGGTTGTTTACAGCTTTTGAACGAATTTAATGATCTCCATGTATGACTTCTGTGACTCTAGAATTTATTAAATAATAAAAACATGTATTTTCCAGTAATTTTTAATAACTCCATAAGCTAAACATGGGAGGTAAAAAATTCTCGTAAGCTAAACATAACATGTCTTAAGTATTAAGTCAGGCGATATTGACAATTATTTGATTATTATTATTATTATAAATGTTTTTATAATATTTAATAGGAAGGCGAAATTTAAGAGGGAAAAAATACACTCATAAGCTAAACATAAAAATATTAATGTTTTGGAAAAATTGTTTAAAAAAATTTTTTTTGGCCATTACCATTTTATATATTCCAATAATATGTTCAAAAATGTGGTACTGAATAAGAGAATTTGAAATATAAGTAGTTGGTACTCCTTTTGGCGCTTCCACCTCCACGACTATTTTAGTTTTATGTCTTGGATTCTTTCGCATTTTGGGTCGAAAATAAGTTTATATAGTGACCGGGGGTAAAGCCGGTCACCTCTCAAAAACTAAGTTCCCTTTCGGGAAAAAGGTAATCTATTTTTTTTTTCTTTTGAGGGAAGGTGAGGAGAAAGGGAGAAGGAGGAGAGGTTTTATTGGTCGGCTTGTTGCCATAGACCATCTACTTGCTTTTTGAAATTGTATTCGTTTTTTATGAGTATCCAATGTCGTTATTAAAGAGATCCAATTTTATGTATATATCCAACTTAGCGTTTGTGGGATCTACGTATTACAACGAAATTAAGATGGCCGTAACTGTAGATCCTACAATGCCTGCTAGAGGGCGGTAGTGTCGGCGGTCACTCATCTAGTAGCTGGCCGTCATCTATGCTGCTTAACTTCACTGATCACGAGCCGCTATTCTGAGTGAATCACCACTCCGACCCCCAAAGGTAATCAAAAAATAAGATCACCTGTCTTTTGTCACGTCACGTGACTAAGAGTCAGGTGACCGAGCTCCCGTCGTCCCAGTCTTTAGCTCAAACGCATGCGCGGGGCGTGGCTGCATCACGACGTAGTTCGTACGTTTGCTGCTAGATGGAGCGCGGATGCTCCATCCTAGCCTTCTAATTAGGAAGGAACATGTAGCGGTGTTCTATAAAATTCTGTACCTCTGAGTAGAACTGACCCGGGTCCATCCAAGCAACGTAAATCTTTTTATTTGAAACCCGACTTTACAAAATGTCCATTTGTATTGCTTGGTGCCTAGTTGCCCCTTGAATCCATATATTTCTATTTGGAATGTTTTCGGTCGTTGTGTGCTAAATGTTAGTGCATACGTAGAAGAAACAAAAAAGTCCGGTTGTGTGGAATTATTTTCCGCCAGCTATAGATTCGGTTTTGAGAGGCTTAACATGTGGTGACAGGTATAGACTTGCACATAGCGCGCAGGGCTCTCCGTCCTGAGGTACGATGCGTCGTGCTTTGGTTCTAGTTCACGGATAGGAATTTTTTTCTGGGCCACAGCGATTTTTTTTAAAATTTGCATTTTATTATATTTAATATTAATTTGTCAAATTGTTTCGAAGAGTTTGATTTTTTCTTGGACTCACAAGTATTTCAGATATTTTTGGTTTGTCAAAAGTCCGACAATCAAACACACGCTTTCGGGACCGTTTCCAGGACCATAAATGTCACGCTGGAATTTTTTTGTCGCACTTATACTCGACATTTTTATTCAAAAAAAAAAAAATCGAGATAAAAAAAGCATCATTAATTGAAAGGAGAATGAATGAGTAGTAAAACTGGCTGATAGACAAACGTTCGGAGAGACCCCGACCACATCCTATTCTCTTTTTTAAGATGGTTAAAAAAAGAAAAAAGAAACGAGAAAGAGAGAGAAAAAAATAAAGAAATAAATAGGACATTCCAAATTCCAACACATAACATGACGATGGATGCATCTTAAGACGACCGCTATTTAGACGGAAGTGTGAGGGTTTCATATATGTTGTTGTTAAAATATTTCCAAATAGCCATAATTTTTTTTATATATATTTATGTTTTTGGTTGAATGGCGTCTCGTATGCGCGCCGAGATTTTTTTTTTTAAACGTAGGCGAAAGGCAATACCTGAAATCGCTACTGGACGGTACGAATTTCCACATAAAACCCAAAACGAGAGAGAGAGAGAGCAAGAGAAAAAAAAATGTATCTTTTTCAGGTAGACGGTGCCTTATTTTTTTTTTTTTTTTTTTCCCTCTGCTTCCGTAAGATAAACATAAAAACCTGAATCACCTTTTTTATTTTGTTTCCATCCACCGACGTATTTCCTGGAATTAGGGTCCATTCCATTAATAAAAATTCCTTAAAGAATTTTTGTGTTTTGCCTGGGGTTTCGAATGTCCTTGGTTTTTTTTTCTCCCTTGGATTTTGAGAAAAAAAAAAAAAAAAAAGATTTCAAAATTCGCGCGTTTTTTTTTTTTTTAAAGAAATGCGCAGTTTTGGAACGAAAAAAAAAATTTATTATTTTGAAACCAGAAATAATAACAAATGGATAAGAATTACAACTGCGTACAACTCGGTTGTGTTAGTCGTAGATTTTATTTTAAAAAAATTTAAGAAGACTTAAGCCACGCGAATCGTAATCATTGAAAAGTGAAGTCTTTGAACGGTGGGACGGGTTATTCACTCCCGCCCAAGAATCCTTCGTTGTCATTGGTCGAGGCATCCCGCCAAAAATCACATGGTCAATGGTACCGTTAAATGATGGCTGGTCCCATTTCTCTTTTGATAACTTGGCTCGTTTTCTTATTTTAATTTATTTTGTTTTACGATCGGGAAGAGAGAATGTGTATGTTGAAAGCATTTCCAGTTCTTATTTTGGTAATGCCCATTTTGAGATTTTTTTTTTTTTTTTTTGAATTGGAAAAAAAAATTTTTATTCGTGAAGGTTTTTTTTTTGTTATTAATTTTGTATGCTAACTTTCACTAATTAATTAGAAATGGAATTGCGATTGAAAAAAAAAATGACAGCAGATGTCTTATTTTAAAGACAAAAAAGATTTGGATATTACTCCCCCCCCCCTTTTTTTTTTAGAATTTGGATGTTTTGCAGGGAAATAAAATTGGCGATTGCATTCGAAATTTTGTGTTGGTTAAAGAGATTTTAGCATAATTCCCTCCGAAATTTTGATTTTACACTCAGAAAAATAAAATGTTTTGGACAAGTTCTGCCTTGCAAAAAAAAACGAGAATATTTCGCAGCAAAAAAAAAAAATTCTTTGCAACAACGGACATGTTATTTCTTGAGAAAATATTTTTATTGTTTTCCGATGATTTTTAAGAAAATTTTTTGTCACAAGGTATTTTTGCAATTTTTTTTTTTCTGAGTGTAAAATCCTTGCAAAAGGATTAAGTTGAAAATAAGTTTAATCCAAACTTCAGATTAATCGATTAATTGGGGGTGCCAATAATTTAATACCGTCTTTGGTATAATGGAAATTTATTTGGCTAAAAAGATAAGTCAGTATTTTCTAAGGTTAATTAATCGTTAATTTTTTTCATATTTGATCTTTTTGTAGAGATTAAACGTTAATCTATTAATTTTTGAAAGTTCGAAAGCCGCCTATTAATTCGCAGCTCAAAAAAATGTCTACTTTAGTCCAAGCTTTAAATATATGGATAACACCAATGTCCTAAACAAAAACAGAACACAATGACAAATATTTCATTGTTGGAACATGTACGGCTGAAAACACCATTATTAAGTGCACAATTTAAAAGAAAAATCCTTCCCGTGCTTAGCTTATGCGCAAATTAATTGGAATTTAATTTTAGAAAATTTTAAGACTCTTGTAGTGTGGAATAATTATTAATTTAAAATTTAGCTTAATTTTATGTTTTTCAATTTTTTAATTAATTTTTTTCTCTTTTTTTTTTTAGGTAAGTGTATCTTCAGCAGTATTTTCATTAAACCACAGCTTAGCTTTTGTTGATCTGGTAAGAATTTTTTGAAACAGTTTTAAAACATTATTTTTTTATGAACTTAAAAAATTAGGCTTTTAAAATTATTTTAAAACTTTAAAACAATGTTTTTTTTTTAACTCAGGCATATAACTCTTCCCATGGAAATGTGTTTAAAACAGAAAACGGTGTTATAATTTAATTTGGAAGAAATTTAGAACTTCTTGAAGTATTAAAAGCTTTTAAAACTTTGAAGCGCCTTTTATGGTTGAAAACTTTGGGACATTATAGCATATGCAGAATTTCAAACTCAGTACATAAAAAAAAAGAAAAATATTTAAAGTTTTCATTACTAAAAATGAAACGTTTTAAACTCGTTTCAATATTTTTTAAAACGTTTTAAACTCGTTTCATTATTTTTTAAAACGTTTGAAACTTGTTTCATTATTTTTTAAAACGTTTTAAACTCGTTTCATTATTTTTTAAAACGTTTTAAAATTTCAAATTTATTAAAAAATGTTTAAAGATAACTCTATAAAGATCTGTTTTAAAATGATGTTTAACTCTGTTTAAATTTTTTTTTAACGTTTAAGGCAACAGGAAAGAGCTTTTTAAAAGTTTTTAATAAATAACTGCGAATAAATAATTGTGACATTGAATAAATAATTGAATAAATAATAGTGTTGAATAAATAATTGTGACATTTACAACTTTAAGCATAAAATGTCCTTTTCATACAGTCCTGCTCAGACACATGGATATTTTTCGGGCTAAAGGTTGTATGTAAAAACACAAATATTAATTAATCTTATTGATAAATGTTTAATTTAATTTCATACACTCAGTTCAATCAAAAAAATTGGAATACAATTCATGAGTTTCAAAAACTTCCTTTTTTTTCATTTCCATAAACCGTTTTTTTTTTATTTTTTGACAGAAAATAATAATTCCATAACACGGGCTTTTATCAGGATTTCTTTGCTTGAAATAACGCCTTTAACTGTCTAATCCCAGCTTTTAATTTCCTCCTCTGCCTGTAAAATAAATCTTTTAAATTAAGAGAGAATGACTTCCATCAAATTCATATTATAAAAAAATTTTTGGCGCGAAAAATTCCGAAAAGATCGTAAAAAGATTTATGTTGATGGTTTCTTTATAATGAACCGAAATTAACTAAAAAGAAATTACAGTATAAATAAACTTAAAACCCGAAAGAAAAAATTTCCACGAAGAAATAAAAAAAAAAATATATATTAGAGAGACCGTTCAAAAATTCCAGAACGCGACTTCCAGTTTCCGGCGCTGGCAGAAGAACGAATCGAAAACTCCCGTCGGGTGGTTCGGAAGTCGTCGGCCCCGTTCGTGAAACTTCGGATTCGATCTCTCCTCCATTCAAGTTAAAACAGCCGAAGAGCTAGCATGTTTGATGTAATTTCGTGCACGAACATTTCTTTTTTTTTTTTTTCTTTTCATCATTTCCCCCCATTTTGAAATGAAGTTTGTGTTTTTGTACGTAGTGAGTTTTACATAATTACGGGATTAAATTTCGATTTGGATTTTTCATCGACCCCGAGGGATTTGGTTGTTTTTTTTTCTGGATATTTTCGGTGGCGGATTGACGGGGAGAGAAATAAAAAAAAAAAAAACGCGCGGATCGTGTGAGAATATTTTTTAATAAAAAATATATTTCATTTAGTCGAATTAAATCTGTATTGTGATCGTGGGAGTGAAAAAATTGTAAAAAAAATACGAAAGGAGAAAATTTTTTCACGCGAAAAAGAGAAAAGAAATTGGAGGAAAAAAAAAATCCACGCCTCATGTTCGATACAACATGCTTACGGTGATTTCCTGTGTAAAATGATTTCAAGATGGTGGCTCAAAAGTTTGGGCGTGCGACGTGCGTTTGTTGTGGAATTGCGTAGTATTGATTTTTGAAAAATAATGAACAATGTGATTAATTTTAATCGGTTTTTTCTCTGCTCCAAATCGTCGGGATTCGTTTTATTTTTATTTCAAAGCCAAATCCAGTGATACGGTGATTTTTTTTTTTTTTTGGAGTGAAGTTTTTTCTTTTCTGAAGGAAAAAAAAATCGTCTCCTCAAATTATGGATTATCGAAATTTTGGATTATTATTCTCTACGTCTACCCTAACATCCAAGGTAATCATGTTTTTCTTATTTATTCATTTATAAACTGCGTCGTTTCTTAATTGGAAACCCATGCGCGCCATTTTCTTTTTCCCGTTTTGAGGGTTGGAAAACTTTCTCCGTTTACCCGAAAGATTTTCGTGTAAAAATAAAAACGACGTAATTTTTTTTTCCCTTCCCGTCTCTGTGCGGCGGCTCCAATTCGGCGTAAATGCGTATTTCCTTTTTTTTTTTTTTTTTTTTTCTTGTTCAATGTCGCAACGCACGTGTCATAACGCAATGATGCTGTAAACCGGTATAATTTTTCAGTTTTAGTATTTTTTTCTAAAAATAATTAATGAAGAGAAAAACAAAAAAAAAAAAAAAAAAAAAAAAATTGAAATTACCACTACAAATGCGTGTTTGTGTTTTTAAAAGGGTGGGGTGAGGTAGATAGCCTTCATAATTTTTTTTTTTTTTTTTTTTAATAATATTGAACTTGATCTTGAACTAAAATGAAAACAAACATATAAATATTTTGATGTGAAGTCATTCCATGTTAAGTTTGAATTATTTAAAATAAAAAAAAGAATGGGAGTCTGAGGAGATGGGTCAGGTTTCGGTTTCTGGGGAAAAAATTTGAATGGTTTTGAGAAATTTTTTTTAATGGTTAGGTATCGATAGTAATTTTATATTTTTTTCTCTAAATTTTTTTGGTATTTGTTGTTTACTGAATGTTTTTAATTGGCTTATGAATGTTTATTGATATGTTTAACACAAGTTCCAGCTTGTTTAATTTATAATGAAATATTTTTATAAATTTTTTTTTTTCAAATCGACATTATGAAATGTCTTTGTTTATTTTCGAAGTCCTGGAGCTTTGAAGCTTTATATGGAATTTTTATGGGATAAAATAATACGGTTCACCTGTTATTGGAATAAGCCACCAACTCAAAAATAAATCTTTTGCAATCTGTGGTGAAGACCTCAGCTTGTCTGGTTTTGAATTTTTAAGTTGGATTAAAATTTTTCAAGTGTGAGCATGTTATTTGAAACCTTTTTGTCTTGATTTGCTTTATTTCGGAAGTTTTGGAGCTTTGACTATAATTTTCAATGATACGATAAAGAAGTATCTTTTTTTTAAAATGAAGCTTTGGTTATGACAAAATTATAAGAATTGCATCTTTAGCAATTTTTAAAAACGTTTTCAACTTGTCTCATTCTATTAAATTTGAAGTGTTTTGAGATGAGCTTGAAATTTTTTTTTTTTTTTTTTCTTTCTCTCCTGTTGTGGAAATTAAAAATTCAGACGAGTTCAATTTGGAGAGAAATATTTGCTGTCTACAGCTAAGAATAATTCAGTTGCATTATTTTTTACCAATTACTTCATCACAGCATTGCTTTTCTTAAGACGTTTAGTATGTCTTATTCTGTCACTTTTTTTTTTTTTAATTTTGGACTGAATGCATGTCTGAACTGGATAAAAATAAGTTAGCAGTTAAAAAGTCTCTTTTAAAATTTTTTGTAAATGGGTCAATTTTAGTGATAACGAAAAGACTGAATCAGAAAATTTTTTATAATAATCATATTTTAGAATTAAAAAAACAAAAAAAATAAATTGAAACGTTTTTGGATAAAGTTATGAAAGCAAAAAAAAAATTTTTTTGAGAAGCAAAAAGATTAGTGTGCTTTTGAGGGAAGAAACTGGATGAAGTTTGGCTGCATTAAATTTGCTTACTGTCGATTAAAAAAACTTTTTATGTTTAATGCCATTGGCTAAAGCAGAAAACAACTTTTTTTTTTTTTTTTTTAAATTTCAAAACGGTTTTAATTACAAAGACGGCGGGGGAAACGTCGACAAATTAGTCGTGAACGTGAAAAACCCGTGTTAGGGGCCGTAAAAATAAACGCAACTCATCTTACCTGCAACGTAAGATGGGAAAAAAAAAAGAAAATCATGTTACTGTTTGTAATATTCTCATGTTCTACGGGATTAGGATTTTCACTGAATCATTCTCAAAGGTTTATTGCCCTTAGACATTTTTTCTTTCTACAAATAAAAAGTATAGGCATTCAAATAGACTTTTTTTGGGTTTTAATTTTTTTTTTCTTTAGTTCCGTTATCTCAGAGGCAAAACGTCGAATTTGTAAAATCCAGAATGACCGTTAAACTTCCTTCCCCGTTAATAAAAAAGATTGGTTTTTGGCTTTGAGGTGCAGAACTGAATTAATCAGTTTTATAACCAAAGAAAAAATAAATAGAATAAAAAAATATTAAAAAAAGCAAGAAAAATTTGTAAATTTATGAAAAGCTACAATGCTGTTGACTGTTGATGCTAATTCAGGAAGAAAGGTTGAGCTGAAGTAGATGAAATTTTAAAAAATTAGAACTTTTTGTTTTATTTCTTCTGATAGGGGCTTTGACTCTTTATCAATATTCATCTAGGCAGGGAGCTCCTGTGATTTAAAGTCCATTTTGTTTCCCTGTGAATTTTTGCATCTTTTCATTTTTATGTTAGCATTTTCAGGTGGGGGTTTACATCTGACGATACCGATAATTTTTCTTTTATAAAAATTATTAAAATCCAGAATAAGAAACTCAAAAAGTTGCACAAACTCTTTAACAAAAAGATTCATTTTTGGCATGCTCTGAATGTACCAAAAATTGAAGTTTTCTTTTTTAATGTTCCTTGGTTTATTTGGAAAGAGGAATCTTTGCTTCTTTTTAGGTTTTGGGTTTTGGATTTTGAGTTTTTTAGTTTGGAGATAAATGTATCAATGTCACAACTGTCACAGCCCCACGCATGAAAATGCAAAAAATTTCATGGGAAAAATTAAAACCGCAAACTCAAGAATTTTTAAATTTTTTTGTGCCTTTTTAGATAAAGGAAAAAAATTTTATATCAGAATTTCTTATTCTTAACAAAGCTTGTTAGATTAAATTCAAAAGAATTGAAGATATTTTTGTTTTAAAGATAAGGAAAACAAAAATTGTTATTTAGCTGAATCTCTAACTTAGAGTAGAACTCGTCCAAGTCCATGAAAATTTTACAGTAGGAAAATTGCATTCATGGTAAGCATACTACTCCAATCAGCTATTTTTACACTAAGATTTTTTTTTTTTTAAATGTTTTTGTTTGAGTTCTACTCTGACGCCCAGAAATTTTTTGAGAGTTAAAATGTTATCAAGGCAGATTTGGCTGAATCTGCGTTAGGAATTCATTGATAAATTTTTTTTTGCTGATTAAACTTTAATTCACCCACACCCAGCCACTAAAAAAAGATATATTTGCAAAAAAAACTCCTAGACCTACCCGTTAGATGTTCTGAAGTGTTATGTTTTTTCGAACAGTTTATGGAAGTGTAAGTTCCTTTCACTGTTATAAATCTGGCATATCAAACATCAAATGAAGACATCAGCGGAAGAAGGGGACCGTTCAGAAGAACGAAATTTGTTTTGCATTTATTTACATAGCGTTTTTCTTTTGTTTCTTGAACGGGTCCTTCTTCCACTGATGTCTTTAAATACATTTATTTTTCTAATTACACAGTACCAAAAGTATATTTATAATAATATAATGTAATGTAATATATTGAAAAAATTAGATACAAAATTTTCAGTTCCTTGCTTTAAACGGGCACTACTTGTGCCCTCTAAAAGCCAAGGATTATTATTATTTACTGAGTATAAAATGAAAAAATACAATTAATTTTAATTTTAAAGGCAGTTTTTTTTTATTTTTATTTAATAAAAGGTCTTTGATTTCACATTTTAATCTTTTGGTGTTAATTCTTTTTTCTTTAAGTTAAAATGAAGCATGTACTTGTTAAAGATAGTAGGGATTTCGTCTTCTAATACTTTTCACATTAAAATTGTCCCTAAAACTGCATTTTTCTTATTTAAATTAATCAACACCGAATAATTACACCCATTGCCTTCTAATATTAATTCAGTTCAATTCAATTCAAAAAACAGGTATATTAGTATACTTAATACTACAAAACAATTTTTACATTGTAAAAAGGGTTTCAAAACGGAACCCGGAACCTGGATTATTATTAATTTCACAAAATAAACCTGTAAGGTAGAGTGAATAACCACGCTTTTATTTCTTTCTTCATCTCTTTGATTTTTTCAAGATTTTTAATCTTAGATGGTAACTCGTTAAAGTAATAATAATATAGTAATAATGGCAATGATGATCGTTATATTTATAAAATAAATTTTATTAATGTAAGAAATTTTCTTAAAATACCAAAATAAATGTACCATGATATATATACCATTATATAATAAATATACCAAATATGTTAATATTTTAACCATATTTATATATTGGTTTTAAAACATGGCATGTGTGTACGTCTGCCGGAAAAGGTTTTAAGGAGACTTTGTGTCTTGGTAGGTTTTGTTTGTGAACGGCATTTTTTTGTTTGAAGTTTTATTTTGCAACCTTTCAAGTCACATGTTTTCACTGTAACCTTTTCCAGCAAAACGTACACATATTTGTCTTTATAAAATCCTGAATTCGGATTTAAAATTCGGTGGTATGCACATTCTGCTGCCTGTCTTCCACTAGCATAACTGCATTTATGTAAAAGAATCATTTGAGACACCTGCTCGATTAGTTTCCTTTCAGCTGTAGGTTTTAAGTATTACCTGCTTCACGTAAAAAGTAATGAATTTTTTACGCATGAAAATGCTTACCTAATTTTCTTTTTCTTTCGCTCTCTGTGATGTGTGTGTGATGTCCTACAGGCTATTATGTCTTCTTAAGAAATTTTAATTATTGGAAAAGCTTGTTACTTCTATTTTGTAAGAAATACATTTACTAGGAAAATATAGACACCCTATATGAAAAAAGACTCGCGAATTCACTGATAAATCTGATTGGTTCGCTTTTTAGAAGCCATATTAATCGCCATATTGGGAAATTGAATGAAAATTTGAAGATTTATCATTTTTACCAACATATGAAATTGAAAGCTTTCAACTCGGTTTTTTATTCGATTTTCTTTTGTTTGGGAAGAGCCTTCTGGGAATTTTTAAATCCAGTTGATTTTACTTAAAAAATGGCGATTTTTCTTCTGCTTAAGATACTGCATTGTAAGACGCCATATTGAATAATTGAATAAATTCGCTTGTCTCTTTTTGTATAGGGTCTCTAGGAAGATATTTTTTATTGACGCTGCGTCACGGTGGTCAACCAGACAATTATTAATTCACGAAAATGTGGTAAAAATCCGACTTTACAGCTTCATTAGGGATGAGTTGTGTACCTCAGAACTGAACCAAGTCCATTCAAGGATTGCAACTTCTTTTCTCAAACCCGACTTCACAAAAAGATACACAGACTCAACAGTTGGCAGTGCTGATTTTATGCCTTCTGCTAGTCAATTTTGTTAACCCAAGAAAAAGTGTGTTATAAAATTAAGTTATTAAAAACTTAAACTTCGTTATAAAATTTTATACCCGCCAAAAAAAAGGCATCTAATTCGTTATAAAATTTTATAACAAAAATTATTTTCAGTTTTTTGTAAGTTTTTTTTTTTTTTTTTTTTTTTTTTTTAAGCATTCAGAATTTTTCCATTCCTGTTTTTCTTTATTTTTGAGCCTTTGTCACAGTAAAAATACAAAAAATAAACCGAAAATTCGGAAAAATCTAAAAAATATAAGTCAAAATAATTGGCATCTTTAGAACCATATTGCCGCTGTTTAGAATCAGTTGAAAAGTTGTATAGTGGGTAAAGGCGGCTGGTAAGTGGACCACAAGGCTCGGATCCTATTCCAAAAATTTGTAATTTTTTTTCCCTTTTTTTTTTTCTCATGAAAAATGTTTCGAAAAGAGCCTATTAAGTACCCATATGCTAAATATAGTGCAATTCAAGCATAAAATTAATATATTGTTCAGTTAAAAATTTTAATTGTAAATATAAAATTTTATAATCAGCCAAAACTTTATAGAGTTATAAAATTTTATAACGCACTTTTCCTTGGTAAAGCAGAAAAGTTAACTCGTCCAAGACATTAATTTGAGTTGGCAACCCTTGTATATGCTTTGTAAAGTCACGTTTGAAATAAGAAGTTGCAATCCTTGAATGGACTAGGTCTAGTTCTGCGCTGAAATACAGAATTAAAAATCCAAAATTCTAAATTCTATCTGCTCGTCCTGATGAGATAAGGTGTTGAGCTTATGTTTAACTTATAATTTGTGGGGCGATACGCTTGGCTGCACTTACTACCGCTCTATCCATAAGTTAAACATAGACACAAACAACTTATCTCGCAAGTACGAGTAGATCACATTTTGGTTTTGATGGATTTGGGATATATAACTGATTTCAAATGAAGTTGTGAAGTCAGATTTTTACCACATTTTTGTAGATTAACAAATGTCTATTTGACACCGCGATATCCTGCTCTTTTACATCTAGTTATCCTCGTTGCGAAAATTTTGAAAAATTAAAAAATGTATTTAAAGTAGTCATTGTGTAAAAAAGGTTTATGATGACTATTTTTAAGCAGAGCTGTGCGAAAACAATAAATCAAACATTTTTAACGTAGAGATCCTGAAAGAGATGAGCCATTCAGCCATTTCCCCTTTTTCGATAAATCCAAAAAAAAATTTTAATAGACCAATAATTTTTAGGAGAAAATTATCGAAGAACCGAAAATTGCAGGTATGGCTAATCTCTTTTAGGATCTCTACCTTAACGGAGCCAAAATTACTCACTTTCACCTACCGTAAGTTGGGATAAAGTTGAAAAGGTGGGGTGAAGTTGAAAGGAAATTCAAAACAAAATTCTAGGTTTACTTTAGGCACGAAAAATAATTTTTTTTTTTAATTTCATTAGGTGGACATTGTTTTTGGAATACTTAAGTAAAAAATTATATTTTAGTGCCTAAAATAAACCTAGAATTTTGTTTTGAAATTCCTCTCAACTTCACCCCACCTTTTCAACTTAACCTCAACCTGCGGTACCCTAGATTCTGTTTTACAACCCTTGATTTTGGGAAGAAATAATAAAGTCATTTTTTAAAATATCTAAAATTGTGTCCAAATATTTTCACACTGTTTGCCTTCCATCATTTTTTTTTTTTTTTTTTTTTCGAAAAATAAGCTAAAATTCAAATGCCTCAAATGCCCCTCACGTTATCTTCTTACATGTGTATCCATTTAAAAAAAAAAAAAAAAAAATGGCGCTAGGTTGTAATAAAACTTTCAAAAAAAAAACGAAAAAAAAAGGAAGTAAAATTATCAACAGGGAATAACAGCGCGTCATTTTCCCGAGAAATTTTCTTTTAGGCTCAAATCATTGATTTTTGACCCTTAATATAATTTCTTTTTTCCCCTCCTTTTTTTTTTCCTCAAGTTTCGAAAAATCACTGCCTCATTACGGGAATGACGTCATGTCTTATCTTTTCTCTAGAATGAAAAGGAAGCGTTTTCAGCACTCCTCCACCGCCCCCCTTTTTTTCGAAACCACCCCACCTTAACGCCTTAAAGCTTTATTTTATTTTTACTTTCGTTTTTTTTTTCTTCTTTTTCTCTTTCTCTCGTTCTCCCTTTGCGGCCCCGACACCGTTTCTTTTTTTTTTTGCTACAGTTGACTCACACTTTTGAAATGGTATTTTTTCGGTGTTACATTAACTTGTATCATGTTCGACCAGACTAACAGTAAGCAATTCCCATAACATTCTTATCTTTCCCAGACATGCGTGTGTTGAATCAGTTAATGAAGTTTAAGTTTCAAATTATTATTTTCTCTTCTTTTTTTTTTTCTTTCCCTTTTATTTCTTTTACATGTAATTAAATAGATTGTCTTGGATGTCTCCGACGTTTTTTTTTTTTTTTTCTTCTCTTAACTTCTTTTGATGCGCCTATTGAATATATGAATCAAGCATGACCGCGAATGACACAAAACGGAAACGACGTTTTCAACCCACGCGTTTCATTTGTGTCTTGTGTTTTTATAAAAAGAGAATAATAGGCGTATAGGAAACCGTGTTGAAACTTGTTATTATACGCTTTCGTCAATTTTTATAAACGCATGGCGTTCTGAGGAAGGGAAATTGAGGTAGGGATAAAAATAAGCTGGAAAGGAAGAAAAAAATTAATTTGTTTGGAAATTCGAATTGCAGCAATCCGGAGAAAATAATGAGGAGCTTTTTTTTTTTTTTTTGTTTTTAAAAAAAAAATATTTTGTCGCTCTAGGCACTGTACATTTCCCGCCTGGTCAGTTTATGGAAAATGTGCTATCCCAAGAAAAAGTGTGTTATAAAATTGAGTAATTAAAAACTTAAACTTCGTTATAAAATTTTATAACCCGCCAAAAGAGACATTTATAAATAGTTATAATTCGTTATAAAATTTTATAACCCGTCAAAAAAGACAAGTATTTATAATTCTTTATAAAATTTTATAACAAAAATGATTTTCAATTTTTTTGTAAGTTTTTTTATTTTTTTCTAAAGCATCCCGAATTTTTTAATTTTTGTTTTTCTTTATTTTTGAGCCTTTGGCAAATTAAAAATACAAGAAATAAACCGAAAATTCGGAAAAATCTGGAAAATATAAGTCAAAATAATTGGCAACTTAAGAACCATATTGCCGCTGTTATAAATCAGTTGAAAAAGTTGTGTAGTGGATAAAGGCTGCTGGTAAGTCGACCACAGGGCTCGGGTTCTATTCCAAAAAATTGTAATTTTGTTTCCTTTTTTTTTTCTCATTAAAAATTTTTTAAAAAAGAGCCTTAAAAGCCCCCACATGCTAAATAAAGTGCAATTCAAGCATAAAATTAATTTATTGCTCAGTTAAAAATTATAATTATAAAAATTTATAAATTATTATAAAATTTTATAATCGGCCAAAACGTTAGAGTTATAAAATTTTATAACTCACTTTTTCTTGGGATCCGCTTAATGAAAAAGTTCGGGAAAACGGGAAACGGGAGTGGAAGTTATTTATTCAAAATTAATATAATTCTCACTAATAAAATTGAAAATCATACTTTTCCTATAGCAGATTAAACGAATTTAAGAGTTAATTTACAATTTTTAAGCCAACCTCCAAAAAAAAATTAGCATGCTCTTTTTTTTTAAAAAAAAAAAAAATTACAAATAGCAGCTGCTGTCATGCAGTTTGCCTTATATGAATCTGGCTTTAGCTTTGGGACGGCGGGCTGACTAAAATATTCAAGATTTAGTTATTTTTCGTGAGAATCGTCTGAAATTTTGCAGAAGGCAAAATAATTGTTAATGGAGGTGATGCCGGTGCCGGCACTGATGCCGATGCCCGTTCCAACAATTTCGCGATGCCGATTTCAGATTTCAAAAAAAATTCGATGCCGATTCCTTTTTCAGAGTTGAAAGGGTTTATGTAGTTTGTCTTCAAGTGTCTTTGTTGATCTTAAAAAAAAAGGATTCAAAGAGGCACTGCTCGTTCGAAATCAAAACTTCGCCTTCAAAGGCTGAAAAAACTCCCAAAATTACTCGGGATACTAATTTTCCCGCCTTTTTTTTGGCCGAGAAAATGGCCCAAAAATTTGTTTTGCAGAAAATACGAGAAAAACATACCTAGTCTTGCCGGGAATTTATCGCCTTATTTCCGTAATGTCATGCATATTTTGTACGCAGTTATTTAGACGGATTTTTGGCGGGCATTTTTTAGACACAATAAATTTCAACTAAATTTCGAGAAATTTTGCTCAGATTTTGATTCTGGAACTGTAAAGACTCTTTAAGAATTCAAAATCTAAAATTTCTTGCTCGAGAATCTTGCGAGATCTTGAGCAAGATTCTGGAACAATAAATTTTAGATTTTGAATCCTTAAGAGTCTTGCAGTTCCAGAACCAAAATCTGAGAAATTTTTTCGAAATTTTGTTGAAATTTGTTGTGTCCATCCCTAATATTTTTCGCCCCTGACAAAATTTTAAGTTTAAACAAAACAGATCAGGAGTCTCTAGCTCTTTTGAACTAACCAATTTTTTTTTTGAATTTTTTTTTTTTGCCAGCGACATTAAAAAAAAACAATATATTTTTTAAAATATATTCAGAGTGATACTTGCGTAGACTTTGCTAAAAAAAAAAATCTCACGGATTCAGCATTATTTACGCCGCTGAGATGGAAACACATGGTCACCAGACGGCGGCGGATGAATCATTAGATTCTATAAATATTTTTAAACTTATCCTTCGTGTTTTGTACAATAGGCTTTGTAATTGGCATTAATTTCGATTTGAATTAAATTCAAAAAATTTCACGGCCAAACCGGAAATGGGGTTCATCATTCTTTTGGGTTTTCCTTAACTTTTCCGCTACTTTTTTTCTTCGAACAAAAAAAAAAAAAAAAAAGACGAAAAGATAAAGGGAGGAAAAAAAAATTGGCAGAAAAGTTCCTGACCAGTCCAACGAAATCATAAAACAACCGATGGAATAAAAATAAACGCGATTAATTTTAGCGTATGGTGTTTTGAGGTCGTTGCCACGACAGCTGCAGGAAAGTCGTAGCTTATGCCCATTTTCGATTTTTTTTTTATTTTTTTATTATTTTGTCTGTCGTTGTCGCATCTCGGCTTGTGTCCGATACGGGTAAAAGTCGATAGAGAAACCGTTTGACCGATAATTAGCAAGTCATCGACGGAAACGTGACCGTTTGATTGACATCTACGTATTTTCCATGTCAGAGAAAATCGTTATTTAAAATAAAAAAAAATAAAAAGAAAGAAGAAGAAAAAGATCTCTGCAGGGATTCGTCTAAGAATTTGAACAAAAGCAGGAGTCCCCCTCTTCCCTCCTTTTTTTTGAAGTTTATTAATGTCTTATGATTTTTTTTTTTTATAATTGAATTGTGTACAAGTTTGGTAGAGTTTGTTATGTCTTTTATGAAATAAGTTTGACTGGATGAGGAACTCTGCCAAAAAAGAAACGACCTTGGTTATTTTGAATGCGGAAGTGGTAGCAGAATGCTTTATGATGATTTATATTTTTTGAATGTATTGGGAGTTGGGTAAAAATAAAAATTTTTGAAGGGGGTTTCGGTTTTGGGATTAATTAAAAAATGCGAGTCGATTTTCTTTGTCTTAAGTGAGGGTAACCCGACTCTTTAACACGCGCCTTTTTGACAGGCCCGTTTTAATACACGGTGCTCAACCAGCCTCCGATTATCGGGCGGAATGGGCGGAAAAATCTTAACTTCATGGACGCCTATGTATTACGTAGGGCTAAATAGGCCACTTCTTGACCCCCTCCCCCCTTGTAACACAACCGTAACGCAACTTGTAAGCCCCCTTTAAACGGGTTCTAACCCCCCCCCCCCCCCCGAAAAAAAGATCACTCATTTTTCCACTTGGGAGTCAACGTTATTAACGTTTTAGAAGTCAAAAAAATTTCAGTTTCATAATAAATTTTAATGAGTTTCTAGAGTCGTGTCTCCATTAGCGATTTATCCGATGATCGGATTATCCGACCACCGGAAGTACTGTACTTTCGAACACTCGAACTTGAAAATAACAATGGCGTATTCGGTATTTCGTTAATGTTTTTTGCGTGCGGGATATTTTTTGCGTAGAATCTTCGGATTTGGAACAATAAATCTCTTTCTTTAATATCCCGCACGCAAAAAATAAAAACAAAATAACGAATACGCCATTTTTATTTTAAAGTTCGAGTTTTTTTCTAGTGTTCGAAAGCACAGTACTTCCGGTGGTCGGATAATCCGATCATCGGATAAATCGCTAATGGAGACACGACTCTGGAAAAAATTTTTTTTATCGCCGATCAAATCAATTTTTTCCTATTTTTAACATCATAAAAATTTGTTAATATAAGAAAAATTGGAAAGTTCCTTTAGATAATCAAAGCAAAATATTCAAGTCAATTAATAAACTTATAGTTTATTAATTCTTTAGATAATTAATAAACTTATAGTCCCTTTACAGGTCAACTGAGCTATGTCCATCACAATCGTGCATGGAGATATACTCTTTTGAACCGCTGCCTGAATCGGTTTTGAGTTGCAACGATTCAAAAGATTATATCTCCATGCACGATTGTGATAGGCATAGCCCAGTTGACCTGCCTAATACGGAATTGAGCCCCGTGTACAAGACCTTTTGTCACGTGTCCTTTTTAGCACGTTCCTATTTGTCACATGCAATTTTCTCGCATATTCGAATATTAACACAAATTGTAATTAATAAATTATGAAAAAGCTACGGCTTTCTATGAAAAATTAGATTGAAGAGTGGGAAAGAAACGAATTTCAACGATTTGGATGAGGTATGAAGGCTTGATAAACATTTAACAGTAAGGTTTCAATGAATACCGAAAGGAATGGCCATTTTGTCTGATACTCGGTTTACGGGAAGAAAATCCGAACAAAGAGCAAATAAAACTACGTAGAGAGATGTAACTCCCCCATGGTAAAATTTGGTTTTGGATCGCATTATGCTTAGCTTATGAAGATAAGTCATTTGTAAGCTAAACATAACGTGATCCTAAGCCAAATCTTTCACGAGGGTTGCACCCCACTGAATTCAAATTTGAGGTATCTGACTAACTCGTTTGTTGTTTTCTGAGATTTTTAATGCAAGTTGGAACTTGTCTGAATTATTATGCGACCGGAAAATTATTTAAAAAAAAAAAACATGGGATCGAAAAATTTTGATTTTATTTTCTGTTTTCGTATTTACTTGAAACAAGTTGAAACTTGTACGAAAAAAATGCAAGAATAAGCCGTATGATACCTAAAATTTGAATTTCGTCCCTGTCAGTTGAGCATTACACGTAACGGCCATTCCTTCCGGTATTCACTGAAGCCTAGTCTTTAGCTAATTAATAAAATTGCTGATCTTATCTTATATGTAAAAGAGAAAGTTTCTCTGTCTGGACGCAGGTGTCTGTCTGTAGGCGGTGATTTTTTTTTTTTTTTTTTTTGGAGGGGGGGGGGGTGTGTCTGTCTGGTTCTTCCCCCTCATAATTTCGTCAATATAAGACGCATTGACTGGCAGTAACTTCGCTGTGATGTTAATCAATTTTCTCAGTTTTATGATTTCAGGTTCTGCGACTTACGGCCGAAGAAGAAAAAAAAAAAAAAAATATCTCCAAAAATGGCTCTCCTAGGTGTACTGATAAACTCAAATTTTTTTAAATTTTTTACTCGACGGAAAAGCGTGGCGACTTAAGCTTAATGTTCCAAAAATTGCCACGAGAGAAAAAAATCGACAATTTTTTTTTTTTTTTTCCCGCGAAAAAATTTTGTTTTTTATCGAAAATTTTCCGTAGATCACGAATCTGAAGTCCGTTTTTTTAAAATCTGCTCCTGTTTTTGAGCTTGAGACCAAAATACGAGTGAAACTGAGGACTCTGTATGTTTTGTCACTTTACCACAGTTTTTTGCCATATTTGGGCTTTTAGCTCAAAAATGAAACCAGATATAAAAAAACTGATTTCAGATTTGTGACCTACGGAAAATTTCCCATAAGAAACCGCGTTTTTTTTTTTTTCTACGGCAATTTTCGGAACTTATAAGCTCAAGTCGCGTCGACTAAAAAATTGAAAAAAAATTAAAGTTTATCTGTACACCAAGGAGAACCATTTCTGGGGGTATTTATTTTTTTCTTCGGTCGTCAGTTAAATTTTTGACATTTTGACGTAAGGAATTCCCGCGAATACGCACCCGCTTTTTTCCCTTGCCGCGTTCAAAATTTCCACTTGTTCCGTCCTGATGGCGATGTAAGGTGACACGACGACGGTAACCATCTTTTCCGATCTTCCGTTAGCTGCAAAGTACGCCGACGGGGCAATCTGATAAAGCAAACTTTTCCCTCTTCCGGTCGGCATGTTGACGATCACGTCGCTTCGCCGTGCGCAGAAATGTCGGATGGACATTTAGGGTACATCATTTCCGACAAAGTTTTTCCGATTTTGCTCCTCCATGGAAAATAGGCTCATTTTATGTTAAAACTGCGATAGAAATTTTAAAATAATTTTTTTTTCACCGTTTAGGGGTTGCTCAAGGTCGATATAGGTTGCGGCGGTATCATGTATTTTAGGCAGGGCTGTATATCGGTAATACCTCACTAGTGAAAATATTGGTATTAACAAAAGTACTCTACACTAGGGTTTTCGAGGTCGTAGAACACGAATTTCACTATCCCGAATTTTTACGATTTACCCCTGTGACGTCATTAGCGTTTTTATCGAGCCAATGCTTGGTTTTTCCTCGTAAAATTCGGCTTAATCTCGAATTTGGAGCCCTGAAATTTTTTAAAAAAGTTGGTATCGTTCATGCTTATGCTAAAATACCCGTAGAACACGAATTTCACTATCCCGATTTTCCCCGATCAACCCCTGAGTAGGAATATAAGTGTAAATTTGATTTTTTGGGCCAAAAATGGATTTTTCTGCCAAAAAATAACAACAACGCCTCTCCTGTTTGATTTAGAGTCATGTTCAATGAAATTTATTACTCTGGTTACTCTAATTAATTATTATCTTTTGTGTTTCGAATCAATTTCCGAAATTTTTTACGATCGGAAAATTCCATCCTTAATTTTTTTGAAGTTTCAAATTTTTTCCGATCGTAAAAAATTTCGGAAATTGATTCGAAACACAAAAGATAATAATTAATTAGAGTAACCAGAGTAAAAAATTTCATTGAACATGACCTCTAAATCAAACAGGAGAGGCGTTGTTGTTATTTTTTGGCAGAAAAATCCATTTTTGGCCCAAAAAATCAAATTTACACTTATATTCCTACTCAGGGGTTGATCGGGGAAAATCGGGATAGTGAAATTCGTGTTCTACGGGTATTTTAGCATAAGCATGAACGATACCAACTTTTTTAAAAAATTTCAGGGCTCCAAATTCGAGATTAAGCCGAATTTTACGAGGAAAAACCAAGCATTGGCTCGATAAAAACGCTAATGACGTCACAGGGGTAAATCGGAAAAATTCGGGATAGTGAAATTCGTGTTCTACGACCTCGAAAACCCTAGTGTAAAGTACTTTTGTTAATACCAATATTTTCACTAGTGAGGTATTACCAATATACAGCCCTGCCTAAAATACATGATACCGTCGCAACCTATATCGATCTTGAGCAACCCTTAAACGGTGAAAAAATAATTATTTTAAAATTTATATCGCAGTTTTAACATAAAATGAACCTATTTTCCATGGAGGAGCAAAATCGGAAAAACTTTGTCGGAAATGATGTACCCTAACGTAACGTGGGTGATTTAAAATTTTTAAATCGTTTCATCTGGATTGAAATTAGCAATATTAGGACAGTACCGCAAAGACGTAGTCCTACGTAAGGATATGCCCCCATATCCCAGAGTGATGTTTTCGTCTGAAATTAAAATTTCAAAGCAAACAAAAATTAATCTCAAATTAATTAAGCTGCCATAATTTGTTGAGCCAAATTAACCTTAAAAGTCGAAAATTCCCTGTTGAACAGATAAAATTCGGCATTAAAAAATTTTTTTTTTTTTTTTATGATCCACGTTTTTACTTGTTATGCCTCCTTTATTTTTTTTTCGATTCAAAGTTTTTCATTACAAGTCGGTTGCCTAAACATTTTTTTTTTTAATTAAAGGAACATTGGACGACAACCTGGAGTGCGAAAGAAAAAAGCTTCGCGCAATGAGAAAAAAAAAGTGTCCTTGTAGATCCAGACATAACAAAAAAAAAAAAAAAGTAATTATTTGTGAGAATTTTTTTTTTTTTTTTTAAATTTGATAGATGTTTTATTTCAAACCGAGATTTCGCGGTTACCGACGTTTGAGATTCCCCCTGTGCGTTAATCTTTGATGAACTCATGTGGCGAGATGTGGCAACATGTCTCTCATTGATAGATTGTATGAATGAAATGTTTTCAGTACATCTGTCTTGTGTGGATTGGATGAGTTACTTAAGAAATGTCAGCCTAGGACATGTGTACATGATGATGACGTTTTAAAATAATCTATAATACTCGAGATGCATGAAATAAAAATAAAAAAATTGTTTTTTCCTTTTTGTCTCGAAAATATTGTTTTGGTTGTTACCTGTTTTTTGTTTGTTTGATGTTGATGCTCCTGTGATTCCCCTTTTCCTCTGGAACAACTCCCACGTTGATTTTCTTTTCTTTTTTTTTTTTTTTTTTTTTCCGGGTAAAAAATATTGGTTGACCCGGGTTAGGTTTTCTTTCATTCATTCTTTGGTTCCTTTGATTTTTTTTTTTAATTTTTTTATTTTTAATAACAGTCCAAAGGCGGCTTACGATAGCATCTTCTACGTCAGTTAATGACAGATTCAAGTCAAGACACGTCACTGATAACATTTTAAACTTTTCCGAGTAAAAATACCACAAAAGAAACTGATAAAAATAAATAATAAAAATTGAGAGCTTTGTTGATAAATATATATATTTTTTACGTACCTCGGGTAGTAATAGCCTGTTTTTCTCCCGCTCGAGAAGTGAACAATTCGTTTTTCTCGGTACGTAAAGCACCTTACTGCACTAGAATGTAGGAGACTTTTCACGTCTCAGCACGTTGAACCACCTCGGCTTCGCCTCGGTGTCTCAAACTCGTGCTTCGACGTGAAACAAGTCTCTTACATCCTAGGGCAGTAATGTACTATTAAAATTATCGCCGAGTAATTTGTACGTTATGAATGAATCTTTTTTAATTTTTTGCTGTCGGAAGCCGATTTTTGTTTTTTGAAGCGTTAGGGGCGTAGATGTTGTTTAGTCTTTTTCGGTCATATTTTGATACAGTATGATCCAAAGAGGCTGTTAGTAAATCTATATTTGGCAGCCTATGTTTAGCTTATGGAAAAAATATTTTCAATGGAATGTTATAAAAATCGCTAAAAACTAATAGCTGAAGTATAAAATTCAGTAAAATCAAGAAAACAAGTCGCAGAATTTATATTTATGTCAAAATTTATAGTTCATGAAATTTTTTTGTCATATTTTGCTTCTTAAGGTTTGATTTTATGTTAGCTCCATAAGCTAAACATGGGAGGAAGAATTTGGTCATATGATAAAGGGGCCATTCAAATATGACGTCATCATTTTTTGAGGATTTTTGGACCCCCCCTCCCCCTTCGTCATCATAAAATAGGCTTTTCTTATGGACATTTAACATGGACGTCATCATTCTGAAGACCCCCCTCCCCCTAAAAATGATGACGTCATATTTGAACGACCCCAAACATGTCAGCTCACGATTTTTAATTTTGGCCACATGATCATAGTTTGTAATTTATTTATTTACATTAATATCAAAAATATAATTTCTACGGAAGCCCTGAAGAGTCATAAAACTAAATTTTTTTTTGCTGTCAGTTCCGGAACAAGCAGTTCTTATTAAAACTGTTAATTCCAGAACTGACAGTGTTTGCTCCGGAACTGAGAGCAAAAAAATTAGTTTGATGACCCTTCAGGGCTTCCGTAAATTTCAATGTAATTTTAATCAATGAAAGTTCTCCCCGGAATTAATACGCTTTTTGAGAAATGTTGGCCAAAATACCACTAAGTCAGAATACCATTTGCTTTTCAAAGGGCTCCGCCTGTAATGCACGAAAAACCTTTGCAGTTATCGACCAGGTGGCCTAATGTTAATGAATTTAAAAGGAAGACATGTCGTATTTTAATGAAAATTTGTAATGAGAATGCATCAAATCCTATCAAAAGCAAATTGTCCTTTAATTGTCTTTATATTTTTCAAGAAAATTAATAATTTTATCGACCACGTGGCTTAATCTTAATCATCGATAAATGATTAATTTTCTTTGAAAAATATAAAGACAATCAAAGGACAATTTGCTTTTGATAGGATTTAATGTATTCTCTTTACAAATTTTCTTATCTTCGAATGATTTTAAGATTTAAAATTTATAGCTTCCAAATCATTTCGGGACCTTAGGGCTACAAGGAGCTATGGGAATTTTCAAATTGGCTGACTGTTCCATAAGCTAAGTATGCGAAACGGGTGTCAAATTGTAAACTGAGATAGTCCCTTATGATTCTAAGGCCACGATTTATTTTTTGAGATATGGAAAAGGCCTTAGTCCAGGCCTGTTTTTAAGATTGGACTCCCCCGGACTGAATTTATAAGACGGATGCAAATGTATTTTGTGGATGTCAGAGAGGTCCTAAACTCATCCTTAGTAAGTTTGGCGCCTTGCAACCCAGTGTTAAGCAAATTGTGCACAGGAGTTGAATGTAACGTCGTAATTTTAATTTCTTGATTTTAAGGATTTTCTACTTGAAAAATTTCTACGAAATTGAATCTGAAGCTTTTTTCCTCCGGGCTCTTCAACTGCAATTCGTGGCACATTGTTTATTAGGATGGACCGAAAATCACGAATTTTGGAATTTAAAAACAACTGATAGTGGAGTGAGCGCCTTTTGGCGACACCATTAACCCTAAGGACAAAAAAATAAGAATTTTTTTCTGAAAAAAAGTATCGCTTCCTATCGGAAATTTTGGGTAGATTACGAACATAAAAGTGTGAAGTTTATTTTTGTGTATGGTTTTTAAGACAAAAGGGAAAAATGTCTTGAAGGATTTCAGTGCTTAAAAAATGATCTAAAATGGCCTAAAGTTTAAAAACCTTACAGTTAAAATAATTTTCGACTGCATATTCGTAACCTACGGAAAATTTCCGATGGAAAGTGGCTTTTCCGACCATTTTTTCTAAAAAAAAAAAAAAAAAAAAAAAAAAAATTGCTAAAATTTCGGTTCTAAAATTTTTTTCCTAATTTTCAGTTTTCCTAGAATCAAATTTCTTAAAATGAATATTTTTCCTAGTAATGATTTAAATCCCTAAAGGGAGTTTTAGTCATTTCTATTTTAGGAGTTTTAAGAAATTTTATTTTAGTAATCAAAAAATTTTTAAATTAGGAAAAAAAAATTATATATAGTTAAAAAAACAATTTTAGGAAGCAAAATTTTTGGTAAAAATGTATTAGAAATTTATTTTATTTTATTTTACCCTTTTAATTTTTTTTTTTTTTTTTTTTTTTTTTAGAAAAAATGGTAGGAAATCGGGAAACTATTTTTTTAGCAAAATAATACCAAATTGAGTATTACTCAATACAAACACAAACATAATAAAAGGATCAAAAAAAAGATTGTTGCTTACCTGCATATTTAAATATAAATTAGGGAAGCTATTAAAAAAAAAAAAACAAGTCCTTCGTCTTCGGAAGAAAAACAACAAAAGAAGTACAACCTGTGCTTCTACTTGCCCGTACAAAAAAGAGATGCATAAAATATGTAAATTTTTTGCAAAAAATTTATATAAAAAATGTATTGATTTTGTATAATTTATACAAAAATTTGGACATACATAATTTATATATAATTTATATAATTTATACAGTATATATAATTTTTTGTTAAAAAAGTTGAAGTTTCCTACACATAATTTATGCATAATCAGCTCCGAGGATAAAAAAAAAATTTTCGTTAAAAAAAGTTAAAGTTTTTTATACATAATTTATGTACAATCATATTGTAGGATAAAAAAATATAAGTTCTTTATACATAATTTATGCATTTTTTATGTATGTCCAATTTTTTGTATATTTTATGTATAATTTTTGTATAAATAATACAAGTTTTATGCATCCCTTTTTCGTACGGGTGTTCTGTCGTGCCTGTGTCGTGAGGTCGAGAAAACATTATGAATAGGTTTTAAGTGGCTGACGGAGTGGTGACTCGTTTCATTGTGATCAATGCAGTTAAGCAGCATTGAGAACGGCCAGATAGTGGATGGGTGACCCCCATAATTTATTGGCCACATGTCGAAAAAGCTTTCTTCGAACTCTGTCTTCATGATTTCCATAAACATAAAAGCTAAAACTACATCTCCGCAAATATATATTTTTTTTTCTCTCTCTCTCTGACATATTCTGCGTTTTAAAAGCTCTTGGAAATCACTCTTTGTATAAACTGAGAAAATAACCAATTAATGAATCAACGGTTAAGTACTTTACCGATGAAATAATACTAGAAAAAAATTATTTTAAAAAAGCAGTCAATGGCCTTCCCTTTTTTTTTTTGCCGAAAAATTTGAAATTTTTGTTAATTAATAGCTTTGAACTCGACTGAGTGGCGGGTTAGGAAGAAAAAAAAAATGCGTCTCGTCTCGGGCCGATAAGAAAAAAAAAACCACCAACGGAATGTCCTCTAAAATGAATGAATACAAACCTTGTACGTCGTTGTTTACGCGCATTGTTGCGGGCGAATTCACTTTGTCTTTGACTTGGCATCGAGTTAATGACTCGAGCTTGGAGTCCAAACCGACGGTGAGAAAGAATAGACGTAAACAGGTGCAGTATAAGGTCAATGCCTCCATGCTTGAGTTGTACGATGTACAGTACCACTATAGTTCAGTCCCCACAACTGACAAATCGCTCAATCAGCGTTTTTAAGAGGAAAAAAAAAAAAAAAAAAATTTTTTTTAAATGGCTGTTTTTTTTTAATATTTCAAATTTTATGTTGTATGCATTTTTTTTCTTTTGTTTTGAACATGGGTTTAAAGTACCAAGGTCAAGAATTGTTTTCTGCAATCATCGTTGAGGAATTGCTTACTTAAGCAAATATTTCGAAGAATCGAGATTAGGAGTATGCAGTACCCGTGGCAGCAGATAAATCGTGTTTTTGTTTTTACGGAAAAACGAAGACAATTCTTTTAAAAATCTTCAGAAAAAAATTTAATTTTTTTTTTGTAAAAAGAAAAATATGAGGAGAAATCTTATCGCCTTTTATGATGTTACAAAAGCCAAAATCTCGATTTTTTGTTTTTTAATTTATGGAAATAAGGACAATATTGAGAAAAAATTTAATCGGATACGTGAGCCGAGTAAGAATCGAACCCACGTCTTCCGCTTGCCGGACGGGTACTGTACCCCTAAGCTCGGCTCCTGTACCCGACGAAATTTTTTCTCAATGATGGCGTTATTTCCGTAAAGAAAAATTCGATTTATCTGCTGTTAAGCACCAGCGGCAAAAATTTTGCTATTCCAGTGCCGGCGCTGGCGCTGGCGCCGGCTCCACCACTATAGATATTTCAGCGCCAATGTAGGCGTCGGCTCCAACCAATTTTTACCGGCTTCGGACCTCTGATGTGAGGAAGAAGTAATTATTTTCTGTATCGAAGCAACAAGCCTTGTCTTCGGAAATTTGTTTAATCACCATTTATTTTTCATTTTAATTTTTATTTTTCTAATATTATTAAATGACAAGTGTAATAAGAGACATAAAATTTTCCCCCCTAATTTCGGCCGTCTGGTCCATTTATTTATAAGAGATAAAATCCATTATTTTTGGACACCCTGTGAAACCTATTATCTACGGGTTCGTTTCCTGGATTTTATAATCTGACGTTATTCCTCGAAAATTGAACCCACGATTTCTGGGTATGTCCCTGAAATTAAAAAAAAAAAAAAGAAAAGTTTTCTGAGGAAAACTCAAATAGATAAAAGAATTTTGTTTTCTTTTTTTTGAAAGCATGCTTGTTATTACAAAAAAGAGTGGCGCCTATACAGCAAGTGGAATTTCGTAATTTTGTTCTTGAAGTACTGAAAAGAGATTAAAAAAATTTGTTCGCAGTGTGTACGGTAGACTGTTCGAAAACAAAAACAACTGTGGCGTCACTGTATCATGTTTTATTTATCTCCATTATTTTGAAATGTCAAAAAGGACGTTTCCGACGTTTTTGCGTTGCTGATTGTCCCTCATCCTGATTTTGTCGTGTTCTAAAAAAAAAAAAAAAGCTATATACGTAGGGGGAACGTGCGGCCCCCCAGAAAATCAACTTGTTTTAAACTAACCACCTCCCGGACAATTAACTTGTCTTTATTTTTCAAAAAGAAATTATTTTTCGAGAAATAATAATTAATAAATTAGCTGAAAAATTTAAAAGTTAATAGTCCGTTGATTTTAATTTCAATTTTTTCAAAATTTGGATTAAGGATTCAGAATTAGCAGTTCAAAAAACCCCCGAAAATATTTGGTTTTTGTTATTTTTAAACGTATGCCTCGACACGGAAAAAAGCTGTTTTGCTCATGAGCTAAACATAGGTGAAAATGCTTGTTAAATATTACATAATTGACTGTCCATCCGTTATTTGCTTTGATTTTTAAGTTCAAAAGAATAAAAAGAGCAGTAAATAAACCCTGGTGGAAAAAATAAAACGATCGATCTCGGATCGACACTGCCAAACCGATATTCATTCCCGGATCGATACCGAAGCCGTGTTGAAATCGTTTAGAAAGTTAACGGTTTGTGATATTGATTCAATACAGATTCACGATATTGGACTTCAAATCGATTCGGTATAGAATTAACTTTGCAGACAATATTACGGAACAGCGGTAATAAATTTTAGCATATTGATTTAAAAAAAAAATACGATATTGATCCGATGTCAGTAAAATGATAATAAAAAATTCGTTTGATTTTTTCATTGATAGAAAACTCTACGTGGCAAAAGAATTTTACCCCCGTCAAATGGACTATCTAGGAATGACTTGTTTTTATTTTCCGGTGTGCGATGCCGATCTGTGATGCAAGTTCGATCCCAATCCCGATCCCTAACCAGATTTTGATTCTGATTTCTAATAGGATTCTATCAAAGCTCTTCCCGATACTGATTCCAAGACCTGAAAATAAAACTGGACCATCCTTATTTTTCTCATTCGCGTTAAGATGTATTTCTTGAACTTTTGGATTTGGTTAAATATTCACTTCAATATAAATATTCACTCAATAAAAATTAAATTTATTTACACGATCATTATTTTTTCCCGTTTTCACAAAACAATCAAAGCGGTTACTTGGCAACTTAACGATATCGAACTATATCGTATTCCGTTATCGATCTATATCGGAATTTTCGACTTTAAAAAATTTTGATTACCGAACTTTACTCGAAAAGTAACTCGATCCGATAACGATAGCCGTTAACTTTCTAAATGATTTCAACATGTGCATCGAGCTCGAATCGGTATCGGACCTTGGAACACCGACAGAAATTTCCACCAGGGAAGCGTTTACAAAATTCGAATATAAAAAATCTGTAATATTTTAATAAGATTTTACTAACCATACGCCATCTTGTATTTCAGTTTTTTTTTTAAATTCTGACTTCATATTCGGTTTCAGCAGCTCAAAGCATCCCTAGTTACATGGTTTTTACTGTGTTTTAAGAATATTAAAGCTCGGCAGGGCTCTAAAACTGATGGGTCCATTTGGGCGTTTGGGCATTACAGGGATGGAACTGGGTCCGTGAAAGTCCCTAATTTTAGGTTGGGTCCCTAAAAGTCCCCTCCCCAATATTAGGTTGAGTCTCCGGAATTTCCTTAAAGTCCCGAATTTTAAGTAGGGTCATTAAAAGTCCCCAATTTTAGATTGGTTTCTTAAAAGTCCCTAATTTTAGTTTGAGTCCCTAAAAGTCCCCAATTTTAGGTTGAGTCTCTAACTGGGTCCCCGAAATTTCCTTAAAGTCCCTAATTTTACGTTGGGTCCCTAAAAGCCCCTAATTTTAGGTTGAGTTCCTAAAAGCCCCTAATTTTGGGTTGAGTTCCTAAAAGTCCCTAATTTGAGGTTGAGTCCCTAACTGGGTCCCCGAAGTTTCCTAAAAGCCCCTAACTTTAGGTTGAGTCCTTAAAAGTCCCTAATTTTAGGTTGGGTCCCTAACTGGGTCCCCAAAATTTCCGTAAAGTCCCTAATTTTATGTTGGGTCCCTAAAAGCCCCTAATTTTAGGTTGAATTCCTAAAAGTCCCTAATTTGAGGTTGAGGCCCTAACTGGGTCCCCGAAGTTTCCTTAAAGTCCCTAAGACTCTTTGTTTTGTCTGCATAACGTTTAAAGTTAGTTTTGATGTTGGAAAAAAATTCTGAAAGTCCTTAAATGCACGTCTAGGGTCAGAAAAGTCTTAAAAGTCTTAAAAGTCTTAAAAAACCCAGTAAAAGCAAAAAGAGAGAAAAAAAATTTCAAATTTAGTCCCCAAAGTCCCTAATTTTAGTTACTGAATCTAGTTCCATCCCTGTCCATATATGGACTATGAACGGGCAAAGGGTTTTTTAAAAGAAAATCGTTATTTTTGAAGTATTTTCTCGGCTTCTTTTAATCTGGTTTGAGCCTCCCCTCTTCTCTGGCTTGACGTACCTATTTTTTTAAAGAGACAAAAATTTTCGTTTGATTGAAGTATGCAACGAAGGGAAAAAAAAATCGGGTTCGTTGGATGAGAGCGGTTTTAAAACGGTAAACAGTCGAAAGAAGATGGAACCACGTTTATGTTATGGGGAAATGAAAAGTAAATTGTATCGAAAACAACCTGAGGCTAAAACTGCATTCTTGTGAGTTAACTCTTTAGTGCTGTTCTTGCCTTGAGGGTAAATGGCATTCCATTCATATCTTGGCGGTCCCTCTTTGTTATTGCGCTCTTGTTTACGATGTTTTAAAGCTTTTCCGAAATCACATCGGCCCCGAAGACTATGTTTTTTTTTACCCCCCTTTTTCAAAATTTTTTTTTTCGGATTTTGAAAGGAAAAAAAAAAAAATAGAAAAAAAAAATCAACTGCGTGATTTTTTTTTTTTTTTTTTTTTTTTTTTTTTTTTTTTTTTTTTTAGTTCTGAGGAAGCAATTAATCGATAAAATTCTCGTTAAGGATTTTTTAATATTTGAAAAGGCTATTAAAATTGTCGCCTGAAACTTTAATGCGGATTCCTTGGAAAGCGTTAAAATAGGCCTCTTTCCCCCCCTCATCCGTGTGAATGATCCATTGATAAATTTTTGCAAGATTAATCATGCTGTATTTTTTGAATTAAGTCGTATTTCTTGGAAAGATATAAATGCCTTTTTTTTATTATTATTTTAGAATGAATAATAATACTTGAAATTCCATAGTTATTAGTAGCTTTTTTTAAGACGAAGAAAAAAATGTAAAAAAAAGTTGTGCGCCGATGCTTGAGATTAAATCATTAGAAAAAATTAGATGAAATTAATGTCATGAGAATTTCTGGAGAAAGGGGGGAATTTCTTGGAATAAAGACCAGCTGGAAGCTGATTTATTTTCTGGGGGTTTATGATCTAAACCGTTAGACGTAAAAGAATTTTAATTTTTCTTTTTTTTATTTTTGCTTTGATTTTTCGCACGAAAAAAAAAAATGCATAAATTATATAAAGATCATGTATAAATTATACAAATAATTTGGACATACATAAAAAATGCATAAATGATGTATAAGTAACTTACTTTACTGGAATTTTATACCGTATAAATATTTCCAGTATTTTTAATGCATAAATGCATGAATAAATATGCATACAGTATATGCATAAATAAATATGCATTTTTATGCATAAATGCATAAATAAATATCCATTTTTTATGCATAAATAAATAAATATGCATAAAGTATCAAGAAACAGTTCGTTAAGCATAAAGTTAGCAAATTTTCCTGCTTTATGATTTGAAAAAATTAGATGCATAAATTATTCATATCCAGCTTTTGATGCTTCAAAAAAGTTTGCTTAAATTTTGTAAAAATTATGCATTGTCAAATTTTGGTGGTTAAGGAAATTTGCAGAAATTATACATCCCAAGAAAGAGTGTGTTATAAAATTGAGTTATTAAAAACTTAATCTTCGTTATAAAACTTTATAACCCGTCAAAAAAGACATGTATTTATAATTCGTTAAAAAATTTTATAACAAAAATTATTTTCAATTGTTTTAATTTTCTTCGAAAGCTTCCCGAATTTTTCTGTTTCTGCTTTTCTTTATTTTTGAGCCTTTGTCAAATTAAAATTACAAGAAATCAACCGAAAATTCGGAAAAATCTGGAAAATATTAAGTCAAAATAATTGGCAACTTTAGAACCATATTGCCGCTGTTATAAATCAGTTGAAAAAGTTGTGTAGTGGATAAAGGCCGCTGGTAAGTCAACCACTAGGTCCGGGTTCTATTCCAAAAAATTGTAATTTTTTTCCCTTTTTTTTCTCATGAAAAATGTTTAAAAAAGAGCCTATAAATTCCCCATATGCTAAATATAGTGTAATCCAAGCATAAAATTAATATATTGCTCAGTTAAAAATTATAATTATAAAAATTTATAAATAGTTTTAAAGTTTTATAACGCACCTTGGTATGTCCAAATTTTTGTATATACGAGAGGAAAAAAAAAATACAGTTTTTATATTAAAGGTTTTGCGTTTGTTTTGGAAAAATTTTATGCACTTTTTGTATCGATTTTTCGTTCGGGTTTTTATTTTAAAATTTTAATTTTAATTTTAATTTTTGGTTTTTTTTTTCTTTGTAGGTAAGACGATGCAGACAAAATGAACACCGAAAGTTTAGCAATGGAGTCGGTAATTATCACTTATGATAAATTTTTGTTTACGCCCGATTTTTATTATTTTTTTATTATTATCATTCCAATTAATTCTGTTTCGTTGTAAATACGATAATTAGGATGCATTTAGACAAAATAAAAATTTTGAAACTCCTTCAGATCTAAGATTAGACCAACTGTTTCACTTAAATATGTGGGAAGTATTATAACATTAACGTCTAACTTTTATTTGATTGTGACGAGTTACTAGGGGGGGATGAATAAATACTAATTTTTAAATTTGAAAATACCACTGCGCGGAAAAATCCGAGGGGCAATTTTGTCGTTTCCATCCGTTGTATAGTAATGTACTATTTTTCACGGAATGCAAAAGCATTGAGCTGGGGACGGATGGAGTCAAACTTTACGCTGGGTACCCGCAGAAGGTGCGAGTAAAAAAAAAAAATTCAGTGGCAGTTGATAGCGATCGCATGCGGGTTTTGTATGTGTGCCCGATTATAACGAAAAGAGGATGGATTTTGTAGATTGAGATTAATTAAAGTACGACCTGATTAATTGGGCTGATCGAAAATCAAGTGTTTTGGAATTTCGAAAGTCTTATATCGGGAAATGTTTCTTAATAGGTGTAGTATCAATCCTGAATTTTTTCAGATTTTTCGAACAACATCTTGAGGTGTCAAATTGATCTTCAAGTTTCCAAAAAGCCCAATTTTACAAAACCTTCTTTTGAAAAAATGTATTTTTGTTTCGCTTTCAAACAGCGCTTGGTTTTCCGCACTTGACGGGCTTTTGCTTATATTCTTTGTTGGCCAGTAGAAATGCTTTATCGAAATATTTACGCTGCTCTTCTGAATCAGTTGCGTCTGGTTCATACTGCACTTCATTTGGGTTTTAAAAAGCTGAAGAAAATAAAAATAAATAAAGTGATTTTCAAGACTCATATGAAATAAAAGGATATGCTTCTTAAAATTTAATGAAGCACACGTTTTTTTTTTTTTTTTTTTTTTTGCTTATTTCTAGGCCATTGCGAAATCTCAAGATGCCGTTCAAAAAATCTGAAAAAAATTCAGGGTTGATGCTCTATCTACAAAGAAAGTTGTACCGATATAAGAGTTTTTAAATTCCAAAGAAATTGATTTTCGAACCACCCTACTGATTAATCCATCAATATGATGGTCTTTTTTTAGAAAACATTTTTTCCCCCATGTGCTTTTTTTTTTTTTTTTTTTTTTTTTTTGGCTGGATATAAAACCTGATATACAGGCGTCAGAAGTAGGCATGCCATTTATACTCATATAAGCTTGTCAAAATACACTCTTTTTTTCTTACATTTTTATACTTTTTTTTTAGATATCGATAGACTTTAAATTCTTTAGACATCAGCTTTCAGAATCTCTTAAAGTTTGAGAGAATGGCAGTTGCAAAACCCAAAAGCAATCTTTTCCGATGCAAATCCAAAACCTAGTCTCATGTTCTAAGTATAGGGGGGTTGTATTACTGCACAAATAGTCACGAGCGAAAAGCATATAAAATATGAATGGAGTCACCAAGTATAACATGGTCTTTCCATTTTGTAAACGTGACAATCCACATTGGTTAGACTTCATTTATCTTTAATATTTGCTTTATTTGTTAATTGGATTGGGAGGCCTAATAGAAAGCTATTTAAACTTTAAATTTTGATTGGCGAGGCTTTATAACGAGACTTGCAATGCGAAAACGTCGAATCTCTCAGCAAAAGTCAGCGATTACTGTTTCATAAGCCAAAAAAAAAAAAAAAAGTTTTCCCTTAGAATATAATACCCCTCCCCCTTTTTTATTTTTGAGTTCCTATGCAAGTCCTAGTACAATGAATAAAGTAATCATTTTTTGCCTTTGACTCATGGGAGAAAAAAAATATGTGTATTTTCTTCGAAAAATTTTGCGTGAGCTAATAATGACAGAACCATGTCTCAGCCTGTCGTTTCTAAATTTAGTTAGAATCGTTTAAATTTTAATTCGATCGAATTGTAAAATAATCGAATCGTGTAGCCCCCCTTTCTGCTTCTCCCTCCGGTTATTTTTGTCCAATTTATTTACTAATTTTTTTTTTTTTTTTTTTTTTTTTTTTTTTTTATCATGTATCAAGGAAAATAAAAATGTTGGTCGCCTGGAAATTAATTTCTCATGCGTTTTTGTTCCTATCTCGACATGTCCATCTCGTTAACCCTCTTCAGGTCCGAAACCGTAAACTCGATTTTTTTTAAAGTTAATTATAAGCGTATTATTTCTCCCATTGACGTCATGAGATAATAGTCGGTTAACCTTCGACGATCTTACAACCATCGAAAAATTGTTGGTTTATGTTTAGCTTGTGGGTGCTGTTTTCCTCGGGCGATGCCCTCCGATCGAGTCAGGAATCTCAAATTAATAATCAATTAAACCGGGAGTAAGTTCACCTGTTTGGAATTAATTGAAATGACTTCCCATGTTTAGCTTATGGGATGTTATTCGGAGTTATGCTTGGCTTATGGAGGTTGATGTGCTATCGGATAGGAACTGGTCCTCGCGAACTGATCTTATTGACGTCATTTTTTTTAAATTCCGTGACCCGGAAAACCCCCATAGGCAAAATTTGGAGCATAGTTAAGGAGGTTGATTAGATTAAGGGAAAAAAAATCGATTTCACACGTTAACGCGTTGGGACAAAATGGAAAAATAAGATAGTAGTTTTCATATCAGGTATCACCTGATACGTATTTTTCATCACGAATCAAAGAAAAAGCTAAAAATTGCGATTTTTTAAAAACTCACTAGGGAGGAAAATTTCACTTTCCGCCTATGAGTAATGAAAAAAATTTTGAACAGGTTGAAACGTGATACTATTTGCCTATTTCGTTTATTAAAGGCGCTGGAGATAGCATTTGGTTTATCTATGGCATCCTTGGGCAGTCATCGGCTGAACCTCTTAAGCCAATGATTGCCTCGTGTAAAAGGTATCGGTGTAAAAAATTTATAATTGACCGTCATAAGTTGGAACTTGACCTTGCAACCTTTTTTTTTTTTTTTTTTTTTTTAATTTCTTTTTGGCGCTAAATTACTTTCTGTGTTTAAAAACACATAGAAACCTACGGAAGCCCTAAAGGGGTTAAGTACCTATGTTTTTTTCAAATTGGTTGTTCCGGAGCAAACATTGTCTGTTCCGGAACGAACACGCTTTGGGTCATTGTTCCGGAACAAACAACGTTTAATAAGTAAACTGCTTGTTCCGGAGCGTACAATCAATAAAAAAATTGTTTGTTCCAGAACATGCAATTTACTTATTAATTCTTGTTCCGGAACAAGCAATGCTTCAAAACGTGTCAGTTCCGGAACAGATAATGTTTGTTCCTAAACAACTAACGTTTAATAAGTAAATTGCCTGTTCCGGAACAGACAATTTTTTATCGATTGTCTGTTCTAATCGCTGACAGTTCCAGGTCAAACACGGCTTGTTCCGGAACGAACAAACAATTTCAAAAATTGTCAGTTCCGGAACATGCAATGATCCAAAACGTGTCAGTTCCGGAACAGACAACGTTTAATAAGTAAACTGCCTGTTCCGGATCAGACAATTTTTTTTTTTTTTTTTACTAAAATTTTCCTTCTGGAACCGGTTTTTAAAAATAAAACCGGCACAGATGCCGTCGAAGGCTTAAAATTGACATCCTTAAATCATTACATCGTTAAAATATTAAAATCTCGGGGCTGCTGATGTCAAATGGTCCTTGTGGTACCGTCTAACGCATTGGTCGCAAATGTCCCGCCTGTTACATTTAAAACAGAAATAACATGGACGGTGAACTGCTCTACACGAACAGCAATAGCGAAAGGGTTTTCTTGAAAATATAATTTTTAAATGTCCTATTCGGACAACGTCTAATTTCATCCTGATTCCCATGATTCTGTTCCTCTTCTTTCCTTTTTATTGATTGTCTGTTCTAAACGCTGCTGGTTTTAGAACAAACACTGCTTGTTCCTGATTGGACAATCAATAAAAATTTGTTGGTGCCGGAACAGGCAATTTACTTATTAAACATTGTTCCGGAACATGCAATGATCCAAAATGTGTCAGTTCCGGAACAGACAACTTTTGTTCCGGACAACTTTTAAGAAGTAAATTGCTTGTTCTGGAACACAATTTTTTATTAATTGTCTGTTCTAAACTCCGCCAGTTGCAGAAGAAACATTGCTTGTTCCGAAACGGAATATTAATAAGAAAATTGTCTGTTCCGGAACAGGCAACTTACTTATTAATCATTGTTCCGAAACATGCAATGAATCAAAACGTTAGTTCCGGAACGGACATTCCTTGTTCCGGAACAAACAACGTTTAATAATTAAATGGCCTGTTCCGGAACAGACAATATTTTTATTGATTGCCCGTTCCGGAACAAGCAGTGTTTTTTCTGGAGCTAGCAGCGTTTAGAACAGACAATCAATAATAAATTTTTAATTTTTCCAACAAACCAAAAACTGCTTTTAAGGTAAGGGGGTGTAATTCTCTCAGTTGGGGTTATCGGTATATGGATCATAAAGAGGGAACCGGGTAAAATAATACACCAGAGGCACTCGAAGAGTGGACTTGAACCACCGACCTTTCGTTTTCATGACGGCTGCTCTACCACTGAGCTACCTCGGGCTCTGATGCATCTCCTACTGAACTGGGTAGTTTCTGGTTTTTTTTTTCAAGAGCTGAAGATTTTAGCATGCCAGAATATACTGAAACAATTTTTTTTGACTCAGCATGTCAACTTTACAACTCTTTGGAAAATGATAAAAAGAAAAGTAACTTACACTGTTGCTCATAATGAGGCTTAAAAGAGCCTCGTCCCACTCGTTGTAATTTTCCTGCCTAACCAAGCTTCGCATCAACATAAAATTCACATGTTGATTAACCGGGTTCGAAAAATGCTTTGTATGCTCATAATAAATTTTGTTCTAGAACAGGCAATTTACTACTTAAAAGTTGCTTGTTCCGGAACAAATGTTGTCTGTTCCGGAACAATGTTTAATAAGTAAATTGCCTGTTCAGGCACCGACAAATTTTTATTGTTGTCCGTTCCGGAACAAGCAGTGTTTGTTCTGGAACTTGCAGCTTTTAGAACAGACAATCAATAAAAAATTGTCTGTTCCGGAACGAACAATTTATTTATTAAACATTGTTCCGGAACATGCAATGATTCAAAATGTGTCAGTTCCGGAACAAACCCTAAAAAAAACATAGATACCTGACCCTTCAGTTCGTCCGTAGAAACCTCTTTTCTCTGATAAACAGGTTCCTACACGAAAAAATCTGTTGGACGGTTTTTATGGGTTTAAAACTCGTGGCTTGGGCCCTTAAAGGGTTGTAAATACACTTTACGCTCAAATTGCTGTGGTCGGCAATTAAATTTGAGGGAGAATTTTTCCGACTTTTCCAAAAAAATTTCCGGGATCCCGTTGTTAAAAATTTTGCCGAATTAGTAAAGTGATTTTCATGTTGCGACAATAAAAAATCAATAGCGAAAGTGGTGTGAAAAATGTCGCAGTGAAACATATTCTCATGTTTTTGCTTCTTCCGAAATTCGTTAAATTTTTTTCCGTTCATCCTACACTTTTTCACTTTTCGCCACATTTTTATATGCTTATGCTGTATTTTATTTTTTCTTATCTTTTCGGTGTTTCGAGACTTTTTTTTTGTCATGTTTTGCGACATGTGTTCATGTTACGCGGAAGGTTTCACGCGTTCCAATGCGTATTGAAGTTGACAAAACTCCAGATAAAACGGCGTGTATTAAAAAAGGGAGATAACTGGAATGGGAGCCACCTGTTGACATTAGTTTGTTTTTGTTTACCACATCCCAACGTTTTAACGTCATCTCCTGCGAATCTTAATGGCTTTGTAATGAATTTTCGTCTCGTCTGTGCAGGATATTCCGGAGCAAAAACATTAAAAAGGAAGAAACACAAAAAAAAAAAAAAAAAAAAAAAAAAAAAAAAAAAAAAAAAAAAAAAATCTGGAAAATTTTTAACGGTCCATTTTGGAAAATGTCAGGGTTGCCTCGAGGCGCTTGTTTAATTTTTTTTTTTTTTTTTGCTCAAATTCCCTGATTATTATTATTATTATTATTATTATTGTTTTTTTTGTTTTTTTTTTTTGTTAAGTTAACAAATGAGACACCCTGTAAAATTTGTTGTTAATGATAACAATAAAAATAAAAGGAACGAAATTTAAATGAGTGAAAAAACTGGTTAATCTGCATTACCGTTTGTGAAATTGTTCCCATCCTCTTATAACAGTCCTAGTTTATTATCATCGAGTGTATAATGATGATAATAGTGTTTTTTTTTTCTTCTTTTCCTTTGAGAGTTGCATGATGTCTTATTCCTTATCCTTACTTTTTTTTTGTTACGTTAGTTGATTTTTTTTTTTTTTTTTTTTTTTTTTTTTTTTTTTTTGTCTGTCTTTAAATAAATTTAATCGCTTTGAATGAAGACGTTTGTTTTTGATACGCCTCGGCTTGTAGCTTTTTTTAATCTTTGGGATGCCTTCGATTAAAAAGTATCCAAATTTAGTAGTTTTTAGAATTGCCTGAAACAATGAAAATTACCTGCAGAATCCGAAAATCAAAAATGATTTCGGATCATTTGCGTTTTGGAAAAACGAAACTTTTGAAATTTTTTTATTGATTTTGAAATTTTTTAATTAAAAGATGTGATGTTACTATTTGATTTTTTAGTCAAAATTTATGTAACACCTCCAATAGTAGTCAGTATAATCTATCATAAATTAGCAAAAACATTGCCTTTTGATAGGAACTTATTTTAAATCATTAGGTTCTGTTGTTCGGAAGTAGAAATATTTCAAATCCTGACAATAAATGATTGGAAAAAATCAAAAAATTTGAAAATAAAAATCCGTTTAAGGTCTTGAAAGTTCCTTAAAAACTCCTTGTTTTTGCCAAATAACTCCCTAAATTCCATGTTTTTTCAATCGAAATTCTGTTCGGGCCCTGCTCTGTGGACGTATGTATAGCCTGCCTAATTTTTTATTTTTCAAGAAAAAGCTTGACTTTCGATCATGTTTAATAAATATTTTGTTTTTGTAAAAAAAAAAAAAAAAAAAGAAAAAGAAAAAAAAAAAAAAAACAAGCTACAGTGGAGGTTACCACTGTCCGATACTCTTCAATTTCATTTAAATCTTACTCCCACGAGTAAAAATATCAATAAATATTATGTTGGGTTTTGAGTGTGGTTCTTAAACACAATAAACTGACAAATTACGCTGTTCTAGAATGTTCCAGAATGTAGTAAAATGTTCTAGAAAATTGCAGATGTGCGAAATTGAAAAAAAAAAAGGCCAGGTCCTAACAAATAAGATAAAATACAAAAACCGTTCGATGTATGGACAACGTTTACTATATCGAAACGTTCCATCGGATATAAAATGCATAATTTGACATAATGATAACAAAAGTGAGAAAAAAAAAGCCACGAAATTGGTTTGGGCCTGGTAGGCCCATATCCATTCCTAAAAATATTATTGTAAGACGAATGAAAGGTCAATTGGTCACCTTCAGGGTGCATATAAAAAGCCGATTGACTTCTCATTCGTCAGCATTGATTTCCTCGAGCTTCCTTCTCTGTTCCCATAAAGCCTTATTGTATTCATTTATTTTTTTATCATGCAATAAACACTTTGTCAAGACTGAAGCCTCTGGATTGCCCCTACCCCATTAGGTAAGGCTTATTTAGGCCTTAACAAAATGTAAATATTTTTTTCTTTTGTCTGCACCAAAATGACTTTATCAAACATTCCGGAATGTGAGATAACCATTTTCGCTGACACAGCTCAGAAAGCGATATCTACTTGTATATACGAAAAACAAAGATAAGAAAAAAAAAGTTTAAAAAAAAAATATTCCCGCTTTGTTAAATTTAATATTATACCTTTCGAACGGCTGCCGTTCTGCTTTATGCGAACGTATTTAGACCATAATTTATACAGTCCTTGTCCTTAGTGCCCCCTACTCATATATCAAATTTGGGATCGATCGGTCTCAAATTGTGTCTCCAATCAAAGAATGAAAAATGAGGACAGACGGACGGACGGACGGACATGTGTAAATGTGTACGTCCATATGAAAACCTCCCAATTGGCAGAACGTCATTTGGAATGTTTTGATTTTTTGTTTTGTTTTCTTTTCCTTTGCGCTAAAATCAAAACATTGCAAATTACGTTCTGCCAGTTGGGAGGTTTTCATATGGATGTACACAAATAGCTTTGGCTTGAAAAGTTACCCCCGGCAAGTGCCGTTCGTTTTGTTCTCCGTTCGATATTAACGGAGGTACCCTTCACTCAAAGCCAAATACTCTTCGTATGAAATTGAAGAGCATAAAAAAAATAAAAAAAAAAATAGTATTTTTTACGCCAAGGACAGCAAGTGGCACTTTTCTAAACTGGAGACTGCGCGGTTGCCAAACCCGTTGTCTCCAGTTCAGAAAAGTGCCACTTGCTGTCCTTGACATAAGTACTTCTTTTTACAATGTGTTCTTTAATAATTGTGTACTAGGCAGGTCAACTGAGCTATATCCATCACAATCGTACATGGAGATATGCTCTTTTGAACCGTTGTAGCTCGAAACCGGTTCAGGCAGCGGTTCAAAATAGTATATCTCCATGCACGACTGTGAGGGACATAGCTGAGTTGACCTGCCTAATACAGAGTTGTACTGTGTTCTTTCTCTTATAATCATGGCATGCAATGCTAATTTTACGTTACATTTTAAATGTCTATCCTAGCTTTATGAATTTCCATTGACCATCTCTAATCTTCTTCCTACATTCATAAATAACTTCCTCCTCACCCTTCTTCCATCATTGTTGCCTTTGACGAAAAAAAGCCAGGTGGTGTTTTCCACAGCGTGGCTAACACTCATTAACAGGTGATCATCTGCTTCTTGTAAACAAGTAATAAGAAATTAAAAATAAGGAAATAATAAGAAATAATAGTATTTTTTATGCCAAGGGGAGCAAGTGGCACTTTTCTGAACTGGAGACAGCGGGGTTGCCAAGTCGAGCCTCAAGGAGAGGTTGGACAACATTGTCTCAAATTCAGATAAGGGCCACTTGTTGTTCTTGGCATAAAACATTTTTTATTACGAATGAAATTAATTAATTAATTAATTAATTAATTAATTTTGTTTTTTTACGATTTTTTTTAAAAATAATTATACTCTGTTCTTTCTGTAATAATCATGGCATCCAATGCTCCAGGCAGCTGCCTTAAAATTTAAAGAGGAATTTGGTATCCGAAGTTTCACAGCTTCTTTGGAGTGGCTGGATAGTTTTATAGTAATAATTGAATAAAATATTCGGTGAATAATTGGGAAAATGTATTTATGTAGTACAATTCGGCATAATTCGGTATTTAATTCTGTACCTCAGTGCACAACTAAACCAAGTCCATTCAAGGATTGCAACTTCTTATTTCAAACCCGACTTTACAAAAGTGTACAGGCTCAACGGTTGGCAGTTCTGATTTATGCCTTCAGCTAACAAGTTCATTTTGTTAACGAAGCAGAAAAGTTAACTCGCAGAAGACATTAACTTGAGTTTGGAATTAAATAACAAGAAATGATAGTATTTTTCATGCCAAGGACAGCAAGTAGCACTTTTCTGAACTGAGACAGCGGGGCTGCCAAACCGAGTCGAGCCGAAGGCGTGGTTTGGCAACGCTGCCTCAAATTACCTTTTCGCCCGTAAAGGGTCCCCGCCCCGGGTTATCTTTACGCCCGAAATTACAGGAAATACTGCCACTGTAAGCGACTTCATTTTTTAAGCGATTCTTCTTTCAACAACGGCTCTGTTCCAGCCGTTTTTCAAAATGGAGTGTGAAGTCGCTTACAACGGCAAAACATAGCTTCGAGAATAATTTTTCCGATTTTCCTCTAAAATTTTGCGGGGTATCCCGCCCATTGAAGGTTTATCTTTTTAAAATGCACGTCGGAATCGGTTACCATGGAAATATAAAAACGCGGATGTAAAAATGATTTTATTGTTATCGCAATAAAATAAAAAAATCGAAGTATGGCGGCGAATTCATAACTTTCTCGATTACCGAGAAATTATCGATATTAAAAATATTTTTTTTATGCAAAAAATAAAGAAAAAAAAAAATTGAAGTCGATTAATGATTTGATATTGTTCTGTTTCTCATTAATTGAAATTCGAGCCTAGAGTCATTAATTAGATTGTTTCGGTGTCTAATTAGCGCTTTTGATGTGCTCGAAAAGTAAAACTAGTATCTTTTATTATGCCCGTATTATACCTTATGTATTTTACGACACCTAGAAAGAGACATTTTTATTTCTTTTAAGATCTTTTTTGATCGTCCGAATATTTTTTTTTTTTTTTTAACGTTTAGAACAAGTTTATTTAGATTAAGAAAAATAGTTATTTTACTTGTTGTTTGAGACATGTTTTTTTTTTTTTTTTTTTCTCGAAATTCCGCCTTCGTAAGTTTTGTACCAACTATTTTTTTTTTTTTCGATCTGATCTGATTGTGCTTTTAAAATTGCATTTGTGTCGCTGAAAAAGAAAAAAAAAAATTGTAACACCGTACAATTTAATGTCAGAAGGTTTGGGCTTCATGTTCTTTAAGCGTTGGTTGCAAGGTTCGCAATTTCGAAAGCACAAGTTTTGAAACTCCGTAAGCTAAGCATTAAAAAAGAAAAAAATGCTCCTAATGGGAATCTTGATAAAATGATTAATTACGAGTTAAATACGAGTGAAACTGGCAACTTGGTATCTTTTGTCACTTTACCACGTTTTTTTGCCATATTTTGGCTTTTAGCCCCAGAACTGGACCAATATTGAAAAAAACGGACAGCAGATTCGGGATCTACAGAAAATTTCCGATAAGAAATCACATTCCCCCCCCAAAAAAAAAATTATCGATTTTTTTTTTCTCTTATGTCAATTTTCAGAATTTTAAGCTCAAGTCGCCACGCTTTCCCGTCGAGTAAAAAATTTTTAAAAAAAATTCTGGCTTATCAGTACACGAACGAGACCCGTTTTAGGGGGATAAGCGATTTAAAATTCCAAAATTTCCAAAATAAGACACCCTACTATGCATCTTTCGGGTTAAGTAACTTGGATGCAGAGGCCAGTATTCCGGAATACCAAAATACCAGGAAAATGAAGGATCAAATTTTCCCAAAAAAATTAAACTCCAATTCTTTGGAACGTTATTGGATTCCAGGAAGCAAAAACAATTCGGAAAATAATTCGGTGGGGAAAAAAAATGGCAAATCGGAATTGGGGGGCACCTCCGAACTGTTACAAATATATACGAGAGAAAGGCTTAACTTCCGAAAGTGAGGAAAGCCTGTTCTCCACTTGTGATTAATCCGATCATCGGATTAATCGTATCCCGTGTTTTATCCGAGCATCGGAAATAAACTCTGTCAAACACTCTCCGCGTTTTCCATAATTCATTAAAATTTTAGTTTCCCTCGACACTGAACTTTTATTTTTTACGGTTTCATTAATTTTCCTGTTCTTTTTCGTCGACATTTTTACAGAAAGGAAAATTATACTTAATCAACACATGCAAATTTTTATAAATTTTGAATTTAAAATGAATTAAATCGTACAATACTTCCGATACTCAGATAAGATTGAAGAAATGGAAACGCAGCTAAAAAACAGGAAAAATTTTTTTTTGCTTTAAAATCTGTCATTTTAGGCAATGAAAATTCCAAAATTTCCCGACTTTTTTTTTCTTTTTTCTTAATCCCGAAAATTCCTTAATAACGTTTGCTTTCGAATCCCTGCAACCCTGGACTTTTCCGGAAAATTACCGTAGAAAACTATGGAAACTTTTAATTCCAGGAATCGGGAATGCGAATTTTTCCCGGGGACTCTCCCTGTTTGTCCCTTCCCCAGAAAACTTCCCAAAAGAAAAAAAAAAAACACGAACAAACATTCAGAAACATTTTTTGAACAACTTTTCTTTTCCGTGTCTCTTGATATTTTCCGCGACCTAACTTGGAAATGTTACCTCCTGAAAATTCCGCTCCGAAAGAGTTTCAATTTCGAATTGTCCTTTTCAAAAACTTGAGCAAAAAAAAAAAAAAAAAAAGGGTTAAAGAGAAAACGATTTACGATGAAGAGGAAATTTAATCATGCATATCAGCGTATCCATCAAATAAAGCAAAATATTCAAAGGACTTTACCAAAAAAACTCTTCCCCAAGTTTTTCAAAATGTTATATCAGATACACGGAGCATCATCGTCCGATGTAGAATAAACATTTTTAATAAAAGGGAAAACATCAAAGAGCCAAATATAAAGATTTCTGGGAAACGATTCGTGTTTTTGACTTCTATCGTTTTAAAAATTATAAAATTAACTTTCAAAATTAAATTCTAGGAATTAATTCCAAATTTAAATAAAAAAAGAAGCCATGGTCGGAAAATAAAACAGCAAATTTTCATAATGAAAAAATTTTTGACATTTTTTTGAATTGCTCCAGCACTTAACAATTAATTAAGTGAATCATTTTAAAAATTATTTCTGCCCGGTGAGATATTTGCAAAAAAAAAAAAAAAAAAGGAGGATTTCTAAGAGATTGAAATCGTAATGCATATGACAATATTCTCATTTTCCCTAGTGGAAATATTAAATTGGATCAAGTTTGGATTTGATTTTGGAAAAAACTGAAATGGAAAAATTTGTTTTGATCCAGCAAAGGATCCAGTCTTGGGAATATTTGCAAAACTGTCTAGTACCGCGGACAGCATCGAATCGGCAGAACAGGTCCAGTCTTGTCGTGCATAACAAGTCTGGACCTGTTCTGCCGATTCGATGGTGTCTGCGAAATTGGACAGTTTTGCAAAATTTATTAAAGGGCAGTCTCCACTTGATAACGTTCACCGCATTCGCGTTATCCGCCTTCTCGATGAACGTAATCGCACCGGAAGTTTTGTGGATCTTTTACCACGATTTTTTTGATCATCTTCTGCTTTTTTCTATTTACAAACATTAAAAATGGCGGTTTTGAAAGATGTTTTTACGGATTTAAAAAGAAAAATTTTAATTCGGGCATGGGGAAGACAATAAATCTGTCCAAAACAAATTCTGGGTAAGCCAATTTTGTATACTTAATGAAATATACGGTACTCTTTTTATGCCACAAACGTTTACGGGAGCAAAACCTGCAAAGTACTTCCGGTGCGATTACGTTAACCGTGATGACGGACAACGCGAATGCCGTGAACGTCATCAAGTGGAGACTGCCCTTAAGATCGGATCATTGTTGGACCAAATTGGATCATTGTTGGATTTTTTTTTTCTTCAAACAAAAAAGTGGCCAAAAATTTTTGATTATTTTCTTAGGTCTAAAATGTTTTGTAACGCATATCTTCATGCTTTAAAGATCTAGATCCATATTATTTCTTAGAAAAATAAATAAATGAATAAAGTGGACCGGACAGTATATAATTTTTTTACAAATTTATTATTAATTTTTTGAGCATCTTTCCTCGGTCCATATTTCATGATCTATTTTATTTGGATTTATATACATTCCTGGCGAATAATTTGAATTAGAAAAACAGCATGTGGAAAAATCTGTTTTGATCCAACAATGATCCGATGTTAATAAATTTTCCAAAACTGTCCAATATCGCGGACAGCATCGATTCGGCAGAACAGGTCCAGACTTGTCGTGCTTAACAAGTCTAGACGTGCACAAGTTGTGTCTTAACAGCGCAAGTCTGGACCTGTTCTGCCGATTCGCTGCTGTCCGCGATATTGGACAGTTTCCGAAAATTTACCAAGACTGGATCGTTGTTGGATCAAAACAGATCTTTTCCAGATGCTGTTTTTCTAATTAAAATTTTTGTCAGCGATTAATATAAATCCAGATAAAATAATCATGAAATATCGGCCAAGGGAATATTTTTGTAAATAAAATAAAAAAAATAAAAAATTAATATAGATTCAAAACAAAAGCATGAAGATATGCATTTCAAAACATTTTAGAGCTAAGAAAATAATCAAAAGTTTTTTGCCACTTTTTTGTTTGAAGAAAAAGAAGAAAAAAACTTTCATCAGCTTTTCAGGTGCTTTTCAGCCAGTATGACAAAATAGCGCTAGTAGAAAGACGCTTCGTAGGCAAATTTTGATATTTTGCTCTAAAAATGGAGATTTTGAAAGTATAGAGTGTTAAAAAAAAAAAAAAAAAAAAAAAAAAAAAGCTCTTTCGAAACCTCAAGACGCAATTTTAAAAAAATTTCAAAAAGGAAAAAACGTTTTGTAAAACGCAGCGATTGCGCTATCAGGCATTTTGAAAGTCCAAAATTTTTGATTTTCGACCCACCCTATTATATCATCCCTATAGTAGCATTTTAGCAATCATTTGGTTGTTTCTAAATAATAATTCTGTTTTGCCTTCATAATGTTTAAAGTTAGTTTTGAAATTGAAAAAATAATTCTAAAAGTCCTAAAAAGCACGTCTAGGGTCATAAAAGTCTTTCCGAAAATTCCAAAATAAATTAAGCCAAAATAAATTTCTCCCGCCTCTTGAGGGGGGGGGGGGGGTCCCTCTCAAGTTTTTCCGACATAAATTTAAAGTTTCACTAAGGTGACCCGACCATGAATTAAAATATTTATTACAATAAAATCCGCTTCAAAACGATGCATCATAATTTCGCACGTATGGAAAATAGGCAAGGATCGCCTTAATAAAAAATATCCTGATACTAAATCCGTGCTACATTTCGAACCTTTTTAATCCCCTTTTATCCCTTTATTAAAAATGAAATCGGGAAAAAGTAATCATAAAATAATTGATTAAATGGATAGGGAGTTAAATCGATCAAAGAGCAATGTTTTTAATCCATCGTTTCTCTGCAATTTAACTGTGGAAATGCAGATCTCCGGGGTGGAAAAGGGAGGAGGAGGAGGGAATCTAAAAAACTGAATTGACACCTGTTGATTCTGAGAATACGCAACGTTTTTACATACGACCCTTTTTTATCAGAATATCTATGTACTTAATATTAGAAAATAAAAACCCTTTCTTTCTTTTCTTTTTATTGTCGTTATTTTTATTTCGGTTTTTATTTTTTTTTACTGCTTTCGTTTCCGTTTTCTCCTCGCCAAGAAAAAGAAAAAAAAAAGTACGATGGGGAGCATCCATTTTTAAAGGATGTGGCAAAACGAGATTGTCCGACGTTATAAAATGGCGAGATACCGCCAAACTAATTGCGCACTTGTAATTCGATCTTGGCTCAAATGAAGAAGAAGGAGAAGCTGTGAGTGGACTCGCTGAATTATGCAATAGGCGGAGATTGCGTCAACCAATGAAACAAAACAACGAGATGTAATTCAATTTCTTTTTTTTTTTTTTCTTAAACTGAAAGTCGTAAACGAATCATGAACTTCGATGACTGTGATTATAAATACATAAATTTTTTTTTTTTCTTTTATCCGATCAGGGGTTTGTGCTGGTCCTGGTGTCCCGTTTTATGAAGAATTTGTCGGCAGGGTTGCGATTCCGATTCCGATTCCCAAGATTCTTAAATATTTTTCTGGCCGATTCTGATTCCGACTCGAAAACAAAAATTTAAGTTTCTGATTTTGGTTCCGATTAGAAAATATTTTGGTGGTGCCGATTCCGATTCTGATTCTGATTCTGATATTTGCAGAAATGTAATAATCGTAAAAAGCTTTTATCAATACTTTTAGCTTCATTTGAATCTAAATTATTTTCGGTGCCGATTCCGATTCCAACCGGTTGTAAAAAATTTACGATTCAGATTCCATTAAACTTTTGAACCAATCGATTCCGATAGAGATTCCGATTTCGTTTAAAATCTAAATGGCACCGCAGCACTGCTATTTATTAGTAGGATTCTGATTCCGGATGGTGGAAAAAAATTTCCGATTCCCAACTGACAAATATTTTAGCGATGACGATTCCGATTCTGATTCCGATTCCGATTTAAACCAGAATTGATTAACTGTCTTTACGGTATTTTCGTGCTTTTTAAGTCAATCTGAATCGGAAATAATTTTTCAAATGCCGATTCCGATTCCGATTCTAATTTTGATTCTAATCCATATTTTTCAAAAAAAAAAAAAAAAAAAAGTTATTTCGATTCCAATTACTTTTGAAATAACAGATTCCGATTCTGGTTCTGATTCTGATTCCGATTCCTATTTCTTCGAAAAAAAAGAAAAAAGAAAAAAAAAAAAAAAAAAAAAAAAAAAAAAAAAAAAAAAAATTAATAAATAAATAAAAAAAATTGATTCCGATTCCAATTACTTTTGAAATAGCAGATTGCGATTCCAATTCTGATTCCAATTTCTATTTCTTAAAAAAAAAAAAAAAAAAAAAATTGATTTTGATTCCGATTCTGATTCCTATCACTTTTGAAATAGCAGATTCTGATTCTAATTCCGATTTCTTCAAAAAAAAAAAAAAATTGATTCTGATTCCAATTACTTTTGAAATAGCAGATTGCGATTCCGATTCTGATTCCAATTCCAATTCCTATTTCAATTCCTATTTCTTCAAAAAAAGAAAAAAAAACACCGATCCGATTCAAATCCCTTTTGGAATAGCAGATTCCAATTCCAGTTCCAGTTCCGATTCCAATTCCAATTCCAGATCCGATTCTGATTCCTATTTCTTTAAAAAAAGCACGATCCGATTCTGATTCTGATTCCAATAAAATTACTTTTGAAATAGCAGTTTTCTGATTTCGATTCCGATTCCGATTCCGATTCCGAATAAAAATTAAACAAAATTGCAGCTCTGCCTGTCGGTGTTGTCTTGTTGCCTTTGTTTTTTTTTTTTTTTTTTTTTTTTTCCCAGTTTGAATTTTGGGTTTAATTTTCTTTTATCATCACTGAAATATTTATTGTCATCGTAATCTAATTTTTTTATTTTTGTTTTTTTTTTTTGTTTGAATTGGAATTACAAGGAAAAATAGTGGCGAATATTCAGAATCGGAACCTCGACCAAAACCAGAATCACAACCGCCTTAAGTTTTTCTAGCCAATGCCTGCTGCTGTCAAACAAATCTTTTTAAAACCAAGAAGCCTATTTTGATTCCAATTCCAATTTTTTTTTTTAAATATTGGCTGGTTGCAATAGCAAACATCTTGGAAACCGTGCAGGGCTTTGGGGGGAGGGGGAGGGTGCCAGCCACCAGGAAGTGGTTATAGCCCTCTCCCTACAAGTTAAAAAAAAATTTTCATTTAACTTAAAAAATTGTAGCTCTATGGGCGTTCCCGACCGTTTTTTCTTAAAACAAATTTGTTTTTTCTAAAAATTTTAGTCTCTAAATTTTTTTTTTTTAATTTTTAATTATTAATTATTAATTATTCTAAAACATTTTTTAATCCTACACGGTAAAAAATTATCTGTTAGTATGTTCAATACGGTCCACCAATTTGGTATGTTAACGATATTCTGTTAATTTGATGAAAAATAAATGTTAAAAACCACATAATTATGTTAAATTTGGCATATGTGGATCGTTTTAAACAGGAAAAAAATGTTAATTTTTGAGATAACTTTTTACAGTGTAAAATTAAATTTCCTAAAATGAATATTTTTCCTAATGTTTTAAATCCCTAAAATTTTTGTAATTATTTACTAGGCAATGCTGCGAATTTCGGAGCTTTTCCTTTTTATTCTTGTTTTTTTCAATAAACGATTATAAAAGTATAAATATAAAAAAATTGACAAAAAAATTGTAAAAATATAAATATGAAAAAAACGATAAAAGTATTGAGCAATGGTTTAATTCCCTCTTTTTTCTTGTATTTTTTCAGTTATCCTGCGAGTCAAATCTTTTCGGATGTCCTGAGGGAGTTCGTAAAACCAAATGGAAGCAAAGTGCTGGACTCGAGTTTGCTCCAGAAATTGGCTGAAGGGATCGGTAAGTTTAAAGACTTGCCTTTTAATTTCTATGCTTTTTTTGGGAAATAAGACTCTTAATTTTTATTTTTCCTCATTTTTAATTTCAGATTCTTTGACGAGGATCAACGTCCTAGACCAAATAAATGATGTAGTTCAATCGGTTTTCCGCTATGCGGAAAAGGAGAATGCTCAGCAATTAACGAGTGCTTTGTTGCCTTCTGTGCTGAAATTTTTGACGGATGAGATCGGGGAAGTAAGTTGAAAAATTTCTCGGAAAATCCGATTTCCGATGAGGAAGTTCGAATGGACTTGAATGACTAGTTTTAAGTTAGAACTTTTCTGACTTTTAAGCATCCCGATAAATTTTTTTTCTGGCTAGGGAGAAAAATTTTTGTTGGAAGATCAAGCGAAAAATATTTTTCTCTTTTTTATTAAAATGCCATTTTAGAGGAAAAATCTGTTGCAAGTCGGATATTTTCCCCGCTAATTCCACCCTCCGTTGCAATTTTAACTGTATTTTGATGGTAACTGCAATGCGATTTTTATTATTTCTAATAATTTAATGCCGGAAAAGATTATAATGGATTCAACGGAAAGGGATTGTTATGCGGACGAATAAATTTATTTCGAGTTAATCGTTCCACATATGCATTTTAAAAAATTAATTAATATTCGAATAAATTATTTTTCCCTTGCTTTTTATTTTTGTAATATATATATTTTTATGGCTGAGCTCCGTATTAAAAAATGTAGCAATATGTTAATGTGGCATTAATACATTTAGAATTGTCATTTTATGAGATGAGTTAAAAAAAAATTAAAATGTAGAGCCTTGTTTTTATTTGCGATCAGGGCTGCGATTCCGATTTAAACCAAAATTGATTAACTGTAATCAGCGGTATTTTCGGGCTTTTAAGTTAGTCTTTATCTGAAAATATTTTTTTTGGATGCCGATTCCGATTCCGATGATTCTAAAGTTTTTTCAGACGAGATTCCGATTCCGATTTCATCAAGAAAAGCGCGGATTCCAATTCTGATTCCAATTACTTTTGAAATACATCAAATTCAGATTCCGATTTCGATTCCAATTCCGATTCCGAATAAAAATTAATCGGAATTAATCGTATCCCGTGTTTTATCGGAGCACCAAAAATAATTTCTGTCAAACACCGCGTTTTTCATAAATTCGTTAAAATTTTAGTTTCCTGTACATTGAAGTTTAATTTTTTAATTTTCAATTTTTTTTTTCAAAATTTTTGAAGAAAAAAAAAAAAAAACTTACTCATCCAAAACGCGCCATTTTTATAAATTTTGAATTTTAGAATGAATCGAATCGTACAGTACTTCCGGTATTCAGATGAAAACTTAAGATGCGATTAATTAATCATAAATGGAGACACGGCTTAGCTGCATTTTGAATTTGGAAATTAATTCTGTACTTCAGTGCAGAACTAGACCAAGTCCATTCAAGGATTGCAACTTCTTATTTCAAAGCCGACTTTACAAAAGGTATACAGGCTCAACGGTTGGCAGTGCTGATTTTATGCCTGTTGCTCAGGGATGATTGTTTTAAAACAAATTGGTTTAAAACACGGTGTTTTAAAACGTTTTAAAACATTTGAATAAAAAACACCGTTTTAAAAATTTGAATAAAAATAGAAACGAATTTAAAACATTTTGAACGTGTTTTAAAACATGTTTTAAAACCACGCCGAATAAAAGACGTTTTAAAACATGGGAAAATAATATAAAACGTTTTAAACTGTTTTTTATTAAAAAATGTTTTAAACAGCAACCCTGCTGTTGCTAGTTTATTTTGTTAACAAAGCAGAAACGTTAACTCCCAGAAGACATTAATTTGAGTTGGCAACCCTTGAATGGACTTGGTTCAGTTCTGCACTGAAGTACAGAATTATTTGAATTAAAATTGGAGTAATTTCTTTTAATGCTAAAAATTTGTTATTCTCGACGCTATTAGTTTTAATCTGAAAAAGTAGGTTGTTATCGTGGTAACGTTTGCGTCCAAAGATCAAATTTTTATTATTTTGCTTATTTATGAGCTCTTAGTGATGCGGATGGAAAACCAAGCCAAACCAAATTGGTTAATCTGTTGGTTTTCTCGTTATTTTACAAGAAAGACCAAAACCGAAGTCAGTTCATGATCAATCGAAATGCTTTAAAACGGAACCAAACCAAATTGATTCTTCAGAAGTTTAGCGATAACCAAAATGAAGTCAGAACCAGGGTATGTTTAAATTTTGAAACCAAAACCGTAAAATGTAGGGCAGAAAACCATGGTTTTTTTTTAGTTAATTAATTAATTTATTTTTTTTTTTTTAATTTTTTGTTTTAAGGGCAAGTCAGCCAAAAATTAGCTACATTTTAAAAAAATGCTTGCAGACTTACTGGACCGTAATTTCGGTATTTTCACGAGAAAACATTTTAAAAATTTAACTCTTCGTTTTGATGTTCATTTAGTCCTCAAGAAAATGGCCAAAAGCATTTTTTTCTAACTTCAAAAACTTCTAAAATAACTTCAAATCGTTTTAAAAAAATTTTGACCAAAACCAGCATTGTTAAATATTTGGTTGCTCTGCTTATGGCCCATGTTCGTATTTTTCTAGGCATGCCGTTTTTTGAAACTGAAAAAAAGAGTATATTTAGAGGTCGAAGTTTAACCATTATAAAGTGTAAAAAGAGACATTACAGTCAAGAAAAGAATAAAAAACTTTTATGAAAGAAAAAAAAAAATAATCATATAAAATTTCGTGCAAATATTTACTGTATATTACCGTATGTAATATTTACCGTATAAAATACTCTGTTCAGGACTTATCGATGGGGATAAAATATAAATTGGCTTTGGTTCACAGACCTTTTGTAAAGCAACTACCAACAAGAAATATTCATAAATTGTTATTCACTACAATTACTCGTTGAATATTGCAAGATTGAGCATGAGGCTTTGATTCATTGAAAAACATTTAGGTAAAAAGTCGAACTGAATCAAGTCCATTCCGAAACTGATCTTATTGCAATAATTAATCATGAAACTCGGAATTGTATGTTTAGCTTACGGCCGAGGCATATTAACATCCTGTACAAAACCGGCAGGGAATGGGAGGTGTTGCGCATAAGCTAAACGTAGAATTCGCGGAAATCACTTGACGGTTGACTTTTTAAGGTGAAGTTCTGCGCTTGCGCGTACAGAATTATTTTCGGTTATTTTAGAATTGGTTCCAAGGCTTAAAAGAAAATGTTTAAGTGTTATTTGGTTGAACTCGTGGCAGATTTAATTGGAAAATAATTTAATTTAATTTTTTTTTAAAGGTGAGGACAAAAAGCTCCCTTTTGTTGTCAACGTTCATGCAGTACGATTTGGATAAAGCCGTCATCGAAAAAGAGATTTGTCCTGCTGTTGTCGAAGTCAGTGATCTTTATCCTCCGACCGGAATCAACGTAAGTTTTTAATCTCTTTTATTTTCGCAATTTTTTAAATAAAATTTTTGACAGGACGGATATGGAAAAGGATCGTCCTCGCCCCGATGACTTTGGCATCTTGAAAGACATGGGTAGTGAGATGTTGGTTTGTGATTTTTTTACCTCTCACTACCTTGTCTTTCATGAGGACGAAGTTTTTTTTTTTTTGGCTGTCGGAATTCCCGGAGAGGTTATGTCGTGGGGCAGGGTTCTCTCATTACAGTTGACTGTAGTAGATTATTTAAATTTCTATCACAGCCAGCTTTGATGAGCAGAAAATTGCTCTGTTTGTTCGCCACGGAGAGGAACCTGAGCTTGTAACGACCGGAAATGGATTTTTGGATTTTGTGGAGCATTGATCCGGGTCGCAAAGTGCTTGTGAAATGTTGATTTTTGAAATTCATATCACAGCCACTTTGATGACCTTGATTTTTGCTTGAAACGTCGCCCGGAGGACTTTTTTTTTTTAAAAAAAATGGGAATAATTGACATCAGGGGGAATCGGAGATCCACCCGTCAAATCGGCTGTGATTTGTATGTTAAGCCTCATATCACAGCCATATTTGACGAGTCGGGTTTTCGATTTGATCGTCAAATGGGGAGTTTTTTTAATTTTTTTTTTTTTTTTTTTTCTTCGGAAAAATTTCCTTTGCCACTCACAAAGTGGCTGTCATATGTTGAAGTCATATCACAGCCAGCTTTGATGAGCGGTAAGCGAAATAATAATCGACGGTGGATTTTGCGCCGATGATGCAAGGATTTTTTTTAAAAAAAATAATATTGTTTTAAAAATTTGTGAAGGAAAGGAAAAACTTCATCCTGATCTCGTCTGATCTTGATTTCCGTTGGAAGTGTTTTCGGCTGGGGCTCCGCTCACAAAGTGGTTGGTATATGTTGATTTTTTTTTTTGAATTTCATATCACAGCCAGCTTTGATGAGCGGGGCTTTGGTTTTGATTCATCGGTTGTGATATTTTTATTTAATTTAGTATGGTAGGTTTGTATCTGATGAAATTTCCGGCTTTCATGTCCCGACCATGGTTGGAGCCTTTTTTAAAAAAAATCAATTTGACGTTTTGTAATTCAGGAACCAGGGGGGTTGAAAAAAAAATTGTGATTAATTTGGTTATTAGGCTTCATAATTGCCTTTGATTGTCAAACTTTTTCTTTTTAGCTGATAAGTTTTTGACCTGTTCTGTCACGTTTTGCAGAAAGGTTTTCCCGTAATTTTTTCGTGGAAATATATCCTGATAAGGACTTAGATAAATTTTCTTAGAAAATCCCGTTAATGATTTTTTTTTTTTTTTCCTCTTTATACTTAATCCGAAAATAGTATTATTACGTTTTCCTTCAAATTTTTTTAGCCTTGACTCCACTTTACTTTTTCTATTAGGGCAACATCCTCTACTTTGCACAAGTATAGGGATGAAGGTTTTTTTTTTTTTTTTTTTTCCTCAGAAAACTTTAGGAAAAAAAAACTTGAAGGAGATACGGGAAAATCAGGCATCGAACTAGAATCAGACTCTTCACTTTTTTCCCCTAAAAGTCACTTTTTTTTGAAAAAGTGAGATTTTTTTGTGAAAAGAAAAATTGGTGGATTTTAAAAAATTTCCTGCATTAAAAAATTTCTACTCAACATTCGAAGTTGCTCAAGGAAAGGTTTTTTCACTAAAACGCCATCTTTAAAAATAAATTTATGTAAAGTTGTAAAGATTCCCTATCTAAAAAAAAAAAACTTTCTAGTCCAGTAATTCATTTTTTCTAAAAATTTTAGTTCCTAAAATTGTTTTCCTAATTATTTCTTTTTTTTTTTTTTTTTCAATTTTAAATTTTCCTAGATTTTTTGATTCCTAAAGTAAAATTTCCTAAAAAGAAAATGAAATTTCCTAAAACCCCTTTAGGGATTTAAAAAATTAGTGTTCCTATTCATTTTAGAAAATTTTATTTGAGGATTAAAAAGTTTTATGAAAATTGAAAATTAGGAAAAAAATGGTTAGGCTAAAAATTTTAGGAACCAAAGTTTTTAGGAAAAATTGATAAAAATAATAAGGAATGTAATTCACTCACGCCTAATACGTTAAAAAAAATTTTGAATATTCTTATTTCAAGTCACTAAATTCCTTCCGGCAAAGTGACTGAAAGTCACTATTTAAACCATTTTTGGTCCCTAAAGTCACAAATTTTTCTGTGCGAAATGGGTTCGATGCCTGGAAAATGAAAAATTAAGAGTAAGATAAATGTTCGGGAATTTTGGGAATTTATCGTAAATTAAACTTGAAAGAAAAATTATATATATCCCCATTTATCCAGGGGTCAGAAAAAAAAAAAAAAATTGGTGGTTGTGCTGGCCCAGACACCAGCGCCAGCGCCAAAAATTTTGCTATTTAGGTGCTGGCGTCGGCGTCGGATTCAACCAACTTTTACCTCTGCCTTACATCTTATTTTTGGAACAAAATATCAAAATTCTACTAGAGAATAAGCACTTTCGGTGAAAGAAAATTTTTGATTTCTAAAACCGTGGTTTTTTCTTAATAGTTGAATTTACGATAAATTTCCAACATTTCCGGACATTTATCTTACTCTCAATTTTTTTATTTTCCCAAATCTCCCTCAAGTTTTTTTTTTTTTTTTCTCTTGAAGTTTTCTAAAAAATTTTTTTTCCCTAATTTTCCTGTAGTATTTTTTCAACCATGTTTTCCTCATAATCTTTAACTTTGTTTTTTTAAATGTTTTTCCTTTAGATTTCTTGACGTTTTTCTGAAATTTTTTGACCCTTATTTTACGAGTTTTTGAATTTCGGTGAATGCACCCCATAATTATTTTTAGATTTTCTGAAAAAAAGATTTGCTAAAAATTTTGGAATAAAGTAAAATTCATGCTCATGCATCAGTCGTGGCAGCAGAAAAGTCGTATTTTTCTTTTTTATGGAAAAACAGACAAATCTAGGAAAATAAAAAGTTAAGAACTCTTCGAAATTTTTTCCTGAAGATTTCTTAATTTTTCTTTTTTCAAGATTTGTCTTCGTTTTTCCGTTAAAAAAAAAAAAAATGCTGTTTATCTGCTGCCACGACTGATTCGTACTCTTAATCTACAAAGACTGAGTATGAACCCTGTGACGATCAAATTACGATCAATATTCGTATTTGGTAACCACTTTGGTTCCGTAAAAAAATTTTCCCTTTTAGTTGTTTTCGTCTTGAAGCAATAAATAAATTTTCATTTACCGTTTTTATTCCCAATTAGGGAATATTTTCCGTAGAAATAAATTTCCGGGAATCGTATCCAGGGGTCCGAAGCTTGGACATTTTAACCGATGCCGATGCTAGCATCGGCATCGAATTTTTTTCAAAGTCGAAATCGGCGTCGGCGTCGGCATCGGCATCGCGAAATTTGTTAGTGCCAGCATCGGCATCGGCATCGCGAAATTTATTAGTGCCGGCATCGTTAGCGGCATCGGCAGCGGCATCGGCAGCGGCATCGGCATCGGTGCCGGTACCAGCACTGACGTCGGAATTAAAAATTCGAGATATGTGATTTCACAATTAATTTATATTTTGAAAAAAAAAAAACGAACAAACAAATTATAGAAAACGTATAGAATGGCTCTAAAATTTTTATCTGATTAAAAAATCGGTACATTGGGTATAACAGATGCCGGCATCGGATGAGATCGATGCTTGGTGGCATCGGCATCAGCATCGGGTGGTCGATGCTGGAATCGGCATCGGCATCGGAAATAAAACAGATAAAATGGCATCGGCGCCGGCATCGGCATCGGCTTCGGACCCCTGATCGTATCATCTCTAATTAGATGTGATTGCCGTGCCTGAGGACATGAAAGCCCTGTGTTTAGCTGAAAATTTACGTCATTTGTTGTTTTAATCTAGGATTTAAAAACTGTTTTTTTTTTTTTTTTTTTTTTTTCCTTTCTTTTTTGTTCAAATTCCTTTGTCGTTTTAATTAAGCCCATTTTGGAATTTTTTTTTTTTTTTATACTTTTCAGCTAATGGGAAAGTTAGCTTTTTATCTAGACAAAGGGATCGTAGAAAAATTCTTCCTAGAAAAATTTATTAATTTTTGCTCAAGCGAAAGCGCCTACACACGGGAATTATGCGCCACTAATTTCGGAAACATGTGCGAAGGACTTGGGAGGGAAACGACGGAAAAAAAATTGGTAAATATAATTTTTATTTTTTTTTAAATTTTTAAATTTTTATGTGATTTTATAATTTTTTTGCTTTTCTACTTTCAGTTACCTGTGTTTATAGAATTATGCGGAGACCCGATTCAAACAGTTCGAATATCCTGCACTGAAAATTTTATGGCTGTTACTTGCATTTGCTCTTTAGAGACTAGGAAAAACGTTTTAGCTCCCGTATTCGCGGATTTACTCGTCGATCCATATCAATTTGTTAGAGTGCTAGCCTACAGAATCCTAGGAGCTTTCATTTGCACGTTTGCCGATCCGAGTATTTCCGGTTTGCACTGCGAGAAAAACGGGGAGATTAATTTCGTCAGCCGAGACGGATTTCAATTTAGGTAATTTTTTTTTTTTGTAGTAAATAAAAACTTGTTTTTTTTTAATGTAATTTTTCTTCCCTTTTTGGTTTCAGTTTCCGGTCTCCTAAAAGAGATGAAATATCAAATTTCATGTCATCGAGTCATCAGTTTCGAATAGCAGAAGATGATACTGGAGATTATGAAAGGGAACAAAAACCACCTTTGACTTTGTTCTTTGAGCATCAGCAAAGCGTTTACAGGGAATTTAAAATGAGGGAATCACTAAAACAAAAAGGTGAAAACAATAGCTAATCGGATTTTGAATGAATTTTGAATTTTTTAACTCCTCGGTCAGTAAAACACAATCGGTTTTTTTTTTTTTTTTTTTTTTTTTGAAAGAACTTTGTTGAAGGAAAAATTGTTAAGTACCAATTAATCGATCAGTATGGCCTTTTTAGCCTTTTTTGGGTCGTTCTCCCTTTCTTTTTTCGCCAATCGGAATATCTTTGGCTTGAGGCGGGGGTTTTAATTTTTTTTAACGGATGGCGACCCCCCAAAAAAGGTTTTGCAAACGCATTTTTTAAAAAGCTGAGTAGAAACGGTTACTAGGGGGGGTTCGAAAATCAACTTTTTTGGAATTTTAAACTCTTAGGATCGGGAAAAATTTCTTTATAGGTAGAATTTCAATCCTGAATTTTTTCAGATTTTTTGAACGGCATCTTGAGGTGTCGCATTGGCATTGAAATTCCCAAAAAGCCCATATAAGGGCCCAGAGTGAAAATTTTTTTTCGATTAACAGATCATCGATTCCTACCGGAAATGTTGCGTAGGTAGATTACGAATTTGAAGTCGAAAATTAGTTTTGGTGCACGGTTTTTGAGCCACAATCAAAAAGCCATAACAAGGTTTTCACAGCTTTTAATTCCGGCCCGCAGTTCTAAAACCGTGCACCAAAACTAATTTTCGACTTCAAGTTCGTAATCTGCGCAGGCATCAAACTAGTCACTTTTCCCCCCTACAAGTCACTTTTTTTGATAAATTGGTGGATTTTAAAAAATTTCCTGCATTAAAAAATTTCTATTCAACATTCGAAGTTGCTGAAGGAAAAGTTTCTTCACTAAAACGCCATCTTTAAAAATAATTTTACGTAAAGTTGTGAAGATTCCCTACCATTTTTCCTAAAAAAAAAAAAAAGAAAAATAAATTCCTAATCCATTTTTTCTAAAAATTTAAGTTCCTAAAATTGTTTTCCTAACTATTTTTTTTTTTTCTAATTTTAAATTTTCCTACAATTTTTTGATTTCTGAAATAAAATTTCCTAAAAAGAAAATGAAATTTCCTAAAACCCCATTTAGGGTTTTAAAAAATTAGGACAAATATTCATTTTAGGAAATTTTATTTGAGGATTAAAAAATTTTATGAAAATTCAAAATTAGGAAAAAATATGGTTTGGCTAAAAATTTTAGGAACCATAATTTTTAAGAAAAATTGATAAAAATAATAAGGAATGTAATTACTCACGTCTGATACGTTAAAAAAATTTTCAATATACTTATTTCAAGTCACTAAATTCCTTCCGGCAGGTCACTGAAAGTCACTGTTTAAACCATTTTTGGTCCCTAAAGTCACTCATTTTTCTGGGCGAAATGGATTCGATGCCTGTCTGCGCAAAATTTCTGATAGGAATCGATGGTCTTTAACGCTAAACAAAAATTTTCATTTTTGGCCTTTATTTGGGCTTTTTGGAAATTTCAAGGCCAATTTGACACCTTAAGATGCCGTTTAAAAAATCTGAAAAATTCAGGGTTGATACTCTACATATAAAGAAACTTTTCCTGATATAGGAGTTTTGAATTCCAAAAAAGTTGATTTTCGAACCACCCTAACAGTTACTTGAAATGTCGTTTATATCGCCTAATTCTAAAACATACACTCTAAAAGCCCGTTTTTAAACTGTTTTTAGGCAGTTAATTTTACGGCCGAAACAATAGGAAATAAAATTTTCGATCGTCATTTTTCCCAATTTCCCGATTTTTTAACTGAAATATAATTTATTTCCCAACTGATTAACGAATGAGATTCTAATTCATTTATTTTTTTAATCTAGTGTTAGTCGTACGTAGCGATGAAGATAATAATTCAAGCGGTGATACCAGAACAGAATCCAAAGACGAAGAATCAGGGTGCAATAATAGCGAAGATATTTCCAGCAGCAGCAGCAGCAGCATCGACGAAGACTCAGATAAGAAAGTGGACGACGCTTACAATACCTTCAGGTTTTGGCGGACTCCACTACTGGATGCGGATTTACTGAATTTGGAACCCGAACAGGATGAAATAGGAACCAATTTAAATATATTAGATGTGAGTTGTAAAGATTAAAAAAAAAAAAAAAAAAAAAATGTAAACCACTAATTATTTAATGTAATTATTATTTCTGACACTTTTGTTTTCTTCGTTATTTCAGAATGAGCTTACAAAATTATCGGACAAATTAGCCGAATGTTCTACCAAAAGTAATTTAGAAGAAATTAAAACCGAATCTGTGATATCAAGTGCATCGACTCCCGACTCAGGTTGGAATAGTGCAAGCACTACCCCTCCTAAAATTAATGTGTTCGGAGAGAGCCTTAAAGAAAACAATCTATCAGACTGTATCAGACTATTTCAGACTGTTTCAAAATCAGAATATATTTTTGGAAAACGTCCAGGTAAATTGGAAAAAAATTTTTAATAAATATTTAAAAAAAAAAAAAAATAATGTTAATTGATTTTGTTAATTTTCGATTTTTTTTTCTTTTTATAGATGGCAAAGAGGACGATCCCCTTCGAAGAGGGAATTGTGCATACATACCTAATCAGGAAATCGTTCCTCAATCACTGTTGGATTATTTCGTTTCGATGACGGAACCGTTCCAGGCTGAAAAAACAGATGAAGAAATCGCTCAACATTGTGCCTATTTTCTTCCTGCTGTAGCTCTTACTTTAGGACCTGATAATTGGATTTTCCTTAGAAAAGCTTATAAATTTTTAGCCGCTAATTTTCAGGTAAAAAGAAGTTTCAGAGCGTTAATGTTTATTAATGACAGAAGGGAATGAGTAAAAAAAAAAATAATCATTTCCATTCGGTCCGCCATTTTGAATTTAATAAAAAAAAGAAAGAAAACCGGCGACCTCAAAAACCATTTTTCGGTTGATTATAATTAACAATAATACATTAAAGTAAGAACGGTTACATAATCAGAATTGACTTAGGCGTTGTTTTGATTTGTTAATTTTTTTAGTATAATTAGCAGGGCTGTAATTTCAATTAATTTTTTATTTGGAATCGGAATCAGTGTCCTTTTTTTTTTGTAGAAATAGGAATCGGAATCTTCGGAATCGGAATCGGCACCCAAAAAAATTATTTTCGATTCAATTGACTTTAAAAACACGAAAATATTGTTATAACAGTTAATTAATTTTGGTTTAAATCAGGGGTCCGAATCCGATGCCGGTGCCGATGCTGATGCCGACCACGGTTGGCTGAAATCTCTAGTCGATGCCGACGCCGACTGGGATGCGAGGCCGGTGGCATTTTATCGGCCTCGGAATCGTTTAAAAAAAAAAAAAAATTCCGGCATCGGCGTCGCAGACTCCAAAGTCGGAATCGAAGCCGGCATCGGCGTCGCAGACTCCAAAGTCGGAATCGAAGCCGGCATCGGCGTCAAGTATTTTTGTTAAAGAAAAAAAAAATGGTTGACAGCAATAAAAAATTTTGTAGGCTATTTGAAATAACAAATTAAAAATTTGAGAAAGTTAAAAATTTTAAATTAGGAAGCAGATCCTTCGCTTTAGTTCTTCATCGAATTGGAAGTAAAAAGAAAATAAAAGGCAGAAAAATTATTTTAATTTGTTATTTAACTTTTTAAAAGTAAAAAAGTCCGTAAGTTAAGTATGAAAAGGGTCTTACTTTTAAAAAGCAGTGGGTTCCAAATTGACATTTTTTTTGGACTGTAATGACTGAAATTTTTTTTGTGTACAAATCGGAATTTTTGAAAGAATCTGCGTCATCGTCGAAAAAATTTTTTTTCCGCTAATCGGTTTCGGCATCGACATCGACATCGGTTAATTTTTTAAAAAAGGATCGGCATCGGTATCGGTATCGGTATCGGTATCGGTATCGGTATCGCACCCCTGTGACGCCGATTCCACATTATTTATATAAATCTCGATTCCGATTCCGGCACCGACCACCGATGCCGAGGCCACCAAGCATCGGTTATATCCGATGCCGGCTCCGATTCCGATTTTAGTGAAAAAATAAAAAATCTAGACGTTTTTGAAAATATTTTATGAATCATGCTGTCACCATTTTACCTAGCTGCCTTGTTACTTGTGAAATCATTCAAATCTCGACTTTTTAATTACGATCCCGGCAATGATGCCGATGCCAGCTCCAACAATTTTCTCAATGCCTGTGGCGGTGCCGATGCCGATGCTGATTTCTGATTTCAATAATTAACCGATACCGATAGCATCGGCCAAGACTTGCAAGTTTCGGACTCCTGTTTTAAATCGGAATCGGCGTCGTTAAAATATTTGTTAGTTGAAATCGGAATCGGAATAAGAATCTTAACATTTTTTTTCCACCTTTCGAAATTGGAATTGCAGCCCTCATTATTAGCAATTTTTTCTTCTCTCTCTCTTTTCCTCTAAATTTATTTACTAAACCATGACTACTTGGACTAATAGTGTATTCCCTCTTCTTTTTTTTTTTCCAGTGGAAAGTTCGGAAAACTGTGGCTTCAAGCATTTACGAATTAGCTTCAATATTAGGAGAAGACATAGCCTCTAGAGATTTAGTTCCGATATTTCGGGGCTTCCTTCGGGACTTGGACGAAGTTCGAATCGGAGCTCTGGAACACTTAGCTGATTTTTTAAAGTTTTTAAATTCGGAAACGCGTAACATGCTCCTCCCGCTCCTTCAGGACTTTTTGGATACCGACAACGATCGGAACTGGAGGTACAAGGAAGAATTGGCGGAGCAGTTGCGGTTATCCATTGTTCTATTTAGCCCAGTCGATTGTTTAAAGCATTTAGCACCAATAACAACGCGTCTTCTCTGTGATAAAGTTGCGGCTGTTAGGCAAAAGGCGATACACCTGGTGAGTGATTAATGAGAAATCTGATTTTATTTTAATTATCGGTTCTGACGCAAAGAGCGCTGCATGTCTTGCTGACGACTGAGGACAGGCAGCGCCTTTGTTTTTCAAAAATATTTTAATTTTAATTTATTTATTTATTTATTTATTTTTCAGATGTCTGATTTGATAGTGTATTTATCCGATGAAACGCATTTTCAAATCGCTCTGCTGGATCACCTGGTGGAGGATTTCGCGGAGAATTCGATTTGGCGGAAGAGACAGGTTTTTGTACTTTTGTGCTCGGAATTAGCGAGGCAAAACGTTTTGGATTGCGAAACGTTTGCGACGATGATGCTGGGACATTTGCTCAAATTAAGTACCGATTCTATACCGAACATAGGGCTGTGCGTCGCTCGTTGTTTATCCCAAGACATTATCAATAGTGGTGGGTTGGATTTATTATGCAGTATAAATTTTTTAAAATTATTTTTTTATTAAATTTTTGTTACTTTTTTTTTTTTTTAACAGGTTACATCTCTCCTGATAGCCTTCATCATAAGTCAATTACGGAAACGTTGGAATTATTAAAGGAAAACAAAGATAGTGATATACGTTTTTATGCTGGGGCTCCTGAGGAGGAAGATGAGGATAATAAATACGAATTAGAAGTAAGAAATTTTTTTAAATTTAAAAAATTATTTGACAATTTTTTTTTTAGTTTGTGCAAGACTTCTTTTTATAAGTCGCCTGTATTTTGTTGTAAATCAAAGAGGGATTTTCTTTTTCTGTAGTTATCGCCTTTACTACCGGAGACAAGGTCAACATACTTTTGGCCGGCCTACATGCCATCTGATGGATAAAAGAGCAACTACGGAAAAAGAAATTCCTAATGGTGAAGTAAAAGTTTGAGTATTTTTAAATGTCTTCCTACGAAAAATATACGTATATATTTATACGTAATTTTTAAATATATTTAAAAATATGCTTATATTTTTACGTATGAGTATACGAATACAAAATTGATAAATATACGTATATTTATAAGTAATTTTGATGTATATTTAAAAATATACATATATTTATACGTATGAGTATACTATTGCCATTGCCATTGCTTTGACTTTCGGGCGGAAACATTTTTTTGAAGTGAAACTTCTTATGGGGCTGGTCTGCGAAATGAAGTGAATTTTTCCGAAGTTTTCAAAGTTAAAATTTTAAATGTTATTTAAATTTTAATGATATTTTATTAATTTAAAATTTAATGATAAAATTTGATGGAAAAATTATCGACTATGGCAAATTGTTTGAAAAAAAATTTGAAATATTCGTCAGTTTCCGTGAAAGTAAATTCGAAGAAAAAAATTTCAAGAAAATTTTTAAATTTTGTTGGGTTTTTAGAATTTGAAGTGGTTTTAAACATTATAAAATAACGACCAACGTAATATTTAACCCCATAAGCAGTTTCACGTGTTCTTTACGCTATATGCTCATAGAGCGTATTTAATTTTTTTTTTTAATAATAATGGCGCCATTTTGGTCCACAAAACGGTTTATAGAAAATTTTAGGCCGAGAATATCCTTTACCATTTACCGGTGAAAAAATCTGATTGTAACAGTACAATTTTTTTTCCTATACTTTTTTAAAAATTATTAGATTAAGCTTCAATAGATTTTTATTTTTTTAACACCCTATACTTTGAAAATAGTTTTATAACTTCCATAAGGAACAAAGTGTCAAAGTTACGCTTTCTAAGCAGAAGGAAAAAAATTCAGCATCCGCAGCGGAAATTTCAGATTTCTAAATCTGCGATTCATTCCTAGGAATGGGGTCTTCGATAAATTTCCAAAATTTCCGGTAGCTTATCGTTGACCCAATTTTTTATGATGAAACTCGTTGACGTACAACTCCGAAATTGTTGCGGAAGCTGCTTATATGGTAGTAGAAGAAAGCTCCGTAGTTAAAATTTCGACGTCTTGCTCCAAAAAAATGGATGTAAGCAGACGATTTTTGAAGAATAGGATGTTGGAAAAGAAAACGTACCGGTGCCTTACCTAAAAATTTCTATCTGTGCATTTTTTTTCCCACCCTGCTTCTCTCTTTATCAATGATTAATCGTATTTTTTTTTTTTTTTTCAGAATCTCTCTTCTTTAGAAGCCGAATACCAAATAGCCGATAGTACAACAGAATCGACTGATCCTTCTGAATCGTTGGAAAATTCACCGATTGAGTCTGCAGCACCCACGTAGGAATTTTTTCGGTCTTCTTTTTCGTTAGGTATCAGACCTAAAAAAAAAGAAGGACGACGGTGTTTTTAATTTTTTTATATAATGTAAAATTGAATGCGTTGAACGTATGTCAATTGTTTTATTTAATTTTTTAAATTTTTTTTTTTTCTTTTTTTAAAAGCGATTTTTTGTACATGAAGTCATTCCGGGATTTTTTAAACGTGAAAAATATACTTAAAAAAAAAAAAACGACTGCCTCGTTTTTTTTTTAAATTTTGCACCTGATTAATTATATAACGATTTTGATATCATTTTTTATATAATGTATTTAGAATTTTTTTAATTGGAAAAAAATATGTGAATGCTAACGAATTCTTTTTTTCTTTTTTTTTTTTTTTTTGGAAACAGGCGAATACTAATTTCAATTTTTTGTGATTAAGCAAGTGTCAGTTTTTACTTTTATGTTTTCCGAATAGCTCCTCCAATTGTTTTTGGAGTAATTGAAGGTACTATATGCGATAAAGAGACTCAAACAGGATTTGTCCTACAGGAGTATGACAACATTAGCCAACTCGAGGGTTTTTTTTTTAAGCATAAATTGTATGACTGTGGAATGATTATACTCGTAAACTCAAGTTGGCTTCCTACGGTCTCATTTTCGTTATATTTTTCCTTGAGTTTCAAAAAAAAAAAATTTGTTAGAGAATCGGGTGTTCAAGATATATATTTTTTTTTTTATATTTGCTCTTGCCAAGTCTTTTCTTTTACGGTCTTAAATTAGAATTTTTGTATAAAATTTTTAAATGAAATTCTAATCGTGGCCTAAATATAAAATCTACAGTTTACTAAATATAAAATCTACAGTTGTATATTTTTTTTATTTATTCTTTGTAATGACATAAAAATATACATGCCTTCCTGGTCAAAATTTTGATTTTCATTATTTTCAGGCCTCCCCGTTTATTTTTTTACCATTTTTTCTTCTCTGCTTTGTTCATACCTCATTAGGTCTTCAGCCAACTTCTGATAAGCCAGCCCGCAACTAAAAAAACTAAACAAAAAGGAAAAAAGGTAACTGTATCGGTAATTCGTACAATCCCTACAGATAGGGAATTTCGGTGGTCACCCATCCAGTATCTGGCCGTTCTCAATGCTGCTTAACTTCATTGATCACGACGCCGTTAGTTGAAACGAATCACCAGTCTTACCGTCATTAAAATGTGTTTTTTGCTTCGTACCTATTTATTTCGGTTTTCAGGAACACGACAAAACAAGCACAAATTATTTCTGTGCTTGTTGTGGTTTATTCACACCTACAAGCATTAGTTATTCAGCATTACAAGGATTTGTTTTTTTCATTATTTATCATGCAGGTAAGGTAGTTGACATTTTTTTTTAAGGTTTTTTTTTTTTTTCGTCTATTTATTTATTTTTTTTCAAGCCTTTTGGAGGAGGATCAGTTCTGGAAACCAGCGTCAAGTTAGAAATGAGGCGTAGAAACTTTTTATCAACAGAAAACATGCGGTTTACACTCCGAGCGAATGGTAATTTTTCCCCATTTTGTATTTAAAACCACTTGTTAAATCGTTTTTAATGTTTTTTTTCTTATAAACATTCTTATTCTTATTCCGGTACAGGCAACAGGAGGTACCATTTCACTGTTAGTGTTAATCATGCAGCGGAAAACATAATTTGGATGTTTTATGTGCATGGAACTCGGGAAGAAAGAGTTCGGAGGAAGCTTTTTAGACATATGCTTCGCACCTGGCTTTTTATGGTGAAAGGAAGTAATTTACGAAGAATTATTTATTCGATTAACTGCTTACGCAGGTCTTTTTCTGTATTCTACTAACTGCTTCCGCAGGTCAATTTGTATTCTATTAACTGCTTGCGCAGATCAGGGACTCTTTCTTTTCTGACATGCGACAACCAACTCGTACAGTGAGGTTAAGATGACTGCATTTATAAGTTCCCGCCATCCCCGCCAGAGGGGAAAAGTGTCGGTGCGGTCACCCATCCAGAAGCTGGCCCGCATCAATGCTGCTTAACTTCATTGATAGTCAAACCGCTACATGGACACGTCACCACTCCGACCCTAATATAATCTATAGTATTGTATTCAAATGAACTTGATTTTATTAATTTTTTCCCTTATTTACCACAAGAATAATGAATATGAATATGAATAATAAAAATGAAGTCATTGTAAATAACACACAATCGAATTAAATTGAAATACACTTTGTTACGAAATAGGAAAAAAAAGGTAATTAGTTAATTTGCTCTTTATCCAAAAAAAATATAATATTAAAAAAAAAATTTTTCAAAAAAACTTTCTTTATTATACAATATTGGCTAATACGTAAATAAAAAAAAATCGTACTAAAAAGGAAAAAATAAGTCCAAATTGCAATGAATCGATTCACCGATTGGTCCGAAAACGATTTTCATATTTTCCAAGAGCTATGTTTTGAATCTGTTTATGGCTTTCTACTCGAATTTTTTTTAAAAATTTTAATTTCGTAAAATATAAAGAAAGTTGCCAGATCAGATAAAAATCTGTCCCAAATCTGGCAACTTTCTTTATATTTTACGAAATTAAAATTTTTAAAAAAAATTCGAGTAGAAAGCCATAAACAGATTCAAAACATAGCTCTTGGAAAATATGAAAATCGTTTTCGGACCAATCGGTGAATCGATTCATTGCAATTTGGACTTATTTTTTCCTTTTTAGTACGATTTTTTTTTATTTACGTATTAGCCAATATTGTATAATAAAGAAAGTTTTTTTGAAAAATTTTTTTTTTAATATTATATTTATTTTTTGCTTTTTAGTCCGATTTTGTAACATAATAATAAAGAAAGTTTTTTAAAAAAATATTTTTTTTATATAAATATTTTTTATATATATATTTTTTTTTATGACTAAAAAAGCACGATCCTGCCGAATTTTTTTTCTGGGGTTTAGTTTCAATCAACAGAAACCCTTGTTTTCGTGAAAAAGCATGGTTTCTGCATACGATAATTCATTGTTAAATTCACAATACCATTATACTGTACTAGCAAAGCGGCCAGGTCCGCGCGAAGCGACCTGTCCGCAATTGCCAGCATCCATATTCCCTTTCTATACATGGTCCGGTCTCGCTACAGGACAAATTTCTATTTGGGTCAATCTTTTAGGCTATTTACTGACAAACAAATCTTTTTCAAAAATTGGGTCCAAAAATTTTTATTTTTTAAAAAACATTTAAAAAAGAGACGGAAGCTTGGATTAGCCCTAAAACAAATTGAGCTTATACGTAAGAGTTTCTTCAAAAATTATAAAATCTGTTTCCCCGCTGCTTCTTCAAATTTTATAATTCTTAAGCTTTTTTGCATACCTTGAAACGGAAAATCTTGCAGAAAAAAAATATTCTCGCTAATGATAACAATTTTCCCCGTTTGCATAAGCTAAAGCAGTCAGAAAACCATGCTAGTTTACCTTCACCTGCTTCTTTTAAAAAAAAAAAAAAAAGTACGGCCAGGCTTGCCTCCTCCCTCCCCCCCCTCCATATTTTTATAGATTGGCAGCCCCCCTAAGCTATTAAAAAAAAAAAAAAAAAAGTTGACCGAGAATCGAACACACATCGCCAGCATGAAAAAGAAAAAAAAACAACTCACACTGGCTATCGCCCGTACTGTTGCTTGTACGGTAAACGCCAATTCATCCTTCATAGGGTGATGAGTGTACGCCGCGCGATATGCGGCTTTTCGACCGGAAAGATGCATCCGACTTTGAGCCCCTATTACTCCGTCTTTGTAATGAGTATCAAAGGAACCTAGTCAAAGGAACTAGTCAAAGGAGAGAACTAACACATTACAGCGCCTTCTAGGATTAGTCATTCATTAGTCATCTTATCATCTTTGTATTATACTTCTCATCATGTAAATATATTGTATATAAGCTATGAAGTGATATTCATTTATATCGTGAGCATCCTAAAGATCATAACATGGCGCTGCGGACTCGCGAATCATTAAGCAATGTGAGAAGTGATCAGTAATACGAAAAATACAAAACGAGGAAATGACCTCAGATACGGAAGAGGCCACCGGCGGCGCAACAGGTGCAAGCTCAACAGGAGCAAGCTCAACAGGAGCAGGTGGTGCAAGTTCATCTACCACTAACGCATCAGGACACACTCTTCAAATACCATGGCGGATGAGTGGGATTCAGTTACCGAAGCAATTTTCATTGCCCGATAATAATGAACAAGAAAAAATTTGGAAAAGATGGAAACAGCGATTTGAGGATTACATGCTGGCATCAGGAGCACATGTGCAGCCCGAAAAAGTCAAAATCGCGTTATTTCGACAATGTTTAGATGACACATGCCTAGACATTCTGGAGGCGTTTGAATATACACCCACGGAAAATAAAAATGATTACACAACAGTCCTGACGAAATTCGATAAGTATTTCACCGATAATAAAAGTGTCACCGTTGAAAGAGCATTATTCAACTCCAGAGTTCAAAAGGAAGGTGAGCAGTTGGACGTATTTATAGCTGATGTAAAGAAACTAGCATCCCAATGCGGCTTTGGGACGATGAAGGACGAATTAATCGCAGATCGAATCATGGTGGGCGTTCGAGAACGTGAACTACAAAGGAAGTTATCTAGAATCACACCGTTAACGCTTACAAAGGCAGAGAGCATTTGCAAGGAATTTATTGAAACTGAAAGACGATTAAGCAGGATCAACCCAGACAGAGAAAATCCAAACACAGATGTGCATGCAGTTCAACGGTCAAGAAGAGATCAGAGCAGACGCGGAGGACGATTTCAAAATTCCCGCTCGCAAAGTAGAGGTCGTGCATTTAGACAAAGCCGTGATCGTGGCAGGAGTGGACAGAGAAATTACAATAACAACAAAAATGGAGAAAATCAAAAACATTCGAATCAAACAGAACAATGTGGAAATTGTGGTTATCAACATCAACCCAAAAGATGTCCAGCATACGGTAAAACATGTTTATATTGCAACAAACAAAATCATTTTATCAGAAAATGTCGAATAAAATTGAGGGATGAAGGAACAAACACAAGTGTTAAAAGTGGTCATAATAAAGGAAGAATAAATCAAGTTGAAAATGTTAACAATTCAGAGGAAGAAACTTTAGTGACAGCAGACAGCATTTCAGTTCACAATGACACCGTTAATGCCAGGGATTTGAGTGTATCACCACTTTTCATAGGATCGGTTGATTGCCATGGAACCATAGGAAACACAGCTCCAAGGAAAAACACCTGGTATGAAAAGATGTTTATCTACAATGCAAATGGATACATGTGGCAGAAAATTGACACCGGAGCAGATGCAAGCATTTTAAACTATCATGACTTTCAAGCCAGTAAAGGGACACTTTTGCCAACGAACATGGAATTGATGAGTTATAATAAAACAAACATTCCGGTAGCAGGTATCTGTAGGTTAAGAGTATGCATTTTTGGTTGTGAAGATTATGAAATAACTTATGTTGTTACCACTCAAATTAATGTACCGTCTCTTATAGGTTTACCAGATATTAAGAAAATGAATCTTTTAATTAGACGAGAAGGACCATTAGCAGTTAATGAAATTCAATCGTTTAGGTTACCTGAGAAATACAACAAAGTTTTTGAAGGGCTGGGAGACATCAAGGTACCCCCAGTAAAATTTATTTTGAAACCAGATGTTCAACCTGTGGTATGTATCAACCGTAAAATACCTTTGCAATACCATGACAAGGTCAAAGAAGAATTAAATAAAATGATGAAACTAGGGGTAATAAAGAAAGTCGAGGAACCCACTGATTGGGTCAATCCAATAGTAGTAGTAAAGAAACCTGATGGATCTATCCGCATATGTTTGGATCCACAGCAGCTCAACAGAGCAATTAAACGTGAGCACTATCAGATGCCCACTTTTGAATCAATAACTGCCCGACTAGCAGGCTCAAAGTGGTTCAGTGGCTTAGACTGCAATAAAGGGTATTATCAAATTAGATTAGATGAGGAATCCAGCAAGCTGACCACCTTTCAAACCCCTTTTGGAAGGTATTGTTTCACTCGTTTACCATTTGGCTTGAATTGTTCAGCTGAGATATTTCAAAGAGTAATTCGTGAATGCTTTCAAGACATTGAAGGCCTACCTGAAAATTTTGCAGATGATCAGCTTGTTCCAGGGAAATCCCCTGAAGACCATGACCAAAGACTCTTTAAAGTTTTAGATAGAGCTTTAGAAGTTGGTGTACGATTAAATAGAAAGAAATGTTATTTTAAGGTTCAGAGAATTAAGTTTTTAGGACATACATTGTCAGCCAGTGGAATTTCGATTGATGAGGACAAAGTCAAAGCAGTCAGGGCAATGCAGATAAGAGATTCTGCAGATTTAAAAAGATTTTTAGGTATGCTAACATACCTGAGCAAATTTTTTCCTCATTTAGCTGACAAAACCGCACCTTTTAGGCCTTTAGCCAATAATAAAGTTGAATTTTATTGGCCACCAAGTTTACAGACCTTGTTTGAAGAAATCAAGATGGTTATTACTTCAGCCCCTGTATTGCAATATTTTAGACCCAACAAACCCATAATTGTTTCAGTTGACAGCTCAAGTCAAGGGTTAGGGGCAGTACTTTTACAGGACCAGGGTCCTATTGCTTATGCTTCCAAAACATTAAATGAAACACAGCAAGGGTATGCTCAAATCGAGAAGGAATGTTTAGCAATCTTATTTGGCTGCCAACGATTCAGCCAATATGTTTATGGCAAAACGTTCACAGTGGAAACAGACCATAAACCATTAGAAAATATTTTTCAAAAGCCACTTGAGAAATGTCCATTACGTCTTCAGATCATGAGGTTAAAATTACAGGGCTATGACCTCATAGTAAAGTACAAGCCAGGAAAAGAGATGTATATCGCTGACACGCTATCTCGAGATAGTCTTGTTGATGATTCGGTAGACTTAGCCGAAAATGAAATTGAGATACATCTAGTCAAGTCACTGCAAGTTAATGCCTCAGCTACCAAGTTACAACTCTTGAAAGCTGAAACTTTAAAGGATATTACGCTCCAGAAATTAAAGAAATTAATTATAGAAGGTTGGCCTAATGCCATCAAGGATGTACCTGAAGAGTGCAAACCTTACTTTACTTACAGAGAAGATCTTACTCATTTTAATGATTTAATTTTTAAAAATCAACAGGTTGTCATTCCAAAGTCGATGCGAGAGGACATATTAAATCAAATTCATTATCCTCATTTAGGTATTGAAAAATCCAAACTAAGAGCGCGCCAGTCAGTCTTTTGGCCTCTTATGAATAAGGAGATACAAGATAGAGTAGCAGCATGTCCGACATGCACCGATATGACTCGAGCTAACCAGAAAGAACCCATGGTTCTTAGTGAAATTCCTGTAAAACCGTGGCAGGATATTGCTAGCGATTTATTTCAAATTGGTTCACGTGATTTTCTTCTTATCGTAGACAAATTTTCGAAATTTCCCGAAGTCATACAGCTAACCAGCACAACAGCTCAAACAGTAATTAAGCATTTAAAAGCAGTAATGGGTCGATATGGAATTCCCGAATCATTATTTTCAGATAATGGACCTCAGTATAGGACTCCCATGCAAAATTTTGCTAACGAGTGGGGTTTTGAATTTAGAACCTCCAGTCCTCGTTACCCGCAAAGTAACGGTTTCATTGAAAAACAAGTAGGCATTATGAAAAATTTAATTAAGAAAGCGGAAGCGGATGGTAAAGATTTCCAATTAGCTTTGTTAGAGTACAGGAATACTCCATTGGATGCAAAGTTGCCTTCGCCTGCTGAACTTATGTTCAGTAGAAGCATTAAGTCATTACTACCTAGGGTAAACTCTACTAGCTCAGATAAGAAATTTACTCAAATTCATAACCAGCTAAAAGATAAACAAGCAAAGCAAGCATTTTATTATAATCGAAACGCTAGGCCACTACATGAGCTAAATCCTGGTGAAAGAGTTCGTGTAAAGCATAATAATCGATGGCTCACAGGGTATATTGTAGAAAAACATTCCCGTCGCCCACGATCTTATATCGTGCAAACAGATTTAGGAGGAAGGTATGAGCGTAATAGGCGCCACATTATCAAAGATAGGTCGAATAAACGTGACAGGCCCGTCATTTATGATGACGATGAGGAATTAGACGATAAAACAAATGTCAATGTAAATGCCGATAGAGCAGAAACTCAGCCAACATTTGAGACTGAATATGATCAGGGTTTATCAAACTTTTCTCATTCTAATCGTAGTCAAGCAAAGAAAATAGTTAAGAGTAACAGAGACAGAAAACAGGTTAAGATTAATGAACAAGCGAACATTGTTCATGAATTTCATAATTATGCAAATATTTCGCGAAGCGGCAGAATTCGTCGCCTTCCTGAACATTTGAAACGAGATTATGTGTTACAATAAGCCAAAATAAATAAACTTAGTATTTAGGAAAGGTACCTTAGTTTGTAAGTTAACATTTTTTTTTCTCAAACCATTATTTTTTTCTTAATTTTTATGTTTAATTCTATGTATTGTTTCAATTTATGTGACAATGTTTATTTCGGATTTTTTACCTAGCTTTAAGATAACGGCCGTTCAAAAAAAAAAAAAAAAAAAAAGGAGTTGTAATGAGTATCAAAGGAACCTAGTCAAAGGAACTAGTCAAAGGAGAGAACTAACACATTACAGCGCCTTCTAGGATTAGTCATTCATTAGTCATCTTATCATCTTTGTATTATACTTCTCATCATGTAAATATATTGTATATAAGCTATGAAGTGATATTCATTTATATCGTGAGCATCCTAAAGATCATAACAGTCTTTTATTACCGGATTTTAATTTTGAAAACACCGAAAATTTCTTTGGGGTTTCCTCTGTCGAATGAGGAAAAAAAAACATAGGTCGTCACTGAAAAAAAAAAGAAACGAAACGAAACCCTTACGTTTCTCTTCTTTTTTTTTTCGGCCGGAACGATGCCTCCGACTTTGAGCCCCTATTAGGCCTACTCCGTCTTTTATTATCGGATTTTAATTTTGAAAACACCGAAAATTTCTTTGGGGTTTCCTCTGTCGAATGAGTTAAAAAAAAACATGTGTCGTCACTGAAAAAAAAAAAAGTTCCATATATATATAGATAGTAAACACTTGGTGCCGAAGTCATGTGAAAATAGACGTTTGATTCCTTGCGTGTACGAAGACGAACTATACCCGAACGATAACCGAAAAGTCACGAAGTTCAGATTCGACTGAGATCGTAAAAAGACTCCGTCGCGTCATCTATTTGTAATGTATTGGGCACGCATCTTTCGAGTCTTTAAAATTCCTGACAGAGTCCGATAGCTCACAGTGAAACGTATAATAAAGAAAGTAAAAAGAAAGTAAAAAAAAGCTCAAATTAATCAATCCATGCTGATCATGCTGAGCAATTACCAACAGCTTAAATATTTCCTTTCATAGGTAACTATTCCGGTTACGTAAACTCAAGTTGGCTTCCTACGGTCTCACTTTCGTTATATTTTTCCTTGAGTTTCAAAAAAAAAAATTTATGTTAGAGAATCGGGTGTTCAAGAAATATATATATTTTTTTATATTAGCTCTTGCCAAGTCTTTTCTTTTACGGTCTTAAATTAGAATTTTTGTATAAAATTTTTAAATGAAATTCTAATCGTGGCCTAAATATAAAATCTACAGTTTACTAAATATAAAATCTACAATTGTATATTTTTTTTATTTATTCTTTGTAATTACATAAAAATATACATGCCTTCCTGGTCAAAATTTTGATTTTCAGTATTTTCAGGCCTCCCCATTTATTTTTTTTACCATTTTTTCTTCTCTGCTTTGTTCATACCTCAATAGGTCTTCAGCCAAATTCTGATAAGCCAGCCCGCAACTAAAAAAACTAACAAAAAAGAAAAAAAGGTGACTGTATCTACAAAAAGAAAAAAAGGTGTAGGTAATTCGTACAATCCCTACAGATAGGGAGTTTCGGTGGTCACCCATCCAGTATCTGGCCGTTCTCAATGAAAATGTGTTTTTTGCTTCCTACCTGTTATTTCGGTTTTCAGGAACACGACAAAACAAGCACAAATTATTTCTGTGCTTGTTGTGGTTTATAGTTAAATTTTTTCATTACCGGTATTTATCATGCAGGTAAGGTAGTTGAAATTTTTTTTTAAGTTTTTTTTTTTTTTCGTTTTTATTTATTTTTTTTCAAGTCTGTTGGAGGAGGATCAACAACCCTGGAACAGAGTGTGAAATTAGAAATGAGGAGGAGGAACTACGTATTCACAGAAAATATGCTTTGCTTTTAGGGGGAGGAGTAGCGACCGTTCAAGAAACAAATGTCCTATCTGTCCTGAGGCAGAGGAATTACAACATCAACTCGAATCTTAGGAGCAGAATCAGGAGTAACGGTAATTTTTTTTTTCTTTTTCTTTTTTGATCATTTTTAATGTTTTTTTTATTTTTAGGAACAACAAGATTTTACATTACGATGACTCTTCACGATCCTGCTTTGCTTCGCACCTGGCTTTTTATGGTTAAGGGAAGTAATTTACGAAGAATTAAAATATTCGATTAACTGCTTACGCAGGTCTTTTTCTGTATTCTACTAACTGCTTCCGCAGGTCAATTTGTATTCTATTAACTGCTTGCGCAGATCAGGGACTCTTTCTTTTCTGACATGCGACAACCAACTCGTACAGTGAGGTTAAGATGACTGCATTTATAAGTTCCCGCCATCCCCGCCAGAGGGGAAGAGTGTCGGTGCGGTCACCCATCCAGAAGCTGGCCCGCATCAATGCTGCTTAACTTCATTGATATAGTCAAACCGCTACATGGACACGTCACCACTCGGACCCCTACGAAGAATTAAAAAAAAAAAAAAACTTTTTCTCAGAGTTGCCAGGAGACTTGAGATAGTTAATGCAAGCTGATGAAGCTACTTTTTTTTAATAAACCATTCAGAGGTTAATATAAACTATCGTATTGTATTCAAATGAACTTGATTTTATTAATTTTTTCCCTTATTTACCACAAGAATAATGAATATGAATAATAGAAATGAAGTCATTGTAAATAACACACAATCGAATTAAATTGAAATACACTTTGTTACGAAATAGGAAAAAAATTGGTTAATTTGCTCTTTATGTAAAAAAAAAAAAAGCTCAAACTTTTTAAATCAATCCATGCTGATCATGCTGAGCAATTACCAACAGCTTAACTATTGTCTTTCATAGGTAACTATTCAACAATATTTAGAGCTTTATTACATATTTCCTACATAATTAAACTTATTTCTTAAGTCATTTTGACTATAATTGTTTATCTTCTTGAAGTTTTACAATGCTCCTAAGCTTAGGAGTGTAGTACGCGAATAGTCGCGAATAGACTTTTCTCCATGTTGGAGCCAATTTCAACAATTTGGCAGTCCAAGAGTGTGCTCCAGCATGCAATTCTTTCTTGTTTTTTAGCACTGGAAAAAAAAAAGCAATATTAACAATTGAAAATTTTGAAATGTTAAAAAATAGCCTATTAAGAGTGCGCATCATCGGGGCAGCAGACAAATCGTATTTTTCGATTTGAAGGAAGACGAAGACGAATCTTGAGAATCATAAAGCTAGCGCATATTTAGATTAAAATTCCGAATATGCGCTAGCTTTTTGATTCTCAAGATTCGTCTTCGTTTTCCCTGAAATCGAAAAATGCGATTTGTCTGCTGCCACGATGATGCGTACTCTTAACGATCCTTGTAATTATTGAAAAGTTGGTAACACGCGGCAAACGCAGGGTTTTTCGCGTTTTTGTGTTTGCAACCACTGTAAATCGAATGGCTGTGCGATGCTGTACATTGAAGGTTTTTTTGTATTGATCATTGTGAATTTTTTTTAAAAAACCGATATTTTTTTTATAGTTTGAACGCTGCAGTCAATTTAAAAAACATAAATGCAGGCACAGCAGCAATCACAACATCATTTAGGAACCGCGAATGTGATCCTTAAAATGAACGATATCCAGCTTTCATCGGCTGGTAAGTAATTCAAAGAAAATTGAAGTATGCTCGTCTAATTTTAGCATCCCGTTTCTCAGTTCAATGAAACAAATAGAAAATGAAAATTTTACCATTGCTTCCTTTGTCGCATCGGTTCTTTTTCCGTTTTAAACCCTTAATTTGGTTTAGTTTTGCGAAATAGAATAATTTTCGGCGTAAATTTATTCAAGAATGAGTCATAAACGTGAAAATATTTATTTTAATTAGGCCTTGCAAGGAGAATTACTTTTATTTATGCTTTGCGTTTTTTTACTTGTTTATAAAGGGTTATTAGACTTGGCTCATCGGGAATACCAAGCTGGTGAATATGAAAACGCAGAAAGGCATTGTATGCAATTGTGGAGGCAAGAGACAAATAATACAGGGGTTCTCCTGCTTCTATCATCAATTCATTTTCAGTGTCGTAGGTTAGATAAGTAAGTATGAATAAAACTGCATAACAGAATAATTTTTTTCGTCACTGATTTTTAAAATGATGAATAAATTTCATTTTTGTCTTCAGATCTGCACATTTCAGTACTTTAGCCATCAAACAAAATCCGTTATTAGCAGAAGCATATAGCAATTTGGGGAATGTGTACAAAGAAAGGGGACAACTACAAGAAGCTTTGGAAAATTACAGACATGCAGTAAGACTGAAACCTGATTTTATAGATGGTTATATTAATTTAGCAGCTGCATTAGTTGCTGCCGGGGATATGGAACAAGCTGTTCAAGCTTATGTTACAGCATTACAGTATAATCCAGTAAGCGATAATTTTTTTTTATGGATGATTGAACTGGAAAGTTCTTTTTATTTCATAATGTGTGTTTGTTTTTCAGGATTTATATTGTGTAAGAAGTGACCTTGGAAATCTTTTGAAAGCATTAGGAAGATTAGATGAAGCAAAAGTGAGTACAATATTTTCATTGGGGTGAGAAAAAAGAATGAAAAAAATATGAATATGAATAATTGCTGTTTTTTAAAGGGAATGAGTCAAGCGCTTGCATCATGCCGTATCTCATGCTCAAAATTTCTGTTCGAAAAAAAAAAAAAAATAAGGATGTCTGCCTGTTTAAAAAATAATTGGATTCAGATTTAGAATGTTTTCCATTTGTAATTAGTTTAAACTTTTCATAGTTCTCAGAGAAAGAATTAGAGGCAGAAAAAATTGTGAATTAAATTGATGGACATCCTTTGTATTATAATGCGTTTCTATGCTGTTAAAAAAAGTTCAGTCTGTTGTAAATAAAATTGTAATTGACGCTTCTTTGAAAGTTTTATTTACAATGGCGGATCTTAAAGCGTAAAATATTAGCTATTTTTTTTTTTTTTTTATTGCCAAATTATGAACAAAAAAAAAAAGCGCTTGTTTTAGAGAAAAAGATAAATTTATATAATTTATTTTTATTTTTTCAGTTATATAAAACTGTTAAATGCGGATGCGGATAACGGAATTTTCGTCATTTTTCACCGTTTTTGATTTCATTTTTTTAAAAAAAGTTATTATTTTTTTAAACTGGTTGAAAAAAATCTTAACATTGACCTTTCTGGTATTCCAACTTTCTTTGTTTTTTTTTTTTTTTTTTTTTTTCGCAAGATGTTTTTGAGGAAAAAAGAAAGTTTGAGTATCAGGAATTTGAAAATCAATGTTCAGATTTGATTTAGGAAACGAGAACATTTTTCAGTAGAACAATTTACTAAATGAATATGATTTATGTTGTAATCAAGTTGGTCAGGTGGTCATGCAGTGCGGCGTGATTGGTTGTCTGTGGGTCACTATGGTTCCAGGTAATGTAGCCCCTTGGTCAGTTTCCTATTTTTTTTTTAGGCCTATTTATTTTCAGTTTTTTTATTTTATTTTTATTTTATTTTCATTTTTTTTTTTTAAATACCGGAAACTGGCTTTTAAAAAAATATTGTGTTTTTTAGGTTATGAAGATTTTTTTTTAAATTTTTAAGTTGGAAAAAAGATTTAATGGTGTCAAAGTGCCCATTCGACAAAATGTAGTTTTTTTAAAAAAAATTTTTTTGCGAATTCACATTATGCCGTAGTGGTGTCGTTTAAAGTAAAAAATTGTGATGCAATTAAAGCTGTTAAAAGGACAGCCACGGCATAAGACGCGCTTCTGCGTGCGCTTAGTGCGAATTAAGATGAAGAAATAATTTTTTTGGTGAAGATGGATGCAATTTATAATTATTAAATGATTTTTTTTTTTTTTAAAACTGAAAATGCAGATTTTTTAAGTTTTATTTTTGAAAAGTTATTTCTTGATCTTAAGCGATTAAAGCCTGTATAATTTAAAGTTTTCATTTGTAATCTTGCTTTTTGGGCCGGGTAAATTAATTTTTTTTTTTTTAAGTTTTTTTCTGCTTATAGCGTTTTTGAAATTTTACAGTTCAAACGTACAAAAATGTAATTAGGAAAAATATGTACTAAGAATTGGTTGCTTAAAAAGAGGAGATCCAACAAAGAAAGTTGAAGATTAATTTTTTTGGAAATAAAATTGTTTTGGATCCCTTGCAGCAGCGACTTCTTAGTTTAAATCTGTTGTAGTTTTTCTTAATTTAATTTAAAATCAAAGTTCCTTGTTTTTATTTATTTTTTTTTTTAATTCAGGCTTTTAATGATATATTATTGTATTTTTAAATGAATAAAATTTTAAAAAAAACAGGCTAAAATCGCGCTTTTGGCAAAATAAGAATCATTTTACAGTTATTTTTTTTAAAAAATAGTAGCAGGTTGTTTGAGAAAAGTAGCCGTTCATTTTATCATGTGTCAGACAAGGATGTTTGGGATTAACGAGTCCGTTTCCTATCAAAGAATTTGAACTTAATGGATAAAGTAGTTTAAGGGATTATAGAGGAAGCTTCAGTGAATAATTTTAAAAAAACATTTTGTTGTCGAAAAACTTTGATTTGAGTTTGTATTTACTTGACAAAGTTAAAACTTGCACTAAAAATACAAAAAAAAAAAAAAAAAAAAAAAAATTTAGGTATCTAACGAACTCGTTTGGCTTCTCCTTGTATTATTGGTGCAAGTTTCAACTTGTTTCAAGTAAATGCAAACCCGGAAAAGAAAAGTTTTTCGACCCTAAATTTTTCTGAAATTATTTTCCGGTCGCACATATATTTCAGACAAGTTGAAACTTGCATTAAAACTTCCAGGATACTCCGAAAGAACTCGTTGGATACCTAAAATCCTTGGATATTGTTCGGCATTAAATATGCATTAAATATGAGGAAGGGGGGACTAAGCTTTCTCACAGGGTGGCTGAGGCCTCCTTAGGCCCCTATGGGCACTTTTTGGCCCCCTTTGACCCCCGGCTAGGAGACACATTTTTTTCCAGAAATTTCTTCTTTTCAATTTCAACTCAACTATTTATTGTAGAAAATTGTTTTTTATTTTATTTTATGTTTTTATATTTTTTCCCCAGGAGAATTTTTTTTTTGCAAAATTTTTAATCTAGATTTTTTGACGTAGGACTACGTCTTGGGGGTCAATATGGAAGAAAATGTTTGTGGGATGTCTGTAACCGTCCATTTAGGCACAATAAATTTCGACTAATATTTAAATTTTTGTAAAAAATAATACTTTCATTACAAGCAATTTTTGTTTTTTTAGAAACGCTCTTGTATTTTACATTTAAAACTAAACTTAATGAAAAAATCCAAGATTTTATTTGTTTTTTAATAGGAGGTTTTTATAGTAAAACTTTTTAAAAAATATTTTAAAAAAATCAAAATATAAAATTTACAAGAAATTTTCTAAGTTAATGCTTTCGTGTATGCAGTCGAACTTTAAAATAAGATTTTATGTTTTAATTTAAATTTACAGAAATTTTCAAAAATTTATAAGAAATTTAATTTAAAATTTTGACTAATATTTTTTAACTTTTGACCTTTTTTATCAAAAATGTTAGTTTTTTTAACGTCGAGATGTATCCCAAGACGTAGTCCTACGCAGAGTTATACGGCTATGCCTTCATAGCCTGATTTATTTTTTTTCCCCAAGAAATCTTCCAATTTTTGAAATGACAGCTGAAAATTTTTTTGAATTTAAAAGAAATTTGGGAATGCACGTCTTTGTAGAGGGAAACGCTTTTTTTGAAATAAAATCAAAACCCATAAAATACCAGGACCGTTTTTCCTACTATCGACTTGTCTCTTCTGCTTGATAAAATGATCGGTAAATGTGACGGAGGACTTTAAAAACTTTTTTTCAGTCTACATCAGTTGCTGACTTCTATATTTTTACAAAAAATGCGGTTTCCGGGAAAACCCGTTTGAAATTTGTATAATTTTAAAAATTTTTTTAAAAAAAAAATGGATTTTCAATTTTTTTTTTTTTAATTTTTTGATTTAATTGTGCTGAGTGTGTAAAACAAGAATCTGTAAGCTGAACATATAAATTAGACATTGAAGAAAAACTGAAGATCATTTTTCGATTTTTTTAAAAAGTATTTTTAAAAAAATTACTTCAAATTTTTAAAAGCTAAAAAAAAAAAAATTAATTTTTTTAAGAAAATTCCATTCGGTGCTATGGAATGGCGTCAGCAACAGATCTAAATATCAATCTTAATTTTGACTTGTAAAATGTTTCATCGTTTTCGGCTTTAGGGCGTAACTTATTTCTTTAGTTTTTTTTTTTTTTTTTTTTTTTTTTTAAATTTAATTTCTAGTCGGATGGAGACTACGGCACTAATTGCGCTTGGCGAATTTGCGTTTCAGCGATTAGCGAATTTAAAAAAAAATTGAAATGAATTTTTTTGAAAAATTAATAACTCGTTTTTTCTTTTTTTTTTTTCTTTTTATTCTTATTTTCATCTAGGCTTGCTATTTAAAAGCGATCGAAACTTATTCAGATTTCGCGGTCGCTTGGAGTAATTTAGGATGCGTTTTCAACGCGACAGGAGAAATTTGGTTAGCCATTCATCATTTCGAAAAAGCAGTCGCTCTCGATCCCAATTTCCTAGATGCTTACATTAATCTTGGGAATGTCCTTAAGGAAGCGAGGATTTTCGATAGGTAATTATTTAAAAAAAAAAAAAAAAAGATTCACGGTCAGGTCAGTTATGACATTTTCACAACATCTGTTTCACTTTTTTTTTTTTTTTTTTTGTCGATTAAGTTTGGTCAATTGCCAGAATTGTCGCGTAAACTGGTTTATTTCGAATTTGAAAAAGTTTTTTTAATTTTTGCGGTTTTTAATTGGAGGGTTTCGACGATAAGCTAATTATTTGACCGATTTTTCATATTTAAATTAAATCCTTTTTATGTCCTTCGTCTTTGAAAGACGTTAAACAGATATGTGGCATTTAATCTTGTAGTAAGTTTTTTGTAAATGTCTTTTTTTTTTCTTTTGATCGGTGAAGGAAATGAAAATTTTTTTTTTTTGAGGAATAACCGTCGCCTACAAGTTTTAACCGGAAATGATGATCTAGTTTAAGAGGGATCTCTCGTATTTTTTGAAAAAAAAAAAAAAAAATTATTTATTTATATATTTTTTTTCTCACAATTGACACGGTTTTGGTTATGATCGGTCATGTGTTGTTATCAATGCGTTGTGATTTACACGTCTAAAGTTATCGAATTAAATGATAGATTTTATTATAAAAAATCAGGTTCTTCGTACAGGTTCATTGGATACGTGAAAAAGCTTATCAAAAGGTGATTTTTATTTTTATTTTTGAAGAAAACGTTCTCGGGCAGTTTTTCAGTTTGGGAATTTAAATCAGTTATTGAAAGTCGGAAATACTAATTAGTCTTTTTTTTTTTTTTTTTTTGGCAATATTTCCTCGTTACTGAAGTGTTAATATTTTTAAATTATTGACTGGCGACAAAAATATTCGTTTTGTGTTTGAAAACGTATAAATTTGTAAGTCTTCAAAAAAAATTTTGATGAAAAAGCGCTAATAAAAAATTAACTGTATCTTGTCTCAATTTTGCGGATTAGTTTCGACAGTAAAATTAGTCCTGGATGTAGATAAAAACGGTTTAAAGTTGCGATTACAATTTTTTTTTTAGATTTTTTAGGGAAGTCTTGCTGTTAGAAATCTGGAAAAGTTTCCCGAATTCGTGCCCTTTTTATCGGTCCCTCGGATACACTTAATTAGTTTTGTTCCTCCTGAAGCCCTAAAAAACTGAATTCGGGGTTTTCAGCTTGTGGCTTCTTGAACAACTTATTTTTTTGTGGATAATTTTGGCGGAGGGGTTTTTTTTAAGGTATAGGCATTAGGGTGAATTGAAACTGACGATTTTTGGAATTTGAAAAGTCCTGAGAGTGGAATGGGTGCCTTTTGGCATCAGTATTAACGCTAATTTTTTTCAGATTTTTTGAAGGTCACCTTGAGGTCGCGCAATGACTTTGAAATTTTTGAAAATCCCATATAAGTATGCAAAAAATAAGGATCTTTTTTTTTTTTTTTTTTTTTTTTTTTTTTTTTTTTTTTTGCTGAAAGACATATTATTTTCTATCGGAAATTTCGCATAGATTACAAATATGAAGTTCAAAATTCATTTTTGTGTACGATTTTAAGCTAAGGGAGAAAAAAAGTATAAAGGATTTCTGTGTTGGTAATTTGAGCCGCCGATTCCGAATCTGAAGTCAAAATTCTGAAAAAACTAAAATCCAATATGGTGGAGTCCTTTTATTTTTAATAATTTCTTTTTTTTCCGCCATATTGGATTTTCCGAGTGGAATTCGATCATTCCGACGGCAGATTTGAAATCAGCGGAGTCGAAAACGTACAGAAAGTCGTTTTCCCGATCATTTTACGGAAGGAAGGAAACAAATTCTGTGCTTTTTTTTGTCTTGCATGTATGCGTTGCGGGTTGCATATCTCGAAAATTGGTAGGCGTCTTTTATGGGGTTTAACGCATAGTGCGGGCCCCTAATGCGTTGTAGGTTAACTTTAAGTGCGAAATCATGGAAATAAAAAACATTTGGGAAATTTTCTTCAATTTTCCGGGAAAATTTTCCGAAATTTGGCAATTGAAGGGTTCGAAAACGAATAACTCGAATCCAATTTGCAATTTTTTTCACCGAATTTTTTTTTTTGCATCACGAACTCCAATATCGTTCAAAGCAATTGAAATTTCCGGGAATTCGGTTTTTTGGGAAATCTGGACCATCATTTTCCTGGGATTTTGGGATCTCGGAATACTGGCCTCTGCATCTGAATCACTTAACCCGAAAAATGTATAGTAGGGTTTCCCTTATTTTGGCAATTTTCGAATTTCAAATCGCTTACACCCAAAAAATGGTTCTCCTTGGTGTACTGATAAACCCGAATTTTTTTAAAATGTTTTACTCGACAGAAAAGCGTGGCGACTTGAGCTTAAGTTCCGAAAATTGCCATAAGAGAAAAAAAATCGACAATGCTTTTTTTCGCGAATAAATTTGGTTTCTTATCGGAAATATTCCGTAGATTACGAATCTGAAGACCGTTTTTTTATATCTGGTCCGGTTTTTGAGCTAAAAGCCGAAATATGGTAAAAAAACGTGGTAAAGTGACAAAACAAACCAAGTCATCAGTTCCACTCGTATTTTGGTCTCCAGATCAAAAATTGGACCAGATATAAAAAAAAAACGGACTTCAAATTCGTGAACTACCGCAAATTTCCGATAAAAAAATCACATTTTTTCGAAAAAAAAAAATTGTCGATTTTTTTTCTCTTATGGCAATTTTCGGAACTTTAAACTCAAGTCGTCACGCTTTCGCGTCGAGTAAAAAATTTAAAAAAAATTTGGGTTTATCAGTACGCCAAGGAGAACCATTTTTGGGGGAAAGCGATTTGAAATTCGAAAATTGCCAAAACGAGGGATACCCTAAGTATAGCGAGCTTTTGATCGTAATTCCAAACAGTTTTATTACGAAGAAATACTCTACCCTTGGAGTTTAAAGAAAATTCTGTACAAAAGGAAATAATGCCTAATTTTCTCTCACAAAAAAACAAACAAGAAAAAAAAAAAAAAAACGATCTCTTCTTTGGCAAGATTTATTACTGCGTTTAAAATTTCGAATATCCTCACATCGATAACAGACCATATTATTTTAAGCGTAGAGTATGGTCGTTATATTTTGCATAAAACTTACAACATGTGCGACATGTCAAACCAGTACATCTGCTGTCTTTTGCTTATTTAAAAAAAAAAAGAAAAACTTTAATTTTAGATCTTATTTCATTTCGCATTAAAATAAGACCGTGATTAATGAAAGACGTAAAACAATGCAGATGGTGTGACCCGTCATAAATAAATTAATCGAACTCTACATTAATTTTTTTTCCCCCCAAAAATTTTACTAAATTCTAATTTTTTTTCCGACTGTTAATTTTCAGAGCTGTCGCTGCTTACCTTCGCGCTTTGAACCTGAGTCCGAACAATGCCGTCGTCCACGGGAACCTCGCTTGCGTCTACTACGAGCAGGGCCTCATCGACCTCGCCATTGACACCTACAGGAGAGCCATCGAACTCCAGCCGAATTTCCCGGACGCCTATTGCAATTTGGCCAACGCACTTAAGGAGAAAGGTCAAGTTTTGGACGCGGAGGAATGCTACAACACCGCCCTTCGGCTTTGCCCGACGCATGCCGATTCCCTCAATAACCTAGCTAACATCAAAAGGGAACAGGGATTCGTGGAAGAGGCGACAAGGTTGTACTTGAAGGCGTTGGAGGTTTTCCCGGAATTCGCTGCGGCACATTCGAATTTGGCCTCCGTTTTGCAGCAGCAGGGGAAATTGACGGACGCTTTGATGCATTATAAAGAAGCTATAAGGTTCGTTTTGGCTGTAGTGATGGTTTTTGATGTGTAAATATATACGGTAAATGTATCGTATATATATACGCTTTTGTATATATATATACGGTAAATGTATCGTGTATATATATACAGGCGCTTTTGTGTAAATGTACGGTAAATATAACGTATATACATGCGCTTTTGTGTATATTTTGTAAAAATATACGCGCTTTTGTTAATATATATACGGTAAATTTATTGTATATTTATACGTGCTTGTGTATAAATATACGATTCGTAAAAATTTTGCATGGGAGATCATGAAAAAAATTTGTTTGCCGAATAATTATACTGTATTTATATACACAGGAATAAATATACAGAAAAATAAATATACCGTATATTTATACCGTTTTAAAGGGAAAGAAATTAATTTTTTTTTTTTTTAATTTTAAAGGATTCAGCCGACTTTCGCAGACGCCTACAGCAACATGGGCAACACCCTCAAGGAGATGCAGGACATTCAAGGAGCGCTCCAGTGCTACACGAGAGCCATACAAATCAATCCAGGTTTCGCCGATGCCCACAGCAATTTGGCCTCCATACACAAAGACTCCGGGAACACCCCCGAGGCCATTCAGTCCTACAGGACCGCTTTGAAATTGAAACCGGATTTCCCGGACGCCTATTGCAATTTGGCTCATTGCTTGCAAATCGTTTGCGATTGGACGGACTACGAAGCGAGGATGAAGAAATTAGTGAGCATCGTCGCCGAGCAGCTGGAGAAAAATCGTTTGCCGTCTGTTCATCCGCATCATTCCATGTTGTATCCGTTGTCCCATGAGTTTCGAAAAGCCATCGCTGCCAGGCATGCTAATTTATGTATCGAAAAAGTGAGGAAACTTTTTAGAAAAAGAAATCTTTTTTTTTTTTTTGAAAATTTGAATTAAGTTACGTTAAATTTTTTTTTTCCAGATACACGTACTTCATAAACCTCCGTACAAATTCAGTAAAGAGTCGGGTCCTCGACTCAAAATCGGTTACGTATCCAGCGATTTCGGGAATCATCCTACTTCTCATTTAATGCAGTCTATCCCGGGATTGCATGAAAAATCAAGGGTCGAAGTTTATTGCTACGCCCTTAGCCCGGATGATGGAACTACTTTTAGAGCTAAAATTGCCAGGGAGGCCCATCATTTCATTGATTTGTCACAGGTATTTTTTAAGACGAATTGTTTTTTTTTTTTTTTTTTTTTTTTTTTTTAGAAAAAAAAATGTTATTTACCTGATTTTTGATTAAAAATTTTTATTGTGGGAAATGAACTTAACATACAAAATTAGTGTTACTAATTTAATGTTATTTTTATTTTTAGATTCCTTGCAATGGTAAAGCCGCCGACAGAATACACTCCGATGGAATTCAAATTTTGGTGAACATGAACGGATACACGAAAGGAGCCAGAAACGAAATTTTCGCCCTTCGGCCCGCTCCGGTTCAAGTGATGTGGCTGGGATATCCCGGGACTTCCGGAGCCTCTTTCATGGATTATTTGATAACCGACGTTGTGACATCACCTTTGGAATTAGCCAATCAATACAGCGAAAAATTAGCGTATATGCCTCATACTTACTTCATCGGGGATCACAAGCAAATGTTTCCCCATTTGAAAGCCAGAGTCATCGTAGCTGACAAAGTAAATATTTTTTTGCTGTTTAACCGGCCTCTTCTTAATTTTTTTTTATTTTAAATCTCTTTCTTTTTGTTTTTAGAACACATCGAAAAAAGATCTCGCAGATAACGTAGCAGTTATAAACGCAACCGATTTATCCCCCATCATGGAAAATACGGACATCAAGGAAATTCGGGAATTGGTCGCACCTGATAACGAACAGAAATTGGAGATTTCTCTTAAAGTCGCGGAATTACCGACTACTACTCCGATTGAAGTGAGTTTCCTGATTGATTTTTTAAAATCATCAATATCAGAATTTTATGCAAAAATTTTCCGATGAAAATCCAAATTGGTGGAATTATTTTAGGACCGGACCCTTGCCTGGTCAATGCATCGGTATTAAAGAATCATAATTTCGTTATAATTGACTGCAATAAACTGAAGCTTGACTAGAGATTGCTCCCGGGAATCCCAGGAGGGTAATAGATTTTTTCCCTAAAAAAATTTCCCGGGAACTTTTTTTTTTAATTGTTGGAAATCCCGCTTCCAGGAAATGGAATTTTTCTAATTTTCTAGAATTCTCGATTTCCGGGAATTTTTTTTCCCGGGAACGGAAATAATTATGAATTTTATCAACTTTTTGACCGTTTATCATGTAAAATTTCAATATTTAAAAAAAAATTTATAAAATTTTTGAACATAATTTTTATTTTTCTCTAAAACGGTGCTTTTTAAACAACACGAAGAAATTTATTTTGACATGGTTCCGCATATTACCGAACTTGAATCCCAAAAATTAAACAGGTTTATTTTTTTTTTTTTTCTCGTGCTCCAAATAAATTCCCGGCTTTCGAGGGATTCCCGGGAATGTAAATATAAATTTCTTGATTCTCAAGAAATGGAAAAGCTAACCAAAACGGGAATTCCCGTTCCCGGGATTAATTTTTTTTTTAAAAGCTGGAATTCCCGATATCCGGGACTGAAACATGTCGGGAATAGGATATCTCTAAACTTGACCTACTTATGTATTTTGGAGCTCTGATGAAGGCAGAAGTTTGGCAAAATTAAAATTTAAAAAGGGCAGAGCAATTTTTTTTAAAAATATTTTTATCACGCAGTGCGGAACAATTAAATTGTTGGGTTAGGTTAGGTTAGGTTAGGTTAGGTTAGGTTAGGTTAGGTTAGGTTAGGTTAGGTTAGGTTTGGTTAGGTTAGGTTAGGTTAGGTTAGGTTAGGTTAGGTTAGGTTAGGATAGGATAGGATAGGATAGGGTAGGGTAGGGTAGGGTAGGGTAAATTTTGATGGGCGTAGTTCTACACAACCTCGAAGTATTAAAGTTTTTTAAGAACATCCAGATTTAATGCAGAATGCCGAGCAATATCTAAGGATTTCAGGGCTCTTTCAGAGTATTCTGGAAGTTTTGGTGCAAGTTTCAGCTTGTCTGAAAAATTTTGGGCGGCCGATTTAGGGGTTTGGTTCGGTTTTCCGCAGTGTGGAAAATTTATTTTTCCGCACTAGTGCGTTTTTGAAATTCCTTTTCTACGCTGCCCTTTGTGATGAAAAATAGCTTAGAACACTAGAACTGCAAAAAAATTACCCGTTAAGATCTTTTTAAATCCTTCGCCTTCGGCTCGGGTTTCAAAATCTGCGCGACAGCCAATTTTGTTTTTTTCAGCTCTTGTGTCGTAATATATTATTTCACAATTTTATCAACACCAAGAGCAAAAAAAATTATTGAAAAATTTTTCAATTTTGTCAACCCTTCAAAAAATGGTACCCAATCATCCCGCTCCCCCCTCTTTTGCACCTCCCCTTCAGTACGCCACTGTTTTTAGGGGAATTTATGCTTAAGCCTTTTTGCAAAGAACGTGTATTGTTTTCCAAAAAATATCTCCATTCCACTCTGAGTTTGTTTCTTTCAACCCACACGCTATTGGATTCATTAATTAATTTTTTTTTTTTGTCATTTCAGACCATGATTGCTTCCGGTCAAATACAAACATCCGTAAACGGTATCGTCGTTCAAAACGGATTAGCCACAAATCAAACGAATAACAAAGCAGCTACCGGGGAAGAAGTGCCCCAAAGCATCGTAATCACGACGCGTCAACAATACGGATTGCCGGACGATGCTGTCGTCTATTGTAATTTTAATCAGTTATATAAAATCGATCCCATGACCCTGCAAATGTGGATAAATGTAAGTTCGTCACGGATTTTTTTTTTAACCTCCAAATCATAAGCGCCGTTTTTTTTTTTTTTTTTTTTTTTTTTTGTTCTCAGATTTTGAAACACGTTCCAAACGCAGTTTTGTGGTTGTTGAGATTCCCCGCTGTCGGGGAATCCAATATCCATGCGACCGCCCAGCAATTAGGAGTCAGTCCCGGAAGGATTTTGTTTAGCAATGTGGCCGCTAAGGAGGAACACGTTCGAAGGGGCCAACTTGCGGACGTTTGTTTGGATACTCCCCTTTGCAACGGGCACACGACGAGTATGGATGTTTTATGGACAGGGACCCCTGTCGTTACGTTACCCGGTAGGTTTTCTTTTTACAGTTTTGGGTTTCTTTGGATTTTTATTCAGTAAACAATTTATTGAAATTTAGGAAATGAATTAGGAAAACAAATTGAGCATTGGGTCACATGGAAGGTAATACGCGGGCATGCGTTGACAATTTTGACTCCCTCCCTCTTGATTACGTAAGATTTCTGTCCTGAATCCCTTTTTAAATGAATTGTTGGTCGCTTAGCGAGAATTTATTAACACCTTTTCCTCATTTTCTTCCCACTCCATTGACGGGGAAATATATGTGCAATTTATTTCTACAAAATTATACGTATACAGTATTTTATAAAAAGTATTTGTACAGGCATTGTACACAGCATACTTACGCAATATATTTATACGGTACATTTATGCAGTATATATATACGGCATACCCAAAGTATATCTGTGCAGTACATATACTGCATGTATAAATATATTGTATAATCTTAGCTATGAAATGCTAAGTAAATATGCAGTATAAATACACTGCATACTATAGCTTGTATAAATATACTGTATACTTACGGATTAAGTGTACTGTGACTTTATGAATATACGTATAATCATAAAGTACAGTATATTTATACAATATTTTTTCGTAACACAATTATACAGTATATTTATACACTGTATATTTTAACAGTATACTTATACAAGCTATTTATGCAGTACGTCTATGCAGTATATTTACACAGACCATTGTTCAGTTTTGTCAGTATATTTATACAGTGAATTTATGCAGCATACTTATATGCAGTATATTTACACCGTATAGTTATAAGATATATCTATACAGTATATTTGTACTCTGCATTCACGCATATATTTATACATGCTATTTATACACGCCTATACTGTATATTTACTTAGCATTTCATAGCATGATTATACAGTATATTTATACATGCAGTATATATTTATTATTTATGCAGTATATTTATACAATATATTTACACAGTACACTTATACTGGTTATTTATGGAGTACATCTATGCTGTATATTTTTTCAGGCTATTTATACAGTTCATTTATGCAGCATACTTACACAGTATATATACTTATTAGGTATATCTATCCATTTTATTTATATTTTATATTTACACATATACTTACGCAGGCTATTTATACACACCTATACAGTATATTTATACTGTATATTGACATAGCATTTCATAGCAGTATAATTATGCACATCTGCTGTATATTTACCCGGTATATTTACACAGTATACTTATACAGACTATTTATACATTGCGCTTACACAGTATACTTACAAAATATATTTATACAGTATATGTATTTACACAGCCTATCTATACAGAATATTTATACAGCTTTTATATTCAGTATATTTATACGGTATATTTATTTGCTATACTTACTCCAACAACTTTTTTTTGGCAATTGTAAGGGGGGGTCCCTCAGCAAAAAAAGATTCATTGCAAAGACTCCTTGCCCCTATCTCTCCCCCCCCCCTCCTCCTCCCCTCTTAACATGCGCTTACCTATAATTTTTGTTTGCCCTTTGGCTCCTTTTCATATTTAGAACACCACCGTACTAATAAAACTGTGTGTGGAAAAAAAAAAAATCAGTTCTCTCAATTTATATGTTCACTTTGTGTTTCAGATCGGACTTTAAATGACATTGTTAATGTTTTCAAATATTTTTTCCAGTTCTGCGCCAAAAAAAAAAAAAAAAAAAAAAAAAAAAAAAAAACCGCGGGTCAGAGACCCCTGGCCCTCGAATTAAAATCTTTACCTTTTTCCTTCGAAAATTGACTGATATTATTTTTTGGTCCTTTAGGTGAAACTTTAGCCTCCCGTGTGGCTGCTTCACAGTTAGCAACTCTCGGATGTCCAGAACTGATTGCAAGGACGCGGCAGGAATATCAGGATATTGCCGTTCGTTTAGGAACGGATAGGGAATAGTTAGTATTTTAATTTTGACTCTTATGAGTTTTCCACTAATGAATTATTCCTAATTTAATTTTTTTCTCTTCCTTTTTTTTCAGTTTGAAAGCCATGAGAGCTAAAGTCTGGGCAGCAAGAACAGATAGCCCGTTATTCGACTGTAAAAAATACGCAGAGGGAATGGAACTTTTATTCCAAAAAATGTGGGAGAGATACGCAAGAGGAGAAAAACCGGATCACATCGATTGCACAGCTAAAAAATAAACCGAGGGATTTTTAAAACAAAAAACAAAAGTTAGAGTTAAGGTTCTTACGTATTCTGTTTAAAAAAAAAAAAAAGGAAGTTCGTTATTTCATTTATATATATTTTTTTTATTCTTAAGTTTTATAAATGAAACTATTGCGAGAAAAAAAAAAAGAAATTAAATTTCAGCATGAAAAAGAAGGGAGAAAATAATCTTAAACAGAATCTTTGCCTTCTCTGTGATGTGTTTTAAAGAGGGAGGAAATAATTTTGCAACCATTGCAAGGTCGACTGAAATCATTATTTTTTATTTAAATAGTTTAAATGTATGACCGTAGGATGCACGATTACGTTAAATGAAGTTAATTTTTGGAAGAAAAAAAAATTGAGAAGCTTCCGTTGTATAAAGTGTAGTTCTCATAAAAATATCGGTCATATTTCAATTTTTATCTTTTGAATGACAAAAAAAAAAAATTGAATTTAATCAAAAAGATGGAGCAATTTTTTTAAACGCTGTCGGAGGAAAAAAAAAAAAGTCCTTTTAAAGGCATATTTAATATAGTTTAACGACATTTGAAAATTGTAATTAATTTTTTTTTCTGAGAGTTTGTGTTCAAGCCGAGAAAAAAAAGTTACGAGTGAATCGATAATTATTATAAAAAAAAAAAAAAAAAAATTTAGGTTTGTTTAAGCTTAAGGAAGTTTTTGTTTCTTTTTTTAATTTATTATTTAAGAGAAAGCAGCATTCCGTCGTTTTTGCTTCGATTATGGATTTTAGTCCCAAAGTTGGCCGTGAAAAGCGGCAGTGCTGTGTGTGGAAAAAAATACCGTTAAGGGCGTGCTTTTCTTGTAAAACTTCTTTAACTTAGAAAACCCGGTATGTACAATTATTAATAAATTACGTATTAAATACGATTTGCTGTTTTTTTCCCCCTTTGGATTCCTTTTTCCCGGACGAAAGAGAAAAAAACTTTTAATGAAATTCCAGTGTTCTGGTTCATCTGGTAACCTTCGATCAATGTAAAGAAAAACGCTCATAATATTTCTGTAGTTATCTCCATCTGTAGTGCATATCAATGGCAGTATTGTCAAGTTTAATAAAGCTAGAGGAAAATATTAATTCGAAATTGATTGAATTGTTCATTAAATTTTTTTTCAAAATAGTAATGGGAATTGTAAAAAATCCTAAAAACAAAGACTTTTTAAGAATATTTTCTTGTTTGAAAAAGACAAAAATCCGAAAGAAAAACTTTGTTTTTAAGGACTGAACCTTTTTCTCCAGCTGACAAGAGACCTTTTTTTTTTTTGTTTCATTTTATCTTATTTGGGCTTGGTGGTTACTTGCAGGGAAAACGGTCTCTGTACTATCAATTTTATTTTTATTTTTAAAAAAAGGATAACATTATCCCACACCCGATTTAACTAGGTCACACGACCATAATTTTTTTCCTTTTTTTTGACAAGTAACATTCATCAATGTCATTGCAACGAATTTTTTTTTAAAAAAAGCTTTAATATTATGATTGGAAACAAAAATAAAATAATCATGGGGGCCAGAGTGGTGACTCGTTCCGTCTAGTGGTATCGTGAACAATGAAGTTAAGCAGCATTGAGAACGGCCAGTTAGTGGATGGGTAACCACCGACACTCCCTCCCTCTAGTAGAGATTGTTGGAACTACTAATACAGTCATCTTGACCTGATTGTAACAGTAGTTCTACAGCACTACATACATGGCAAATCACATCTTTCATAGCAATATTAAATTCAATAAAATATTGAATTAAAAACTGTAATTTTAACAGCAATTTCCGTTGAAACGAGGTTATCGCTAACACCTTTGTTGTACATTTTCGACCTATGTGATTTGCAAATAAATATTGACGCCAAATAAATTTTACATTTTGCTTCGTAAAAAGATTAAAATAACGATCGTTTGGGCAATCCTTTCTTTTTAAAAATTGCTTATAAAATTCTGCACATCATATAACCTTTTTTCCTGTAAAATATTAGCATTTTAACTTATTTTATTGATAATTAAATAAGATATTATCGATTTAGTAAAAACAATGCCATCTATACGGAAAAATTAAAAACTAAATTTTTGATCAAAACTTTGAACAAAGAGAAAAAAACGTTTTATGAAATTTCGGTGTTGTGATTCATCTAGTAACCTTAGAGCAATCTAAAGAAAAACGCTCATGATATTTCTGTAGTTATCCCCATCCATTGGGCGTATCAATGGCAGTATTGTCAAGTTTAATTAAGCTAGAGAAAAATGTTAATTCGAAATTGATAGAACTGTTCATTAAATTTTTTTTCAAAATAGTAATGGAAATTGTAAAAATCCTGAAAACAAAGACTTTCTAAGAATATTTTCTTGTTTGAAAAGGACAAAAAATCCGAACGAAGAACTTCGTTTTTAAGGATGAAACCTTTAAGTGCATACAAGTTGTTACACTTAAAGAATGGTAAATATATTTATAAGATTTATTTTGTAACTAAGTAAAAAGAAAACAAGAATAAAATCGGGGTCCGTGACGTCAGCAGTACAGTAAAATCCAGAAGTCAGCAGTACGATAAAAAGCTAAAATTATAATAACTATACCAGGATTTTTGATTTTTTTTTTTGAGCTTTCAGGATAACCAAATTCCAGAATTTGAACTTTTAACATAAAAAAGGCTATTTGCATTAAGTATATTTATAGCTGATATATGTATTGGTCGTGAGGAAAACTCAGAAAAGGAACTCTTAAAAGTGTTTTTGTTCTTTTTCTCCAGCTGACAAGCAACAGTCTTTTTTTTTGTTTCATTTTATCTGATTTGGGCTTCGTGGTTACTTGCAGATAAACGGTCTACGTAGGCTACTATAAATTTTTATTTTATTTTTGTTTTTTTTTTTTTAAAAAAAGGATAACATTATCCCACACCCGATTTAATTGGGTCATATGACCATAATATTTCCTTTTTTTTTTTTTTACAATATTTTTGGAGGAGGTATAGTTACGTTCATCAATGTCTTTGCAACCATTTTTTTTTAAAAGCTTTAAAATTATGGGAGCCAGAGTGGTGACTAGTTTCGTCTAGCGGCATCCTGATCAATGAAGTTAAGCAGCATTGAGAACGGCCAGTTAATGGATGGGTGACCACCGATACTCCCTCCCTCTAGTAGGGATATTAGGAACTAATATTACAGTCAGTTTAACCCATGGACATATATATATACATGTCAAATGCCGACGATTGTCTGTTCTCGGCTTCAGAATTTTTTTTTTTACATTACTGGTGTATGATTGCCAACCTATATGTAATTTACAATGATGACGCCAAATAGACTTGACATTTTACTTTGTAAAAAGATTAAAGTAACGATCGTTTGGACAATCCTTTTTTTTTAAAAATTGCTTATAAAATACTGCACATCATATAACCTTTTTTCCTGTAAAATATTAGCATTTTAACTTATTTTATTGATAATTAAATAAGATATTATCGATTTAGTAAAAACAATGCCATCTATACGGAAAAATTAAAAACTAAATTTTTGATCAAAACTTTGAACAAAGAGAAAAAAACGTTTTATGAAATTTCGGTGTTGTGATTCATCTAGTAACCTTAGAGCAATCTAAAGAAAAACGCTCATGATATTTCTGTAGTTATCCCCATCCATTGGGCGTATCAATGGCAGTATTGTCAAGTTTAATTAAGCTAGAGAAAAATGTTAATTCGAAATTGATAGAACTGTTCATTAATTTTTTTTCAAAATAGTAATGGAAATTGTAAAAATCCTGAAAACAAAGACTTTCTAAGAATATTTTCTTGTTTGAAAAGGACAAAAAATCCGAACGAAGAACTTCGTTTTTAAGGATGAAACCTTTAAGTGCATACAAGTTGTTACACTTAAAGAATGGTAAATATATTTATAAGATTTATTTTGTAACTAAGTAAAAAGAAAACAAGAATAAAATCGGGGTCCGTGACGTCAGCAGTACAGTAAAATCCAGAAGTCAGCAGTACGATAAAAAGCTAAAATTATAATAACTATACCAGGATTTTTGATTTTTTTTTTTGAGCTTTCAGGATAACCAAATTCCAGAATTTGAACTTTTAACATAAAAAAGGCTATTTGCATTAAGTATATTTATAGCTGATATATGTATTGGTCGTGAGGAAAACTCAGAAAAGGAACTCTTAAAAGTGTTTTTGTTCTTTTTCTCCAGCTGACAAGCAACAGTCTTTTTTTTTGTTTCATTTTATCTGATTTGGGCTTCGTGGTTACTTGCAGATAAACGGTCTACGTAGGCTACTATAAATTTTTATTTTATTTTTGTTTTTTTTTTTTTAAAAAAAGGATAACATTATCCCACACCCGATTTAATTGGGTCATATGACCATAATATTTCCTTTTTTTTTTTTTTACAATATTTTTGGAGGAGGTATAGTTACGTTCATCAATGTCTTTGCAACCATTTTTTTTTAAAAGCTTTAAAATTATGGGAGCCAGAGTGGTGACTAGTTTCGTCTAGCGGCATCCTGATCAATGAAGTTAAGCAGCATTGAGAACGGCCAGTTAATGGATGGGTGACCACCGATACTCCCTCCCTCTAGTAGGGATATTAGGAACTAATATTACAGTCAGTTTAACCCATGGACATATATATATACATGTCAAATGCCGACGATTGTCTGTTCTCGGCTTCAGAATTTTTTTTTTTACATTACTGGTGTATGATTGCCAACCTATATGTAATTTACAATGATGACGCCAAATAGACTTGACATTTTACTTTGTAAAAAGATTAAAGTAACGATCGTTTGGACAATCCTTTTTTTTTAAAAATTGCTTATAAAATACTGCACATCATATAACCTTTTTTCCTGTAAAATATTAGCATTTAAAATTATTTTATTGATATTTAAATAAAACATTATCGATTTAGTAAAAACAATGCCATCTATACGGAAAAATTACAAACTAAATTTTTGATCAAAACTTACACAGAGCAAATAAAACTATAGAGCTGTAACTCCCATGTAAAGTTTGGAGTCGGATGACATCATGTTTAGCTTATGAAGATATGACGTCATCCATAAGCTGAACACGTTGTCATCCGACTCCAAATCGTTCATAAGAGTGGCACCCCCCTGAAAACTTATGTCCTATAAAATGAATTGATAGCCTATAATAATCTTACATAGAATCACGTTTTCTAATGCACTTTCAGCATTGAACCACAAAGAGAATATTGTCTACTGCTTCGTGTTTATTTAATATTGTAGGACTGTTTACATCTACATGGATAGAAATGATAGAAGTAAATTATATTTTTAGAATGTCGGTTTCTCTCTGCATACCCGGTAGAATTGGAAAGGAGCGTGCCAAGGAAAAAGTTTTATTGTAAGCAAAAAAAAAAAAAAAAAAAAAGAATACTCTTAAAGAGTCAGTTTTAAACTTTATAGTCTTTCAATATGATTTTAGATCTAGGACGGAGAATCATCTCGGCTTTAAATTCTTTACTCAATGCTCCCATTATCAACGAGGTGGTACTTGATGTATTCTTAACGATGTCTTAAACTTATATGTTTCTACATTTTATATTCTAATATTGAATTAAGTTTTCATAAATTTTCCAATTAAGTTTTCCAGAAATTAGTTGATCATTTGCCCGAATCTTTCCCGTTAATTTTTAATCATGTTAAATTTTCTTTCTATATATCCAGATAAAATGATCTGTTTTTTTCACTGTATTCCATTCTACTTGTATTGCTATCCTCATAAGTATGAAGTAATGTAAATTATAGTACCTGTCTCATTCTTGCTGCTTTGAATAGAATCACAGTGAAGAGAACAATCTATGAGCAATTTCACTTCCAATTGCCACAAGCCAGGCTCAAATACCAATCACAAGCTCTATTTATGACGAACAACACAATGACATATTCAATAGACGCGATCCGCTATTAATAATTAACAATATTACTTGATTTAATCCTTTATTTCAATTTGCTAGAAATCGATCTTTCGTATCCAATTAACCGAGCCTTTTATCATCAACACATTCAAGTTTAAACAAAACATTATAAAGCCAGGCTGTATAAAACTGCCACAGCTTGGGTCGTTCTGTCGGCTGTGTTAAGTTGGTACTAACTGTAAACAAACTAAGAAATATACGTCTATGATACAGACAAGTACGAGTCTATTTTATTATTTTAACAGGTTATGGGCTATATAAGTTAAATTACACGGCTTAAACATGAATAAATATGAAGAAATTAAACACGGGAACGTAAACCGATATAATTTACATGGATTTAAACGGTAAATAAGTGAATAACACGAAAAAAAAAGCAACGTGCATAGCGGGCGTGTGAAAAAAATAAAAATGGCGTCGTCATCAGTGGTGTTAGAGGACTCAACCTCAAAAATTATTAAGCTTAAAACAGCTGAGGATTATCTTCTTTGGAAATACTTAATGAGAACGCATTTCGAAGCTTTCGAGCAAGTGAAAATAGTGGATGGCGTGACTAGAGAATCCGATTATGCAGACCCCAAAGGAAAGGCCGAGTTTTTACTCCAAGACGCCAAGGCCAGGAAACACATGTTAGAGACTTTAGACCGATCGCTTTTACCCCATGTATTGAATTGCAAAAATGCCGCTGAGATGTATAAGAAAATATGTGCAATCTTCGATAAGGATAAGACCAATCAAAAATGTTCCCTTTTACAAGATTTCCACTCATTCAAATATGATTCAACAAAAACCATGGCCATTAACATAAGCAACCTTCAGGTGTTGATTCATCGAATACAATCCTTAGGGGAAAACATCAGTGATGACTTGATTATGGCTCGGATACTAGCAGTATTGCCTGAAAGATTTAATCATTTTGTTCCGGCTTGGTATTCCACTCCAACAGCAGAGAAAACATTAGACAACCTTCAAAATCGTTTAATTAATGAGGAAGAACGGATGGAAAAATCAATGGAGCATGTAAAAGACAGAGTAGCATTTAGGACAGCCAGACAACCAAACAATCATCAGAAATGCTTCACATGTAATGCCACAGGACATTTTTCAAAGGATTGCCCGAGAAACAATAATAATGGGAACAAATCAGATAAGTTTAAGAAATTTTCACCATGTGAGTATTGTAATAAGACAAACCATCCTTCTTTTAAATGTTTTAAGAAACCTGATAATGCTAATGATAAAAATAAAAAATTTCCTTTATGTAGAATTTGTAAGAAGAGAAATCATTCCGAAAAAGATTGTAAATTTCTTGATCAGCATGAAGTCAAAACTAGTTTTAAAAATAACAAGCAATCAGAAAAATCTGAAGTAAACAAAGATCCTGAAAATTCAAACCGAGAAAGAAAATATTCTTATTTAGCTAATAAAGCTTTTTCATGTAATAGTAAAGTTTTGCCTTCATGTAACAAGGAAAGTGAATTCGTACCAGATAGTGGCACAACCACTCATATTACTAAAAATTTAAATTTATTAACAAATTTTAAAAAAGAAATAGCCAGTATTGGTGTTGCTAAAGAAGGTGTTGATATGATTTCAGAGGGAACAGGTGATATCATTGCAAACAATTGTATTTTAAGAAATGTTGATTATGTTCCTGAATTAAAAACAAATCTCTTATCGGTAGGTCAGGTTACAGAAAAAAATCATAATGTGATTTTTACTAAAGAAAATGTTTATGTAGCATCAGGGGATGTTGTAATAGAAAACGGTGAAATAATTTTACAGGGAAATAAAAATCCTAGTGGATTGTATACCATCAATCTTAATAATGTAAACTCAAAAGAAACCTTTTTAGTTAATAAAAATGAAAATGATGATAAGATTAGAATTTGGCATAGGAAATTAGGTCATGCTTCTGTTTCTACTTTAAATAAATTTAAGACTCAGCTTGATATAAACATTGATAAAAATACAGACTTAAACTGTGACATTTGTTGCAAAGCTAAGCAGACTAGGTTACCTTTTTTGACTCAACGGACTAGAGCGACAAGACCGTTAGAAATAGTTCATAGTGACCTTGGAGAAATTGATAAGGGTTTATATACGTTTGATGGTGAACATTATTATTTGACAGTTTTAGATGACTATACTCATTTTTGCATGGTTTATCTTTTGGTAAATAAAGATGATATGAATAATTATTTGAAATCTTATATTTTAGAAGCCCAGGCCAAATGGAATTCAAAATTATCGGTTCTTAGATGCGACAATGGAGGAGAGTATATCTCAAATGATTTAAAAGGATTCTGCAAAGAGAATGGAACTTTTCTCGATTATACGGTACCATATACACCGCAGTTAAATGGAGCTGCAGAGAGACTTAACAGATCTTTGATGGACAAAATGAGGGCTCTACTTTTCGATTCAAAATTGCCTTCTGAATTTTGGGGAGAAGCATTAGTTACTTCAGCGTACATTTTAAACAGATGCCCGAGTTCTTCGATTGACAATGAATTACCAGCTGAACGTTGGCAACAAAAGGAAGTAGATTTTGGTAGAATGCAAATTTTTGGCAGTCGTGTCATGGCCAAGGAATTGACATATTTAAAGAAAACGGACTCGCGAAGTAAAGAATATATTTTTATTGGATATAGCAATAATTCGTATCGAGTGTATGATCCGGATAAAAAGGTATTTAAGCGTGTAAGGGATGTCAAATTTTTAAGTGGTCCAACGAGCATCACAAAGCAACCAAATACTGACAATGAATACGTCAAAACTTCAAAAATTACTCTTACAAACGGGGTTCAAAATCAAGATACTTCAAGGACTACAGTAAGGGATTTTCAAAACATTGAGGAAGAAAATTCTTCGGTTCATGAGTCAAGCTTAGACATGTCAGATGTTCAACATGAGTCAAGCTTAGAAATGTCAGATGTTCAAGGACACGAATTCTCCGATGATGAAATAGAAATCAATCGACCACCAGATATTCAGGTTCAACCTCAACAGGATATACAGCGTGCAGATTCAACACGGTATCAACTACGAAACAGACAGAACATACAAGTACCTGAAAGATTAAAGGATTATTGTGAAGTACCAGAATTTTTCAGTGAACGATTGAGGGATTACCAAGATGTCACATCATCTGCCAATACTTCAGTAGATGACTTCGAGCGTCATGCTTTTCTCACCTATAAGCAAGTTCTAGAGGCACCGGATAGTATGCAATGGCAAGAAGCAATCGAGGAAGAAAAAAGATCCTTAGAAAAAAACAACACTTGGACATTGGTTGACAGGAATGAAGCCAGAGGTCAGAAAATCCTTACAAGTAGATGGTTATTTAAAATCAAAGATGATGGAAAACACAAAGCAAGACTTGTAGTCAGAGGATGCGAACAAACAGACTCAGAAGATTTGCTCACATATAGTCCAGTAGTAAATAATACATCGTTAAGATTACTTTTCGCGATAGCTGCTACGAAAGGATTTAAAATTCGAACCTTTGATGTCAAAACTGCATTTTTGTACGGACAACTAAAGGAAGATGTTTACATGTACATTCCGCAAGGGTTTACAAATGTGGAAGGAAAAATTTGCAAATTAAACAAGGCTCTTTATGGACTCAAACAAGCACCTTTATGCTGGAATCAAACAGTAAGGGAAGCTTTAAAACGAAGGGGTTTAAACCAACTGACTTCAGATCCATGTATTTTTCGAAATAATGATTATAATTTATTCATTGGAATGTATGTTGATGATGGGAAAATGGCTGGTTCTAACGAAAACCAAATGGACTCTTTAATGACTGATCTTAAAAAGGAATTTGAAATGACAGAAAATTTAAATCCAACAACTTTTGTAGGGATCCAGTTTCAGCAGATTGATAACGGACTTAGAATTCACCAAACTGAATACGCAGTTAAAGTTTTAGGAAGATTTAACATGAGCGAATCAAATCCGACGAAAACTCCGCTAGTCAAAGAAGAGATTTCGGAACATGCCAAGAAGAGTAAGGACAAAAGTTCTCCGCTAGTCAAAGAAAAAATACTGGAACATGCCAAAGAGAATAAGGCTAAAAATTTTCCATTCAGGGAGGCAGTGGGAAGTCTGCTTCATTTAAGCACAAAAACGAGACCAGACTTAGCGTTTGCTGTAGGGTATGAGAGTCGGTATCTTGACAACTTTAAGGATAAAAACGTTCAACAAGTGAAAACAACTCTAAGGTATTTAAATGGAACTCGAAATACGGGAATTTCATATTTCAGATCCGAAGATATTAAATTTGAAGCGTTTACTGATTCAGATTATGCAGGCTGTGAGGAGGATCGGAAAAGCACAACAGGATTTATAATTTTATTGAATGGAAGCCCCATTACTTGGGTATCGAGGAAACAACCCATTACTTCGATTTCTTCAGCTGAAGCCGAATATATAAGTGCAGCAGAATGTTGTCAAGAGATGCTTTATCTAAAATATTTAATTTTTGAGTTACTTAATATTGAAATTACTTTTGATCTTTATATAGACAATACCTCCGCGATTAATTTAACCCAAACCGGTAAAAAGCATCAGCGTACAAAACATATTGATGTGAGGTATCACTTTTTGCACGAAAAGTATCTTGAAGGGTTATTTCAAGTTTATCATATTCCTTCAACTATGCAGTTAGCAGATATTTTTACAAAACCGTTGGGTAGAATATTATTTGAAAAGCATAGAGGTAATATTGTTACTTAACTTCTAAAGGTTTCTTTAGGGTATTTTTTTAAATATTTTATATTTTTTTTGCTTTAAACTTCTAGTAAATAAATAAATAAAAAAAAAAACAAGAGAAAGTGTGAATGATATGAATGATAGGCCTATTGTCAGTATGAGCGATTTTTTATTCTTTGTCTTTACATTTTTTGTATTTTATTACATTTTTATTTTCTTTATGATTCTAAAAAAAAAAGAAAAAATAGTTTATGTTAAGTTGGTACTAACTGTAAACAAACTAAGAAATATACGTCTATGATACAGACAAGTACGAGTCTATTTTATTATTTTAACAGGCTGCATGAAGAAAATTAAATTTTTACATAATTCCGCAAATGATAATAAAAGTAATTATTTTATATAAAAATAATTAAACGATTAAAAACACTTAATGGCGAAATTTCGTGCCTGAGCAGTGTTATACGTGAATCGACGTGAATCTGACCGACGCCATATTGAATTTTAAAATTTAAATGTCGCGTCGCCAACCTTCTTTTTTTTAGTTCCAATAACGTCCAACAGATGACAGTGCGTGTTACAATTTTTTCTTCTGATTTGTTGCGCGACTTTTCTCCTAATATGTTCCGCGTTTTTTTTTTTTTTTTCTTAATTTAGGGACTCACTTTAGATTTGATATTATACTACTGTATTTGAGTTTTCAGAAAACATAACCCTGACAATTTAAGCTTTCTCCTGTGATATTTAAAAAAACATTAAAATTTCTTAAATATTCAGCCCTATGTCTCTGGTGTTTTCCCTAGTCTCATACAGTGATTTCGCATCTAATTTCTTTCAAATTCGTTTGCTTGTTCAGCAAAAAGATAAGATCGGGAGATTCCTGTTGAGTTGAATTTTTTAACAAAAAAGCTTGGACAAATTCTCATCGACTCAAAATTTCGACTAGAAATTCGTTTTCCATGTACAGTATATTTATCGATTTTTTTTTTTAATCAAACAAAAGAAAAACCGTGTTCAGCATTTCTGCTGAAATATAATTTTTATTGAATGTAAGTGAACACTTAGGAAGGAAGCCGAGCTTAACAATTTTGCACCCATTGGAAATTTAACTAGAAAAAGAACTCCCAAGAATAAGAAAAAAAAACCATGACTCATTTTCTAAAAGAAACCCATATGAGGTAGACAATTATTTTACCCTCAGTCTTTTTCTTTTTAAAATTTCAATTTTTTTTTTTTTTTTTTTTTTAAGAGCTTTAGTTTAAAGAAGACGAAAACTTTCAAGTTCACATGTTCATTGTCCTTTTTTTTTATTCGGGAGATTTATTTTTTAGCAATTAAGTCAAGTTTGAAACAGTTTCCTTCAGGTTTTAACTCGTCTACTTTTAATTTTCAAAGTCACCCTAAAATAATGGATGGGAAAGGAATTTAAATTTTTTAAAAAAAAGCTACACAGATTTTGATCGTTTTTTATTTACATTTTTTAAAATCATTTATATTCCTCCAAAACTACACGGAAAAATATTAACAATTAACATATGTAATGAAATATAATTTATTTCACATGTTTTCAAGTATTCATAAATACAAGAATTCTTTTTTAATTTTTGCAAGCAAAAAAAAAAAATGGCGATTGGCGATTTGAAACATATTTTCCTTAACCGGTTATCGTCAGTTTAAAATCATACACGCAGCATTTTTTAAAATAATGAAACAAATGTTATAATATCCGATTGCACCGTTCTGCTTCAAACCAAAAAAAAAACACAATATTAATAACCAGTTTTTCTGATCAAACTCCTTTATAATTATTATATAAAATCAGTATAACAAAATGACCTTCAGGTTTGAAGAGAGGAATTTATGAAACATCCCAACGGACATTTTTTTCCGTTAAAAAAAAAAAAAAATCTAAAATCCAGTTCCATTTGATCGTTAGCACCATCTACCGCGAAAACTCGGAACTAAACAAAAGGAAAATCGGGAAAATAACAAGAAACGCGTTATTGATTTTCCCAAAAAAATTTTTTTTAGACGTCATTCGATTAATTCATGAGAAAAAATAGTTAAAAAGGGGTATTTCAAGGATTTTTCTAAACAATTTTCTTATTTTTTTTTTTTTTTTTTTTTTAAGGAGGCGACAACTATGTCAAGGTTGAGAAAGGGAGTGTTGTTTTATTTCTTATCAAAACGTCCTTATTTGCACTACGCATAACCTAAATGCGATTTATCATTTTAAAATATTTGTTTTTTTTTTATAAGTTGAAAAAAAAAAAAATTACATGAATGCGGTATTTAGTTTTTTTTTTTTTTCTCGTTACATCAAAATGGCGGGTTTTCGATTTCGCAAGATGTCGCAATCCGCTCCCCGTAGCAACGGTCGATTTCGGCAAAACAGAATAGGAGAGAGAAAAAGACTGACTATATTTTGAATCACAGCCGAAGCCTATTTCTCTCACCTACACGCATTTACCCCAATAATTTTTTAAAAAAAATACAGGTTCATTGATAAACGGTCCAGAAGTAGTAGCAGCAGCAGAAGCAGAAGCACAAAATCCACTCCACCGAAAAAACTTGAAGCGTCACTACAAACAAAAGAAATAAGATTATTATTCGTCACGTGCTAATGACGTAAAAAAAAAAATAACGACGCTAAATGCGAACAATTTTTCGTACAAACCGATTTGTATAATTTTTCGTCGTCCGTTTCAAACTGAATGAAAGGAAAAAATAAATAATAATAAAAAAAAAAAAAAATAAATGAAAAAAAAAAACGAAAAAAAAAAAAAACAAATGACTAACAACGCGGGACCCTCTCCCAATGCGCTTGCATGTGAGGCGGGATTTTCGCGAGAGGGAAATGTTTTGATTGGTTAGTTTTTGTTAACTCGTTATCCTTGAAGTTTGAGCTCTACGTATAATTATTATATATATATTTTTTTTTTTTTTAAAGAGGGGGGGAGTTTCGTGTATGACTAAAAAATTCTGCGAGGAATTTCCGTTAGTCACAAATGTGAATAATAAAAAAATAAAAAAAAATAAAATTTCCCCCTTAGTGAGGTCAGTTACGTGGAATCGTGAGTAAAAATTAAGGGGGTTGCAGGAAAAAAAAAAAAAATCCAACGTCATTTCCTGTCGATTTTTTTTTCGGTATCGATCACGAAAAAAAAGAAGAACGTCGACCTCGATTCGCCTAAACGGCGCGGAAAGGATGGAATCCAATTGGTTCAACTTGAACAAGATCCACCATTGGTTTACAAACAAACCCGAAACCACCTTTTTTTTTTTTTTTTTTTTTTTTTTTTTGTTAACAATAAACAAGAAGGGAAGAATTTTAAAAAAAAAAAAAATTCGAAATGGCGTCCCACCCTAATTATTAACATTTTTTTTTTTTTTCTTTTTGTGAATAATCCAAACGGAAAAAGATTATTCCACTTCACGAAAAAAATAAAAATAAAAAGTTATTAAACATCCACTGCTAAACAAAAATAAAACAAACCCCCACTTAATTCTTAAAAAAAAAAAACTACAAAATTCGGAGCGAAACGCGAATGCGACTTGACTGTCCGGACGTTGCAATACGAATGTGTCCTAAAAAAGAGCAAAAGATGTTACAAAGCGCTTAAGCGGAGGCTAACGAAACAACGTTGCACGTGTGGGGTCGATGACCTGTTCTGCGATGTTTTCTAGTTCACGCAGAAGCGGACTAGGACGCCTTTTCCCCCCAAGTCCCCCCTTTCTCTTTTGCTCCCTCTGAAAAAAAAAAAAAAAAATGAGAACCAACCCTTACGACAAAATAACCCCGCATTGGGTTTTAAAATACCGAAAAAAAAATTTAAGAAAAATAATAAATAAATAAATTATTCCGCATCATTCGAGAAAAAAAAAAATCTGCACGCTCGAAAACCACCCTTTGTACTTCCAGTTGCATAACATAATTTTTTTCCTCAAATTCACCAAGGCAAACATATCGATTTTTTTTTCTTCTCTCAAGAAACCAGATTTGTTTTTCTTTTTTCTATTTTTTTTTTTATTTCCACGAAATAAAGCGTTCAACCCAATCCGATGCTTAAAAAGAAATTTTTTGCCCACGTGGAATCGATCGTCCTTGCAAAGAGAAGAGGTCGACGTCCTATAGAAGAAAAACCACGTGTTTCTGTGACCTCAGGTCGTTGACATGGAGTCGTTGCGTTGCGTTGCCAAACGCTTCGCTCTTTCTCTACATTTCATCATTGGTATGTAGGTCTTTGAACTCGATTGAACTCTCCTTCCGACTTTCTCTCTCTTTTTTTTTCTATCCCCCAAAATCTCTGCAATCACAAAATCCCACCGTATCATTATCAGAAATAATTTTTTGTTTTCGTTTTTTTTTTTCTTTTTTAATTTTTAATCGAAAATAAAAAAAATTATCAAACAAAGGAACACGAAAAAAAATTAAAAATGGCCGCTGCGAGATTTTCTTCCACGCACGCGTGAATATTATAATAATTTTTATACATATACAATGAATGCAGTATACCTTTGTATACGTATACGCACTTAAGAGGAATTCGTGGGAAACTGGAAAAAGTGAAAAAAAAAATTGAAAATGGAAAAATTGGAAAAACGAAAAAGTGAAAAAAAAGGAATAAATGAAAAACTTGGTAAAACCTAAAAAAATTGAAAAAGTGAAAAATTAAAAAAGGTGAAAAAAATGGAGAAGCTGAAACACGTGGAAAAAGTAAAAGAAATTGAGAAAAAGGTGGAAAACATGGAAAAAGTGAAAAAAATGGTAAAGCTAAAACACATGGAAATAGGGGGAAAAAATGGAAAAGCTAAAACATTGAAAAAGTGAAAACATTGGAAAAAGGCGAAACACATGGAAATAGTGAAAAAAATGGAAAAGCTAAAACATGAAAAAAGTGAAAACATTGGAAAAAGGTGAAACAGAAAAAGTAAAAAATTGGAAAAAAGGTGAAAAAATTGGAAAAATTGAAAAAAGGCAAAAACAAAAACCGAGCTGAAAATTTCTGAAAAAGTGAACACCTATTTTTTTCCCCCCAACCCCAAAAAATTTGCAGGACGTAGTTAACCGTTGAAGGAATAAAAACGCAATGTGTAATAACCGAGACAGATGGGTATGGCGAAAACAAAAACTGCAAAAAATCATTTGCATAAAAATAATAAAAAAGAGGGGTTTTTAGCACGTGCAACGTTGTCAAATTTTGCCAAATTAACAGATCGCGTTTTTGTTAACAAAAAAAAAAAAAAAAAAAAAAAAAAAAACAGGATTCTTTTTCTTTTATCGTTTCCTCCTAAAAATTGATTATTTATTTATTTATTCATTCCAGGTGATGACTTCGGTTGGTTAAACACCAAGATTTACGTGGTGGAGATAAGGAATTTCAGGGGGAAAAAAAAATCTTTATAAGATCTTAATTTTTTTTTTTTCTCCAGGAGAAAAAAAATTTGGCCCAATAGAACCGTAAGAATCTTTTCAGCGCTTGTATAAATATACCAAAATATACGCCGACCGTGAAAAAAAAAAAGTTCTGAGGCTGACACCCATTGATATAGGCAAAGATAATGACGTCTTCAAAATTTTTTTAAGTCGTAATATGCGTCAGCAAAACAAATGAATGACGCCATCGAGCTTTCGAAACACCTTATACTTCCGAGAAAAGGCTTTTTTCATTATCTTTTCTTAGTAACAAAACATCCGAAACCACGTCATTGTCCGAAAAAAAATAAGTATTACGCTGAGGAGGATAAATTTCCCGCGATGATGTAAGCACAACTTTCGACGTGGAGGTAAAACAAAAGAGACCCCACGATTCGGGGAATTTTTGAACCCCCTCGCAGTAAGCAAAAATATGACAAAATCGGAATAGGGCATTTTCAGGTATTTTTATATTTGAAAAACTTTGGTGTAAAAATAAACTACATAAAATTTTGGAAAGTATTTCTTGGGAGCAAAGGCTACTGCAGGATAACCATAAGGTAGCTGCCCACGAAAAAAATTTTTGAGTTATCATTGGTACTTTGTTCGGGTACCTCAGAGATGATTTGTGGTGAAGTCAAAAAATTTTTTTGCAACCCCTAAGGGGCGATTTTGGGGGTTGAAGAAAATTCATTTTTCCTTTATAACTCCTGAACGGATTGTCCGATTTGAAAAAATGAAAATCGAGATGAAAGAGAAAAATAAGAGCTTTATTTTGGTGTAAGTGCCAATTTTTTTAAGTGCCCAGAATAAGTGCCAGAATTTTTCAAAGTTTTAAAAAATTTTTTTTTTCTATAATCTAATTGCCGGATCCAAATTTCGCTACCATAGGATTAAAGTACCCAAAAAGTAGCTTTAGAAACGTATTTTTTTAAAATTTTTTGCAAAGGGCAAAAAGGGCCAAAAAAAGTGCCAAAAATTTAAAATTTAATTTTAGCCACGTTTTTGAGCCCGGATCAAAATTTCGCTATCATAGCATGAAAGTACTCAAAAAGTTGCTCTAGAAACTAATTTTTTAAAATTTTTTTGCAAAGGCCAAAAAAGGCCCCAAAAAATGCCAAAAATTTTAAATTAAATTTTAGCCTCATTTTTGAGCCCGGATCCAAATTTCGCTACCGTAGCATGAAAGAGCTCAAAAAATTACTCTAGAAAAGAATTTTTTCAGATTTTTTGCGAAGGGCAAAAAGGGCCAAAAAAATGCCAAAAATTTAAAATTCAATTTTGCCCGCGTTTTTGAGCCCGGATCCAATTTCGCTACCATAGCATGAAAGTACTCGAAAAGTTGCTCTAGAATCGTATTTTTTTAAAATTTTTTGCGAAGGGCAAAAAATAAAATTAAAGGGGGAATTTAAAGTTTTTGGCACTTTTTTTTGGCCCTTTTTGCCCTTCGCAAAAAATTTTAAAAAATACGTTTCTAGAGCAACTTTTCGAGTACTTTCATGCTATGGTAGCGAAATTTGGATCCGGGCTCAAAAACGCGGGCAAAATTGAATTTTAAATTTTTGGCATTTTTTTTGGCCCTTTTTGCCCTTCGCAAAAAATCTGAAAAAATTCTTTTCTAGAGTTATTTTTTGAGCTCTTTCATGCTACGGTAGCGAAATTTGGATCCGGGCTCAAAAATGAGGCTAAAATTTAATTTAAAATTTTTGGCATTTTTTGGGGCCTTTTTTGGCCTTTGCAAAAAATTTTAAAAAATTAGTTTCTAGAGCAACTTTTTGAGTACTTTCATGCTATGATAGCGAAATTTTGATCCGGGCTCAAAAACGTGGCTAAAATTAAATTTTAAATTTTTGGCACTTTTTTTGGCCCTTTTTGCCCTTTGCAAAAAATTTAAAAAAATACGTTTCTAAAGCTACTTTTTGGGTACTTTAATCCTATGGTAGCGAAATTTGGATCCGGCAATTAGATTATAGAAAAAAAAATTTTTTAAAACTTTGAAAAATTCTGGCACTTATTCTGGGCACTTAAAAAAATTGGCACTTACACCAAAATAAAGCTCTTATTTTTCTCTTTCATCTCGATTTTCATTTTTTCAAATCGGACAATCCGTTCAGGAGTTATAAAGGAAAAATGAATTTTCTTCAACCCCCAAAATCGCCCCTTAGGGGTTGCAAAAAAATTTTTTGACTTCACCACAAATCATCTCTGAGGTACCCGAACAAAGCACCAATGATAACTCAAAAATTTTTTTCGTGGGCAGCTACCTTATGGTTATCCTGTAGTAGCCTTTTTTTCTAAATATTCCCACGGGAATACATAAACTGGTCTCCGCTCTAATATTTTTAAAAAATTCCCGGAATTATATATTTTTTTTCGAATGAAATTTTCGAAAAAGCTACCAAGATTCATAAAATTCTAAGAATTTATTTCTCCGCCGGAAAAAAAAAAAAAATTCTAGGGACCCCCCCCTCACTTCATCATAAAGATGATCCTGTGAAGGATGGGGGTGGGGGTGGGGTACATACACATTTTGTAGTTCAAGTGTTAGTAATTATGTTTTAACTATTGAAATTTAATGTTTAGCTTACGGACGATATTGTCGGTATGAGGGGTAGGGTAGTGGGGGGACTCCGCCATCCCCCGGTGGAATGGTGTCCTTGGCGGCCTTGCAAGACAAAATTAAACGTTTCCCATGAAAAACTTGCGACACAAAGCAAAAAAAATTGGGAGAAGTCAGCATCATATTTATTTTTCTCATTTTTATTCTCCATAAGCTAAACATAGAAAATATTTTTCAGACAAAAATAAATATTATTTCGAATGGAAATACAGAACTTGAATAAAGCAAAGACATTTTCATTCATTTATTTTAAAATATTTAGCCCTCCAGCATTTTAAAATGAGGCTTCTTCCATCAACTTCGTAAAACAAAAAAAATTAGTCACTGATTCTTCAAAAAAAAAAAAAAAAAAAAAAAGATAAGAAACGATTTTTAAGTTAATAAAAAAATACTTCAGTGTCTACTGTCATAATTTCCAAATAATTTCACCTTTGAGATATTTTTACTTTTTAATCTAATTAAATCTCATTTTGAAAAAAGAGGCAGAGAATCAGAGAAAGAGAGATAAACAAAAAAGAAAAAAAAATGAAAACTAATTTTAATCTCTGATATAAATACTGCTGAGCCAGCATTTCTATTTATTGTTTAGTTGAGTTTTAAATTTAAATTGGCTGCATAATTTATCGCTGGGAACTTGCCTAATCACGAAGACACACAAAGGTGTTTAAAAAAAAAAAAAGATTGAAAAAAAAAAATTAATTTTTTGGGTGAGAAAAAAAAAATTAAATTCTTTTGGGGAGAAAAAAAAAATTAAAATTTTTTGGGGTGAAAAAAAAAAAAAAATACCGATTCGTTTTCGAAAATTTGAAACCAAAATTTTAAATAATTTTCCAAATAACCAAAACCGAATCGACGGTGAAAAAAAAAAAATTGGGACTTTTAAATTTCATTCATTCGTTTTTTTTTTTCCTTCATTCAAACATAAAAAAAAAATGTGGTACTAATTTCGCAATCCGAAAATATTGCATATACGAAACAAATCTAATATTATTCAAGTCAAGGAAAACTAGACTTTCACTCGGTGAAACGATTTTTTTTTTCTTTTCAAAAACAAAATGGCGGCCGAGCTGCATCAAAATGGGAGCCGTTTTTTTTCTTTTTTTCTAAATACTGATTTTTTTTAATTACTCGAAAAAAAAGGAAAGAAAATTAATCATAATAATACAATAAGTGACTTCCGTGTTCTCTAATTCCACGACGTCATCAAGAATTAATTGCATTCAGAGAGAGAGAGAGAAAGAAAAAAGACCTTCAGTCATACAACTACAGGAGGTTTAATAACGCAATTGCACTTGTTTCCAACTAGAAAAAAAAAATACAAAATAAAATAGATTAAAATGACCTTATGATTCTTCACGGTATTATAAATATGTATAACAGACACGTGTAGGCTTCGAAGGTGCATTGCCATTCAAATTTTTTTTCTCTCCTTCTTTCTTTTTCTCTTTTCAAAAGAAAAAAAAAATTTCTTTTTTTCGCAACGTCCGCCATTTTGTTTGAGAAAAAAAAAAAGGAGGAAAAGAAAAAAAAAAAAAAAAAAAAATACGAACCTTCTCGAAATTAATCGCAGTTTCGTAATTAGGAGCTCGCAAACCTTGAACGTTGATTCAAGAGAGAAAAAAAAAAAAGAAGGGGGGAGGGGGGGCGAAAGGGCCCCCTAGCCCCCAGGTTTTCCCCACTTAAAAATACGTCTATTTTTTTCAAAAATGTAATTGAACTAACCTCGTTTAGGCTCGTTTTTGCCCTTTGATCGATTTAACTGTAGATGACCTCGTTTTTTTTCGAAATTAAAAAAATGATAAAATACTTTGAAAAAAAAAAAAAAAAAAAAAAAAATTAGCGAAACGAACAGCGAGAAAGACGCAAACGGAATGGAAAGTTCGCGAATGCGAAAATCTACACATCGCGCTACGCGGCAGAAAAGTCAATCGCCATTGTTTCGATTTTTTTTTTTTTTTTTTTTCAACTTCCTAACACCAATTTATTTTTTCAAATTTAAAATTTTATGAAATATTTCGGAAAAAAAAGAAGTCTTACCTTGATAACGACGCCATACTTTTCGGAGAAACTTTTTCTTTTAAAAACACAAATCAAATAAAAATTAAAAAAACTCAAACCTAATTTTTTTTTAAAACTGAGAAAAAAAAAACTTTTGAAATTCGAATCTTTGATAAAAATCCACTAAAATTTAAAATTAAAAAAAATTGTTTTAATGCAAAAGTTGTAAAAGAGTAAAAACTATGATTGCATACATGTTGAAGTGAAGAGATCGAATCACCCGCCCAGCGCATTGCGCATGCTCGCTTCGCTAATTTCCACATGGGTACTGGATTCTCTCTTGAATCGCGCTGCCTGTTAACTTTTTTTCGTGTCGAACGGGGAGAAAACGTGTTTCTTCGTTTTACAGGGTCCGTCTTCTTGTTTAATATTATTTTCAACATATTATGAAATCTGGTTCACGGAATGAATTTTTTTTAAAAATGTGAATCGCTATTCACAGGCACCTTTTTTTTTGGAATATTTACCGAATGAGACGGCTCAAAAAATATTTCGTAAAAAATGAACATATTGTGTTTTTGCAGGTTCAGTCTTGTCGGTAAAAAATATATCACTGCTGCAGTTTCGTAAAAAAGAAAAAAAAAATACACATTGGTTTTCGAAAAAAATTCCGATTATGTTTAAAATGCCTTAATCCGGATTAATCCGATCTTCTTGGTTCTTAACTCGACTATGTTTTATTATCTCCCCAGATTAATCCGATAGTATAGGATTAATCCGGGGACATAATAAAACGTTTCACAATTGAAATTTTTTTCTGGAGATTTTTCAGCTCTTCTTGCCATTAGGAACATTAAAGTCGTGTCTCCATTAGCGATTTATCCGATGATCGGATTATCCGACCACCGGAAGTACTGTACTTTCGAACACTAGAAAAAAACTCGAACTTTAAAATTAAAATGGCGTATTCGTTATTTTGTTTTTATTTTTTGCGTGCGGGATATTAAAGAAAGAGATTTATTGTTCCAAATCCGAAGATTCTACACAAAAAACATCCCGCACGCAAAAAACATAAACAAAATACCAAATACGCCATTGTTATTTTCAATTTCAAGTTTTTTCCTAGTGTTCGAAAGTACAATACTTGGGTATATACCAGTTGCGCCCCACGGTCAATTTCCCATTTCGAAAATAGCACAGTTGCGCCCCGCGATTAAAATGGTCGGGGGACAGTTGCGCCCCATTGTTACTTTAGTGAAAGGGATTTTTAAGTATATTTTTATTTTCTTGTTAAAGCACTTATTGCTTTTTAATATTAAGCTCCATTTACTATTTTCGTGATATTGAGGTGCGAAAATTTATGTATAAACTTATTCAAAATTTTATAAGTTTTAGAATTGGTTTAATATTTTAAGAAGCAGAGTGTTTATACTAGTTGTACAATAAGCAATACGAGCTTCTTTAAAATTAAAATTTTTTAATTTACTTGCAATTTTTCTTGAACACATGACCTTGAATTATTCGAAGATGCAGTATGGCGGATGTGATAAAGATCATAAAAAGCTAAAGCTGAATTAAAAAATATTAGATTGTAAGTTACTGTAATGGATTATATTATCAATCCTTCACTTTTAAATACCAAAGAGCTAATTTTCAAAACGGCATAAGTGAATCTCATGACTTTTCGGCAGGTAGCAGCGACGGGGCGCAACTGTACCCTCTCCCTCATTAGACCCGGGGCGCAACTGTTCCGCTTAAAGTCAAGTCAATTTCAGGGCAGTTAACCGCGGGGCGCAACTGTCCGTTGCCCCAATACTTCCGGTGGTCGGATAATCCGATCATCGGATAAATCGCTAATGGAGACACGACTTAAAACGTTTTTCGGATTAGGGAAAAAATTTCAGTTCCTTAACCGTTACCTTGGATTAATCGGCTAAAAGAGACAAAATTGCGAGAAAAAAAATATTTTCTCAATATTAAAGATTTTAGCATGTGAAGCCGCAGTTCCGAAAATTAATAGGAAAAAAAAAAAAAATTTAATTCTCGAGACAATTTTCCAAATTTCAATATTATTGCATCCCAGGGATTAACATTATTATTTTGGGAAAACTAATTCAGGTTCCTAAGGAAAAGACGAGCTGAAATGTAATTTTAAAAAAAATTATAATTTTAGCTTTAAAACGTTTTATCCTTCAATCCTCGGATTAATCCGCACGTGGAGACAAGATAAATAAGCAAAGCTATAAGCTATTGTATAATAGCGACGTATAAATTTTAAAAAAAATCCCAAGAGACGAGAAATATTGCTTAATTTCCAGCCTGATGTTAATTTGAAATTGGATCAAATTTGGATCCATTTTGTGAAACCTGACTTAAATGTAATGCTTATATCAAACAAAAAAATAGGACTTATAGCCGATTAGCTGGCGTCTAAAACCAGACAGAATTGGAAATTTTTTTCAAGGCTAGATTAATGTTGAATCGAGACAATTTTTTGTACGGTCTCCACTTGTGGATTAATCTTATAAAGTTGGAGGATTAAGAGCTGCATTGTAATAAAACTTTTTTTTTTAAAAATCATTTTTTCGTTAGGAATAACCTAAGAGGGTTTTCCGAATCTGTAAAACAATTTTAGCATTCATACAACCCCTTCGATCGCGCCGTCGGATTAATCAGCGATCGGATTTGATACCTGATCCGCGGATTAATTCGCAATATGTATATATACATTATAGCGGATTAATCCGCGATATACATATCGCGGATTAAATCCGCTAATGGAGTCACCAATAAAATATAATTTTATTGGTTAATTATTACGGTCTCCACTTGAGGATTAATCTTAGGATTAAAGAATTAAGAGCTGCATTGTAATAACAATTTTTTTTAAAATAATTTTTTCATTACTCATAATAGGAAAGTACCACTTTCCGCTTCGCAAATCACTGCGGAAAGTGACTTTTTCCGCCGCTCATTCACACATGAACTATTTCCGGTGTAGCGGCAAATTTTCCGTCCATGTTGTCGTTTTCTTTCCTCACACATTTCAATTTTTTTTCCTACCTGATAATATATTACCTAAAACAAAAATGAGAACGGTCAAATAAAAAACATCTATATCTTCTCCATAATAGAATTTATTCAAAAGTTACAACAAAAATTTAAATTCTCTTTCTTTTTCAAAAAGATAAACAACTTAAATATCAATTCGATATTTCTAAAACAAAACTTAAATAGCCTTTTTTAATTTTTTAAAGCTTTCTTAATTATTTAAAGCTTTTTTTATTATTTTACTGAAACACGATTTATTAATCATCAAAAAAGTATAAAAAAAAAAAAAAAAAAAAGGATATTTCTCAAAAGTTTATAAAAAAGAAACTGAAACAGACTTTTTTTCTCTCTTAATAATCATCATAAAACTGAAGAAAAAAAAATCTTATAGGCAAAAAGATCTTTCTCGGAAATTCATAAAAAAAAAAAAAATGAAATAGACTTTCCTTCTTTTTTATCATCATAAAAGTGAAAAAAAATCTTATAGGCAAAACCTTAAAGTCAAATCCCTGCACAATTCATTTAAAAACTCTTGTTCCTTTAACGAAAAGCCATTAAAATTTTTTTTTGGTAAATCCTAATCATTTAAAGCTCCTCTTCACTTAACCTATATTTTTTAATCAAAAAAGTTGTAATGAAAAAAATTTACACCCCTCCAAATTTTTTGTTTGAGCAAAAAAGAACCTTCAGTCCTTGGCAATTATTAAAAGTAACATTTCCCCCTGAAACTCTTACTTCTTCTTGTCTTTCCACACGATTTCCATCATTCTGTCCACTTCCAAAAACTTTATTTTCCTTTACTTCTGGTGTAACAAACCAATCATCATCATCAGAAGACTCACTTCCGAGTCCTTGTCTTTCCACACAATTTCCATCATTCTGTCCACTTCCAAAAACTTTATTTTCCTTTACTTCTGGTGTAACAAACCAATCATCATCATCAGAAAACTCACTTCCGAGTCCATCTTTTGCACTAAAATATATGTCACTTTTTCCCCCCATTCGATTCCCTTCAACTACTGGCATAATGACTTCCATCTTTCCAGCCACACCTTTACTTTGTTCTCTTCCGTCCATTAAAAAGCACCAATCTTCATCATAATCGTCAATAGCATCAACTTCCATCCCTTCCTCCATAACATTATCCTCAATTCCTTTATCTTCAAACAATTCATTTAAAAACTCTTCTTCATTTAACGATAAGTCACTTGAAAATCTTTTCTCAATCTCATTTACTTCAGATTCTGCTTTCCTTTCTTTTAACTTATTTCTCTTCCTAATCACACCTGCTGCTTCTACTTTTTTTTCCTCTTCATAAAAAACCTTATTAAAAATTTCTTCTTCTCCTTCAATCATCGGAAATTTCGAAACCTGTCCATCCCCTTCTACATTACTTTTCAACATTCTCATATCTGTGATTACTGGTCCTCCTTTAACCTCCATCCTTGTCTTTCTAAATCTCCGTAATTCCTGTTCCCTCTTGTTCAATTCTTCTGCAGTCATCCTCGGAGGCAAATCCAAATCCATTTCTTCTTCAGTAACCATCCTTGGAGCCAAACTCTCTGTACGATTACCCTCCATTCCCTTTTCTTTCATATTTTCACCACATTTAAATGAACCTGCGATTAATGATTCTGTCCTTTTTTTGGTGAATAAACTTTCTTCCAGGTATCTCTCCGCGCAGGTGTTACTTTTCCACCCTCCCGCACGTTTCAACGTCAACATATCTCCACCTGCATTGGCCAAAAAGGTAGCTCCACTTCTACGAAAACTGTGCCCAGTATAAAGTTCTGGCTCTCTTAGCCCCAAATATTTGGCAATTTCACAAGGCATTTTGGCAATGCTGTTTCTTCCAATAACTTGACGAAAACACTTTCCCCTTGCATACTTCAAAAAGAATCGACTCGTTTTCAAATCCAAAGGCCTCAATTTCATATAGCTTTTCACTTTTTCGTAGAATTCTCCACTAACTGTGAACGATCTGGGCACCGAGTTTTTCGTCATTGGGATCCTTATTAACAAAACCCCTCCTCCCAATTCTTGGATTTGTTTAACGTCCATATCAGCTATCTCTTGGCTACGGCAAACACCAAAGAGGCCCATGATCATTACAACCTATAAAATGACACAAAAAAAGAAAATTAATTAATTAATTTTTCATTCATTTCTCATTTTCTTTTCAACACTCACCTTCACCGCTAAATACTCCTCATCAGGAGCTTGATCTAAAAATCGATTCACTTCATCCACTTCGAATACACGTGCTTTCTTCGAAATATACCCTTTAGACACGGCTTTCAGAAAAGACACTACGCTCCCATATTTACCGATATCTATGGCCTCCTTAACCTCTAGCATTTTCTTTAGCATCGAAAAATTCCCCCAAACCGTAGAAGGTGCATTTTTATCTGATAATTCTTTGACATAAGCCAAAAGAACGTCTTCGGAGGTGCAATTCCCGACTCCAGAATTCTCCTGCCAGTTTTTGAATGCTACGTAGCTCCGCAAATACCGTTCATTTGATTTCGCAGGGATCGTCTTACCCCTAGCCTCCGCGGCTGCGAGAACAATTTTTTCAGGCAGAGACATTTTTAATCCATTTAAGTAAAATCTAAAAAAAAGAAAAATGAACACCGATCTCGATACGATTTACACCACGTTTTTCCAATCACAGAATTGCCAACATTAGAAAATTAAAAATGATGTTTATATATACGGTAAATTTAATGCTCGTATATATATACATACACCCATAAGCTAAACATGGAAAATGGTATATGTACATATATATATATACACACACTGATCACTTCACCACGTGATTAACACTACTATCATCAAACACCATTGTTTGCCGCAACAAACCGGAAATAGTATCGCCATTTTATCAAAACGTAAACAAATCATTTTTTTTTTTTTTTTTTCATCTTTCTTTTCAAAAATCCCGTTTTACGCCGTGTATTGATTCGTAATAAAAAGTACCTTGCTATACTAGGGTGGGTAGTGAATTTTTCCGGCCGGTTTCTTGAAAATCCTCGCTTCGCTCGGATTTTCAAGAAACCGGCCGGAAAAATTCACTACCCACCCTAGTATAACAATCTACTATTTCGTTAGGAATAATCTAAAAGGGTTTTCCGAGTCAGTGAAAACTTTAGCATTCATACAACCCCTTCAATCGTACCGTCGGATTAATCAGCGATCGGATTTGATACTAAGTATCAAGTCCGACGGTACGATTGGTACGGATTAATCCCCGATAATGTATAGCGGATTAATCCGCTAATGGAGTCACCAATAAAATATAATTTTACCGATTTGGTAAATCATCTTGTCTCCACTTGTGAATTAATCCGATAGTAATACTAATCCGAGGATAGTTCAAAACTAGAGATTGCTCCCTGGAATCCCCGGGACGAGAATAAACGTTTTTTCGGGAACCTTTTTTTAAATTTTCGGGAATCTCGTTTCGCGGGAATGGAATTTTTCTCATCTTCGAGAATTCCCTATTCCCAAGATCGACCAGATTTTTTTTCGCCAACAGGAATAATATGAATTTTATCAACTTTTTGACCATTTATCATATAAAGTTTTCAATATTTTAGGAAAGAGTTTATTTTTTTTTTCTTTTTTGTCGAAAGCTTTTTTGTCTCTCAACAAAATGGAAAAATCTCTTTCGACATGGTTCCGCTTATTTCCGAAATCAAACCTCAAAAAATACGGAAATCAGGGTTATTTTCCTTTTTTTCGTCTTCCAGATAAATTCCCGACTTTCCCGGGATTCCCGGGAATACAAATATCAATTTCTCGGGAATTTCCGATTCCCGGGAATGGAAATACGCTGGGAATTTGCAATCTCCACCCAAAAAATTTCAGAACAGCAATTAAATTTTTTTTTTTGACATTTTTCAATTTGTCTTGCCTTTAGAAGTTTTTAAAAGAGTTTTCCAAATCAACGAAAATAAATCTAGCATTTTATATATTTAATCCCCTAAATTAGTCTCTTCGGCTTATAATCCCACTAACGGATTAATCCCAAGTGGAGACACGATTTATCAAAACCGCAACATTAAATTTGAAAAAAAAATCCAAAATGGCCGTGAGAACATTAAACCAAAAATGGCGTATAAAATACCGTGCAACCCGATTTCCGAGAATTCAATATTTCTGAATTCTCGTGCAAGAACCAAGACACCATCTCAAGGAGACTTGTAGTCTTTTAAGAAACCATGGTTTTTTGAGACTCTGGCCCTCCAAAAAAAATTTTGCTGCTTTTTTTTTTTTTTTTTTTTAATTTTAAAGGAACATTAAGGTTTAATTTCTCTGGCTTGATTTTTTTAATTCTTCCAAATTGGTTTTAATCATGTTTTTTTTTTGGTTAAAAACCAACTTTATTTTTCGATCTCAAAACGGAAAAAATTGTGATTTTTGTGACAAAAACCAAGTTTTTGGGCTAATAGAAAATGATTACCCCAAAAAACTTCGAACCAAAAACCATCGGATGGTTTTTGGTTCGATTTTGGTTTCATATTATTCTCGTTGTTGGTTACGGTTTTTGTTTGGTTATTTTGACCTCAATGTTCCGAGGGTTTTCAGCTCGGGTTAAGCAATTTGGGATTAAAGATGATTTGATATGGTTCTAGTTTTTTAAACAAAAAAATTGAAAAAACAAATGGAAAAACCAATTAGGTTCGGCTTAGTTTTCCATTCCTGGCTTGAGTCTAGGGACGGCGATCCCGGGATCTGAAATCCCGAATCCCGGACAATTCTTTCATCAAGATTAATATTGGAATTAAAAAGCCGAAATAGGAGTTGGTGATTACAGCTTCTGTCCGGTATTTCCGAGGAATTAAGGCAACTTTTGTTTCCAATTCCCGACAACACAGATATTTTTTTAAAAAAATATTCCCGATTCCCAAAGCTCTAAAAAGTCTGGAAAATAAGAACCAAAACAGGTAACTACAACCCAGAAAATGAAAGGAAAAGTTAGACGAACCCATGATATTTTTCGGAGCTAGGGGAGGGGCTAAAACCTAAAATGCAACCCAAAAATCGTATTATACCTTGGTAAAAAATCGCCCTGGGGCGGGAAGGGGCGGCGAATTCCTTTTCATTCCCTTGCTTTGGATCCACCCTTAAAAACCCGATTAATTAATTAAAAGTTCATTATTTTTAATTACGATTTTTTAAATTTTTTAGATAATTACGATATTTTATTTGTCCAGTTTAAAAAAATTTTCCTGGATTAAATAATGACATTGATATCCGATGGTTTTTAGTGCCATTTAAAATGACTTTTAATAGAACCGACGATTGCCCGGAAAATATTCTGATCTAATTCAATTTTTTTTCCCGAATCCGTTAAGAGCATCCTCTGAAAAATTTTGAGCGCCTTGTATTTTTTGATCCAATGGCTTGGAGCTCAACTTTTAGACGGACTTTTTTTCAAAATTTTGTTTAAAAACTCTCCCAAAAATTGATACGAAAAATTTAGAGGTTGAATTCAACGAAGAGTCAGTGAATTCAGCCATGTGAATTTTAAGAGCGATTTCGCATTAATTTACACCTGACGAAAGAGAATTCTTTTATTTTCTGCTGAGTTTACAAATTAGAATTACAATGACTTGTGTAAATTAATAAGTTTTTCAGACTGCATTTTTTGTACTTCAAAATAATTTTTTTTTAAATCTTTCAAAAGTCAAATAAAATTTTTTCCCCACAAAAACTGAATTAAATTAAGTCCATTTGCAGTAAAGCATTAAAAAATTCAGCATTATTTTTCCGTCTTCCCCTCTTTCCAAGATCTTTTACGATTTTTACTAGGAAAAAGTGGAAAATACTGGAAAACTCGTCGTTGCATCCCAGAATTTCTGGGTGAATTTGGGAGAATCCTCGTCAGCACTGCTGACTCAGCAGTGACCAGTATTAGAAAATCCCGCTTTAAGCGAACGAAAACTTTTTTTTACTTTTAACTGCGAGGCTTATTGTAGAAATTTTTTTTTTGCGGCAAAAAATAGAGATTTTATCCGGAAATTCTCCGGAAATTTTTTTCAAAGTTTTCTGGGAAACCCGTTCACCGGGAATTTAATTTTCTTCATTTTATTTTCGAGAATTCTCGACTCCTGGGAAATCAAAAAAATTAACGAAACGGGAAATTCCGATTTCCGGGAATGAAAATCGCTAAGAGGGAATTGAGTTTTTTTAATAAAGATTGAATGTTTTCGTAGTTATGGAGATTTTTCGATACCCCGAAAACCCTTCCGTTCCTGTTCTTTTGAGACATTAAAAAAAAACGAATATTTAATATTTCAAAAATTTTAGATAAATTTTTCAATAAAATTTTACCAAAAATCCTTGATGATCTGTAAGTTTTATATTTTCAATGAAATTTATAATAAAATGTTTTACTAATTATAAGGAAAAAGGGAAAATTTTTAGAAAATTTTTTAGATTTTGATGTTTTTGGATAAAATTTTATTGCAAAAAGGGGGCCACGTGGATTAATGTTAGGGATTGGAGGACTTAGGGGATCATTAACATTTTTTGAAACGAACATTTCGATGATTTGATTATGGAAAAAATTTATCTAAAATTTTATTATAAAAAACATTTTTTGAAACGAACATCTGATATTTTAGATATAAATTTTATTAAAAATTCTAAATGAGATCATCCAGGATTTTTTAAAACAATTTTATTGAAAAAATTGATCTAATAATTTATCTGGAATTTTTTCATGAAAATTTCTTGGGACATGTTTTTTGTCGGTTTTTCTAATTGAAGCGAACATTTTCGGTAAAAATTCTTTAATTTTTACCGAAAATAAGTGGAAAATGGAATTTCAGTTTTTGACCCATTTTCTACTTATTTTAGGTATTGCGATCAAATATTAGGCGGTTAGAATTTCTCGTGAAAATTCGAGAACCAAAAATTCTCGCTTTAAAGCAAAAAAAAAAAAAAGATTAGTCAGATAGGCCTTTTGGTTATTTAGGCGATTTTTCCAATTCTCGGAAATTGAGAAAGTTTTTTTTTCCCAATAGAAATTTCTCGAGAACAGTTTTAATTTCCTGAGATTTCGAGAAAGAGAAAAATTTGAAATTCTCGAGATTCAAAATTCTCATATAAAAGACGGGAGAAATAAAAATTCCAAACAAACATTTTGAGAAATCGACCATGAAGATCTCGGGAAATTTCGGGAGGAGAGTTCTTGAGAGTAAGTTTTAAAATTTTTTTGGCCTACACATAATCGTTTTTTATTTTATTTTTTCCTTAATAAATACATGAAATACATTTCCCGATTCCCGATCCTCCCAAATAAATATGGCACATTCCCGACAAATTTTCATTCCCGGGATTCGGCAATTCTTGTTTCCATTATAAAAACAGGCCCGTAGCCAGCGGGGGGCATAGGGTGGCTCAGCCCCCCTATGGAAAAGCTTGAGCCCCCCTGTAAATTTGACTTGGCCCATGTATTTTCCCTATCTTCCATGTTATAAGGGGCCATTTGGAGCCCCCCTTTGAATGTCTCGTGCCCCCCTATGTTTCTCAGGCTGGCTACGGGCCTGTATAAAAAAAAATTGAGAATCTCACTTTTTATTTAATTTTTCCATTTCCCAAGATTTCTCGGGAATCAGAAATTTATCTACTAGAGGAAAAAAAAAAAAGGGAAAAAATGACTATTGTATACATGTTTTTTTTTGGACTCTCGAAGTTTGACAATAAGCCTTAAAAAGGATATCCGAACTCTTCCCGGAAAATGGGTAATTCTCGAAAACGAGGAAAATTCATTTCACAGGAAAAACGAGCTTGGAACCTGGGAATTCCCGGAAGCAATCATAGTCTTCTGATCTCACTCAATAACGCCCATTAATCATATACCTAAAACATCCTCCTTTCAGGGACTAAATATTTCAGAGACATCCCTGCCTTGCAAGACAAGAGTAAAAGCTTGATTTTCCAATTGGAATCCGAGAACAAAGAACGACCGCCTCTGTTAGCTCAAAACTCTTAGCGCCACGGCTTTTCATAGAAAAAAAAAAATGAGTTTCAAATACAAAATCATTTTACATTTACGACCGATCAAAAATAAAAACGAAAACAAAAATAAAAAAGAATCCTTATGAATTATTATTAATAACGATAATTATTATTATTATACTCACAAGTCATGAAGTAACAGAAACAAAACCATCTTAAAAACTCAATAACCTGAATCCGAGTTCTAAACTAAAATTCGACTGACGTCACATCCATCGTATCTCGTGTTTTAACCCTTTCCTCCGCAATCGGCAAGACAACAAAACAACTTTTCCCTTCATTATAATGAGAAATTTTCTGTGAAGTCTGCATTATACGCTGCATTCTTATTACATTTTGCAGTTTTTTTTTTCTTCTTCTTTCTCGATATGTGATAAAAGGCCTAAAGCGATCACGAATCTTCCACATTTTTTTCTCTTCTTCTTCAACATCGCCTCTTCAAGTCGAAGCCTGTACGCCACTGCCAGAGAAGAAAAAAAAAAAAACGGCATTTTTTTTTCCACGTCCTACATACGGCCGCGATAACCCAATCCTAGATAAATTTTTTTTCTGATTTTTTTTTTCCATATTATTTTATTTTTTAATCAGTGGCGTAGAGCCAGGCAAGGTTAAAGTCCTCCCCCCCCCCCTTTACCCCCGCAAATCAATTATTTCAAGAAATTTTCTACCCCGCTCCGAGAGAGCTATCGACTTGCCATCTGTAAATAGAAAAAGAAACGACGCAACGCGGCATTTTCGAGCGACGGAAACGCCATCTGTTAAGTGGAGCAAGAACCGACACGCCGAGGACGGGTTTACTCAGGCCGACGTTCAGGTGACGCCACCGTGGCCTTTTTCCCGCTCAATTTTCCGTGATACGAAAACTGGAAGTGGAAAGAAAAACATTTGTACCGGAGCATGAGCAGCTTTTTCCTTTCCTTTCCTTTTTTTTTTTTTTTTTCTTTTTCCTTTTTCTTTTTTATCGCGGAAAATTTCGACTGGGAATAATTCAACCCCAGTTTAAAATTCGAAAGGGACCGGTTAACAGTGGAGTTTTTCCGCTGATTTTAAAACCGAAAAAAACACGTGATCAAAAAATGACGACGGGGGCAGGTTTTTAACTGAAATTTTTTAACTGACAGTTGGAACTGTATTTAAAAAAAAGAAAAAAAAATGCATTCCAAATGGATTTTAAATTTAGTTTTATGCTTTGCTTTCATGAAAATATGCCCGTCGAAATCTTTGAAGAAAAATAACGGTAAGTTGGTGGAAAAATAATTTGAAAAGTGGAAAAGTTAAATTCTGGTCCTTTGGCTGATGTTCAGTTCGAATAAATTTTTCAAGCTAAATGTTTCAAATTGACACTTTCTTAGAAATGATTATGTAGAAAGTAGTAAGGGACTATTCAAAAATTATGCCTGCAAGAAGCTGACAAAGGATGTGGGTAATCAAGGCCGATTTTTGGGCCCCCTAGAAAAAAAAAATTTTTTTTCGCTTAAAACTTCATCTGAGAGGCCCTTAATATACTGACACCGGTGGCACAACGCATGCGCGCAACGTTGTGCCACCGGTGTCAGTATATTAAGGGCCTCTCAGATGAAGTTTTAAGCGAAAAAAATTTTTTTTTTCTAGGGGGTCCAAAAATCGGCCTTGATTACCCACATCCTTTTGACCCCCCACTCCCCTTCTTAAATCTGTCAGCATTTTTAGCGATTCCTTTCACGCCAGAACTTGTTCATCATCTTAATGATATAAATAATTGGGGGCAAACTCAGGGCACCCTTTGGAACTTCAGCGGAAGGGGAGGGGGGCTTCTTAACTTCAATTTCCCCGTTTCCGAAATAATTTACTAATTTAAAAAAATTCTTCCTTCCCTCCCATTCCCCCCTAGTAAGCAAAAATAACTTTTTCATACGGAAGTTTAACATCAGCTTATGATTTTCGGAGTCCCCCCCACTTCTCCCTCCAACATGCTTATGTAATTATGGACGACCCTTTGTTAAAAAAAGGAAGTATTTCGATGATCCCTTGCACAATAATTCGATCAGATTTTGACACTATTCCCTTTTTAAAATCGGCCATTTCCCATTTTTGTAAGAATTAACTAACCCGACCCCCTCATCAAAAAAATAAACATTTTGATTTGATGACCCACCTTCCTTCTCCCCAAAATTATGCAAGGTTTCCAACTCCCCAAGATCGATTTTTCCCATTTTCGAAATCATTTACCATATTGTCAGAACAAATAATATTTCAACGGCCCCCTTCCCCTTCTATAAAGTTCATCAAAGTCTGAATATCTTTATACATTCCAAAATGGCAGGGGGTCAAAGTTTTAAGTTTTAATTAATCAGTTTATAAATTTCAATAATCCGACTAATTAGGTTAGGTTAGGTTAAGATAGGTTAAGGCCTGTGCACAGTGGCGTCGCTAGACCCTTTTTGAGGGGGCCTGTGCCCTCTCTAATGTTGCATTTTGCCCCCCCCCCCAATAATTTCTCATGATGCTTCATTTTCAATGCAAAATTGCAGTAAAAATTATTTTAGGCCACGTTTTAAAAAAATAATTTCCCTTTCGCCCCGCCAATATTTTATGTCTGTGACCCCCCAATCAAAAATCAAAATTATTTTTCCAAATTATTATAGGCATGAAAAATATTCCGCCTGGCAAAAAAGATTGGAAATTTATAGCTAGGGGTTCGGGGGCTGGCTGTAAAATTGAATTTATTCTTTAAATCCTGACCTTCCGCCACTTTCGATGGGTGAAGGTATTGATGCAAGCGAAATGTTATTTTGCTCGTCTCAAATTAATTTTTTATATTTAATACGTTGCTCCTCCCCCGGTCCTCCAAAGGAGACCGAACTCCCCATTTGATGTAGAAAAGTAGATTTGCTTTCACCGTAGTAAGTCCCCAAGTGTTTTTGGCCCCCGAACCAATTTTTAATTTTTTTAAGAGTTATGGACGGATTTAGAATTTTTTTCTGGGGGGGAGTGCTGATCCAATTCAGGCCATAAAATTTTTAAAGTTCTGGGGGGGGGGGGGCTATTATATTTCCTGAGGATCTAGGGCCCCCTAGATCCTCCCATGTAGACGTTTTCTACACCATGTCTTTAGCAATTGCACCGAGCCCGTAGCCAGAACGAAGAGCCGGGGGGGGGGGGGGGGGGCAGTTGGGCTTGTTAAGGGGGACAATAGGCTTTCATTAATTAGGGGCCATTCAAGTATTACGTAAGCATGATTTTGGTGAATTTGACCCCCCATCCCCCCGGTTGTAAGATATTTCGCTTTACTTAGCTTATGGCGAAGATGGTTAATTCGGACCCCCCCCCCCCCCTAAAAATCTTACATAATACTTGAATGTTCCCCTATACCTGTCATGTTTAGCCAATTTACTTCAGGGGAGCATCAAGTAAGTACAGCGGGGCAACGCTCCCCTGGCCCCCCTTGGCTACGGGCCCGCCGAGTTGCACAAATGCGCAGATATTTTTTTTTTTGAAATTGCCTAGATATCTAGCACAGTATATACATAAACCAACAAAACATAACCTAACCTAACCTAACCTAATCATATCACGCCCCCCCAAACAGGGCATGCCTGTCCCTACCCAGACATCTTTGCTCTCCTCAAGAAAAGTCTGAAATGACGCCTCTGTCTTTTAGTACATCCTCGGATTAAATTCGGATAATTAGATGTTCTCATTACAGTATCTCTGATATAAGTACAGAGTTCTTTCTTTTGCTCGTTGTTCAAGGTCCCTTTTTTTTTCGTGCGAAAATATGTATTGTGATGCGCCATTTCACATGATTTCATGTTGCATAAGCCGTAAAAAGTGTATCATTTGCGTCCCCATTAAATTGACCCAGTTTCATGACAATTATCGGTTGATAGGTAAATTTTCGAAAATATATCTTTTCCCTTCGTTTAAAAGTGCTAGCATAAGGCTTTTTTTTTCTCGTTTTTTTCTCGCGTAAGCGTAATTAGTCCTTCGCTAACGATCTCATGCTTCCTCCCATTGTAATTCATCAAATGTTTTTAGTTTATATTTCTCGCGACCCAAAGTAAGGTTTTCGCCAATACAGATGAAATTTTCCAGTTTTACTCCCAATACAGGCAGAGTTATGAGAAGCAGGAAAATCCTATTCGAAAATACTTTTTTGCCTTGTTAACCATCAAAAAGTGAGTCAACTCGTGACAAAACAGAATTTTCTGGGCTTGATTAATTCAATTTTTTTTTTTTTTTAACAATCCTGTATCTTAATAGGGTGTCCCTAGAGTGCGTCGAAAAAAAATCGAAGTTCTCAGATTTTTGCTCCCCGATCAAAATATCATTATTTGACTATAAAAGCACCCCCCTAATTTTTTTCAGCTTGGAAAAAAATTTTGTTAGATAGGGCAAACGATTTGGAAATTTTTTCACTCAAAAAACGGCCTTTTTTGGTTTTTTTTCGCGAAAATATAGAAATTTGCACGAGGCGTAAACTTAGCGATGAAAAGTTGAAATTTTGAGCATAAGTTTTAGGTATACGGGTGTGTCGAAAAAAAATGGGACAGTCACCAAAAAAACAATTGTGTCGTTTTGTCAGGGGGGCCATGATGAGAACACGTTTTTGTGAGGAGCCTCCGAGCGGAGAGGGATCCGAAAATTTCAGAATAGCCAAAATATGTGCAAACGATGTGGCACTTGAACCGTTGCGGGCCTAATATATATACGTTCTGTAGTGGGCCAAAATATGACAAAATTTAAAATTTACACTTTGTTTTCAAAACGCATTTCATTCGATAGATATCGCAAAAAGAAAGCTTTTTTATAAGGCAAGACCCGGCTGGACCAAAATTTCCCTATCGCCACGTGAAAGTACGCTATAAAAATAGCCTAGAAACAAATTTTTTCGTCGGAGAAAAAAGGTAGACACTGGCCCAATATAATGGCCTAAAGTAGCCAATAAAGTAGCCAAAATGCGTCAATTTCGGCCAATTTCTACCTTTTTTTCTCCGACGGAAAAATATGTTTCTAGGCTACTTTTATAGCGTACTTTGCAGCCTCGTAGCCAGGGGGGCATAGGGTGGCTCAGCCCCCGTATGAAAATGCTTGAGCCCCCCTGTGGATTTAAAATTTATATCCCAATTCCAAATCAAATTCTAATTTTAACTGGAAAAAAAATTAATTATCATCCGATTCCCTACACTGTGTAAGACATAAAAAAAATTCCAGCCCCTCTTTAAAAACCTCCAGCCCCCCCTGTATATGCCGGTCTGGCTACGGGCCAGGTACTTTGACGTGGTGATAGCGAAATTTTGGTCCAGCCGAGTCTTGTCAGTGAAAAAAATTTTGTGTGGTTTTTATGATTTTGGCCATTATTTAGCCACTTTCTACCTTCGGCGACCAAGGCGAAATGCACGATTTTGTGCCAATTTTTTGCGCACTTTCTCATGGTGAAGGCGAAATTTGGATCCAGCTTGGTCTTCGTGGCGAAACAAATTTTTTGAGATTTTGGCCATTTTATGGCCACTTTTGCCATTGAGGAAAAAAGGCAAAAAAATACGTAAATATGCCAGTTTTTTGCTTACTTTCATGTGGTGATATCGAAATTTGTGTGCAGTGGCATCTTCGCGGCGAAAAATTATTTTTAAACTTTTGGCCACTTTCTCATTGAAAGAAAAATTTAAAAGCACATGTACTTAAGCCAATTTTTTACGTTCTTTTTGGCTATCATGGCGAAATTTTGGTCCGGCGACGCTAACATGAAGAAAACAATTCTTTTTCTCTTTAAATGGCCATTTCGGCCACTAGGCCATTTATTAAAAAATTAAACGATAATGCCCTTAAATAGCCCTTTGAAAGAGCTTTTTTTTTCGTTTTTTGGATTCTTCGATCGGACAACCCTTTCTCTGACAAAAAAATAAAAACTAAATTAGCACTCCCGTCTCCGCCTCAGAAACGGCTTTGATTTCGACCCTAATATTTGACCTGATTTACCCCCTCACTAGGTCCTATCGATGGGTAAAAGTCCAAAAAAAATTTAATTTTGGGGCACAACCCTTACGGTAACCCAGTAATAGCCTTTAATGTTTTTGACTAAAAATTTAATTTTTTAGCCAAAAGCTTATTTAACTCCACAGCCGTTTGATTTAGAAAACATGTTCCATGTAATTTTTTACTCAGAACACTATAATTGAAAGAATTAATCAACTTCCAAATCGATTTTCTAAAATTTTTAATGCAGTGAAATTTAAAAAAAAAAAAAAAAAATCCAAAATTATAGTGGAGTTTTTTTTCAAAAAACTTTAAAATTCGTTTGACCTATCTATAAAATTTTTTTCCGAGTTAAAAAAAATTAGGGGGGTGCTTTCATAGCCAAATAATGATATTTTGACCGGGGAGCAGAAATCAGAGAACTTCGATTTTTTTCGACGCATCCTATGTGTCCCTTATTTTGGCAATTTTCGAATTTCAAATCGCTTACCCCATTCCATTTTTTCCCATCTCAAGACATCAATATCTGCTGCCTCATCGCTTCGTCATTGTCTTGCTAGGACAAAGGCTCTTCGCCGATTTTCATATCTCTTTACTAAAATCTTTCTTCCAAGACCTGAAAAGAGAAGGGGAAAAAAAAAATCTTTAGAAGGAAAAAATTCTTAAACCGGCAAATGATTTTTATATTCCATGATCATGATCACTTTTAAACAACCTTAAAAAAAATTCAGTAACGTAAAAAATTAGATAAGTTGCGTCTTAATGGATTCCATCCTACAGTAATAAAGCCGGATTCGAGTTTATTTTTTCCAGCTCGTTGTAAAAATTTAATTCGAGAAGTTACAACGGGAGAAAAAGAAAAAAAAAAAACAAAGAGTATAAAAAAAACTCTTTACCTTCCAGAAGCACAGACATCAAAAATCCCTTGAGCTACTTCCTAAATTAACGTTTGTAATATCTCATGCATTATCCTATGAAAGATAATTTTAGTTAGTTGTTTTCCTTTGACAGCTTTGTTTACAATGCGGAACACTTTCTCAGACTGTTCAAGAGCTATACAAGACTAGATTAGAATTGCAAAAGACTCCTGTTTTCGGAAAGCGATTAACCGCTAATTGTATAAAATTTCTGCATTCAGTTAAAAAAGAAAAAAAAATGTTTTTCTAAATATTGTTTTACGCATTAAGTTCGTCCGGTAAGCAGAAAAATCGCTCTGGTTAGGTCTAGGGTCCTCAAAGGTGGCAAAAACAGAATTTTTTTAAACAATTAAAACCGTAGGGGGCATGTCAGCACCGTAAGGCAGTGGCGTAGCGGAGAATCTGGGGGCCCTGGTGCAAAAATTTTGAAAATAAAAAATATTTTTCAAAGGCTTTTTTTTTTTTTTTTTTTTTTTTTGAGAATTTTGAGTGCAAAGTTTTAACATTACAATTTTTTTTAAATTTCATGATAATTAAACAGAAATTTTGGACTCCTTCAAGTCGGGGGTACCATCAGTTCTAGGGTGGTTCTTATTTGGCGAAGTTTGGGTTTTTGGAGATGCCACCCCCTAACTTTTTTTTTTTTTTTTTGTATGAGATAAGTTTCCCTGAATTTTTTCAAATTTTTTACTCGATGGGGCGATGCGTGCTTTTGGCGCGATGCGTGCCTCGTCGAGCTTTTAGTTCGGAAAAATGCCATAACCAAAAAATTGATTTTTTTTTTTTTTTTTTTTTTTTTTTTTTTTTGTAAAAAATCTCTTAGGCACTTCGTTGGCTAGGCAAAACCGGCCGGTTCACCGTCCGGTTTTTAAAAAAAAAAGTTTTTTTAATTAATATTTTTAGACGTTAATATTGCATTAAATGGGGCGAAACTTATACCAAATTGTTCCTTATTGTTAGAAGAAGTCGAATATACATGTTAAATATGGCGGTAAGCTTAAATTACGTCAATATTCGCAAAATGAACCGATTGTTTATGTTTTTTTACATCGGCCATTTTGTTTTTTATGTAAACAACATTAAATTTTGCGAATATTGACGTAATATAAGCTTACCGATATATTAACATGTATATTCGACTTCTTCTAACAATAAGGAACAATTTGGTATAAGTTTCGCCCCACTTAATGCAATATTAACGTTTAAAAATATTAATTAAAAAAATTTTTTTTCAAAAAATCGGACGGTGAACCGGCCGTTTTGCCTAGCCAACGAAGTGCCTTACTTCTTACCCGTAGATTCGTAGATTTCGAATCTGAAAATAGTTTTTGTGCAACTGGTCCGGTTTTTGAGCAAGAGGTCAAAACAAGACCAAAAAATCGAGGAAAGTGACAAAACGCATTTAGTCCTCATTTTTCATTGCTTTTTGGCTTCAATCTCATAAATCGGACCAAATGCAAAAAACTTGTTTTCAGGTTCGAAATCTACGCAAAATTTTCAACACAAAGCGCAAAAAAAAAAAAAAAAAAAAAAAAAAAAAAAATTTGTTTATGGTTTTATGGTATTCTTTTCGAATTAAAAGCTCAATGAGGCATGCTCTTCCGTCGAGTAAAAAATTCTGAAAAATTCAGGGAAACTTATCTCTTACAAATAAAAAAGCGTTAGGGGGTGGCACCTCCGAAAATCCAAACTTCGCAAAATAAGAACCACCATAATCAGTTGCTGCAAAAATTAAAAGCCTGCGAAATGAGGAAAAAGTACAAACATACACATTATTTTTGAAGGTGTTTTAATTAACAGTTGATTACGCAAACACGAGTTGGAGTAAACAGGACAACAACAATTAAATCAAACTGGCACCTAATTCAATTGCAATTAAATGCAACTGGTATCTAAAGCTTTATTAATGCTCTACCGCATGGCTTACGTCTCCAGTTAGGATCAAAAGTAAAAAAAAAAAAAAAAAAATACCAGTTTTCGAAAAAACCATTTTTTTTTTTTTTGAAAAGCTTGACCCGATTCGAAATGAAATTAATTTTGCCGATCGCCAATCCAAACTTTTTTTTCAATTAACTTTCTCTCTTTTTTTATTTCATACATTAAATCCTACACACAACCAATTATCGAAATATCAGAAAAAAAAAAACCGAAATCATTTCTCCTCCTCCCAAGCTGCTGCAAAGATATGAAAATATATAAAAAAAATTGGCTTCATCCCTGAAAAGTCAAACCGCTAATTTATCGAAACTACTGGGATAAATCAATCATCAACCCTAATGAATTATTCAAACGACAAAAGCAAAACACGCGCACAAAAAAAAGAGTCAAATTACTCGAAATCCAAATCCGGAAAATCCGTAGAGACCTCGAAAAAAAAGGAAAGAGGTTGAGAAAAAAAAAAAAAAAAAAAAAACATAAAATAAACCCGAGAGTTAATCTCTTTATCTCAGCAAATCCATTCTTGGCAAGTTTTTGAGTGACACAGACCACATAATTTTTTCATTTTTACTTTTATGTTTCCCCGCTGTCCTTTATTCTTTTCGCTTCCGCAAGATAAGCATCCGCGAAACATTTGACTGGATTCCAAAAAGAAAATCGCAAAAAAAGGAAGAAAAAAAAAAGTCCGACTTCGCAAAAAAACATTTTCTTTTCTTTTCAAGGTCGATGGGTTCGATTGAAAAATAGAAAAGTTTTATTCTTTCCTTTTGTCTTCTTTTTTTTGCAGATTCGCAGAGGAGGGAATGCCCGACTCCTGCGGTTACTTCCAAAAACGACACGGAATTAGAAGAAGAAAATTCCATCGATTTCCCTAGGGGCATCACCGAAGTGAAATTCAACGGACTCATCGGGAAAATGGAAACTAGAAAATTCTGCAAGCTCAAGTGCATTAACGGCGAATGGGTCGGACCTTTGTGTCTAGTCGATGGAGGTAATCAATCAAAGAGATATAAATAAGAGAAATCGAGAAAAAAGAAAAATATCTTCAATCTTTTCCGTTTTTTTTTTCCGTCCGAAAAAAAAAAGACAAAAAAAAATCTAGGGGTCGATTGAGCTACTCATCCCTTATGCGTAAATTTTAACTTTTTTTTCCAAAATACTTAAAAAAAAAGTTGATGGCAAAGTGAAATAAAAGAGAAAGGAAGATGAGGGTCCTAATGTTAAAACACCTGCTCTTTTCTCATATACGAAAAACGCAGTGTATACCTTTATTCAATTTCTCATATACTTGAATTTTAACACAGACCGAAACCCGGTTTGAGATTGTTCCTGTTTCCTCTTAACCTAGTTTGTAAATTTTTTATGACCGAAGAGGAAAACCATGATTCGGCATGCGGATTCAAATTGCATTTTTATTTAATAAATAAAAAAAAAAAATAAAATAAAATAAATAAATAAATTTAAAGACAGCTTATAGCATGAAGTCATTGGAAAGATAATTTATAATAGGGGTAATCAGGCCTCATCTCATGACCCCAGGACGATTTTCTGATGGTCTTAAGGGACGACCTTAGGGAAGTTCTTATTTTGCAAAGTTTGGATTTTCGGAGGTGCCACCACCCCCTAACTTTTTTTTAATTGTATGAGATAAATTTCCCTGAATTTTTTAAAATTTTTTACTCGACGGGAAAGCGTTCCTCATTGAGCTTTTGGTTCGGAAAAATCCCATAAAAACCAATATATATTGACAATTTTTTTTTTTTTTTTTTTTTTTTTTTTTGTAAAAAAATCGGGTCTAAATTTCGGCCGGCAGCGGCCGAAATCTTGGGTCGATGCCGATACCGATTCCATCTCATTTATTTTACTCCCGAGTCCAATTCCGATTCGATGCACTGACATTCGATGCCTCCTCTGATTCTGATTTAGTGAAAAAAAAAAAAAAATCATAGAGTCATTCTAGACGATGTTTAAAATCAGGGGTCCGATTCCGATGCCGATGCCGATTTCGGACATTAAAAAAAATCCTATGCTGATGCTGCCGGCCCAAATTTTCAAGCTTCTGACCTCTGGATTTCGAATCTGAAAGCAGTTTTTTTGTATCTGGTATAGTTTTCTGAGATTTATTTATTTATTTATTGCTCCACAGACACAAGGTCCTTTTAAGGAACATTAATTTACAAATTTATCACTTAAAAAAAAAGTTACAGGTTATTGGTATTCTCGTTATTAAATAATTTAAGGGACCTGACAAGGGGAGAATTGGCGAATTCGTTCGTCCTTGCCAGATCTATCTGAAACGTTTCGTTTCTCGTTCTCAACCTCCCATCCGGTACTTTGAACCTTAGCCTGGCAAGGGCGATACTATCATCAATCCTACCCCTAGTCAGGTCAGTTATAAATTTAACGCAGTGCGCATCGCGCCTTGTCTCAAGTCTATCGCATTGGAACAGAGATAGTACGAACTGATATGGTGCCCTGAAGCTGTATGTTTTTGAAATTTGGAAGAGTAGGAATCTGAGAAAGGAAGTTTGAATGCGTTCGATTTTATCAATTTTGTTGTCGTAGAACGGTGACCATATCAGGGCACCATATTCCAGTTTACTTCGGACCAGGGCATTGTACACAGCTTTAAGTGATGCAGGATTCTGGAATTTTTTGCACATCCTCTTTATGTATCCTAGTCTTCTAACTGCTATGCGACACATAGAATCGATGTGTTTAGTGAAATCCATTTGGGATGTAAATATAATGCCTAGATCTGTAGTTTCAAATACTCTTCCTAAGTCCTCTGAATTCATTGTATACTTGGACTCAATATAATTTGTCTTCCTTAAATAAGACATGACATTACATTTGCTCAGGTTGAAATAAAGACAATTATTGACACTCCACTTATGTACGCTTATGATATCAGCTTGAAGCCTATCAGTATCGCTCAAAGATTTAATTTCTAAATACAGCTTTAAGTCGTCCGCAAATAAGAGAAACTTTGAGAATTCTATTACCTGCGAGATGTCGTTAATAGAGATAAAAGCAAAAAAGAAATGAAAACTCTGAACTTAGTGCGTTTTGCCACTTTTCTCGATTTTTTCGTCTTATTTTGGCCTCTTGCTCAAAAACCGGACCGGATACAAAAAAAATATTTTCTGATTCTAAATCTACGCAAAATTTCCGACGATTTTTTTAACAAAAAAAAAATTATCAACTTTTTGGTTTTTATGGGATTTTTCCGAACTAAAAGCTATATGAGGCACGCTTTCCTGTCGAGTAAAAAATTTGAAAAAATTCAGGGAAACTTATCCCATACAAATAAAAAAAGTTAAGAGGTGGCACTTCCGAAAATCAAAACTTAATTCACAAAATAAGAACCACTCTAACGTCCATATAGTTTGTAAGCATAATTTTGGAAATTTCAGACCCCCCCCCCCCTCCCCGCTTGTAAGCGGAAGTAATTTTTTTTGAAAACCCCCTCCACCCTTTTTACGTCGAATTTTAGTCCCAAATCTCCACTCAAAATTCATTATTTTGCGCTTACTTAAGATTTTACCAGTCTTCGTTCATCCCCCTTGTAAGCGATAGTAAGATTTTCCCAACCCCCTCCCTACTTTAACGTGCTTGCATAACATGTGGACGACCCCCCAAATGAAATACCTGACTTAGCAAAGTTGTCAAGGCTTAAGATGAAGTAAGTGTGGCCGAATAAGTTTATTTGGAATAAATATTAGTCCAAGAAAAAGATCCTATGTTTAGCTTATGACAGTATAATTCCCGAGTTTTTACCCCCTTAACACCCGGTTTTTGAGCTACAAGTCAAAATATAACAAAAAAGCGTGGTAAAGTGAAAAAATATACCAAGTTCTCAGATTCACTCGTATTTTGGTCTCTAGCACAAAAACTGACCAGACATAAAAAAACGGACTCCAGATTCGTGATCTACCGAAAATTTTCGATAAAAAACCACATTTTTTCGCAAAAAAAAAAAAAAAAAAAAAAAAAACTTTTCGATTTTTATTTTATGGCAATTTTCGGAACTTTAAGCTCAAGTCGCCACGCTTTCCCGTCGAGTAAGAAATTTAAAAAAAATCGGGTTTGTCAGTACACCAAGGAGAACCATTTATGGGAATACGCGATTTTAAATTCGAAAATTGACAAAATAAGAAATCATCCCTACCACTTAATACAATACAGCAGCAAAAAATAAAAGCGCCTAAATTTTGCAAATTAGGCAACAATGTTTTAAAATAAAGTAGATGAAATATGTAAAGGGCCTGCCGCAATTAACTAAATCGTACGAAGAACGGGTCGGTTACCCACAATAATATCCCTCAATCGGATTTAAGCAAGACCTCCGTAAAGAAATTTTGCACCAAATCGCTCGTTAAAAACTTTTAAAAAGTTCATCCCAATTACCCTTGAGTGATAACCATTTTTCAGCTGCAACACCTATATTCATTAATTTTCATTTTCTCTCTCGTTAACCGCGCGAAAAACCCTTAAAAGATTGGGAAAGGCTCTGGGAAAACTGATTTTTAATTAACAAGAGTAGTGGGGAACCAACCCATCCTTCGGACGTTTTTAGTTTATTGCCGCAGCCCCTCCCCCCTTCATTCCTTCATTCCTTCCTTCCTTCCTTTTTCCATTTTTATCTTGAAAAATGTATAACCTCCTCTATTTTTAAAGAGGGAAACAGAGAGAAAGATCCAATTTCTTTCTCTGATTAAGATACAGGATGCGACGTTTTTCTTTTTAATCGAAATCATTTTTCTTTTCCCCCTTTCAGGCTCCTCAAAAGCGCCGAAAACCTCAAAAGAAGAGAAATTCCTCCCGCTGTATAAAGGTTGTGGTTCCGCCGTATTCCTCACGAAATTCGTTCTGACTTACAAAAACAAAACAATCCTGGTAAGTTAAAAAAAAAAAAAATGACTTTCCCGCCATCCGAGCAAATAAATCCGGATGACGTTTTCAAAATTTAAATTCAACGACGTGCGGGGGGGGGGGGGGGGGTGTTATCCTTCCGAACCCCCCCGTAACGGAGAAATATAAAGGTCGAAACCGGGATAGAACTTGTAACGTCCCTCGGGATGTGGCATTGTTTTCGACTTCTCAAAACTTATCCCACTCATCATCTCACTCTCTCTTCCCATTTTCCAGGACGATAGAGAATTCGAGCATAACACGATAGTTCAGGTTCGATGCAAAGAATTTGGGATTTACAAATTGATTGGGGACTCGCATCTCAAATGCGAAAACGGAGAATGGAAAACTCGAATCCCCTCGTGCATCCCGACTTCTTCCCTTAAAAACTACTCGGATGATTCCGCTCCTCCCACAGTTCTGGCAAAAGTCACCTCCGGTTCCGCAAACATAGAGCCGAGCGGATCACTTGCGGTTTATCCGGGGAGCATCGTCCATTTGGAATGCTTGCATTTGAGGACGGCGGGGGACCCGGAGTGGTCGTGGACGTCCACATACAGAACCTACGATACAGGTAAAGACAACTTAAGCTTTTTAATGTTGTTTCAAGTCTTATAAGGACCGGACAATAGTCACTGGTCGAGAGAAAAGCGGACATAATTCCCATCTCAAGCGTAGGTAACAGGTCCGTAGCCAGCCTGAGAAGCAAAGTGGGCACAAGATATAAGGGGGGCTCCAAATGGCGTTTTATAACATGGGAGATGGGAAAAATACATGGACCAAGTCGAATTTACAAGGGGGCTCAAGCGTTTCTAAAGGGGGCTGAGCCACCCTTTGCTACCCAGATATACAAATTAATGAAAATCAAAGCAAAATTCAAAATTTCCCCCGCCATATTGGATCCGCCATTTTGAATTTTTTAATGTGGGCAAGTGATTTTAAACTACACAGAAAACCAAAGCTTTTGACGCCCAGATCCTTTTTATAGCTTTTACCTACGCTTGAGATAAGAATTATCTCCGCTTTTCTTCCCCTGCGCCCCCTTCTAGGATTTGATCAATCGGTGGGGAGAAGATTATAATGTCCCTTTCCCACCTTGCACAGTTAATTTTTTAAAACACCGTTCACGGATTTATTATTATTTTTCTTTTTACTACCAGGCTGGGCGATAGCAGCCGACGAAAGAGACTGGAAATACCTCCTCTCGATTTATTACATAAAACCTCAAGACACCGGAATCTACACTTGCGCCACTCCGAAAGGGAAAACTCACAGCATAGTGCTTAACGTCATTGCGGTTCACTGCGATGCAACCAAAGTCATTTCGACAGACCCGAATCTTTTGACTCAGGTCAAAGGTTCAAGGTTAGGACAGCAAACAGAGTTCTCCTGCAGGGAAGGTTTCAAACTTAATGGGACCGCGAACATGACTTGCCAATCAAGCGGTAAGTTATATGCTAAAACTTTCATCTTCAAAAAGTTTTCTTTCTATGGTAATGTAAGCAAAAAAAGATTCGGGGAAATTTGAAGAATGCATTGGCGGAACGTTCCTGCATCGAAAAAAGTGGGAATCCGATCATTTTCCATTTTTTTCAGGAAAAAAAAAAAAAAAAAAAAAAGTCAAAACTTCGGCAAAGTGTGAACAGTTTCTCGGGATTGATGCAGATTTCCCCGGAATTTATTTCTGAATTTCTTTTTGAACTTAGACGAAAAACGACGAAAATGACACATATCCTCCCGTTTCAATTTTTAATTTTTTTTTTCTCTTCAGGGCAATGGTCCGGTTACACTCCGCAATGCATCCCAATGGTCTGTCCCGACTTGCAACTAACAAAAGACAGTGCTAAATTAGTTAGAGCGGAAACGGGATTCGGAGGGCAAGCTGTATTTCAATGCCCCTTTGGTCATAAATTGATTGGCTCCCCGACACTGACTTGTAACCAAGGTGAAAAATGGTCAGGGCCGGTGCCAACTTGCAAAGGTATGAAAAAAAAAGTATTCCATGAGATCGGACAATAATGTTAATTTTTTGAATGTTGCTCCGCAGAAATATTTTGTCCTCCGCCGTTAATCCCAGTCAATGCAAAATTAGAGTATGGAAACGAATCTGCAAGCTACCCGTTCAGAGTTGGAGCTGTCCTTACATTTTCGTGCCAAGGAGTGTACCAACTGGTCGGGGAAAGCAAAATAACGTGCCAAGATTCGGGCTTCTGGTCTAACCCGCCTCCGTTCTGTACGTAAAAGTTTTTACTAACAAAAAAAAAAGAAAAAAAAGTCTCGATGCACAAGACTGGCCAACAAGATTTTCTGGCCGGCCAGCAGATGTCTAACTCTAACAACATGAAAAGCCAATGAGAGTTCTATTTAAAAACGTAATAATTATTTGCCTGATTTTAGAACCCCCTGCACCCTCATCAAAAAGAGTCTTTACTTATGAAGATTTAAGCATTTCATGACCCTCTAGCCCCCTAAAGTCAAGACGTAATTAATGAGCAACCATGGTTACTAAAGGGTGAACTTTTTCCCAGAGATGAGGGAAGGAGGTGGGGGGGGGGGGGGGGACAACGTAAAGGTTCAAGAAAACAACTATTAGGAGTCCGAAGCCGATGCCAGCCGCGGGTGGCTAAAAACTGAGGTCGGTGCCGATGCTGGTGCCAGTGCTAGATAATTTATTTTAAAGTTAGTGCCAGCGCCGGTGCTGGCACCGGTTTTGTAATTATGACTCGATGTCAATGCTGAATGTACTTCAGAAAGGCCACGAGTTTTTACTATATTAAGCGTCAGATTGTATTAGCCAGCACGACAATAAGGGGCTAATTATTTCGTTCCTTTTTTTTTCTCTATTTAAAAAAAAAAAAAAAATTGACAAAATTGATGGTGATGCTGGCACCAACGCTGGAATCGTCATTGCCACCAGCGCCAGCGCCAGCACTTTTGATATTTCGCCGGCGTCGGCTCCAACCAATTTTTACTGGCTTCGGACCCCTGACAATTACTCCAGAAGAAAGGAACAAACCTCGGTCTGGGATGAAATGCATCTCTGCCCCTCCCAGGGGCGCCATTTTAGATTTTCTTGGGAAGGGCAAAGATGTTTTTATACGGACAGGCATGTCCCAGCTTAAGGGGGCAAAAGAACCTTTCGGGGGGGCGGGGGGTAGGGGCAAGGGCCAATGCTCTACCCCAGACCCCCGACTGACGCCACTTTTCTTTACTGTTGTTACATCCTTGCCGGTCAGGTCGGGAACCTGTACCTCTCAAAATCTGAGATTCTGAGATCGGGGACTGTTGCCTCCTCCCCAATATAACTGAGGCTCTATGCCCGGGACAACCTCTGACCAAAATCCTTATTTAACCATATGCCGACTTTACCGCCTCGTTAAGAAAAAAAAATTCAAATTTTTAGGCAAAACCAAATGCGCACACCCCGGAGACCCTCCAAACGGAAAATTCAACCCGCAGAAACCGGATTACGACGTCGGGGACAGGATAACGCTCTCATGCTTCACAAATTTCGAACCGTCTTCAAAATCCAGGCCGAGATGTCAAAAGAACGGACTCTGGACCGAGACGGGTTTCGAATGCAGGCAAAGACGAACGTTCAGGTTGTTCGAAAAAAAATTACCTGAAGATTTCTTAACAACGACAACGACAACGACGACGACGACCATGATGACCTCGACGACCACGCCTGCCACAACAACCATCACAAGCACAACATCAACCGGATCAAGTACCACCCCTAACCCTCCAACAATAACAAACATGTTAACTTCTTCGCCAATAACAACATCCGAAGCTCCGATCCAAAATGGAACTGACAACTCCACCGAGAACCGCGTTAACTCAACTGATATTTATTATGTTGTAGAAGAGCAGCCCCTCTTGTAAAAAAAAACAAAAAAAAAACGCCCTAAATATAGAAGTTATATTTTCAAACAATTTTTTTTTTTTGACCTTAAGGATTCATCTGTAAACCGATGGAAAATCCTTGAAAAATCTTCCTAGAGATTGGGGAGGTCATCATCGGTGACTGATCCCTAACACCGCGTCCTACATTTACAATAAAAAAAAAAGATCCTTGAAAATCACCATCTGTGATTTCGTGTTCAAATATGTAGACGACGTGAATGTCAGATGGGAGATAATCCACTTAAAAGAATTTTTTTTAAAAAACGATTGGCTAGGGAAAAAAAGGAGGGAACATCTCTTCCTTTAATTTATATTATCAAGGATAATAAAATTTTGGCTCGTGAATACATAAAACCGGTATATTGTCGGCTGACAATTAAAAACTTTTCAAAATTTTCGGTACAAGGGTTTTCCCTCGTGATGTGTTTCCTTTTCCTTCCCCCCTTCCCCTTCGCTCCTTTTCCACATCGTTTTATGAAATTAATGAGGAGTTATTATTAATTTAACGAACCCGGAGATGGTCTATAATAGACTGTAGTTTTATGTTTGTAAGTTGCGCGAAAAACCTTTTTGCTTAAAATGCAGAAAGGAGGGATCGAGTAGAGTCGGGAGTTAGTCATACCCTCATTAATTAGAGGATTATCGGGTTACGCTCGGTTTTGAATGTCCAGAAATGCTAATGATGACGATCGTTATTATTATGACGTGCTTAATAACGAGATCGTCAATTAGTTTCGGAAAAAAAAAAGAAAGCCTGCTGGTGCTGGTTGACTATCATCGTATCAGTGTTCAAAATTCTGTGGGGGATGAGGTGGGAGGGAAAAGTGTAACCCGTACGAAAAAAAGATGCATAATAGGGTGTCCCTTATTTTGGCAATTTTCGAATTTTAAATCGCGTACCCCCAAAAATGGTTCTACTTGGTGTACTGACAAACCCGATTTTTTCGGCTCAGCCAATCTTTAGGGAAACTACCGCTCCGATAAATCTTATTGAAGAGGGATGTGAGGACATCTAGATCTTCATCGGGTCACTCAAAACCTTAAGCAATTCTGCCCGAACTCCATCGGGTCCTACAGACTTGCCCGGTTTCAGCTCTTTTATGACTTTAATCACGTCCGCTCTAAGAATATCCGAACCAGTATTAGCTTCCCTAATCCCATGATCTTCGGGTCTGTCGTCGTCGAAGAGCTTGGATACAAAGTTTTTCGGAAGCACTGGTGACCAACACTCCGTTTTCATCGAGCAGTACCCCGAAAGACTGACTAAGCCGTTCCCCTGTAAATTCTTTAATTTTCTTGTGCAGGTTAAACCTATCGTACTGGCTTTGCAACTCTTCGATTTCTTGGCATTTCTCGGAAGCTTCTGCTTCTACATCACGTCGTTCGTCGTTGAACTGCCCTATAACCGTTAGGATCGCGTCCTTTACATTCCCTCCTCTTCTCCATCAGGCCAAGAATCTCATCTCGGATTTGTGCTTTACCTTTAGATGTTCCTCTCCCGCTGAGACGGCAACCTTTTTGACCTTATTCCAGTGCTCTTCTATGTCCTCTTGACCAGAAATTTCACTGAACCCTAAACTCAGGTCTGGATGAACTTAATAGCGGAAATCTGCGTCCTTGAGTTTGGTTATATCAATCCAGGTCCTTGTAGGTCTCCGTTTTATCGACTTCAACCGCACTCTCAGCTTCCCTACAACAGGGTTGTGGTCTGATGAAATATCGGCTCCTGGATAGGTCCTAACACTCGGTATGCTATTCCTGAATCTTAGGCTTCCCCGACCTAAATCGGATAAAAAATAAGGGCGTTAGACAAAAAAAACCGAATCGACCCTTTCAATTTTTTTTGGCTAAAAAATTTTTTTTTAAATTTCAAACCTGCATAACTCCGTTAAAAGGCGTGATAGAACCAAACGGAGGTAGGCCTCTTAGTCAGTCCATATAATCCACCGATTGGTGAAAAAAGATCAGGGATCCCTCACGTGACCCCGCTTCTTTTGACGTGGACAGGTTCCAGACAGAATGCAGCTAAAAAAAAAAAAAAAAAATTGAAAGGAAACTTGTACGACCGTAAAAAAAATTTAATAAAGAAAAAAAAAAGCTTTTATTTTAAAAACTCCTTAAAACAATTAAAAGTAAAAAATCCATTCAGCAACTTTTCCGTAACTTTCCGATTGAAAAGCGGAAGAGACTTTTTTTTTAATTAATCGTCAAGGAAAAAAAAAATACCAAATCCATTTTTCAAAAAAAAAAAAAATTATTTTTGATTCATATTTTTAACGCGAAAACTGATTTATGAAATTTAAACCTGAAGAAGGAGAAGAAAAACACATTTAAATATGATTAATGAATTTTAATATTCTCGACTTGTCAAAACCTGTTTTAAATAATTTCAAATTCTTTTCGGATTCTAATTTGGAGACTTAAAAAAAGCACGTCTAACTATCAGCTGACCCTGCCCGTTAATAAAAAAAGCGAAGCCTTCATACTGTACAATGCATAAAGGAGCGGAACTTTTAAAAATACAAAACGACTAATTACAAATCTTTGAATTTTATTTCTAAATTAAATTAAAATATCAGATCGGCCAATTCTCTTTCGAATGCAACGTTCGGTTATCTTAAGCAATTTTTTTTTTTTTTTTTTTTTTTTTTTTTTTTGCTCGAGCCACACGATTTTTTCTTTGAAATAAAATTTATTTTCTTTATTTATCGGGTAATAATGAATAAAAGAACGAGCGAGGATTTCGAGATTTTCAATTTTTACGCGACGGAAAAAAACGTTTATCGGGATAAAGACAACGACGGACCCCCTTGGGAAATAAAATCCTCGCCGTTGGGTGGTTAGTATAATTATTAAGGATCGAAGTTTATCGTCAAAATCAACGAATTCGTGAAAAAATGTGATATCAAAAATCAGTCTAGTGATTATTGTAACGTCGGTGTAGGAATCAAAACGATTGGACTGACACCCCCCTCCCCCTTTTCTTGTTCCGGTATCAAGTCAAAAAATGGTTTTTGGTTTAAGCCCTCGATATTAGGGTGCCCCTTATTTTTCGATTTTTCGAATGAGTGCACCCCCGGAATCGGTTCTCTCTGTGGCACGTAAGAACCTTAATTTTTATAAGATATTATACTCGAAGAAAGGAGACCACCCCGACTTGCTCTTCAAGGCCGGGATATTCCCATGAGGGTAAAAAAATCGATCATTTTTTTCTTTATTAAAAAAACAGTCATTTCCTATCAGACTATTTTGTGTAGATGACAAATCTGAACTCGATTTTTTTATCTGGTCGATCTTTCGAGCTAGAGCCAAAAAATGGGCAAAAATCAGGACTTATCATATTTTTTCACTTTACTCATATTTTCGGCTCCATTGAATCCCATAATGCAATGTTTATTTTAGTAGTTAGTTTAATGTTCAGTAGGGTGGTTCTTATTTTGCGAAGTTTGGATTTTCGGAGGTGCCACCCCCTAACTTTTCTTGTTTGTATGAGATAAGTTTCCCTGAATTTTTTTGAAATTTTTTACTAGACGGGAAGCTTGCCTTATCATGCTTTTAGTTCGGAAAAATCCCATAAGAACCAAGAAATCCATTTTTTTTTTTTTTGTAAAAAAAAACCCTCGTTTCCTATCGGAAATTTTTGCGTAGATTTCGAAACTGAAAATATTTTTTCTGTATCTGGTCCGGTTTTTGAGCAAGAGGCTAAATCGAGACAAAAAAATCGGGAAAAGTGACAAAAGGCACTAAGTTCACAGTTTTCATTGCTTTTAGGCTTCTATCTCAGAACACCAGGGCCAGACCCAAAAAAAAAAAAAAAAAAAAAAAAAAAAAAAAAAAAAAAAAAAAAAATATCAATTTTTGGGTTTTATGGGATTTTTCCGAACTAAAAGCCCGATGAGGGACGCTTTCCCGCCGAGTAAAAAAATCGGAAAAATTCAGGTAAACTCATCTCACACAAATTAAAAAAGTGAAGGGGTGGCACCTCCGAAAATCCAAACTTCGCAAAATAAGAATTACTCCAATGTTCAGTTTCGGAGCCTTATCCTTCGTCCAAATGTAAGCCAAAGTATAAACGAATATAAAAATTGAAATCAACGACCCCGAAAACCCTGGAATCGAGTCCCATCACGATATATCGGTTCAACCGTATATTTGGAGTCATCCTGAACCCCATCTTTTGACCCCCCCCCCCAAAAGTCTAAAAAATGGTATATGTCGCCATTTCGGTACACTAAAATAGCAAGTCATCTTTCTCGCCTATTTTTTTTCTAATATCGGATTAGAAAAGTAAACCCTTTTATTAAACCAAATCTATTATCAGATTCGAATTCACCAGTCTCTAAAACCCCCGACTTTACTTTTGTACTGCTGATATAAGTCTAAGAAAAAGGTAAGATATCAGGCTCACCGTCCAGCATATAGGATCCGTCATTTTAAATTTTAACTCTTTCGATTGGGCCAAATTTTGGAACATGTTCCCGGAAAATCTAAAAAAATTTCCCAAATGTTCTTTTTTTTTACGATCTCGCACTCTAGAACACATTAGGGAACCGCACTGTGCGTGAAAACCCATATTAGACGCCTACCAATTTTCAGTATATGCAACCCGCGACACATACATGCAATACAAAATGTCGCACAAAATTTGTTTCCTTCCTTAAATGATCAAGTAAACTACTTTCTATACGTTTTCGACGTCGCTGACTACAAATCTGACGTCAGAATGATCTAATTCCATTCAGAAAATCCAATATCGTGCCGAAAAAAAATATTAAAAATAAAACGGCTTCATCACATTGGATTTTAGCTTTTTCAGAATTTTGACTTCAAATTCAAAATCAGCACCCTCAAAAACCCTCGAAACATTACTTTCTGTCACTAAATTTACAAATTTGTTATTTTTGTCGCCTAAATGCATGATTTTAATCGTGGGGCCCAATTCTGGCATAGCCATCTTCAGTTCTCAGGCCTGGCGGATAAATGTGGCAACGCTGTGCAAATTTAATGTTTAGCTTATGGGCCGGCCCCCTGAGCGATTTTTACTAAAACGAAACATTTTTTTCTTTTATTACGTTTGATTTGGGTCCCTTCCAGCATTACTGAAAAAATGTTGAAAAAAATTTAGGATTGCCGGTTAACTCAGAATAATACATCGCTTCTCCTTAAGTTAAACATAGGCGTCATCTGTTTCAAGCCCCCGGTACACAGTTGCCATGCCGTATCCCCCAGGCCTGAGAACTGAAGATGGCTATGATTCTGGCCCCAGGGGGGCTTCGCAGTCTTAAAATACCGTAATTGGTCGCGATCCCTACGTCGATCGATCGATTTTAACATTCAACAACTTAAGACCCGTAATTTTGACGATAAGCCTCCTCCTTAGGCCGTGGAATTTTCGCGAAGAAATCGATCCCGTCAAATCGATTGCTGTTCGTGGATCCGCCGTTGGTGTTGGGTCCTCGATCCGAAATCGAAATTTGCGTGGGTTGCCACAAATCCGGCGGACTGATTCCGTGTTCGAAAAAATGCGGTCTTCCGATTTGCAGCTTGGAATGCGAAAAATCTCCGAGGCACGAACGGGAGTGTGAGTTGCTCGTCTCGTGGAGAAACGGGAACAATGGCGAAAAAAAATCGTGGAGCAAGATATTATTAATGTGCTTGACCCCCATCCGCTGTTTGTTTTTAAACGGGAACGATTTAAAAGTTTTACAAAGTTTGGAAGGGCACGAGTGTCCGAGGCACGATTTCATTTTGAAAATTTTAAACGATAATTTTCATCTCGATCCCGGGAAATTAAAAATAATAAAAACGGGTTGCGAGGTTTTGGACGCGACGGCTTTCGAAACCGTTTCCCCCCACGAAACGGAAACCGGAAGCTTAAGGGGGATTTACCCCCTGGCGGCTTTGATGAATCACGATTGCTCCCCAAACACCCGTCATTCCTTCGATTCCTCCAACAAAATGATCGTGGAAACTTCCAAGGGAATAAGGAAAGGAGAGGAAATCACTACGACGTACACGTCTCTGACTTGGGGAAATCAAAGCAGGAGACTTCATCTGTCCCTCACGAAAAAGTTCGACTGCGGATGCAAAAGGTGCGGGGATCCGGAAGAATTCGGAGCGAGATTGCAAGCGATATACTGTTTGAAAACCGGATGCTCCGGGGTTTTGTTACCGGATGACGCGGAATATTGGAGCTGCGTGGAATGCGGTTCGAAAAGCAAAACGAGTAAAATTTCCAAGATTCACACCGCGATAGGGACGATCCTGTCGAAAGTCGATCCCAAGGATTTGAAGGGGATGTGTAACATTCTGAAACGGAAATCAGTGGTTCCGAACTCCAATCAAATAGCGATCGATTTTAAATTCAATCTCGTCTGGATGTATGGAAATCAAAAGGGATTTTATTATAAGGGTAAAGTATTTTTTTTTTTTTCTATACATAAAATTAAATTCGGCAAACAAGGAATTTTAGAAAAAAGAAAACAAATCTTGAGCAGGAAACTTCAACGTGTCGGTGCAAATAACACTTTAGAATTTTTTTCTTAGGTTAAAAAACGAGCAAAAAAAAAATTGCCTTTAAATTTTTTAGTCGAAAAATCAAAAATCAAACTTGACGATTTCACGTCAAAAAATCGATTCCAAAAATTAAATTTGGGAAGATATGAACACCACCTTTAACCCTAGGCCTTAAAAAAAAAAAAAAAAAAAAAAAAACTGCTAATTGTATATTTTTAAGAAAAAAATACAAAGTTTCTTTTCAGAAAGAAAAAAAAACTTTAAAAAAGTTCAATAAATCATTTGGTACGCATATCTTTACAGATTTAACAAATTGTTGTTGACAAACTTAGATTTACGGCTACTTTTTTAAACTTGATTAAAAATAAAGTTTTCATTTCTTTATTTCAATAGTTTTAAGCTTATTCACTTTTTTTGTTTTTTTTTTTCAGATTTGAGAGATGATGAGCTTTTACTAAAAGAACTTCTCTGCAGAGAATTATTAATGACGTTAGAAGTTTTAAATTTAGGAGACTGTCGATTAAAAGGTGATTTTTTAAAATACAAACAAAAAGGTTCTTTTTCTTTAAAACAAAAAAATTGTCACGACCAATTAAACATAACAATGAACCAAAAGGAATCCTTAGCTCAACCGATTTGGAAACAAAATATCAATCAGAATTTATTCAGACATCTGTTAGGCAAACATCCAAATGAAGAAAAGAAAAGCATTTCTATGCTGCCGCACAGTTTAGGAATTGTAGGGTCAGTTTTTTTGACAGATTAAAATTTTGGATCCTTGCCTAAATAAAAAACACAACCATCACTCATTTCATGGTGTTCATGGGAGTTAACAGACAATTAATTTTAATCTGACATATCAAATGAGAACAAACCAATTTTTTACAAGAATTACTTATTCTTTTTTTTCCCATGAATTTTAATAGCAAAAAATAAATTTCTTTCAAATACTAAAGAGTTGAATTCTAAATTCTTGTAATTTTTACGATTTCAGGATTGCTCCTTGTTGAACTGCACCATACACTGCAAGAGAAGAAGAGAAGGCATGAGGGTGAAGCCTGTCCTGCTTACAAGGATTGGCAAAAACTATTCAGGTATGCCAAAAATAAATTAAAATTTCCCCAAGCATTTTTTGCGGCTAAGAAATGCTACAAAGCATTTTCAATCAATCCAGGTGTTCCTTTGCATGGATTCCATGCATTTATGCTTAAAGAGTATTTTGATATTAACCAAATGAGATACTTATTAAAAGAGGTCTGAAGCATGTTAATAGACCATATGCACCCTTTATGAATATTTTCAGGTGGTGAAAGATGAAGACATTTTAACACAGGCCAAAGTCATTCTCCGACACGACCATGCGTCCCGAAAAATTTCAAGAGAACATAAATAACAGAACAACGGATGTGATTATATAATTTATTGTATATAATACAAATTAATTATAATCGCTTGGACAATTAAAACGAAAAAGAAAAGAGGGGAAAAACGATATTTGGCTTCGGCTGTTAAATGCACTTACCCGCGGATGTCGTTTACGGTTAATGACTCTTTCATTTCTATCACACTAAAACGGTTAATTACACCAAATTTACCGTAAAAAACTTGACTTTATATTAAAGCTCTAATAACGATCACGTTAACAGCAAGATTCTATTCGATATAAAAAATTTTAACCAATTTATATCAAAACAAAATCACATTCGCGAATCGCGATTTAAAAACCAATATGGCGTCCGATTGTTTTTTTTCCTGGAATTGTCGGATCTATTTACATGTTGATTGTGTTGCCAACTTTTGAAATTTGAATTAAAAAACCAAATATCAGTTTTCCGTCATCCACTATATTTGTTATCATCATTTCAGCCCGCCCATTTTTGTTGAGTCGGCAATGCATTATGCTGTGTTCAGAGTTGTCTGTTCCTTTCTTTCCTTTTGTGTTCAGGGTTTTCTTGGCCAATGGTCTTCCGACCAATAGCCAAATAAAATAATAATGGGTGTATTCGGGGAGCTCGGCAAAACCGGCTCCAGCCGTCTTGAACCGTCCGTGACCGGTTTTTGCCACGGCGAAAAATGGATACAACTTTTTGCCGTGGCAAATACCGGTCATGGACGGTTCAAGACGGCTGCGGGCCCGTAGCCAGAACGAAGAGCCAGGGGGGGCAGTGCGGCTTGTTAAGGGGGGCAATAGGCCTTCATTCCCTATACCTGTAATGTTTAGCCAATTCACTCCAGGGGGGGCACCGAGTCAGCCCAGGGGGGGCTTTGCCCTGGGCGTTGCCCCCCCTGGCCCTGGCCCTGGGGGGGGGGCGTTGCCCCCCTGGCCCCCCCTTGGCTACGGGCCCGGACGGCTGGAGCCGGTTTTGCCGAGCTCCCCAAATACACCCAATAATAAAAAAAAAAAAAGAAAAAACGTTTTCCGTCAAAAACTCTGAAAATAGTGCTTCGAATTCTTTATTGCTTGAAATCTCAAATGTTTTTTTCTCATTTTCCTTTTTCCGTATGAAAGAATATAGCGTCTTTCAGCATAGGCCACTTTCCTTCAACATAACTTCTGATCTGAAACCAAAGGGGTCGGAGTGGTGACTTGTCCATGTAGCGGTTTGGCTGATCAATGAAGCATGCATGCAATGATCATGATGCTGCCCGCATCATTGCTGGCAGCATTGATGCGGGCCAGCTTCTGGATGGGTGACCGCACCGACACTCTTCCCCTCTGGTGGGGATGGCGGGAACTTACAAATGCAGTCATCTTAACCTCACTGTACGAGTTAGTTGTCGCATGCCAGAAAAGAAAGAAAAAAAGTCCCTGACCTGCGCAAGCAGTTAATAGAAAACAAATAGACCTGCGCAAGCAGTTAGTAGAATACAGAAAAAAAAGACCTGCGTCATTCTTTCCAGTGTCAATTTCTTTCATTTGAGTTCTTGGATTAAGAACTTCACTCGGATCGTTAGACATATAAAATACAATTTCATCCGGATTTAAAAGACTGAATTCATCTTGCTTACATATTTCTTTAGAAAATTCATCCAAATCCATGGATTCATATTTGCTTTTATCAAATTTTTTGGGCTTAGGTTTGCCCTCCACCCTCAACCATAAAAACATTTGAAATTTATTTTGATTTGCCACAACTACTAAATTAAAAAACCGTTCTAAATGTTTTGTTTTTTTTTAAACCGTTCTTCGTTTCGAAAATTTTAGAGTTTAAATGAATTGAAGATTCATTAAAATATTTTAAATAACTTGACAGATAAATGGCTGCAATCAAAAGTGGGTGCTGTGATGTGATCCCATTAGAAAATTATTTTGTAAGTTTTTTACGGACTGAAATGATTAAACATTTAAGAAATAGGAGCCATTACGTTTCTAGTTTTAAAAAAAAAGCGAAGCAGCGACCAATATGGAATCACCTATCGCAACCGCATCTCTTTTTAACATTTTGTAATCATCGTTGTAACAGCATTCATGGATCAGCATTATCAAAACTTTTCCTTATAAATTAAGAAAAAAAAACAAAAACAGTATAAAAATGTTTTATGCTGCACCGAAATGAAAATAAAAAGTATTTAAAAAAAAGTTGATGTATATTTTTAATTCAAATCCTATGTAAAATGCATTTTTTTTTAAAATTCCATATCTTTGGTACAACTAAAATAATTACTTATCACACAGTTAATTATGAGAATTGAAATATTTTTACACTAAACCGTTTAAAATATTATCCAAAGTTTTTTTTTTTTTTTTATGTTATAATAAATATTCCGATTAACAATTTTTATAATCCTTAACAGTTTTTTAGCACATAATTGATTTTAATATAATTAGGGAGGGTAATATAATATTAAATGAGTATTTATAATGCGATGGGATGAAATGAGAAATATCTTTTCGATGGTTAGAAAATAATTTTGGACCATTTTTGTACTGAATTTAAAAAAAAAACTGATTATTGATCCCTCCCAAATGAATGTCATCACCTCTAAAAATATTTTTGTTTTAAAAACTTAGGAATGAGCTTTAAGATTAAAACGTAATTTCTTTTCCAAAAAAAAATTAAAATTACGTAAGTGACTAGAAAATAAATAGAACTTAACAAAATCAATAAAATTTCAGAATTTAAAAAAAAGAATATAAATACAAAATTTGGTTTTGATTTTTGGAAAAATTCGCTAATTTATAAAGATACTTTTTCATAGCCATTCATCAAAAACATGTAATTTTTTTTCTATGAAAAAAACACTACTCAACAATAGCGTGCTTTAATAAAAAAGACTCAAGTTCGACGGAAAAAACAGCTCCTGTGAGCAACGATTTGTCTTCGCCCAAGATTCTATTTTTCCTGTCGTTTCTCGTACTCAACAATGTAAAGATTATTTTTTTATCAAAATAAGAAACAAGAAAAGCAATGCAAGTGCCAAGGGAAAAAATTATAATACTGCTGATCGATATTTTTCGTTTTTTACATTGCTTCTCTGACAGAAAGAGTGTGTACGATTAAAAACCAGTCTTGATTTCATTTTTTTCCGCCTCAACCGAGTAAACTTCGACGGTTCTCAAGTCATGACGGCAAAGCCACTTGCCAGATTATTAAATGACTTAGATCTCCTTTCCTGGCATTCTCGTTTTCGTAATCCCCATCTTCGTTTATATCCTGGTCTTTCATATTGTCCTCGTCGGAACCGTCACCTACTCTGAAATCGACGTAGCCGTCCCCTCCAGACATTACCAGCATGTTTGGGTTCGTCGCCCCGGGTTTCGAACCGGGGACGGCTATGAAAAATTTCACGGCATCTCGATGACCGTGAAAGGAAAGCTGAGCTTGAGCCATTGAACAGTAAGGTATGAAACTTCCGGGTAAAATTTTATCGGATGTGGAATCCGTGTATATTCGAACCACAGCGCCGGGTCCGCGGACGACCGAGCCTGGACTGACCAAAGCCCCTGCATCTTCAAAAAAAAAAAAAAAAAGAAAAAATTAAAAATTGTTTGCCTTTAGAAAATGTTTTATACGTACTTTCTGATAGCGGGACAGAAATGATAACTCCATTTCCGGTTCCGATCCACAATCGTCCGGTAGAAACTAGTAAAGCGGTTATTCTTACAAACGAAAAACCTAATTTTCCAGTACCTAAAAATAAAAAGAATAAAAATTTAGATACAAATATATGGATAATTGATTAATTCTTGAATCAATCGATATGATGACTCCATAAATCGCAATTCAATTTTCGATTTTTCAATGAAACGTCTGCACATAGCAGCCATTTTTTCCTTTCACCTTTGAAAGTAGCCTTAAATCTAGTCCTCCCCCCTTTAAAAAACTTTTTTTTGCCAACATGTTTTTCCTGATCATTACATAAGGGAGCCAATTTTTTCTAGTAAATTTTGTGCTCCCTCCCTCCTCCCTCCCCAACCCAACCTTTTTATATGGCTACAGGCCCAAAAGATTAAGGAATGCATTTTTTCTTTCTCAAAAATTGTTAACTCACCTAACATTTTACTGACGTAAGGTTCAATATCTACATCTTGTAAATGTTGATAGGTGTGAGCGTGATATAAACGAAGAGTCGAATCGAGCCTGATTGACACCCAAACTCCGTCTCCCAGCCAGGCTAACTGTCTTACTTGGCTTTCTTTTCTGGGATGAGCTTCCAGTGATTTCTAGAAAAAAAAAATAAGTCAAAAAAATTGTCTTATTGTATATTTATTTACCAGTAATTTTTATTTGAAACATTTTTGATTAAATTTAGATTTCGATATAACAATGGATCATCGATCGGCCTCTCGGTTAACTGAACTGTCATTTTCGAAACTAAGACTTGGATTAAATTAATGAGATTTTCAATTTAATAATGGTTTTTACCAATTCCTATTTCGATCAACAGATTTGTATTTTCATTAATATTAATTAGAGACCCCTTATAAAATAAAGAGACTGGCCAATTCACGGATAAATCTAACTGATTCGATTTTTAGAAGCCATAATGGATCGCCATGTTGGATCGCCATATTGGAAATGATGAAAATTCTCAGTTTTACCAATATATGAAATTTAAATCTTTTAACTCAAGTTTTTTATTTGATTTTATTTTGTTTGAAAAAAGCACGGCCGTATAGACAGATCCGGAAACTTCCTGTGCCGTTTATGTCCCGCTTAACTACGCAAAAATTAGTTCTAAAATGGGTCACTGGCGGAGCTGCGATCTTGAGAGCTGCAACAGCAACATGTCAAATCCTTTAAGTTGGGACTCCCACTGGGACTCTCGTGGCGAACAATAAGAGAAAGTCGCCGCCATCTTTGTTTACAAATCTCAATGACCGATCAAAAAGCGTCTCTCATGCAAGTAGCGCTTACGGTGGTAGAAAGGAAGAACTAATTTTTGCGTAGTTAAACGGGAAATGGTCTCCAACGTATAAGGAATGGGAGTTTCCGGACCTGCCTCTACGGCCGTGAAAAGAAACCTTTAGGGAATCCTAAAATCCAGACGGCTTGACTTAGAAAATGGCGATTTTTCTTCTGCTCAAGCTCCTGCATTGTAAGCAGCCATATTGAACAAGATGGCGTCAATTTTAATTCGCCAGTCTCTTTCTATATAGGGTCTCTAATATCGATCGATCCTCTATTTGGATTGACACTCTGTTCATATTGAGTTACATTACTCAATGAGTTGAGGTTCATTGCTAAATCATAAAAAAAAAAAAAGATGAAATTTACCTTTAATATTAAAGTCGTTGGATCTAAAACGTGAATTTTATTTTTATATCCGCACCATACGGTCCCATGGACGACGCTCATACAACGAACTGAATGCTGGGGTCCTCCAAGGTCTACCGTATGATAATGACTTAAATCCCACTGAGCATCTGGTCCTCTACGAAATATGGCCACGCAGCCGTTGGCTAACGCTACTAACACACGTCCATTGGAATGACTGAAAAAAAAAAAGAAAAAAAAAACGTAGTAGAATATTTTTCCGTTACACAAATTTTCAAGGTCTAATAAAAACCGTTATTTTTTGCTTTGAAACAGGGTTATGGTCAGGCGTAATAATCCCAACGGCATTCATTTTTGTTGTTTTTAAAGTAATTCAGGACCGTACTTAGGTCGAGGGGTTAAGGGAAAACAAACTTGTTTAATGGGATCTCTAACTTTTCCTCCTGCATCTCTTCCCCCTCCCTAATATTTGATGGCTACCTACGCCACTGATAATGTGTAATGTAGGTTCTTAAAGGGCCAACAAAAGCTAAATAATACTAACACAATGTGTAAAACCGAATCCGGCATTTTAACCGAGTGAATGCTTTTACTCCATTGACCCACAGCCGAATGAACGTACAAAACTCCATTCTGAGCACCAAGCCACATAGTCGGCATCACACTACTCATTTTCTCAAGCTGAATAAAACCATCTAAAAAAAAAAAAAATCGAAACCAGATTATAATTATAATCCCAACGTTATTTTCCAAGCTGATTTAAATAAACGCTCACCGTTTTTGGTTTCCGCTTTAATTTCCTCGGCTGTTTCGACCTTTTCACTAGCGACGTAATTAATCCTCCCTAAATTACAATTCTCGTCATTATCTCCGTCTTCCGTTTTCGCGGTCTCTTCTTTATCTTCCGTTTCTTGAATCAAATTGTTATTAGCTTCGTTTTCTTCCCTGTAATCGGCTTCCGTCGCTCCTGGTACGCTTGCTATGCATAGGACGTAGGAAGCGCAGACTGTAAAGGATTCCAAGACGTCGGCCGGATTGTTGGCATCGACGACGGTGACCCGACTTTCGTTCCTGGTACTCGAACATATCCAGACAAGGGATGATAAGCGTTGCTCTAAAGTTTCACCTTCTTCTCGAACTTTTTTCCCTTCCTTTAAAAAAAAAAAAAATTAAAAAATTAGAAGAGCTGAGTACCGCAGATGTGAAGTGTTTGCATGTCTTAACCTGTCCGCTACTACGAGTTTCTATATGAAATTAGATTTACAATTTTCTATCAATGAATCAGCAAAACTATAATTGATAAGAATTATTTTTCATAGGAAAAAAAAAACAACTAACTAAAAAAAAACCTAACTTGACGAAAAAAAAAGCGCTGAACCGCCTTAAAAACGTTGATTAGATTTCCGGGTATTCGATTTTTAGAGTACTCGGAAGTCTAATCAACATATTTAAGGCGAACTTTACAAAATGTAACAAAACTTTCTGTTCGGAATAATTTTTCAAAAAATTATTTAAATAAGGAAATAGGCCTATTTGGTTTAAAAAAAAATTAGGAAATTTAATTTTTTGAAAAAATGATCAAGAATTCTAATTTCGAAATATTTATACCCTAGAAATTCCAAACCAGAGAGAGTTTGCTGATTCCTAGCTAAAAAAATGCCAGTGATGAATCTGTCAGTGGCCGTTTATCCCATCACAGCTCGTAATGTTCTTAATTTTTGTGGCGAAAATAAAAAACCTCGGGAAAAGAGTTTTTTGAAAGCTCAAATTTAGCTGAAACCTATGACCTCTAAACTTTACCTCTCAGTACTGTAAAGTTAACAGTGCAACTTTTCAATGCTTACAACTTTTTTTTTCCCTTTTGCAGTTCATATTCGGAGCTTTTGTTTGTCTGAAAGTTTAGAAAAAGCTCAAAATCGTAAAATATAGAAAGGTATAGATTTCAAAATTTGAGCTTTAAATGACTTTTATTTTCTTACACAAAAGTTTCGTACTGATTTTTTCAAATAGAATTTTGGATTTCCAGGCGGTAGTGTATAAAGAAAGAGGCAGACGCAAAACTCATCCGCCAGGGTCGCTAGTGAATATCGTCTGCTATAACGGTCCCATTGTTGTCGTCCAATAAGAACTTTGTTTACTTTTAAAGTGATTGGCCTAGCGATGGCGATAATTTATCGACATATCGAGGAAAAAAATATCGATTTTTTTTCGACGATATTCGATACATCGATATATTTTTCGACGATGAAGTAAATATCGAAATTTTTTCCCTTCTGATTCTGCTGGAAAACTTGTCTATTTTCACGACGATTTTCACAAAAATCCAAACAATTGGTTTGTTTTGATATATATATGATAAATATCTTATTAGCAATGGCGATAATTGATCGATATATCGAAATATCAAAATTGACGATATTCAGCGTGCAAAACGATGAGAGCGCTCCAAGCGTTCGAACTACTGCAATAAGGATAACACAATAGAAAACGACCTGAGCGCATTCTACATGAACTAGAGCAATAAAGGATTAAACATCACTGTGACGTCACTCTGAATATCGTCATGATAGTATCGATATTTTCGATATATCGATATTTATTATAAATCGAAATATCGATATTTTCCTCAATATATCGATATTTCGATATATCGAAGAAAAAATATCGATTTTTTTCGATATTCCAAGTTTTTGATATTCGATATATCGTTATCAAAATTTTTAAAATATCGATAATAGACTGTATGCAAGGGTGGGGAAGTAAAATAAAGTCGAAGTCTGGGAGTAGTGGGGGTAGGTTTAATTCCGCAACCTATTAACATGATGCGTCCCAGATTACATGAGCTCTTATGGGCAATTCAAGTAAATTTAAATTTATTAATTAAACCAAACTCAGAAAATTATTTAACTCCACGGCATAGCATAAATAAAAAAATTACGAGTTTAAATGCGAGTAATTAGAATTTATACACTTAAGCATCTGCTTGAAAAAAATTTTTTTTAAAGTTTTTCCCCAAAAAACTCAATGTAAGTTGGTCCTCCAGTGAGATTGTTTGTCCTCCAGTGACATCACGCTAAATAGTTCGTTGTGGAATCAGACCAACCACTTCCCCTTAAAATGACGCCACATGCATACGGTCTATCGGAATATCGATATATTCAAAATTATCGCCATCACTAGGCCAACAACAATAATAATGACGGTTACAGCAGACGACGCAAGTTTTTAAAAAACATTTTAAACGTTTTCCGAGTTAATTTGCAAGCTAAAAATTTGAAATTTCATAGGAAAAACGTCAGTGGACATTTAAAGTGTCTCCACAGCGAAGTGTCTTCGGAAATAAATTCCTGGCCCAGAAAATATATTTTCGTGTACTTAAAAGAATTTAGGAAGTTTCGAAAGTTCTTAATCAGCTCGAAAGGTTAGAAGGCTAAATTAATACAAAATTAATTTAGCCACGCACCTCCCGCTGGCTACTGACTTAAGCTTCATCTCAAGGGGCACCGCAACAAAAAACTTTGATCTGAACTAGATTTAAGATTCGGTCAAATTAAAGATCGAAAAAAAAAAAAAAAATCTGTCAAAAATATATCCCTTCCGTCCAAAATCATCCTTATTCACAGTAAGTCCAAATTAATCCGTACTTTTAATTCTTCTTCCAATTTCGTAATATGCGGTTCGGTGTCTTCGTTCGTAGGTGTCTCCTCAGGAGTGGAAGGCTTGGAATAAAAAACGCTTGCGCCGACGATGGATCCTCCATCTTTAGTTCTTCCTCCTGTTAGATTCACGCCTGCAGCGCACCAGATCTGTAAATTTTGAGACTTTTTTGAAAAAAAATTTTAGCTGTCTGTTCCAATATACGTTTACTCATAAAGCAAAATTTTTCAACTTACTTTTATCGTTGGGTCGTTAGCGGCAAGAGGCTGGCAATAAACAGGGACCGGAACAGGAACGTGAGATCGACTTCCGGGCTCCGGGACCGGAACCGGAGGGACTTTAGCAGGTAAGCTCCAACCGTAAGCCTGAAGCCTTCCGTCTTCTTTCCTCACATGGGCTCGAACCTGACGGTATTGCTCTTTTCTTTCTATCGCCCTCCTTTGAGCGAATTTTTCACTAGAACTACAATGTTAGAAAAAAGAAAAAAAAAAAAAAAAATAACAAACATACGGGTTGGATCTTATTAGTTGTACTTACCAATCCACGAAGTTAATTAAATGAAAATTAATTACTGGATTGGATAATCACGGAAATTTATTTTTTTTTTTAAAAAAAGAAAATGAATCCTCATCCGAATTAACAAAAAAAAAAAAAAAAAAAAAAAATTTATTCAATACAATTTAAATTGGCTGTGCCGATTTTAAGACTAGAAAAAAAAATCTTAAAAAATACTGAATAACAAAAGATCACAGTATTTAAAGAATTAATTATTAAAATGTTTTCCGTCGAGGTAACAAAAAAAAAAAAAAAAAAAAAAAAAAAAATTAAATGGCACGTTTTACTAATTAGCGAGTTGATAAGATAAATTCATTTATCATTTTTGTTTGACGAAAAACATAACAAAATTATACTTTGGGTTGACTTACACATTTCCTCTATCCATGTAGTCAACCCCTCGTTTTTTCTCACTAGGCAAACTTTCCCGGACAGGAGCTATCGGTGTCACGTGATAATTTGGCGGACCGTATAACAAATTTACGGGTGGTTTTCTATTTGTCGGCATTTCTTTTTCCCCGCTTATTCTAAATAAATTACTAAAGCTGAAAAAAAAAATCAAAGATTAATATTTTTTTTGTAAAATTTCCCCGTCACACCGTTAAAAAAAATACTCACTATTTCCATATTGTTTGCCTATCTTTCTGTTTATCAATTGATATATCGCTCCTGCTGGCTCTTATCATTTCGGTCCATCGAACGGCTTCTTGCAACTCCATAAACCGTTCCTTATATTGATTTCTTTCCATGAGCACGCGAGCCATTTCCACGCGAGTGAATCGCTTCCTTTGAGCCATGGGAACGTCTTCGTCTTCGTCGTCGGATTTATTACTTTTAGCTTGTTTGGCAGCCTCCTCTTTTACTTTTTTCAATTCCTCCTCGAGATCCGCGACCTTTTGCTTCAATTTGTTTTTAACCGCTTGCAGAGATTTCATTTCTTCCCGGAGGATTTCCTGCTCGCTCGTTAATTCGTCGACTTTAACGATTAGATCGTCTTTGACGATGTTCAGAGCATTCCTGAAAAAAAAAAAAAAGATATTCGTAAATTAAACGAAGAGTAAATGATACTGGAATTAAAGGGTGATTAATTTCGATCTAAAGAATGAACGATTTACTGGATCTAATTAATTCACATTAATAACTTACTTCGTCGCTAATAATTCGTTATTCTCCATGATTAGATTTTCTACTTCCTTTCCCATTCCTGAAAAACCAAATACAGATTAATAAAACTCCAAATTTATTGATATTCTACAAAATTTCAAAACACAAAACAGAAAATCACTCACCGAAGAAATTATCATTCGCTGAATCCATGCAAGCAAAAAAAGACAAACGAGAAAAAAAAAATTAGCCAAAAAAAATCAAAAATCAAAAATTCAACAAAAAAATTTCTAAGCAAAAAGCATTTCAAAAAATTACAAAAAAAAAAAAAATGGTCAAAACATATTACCGGATGATGCATATTCTCCAGGATGAACCCAGCTTCCGGTGATATCACCGCTATCGTCTGGATCACCGAGAGCCTCCGCATCTTGAAAGCTAAGCTCTTGATATAAAGTATTTCCGCTTCTCTGCTCTCTTTTGGTGGTGCTTCGTCCCATGGGAGTTGTAACGATCGACGAAGGGCCGTCGTCTGGTAGTTCCGCTTCCGGAGAATTCGACTTGCTGTTTTGATTTGATAAATTTAACCATAAATTTTTATCGGACGGTTTCGTTTCTGCTATGATTTCGTCAGGATTTATATCTTGAGTGTCCTAAAAAAAAAAATTGATTAAAAAATCTTTTCTTTTTTTTAAATTTTTCAAAATTCTTACATTTAATTCGTTACGAAGACTAGTATTTGAATTGGTGCTATCAGGAGGAGAACCTGGGATTAATTCTTCCGGGCTGTTAAAATCTTTAACTTCTTCTAACGATTGGAAGCCAAAAGAGACAGGCCCGGATGATCTGAAAACAAAATTTTAATTTTTTAATAAAAAATGAAAAACCGCATTTAAGAAAATTATCTAAATTACCTGTTTAGTGGAGCTAAACCTATATTTGGAAGTCGGGAAGATCTATTTGTAGGAGGTTCTAATCGTTCGCTAGTACTCATTAACAATTTCGTCCTTTCCATATAGTCAACATGAGTTTTGAACAACTCAGTATACCGTTCATGAAGCTTGGCATATTCCTTTTTCATCTCGCTTTCTTTTTCTTCCAGCCTGAACACTTAATTTAATAAAAAACAAATCGTTAAATATTATAAAGGGTGTGATTTTGAATTAATCGATTCTCCAATTATATGTATCAACAATAAATTAAAGCTAGAGTCCGGAAACAGAGTCATTGAATAGCAAATAAATGCTAATGTTAGGGAGTATCTTTTCCTATCATGCTAACCTAAAAAAGACCTCATTAAGCCCAGATAAGAAAAATAAATTTTATACAAAAAACATTTTTTTTCCCTTACCATGATCTGAAGAGTTTTTGGCTTTGAGTTCCAGCATTCTAACAATTGATTCTAAACTTTCGATTTTACATGTTAAGTCTTTTCTCTCATCTTCAACAGCATCTTCAACTTCCAATAGTTTCTAAAAAAAAAAAAAAAAATTACGGAATTCAGGAAACAAACATAAAATTTTCAATCATAAAAAATTGTTCTGCTTCATAAAATTAATAGGCTAAATTTCAGATATGTAAGTGAAAAGAATTGGTCATGGTCTTTGACTTTGCATACCAAAAAAAAAAAAGAAAAAATCAAAATAAAATGCCAAACTGACCTGCTCTGTGTTTTTTCGTAATTGCTTCTCCCTTTCATATTGAGTCACCAATTGCTCATTGTCCTCCCTTAATAATTCTAATTCGACCTCATGCTCTTGATTTTCTGTATATGACATATCCAAGCATTCCAAGACATTAACAACTAATGGCATTAAATCCTTAACAACGTCGTGATCGTATTTAGCTATCATTTTCTCGAACTCCTGGTAAACGCTACCAGCTAAGGATTGAACTTTTTCGGACATGACGACGTGGGAATCATCGTTAGTCCGATATACAACCTCTTGATCCGATTCCATATTGAAAAAAAATTTGATACTAATAAAATCCTTTGTTAGACTAGCGAAATTTAAAATAATACTACGAATTCATGTCGACGAATCCACTTTAAATATATTCAAACTGAATCTGCGATTCAGATTTTAACGTAAAACGTTTTAAACTAACCAATATGGGTTACATACTACTATCAACCTACGTGATAATTCGAATTATTTATTTTTGTAAAACGTAAGTTAAAAAAAAAACACAAGACAGACGCCATTTCCTTTCTGCTTCGATTATGTAATTTGAAATGCCATCGGGATTACGTCATCGGGGCATAGGGTCAAAGCCTCCGAGATTAAATGAAAAAACCGTTATTTACGACACAGAAGACACTTTTCACGATTTTATTTATTCAGAAGTCACAAAACAAAATTTCTTTTGCGACTTACTGACTGCTTTTATGTATTCAACTGAATATAACATTTGGAGCTCGAAACAAAATAAATAAAAAATTTCATAGACTAAAAAACAGGAAGCAGGAACAAAGAACAATTAACTGTTTTTACCATAATTGATGCATTATTTTATTATTTTTTCTTGAATAACGAATACGGAAGAAACTCTAGATTGTGCAGCCTTTAAGGGCTTCTTGTTTTACAGTAAAGCTTTTGTCCATGACCCTACTCTCTTCCATCTTGAATCATGAATACTCCAACAAAACAGAAATACGTAAAAAAAAAAAAATGAATTCTTTCAAAAAATTACATTCTACAAAAACGACTGATAATTTATTATTACTGTAATAAAATATAATATATTCATATAAAAAAAATGATTAGGACTGTTTTCGGAAATGAGCTAAAAGTTCTTCAGTTTTTTTACACTCGATCCTTAATTGTTTAACAATGGCCACATAATTTCTTTGTTGCTCTACTAAATCCAACAATTGTTTGCTTAACTTATCCCTTCGATTCCTTTCTTCTGTTCTCCTCTTCTCTACTTTTTGTTTGTTCTGTTTAATGGCAGCGACAATTGACTCAAACTGCTTCATAAATTCTTCTTTATCAATGGCATTCGACATGGCTTCCGAATAATTATCCAGGACGGAATTGAGTAATGATAATTCTTTACTCAAATATAATTTGGTATCGTCTAACGTGTTATACATGGTGTAAAACTGTTTGGTTTCCTCGTGTTTTTGAGCTACTTGACTATATAATTCTAAAAAGCGACGTTGATACTGGGCTAATTCCCCCCTGCCGGGGATTTCGTCTAATTGCCTTTGCAAAAAGGCGATGGAGCGGTTTTTTTTGGCGATTTGAAGTCTTAAAGCTTGAACCTTTTCTTTTTCTTCGTCGCACTGAGTGTCGGTCACGTTGCTTTGTTGAGACTGGTTTCTGTCATTGCTTCCCTGAAATTGAAATAACAAATGAATAAGGCCCAACAGGTAAATGTTTCATCGAACAGGACATTCAGCAAACCTGACAGAATAATTTTATGACAGCATAACAGCGAGAATTTAAAGAAAAAAAACTTACTGCACTAATTGCTGCAGTCTGTCCAGTTCTGATCGGCAATGCTCGCGAAATTGTTGCTCTTGACGCTTGAGATGATCTTCAAGCAAAATTAAATTTTGAAGCTTTTCGTATATTCTAAAATAGAAAAATTCTGTAAGTTTTTGCAGAACACAAGATACAATTAAGAACTCTCCACAAAATTTTTCGATTACATCTGAAAAAAAAAAATACATGACTCTCACCTTAAATGATTTTCATTCTCCTTATTGATTTTGTCTTCATCAAACTGCTTCAAAGCTTCTTTAATTTGAAAGAGATTCTTACTATCCTTTTCGATTTCTTTCTCTAATTCTTTTTTTTGATCCGAGAGCTTATTTCTTTTTTCTAATATCATGTCTTTTTGCTTTTGCATAAGGGAACCAGAATTTTCTACTTCCATTTTCAACTTCGCGAACTTTTCCGAGACCTGAGCTATCTTTTGAACTTGGGAATTGACGATGTTTCCCATTATTTTTAGAGGCACACTCTAAAGCAATAAAAAAAAAAAAAAGTTGGCAACTCTTACAATTAAACAGATTAAAACAAAAAAAAGAAACTCACATCTTCAAATTCTTGCATTTCAGAATATAAATCCCCAGTACTTGATTTACTATCACCAACATCTGGTTTCTGAGGGAAACCATACTCCAGCAAGGTACTTTCAACTTGTAATTCTTCGTTATCAGGCAAATCATCCTTTCTTTTATACAACCTCTTCCTTCTATACTTCTCTTTTAATTTCTTAACATTTTCAACTGCTGCAGCAACTGAGTTATCATTAGAGGAATATTTATTCTCATATTCTAAAATGGCATGACTTCTAATAAAATCCCTCCTTTCTTCTCGTACGTTTACAGATTTTTTAACAAGCCATTGTATCACTGGAAAAATGTGAATAAAATCTAATCCCTGAATTTGATGTGGCTCAATTCTATGCGGACATTCCATTTTTGGAAGGACTGTTACTATTTTTTCAGTTAAAGCTCTAAAACAAAATAAAAAAATATAAGTAAATAATTAAAGTGTCCATTAAAGATCTGTCTTACATTTTTTGGCCAATAGTAGAATTTTCCTGAAACAATAAGTCAACGTTGACATCAAAATTACAACTTTCCATACACCACACCATCCCTCCAACTACTTTATCAAACGAAGAGAGGCCTTTGATCCTTGCACGAAAATATCCGGCCGCTACTAAAAGATCTATTATTTCTTGTAGTTTGACACCTTGTTCTTCATCTTCCCTTATGTCATACTGTAAAAAAAAAGTTTTGAATAAGTATACTCAACAAGAACTATTGACCGGAAACGTTCATTTACCTGATCGTTTTGCTCTTTCTTCCAATTCGACATTTTTATTCAGTATTCAACAACAAACATAATAATTTCTTTAATGGACTTTCAATAATAAAAAAAAAATATCAGCAGAAGCTTTGTTTTTATGTCGTGTAATTAGATAGTTAGTTACATGAATCAACGTTAGAGAGCAGCACTATATACGTGTTTGTGCATGGAGGCGGAATTTTGATATCTGGCACCAAAAGAATAATATTAGCATATTTGGAAGTATATAGGGTGTCCGAAAAAATTAATTACTCTAGCATCACCTTAAGTTTTCTTAACTGTCTTGCTTTAATTTAATTTTTTTCCGTTATCTTTTTTTTTTTTAAATTGTATTATCTGTTTTTTGAAGGTCATTTTTATTTTCATCCAATGCTGGATAAATTTTTAAATCATAGTGATTTGCACGGCAGTTGAAGATTTGAACCAGTCATCTTTCATCCATAAAAAAATATAAATGCAGTGTATATATTGAAATAATTGGACGGAGATCCGTTTAATTTTAAACCAAAACTAACAAGGCAAATGTCTTTGACCAAAATTTTTAGGGACAATGAACCTTCGAAAATCTATAATGAGCATTTAAACGGTTATTATGCATACCATTTAGCAGTCTAGACTTTAATCTGGTCGTAAAGACTCTTTCAAAAGAATCAAACCTAAACATTTACATACCATTCGATGCTCTTCTTTTAGATGCATTCCGGTGCTCGTGCTCATTATTCGAAGAATATAGACGTTTTTGTACTGGGCTCAAATTCTGACCTCAAGAATGCGAAAATTTTGGGAAAACTGTAAGTACAAAAATGTATTGAACACTATGTTTTTAAAATTCTTGAAAATACAGTAAGCGTCACTTATTAATGATTAAGCTGGTGCTGGTTTTTTGGGATTCGGGGACATTATGCGCAACGTAAGCCGACCAGGTTTCGATTTATTCGAAACCGAATCCCAAAAAACCAGCACCAGCTTAAGGAATGAACTTTAGAGACGAGAAAATATTTTCACTTATTAATGATTCATAAAATCAAATGCTTCTTTTTTATAGAACATGCGTAAAAATCAAAAAAAAGAAAATTTAATTTAAATAGGCCTATTTAGTTTTATTTAATTTCATTGGTTTTTCGTTTTATTTTATTTCATTTTACTTCATTTATATTATCGTTTTATTGAATTAGATTGCTCTGATTCTTTTTAAAAGGAAAATCTGATCTGATCTTGAAAAATTGAAATTTTATTAGGCTTTGTGTATAGGAAAACCAGGGGTTTACGGACGAATCTCATCTTTTTTATTCCAAGTTTTCCATTAATTCATTCGATTAAGTCATTTTTCAGTCAACTGAAAAATATAACTGTACTAAGCGCAAGACAAGCAGCCTAAGTATTTTACTACACAATATTTTACCACAGAAGAAAAACTTTTTCTTTTGTGATTTTACGAAATATTTTCTTCTTCCAGATGCCATTATTACTTTCTTCTTAATAGTTACAACTTCAGTGAATGCTTTTCAAATAAAACCACTACTTCGGCTTGGCAGAATTCAAGTTTTAAAATTTGGGTACAGTTCCGACATCTACGGTGTTAAATATCCGTTCGACGAACTGAATTTTACTGGCTTAAAATTTTTATTTAAATTAGACGAGAAAAAAAACGTCGTGTGGAAAATTCCATTCCATCATCATGGTCTAGTTGAAATCTTAATAAATCCCCAAAATAATCTTTACTTAATAACGGAAACATATATAGGACTCAATGAATCTACATGGTTGCATGAAGTCTATGTACCTGATATTCGAAATGGTAATAGAATTTTAAAGAAAGTGTCGGAATTTACAACTCGAAAACGTGTCTCGAGAGACATTATTTTAGTTGACGACAACATAATCGTTGCTGATCATCCACCGGAGACCCATAGTTATGCTGATAATTTGAACTGTAGCAAGACAGGGGAAAAAATCATAAAAGGATTCAAAGCAAATTCAGGTAAAGAATTAATGATTGCGTGCACTTCATCACATTGGATATTTAAGGATAAGGAAGAGAATATTTATTTCTCGAAAAAATATTCCTGTGAATCAACCGAACTTTGTACAAAAATGGTCGTATTGACGAAAGACTCCATTAGAAACGGCGTTCCTCGACTTGTAGAAATTACCGGAGTTATAGATTCCCCGAAAACGGAAGAAGTGTTCGATTTGAAGTTCGGTTTTAAAAATGAATTATATATAAGAATTACTGATTCCTCATTAGGTCTCTGCAAATTTAAAAAAATTCAAAACAACAAATCATCAACTATTTTTTCAAAAGCGTTATTCGAGTCTCCTCTTTCTACCTGTTCTTTAGTACCGGTTAGTAACGGAGCACTTGTTAAAACTGCAGCACAAAACCCGCAAATTCCTTTTGAGAAATTTATTAATGCTGAAATCAATTTGATGTTTTTAAATATAAATGATTCCACTGTGTCACTGCGTAGTTATAATGACACAGGAAACAAAAATAATCAAACAATTTGGTCTTCATTATTTTACACTAATCTATACTCGGCTTTATCTGATGAAAATGGAAACATTTTTTTCAGTGGTATAGATTTTTGGGACAAAACTTTCTTATTATTTTTCAATCGCAGTAGTCAGGATGTTACTAAAATTCACTTTAAGCCCAAATATACGAAACAAAATACTTCTATTTTTGGCGATTACCTAACATCCACATTTCAGTTTGATGAAAGGGGGAATCTGTGGATCTTGGTTGCTAAGCCTCAACAATTGGAGGTGGATTTTGTAGAGGAAACGCGTGGTGGATTCCCCGACAAAAGTAGTAATTTATATATCTTGAAAAAGGGGACTTTCAATGCCATAAGAGTTCCAGGTTGCGAAAGTTGTTGTAAAATTTTAAAAAGCCCAAAAGGTGAACTTTTTGCTTTAAGCAGTTCTGGAGTATTTTTCTTATCTCCCATCCACTCCAAAATCAGTTTGCTTTGGGACTTCTTAATCTCAAAATTATTTTCGAAAACGAAAAATTGAGAATTCGGAACTACATTTAGTACAGTCGAATAAGCATTTCTTCGGGGTGAAATCGGAAAAAAATTCATAAAGACATGAAACCATCGGGAATATTTTTAGGCAATACCCCTAGCAACGTTATAAAAGTCCCCAAAGATCATGCTGCTGCAACATTTGGGGATTAATGGGATACATGGTTAATGGGATTTTGAGTGGTATTTAAACCAAATAAAATAAAATAAATATAATTTTAAAATAAAATAAAAAAACATCGGTTGAAGTTTGGTTTTTATGTCATGTAATTAGCGTACTCTTTTAAATTTCACATTTTATCAAAATTAAATGCTTTATACAAATTTTTTGGCTTCATCTAAAAAAATTTTCGCCCTTTCCCCCCCCCCCCCCCCAAAAAAAAAAACTTGTTTTTAGCTTTAAAGTTTTTTTAACTTTCTTGCTTCCGTTCAATTTTTCCCGATATCTTTTTTTTTTTTTTTGGTGTATCTTGTTTTTTGAATGCCCGTTTTTCACTTTCTTCTAATCCTGAATATTTTTGAATCATAGTTATTTGCACGGCAGTGGAAGATTTGAATGTCATATTTCATCCAAAAAAAAAAAAAAAAAAAAAAAAAAAATATTGCATATTGAAATAATCCGAGAGCAATCCGTTTAATTTTAAATGTCTTTGACCAAAATTTTAGGGATAATGAACCTTCGAAAATCTATAACGAGCATTTAAACGGCTGTTATGCATTCCTAGCATCATGCACCTAGCAGTCTAGACTGTAATATTGTCATAAAGACTCTTTCAAATGCATCGAACATAAAAATTGACTTCAGAAACGGATTCAGCAACCCAAGAAATGTTGAAATCAAGTATAATCTTAAATTTCTTAAATAAAGGAATCAATTACCCGCTTCCCCTTCCCAGCCCTTTGGACTGCTAAAGCCTAAATTTTATTAAGTTTATTTTTCATGAAGAAAAAAAATAAAAATAGATAATTAAGTTTTCTCTTGCTGTATTTCCATCATTAATTTCTCTTACATTTTTTAAACTAATTTTATCACAATTCTATCAGTAAATTTCTTATTTTTTTTGTTGTTAAAAATAAGAATTGACTTTATAATGTCGCTTTTTTAGTTTTTTCGGCATATATTAAAAAGGACCCAATTCTATGGGTCCCGGGAAAGGGCCCATCGAAATTTTGAGTACAAATTTAAGATCAAATGCCTCAAAAACATATAAACCCAAATTTTCAACCTCTTTCGTGTTATAATAAAGGAGCTACTATTATTTTTTAATAATTTTTTATTAAATGCATTGCAAGTTGCATATATTGCAAAAATGGAGGGGCATGTGAATTTAGTCATTATTTTTTGGTTTAGGACCCTAAATACTTGATGTTACCATAAAAAAATTAAAAAATCACCGGCCGTCGGGTGATACCATTTTCTCAGTGGGAGCACCGACTGGAAAGGGTTAATTTTGAACCAAAACTAACATGGCAAATGCCTGGCGAAAACTTTTAGGGACAATGAACCTTCGAAAATCTATTATGAGCATTTAAACGGTTATTATGCATACCACCTAGCAGTCTAGACTTTTATCTTGTCGTAAAGACTCTTTCAAAAGAATCAAACCTGACAATCCATGCTCTGCTCTTACATACATTCCGGTGCTCGCGCTCTTCGTTACAGAAGAAAAAAGACTTTTCTGTATTGGGCTCAAACTCTGACTGCAAAAATGCAAAAATTTCGGGAAAACTGTAAGTACAAAAATGTATTGAATACTATATTTTCAAAATTCTTGAAAGTACAGTAACCATCACTTATTACTGGTTAATAGAACCAAAAGTTTTTTTTTGAAGAACATGAGTAAAAATCAAAAAAAGAAAATTAAAGTTAAATAATTTAGTTTTACTGGTTTATCGTTTTATTTCACGTTATATTATTGATGTTATATTTTTATTGAATTACATATTGCTCTGCTTCTTTTTAGAGAAAAGAGAATCAAAAAGAGAAAATTAAATTTAAAATACTTAGTTTTATATAATTTTATTAAATATATATAAATTTTAAAATGAAATGGCCGCTCTAAGAGCGCTTTTTTAGCATAAAAATTCTATCATGAAATAATATTATGGTAGCTTGGGGGAAAGAGGGCAGCTTTGACCGAGGGACGCACAGGGAATTTTCCCTATAGCCCTGGGGACCAGTCCGAGCCTGGTTGGCCTAAGTATTTTACTTCAAAATATTTTACGAAATATTTTCTTCTTCCAGATGCCATTATTACTTTCTTCTTAATAGTTACAACTTCAGTGAATGCTTTTCAAATAAAACCACTATCTGGGCTTGGCAAAATTGAAGTTTTAAAATTTGGGTACCGTTCCGACATCTACGGTGTTGATTACTCGTTCGACGAAATACTGGGTGCTACTGGCTTAAATTTTTTATTTAAATTAGACGAGAAAAAAAACGTCGTGTGGAAAATTCCATTCCATCATCAAGGTCTAGTTGAAATCTTAATAAATCCTCAAAATAATCTTTACTTAATAATGGAAACATATATAGGACTCGATGAATCTCGGTGGTTACATGAAGTCTATGTACCTGATATTCGAAATGGTAATAGAATTTTAAAGAAAGTGTCGGAATTTACAACTCGAAACCGTGTCGCGAGAGAAACTGTTTTAGTTGACGACAACATAATCGTTGTTGATGACCCACCGGAGGCCAATAGTTATAATGACACCTTGAACTGTAAAAAGACAAAGGAAGATATCATAAAAGGATTCAAAGCAAATTCAGGTAAAGAATTAATCATTGCGTGCAGTTCGTCATATCGGATATTTCAAGATAAAAAAGAGAATATTTATTTCTCGAAAAAATATTCCTGTGATTCAACCGAATTTTGTACGAAATTGGTCGTATTGACGAAAGACTCCATTAGAAACGGAGTTCCTCGACTTGTAGAAATTACCGGAGTTATAGATTCCCCGAAAACGGAAAAAGTGTTCGATTTGAAGTTCGGTTTCAAAAATGAATTATATATAGGAATTACTGATTCCTCATCCGGTCTTTGGAAATTAAAAAAAATTGAAGGTAACAAATTATCAACTATTTTTTCAAATGCCTTCGAAAAGCCTTTTGTCACCGATTCTTTTGTACCGGTTAGTAACGGAGCAGTTGTTAAAACTACGAAACGAAAGCCAGGGTTTACTAGTGCTGAAATTAATTTGATGTTCTTAAATGAAAATGATTCCACTGTATCATTGCGCAGTTATAATGACACAGAAGACGAAATGAATCCGATAAATTCACCTTTATTTTTTTATTTAAATCCATACTCGGCTTTATCTGATGAAAATGGAAACATTTTTTTCAGTGGTATAGATTATTGGGACAAAACGTTGTTATTATATTTCAACCGCAGTAGCCAGAGTGTTACTAAAATTCACTTCAAGCCCAAATATATGGCAGAAAATACTTCTTTACATGACAATTACCTAACATCCACATTTCAGTTTGATAAAGGGGGGAATCTGTGGATCTTGGTTTATAAGCGTGGAGCATTTCTCGATCTCTATCATTTGTTTCCCTGGACAAGTAGTAATTTATATTTCTTGAAAAAGGGAACTTTCAATGCCGTAAAAGTTCCAGGTTGCGAAAGTTGCCGTAAAATTTTAAAAAGCTCAAAAGGTGAAATTTTTGCTTTAAGTGGTTCTGGAGTATATTTCTTATCTCCCATCCAATCCAAAATCAGTTTGCTTTGGGACTTCTTAATCTCAAAATTATTTTCGAAAACGAAAAATTGAGAATTCGGAACTACATTTAATAAAGTCGAAATAGCACTTTTTCGGGGTAAAATCGGAAAAAAATAAAGAAATGAAACCATCGGGAATCCTTTTAGGCAACACCCCTAAGCAACATACTAGAAGTCCCCAAAGATCATACTGCTGCAACATTTGGGGATTTATTGGATACATGGTTAATGGGATTTTGTGTGGCATTTAAACCAAATAAAATCGAATAAAATGAAATAAAAAAAAATAATTTTAAAATGAACACTTTTCACGAATTAATAGCTTATTTATGAGACGGCGGATTTAAAATTAGAAAATATCGCAAAACATATATCCTGCCTTCAATTTTTTTTTTTTTTTTTTATTACCTTTTTTTTTAAAGGTCCGCGGTCCGTTTTTTTTCTTCTGATCCCGCATAAATTTTTTGAATCATAGTGATTTGCACGGCAGTTGAAGATATGAATCAGTCATCTTTCATCAATAAAAAAAATTATAAATATATATTGAAATAATCCGAGAGCGATACGTTTAATCATGGAATCCTACTTTGTTTAGAAATTCGCAGTAAAATATTTCGACCAGATTCGGCTCCGTTCAAAAGTTAGGGCCCCCAAAATATTTTCTGATTTTGAAATTTTGACTTAAAATTCTTTGCCGTAACTCCAAAACGGTTTAAGATTAAAGGCCATGGGAGCTCTCGTTTTATTCGCAAAAATATGCTCTTTCAAACGTAGTATGTCCCGCCGGAAAATGTTTCCGTTTCCGAAAAAGTACATATTCCGTTTTTCTACCAAATGCAATATTTTTGATTTTTGTGAAAATTTTACTCAAAACACCCCTAAGGTAACCTCTATTTAACCCTGCACAGTTTGCTCTGGGTGACGCATGGGTTTAGCCCTGGCGAATTTTTTTAAATTTTTGACAATTTGTTATCTTACACTTCACTTAATGGAAACCCGATATTAAATTAAAAAGGTGGATTTAAAGTTCGCAGGACTACAGAAGTTTAATTTTTAACTAGGATTTGATTTAAAAAATTTATATTTTGGGTGATAAATTTTTTTTTCCTTTGCCCAAAACATTTTATTTTTTTCTTTGTTATTTTTATGGGATAAATTCGTGAAAATTTGGGTACGGTCTCCTTTTCTATAGGTGATTGAGTTTTTTGATAAAACAAAATTTCTTATCTTCAAAGTTCCCCGAGTTGTATTTAACCATAATGAACAAAAACAGAAAATTTTTTCTTTGTTAGCCTTAAATGCTTAGTTTGTATTTTAAGATTAAATGATGCTGATTTTTTTTTAAAAATTTGTTTATTTATTTAAATATCGAGTATATTATTATAAATATGAAAAAATATTGTTCATTAAACATTAAAACTGATTAAATGGATAAGTTTATAAATTTTATAAATGTATTTTTTATAGAATAAAACCTTCCTTTTCCAAATAAAAATAAACCCAATAAGTTCTTATAAAATCTTATATAAGTTCATATTAGAAATAGCCTTATAAGTTCTTAGGGTCTACAACTGTGTGCAGTAGCACACACTTTGTGCAGTTGGAAATCCAAAGTGTATAGTGACTTAGATCACCATTTTTAACCCCTTCCGGGCGGGTATGTATATCATATTTGATCCTTTCATTTTCTCTCCCCCTGTCTCTACAAAACTTTTTTTTCATCGGACATAAAAATTGATTTCAGAAACGGATTCAGTAACCCGAGAAATGTTGAAATCAAATATAATCTTAAAGTTCTTAAATGAAGCAATCCCAGCCCATTGGGCTGCTAAAACCCAAATTTTATTAAGTTTATTTTTCATGAAGAAAAAAAATAAAAATAGATAATTAAGTTTTCTCTTGCTGTACGTCCATTATTAATTTCTCTTACATTTTTTTAACTAATTTTAAAGCAGCATTTATCATTATTCTAATCACTATTTCTTTTTTTCTGAGAAAAAGATAAATAGAAAAAGGGATGGAATATTTATACTTAATTGGAAAATCAATGATTGGTATTACCTTCAGTATAATTTTTTTACTGTTTTATTTCATGTCAAATATCCCATCCGGAAAAATATCATTTTTGCCAATGACTATTGGAATAAAAATCATATAAAAAAATTTGAAATTTATTTACCTTTAGATATAAATATTCTTGTTTTTTAGTAAGTAGCCTAAATTGTTACTACGCAAAGATATTCTACAATAGTAAAACACGCAAAAATTCCAATAATCTTAAGAATTTATTTACCTCAAGTTTTGTACTTAATTCCAGTTTGATATTTTTCTTCTTTCAAGTGCCGGCTCCACGACCGAGATTTTCTATCACCTGGCAGATATTTACTTTTAGACCGCTTGATATTTTAAATCAATATTAATTATTTATTCCAACTATTATAAAAACACGTAAAAAAGGTAAAAAATGATGCGACAATTCTTACCATGCTTTATGAAAACATCGACATCGTTGTCGTTTTCGACGTGACAGCAGACAGCAGGAGACGTGTAACCAGAAAGAAGCGAATCGTCAATCGGTCAACCGACATTTTTAACCGTTGAAAAGCAACATTTTTTTTAATGTTTTTTTTTTGTTATTTCAAGTGATATCGAATAAGTAGAGCGTTGATCCGGTTATTTTTTAATTCATTTACGATTTCCGTCCTATCTTGGATGCAAGGTAAATAGATTGCTACATTTTTTTCATAACTTTTTTTTTATGTTTGAGAACATGGCGTTGTGTTCATGAACATTTTTCAATTTGATAATAAAAAAGATGCCTTGCCATTAGCATATGGCAGAAAATATTAAATCAAAATCGTTCACCATTTCTTATTTTTACTCAATGATGAAATTTTTTCGGGTTTATGAATTTTAAAATACTTTTAAGATTTTAATGCAATTACATAGCAGCATGTAGGAATTTGTTGCATCTTGCATAACAACTGTAGACCATGTCCACATTTTTTTGTTTTGTTTAGGATGGAGAGACCTAGTTTTGGTGGGAATCTTCCTGAGAGAAAATCAATATTGCCAAAACCATTGACACCTATAGGACATGGAGTTGGCTCGAGTGCGTTGGGTGCTAGGATGCCAGCTCATATGACTCCGGAGGACAAAACTAAATTTTTGTGAGTGATTTACGGTGTAAATTAATAATGATCATAAGAAAGAGATTAAAATTTTTTTATTTTTTTAGGCTTAAGTTAGAGGAATTTAGAAAACAGAAACTTCAGGCAAAACAAGATACATCAGGGAAATCAAAGATACCTAGCATCATTCCAGTTATAGTAAAAGCTAAGGCACCTCTTACGAGCATGGTCAAACAAGGAGATGATAACATGAAGAAGGAAACATCAAGAAATGGAACTTCAGAAGGACCAAATGAGAAAATTGATGCTGTACATAGAGAAGAAGTGAAAGAGATGCCAGACAATGAAAGAATAGAAGCGCAGACAGGTGAAATTCGAACATTGGAAGATAAGATGGGAGAACCTCAGCCAAACCCTGACAGACAGAAAGAAACACTTATTGATAAGATAAAAGAACCACAAAAAGATGCAGTAACAGAAATGAGAGCAAAAGGTGAAGTAAAAAAACCAGTTAAAGATGTAAAAAAGCAAACACCGAAAGAAGAAAAAAAAGGAGAGAAGAAAACATTGGCAAAAAGTCAGAAGCAAGATGCAGCAAAGACTGAAAAGAAAGAGGCAGTAAAGGATGATTTAAAAGACGGAAAGAAAGAAGAAAATGTATTTGAAAGGTAAATCAATGGATTTGTCGTAATTTAACTGAGTGCTTGAAAAAAATATTGTTAATTTTTTGAAATAATAACAACAGATTTCAAAAACAAGTCAAGAAACAAGGGAAGAAGGATGAGAAAAAAAATGAAAAGAACCCTTTTACGTTTCGAGATAGATTTGAAACCTGGTTGGCCGATAGAGGGCATTCCCTTTCCGGTAACAGACACTTAAGTTGCTTCGACGTTGATCCCAGCATTAATATTCCCGTTTTCCCAACCCTGAAAAACAGGTTTAACTGAACTTTAGAATATTCCCAAGCCATTTGGAAAGAAACATAAAAATTGAAGTTGAAATTTATATCGCGTGTACGAAGTCTACTAATTTTTTTTTTTTTTTTTTACTTTTAGATTATTTAGGAAGTCTACCCGAGTCAGCATGGCCAAAAAGGTGGAAAAAGTTGAGCCGAAAATGGAACCACCAAAGCACACGAGAATGAACTGCAAACCTAAGAAGACCAGTAGCACTTCATCACTAAAACAAGTAAACTTAGTCAAAGCCTCAGAACCGGAACCAACTCCTAAGCCCAAAGATATTCAAAAAAGAGATGAACCGAAACCAGTAGATAAATCAAAAGAAGAGGAACCGGAACCGACTGACAATTCGAAAAAAGAAAAGGAACCAAACCCAGTGGTTATGGAAGAAATCCCGTCTGAAAAGTTACCAGTGGAGGAAATTCCAGAACCGGAAATGATTGTAGAGATCGCAACGGAAACTTCGGAGCCGGTTTCTGAAATGGAATTTGATGTTCCGGAGGAACCCAAAAACGACGCAGTGGAAATCGTGGAGCAGCCTCCGGCCATTGTCGTTTCCAAGCCGGAAGAGGTGGAAAAAGAAATTTTGAACGATAAAATTCCTAGATCCGAGGAAAAAATTCCGAACAAAAAACCGGTGGTCAAGTTTTCCACCGGGGAGCGACCTGCCAAAAAAACCACCAATCAAAAAAAATTAGATATTAATAATAAGAAATCGCTTTTAGACAAACCGACGAAGCAACAGAAAAATTTAACGGAAAAAGAGAAGAAAATTAAAATGAGGAGATCGATTTCGATGATTCATCGTAAAAAAACCGGACATGCGGAGTCAGCAATACACAGGACAGTGTCTGAGCATGATTTGTCTTTTACGGAACCGGAAGAGGATATAATTAGAAAACCTGCGTTGAAAGAGGAACAAACGGAGGAAATGAGGTCGAGAAGCAAAAGCGTTACGTTCCAAACGCCGAAAGCAAAGACGCCGAACCCATTTATTCTTCGGGATAAATTAGAAAGTTGGTTGGCAGACAGAGGGCATTCCATCTCCGGTTACCGTCATTTAAATTGCTTCGGTATTAATTCGAACACCGTCAACACTCCAGTTTTCCAAACTCCGAAAAATAAGTTTAACGAAACTTTGGAGCAATCTCAATACGCTACGGCTCCGAACACTCCGATAGAAGATTCCGATAAGGAAAACATGACGCCGACGCCGACTCCGGCGACGGCCATTCAGCGAATCGACATCCAGGAAGTCGAAGGTTGGTTAACCGACTTGCACAAATTAATCGTAGACCTTAAATACCCTCACAACCGCTGCGAGGAATGGCTCACGGCCATAAGGCGAAAATGCATCGGATGCACTCAACTTCCCGCGTATTGGGAATGTTTGGCCGCTTTGGAAGAGTCCAGAGGGGAAATGAACGCTGCTATAGAATATTACGAAAGGGCCATCATCAAAGGGGCGGAAGTGGAAGCCGTTGGGGATTCCCTGGAACATTTATTCGATAAATTAATAATCGATTCGGATAAGACACCCTCAAAACCGGATAGGAACGTCGACCCGAAAAATATATTCAAATCGACGATTATTAAATTTGCCCTTCAGCAAAAAGCGGTGAAAGAATTAGGACCGGAAATAGGGACCAAAGCCAAACAACAACTTTACGTCGCGACTCCGGTGAGAAGATCCTCGAGGATCCAAACCCCGTACAAGCCCCATGTCGTTAGCTCGTTAAAATCTCTTGATCCCGAGTTAAAAGATAACGTAGAATTTCAAACTAATAAATTTCTCCTTACAGAAAAATAATTAATGTTTATATAGTTCCATGGCGTTTTAACGCCCGAGATTTTTTAACTCAGGATTTTTGAACATGCCTGTTTCAACGATTAACTGCCAAGATACGTACTTATAATTTGGCAGGATCGATTAATTTGTAGTAATTTATATCTCCTTAAAAAAAAACTCTTATTTAGTCCATTTTCAAAAATTTTATGTCTTAAAACAGGCATGAAAATGTCGTCCAATCCTGTGTCAAAATGTCGGGAGTTAGCATGTCACTAATTTTTTATAATAGACGTTGAGTCTTTAGACTTTTAAAAGAAATGTTTATTCATTGTTTTTTAGCCAATTTCTTTTTAATTTTTAATTTTTTTTTTTTTTTTTATACTTTTTCTTTTGAAAGATATTCATACTGTGTGAACTGTTCTTTTTTTTTTTTTTTTAATTACAATTTTTATCACATTCATAATTAATATACATCAAAAATACCAAGATATTGTGACAGCATTTTTATTATGCGTAAAAGAAAGCTGTGTAAAAAAAAAAAAAGAAAAAAAAAATTTTTAATTTGTAATTATGTAATTTCTTTTATTATTATATGAAAAGTTAAAAATTATTAATTCGTTTTTTTTTTAATTTTTGCTGCCACCTTAAAAAAAAAAAAAATTTTACTAATAACAAAAAAATGATGGATTACATTATTTTTTTTTTTCTTAACGCATATAAGCGTAAAAACAATAAAAGTGAAACTTATTTCCTAAAAAAAAAAAAAGCGGCACAAACAGCCTCTTTTTGCCCGTTCGTTTTTTGTTTGAAATAAAAATCCATCTTTGAAAACAAGTCTTTCCGTTTAAATTAAATTTATTTATCCACATTTTCATCATTTTAGACATCTTTCGAAATAAACTGACCCCACATATCCACCTCTCATGGCCTTCTGCACGTTGACCTCGAAAAGACGTCGGTTGGTTTGTAAAACATCGGCTGCTTCTTTATTTAATGGGTCCTCCGGATTCGGTTCCTGGAAAGAATTTCAAAAAAACGTATTAAAATATCTTGATACTTCTAGCCAGTCCAATAACGTCACAAAGAAAAAAAAATTTTGATACTTTTAAAGTCATCTACCAGAAATGCAACTAATTTTTATTAAGGAAGCTTTTTTTTTTTCCAAAAAAATTTCACTTTAATGAACTGATCAGTCTTTCCAAGCAAGTATTGACAATACTAGCACATTGTAATCGGAACTTTTCATTAACTTGAAATTGTGCAGTCATGCCTCACCAAATTAACTGTTTCAATAATCTTTTAAAATATTCTTTAAACCCTACAAAAGGGATGAATTCATAATTTAAAAAAAAATTTCACAACTATTAACAGTTTCGATATATTTCAAGGTGCATGCCTGTACATCTTCAGGTTAATGAGCATGATGCATCTAAGGCAAACTATTTTGTTTTTTCCCACTCAAATTTTTCAACTTACCAAAAATAAATACTGAAGGCCATATACAATAGAGTTGATAGTAAGCACAGGTTTCCAATCTTCCCTTAATATATTTAAGCAAACATTTCCATCTAAATCAATATTTGGATGATAAACTGGAGTCTCACATTTTACTTTTGGTGGTTCATGAGGATAATTCGGCCCTACTTTAAAGCTGAAACTAAACCTTCCACCTCTATAAAACCCCTCATCTGGGCATATGATCAGTTTAAACGATAAGAGATCATCTGGATCAGGAAATTCTGTATTACATGTTTTCGGTAAATTTAGTTCATTAATATCTGCAACAAAAAAAAATACAAAGGAAAGGTCACTTAAGCCTAATGAAAAATTGCGTCTGTTTGTTTTTTTTTTTTTTTTTAAACGACGTAATAAAAGCGTTTACACAAAAACGGTAAACTAAATTCTGTTTTTAATAGTCTAAAATAAAAATGTTGCTTACCTTTAGTTATTCTCAGCTGGGCAGCTGATGCCTTCTTTTGGGTACCAGCCTTGGGAGTTGCTTCCCCATCTTTTTTTTGTTGTTTTAATGAAAAAAGTTTTATCATGTTAAAATTCCTAAATTGTTTATAGTCCCTATCACGGTTTATTCATTAGTGGGGTAGCTAAAATATTAACTCATTCAAGAAAAATCTATTTCTTTTTTTTTTTTCACTTCCGTAGATGACAAAACTCGAAAATTAATCAGTAAACCATCATGGCTGCCGTTTTTTTTTTTTGCTTTTAATTTTTAAAGGTACGGTGGGAACGTCCGTCGAATTTACGAACACATTTGGCGCGTATCTATATGCACAACAAATTACAAAGAAATAAACAATCAATTACAGTTCCAACGGGTTAAAGATTGACAAAACGATTTTAATTACGGAAAAGAGATTTCATCTATTTATTTAAATGCACAAAAGTACAATTCCCGGATGAAATATAAAAAGCTGATCTGACTGTTTACAAAAAGTTTTTTTTTCTCCGCGAAACCTTCCATATGATTTGACGTCACTAGAAGGCCGTGGAAAGTATTGTTTTTGTCGATTAAGCCTTGGATTTTATGAAAAATGATGATGTTTATATTGTTTTTGTAAATTTTTTTAGGACATGAAATTTATTTCCTTTAATGTACGTATTTTACAAATAATTTACGAAGAGAAATCTTAATAATTGTTCCATTTATTCAAAATTTTCGAAGTTATAACATTTGTTTATTTCTTACTGCCCTACTTAAATATTTTTCCCTTGTATAATTTTTTTCTTGGACATAGGGTGCCAACAGCTTAATATAGATTCCAAATTAAAAATTGAAATATAATTATATTCTGTTAGTGATTGTTGTAAAATTTTTTTTCAGCATAATGGACAGAGGAAAAATATTTATAACTGTAAATGTGAATAACCAAAACCAAAACATGCCAGTTGTAACGAATATTAATTCAATACAAAACAAAATGGGAAGTCAGTTGCGGTACACCCAGAATGTTGCTGTTCCTTCTCCAACCTGTAATATACCGGTTCAGAAGGTGGCCATGTCCACATATCGACAGGAAGGAAGACTGAAAGTTTGGACCAGTGGTATTGTGTCTATGACAAAGGAGCAGAGATCATTAGAATCTCTTAGGAAGAGAGCTTCCATTTCTAAAGTGGATGTGAGTTTGATTAAAACTTGTGAAGCTGGAAAACATTTATTAAAATCAATCGACAGAATTATTAAAGCGGGATTGTTTGTTGATTGGTTAATCCTCAAATGTGAAGCATCTGATATTAATTTCCAAAATATTCTGGAAGAAGTTGAAATTTTCTCTGTCAGCAGCTTAAATGCTTTAAAAAAATTAATAGACCAATCTTCATGTTTGCCGCTCCCTTTTGTGTTTAAAGATAAGGAAGGAGATGTTAAATATTTTTTTCTTAGCTTTAACAAAAGCAAAGACCAGCAAGTGTCAAAATTGAACAATAGAATATTTTTTGATGCAGAAGGGAAAAATGAGATTCTTGTATCGTGTGACATAGGGATAAATATAAACAATGCATATGTTAATAGAGTAAATAGCTTCAGGATTTATTTTGGAAAGGAATTGAAAAATTACGTGATGAGCATTGTCTCGAATTAAGAAGACTAATTGTCTACAATCATCTATTGTTTGGGTTCCTTCAAGAGTGGTTGAAGCGTACTTTTTTTAATTATTGCAAAAACTATGATTTAGACTTTATGTCCCAGAGATTGACATTGCACAGAAAAAGTATTAGTGAAGTAAAAGAACTGATAAGTGACACAATGAATGGATTAAACACGTGTTTTTTTTTATTTTCGTCAAATCAAGACGCTTTTTACCTTAGGTTTACGCCTAAGGTAAACTGCGAATTGTTTTTTGTGATAGATAATATTGAAACTCCAGTGGTCTCTACGACCTCCATCGTGCAATACTACCGTCAGTTTTTTTATATAAATGACAGGACGAAAACGAACGCGTTGGACTGCTTGTTGGATTATACGTCGAGCAATAAAAATTTATTGCAAGTGGAAGACGTTATAGAATACAAACAAGGGAAGATAAAGACCAGGACTGTGAATGAAATCAATGGAGCTATTCCGGAGTTGCAGATCGAAAGACAAATGGAGAGAATGATTGAAGAAGAGAGGAAAAGAAGGAAAGCGGAGGAAAAAAAAGTGCAGGAGGCGGTGTTAAGGGAGAAAGAAGCAGAGCGAAGGAAGCAGGCGAGAGAGAAAGAAGAAAAAGGAAGGCAGAAAGAAGCGGGAAACAGGGAGGAAGATGAACCGACAAACGAAGAGGATATCATGAAATTGCTGAGCAGCGGAACTGGAAAAGATGAATTAATAATTAAGCTGTTGCCTTTGGTTAGGAAATATTTGGACGAATGTTTCGAGAAGAATCCGGTTGAAATGATGAAGGAAGACGAGACGAGGGATACGACCGTTATGCTTCAGAAATTCCAGGATGCCGTTAGCCGAGCGGACAAATCAAACCTTCAAACTTTCTTAGAACACATCTACAATTCCCTGCAGCTTTCCTTTACCAACTCGACGTGTCAAAAAATCATGAACTGCATGATCTACAAGGAAATGGAGAACCGAGGGAAGGTAGCAAACAGTCCGAAAAAGCGAGAGCTTTCAGAAGGCGAGAAATCGGCTTCCTTGAAAAGGAAGGGGGAAACCACCGGGGAGGAACCGAGTCCGAAAATGCCGACTTTGATGCCTTTAAAGAAATTTTTAAAACTTGAAAAGCAGAAGGAACATGAAAGGAATGGATTCGGATTGGATCTGAAGACTTGTTCTGTTGTCCTGGAAAAATATAGCGTGGAGAAGTCTAGAGTGAAAAATGAAAATGAGAAAATTGTCGAGGAAAATAATAACAGGGGAACTCTGGAGAAAAATGAAAACGAGAAAACTGCAGAGATTCACGGGAAAAACCTGGAGGAAACTAAAGACAAAGCTCCGGAAAAAAGTAACGAGAAATCAGAGCGAAAAAATCTGGAAAAAACTCAGGATAAATCAGTGGAAAAAAATAAGGGGAAAATTCCTCCCCCTGTTTTTATCCCAAGGGAAAAAAGCAATGTTAAAACGCTGGAAAAGGGTAACGAAAAATCGTTCGGAAAAAGTAAGGAAAAAATCCCGGAAAAAAGTCATGAAAAACCGCCGGAGAAATGTAAGGAAAAAATCCCGGAAAAAAGTAACGTAAAATCGGCGGGAAAAAATCCACTAAAACCGTATGAAAAATGTAAGGAAAAACCCCAGGAAAAAATTAAGGCGGAAATCCCGGAAAGCCCCCTGGAAAAAATTAAGGAAAAAACCCACACTGATGAAAACCCCGCAAACGAAACCGGAAATAATTCAGATCCGAAGGGTTTCATGGTTAAATTTTCCAAGGATTTGATGGTGGCGCCGAAGAAACTGATTCCGGTTTCGAGTTCGAGTTCGAGTTCGGAATCAGAGGACGGGTCCTATAGTCCCAGCGAGGATGAGGACTCATTTATAAAAAATATGAAAAGGATTTGGGAGCAGGAAAAATTATATCGGGAATGTATGACCGGAAAACCGAAAGTTGTGTTGCATAAATTAGAAGAGATGTTGGGCGGGAAAAACACCAAGGAAAAAGTCGACCTGAGGAAACGGAGAACTTCGGTTGCTTTCGACTGTTCTGATTCGTCGGAGGCTTCGCTCAGCAAAAAAAGCTTGGACTGCTTCGATATAGTGAACGGGAGAGTGAAATTAAGACCAGGGTACGAATGCAGAAACGGGTTTATCGTTCCCGTAACAGTTCCGGAAGTGAGTGTAACGGTGAATGAATCACGGACTGAAAAAGACATTGATAAGGAATTAAAAAAGGAACTTGTATCCCCTAAACGGAAACCTCAAAACCCGGAAGTAATAGAAGTGGTAGACATAGAAGATGAAGAATCGTCTAGGGAAAAAAATAGTGATACGGAAGTGAAAACTCTTCTTTCCCCTCAACGGGAAACTCAAACCGATGTTTCGGTCACTAGTCAACCAATTCGCTCTTCGCCTTCCGCTTCGAGCTCCGCTGGACCTTCATTGTCCATTTCGATTGGTCCGATCATAACTTCCCCTTCCGCTTCTGCTGCACCTTCCTCGAGCACCTCTGGTCCATCAGTTTCGATTTCCCTTGGCCAGATTAATTCTAAACTTTCAGATCATGTTGCAGCTTCCTCTGGCTCCCCTTCCGTTTTAATTTCGCTTTCGCCGATTAAAACCTCACCTTCCACTCATCCTTCCGCTTCCGCTTCCACTTCGTCTCCCACCGCTCATCCGGTTACCCCCTCCGTAACTTTAGCTAGCACTGATCCTTCGGTTTCGAATCCGGGTTCCGATCGCCCTTCGACTACTAAAAGCGGAGAGGATGTGGTATTAGTCGATGATTCGGACGACATTGAAATCCTCCAAGTCAAAAATTTAGAAAACAAAACTGATTCACGTACAATTAAATTAGGGACGACGAGCCGTCTTTTTAAATGCGGACGGTGCCACGAACAATTCAAGTCGGTGGAATTATTAGGACTCCACGAAACGCAGGCGCATGCGGATGTAGTTACTTACAAATGCAACCGCTGCAGTAAGCGGTTTTACAAAATGCCTTATTTGGAGCTTCACAAGAAGGTGAAACACGAGGGAAGTTTGCACTGCGAATTGTGCGACGTGGATCTAAAAGATGAGAATGCGCTGGAAGATCATTTACTTTCTAAGAAACACAATGAAGAGAAAAAGAAGCAAGTGTACGTTGTAGAGGAAGATGAACTCTGAAAAAATGGGTGAAGCGAAAATCGTTCGTCGCATGTTTTGAATCCCGCAGTGAATGCGTCTTTCAGTATTTTTCGAGTATTGCGTTCCGGAAGTGAAAAGAAATAACGTTGAAATATTTACAAATATTTTTTAAAAATATGGGGACTGTTAAAAAACACGGTAGAAATATTTTATTTTGTGACAGAATTGCAGATATATTGAAGCAATATTTCCGCAATATTTTCTTGATGATATTTTTGCACGTTGCCGGAAAAGTTTTCTTCCCAGGGGAAAAGGTGACGTCATGACGCCGCCGTCATCCAGTATTATTTCAGGAGATTTTTAACTTTAAAGTTTTATGGGTGATAATAGACGTATGCACGAGAGGGAATTATGCGGTGGGGGGTTGACCAGGTGATTAATTGATGGGCAGGGGGGTGCCACTCTTATGAACGATTTGGAGTCGGATGACAACGTGTTTAGCTTATGGATGACGTCATATCTTCATAAGCTAAACATGATGTCATCCGACTCCAAACTTTACATGGGAGTTACAGCTCTACGTAGTTTTATTTGCTCTGTGTTGATGGGTCGCAATATTGTGGAGTAATTTGACCAAAATGGATCACTCCACAATATGGCGGAAATGGCGTCACGGAAGTAACCGCGTTACAGAAGCAACTGCTGAAATTATTTTTTTTTTTCTCATGAAAAAACAAAAACAAGAATGAAAGTATTTACTTATGCGAATCACCGTAGGTGTCAAAGCTCGACAAAATGCTGGTTAACGGTATCTAACGTTTTTTGCCAGGTTTTTCTAGTCTTTTGTATTTTTTTACTCTAAAAAATGTAAAAACCGTCAAAAATAGTTCCGGGTCTGTACCCGTACAGGGGGCAAAAGGGCTGTAGCCTCCCCTGTAAATTTTAATTTATCTGTATATTTTTTGTTTCTGTGATTGTCACCGTTGCATAAATGATTGACCTCCATAAGATTTATATCGCATGAACTTTTTCGCTGAGTTAGCAGGAAATAAGATATTGAAGGAGACGTATTTTTTCTCAATCTAGACATTTTTCGATGTATTAAATGTCAGTTACGATTTTTGAACGTCAGCGATTTTCGAACTCAAAATTATTCCGACAGTGGCACTGCATGACCTGAGAGGCAAAACATGAAAATTTACCATTTCAGAAAACTACTACCTTTGAGTAGCTACCGCTTTCGTATTTTCTGAAATGGTAAATTTTGATTGGTTAAGGACATGCAGCGCTTCTGACGAACTAATTTTGAGTCAAAAATCGCCATTTTTTTACAAACATGTTTTTTTTGTCTCTCTGTCTATCCTCCATAATCCCTCATGGGAATTTGTAACTAGGAAGGCTATGAAACGAAATCTTATTTAATTTTCTTATTAAAGAAAACATTTCCAAATAAAAATTTCCACTGGACACCTTTTCCGGGGAACGTAAAAAATATTATAATTTTTTTTTGGGTCTAAAATATTTATGATTACATTCGTTAATGTCAGCACCTTTTCGGTTTGTATATAAATTTTATATAATTTATATAGAAATTGTATACACGGCGGAACAATTTTGATGGCGGTGTTTCCTATGTTTACCTTAATAAAATCACACCACAAAAACTGTTTCGCCGTGTATATTTTATTTAAAAAATAGCATATATTTTATATATAAATTATATATGTTATATATAACACCGATCAGAATACCAAAACGTTGAATTTGAAAGCAGAAGTCCAATTTTTTTTTTTTGTGAGGAAATGCTCAAGCAGCCATCTTGGAATTCCAACATTTGATGTTTTGGCTCTGAGAAGCTTTGTGCTGATAGACTTGACTGTTTAAATGTTTGGAAATGTTGTATTTCTTTAATGAAATAGTGTTAAGGTGAATGTCCCTGTTTAGAAACCTCGCCAATTGTATTTTTTGGAAGTGTAAATATTTACATTTTTGATTGGTTGATTATTCAAATTTACAGTTTCTTACCAGAAAGTTGCAATTTTTTTTCCAAGCAAAATATTGAAATTGTACTTACTAAGCTCCATCGTACTATCGAATAAGCATGTTCGTGGAAATTTCAGGTTTTTAATTCGCAGACTTTTTGTAAAAATGTGGATTATTATGGGTTTGTTATTTTATTATACTGTGCAAAACAAAAAAGAACATTCTAAAACATTTTGACAGTGATGCCAACATAAAATTTCTAAATTTTTCAAAATTTCCGGAAATTTATCATTAATCTCTATTACTTACACTAAATTTCCAACTGAGGAGCAAAATGGCGATCCGACTCTAATACACTACTTTTATTTAAGTTTTTGTAAACAATTGAACAACGATTAATATTTACTTTTTCCTTATTTCTGAGGAAATATTACAATTGAAATATTCTGTCATGTCGTAATATCCAGTTGCAAATTTATGATCATTTATTTCTTTATTTTAAAACTGAAATGTTTAAAATCATTTTGTCCATTAATAAAAAATAGGTCTCGAAGGTAGTGGTCAAACTGGGATCGCGACAGGTTTTTTTTTTTTTTTTTTTTCATTTCATGAGTGAAATATAGGAAAATCAGCGTAAATCTTGTGTAAATGATAGAGATTGATGATTATAACAGATGGTAGCTTAAAAGTTATATTTTGAGATTTTGATCCGAAAATAAGCAGCTCAATTATTTTTGAAGTACAGTAAAACCTCTATAAATGCCTCTTCCATATGTTAAATATAGGATTTTAAAGTAGAATTAGGGAGGTTTGACTGTTCAGGATTTTGGAAAAGAAAAATGCACTGGGCATTGCCTTAATTGCGACGTTCATATTTGAGGTCTGTTTTTTGTGAATGCTTGTTTTTTGTACATACGAAAACAAAACGCGAATTTTCGATTTTTTAAAAGATTAGGTACATAACAGTGTCGAGTGGACGTGATTAAATGATTATGATTCGTCATTTAATTGTATTATTATTTTTAATTTTAAAAGTGGAGTCTTTTTTTCTGTTACGTCGTCTTAGAACTACGAGGTTCCAAATTCATATTGTTCCAAATTAACTTATATGAAATTGACTGATCTCTTTATTTTTCTTTTTCGAACTTTTATGGTTCTAAGGGCAAACAAGTCTATCTACGTTTTAGTAGAGTTCAAAAATTATATTCGAAGAATTAAATATATCAAACTTGTTTTGTTATTTTTTTAAAATGGTATTACTAAAAATTGCGGAAGAATTTTAGCGAACTTTTTTTTTTTTTTTAGAGCTAATGTGTTTTTAACCATTGTGTTCAACTATAGAAAATCTTAAGAACAAAAGTGATAAGTTAAAATTTTAACTGAAAACATTTTAATAAATCAAGTTTTCTTTTTATTTTTTAATTATTTAAAAATTTTCTTTGTTACAAAAATCCTTGGAAATTTCAAAGACCGTTGTGATGTCTATTTTTGTATCTTGAGCAAATAGTTTTCAATCCGCTGAGCTTTGATAATTGATCCTTAAGGTCATTTAATGTGATGCTTAAATCATCTACAATAATCTTTTAAGTTTTTATAGTATCTACGATCGTGTCACTAGACCGATCTGACAATGGCTTACGCTAATCAGACGTATCTTTCTACCTATTTTCAAAGATATATCAGTGACGACGAGGATAACCGGTAAAGGAAAAAAAAAAATTTAAAACCAACAAAAAAGTGACATATATTTCATCAATGTTCGATCATGGCGCAAAAAGTTTAATTGACAAGTCACATGCTTTGAGATTTTTGCTGGCAACGAATGTATAGTATGCTCATAACTAAAAACTAGTATTTAAACGTGAAAATTTTTCATCAAATTGAAAAAAAAAGAAAAACAAAGTCCGAAAAAGTTTTTGTCACGTGATCAGTCCTTAAACGATTTTCTATTGGTGTGACGTCATCTGCCTGTATCGAAGCGAGATATCGAACTTGAAGCAAAACACGTCTTGCTTGTAAACATGCTTGTAAACATTACCGTTAACTGTATGGTTACAAACATACTGTACATTAGGGTGTCCCTTATTTTGCGAATTTTCGAATTTTAAATCGCACACCCTCTAAATCGGTGATCTATGGTTCACTGATAAGCCCTATTTTTTTCCAGATTTTTCTGGGCACCGAAAAGCGTGCCGACTTGAGCTTAAAGTCCCGAAAATTCCCATAAGAGAAAAAAAGTCGACAATTTTTTTTTCGCGGAAAAACGTCGTTTCCTATCGGGAATTTTGCGTAGATCACGAATCTGAAGTCCGTTTTTTTAAATCTGGTACGGCTTTTGAGCTAGAAGCCAAAATATGAGCAAAACTTAGGACTTAGTTCGTTTTTTCACTTAACCAGGTTTTCTTGTCACATTTTCTCTTCTAGCTCAAAAACCGGACCCGATATAAAAAAACGGACTTCAGATTCGTGATCTACGCAAAAATTCCCGATAGGAAACGGCGTCTTTCCGCGAAAAAAAAAATTGTCGACTTTTTTTCTCTTATGGGAATTTTCGGAACTTAAAGCTCAAGTCGGCACGCTTTCCGGTGCCCAGAGAAATCTGGAAAAAAATAGGTGTTATCAGTGTACCATAGATCACCGATTTAGAGGGTGTGCGATTTAAAATTCGAAAATTCGCAAAATAAGGGACACCCTACTGTACATATGTGCAGTTAACGACATTAGAGAGCCTAAAAGGCTCTAGGCCTAGAGCTTTTTAGGCTCTCTAGACATTACGCATCGATGCCGATGTCGCTCAGAGTTTCAGAAATGAACGCAACCACTTTTATGCAGATGACGTCACTTTTCTTCACGTTCCGTTTTGGTGGGCATTCAAATTCCAATTTTTGTTTTCTCTCTTTTGGGGGGTTAAATGTTTTTTTTACTTAGTCAAAATTACGCCTTTTGTCATATCTTCCATAGCACAATTAAACGATGGAGTCATCTCAAAATATGTGACTTTTCTATTCCATGCAAATATTTATTTCACGCATGATAAATGCCCGGAAATTTATAACAAAATTATACATCTCACACATGGGTCGTATGCATATGGATGTTTTGAAAAATTTCAAAAAAAAAAAATATATCCGAACATATCTGGTACATGCACCATGCATGTTCATAATTTTTGCAAAAATCTTGCACATGTATGACGCATGTGTACATATGTTTGAGACATGTACACACATGTTTACATATGTCCGAAATATATTTCAACTTTTCCTGGGCAAAAACTGAATTATGATTGAAAACTCAAAAAATCATGGGGTCGGAGTGGTGACTCATTCCATCTAGCGGCATCGTGATCAATGAAGTTAAGCAGCATTGAGAATGGCCAGTTAATGGATGGGTGACCACCGACACTCCCTCTCTCTAGCAGGGATTGTTGAAACTTCCTACAGTCATCTTAACCTCATTGTAAAATAATTAGCCTGTAAACATGGCTTAAAACGCCTTGTTTGTCTGGCGTTACAAAAGTAAAGGCGTTAAGTAAAACGTGTTACAAAAGCAAACATGTTCATTTACCTTGTCATCACATTACCGATATTTCATTGCCGACCTATTCCATTTACAAATCAATGATGACGCCAAATAGACTTTACATTTTGTAACAAGATTAAGAAAAAAATTTTTTGGACCATCCTTTTTTTTTAAAAAAAAATTGCTTATAAAATTCTGCACAATATGAAACCTTTTTTCCTGTAAAATATTAGCATTTTAACTTATTTTATTGATTTTTAAATGAAATATTATAGTTTTAGTACAAACAAAGCCATCTATACGGAAAAACTACAAACTAAACTTTTGATCAAAATAACTTGTGCACTATAAAATGAACTAGTACCCTATAATAATTTTATGTAAAATCACGTTTTCTAATATTAAGGACTGCATTTTCAGAATAGAATCACAAGCAGAGTAGTATCTACTGCTTCGTGTTTATTTATTAATGTAGGACTTTGTTTTCATTTACATGGATAGAAATTATAAATTTTACTTAGAATGTCGGTTTCTCTTTGCATACTCGGTAGAATTAATTGGAAAGAAAACTACTAAGTGAAACGTTTTACTGTGATCAACAAAAAGAATAAGATCTTACAAGAGTTAGTACTAAACTTTAGTTCTTCTGCATGATTTTTGATTTAGGGCAGAAAATCATCTCGGCTTTGAATTCTTTACTTAATGCTCCCATCATGAACCAGGTGGTAAGTAACAATGTCTTATGGTTTCTTCATTTTGATAATAAATTAAGTTTTCATGCGCCAATAAGGCATATCGGCAGGGCCCTGTACTAGGCTGTCCAGCCTTTTTAATGTCATATTTCTTGATGAGTAATAATAAATTTTCGGTCGACTTTAAGATTTAAGAATGTTTGAAATTGTCATGGGATGTTCCCTCCAATGGATTCTACAAAGACTTAGAAAAAGGTTCGATTTATTTACAACTTTCTGTGAATTGTTTTTAATAAAATCAAACCATTTTAGTTTGTTGTCCAAACAACAATTTTAACAAGACATAAATCGATTAACAGCAGTGAATTTTGATTAAGTACTGTATGATATATAATGCAAATAGCATTATTCAGGAAGTAAAAAAAACTAAATAAATCTTGCAGTTCTTTTAAAATTTAAGGTTAATTAAGAAAAAATAAAAACAGATTTTCTTCAATAATAATTTTTTATTTTCTTAGTCATCTTTCAACCTTTTTACAATCTTAAGTCATCTTATTTGAGGTGGATCCCGTGATTTACTTATTTTTTTATCTTTTTTTAAATAAAAATATCGTTTTTTTGGTTTCTTTAGTTACATGATGCAAAAACAGGCTCATTTTTAAAAAAAATGTTTACAGCAGTAAAAAGTACTTCTCAAGCGGTTTAGAGGACATCTACAACTGCAGTTTCTCCAAAAAAAAAAAAAATTTTTTTGGATGAGTAAAACGTTCAGAGTAATCGAAAATCGCCTTCGTTCAAAAAAGAAAAAAAAAAAGAAAAGAAAAAACAAAAATTATGTACATAAATTTACATAACGAGAGAAGAAAAAAAAAATTGAAACAGTCTTTATTTCGATAATTTCTTCTCTTAAAAATTGGAATTAAAGGTTGATTTTATTTTCCACCATCAGATGCCGCTTTTGATTGTCTTTTTACTTGTGTCGTTTTAAAAAAAACTCGTTACTTAAATAATCAAATTAATTTAAATTGAAATTTTTAAAAAAAAGGGCGCAACTTTTAAAAATGTACGGTTTAATCTTTTTTAAACCGTCCGAAGATGATTAACAATAATCAACTTTTAATTCCGTCTTACACGCAGTTAATTTTTTTTGCCAACCGATAAAATATATGACGGATATATATTTTCGTGTATAAATTAACTCTATTTTCACCGTTTGAGTCTGGAACGCATAACCTCCGCTTTGTTCGATTCTCTTACTTTCGGCCGCGGCTTTCCGCTGGTCCGCGAGGACCATGACTTCTTGTAAAGCTTTTTGCTGCTCGGACGTGAGGTTGGCCGTCAAGGCTTGGTACCAGGTTGGGTCATTTAATTAAAGACCTGCACAAACAAGACAAAAAAAAAAAAAAATTAATTAAAAAGTTGTAATGTGAGAAAAGGAGAAAAAAAAGTGGGGATGGGGGGGACTTACGTTGAAAAACGTCCTTGAAAACGACATATTCGTCAATATCGCAATTATCTTCGTCTAACGGGGTTGAATAGCTTTCTAATGCGGTTTCCTCGTTGGGTTCGTAGTCTTCGTCGTCGCTGGTGTCGTCTTCTAATCTTGCGGTTACTCCCAAAGCAGCTAAATCTTTACTGTGCAGAGATTCTAAATATTCAGCTCCGCTTTCGTCTATTTCGTCTTCGTCACTTGAAAGAACGTCTGAAAAATAAATACCAAAATTTCAAAATAAACAATCCAGAAGAAAAGTGAATGAATGAAAAAAAAAAAATGGATTGATTAGATGAGGTGAAGATAAATTTTTGGCCACGGAGATAAAAATATAACAAGCCTCCTTTTTTATAAAAAAAAATACCAATCTTTTTTCGGGCATGGTCAAACAATTTAGTCAGGGCTTTGGGATTCATTTTGTTTTGGTTATGATCTCCTTTACAATTAACATCTTCACTCTCAACAGAGGAACCTAAATTAAACGGAGAAAGAAAATTGATTAAGGACCGTAAAAAAAATTAAGTGGGAAACGAAGGGCACTTAAACGGTAATATTTTTTTTGGGGAAAAAAAATTACCTTGTTCTCCGTCAGACTCTTCTTCAGACTCTTCCTCGTCCGTTTCTTGTGCTTTGGCTGAAAACCAAAAAAATATTTCGGTAAAATTAAGAAGTCCAAATTATTTAAACAAAAAAAAAAAAAAAAAAAAAAAAAAGAAATCAAGAATTTCTACTCACCGACATAAGCTCTTTTTAGCCCGTCAAAAAGTAAAATTAAGGATGGAATAATTCTATTAGCTAATTCATTTAAAATCGGTGGTCGATTTGGTGACATAGAAATTAATTGGCAAAGGCCGAGCACACATAGTTTTCGATCGTGCAATCTGAAAAAAAAAATTAACAAATTAAAATTAAAAATAAAAAGTTGAGCATTAGGCTGGATCAGCTAATTAAAAAAAAATTACCCTAAAAAGCAGTCGGTGTCAATAATCCATTGCTTAATAAATCTAGTTGTCATCGACTCGCCGGACCCGTCCGGCTGTTGCATTTTCTCCAAAGTCTCGAACAACAATTGGAAATTATAATATAAAGCAGCGATGACAACTTGCAAGCACATAGTCCTAAGCTCCGAAGTCGTCAAATCCCTCATTAATCTTTGGAGGACGAGCTCGACGAAGGGCGGTATGCAATGATCGATCCTGCCTTTGCATTGCAAAATTATGACTTCTAACAATTTAGCAGCGTGACATTCCGGATCCTCCCCCGCGTCCGAAGTTAAAATAATTTTACACATGTTAAACATGGCCAACACGTGGTTTTCGTTTGATAAAAATGCTTCCGTGTCGACTGTCACATAATTATGAAGGGACGGCATCATGTCCGTGAAATAATCGAAGCCGTCTTTTTGGAAAACCTGGAAAAATTAAATTGTTTGAAATAATTTATTAAAATTTAAAATCGGGAAGCTCTTTTCAAAAAAAATATTTTACCTTATACATAAGCTCCAGAACCTGCCACATCTCAGGCGAAATTTTTTTACTAGTCAAATCATAAACTAACGACAAGGCTTCCTCGTAAAACTCGGTAACGCTTTGCTGGAAAATATCCCCGACCACCTGCAAAACGATCGGTTGAAGCTGAGCTATGATCTCTTGATTATCCTCCATCACAGACAACAAGGTTTCTATCGTGTTTAACAAGCCCATGGCAGCGATCGCTTTTTCGTCGGAGCTTTCGTCCGATTCCAAAACCTTGCTGAAGGTCGTGGCTAAATGCTGGCACATTTCCACAGCGATCGGCATCAATTGCTCCGTGTAAGTGCAAACTATTTTCTGTAGGACGTTGGTCAAGTCGTCGTTTTCCGTGTCTCTGATTATCGTCAACAACTCTAAAGTGATGGGTTTGATTTGGGGCTCCAAAAACTTTTGGACTTTCGGTTGACCGCTGAGCAACATTTGCAGGCCTATGGCTGCTTCCACTTATAATTTTTGTTTCAAAGAATTTTGCTAAATGGACAGCTATGAAAGGAAAATAGATACTAGAGTACACACCAGGACTAAGAGACCATATACCTATTATTTTAATTAATTTCCTAGATGTTGAAACTATCAATCCATTTAAATTTTCACACTAAAGAGATTTTTTTGATTTCCCCATGCCATTGAAACTTTTTGCTTAAGATTATTTTAAAAGGTTATTTTTCTTGTTTTTTTGAGGAAAAAGATGGGAAAAGCTAAGTCTAATGCCCTACTAGGAAATTAACCAAATTATATTTTCTATTAATTTTCCTTTTTTTTTTTTTTTTTTTTGCTTTATCGACCGCAGGGAGAATAAAGCATTGTTTTTAGCACAAATATCAGATTTTCAGTTTTTGATATTTTTACACGTTTTGAAGTCCCCTGAAGCCGAAAAAAGCAAAATTTGGATGGTGGCCGTGTGTGTGTGTATGTGTGTATGAATGTATGAATGTATGAATATATGTGGGAAAAAAAGTGTCTGTCCGTCGAAAAGCAGAAAAACGAAAGAACGGATCTCGATGATTTTTGGTGGGTACCAACTTCTAATGAAATGTAGGTGCTGATTAGTTTTTGAGCCAAATCGGTTCAGCGATTCGGAAGCAGTGAGTGAAAATGTTAAATTTTCAACAATTTCAAGATCTTTTTTGACTATACATCGCGAACGCAGCCACCGATTGAGTCAGATTTTCGTACTGCAGTAGATATTCATCCAGATACGCTACCATTAAAATTTGGTTAAATTCAGTTGAGTGGTTCAGAAACGGTGAGCAGGGCTAAAAGTATGGGTATAGGCCTAAAAACCGATATCTCCAACTTTTGAAACGTCGCGATATGACGTCATCGATTGCGTCAACAAAGCGATTTGGATGCTGATTGGCGGGTTCCTCGTGGGAGCTAACGAAAAACTAACCGTATTTTTGAGAATATTTTCGGGGTAGAGGATTCCGAATCTGAAATCATTTTTCCAAAATTCGAATTCCTTATGGCCGTATTTCGGCTTTAGTGGACCTCTGATCAAAAATCTAACCGTATTTTTGAGAATATTTTCGGGGTAGAGGATTCCGAATTTGAAATAATTTTTCCAAAATTCGAATTCCTTATGCCCGTATTGCGGCTTTAGTGGAACTTTGATCAAAAATCTAAGTATATTTTTGAGAATATTATCGGGATAGAGGATTCCGAATTCCAAATTATTTTTCCGAAATTCGAATTCTTTATGCCCGTACTCGGCTTTGATAGACCTCCGATCGAAAAACTAACCATATTTTTGAGAATTATTTAAATAGTCGATAAAGCAATTTGATCGGTTCTCCGATCTCATTTTTTTTTTTTTTTTTTTTTCATGAAAAAAATTATTTCGTATATTTATAACTAATATAGGCGTATGTATTAGTCGTGAGGAAACTCGCGGAAAATGTAATCTTAAGTGTTTTTGTTTTCTTTCTCCAGCTGACAAGCGACTGTTTTTTTTTTTTTTGTTTTGTTTCATTTCATCTTGTATGGGCTTGGTGGCTTACTTGCAGGGAAAACGGTCTCCGTACTAAAAATTTTATTTTTATTTTAAAAAAACGGTAACATTATCCCACACTCGATTTCACATATATAAGTTTATCCTTTTTCTTTTTGCCTATATTTCTGGAGTCGTTATAGTAACGTTCCCTGACATCCATTAATACAATTGCAACAAATTTATTTTATTTTTTTTTTTTCCCCCTAAGCTTTGAAATTATAATTGGAAACTCAAAACAATCATAGTGCCGAAGTGGTGACTCGTTCTGTCTAGCGGCATCGTAATCAATGAAGTTAAGCAGCATTGAGGACGGCCAGTTAATGGTTGGGTGACCACCGACACTCCCTTCCTCTTACAGGAAATGTTGGAACTACTAATACAAACATCTTAACCTCTTTGTAACAGTAATTCCATATACATCGCAGAACTGTGTTTTCATTGAGATTCCTACCCTAACAAGGTTATAAATTGAAGGGGTAATAGATGACGGTCGTCTATTTTCGGCTGTCTTAATACTTGACAACCTCCGACCTATCCAATTTACAAATCAAAGATGACGCCAAATAGGCATTACATTTTGCTTTATAAAAAGACTAAAATAACGATTTTTTGGTCAACCCTTTTTTAAAAAAATTGCTTATAAAATTCTGCACATTATGAAACCTTTTTTCCTGTAAAATATTAACATTTTAACTTATTTTACGAATTTTTAAATGAAATATTATCGATTTAGTACAAACAATCCCATCTATACGGAAAAATTACAAACTAAACTTTTGATCAAAACTTATGCAATATAAAATGAGCTAGTACCCTATAATAATCTTATGTAAAATCACGTTTTCTTATATTAAGGACTGCATTTTCAGAATTGAATCACAAGGAGTCTCCAGTGGACACACTAGTGTCTACTGCTTCGTGTTTATTTATAATGTTGTATAATCGAGCTTTGATGCGTAATTTTCGTTTTCTGTACCTTTCAGCACTAAACTTTAGTTCTTCAATATGAATTTAGACCTAGGGCGAAAATCACCTCGGCTTTGAATTCTTTGTTCAATGCTCTCATCATCAACGAGGTGGTAAGTAACACTTTCTTAACGATATCTTATTGTTTCTACATTTTATATTTGGTAATGAATTAAGTTTTCATGGCGTCAAGGCATATCGGCAGGGCATTGTACTAGGCGGTACAGCCCTTTTAATGGCATATTTTTTGCGGAGTAATAAATCAATTTTCGATCGAATTTTAGTTTTAAAAATGTTTGAAATAGTCATATGATGTTCCCTCCAATGGATTCCGGAAAGACAGTTTCCAAAAAAGGGTTCAATCTATTTAGGCTACAACTTTCTGTTCATTGTTTTTAATACAATCAAATCATTTTAGTTTGTTGTGCATTGGGATTTGGACAGCGTTCATATAGATTTTTTGGTTCCTGGTGAAAATCATAGCATTGCTTTCATTTGTTTATATTTTGAACCTTAATCCTTCCAGATGTTCTAAAATATTATATATGGTAGATGTTGACTTTAAGTACGGTTTTGCTGAGTTTGGTGGCTGTTATTATACATGAATCATAATAATCATGTGCAAATAATTGTAACAAAGCATAAATGGATTAATGTAACAGCAGTGAATTTTATTTATGTACTGAATAATGCAAATAGCATTATTCATGAAATAAAATAAACTAAAAAATATCTTGCAGTTTTTCTAAAATTTAAGGTTAATTAAGAAAAAATAAAAACAGATTTTCTTCAATAATAATTTTTTATTTTCTTAGTCATCTTTCAACCTTTTTACAATCTTAAGTCATCTTATTTGAGGTGGATCCCGTGTTTTACTTATTTTTTTATCTTTTTTTAAATAAAAATATCGTTTTTTTGGTTTCTTTAGTTACATGGTGCGAAAACAGGCTCATTTTTTAAAAAAATGTTTACAGCAGTAAAAAGTACTTCTCACGCGGTTTAGAGGACATCTAAAACTGCAGTTTCTCCAAAAAAAAAAAAAATTTTTTTTGGATGAGTAAAACGTTCAGAGTAATCGAAAATCGCCTTCGTTCAAAAAAGAAAAAAAAAAGAAAAGAAAAAACAAAAATTATGTACATAAATTTACATAACGAGAGAAGAAAAAAAAATTGAAACAGCCTTTATTTCGATAATTTCTTCTCTTAAAAATTGGAATTAAAAGTTGATTTTATTTTCCACCAACAGATGCCGCTTTTGATTGTCTTTTTCTTTGTGTCGTTTTAAAAAAAACTCGTTACTTAAATAATCAAATTAATTTAAATTGAAATTTTTAAGAAAAAGGGCGCAACTTTTAAAAATGTACGGTTTAATCTTTTTCAAACCGTCCGAAGATGATTAACAATAATCAACTTTTAATTCCGTCTTACACGCAGTTAATTTTTTTTGCCAACCGATAAAATATATGACGGATATATATTTTCGTGTATAAATTAACTCTCTAAAACGATCAGTTTTAACAATTTTCGATTGAGAGAATAATGATAAAAAAAAAGATGTATATTATAATTTGTTTTCGCTAATTTCACAATCGTCTAACCGGTAGAAGTGACGTGTTTTCCCAAAATTATTTTCATCGTCCTATCGGAGTACCGCCGAAATTAAAGGACGTAGGCACCGTTTGAGTCTGGAACGCATAACCTCCGCTTTGTTCGATTCTCTTACTTTCGGCCGCGGCTTTCCGCTGGTCCGCGAGGACCATGACTTCTTGTAAAGCTTTTTGCTGCTCGGACGTGAGGTTGGCCGTCAAGGCTTGGTACCAGGTTGGGTCGTTTAATTGAAGACCTGTACGGACAAGACAAAAAAAAAAAAGAAAAAATTAATTAAAAAGTTGTAATGTGAGAAAAGGAGAAAAAAAAGTGGGGATGGGGGGGGACTTACGTTGGAAAACGTCCTTGAAAACGACATATTCGTCAATATCGCAATTATCTTCGTCTAACGGGGTTGAATAGCTTTCTAATGCGGTTTCCTCGTTGGGTTCGTAGTCTTCGTCGTCGCTGGTGTCGTCTTCTAATCTTGCGGTTACTCCCAAAGCAGCTAAATCTTTACTGTGCAGAGATTCTAAATATTCAGCTCCGCTTTCGTCTATTTCGTCTTCGTCACTTGAAAGAACGTCTGAAAAATAAATACGAAAATTTCAAAATAAACAATCAAGAAGAAAAGTGAATGAATGAAAAAAAAATGGATTGATTAGATGAGGTGAAGATAAATTTTTGGCCACGGAGATTTAAATATAACAAGCCTCCTTTTTTATAAAAAAAAATACCAATCTTTTTTCGGGCATGGTCAAACAATTTAGTCAGGGCTTTGGGATTCATTTTGTTTTGGTTATGATCTCCTTTACAATTAACATCTTCACTCTCAACAGAGGAACCTAAATTAAACGGAGAAAGAAAATTGATTAAGGACCGTAAAAAAAATTAAGTGGGAAACGAAGGCCACTTAAACGGTAATATTTTTTTTTGGGGAAAAAAATTACCTTGTTCTCCGTCAGACTCTTCTTCAGACTCTTCCTCGTCCGTTTCTTGTGCTTTAGCTGAAAACCAAAAAAATATTTCGGTAAAATTAAGAAATCCAAATTATTTAAACAAAAAAAAAAAAAAAGAATTCAAGAATTTCTACTCACCGACATAAGCTCTTTTTAGCCCGTCAAAAAGTAAAATTAAGGATGGAATAATTCTATTAGCTAATTCATTTAAAATCGGTGGTCGATTTGGTGACATAGAAATTAATTGGCAAAGGCCGAGCACACATAGTTTTCGATCGTGCAATCTGAAAAAAAAAATTAACAAATTAAAATTAAAAAAAAAAATTAACAAATTAAAATTAAAAAAAAAATTAACAAATTAAAATTAAAAAAAAAAAATTGAGCATTAGGCTGGATCAGCTAATTAAAAAAAAAATTACCCTAAAAAGCAGTCGGTGTCAATAATCCATTGCTTAATAAATCTAGTTGTCATCGACTCCCCGGATCCGTCCGGCTGTTGCATTTTCTCCAAAGTCTCGAACAACAATTGGAAATTATAATATAAAGCAGCGATGACAACTTGCAAGCACATAGTCCTAAGCTCCGAAGTCGTCAAATCCCTCATTAATCTTTGGAGGACGAGCTCGACGAAGGGCGGTATGCAATGATCGATCCTGCCTTTGCATTGCAAAATTATGACTTCTAACAATTTAGCAGCGTGACATTCCGGATCCTCCCCCGCGTCCGAAGTTAAAATAATTTTACACATGTTAAACATGGCCAACACGTGGTTTTCGTTTGATAAAAATGCTTCCGTGTCGACTGTCACATAATTATGAAGGGACGGCATCATGTCCGTGAAATAATCGAAGCCGTCTTTTTGGAAAACCTGGAAAAATTAAATTGTTTGAAATAATTTATTAAAATTTAAAATCGGAAAGCTTTTTTTCAAAAAAAATATTTTACCTTATACATAAGCTCCAGAACCTGCCACATCTCAGGCGAAATTTTTTTACTAGTCAAATCATAAACTAACGACAAGGCTTCCTCGTAAAACTCGGTAACGCTTTGCTGGAAAATATCCCCGACCACCTGCAAAACGATCGGTTGAAGCTGAGCTATGATCTCTTGATTATCCTCCATCACAGACAACAAGGTTTCTATCGTGTTTAACAAGCCCATGGCAGCGATCGCTTTTTCGTCGGAGCTTTCGTCCGATTCCAAAACCTTGCTGAAGGTCGTGGCTAAATGCTGGCACATTTCCACAGCGATCGGCATCAATTGCTCCGTGTAAGTGCAAACTATTTTCTGTAGGACGTTGGTCAAGTCGTCGTTTTCCGTGTCTCTGATTATCGTCAACAACTCTAAAGTGATGGGTTTGATTTGGGGCTCCAAAAACTTTTGGACTTTCGGTTGACCGCTGAGCAACATTTGCAGGGCTATGGCTGCTTCCACTTTGACGGGGACGTCACGGTCGTGAAGGAGAGCGTTGGTCGTGAGACGGACTGCTTCCGCTAAATTTCCGTCGTCTTTGAATTTGATTTCGCTAAAGTAATGCAGTACCCAACAAGCCTGAAAGTGTAAAAAAAATTGAAATAAACGCTTACAGTACTTTTGGAGGAAAAAAAAAAATTGTGTGTGGAAAAATATTAGACATAGCAATTTGACTGGGAAATTTGGATATTCGATATTCTCAACCATTCATTTTAATCATCTAGATATTGGCCCCTCATCAAAATTACTACCCTTTAGTCCTCCTAACAAGTTCCAAGTTTTTTTAATGCAGTAATTACTGCAATGTTCGATCCTCCCCTTTTCCTCCTGGACAGATTACGTAATTTATACTTTCAGCTCTTTCAGTGGTCCAAAATTTGTGGCTTGTAATATACAATAATTTTTTGCAAGTTACAATATCGATTAAAGCAGCTGAATCTTTCAAAGTACACCGTTAGCATTCTAAAATTTTTATCTTACCCTAGCTCTCATATGACCGTGTGGACTGTTAAATTCTGGGAATACATATTGACAAAGCATCCTTTCCATTTGATCTTTGTAAATTTTCTTCTTATTCAAAACATCAGCCAAGGTACCAACCTATTTGAAAAAAAAAATACAAAAGCATTAAATCATGTGGTAAAAATCACATTACAATCAAAATTAAAATTTAATCGAAGAACCAACCATATGCAAGGCACCATCTTTTTGTTTTGGATCAGCATTTGGTGACGTCAAAACTTGCATGACAAACATCATTGTCTTTTGGAGCATGTCTTTCCTTTTTTTACATGCAGAATTTAGTAAAGTTTGTGCTGCTGTGACTGGAGAAACAAAGTCCTCAAAAACATCTGCAATTAAAAAAAAAAAAAAAAAAATTAAATCTTTATTTTTACGTAAAAGAATATCAAAGTCTTACCAAATTTAACTCTAACATATTCATACGGATTGGACTCCCATAATTCTTCATCAGCATCAGTGTAAGACATAATTGGAAAAAGCACGTCTTGAATAATAGTAAACATATGTGGTTTTAAGAACTTCCAGGATAAAGCATGACTTATTCTAAATTTAAAAAAAAAAAAATTAAATTAATTAAAACATTTTCAAACATTCAAATTTTTTTTCTTTTTTTCTTACCCCTGATTAATGTAATTTAAACTCTGTTGCAAGACACGCGGTGATACATAAATTTTTCTCCTATATTGGTCAAGAGTCTTCAGCAGTACTTCTATAATGCCACCGGAAAATGTTTTTAAATACCATTCCGAGAATTCTTTATAATCCTTAGTTACATTTCCTGGACTGCCATATCTGTTGACAAAAAAAATTCAATCATTAATTACAATAAATTATTAATTTAGACGAAACAGGAGATTGATCATACCTTTCAAACATTCTATACATTATGTGTAAGGCCCACTTTTTACATTTCCACCACGGTAAATCAACTCTATATTCCTCATCAACTTGATTTGTTTGTTCTGGAACAGGCCTATCTACAACTTCTCTACAAATCTCCATCCATTGTGAAAACAATTCTTTTGTAATTAAATCTAAAGGTAAAGTGTATTGAGTCAAAGCAAAATAATTTTTTAGTATTTGCTTTTGTAAAAGAACTGATTGCTCTGAATGATCAGGAAGGAGTTGAATGCATAATTGGTACATCATTGGAAATAATAAATTCATTGCTTCATTTAATGGTGCTCTTTCTTCAGCTTTTTTATACCTTTTAAAAAAAAAAAAAATCATTATATACATATATATATATATAAACAAGCAATAAAAAATAAAACAGGATCAAAATACTCACTCAAAATTTTTCACAAGTTGATATAAACACAACAAAGCCCCTGACCATCCAGCTACATTGGGATTTTGTAAATAAATGCTGATTTTGTCAACAATTTGAGTCCATCTAGCAGGGAAATCATGTTTAATGATTGTACTAACACACTGAATCAATTGCACTCTTATTAAATCAGGTGCATGAACAACTGCATCAACAATTGCATCTCTAATCATTGCTCTGTCCTGTTCATGAATTGTAAAAGGCATAGGCTGTCCGGGTTCTGGCTCTTTGTCCACCCAATGCTGTTCTACTTCTCTTTTCAAATAAATAGCAACAGCTTGTCGAACAGGCATGTCCACATCATTTAACATTACAACTTGCAACAGCGATGGTGTGAAACTAATAATTTTGTGAATCTAAAGAAAAAAAAAAAGAGAAAAAAATTTTTTTTCAATGCAGATTTCCTTCATCATTACTATGCCTAAGAAAATGGAATCCGTTAAGCCTATAGAGTAAACTGCAAAAAGTCGTATCTCGTTTTCGTGGTTATTAGCCACAAATCAAAGCCAGAAAATGGAACATGTGAAAGGGGTGGGAAATTCGTGACCTTGCCTCGAAAAACACCTGGTTCATCCCTTAAATAACCCAAGGACAGGGTTGTAAAAAAAAATTGATTGTCGCAAATCCGCGCCACATGTTCCGGGCGTTGTAAAGCTTACTTGTGCTAGTTGTTCCTCGGCTTGCTGCCTTTGGTTATGATCCAGCGTCGCACGAAACAAAAATATTAGCTTTCTCGTATCCATTTTAGTTCTTTATATAACAATAAAACTAATAAAACCAAAATTAAAATAATTTACTTAAAAATTTAAACCGCCACCAGAACAACTATATGATTCTGTCTATAAGAATTAATGGCGACTCCACAGCCTTCGAGTTAAGTTATTTTTTCGTTTCTTTCCTTTGATGCATGCGTCACATTTCAAAAGTGACTTTTGAATTTCGTAGTAAATTCAAAGGCAGAAATGTTTAAAAGGCTTTTTTTTATTATTTAAAAAACGGTTTAAAACGTTAAATATTGTTTTCCTGTGTTTTAAAACGGTAAAAACATTTTTTTTCGTGCCTTTTTCAAGAGTACGCATCAGTGAAATTTAAGCGATCATTTATTCATAAGTTAAACATAAGCGGAATATTAAATCGTGGCAGCAGGCAAATGATGCGAACTCTTAAAACTCTTTATTTTCCCTCCAAAATTTTTTAATCTGTACTTTCATTCTTAACTTTTGAAACACGAAATGAAAAAAAATAAAAATAAAGTCATCCATAACCATCAACTAAATAGTTACGTCATGAATATATTGTAACTATATAATAAACGATATTATCATCATATCGTTTAATGTATTCGTGTTTGTCAAAGAATTCTTATTTTACGATCTAATTTTCTTTACTCATGGGAAAAGTACTATGATTTAATAAATCAGTGTTATCTTATTCCTATACTCAATATACAGAAACAAAAATCCACAACAATATATAAGATATATTAACAACAAAAACTTTTAAATTAAAAACATAATAGTAGAGCCCTATACACTGAAAAAGCGCAAGCTAGACTTTTGATTAGTCCTTGCTTATGTATTTGTTATGTAAGTTAAACATAAGCGTGGCTGCAATTTTCATCCATGTGGACGCGGCCATGACACCGATTGCTCTTCTCCCAGTATATAGGGCTCCAACGTGTTATAAAGTAAACATTCAGTCAGTTGTAAACAGATTCTTTTTTTGTAAAAAATATTTATTCGTTATTTCAACACAAAAATCGATGACACCGAATAACAATTTCTCGATAAGAGACCTAAATCATTTTACAATTGATATCTATTTACGGGAACCTGCCTAACAACCTGGGTAACCACTTCGTTTTTTAAAAATAAATAGCGGCAATTTTGAGCACCATGATGTCCTCAAGAACTCTCCAAAAATTTTTTATTTAAAAGGCAAACCCTTCTATTCTACTCTAGTTCGGAATGTTCAGGATATTAAGGGATTCATGAAACCCCAATGGTCAGTATGCCAGTGAAGAAAAAGTCAGCCAAAAGCTACAATAATTTTTTCTTCTTTTCTTTTAGGGAGAATTGGGAAAGTGTAATTGGGTTGGAAATTCATGCCCAGCTAAATGCCCAAAGCAAATTATTTTCATCTTCAGAAAACATATATGGGGCTCCTGTAAACAGCAGAGTATCCTTATTTGATGCTGCCATACCAGGTACCTTGCCCGTCTTAAACAGAAAATGTGTGGAATTAGCAGTTTTATCATCTCTGGCTTTAAAATGTAAAGTCAGCCCTGTTTCATATTTTGATAGAAAACATTATTTCTACTCAGATTTACCTGTAAGGAACTTTTTTTTTTTTTTTTTTTTTTTTTTTTTCAGTTAAAAAGATGTTTAGTATTTCAAATTGTTTTTTCCAGGCTGGTTATCAAATAACCCAGCAGAGATTACCAATTGCAGTTAATGGATCAGTAAACTACATGGTGTTTGCACCTGGAAAAAAAATTAAACTATATAAAAAAGTAGCAAAAATTAAACAAATTCAGATAGAACAAGACAGTGGTAAATCAATGCACAATGAAGTAGATAGAGTCAGCTTTATTGATTTAAATCGAGCAAATGTAGGACTAATTGAAATTGTTTTTGAACCTGATATAAATGAGTCAGAAGAAGCAGCAGCTTTGATTAAAGAAATTATAGTGATTTTGGAAAGGGCTGGAGCTTGCACTTGCAAAATGGAAGGTAAAAAATATTTGTATTGTTTCAATGTCAGTTGTTAAAAATATTTTCAATTTTTTTTAGAGGGAGTTCTTCGGGTTGATGCAAATGTTTCAGTTCACAAAAAAGGAACTCCTTTAGGCACTCGCACAGAAATAAAAAACATAGGAAGCATTCGAGGAGTTGTGAATGCCATTGATTTCGAAATAAATAGACAATTGGAAACAATTCATAGAGGTGGAGTTGTGATCAATGAAACTCTAGGTTGGGACGCTGAAAAAAATGAAACGTTTATGATGAGAGAAAAAGAAGACAAACATGATTACCGTTTCATGCCTGAACCAAATCTACCTCCTTTAAGAGTGATCGTCGACGAAAATTCTAAAAATTTTCACAAGAATGTTAATTCTTGGGACAATGTGTTCGATCTAAAATATTTACAGGAAAAAATACCCAAGTCTCCTGATGACGACAGAAGTTCTCTTGTAAAAAAATATCAAATTTTAGAGGAGCAGGCTTATAATTTAGTGGTGGGTGTTTGAAATAATAAATCTGATTTTCATTTCAATTTTAATAATTTTAATAATTGTTTTAGAATCATGAGCCGGAACACAAATTATTTGTAGAGGTAATGAATGGCAACGAAAATAGAAGAGGAAGGACTGTTTTTACTGTTGTGCACATCTCTTTGTTGGCAGCTTTGAAGAAGAGAAAATTGGAACTGAAAGACAGGTATGTATGAGAAATAATTGTTTGAAGTAAAGAGAGGAAGGTTGAGGAAAAAAAATGTCTTGAAAGGAATGAAAAATTGCAAGATGATTTGGGCTATTTTGGCAATAAGATTCCAAATTGGTAGCAGTTTTTTTTTTTTTTTAAATTAAAAATTAGGCAAAAGCTGGAAAAATATTTAGACTGGGAGGAGATTTTTTCTTCACTGAAAAAAGTTTTCGTTTTTTGAAATTAGTTCCAAGTGGAGCAAATTTGGCGGCGATTAATAAACTTTCAAAGCTTTAGAACTTAAAACCTTAAATCAGAGTCCAAAAAAAAAAAAAAAAAAACAATGAGGTATTTAAAAATGATTTCCCGATACACTGCAGGCAGTCCAAGCCGTTGACAACTAAAGTCGAGACTTGACTCAAATCGCTTGCTTTAGTTGTGCTTAAGTTAGGCCAATTTTTTTTATTTTCATTTACTCATGCGATTTATTTACGTACGATTTATTTATTGCGCCGGTGAAAATGACTGTTTTGTACAATATTCGATTTAAGGAGAAAAAATTCCAAGTTTGAATTACAGATACTTCAAAACTAACTTTTACTGACTTAATTCTTAAACTAATTAATTTAACTTAATTCTTAGACTAATTCTTACTGACTTAATTAACGAGCTAACTCCTTTGACTTAATTCTTATATTTTTGGTGCACGTTTCAACTTGTTCCAAGCAAATACGAGCCCGGAAATCGAAATCAATGTTTTTCGATTGAGAGTTTTGTTTAAAATTATTTTCCGGGCCGCACATCCATTGCAAACAAGTTGAAACTTGCACTAAAAATGTGTACTGCCACAAAAGTACGCATCAGTGCATCAGTCACTTGTCGGCTGCCACGATATAATTTTTCCGCTTATGTTTAAGTTATGAATCGATGATCGGTTAAATTTCACTGATGCGTACTCATAAGAGCACAATGTATTTATCGGATATTGACCGTATGCATGTGACGTCATTTTAAGGGAAAGTGGTTGGTCAATGAGGACCTTCAGGGACAAACTATTCCGCGAAAATGATAGCGCCGAATCCCTTAGTGGGTATAGGAAATCAGTGTTAAAAATAAAGATGTTTCGTATATTTATAACTGATATATGTGTTAGTCGTGAGGAAAACTCGGAAAATGTAATCTTAACTGTTTTTATTTTCTTTCCCCAGCTGACAAGCGACCGTCTTTTTTTTGGTTTGTTTTATTACATCTTATTCGGGCTTGGTGGTTTACTTGCAGAGAAAACGGTTTCCGTCCTAAAAATTTTATTTTTATTTTTAAAAAAAAGGATAACCGTTATCCCACACCCGATTTCACATAACCATAGTTTATCCTTTTTTTTTGCCTATATTTCTGGATTCGTTATAGTAACGTTCCCTGACATCCATCGATACAATTGCAACAATTTTTATTTTCCCTAAGCTTTGAAATTATAATTGGAAACTCAAAACAATTATAGGACCGAAGTGGTGATTCGTTCTGTCTAGCGGCATCGTAATCAATGAAGTTAAGCAGCATTGAGGACGGCCAGTTAATGGATGGGTGACCACCGATACTCCCTCCCTCTTGTAGGGAATGTAGGAACTACTAATACAATCATCTTAACCTCGTTGTAAAAGTAGTTCCACAGTATTACATGCATGGCAAATCTTCGTTTTCACAATAATTAACACGTGGAATTGAGCAAAGGGAAAGCCCAAGTATTATTGAGGACGACGTTTAGATGACACTCGTCTACCTTTGGCTTCCCAATTGCCCATTTAAAACTGACCTTATATATATCACAAACATCTCATTGCCGACCTATCAAATTAATAAATCAAAGTTGACGCCAAATAGGCATTACATTTTGATTTATAAAAAGACTAAAATAACGATTTTTTGGTCAATCTTTTTCTTAAAAAAATTACTTGTAAAATTCTGAACATCATGAAACCTTTTTCCTGTAAAATATTAGCATTTAACTTATTTTATTGATTTTTAAATAAAATATGATCGATTTATTGAAAACGATGCCATCTATTCGGAAAAATTACAAACTATCTTTTTGGTTAAAACTTATGCACTATAAAATGAACTAGTAGCCTATAATAATCTTATGTAGAATACGTTTTCTAATATTAACGACTACATTTCCGGTATTTACTCACAAGGAGGGTAGTGTCTACTGCTTCGTGTTAACCAACAATAATCATTTTTTTTTTCCAGTTCCATCGACCCTGTGATCGTCGGCCAAATCTGTGACCATTACCAAAACCAAAAAATCAACCTAGCATCATGCACCCTCATTTTCCAGGAACTCATCGATGGATCCACCTCCAGCGTGGAGGACATAATCCGGGAAAAAAATTTATATATGATAACGGACACGGCTCAACTCGAAAAGATTTGCAACGACGTCCTTGATAATTCTCCGAAAAACGTTAGAAAATATTTAAACGGGAAGAAAGAAATTCTGGAAATTTTTACAAGGAAAGCGGTCGAAGCCGCGGATAGAAAAGCTCCTACTCAGCTTTTAACTCAAACATTGGAGCGATTATTGGAAGAGAGACGAAATGAAAAATAAAAATTATTTAAAAAAAAAAAAAATACATATGGAGCCAAAATCATCATCCGTTTCCTCAAAAAGAGAATTGTTAAGAATCTTTTTAAACTATATAAAAAAAAATGAATAAATAGATTCATTTTCGTTATCGCTTTTCGTTTGAGTTTTTAATCTAGCGTTGGTTAAACATAAGAATGCGACATCTCGTTTTTAGATACGACTCCTCTCATAAGAAAAATATGGGAATCCTTAGGTTTTTCTTTTTTTTTTTCCTATAAATTGTGAAAACAAATTATTAAATATTGAATTTCAAGTGACGTCGTTTTATACTTATTAGTCATGTGAAAATAAGCTGCGCGTGTTATAGCATAATCATTGTTTTGGCGATTCGATTTAATAATTTATTTAGGAAAAAAAAAAAAAAAGTTATGTTAATTTTATTGAAAATATTTTAAAAGGTGAGAATGATCTTGCTTTTTTTTTTTTTTTTTTTAAACTTTGAACTCGGGTGATCGGTAATGAATCTATTTATTTTTTTCAAAGAGTGAGTTTGAAAAATGAAATTCGCCGAGCATTTGACAGCACATATAACGCCGGAATGGAGGAAACAATATATAAATTACGAGGAAATGAAAGCTATGTTGTATCACGTGGTCGAAGAGGCTCCATCACCGGAATCAGCTGATCAAGATTACATAGCCAGGTATTTTACGGCTTTCGATGAGCATTTTTTCAGCTTTTGTGATAGGGAGCTGAAAAAAATAAACACGTTTTATTCTGGTGAGTAGCAGGGCCGGACTGGCAAAAAATTAAAAAAATAAAATAAAATAAAATAGGTTGCTCTAAGATTATTATGTTTTTTTTCGGAACCATTTCGGAAAAAAATTTCAATGTTTTCTCACCGGTAGCGCTGCAGGTCATTTTTTGGCAAAACATTTAAATCGCTTGATTTTATTACTGTTACTCCTATTCAATTTTTTAGTTTCAGGGGTCCGAATCCGATGCCGGTGGCGTTGCCGTTGCCGATTCCGTATTATTTAATTAACTCCCGATTCCGATTCCGGCACCGACATCCGATGCCGATGCCAATGCCGACGCCACCAAGCATCGATTATATCCGATGCCGCCTCTGATTCCGATTTTAGTGAAAGAAAAAATCATAGCGCCATTCTAGACGAATTTAAAAAAATCAGGGGCCCGATTCCGATGCCGATGTCAGCCGCGGCCGATTTCGGATATTTATTATTTTTTACGGCATCAGATTTTTTTAAATATCCGGATGCCGAAGCATCGGCCTCAGATTTTTTTAAACATCCGAATGCCGATAGATTTTTTTAAATATTCGAATGCCGATGCATAGACATCAGATTTTTTTAAATATCCAAAATCGGCATCGGCACTGCGAAATTGTTAGTGCTGGCTTGATGCCGATGAGTATCGGCATCGGCGAAAATTTCAAGCTTCGGACCCCTGTTTAATTTACATTGTTGATGTTGCCAAATAGCTAAGAAATTTCCTGATTGCCAGGAAATTTCGAAGGAAATTCGGTGCATTTCCTGCCTAAAGAAAATGCCTCAGCATTTTGTGATTCAGAAATCAGATTTTTTTTTAAACATCCGAATGCCGATGCATCGGCATCAGATTTTTTAAAATATCCGAATATATTTGGCATATATTTGAAATAAAATGCCTCAGCATTTTCTTAGTCGTTATATGGCAAAAAAAATTCAGAGGGGTTCATACCTCCTCCTCCCCCACTCCTCCATTCCCTGGATACAGGTTTGAGCCTGTAGCATCCAAACATTTCAAAATTTTGTTTTCGGCACTTTTATTGTTAAAAAGTTACAAGTAAACAATTTTTTCGATTTTTTTTTTCAGAAAAATTAGCAGAGGCCACACGTAAATACGCAACTTTGGTAGCGGAATTAAAAACGAATCACCCGAGCCAAAATGGGAAAACACATAAAAAGTTACCGGCTAGGAAACTCCAAGAATTAAAACTGGCATTTAGCGAATACTACTTAAGTCTGATTTTGTTGCAAAATTATCAAAATTTAAATTTCACAGGGTTTAGGAAAATTTTAAAGAAACACGATAAGGTAAAGATTTTTGGAACCTCCCCCCTTCCCGCTGTCATTATTTTAACGCAACTAATTTTTTTTTTTTTTTTTTTTTTAATGGACAGATTTTATCAGTCAATTCCGGAGCAAAATGGCGGGAGCAAAATGTAGATATTTCGCATTTTTACACGAACAAAGACATAGACAGGCTAATAAGCGAAACGGAAGCCACCGTTACCACCGAATTAGAGCTGGGGGACAGGCAAAAGGCGATGAAAAGACTGAGGGTGCCTCCGTTAGGCGAACAGAAAAGCCCGTGGACTACGTTCAAGGTCGGACTATTTTCAGGGTCCTTCATCGTATTATTCATTGCTGTTGTGTTATCAGGTCCGACATTTTCAAATTTTCTTTTTTTTAAAAAAAAAAGCTAATTTTTTTGGAGAAATTTTAGCAATTTTTCACGAAGGATCTGGGGAAAACATCAAAATAGCTTTACGGTTGTACAGAGGGCCATTCCTGTTGGTTCAATTTTTGTTCCTAATCGGTGTGAATGTTTACGGATGGAGGTCATCCGGGGTAAATCACGTCCTTATTTTTGAATTGGATCCGAGGAATCATTTGTCGGAGCAGGATTTAATGGAAATAGCTGCGATATTCGGAGTTGTGTGGACGTTGAGGTAATTCCAATGAAGCGGAATATTATATGTCCGTGGTTTTCTAATTATAAGTTTTTATTCTAAATGCGTTGGATGTGTGACGTCATTTGGTATTGTTAAGCCGTCAATTCGAGACGATCGCTTAACGGTTTGTGTTGTAGTAGTTGCTCGAACTCAAGGTCAGGTTTAATGACATTTGAGCTGGGCACTTCCTACTCTTTAATAATATGATTTTCTCTTTTAAATATTCAATTTTTGTTAAAAAAAAAAAAAAAAAAAAAAAATGTTTGAAATAATGATGGGGAGATATGTTTATCAAAAATAATAAGCAAGCATTTTTTTCCTTCAAACTGTAGGCATAAAATTATATGATTAAAAAATGGCGCGAAAAAATATTTTATAAAAATTAAAAAAAAAAAACTTAATAAGCAAAATTAAAAAAAAAATTGAATAAGAATTTAGGAAAAAAATAGGAAGAAAGGCTGGCTCGTAGGCAAAACGACGGAATAACGAGGACTAGAAACCCAATTGCTCACGATTTTCCCTTAAAATCTCCGAAAATTTTGATAATTTTTTTTTCCTTTTTCAGTTTGTTGAGTTTTCTCTTCAGTTCTTCATTAAGCATCCCTCCATACGTAAATCCTGCGGCGCTGACTTTCATCATGATCATATTTCTCATCAATCCAATAAAGGTCTTTAGGCATGAAGCCAGATTTTGGACCCTAAGGGTTTTGGTAAGTCCGTATATTTATTTCTCAAACGGAAATATTTCGTTTCATAAAACCTTTTCTTTTTTTTCTTTTTTAGGGCAGGATTCTTGCCGCTCCGTTCTTCCACGTGGGCTTCGCCGATTTCTGGCTGGCTGATCAGTTAAACAGTTTAGCGAACGCTTTCCTGGATTTTCATTATTTAATCTGTTTTTATTCCTACAACGATAATTGGGTTGAGCCAGGAGGTAAATGATGATTTATAAAACGACAGTCGTGCTTTTTTTAGCCGGGCATATACACAAGACATGTTCGATCCCGGCTTATAGCTCTCAATTGTACTCAACTACAGTAAACCTTAAGGGTGCCGTTCAAGTGTTACGTAAGCGTTAAATCGCCTTAAAATTGTTGATTAGATTTCCGAGTATTCAAATTATAGAATACTTGGAAATCTAATCAACAATTTTTAGGGCGATGTTTGTACAAAATTGTATCTTATCTGGTCCCGCTATGGGTGGGGGAGCGATTCAAACCTGCAATAGTACATTACAACACAAGAGCTGCAAAAGAAAAAATTGTCCGTCGGGTCCCGAGACCTTTAAAAAGGTCTCGACGGGTAATTCTTTTGCAGTTCTTGTGTTGTAAGCTACTTTTCATCACAAAGCACAGCTTAATAAAGGTATTTCTAAAAAGCACTAGTGCGGAAAAATAAGTTTTCTGCACTGAGTGATGAAAAATTTATTAATGTTACGTAAGCCAGGAGGTCCTAAATTTAAGGTATTCGGTTGAAATTTAAAGTTAAAAAAGAGGGGCGTCAAAAAATCCTGAAAGCATGCTTCCGTAACATTTGAATGACCTCTGTGTATTCTAGACCCTCCAAAAGCCAGAAAAAGCATTTCACGTCCATGTCTTCGAATTAAAAATCTCCGAAATGCCAAAGCCCTGGAGCCACCTATGACTGAAAATTAAAAGCGATAAAAACTAAAACAAATTTTGTTGTTAATTTTTTGCAGATACCTCAATGTGTATGGATTACACGTACGCAATTCGACCGATCGTTCATTGCCTACCCGCTTGGTTCCGTTTCGCCCAATGCATAAGGCGTTACATCGACACAAGAGAAGCTTTCCCTCATCTTGCCAATGCCGCCAAATATTCCACGACGTTTTTCGTCGTCCTCTTTACGTCTCTTCGTGCTCTTTACAAAGATAGTTACCAAAGTAACGCCGAAAATCCGTACGTCTATTTATGGATCATTGCGTCTATCGTTAGTTCCTGTTACACCTACACGTGGGATATTAAAATGGATTGGGGCCTGTTCGATTCCAAAGCGGGAGACAACAAATTTTTGAGGGAGGAAATCGTGTACAATACAACGGTAACGAAATTAACAGATTTTTTTTGGTTTAGTTGTCTTATTTTTTAACCGATGACTGATTCTGTAAAGTGTTAAGATCATTTGAAGCTACCTAATTTTTCAATATTTTTTTCTTCTTAATCGTTTGCCGATTTGGACGAAAGTGAAAATTCTGTATCCGAGAGAAATTTCCTATAATGTGACACTGTTACATCAAAAATTAATTTACAACTTCCAACAAGTTTTTACACGTTCCTGTGGGGCTGTTCATTAATTAGTCAATCCTTCCTATATTTTCTATAAGGTAAACATAGGTTTTAAGTAAAAAGTTGTGGAGGTATGAATGTAATGAATGTATATAATTTTTCCACTAATGCGACATCATTTGACGTAATTAACAAACCGCCCCTTTACGTATTTATAACAATTTCCAATCTTATGCCACTCCATTTTTTTCCCCAGAGCTTTTATTACTTCGCCATCATCGAAGACTTCATCATCCGTTTCTCGTGGATACTGACCTTCGCGTTGCAAGAAATAAACCTAGTCTCCTCGGATTTAATGACGTCCATCGCAGCTCCTCTGGAGGTCTTCCGAAGGTTCGTTTGGAATTTTTTCCGTTTGGAGAACGAACATTTGAACAACTGCGGTAAATTTCGCGCCGTTCGCGACATCTCCGTCGCGCCGTTGGATTCCTCGGACGCGGTTCAAGTCCTTAAAATGATGGACGAGGAAGATGGAGTCGTGAATCGTAAAAGGCGGAAAACCGAAGCGAAAAGGATAAAAGAACCCGATCGGCAGTTGCTCATCAATAATTTCGACACGACTTCCTCGTCCAACAAATCATGGAAAAGCGGGTAATTCAAATCGGGTGAAATTGTGATAATTGATGCTGAAAGAGGAAGATGAGTATCTGCGGAATTGAATGAGGATGACCAAAGCCGATGTTACGCTTCCCACCATCTAAAAAAATTATTTTTTGTAGTCGTAGCGTCGTCATTAAGGAAAATAATTATAAGCGAATTTTTAGAGAAAACAAATCCGCTAGGGGGGATGTCGGCTGCTATTCTGCTAAAATGGAGGCCGGCTTCCGATCGGTTAATAATAAAAAACTTAAGATAAGAAAGGGAATATTTCCGTGCGTCGGAGGTGAACTAAAGTATCTCATCGTAAATATGATTGGAGATAGTCTGTTTCGAGTATTTATGAAAATCACGTGATCTGTGCGACTGCAAGTTTATACACGCTCATGTTGCCGTAAATTTGAGGTCACGTGACACTTCCACGAACGTCGAAACAGACTAACTCCAATCATATTTACGATGGAGATACGTTAGTCTGACTCCGACGCACGGATTTAACAACTTATTCGAAGCCGGCCGCCATTTTACTGGTATAGCAGCCGACAGCCCCTTAGCGGATTCAATTTGCAGTAGCAATCCTCATTTACCGTGTACAAAACGCTGTTGTCGACGGCGAAAAATCCGAAAGCGGTTAATTCCAGTTTCCACTGATGTATTTGCAGGGAAAATATTTCCAGTAAATTTTTTATTTTTTTATCAGTTTCTTTGTTTAAAATTTCGTGTATTATCATGGCAGTGTTATTCGCCTGGAAAGAAGGAAGCGGTAAAATATTTTACATTCCTAAATAAATGATTTATATTTGTGATGTGACTATTATAGGATTCTTTACGTTAATTTTTCCCATACCTCGTCTTTGGTTTTTTGACAAGCAACAGCACACCCTGCCAACTGGTAACCATAAAAAACTAACCAACTCACAGCGAAAATCACTGCGGCTTTTAAATTAACTGTCACGCAAATGTCAGTCGTCTCGTAGGTGCACTGAGTCGACAAAATCATGTAATACATGCTGTAGGTCAATTCCACGAAACACAACGCGGTAAAGAACAAAATCTGGAGGGAAAAGCATTCGTTTAATTTGACGGCCAAGACGCAATAATAATGATGTTTCACACTTAAATTTTGCACCCCTTGGTTCTTTTTGCTGATTTGCTCCTCTTCTTTTAATATAAAATTTTTATACTCGCTCACTAAAATGCTGACGTTAATCAATTTCGAGGTTTTATCGTTCCCCGAAAAAATTTGTATCAATTCCCCGTTGAGCTCTTTGAAAAATACAAAAATCAAAAGGATTCCGTTTATGAATTCCAACAAAATCACCATCAAAAGGGAACAAAGTCCCAAATACAAAAGCTGAGCGATATAAGTCATGTTCGGCTGGGGACGAATGAAAAACGAAAGTTGAGAATACGTGACGACGAAAACGAAACCAAGGACGTAATCTCCGACCACGATAAAAATAAGTTTTTTCAACTTTTTTTCGGTCATTTTTAATTTTTTTAAAACGTCCAAAACCTCTTTCGTCCAGTTCCCCAATTTATTTTGAATTATGATGGACAGGAAAATACAGCCCAGGGTGACGCACCAATAAATGATAAACTCGAAGAAAATTATGCTTTTGCGGTAATTGTCGTTGTAGAATTCGGTGGAGGATTTAAATTGCCACCCGAAGTATATTGAGGATCCGATGAAAATGGCGATCCCATAAATACGTGACATTAAACTGTCTTGAACTGTTAAGTTTTCGGTCACGGAAAACCCCATCACTCCGAACAATCGAGATATTAAACAAGGGATGAGGAGTAAATAATATTTTAAACGACTTTGGGATACTACCGCGTCCATTTTCCTTTTAATTAAAGAGAATGTTTTCTACTGAGAGTTTTTCAGCGTTTTAAAATTTTTCGAAATCAAAAAAGGGTTCGTTATTTATTTAAAAGCTGAAAAGTTTGATGGCTATTGTGAATGTTAAATAAAGCTTGACGAGCTGATGGAACACAATCAGTTTTCACCTTGGGGAAACGTAGTAATTTTTTTGGAAAACAAAACGGTTTTAAAATTTCTCACGGTCGGGTTGAAATTGAAAAGAGGAAAATTATAAATTCATGCTTTAATGCCTTATTGTGTTTTATTTAAGAATTTACAGAGTTATCCACAAACAGCATTGCGTATTCCGCTTCAAATTATTCGGACAGTATTTTAATAATTTTTAATCAGTAGATTAATCGAACGGTCACAACAAAAAATAAATTGGTAGTAAAAAAAACGGATGCTCAGTGTTTTCTGTATCAGTAGCACCTTTTATAACGTGTATGTCCTATCTCCATCAACTAATTAATCGAAAGGTACAATAAATTACCATCGGAAATGCTGTATATTTTTAGTAGAATATATTGCCAACTCGTAAACAATAGAGACGTGTTTAGCTTATGAGTGCGTACCATATTTGAAATAGTACATTTACATAAGCTAAACACGTTTCCATTGTTTCCGAGTTGGCAACCCTAATTTTTAGACTTTTTTCGTCTGCTAACATGTTTTGATTATTTTTTCGAACACGAAAAATAATGAAAACGAAAAAAATTGGTAGCAGAAAAAAAAGTCCAAAATATACAGCAATTCCGGTGGTGCAATTAATTGTACCATCCAATTAATTCTTTAATGGAGACAGAGCAATATACAAATATTTTAGGACATCTGAAGTAATAGGACATTGTTCAATTTTTAAAATTCGTTCACATCGTTCTGCACGATAGAATGGTTCCTTTATGACGTAAGGAGGCTGAATAAGAAAAGACACGGCCAGTCGGCCATTTAAAATCCATGTTCGTATGCTAAATACTATATACACCACGTGACGGTGCAGCACAGTATCCAAGACACCTTCTACCCCCTCGACCAATCAGAAAGCGTTCCAACTTGTCGCCTCTCATTTATCTAGGCTCTCCATTGTTTAAGTCAGTCTGCTCGTGAATCTCGTGCTAGTGACGAATTATTAATAATTTTAATGAAAATCCCCATTTGTTTTTAATTCGACCTTTTATTTTTTTTTTTCTAAATAGTGTTTTAAATTTTAAGTCGCTCTATTTCTTGTACTTTATTCGCTTGAATTCACTTACGTTTTTTATGATATAACCGCGAGTTATTTTATACGTGAATTTTTTGTTCAGAAATGGGTAATTGTAGAGCAATATGAAAGTAATATGCCAGTGAAAATGTGATGAAATAAATATAGCTAGGAACGGTCGGTCGTAAAAAAGTGAATAAATTGAAAAATTTGTGATTAGGACGGATACGTAAAAATGGATGACACAAATTGTGGCTTCTCGACAAAAATCGTAAGTTTAACCTTTTTTGGTTTTTTAAAATAGGAACAAAGTGATAATTTTACGTACCAAAAAATTTTTTACTGTATTCAGAAAAAGGAAATGTATTGAACATGTTTTGTCTTGCAACAAAACCGGAATATTATGGTTTCATAGCAGAGCAAAATGCTTCGTGGCATAATTAACAGATTGTTTCTTCACAAGATATTTTGTTCTTCATAATTTTTAAGAAAATGTCTTGTCACAAGAGATTAGCTTTTTTCTTTTCTGAGTGTGCCCGAAGTAGACGGTGGAACAATCTTTGTTGGGTGATTTTATTAAGGTAACCTAAACACAGGAAACACCGCTATAAAAACTGTTCCACCGTGTATGATTTTACTGGCTGTTACCATCAATTATACTGTTCAATTATTTATGGATATGGATGATAAAAATGGATTCTAATACTACCGAAAAATTTTAAAAGAAACGAACTGGAATGGAAAGAGAATACTATACTGGCCATTTAAGAGGAGGCTTCACGGAATACCGGAAGGAATGGTTGTTTTGTCTAGCACTCGATTTTTGGGGGAAAAAATCAGATTTCGGGTATCTAACGCACTCCTTTGACATTTCCTTGTATTTTTGGTACAAGTTTCAACTTATTCCAAGCAAACAAAAACCAGGAAACCAAGTTCTTTAGATACCTAAAATTTGGATTTTTTCATCCTAAATCGAGTATTCCTTCCGGCATCCGTGAAGTCTCCTCTTAAACATAGGCCTATAAACCGTATCCATGCGACGTCGTTTTGAGGGGAAATCGAGGAGGCATAAGCTAAGTATTGAGAAAAAATGGCTGCTACACATGGGCTTCATACATATTCTACTGCAATAGGCCACGAGTAGGAGTAGGGTGTACTGATCCCCACGAATCGATTTTGGCCTCTATTTCTCCCCCTCCCCTTTTTGGCATAATACAAGCTTTTCATTTTCCATGACTAAGATTTTAAAGTCTTTCAATGGTTTGGTTTGGTCAGGCAAGTCTTTCAGTTACAAAAAGAAAGTAATTAAAGCCATTATAAATAATTGTTAAAAAATTTATTCTGTATTGTGAAAAAATATCAATTTATTGGAGGTGGATGGTTGTGTTCCGGATTTGTTAGTACAAAACCCTGTTGGTCAAAATACAATCTCCCTCTTGCTTTACAGGAAATCGATCGGTGTTTGCTGCATCTCCAATAAACGCCTAAACGTGTTCTTTGCATGTTAAAATAATATCCGTTGTAAATTATTCGCAAAGCTCCGCTACTGTTTCTCCCCATTTTATAATTTCTATAATTTCCTAAAAATGAAAAAATGTAATATTAATGACAGCTAATTCTAAGTGATACTTTTTCTGAAGCACAAACATTGTAGTACAGCAGAGCCAAAACGTCTTAATTTTTAAAAAATTCTAAATGGCTACTCTGCTTGGTTTTTCAATTACAAACCGTTCCGTCTTCTGCTTTCAAATTTGACGTTTTCGCTCTGAGGTAAAGGTTCTTATAAAATTCAATATTGCCCGAGTTTGGGGTTCAAATAAAAAGAAATTTATTATAATTTTCGTTTTAACATTTTTAATTTTTTAACAAATCAAAGGAAACTCCATAACTATCTTCCAAAGTAGAAGCCATTAATCTTTCGATGCTAAAAGCTTCAGAATCCGTCAAAACTAAATTTCCTTCCGGAACGTTGACTTCGATATCGTCCTCCAGTTGTTCCACAGTTTTAAAAATTTCCTGGCTTTCGTTACTCTTCTTCAAATTTGTGACGAATCTTTTCAAGCCCGGATCGGCGATTCCGAATTCGGATATAATCATCTTTGCCGATTTGTCTGTGGTCAGGACCTCATTTCTCAACTGCAAACGGATAAAAAGATAATATAATTCAAAATTCTTTTCCTCCTTATGCTTGCCACTGGCATTTGATTTTCCGAGTAACTTTTGCTGAACCAAATTTATGATCAAACTTACCCTCTCTTTCAGCTCTTCGCTCGTTTCTTCGGTTTTATCAGGAGGATGCGAGTGTTTACTTTGAATGATGATTAGGTTATCTTTTTCGTCGGTTTTCCCTCTTGCCCTGCAAGATTTTTCTTTGCATCTCCAATATTTGCTTTTACTTTTGGCACTCTCGTTCTTGTTCCTGGAGTCTTGTCTGTAGATGTAACCGTCGTGATAAATCATTTCTTTGGACTTGATTCTGGATAAAATTTTTCTGTAGTCCAGCCCAACTAGAAAAAAATATTTTTTAAAAATAAATTATTAATGTCTTGATGTTTGGAAAGACAGCATGTAAATGTATGTAAAATATTCCAAATCCAATGTACGCATATGGGCCATTTATTAAATTTTACCAAATTTTTAAAATAGTACATTGCACTACTAGGGGCGAAAATAAGTTTCCATGGCGAAACAAGAGGATTCGTGAAAGGAACCTATGAGTCAGTTAAAGCAATTGGTCGAGGCGTGAGAGCTTTTAGAAATTAACAAATGTTCCAAGGAGTGCGGTTGAATCTTTGAATTAAATTGAATGATTAGACATACCGTTAACTGCTGGTTCAGGTGGATTTAGCGTTTCTTTCTTCCTAGCTCGACTTCTGCAAGTTCTAATAAAACTTAGGTACTTTTCCACATCTTCCTTAATGTCCAGAGTTTCTAATAAAGCTTGTCCTGAAAAGTCCGATTCCAGTGCTAATTTTTTTAGCTGAAAAAAAAAAAAAATGAGATCGGTGAACCGATCAAAGTGCTTTATCGACTATTTAAATAATTCTCAAAAATATGGTTAGTTTTTCGATCAGAGTTCTACCAAAGCCGCAGTACGGCACAACGAATGCGAATTTCTGAAAAATTATTTCAGATTTTGAATCCTCAACCCCGAAAATATTCTCAAAAATCCGGTTAGATTTTTGATCTGAGACACCAAAGTCGCTGTATAGGCGTAAGGAATTCGAATTTTGGAAAAATTATTTCAGATTCGGAATCCTCTACCCCAAAAATATTCTCAAAAATATGGTTAGATTTTTGATCAGAGGTCCACCAAAGCCGCAGTACGGGCATAAGGAATTCGAATTTTGGAAAAATTATTTCAGATTCGTAATCCTCTACCCCGAAAATATTCTCAAAAATATGGTTAGATTTTTGATCAGAGGTCCACCAAAGCCGCAGTACGGGCATAAGGAACTCGAATTTTGAAAAATTATCTCAGATTCGGAATCCTCTACCCCGAAAATATTTTCAAAAATACGGTTATTTTTTTGATCAGAATTCCACTAAAACCGCAATATGGCCATAAGGTATCCGAATTTCGGAAAAATTTTTTCAGATTCGGAATCCTCTACCCCGAAAAGCCGACTACGGGCATAAAGAATTCGAATTCCGGAAAAATTATTTCAGATTCAAAATCCTCTACCCCAAAAATATTCTCAAAAATATGGTTAGATTTTTGATCAGAGGTCCACCAAAGCCGCAGTACGGGCATAAGGAATTCGAATTTTGAAAAATTATTTCAGATTCGGAATCCTCTACCCCAAAAATATTCTCAAAAATACGGTTAGTTTTTTGATCAGACGTCCACTAAAGCCGCAATACGAGCATAAGGAATTCGAATTTTGGAAAAATTATTTCAGATTCGGAATCCCCTACCCCGAAAATATTCTCAAAAATACGGTTAGTTTTTCGATAGCTCCCACGAGGAATCCGCCAATCAGCATCCAAGTCGCTTTGTTGACGTAATTGATGACGTCATATCGTGACGTTTCAAAATTTGGAGATATCGTTTTTTAGCCCAGCTCACCGTTTCTGAACCTCTCAACTGAATTTAACCAAATTTCAATGGTAGCGTATCTGGATGAATATCTACTGCAGTACGAAAATCAGATTCAATCGGTAGCTGCGTTCGCGATTTATAGTGAAAAAAGATCTTGAAATTGTTGAAAATTCAACATTTTCACTCACTGCTTCCGAGTCGCTGAACCAATTTGGCTCAAAAACTAATCAGCACCTACATTTCATTAGAAGTTGCTATTCACCAAAAATCATCGATATCCGCTCTTTCGTTTTTCTGCTTTTCGACGGACATCCCTCTTTTTTGTCACATCCGGTCATACGGTCATACGGTCATACACACACACGGCCACCATTCAAATTTTGCTTTTTTCGGCATCAGGGGACCTCAAAACGTGTAAATATATCGAAAACTGAAAATCTGAAATTTGTGCTAAATGCAATGCTTTATTCTCCCTGCGGTATGCAATGCTTTATTCTCCCTGCGGTCGATAAAGCAAAAAGAAGAAAGAAATGATTCTGAAGTCTTATGTCAGCATTTAGGGAAAGAAAATGGTATACAAAATTCTGATGTTATGTGAAATTTTCATATGAAGTAAAAGGCTTATTTTAAGTAATCGAAAAAGGAGCACGTCAAAACTTGCTCAAAGAACAATAAATAAAGGAGATTTTTCCATCCTCCTCCCCCACGATCGTTTTCTAGCAAATGACGCATTTGACGACATCCTGTGAACTATGAGATGCTTTTTGAAATTGGGGTCGTTCAAATATGACGTCATCATTTTGGGGGGAGGGGGGGGGTCTTCAGAATGATGACGTCCATGTTAAATGTCCATAAAAAAGCCTATTTTATGATGACGAGGGGGGAGGGGGGGTCCAAAAATCCTCAAAACATGATGACGTCATATTTGAATGGCCCCATTAGTCTTTATGATTTGGTTAAACCCTTGAAATAGGGTATTATCAGGTATTTTTATTTTTGAAAAATTTTGGGTGTAAAAATGAAGTACATGAACTTAAAAAATTATTTGTGTAATAAAAAGTACTTAAAAAAATTTTTTTTCTGTACGCAATAATTTGTTAAATTTGGGGATTAAAAATTGTAAATCAAAACGGTCGGAATAAGCATCTTGAATTTTTAAAATCTGACTTCGGAATCGAAATCAGCGACCCCGATAAGCCCGATAACCCCCATAAACAAACTTTGGTCGAAATAATTCGATTTTGTAAAAATATGTCCGCCATCTTGAATTTTTGAAATCTGACTTCAGAATAGAGATCAGCTACCCCCAAAAGAAAAATTTGTCATAGAATGCGATGCTTTCAATGTTTATAAACCAAGCCAACGCATTCTTGGAAACTTTTTTCCAGACAGAACGGTATTAACATATGACGTCACAATGCTTCCGCACTTATTTGGTTTCCAATTTTTAAGCCTCGATTTTAACAAATTATTGTTCACAGAAAATAATTTTTTTAAATACTTTTTATGACAAATAATTTTTTTAATTCATGTACTTTATTTTTACTTCAAGATTTTTCAAAAATAAAAATACCTGAAAATTACCCTATTATACAATTAAAAACAAAGTCGCCATTTTGTTTTGAAAAATACAATTACCTGTGACAATAACTCCTTCTTTCTGACGGATTCTTCGTTGATGTTATGATTGTGCATTATATTTGTAGTTTGAAACGTTCCATCTTCGTGAAGGATCCCTCTTGAAGGGCATTTTTTCCTGTTGCAGAACCAGTACGATTTCCGATTTGAAGTACTCTTCCTCCTGTAGGTGTATCCCCCGAAAACTAAAAACGATCCTCCACAAGAAGTATCGATAAAACGGAAATCCTTCGTCCGTATATTTCCTGGTAATCATTTCAAAAAATTTTTTATTAGACAGACAAAAGTGGCATTCCGATAAACGGACGAATCTTAAAATCTCAAAATGGCAGCTTCACATAAAAAAAAAACATGTTTAGCCGCCATTTTGAATTTCTTGAATTCGTCTGCTCAACTCTAACATACAGATTTTCGGCATTTTACTCAAAATCTTAACCTCAAAACCAGAACGTAAAATTTGAAAAATCCAAGATGGCTGCTATACATTGCATTAACGTAACAAGTCTTCCGTTTTCAAATTCGACGTTTTGCCTCTCTGAGGTATAAAATAAATTAATAAACACCAAAGAAAAATGAAAATACAACATTAAAATCAAAAACGAAATACTTTTATTAATTAATTAAAAAAATTTGAACCGAATGGAAAATTAAGAAAACAAGAAAAGCTAGGATCTCCTGTAATATTTGCCGTCGACGAACATCGATTTGTCAGCGATACTTTTAAGACTTTCGTATTCGCGATACGCAGTTTCCGTGTGTCGCCTTAGTAAATGCTTGACTAAATTAAAGCATCTCGTGTAACCGATTTGAAATCTGTAACGGTTGTTACAGCTGGAGCAGATAGCTTCCTGTCTTTCCATGTCCATCGTAAAGAATTTGAATACCGGATCGTCTAGGCATCTACTTCCAGGTCGAATTCGTATTTTCCCTTGAAGCGAGGAAAAATCTGAAAATGTTTTACAGTGTGGAAATTAGAACATTTAAAAAATAAACTACTTAATTCAGTATGGAAATGAATGATTCGGTGAAAGGAAAAATAAAAAATGCGGTTAATTTTAAAAATAAAACAAAATTTAATTATTTTTAGGTAATTGTTGCCCCATGCCGTTTTTCATTCGTTCGAACGTGACGGTGTGAACTAGTTTGGGTAAAAGACGCTTTGGACAATCCGGTAAAATTTGTAGGATTTTTCCTCTGACTTTACTGAAACAAAAAGAGAAAATAATAATCAGAAAAAGTTTGGCAAATTTTGGATTTAAACTCAATCCAGTTAATTTAAAAAAAAGAGCTGCCTTGGTAGGGTAATTGATTTTTTCATTTGAAGTTTTCAATTAAGCCACTTACTCTGGAGTGCCTGGATATTCCATGATCCCGCTATTTCTCAGTAAATTATGGACTCTCCACTCTTCTATCCTTTTTAAATCAGGTTCGTGATTGTGAAATCCATTTCTGATCACGATAGTCGTGCATACTCCATCAGACTCCTTCAACTAAAAATAAATATAAAAATAAGGAATTTAATTAATTAATTCTGTGCCTCAGAGTAGAGCTGAGACAAGTCCATCCAAGCAACGTATCTTCTTATTTAAAACCCGACTTTACAAAATGGAGTCGCATTTCGTAAACATTACATTTTTTCAAGGGTTGGCAACACTTAGTTGCGTCTTCTGCTAAATAATTTTTGAAGGAAACCACATATATGTTGTTGTATAGCTGGTATCGGGATTACGTGGGTAGCTATGCGATCCGCAGTACACGACAATTGCTCGCCTGCTAGAGCCATAAGCACAGTATAAAGCAGACGAGCAATTCTCGGTTGTTTTTTTTTGGTAACACAAGTTGCCTATATGTGTTAGCTTATGAGCGCCCGTTTTCCCGATACCAGCTATAGACAGGTCTGGAAACGTCTCATGCCGTTCATGGCCTGCTTAACTACCACGGTCGTATAGATAGGTCCGGAAACTCCTATCCCTTATACATGGGAGATCATGTCCCGCTTAACTACGCCAAAATTAGTTCATCCTTTCTACCACCGTAAGCGCTACTTGTTAGAGAGACGCTTTTTGATTGGTCGTTGAGATTTGATGCCGACGATGTCGGCACACAGCCGTATAGACGTTTATATGGCCATGGTTCCAACTTATATGATTAGACATGTTGCGGTTCTCATGATCGCAGCGCCGCCAGTGGCTGATGGCCCATTTTAGAACTAAAATGTGCGTAGTTAAGCGGGACATGAACGGCATAGGAAGTTTCCGGACCTGTCTATACGACCGTGTTAACTACGCACATTTTAGTTCTAAAACCTGTCATTGATGGCGCTGCGATCTTCAGAGGCGCATCATGTCTAATCGTTTAAATTGGGGCCATGACCGACATGGTCTATACGGCCGTGCAGGAGGTGATCATTTCAGTTTTTAAAATCGCCAAGGTCCCGCATGACGTAAAACGCGACATTATATATACCTTTTTAGATGCGCTGATTGGTTGAAAATAAAGATGACGAAGAAAATTACGTAGTAGTCACGTGATCACACTTATCCTTTTATTACACTATGCGGTCGTGTGCCGCCATTGTTGTTTACAAATCTCAACGACCAATCAGAAAGCGTCTTGCGTACAAGTAGCGCTTACGGTGGTAGGAAGGAAGAACTAATTTTTGAGTAGTTAATCGGGACAAGATCTCCAAAGTATAAGGGATAGGAGTTTTCGGACCTGTTATACGGCCGTGAAGGGAACCGGATAAAAGCAAGCAGAAGACACAAACTGGCTTTGTAACAATGTACAACGAAATGCGACTCCATTTTGTAAAGTCGGGTTTTAAAAAGAAGTTACGTTGCTGGGATGGACTTGGCTCAGTTCTACTCTGAAATATAAAATTAATTAATTGCAAAGCAAAGTTCAGTACTTCTTTCCAAAAAAAAAAAAAAAAAAAAAAAAAAAACTTACGTTAAGTTTAGCGTGGCAATAATGAGATTGTGCTTTATACTCCACACATCTCCAATAAGACGTATTATTGTACGTTTGAGACCGAAGAAATAAATGTCCACTAAAAACCAAAGCGCAATTCCCCTGAAGATTTGTCACAAATTCAAAATCTATAACAAAATAATTAGTAAGTACAAATGCTAATAAAAAAAATAGGTAAAAATCGGTAAAAATTGAATACACTACAACATAAATAATAAAGGTAAAATTTAATAAATATAAATACAGCTCATAATAATTTTTTTAATTTTATTGCATATGTATACGTAAGTTAAAATGGAACTGCGAACTAGGAAAAGCGAAAGGTGATATTTATTGAATTTTTTTTTTTAGGTTAAAGATGTAGCTGACTCGTTGAGATCACTGAAAATAAAAAGAAAAATTCAATCAGTATGATAATTTTTTTTTGAAAAATATAAGCGGTCCGTTTTGTTTCCTTTAAAACAGGTTAAAAGGCTCTTAAAGGGGCTATCCAATTAAGTCAGCAGTTTAAAGGAATGAGATGGGCTGCAGAAAATGCTGAAATTTTGAAAGCCATTACGGTTAGCTTATGAATGTGACGTGCCAAAGTTCCTTCAATAAATTTCATTGCCTCTTACACTGCCGGGAAAAAAAACGGATCGCAATTTTTTTATTTACCTTTAATCGCCAGCAAATTTTAAACCAATTATAGTTGGCGTTTTGGGGATTGTCAATTTTTGGAAATCGCTCAAATTGTATATTATCTTAGATTTTTGCACCTGGAAAAAAATTTAGAAAAAATAAGCAAAAAAAAAAAAAAAAGTAATTTCGTGCGTCGGAGGTGAACTAACGTATCTCCATCCTAAATATGATTGGAGTTATTCTGTTTCGACGTTTCGTGGAAGTGTCACGTGACCACAAGTTTACGGCGTCATGAGCGTGTAAACTTGATCACGTGACATGATCACGTGATTCCCATAAAAATCCGAAACAGACTATCCCCAATCATATTTACGATGGAGATACGTTAGTTCCCTTGCAACGCACTGAATTAAGAAAATGTTTTAAAAAAAATTGTTTGGAGGTTCCTTACTTTTGGCGTATCAGTCTTTTTTCTTTTTAGCAATTTTGCAACTTCTTTCTGCTTCAAATACTCGGCTCTTTCAACCGGATGCTTGGTCATTAAATGCTTTGTTATCGAAGTCGTCGTGCCACCGATGCAGCTCATTTCCCTCCCGCAGACTTTACAAAAGGCGGTGCGATTTTCTTTGCATCGATCAAAATACTTCCATATCGGAGTTTTGGCTATTTTATCCGATTCCGAACCTGAACCTGTGTGGGGGAGAGGAAAAAAAAAAAAGAAAAAGAAAACACAAAAAAATTAATAAACTTTATTAATGACTTAACCTAAAATTTTGGGGGTGCACTGGCAACATGATTGCCGGACACGAAGACATTGTCCGAACTTGTTCAAACATGTCCGACAACCATGTCGTGAATTGGGGCACCATGTTACAATGAACAACAATCCATAACATAAAAAAAGCGGTTTATTATATTATTCTATAAAATATAAGCGAAAAAAACGAATTCGGAAGGCACCCGATTCCCGATTTTAATAACAAAACGTTACGTCGTGTTTACAAGTCCCAACTGGATTTGAGTCAGTTGATTGAGTTGATTTCTCATTTCCATTTGCGTCTTTTTCATATTCATAAAAGAATCATATTCAGCGGGATGCAATGATAAATGTTTAATCATGGCACTTGTTCCATTATTACTAATCCCTCTGGAGCATAAATTACAATAAGCTTTCCTTTCGCTTCTGTTTCGGGAAAAAAAAGCCCAAATCGGAGATCTGATGGATAACATTCCTAATGGGAAAAAAATATGGTATCAGTTAAAAAAAAGAAGAAATGGGGGTTGCAGTCTAAAGGTAAACCAAAAAAAAAAAAAAAACATGGAAAGAAAATAAATTCGGTTTCATTTTTTTTTAAAAAAAGAATTTATTTTTAGCTGACTACATTTTCTTCCGCGAAAAACTGTCTAAATTTAGCGAATTTAGTTTTAGACCATTCCTTTTTCAATTTAGAATGCAGATTCCAAGCCTCGGGATGAATTCTCAAATGTTGGACCATCGTTTTCGAGGGGCCGTCCTTCCGAGCTTTTATGGTTTTATTACAGGTTAAACATACAGCGACCTCCTCTTCTTTGTGAAGTATAAAAAAATCGTAAATCGGCATTTTTCTTCGTTGGGGAAATGGCTCTGAAAATTAATGTTAGTTAAAATACTGAGAGGCGTAGCTGAATGCGTTGTAAAAAATCTGCCACGGTTAAATTTATGAATTTCGACTGTATTTGAGGAGTCTTGTGCAAAAAGAGCAATTAGTCCATAAGCTAAACATCGGAAATTTGCTCTTCTTACGGAGGATTCCTCAGTTTATTGTTGCTATAGTTAATCCATGTGTTTGTCCAATGGATTTACTGTAGCAACTGCTGACTACAGTCGAAGAATCTAGAAGAGACAAGGAAGTGAGTTCTGTAGACTGTACAGTACTAGTATCATAATGCACATCCAGCACACCGTATGTGCACTTTATAGTCAGGGCTGTTTATCGAAATTACGTCATCCATAAGCTAAGCATTGTTTATTGTTGGGGTTTCGCAATGTTTAGCTTATGGATGACGTAATTTCGATTAACTACTCTGCTTATAGTTGGGATCCCCAGTATTATAGTTTACCACCATTCAGGACACTCATGCGTCCTTTGATTCGTTTTGATAGACTAACTAATAAGAAAAACGATTTTTACATCTCAAGTAAAAAAATAGTTTGGCTAACTAAAATTATTAGTTAACCCATTTTCCACTAATATGTTTAGTTAAATTTACTCCTTTCGTCTTCTCAGTGCATCAGTCCCAGTAAGTCTGCTTGTCCTTCGTGTTAATGTAAATATCAGCACAATATTGTTATAAAAAGGTAATGTCATAACTAGCTGCCATATTTTTCAATATGGCGACTGATTCTGCACCTCACAGCCAGAAAGTTACATATGCAAATTTAAAATGGCCTTTAAAACTTGTTTACACATAACAAACAGCTATCTTTACTTTGCATATTTAACTTTCTGGCTCTGAGGTGGGGAATTTAAAAATTCGCGAGTCTTTTTAATGGGCATAGAAATTATAGTAAAACTCTCTATAGCATACTATAGCATATATAGCTCTCTATAGTTATACTATAGCAGTTATATTTATACTATATATAGTATTGTAAGTTGCAATATAGTTACGCTATAAGTATAGTATAACTGTACAATTAGTATACTATAATAGTATAACTACATAAATAAATACAACTATAACTATAACTATAATTACAATATAAATGCACCTACAGTCAGAATTAGGTAACAGCAGATGTGGAGTAACAATTAACTAACTGTAACTGTTAATTGTTAACAATTAACAATTTAATTGTAACAATTAACTACAGTTAGTTAATTGTTATCCCAAATCTGTTATCATTGTTATTCCACTCGACCAAGTCCATAAAATCTTTAATCTAAGAAGACATCGTTCACAATATTGTTATTATGCTAAGAACGTTCTTCTTACAGTAATTTTTTTTTTTTTTTTTTGATTTGCTCGAGTTCAATTCAGGACCTCGTATCATAAGCGCACATTGTTTTGGACTAACTTTTTGCGGTGCAAAACAAACATTTTTGGCCGCAATTCAAGTCCTACAAAAGCGTTAAATCGCCCTAAATGCTCAGATTTCCGAGCAAACAAATTCTAGAGTGCTCGGAAATCTTATCGACATTTTTAAAGCGAAGATTTTACACTTTTAACACCTAAACACAGGCATATTTTAATGCGAAGAGAAAAAGGGGGGGCGGGGAGCACGGTTGGGGTTCAAAATTTGAAATTTATTAATATTACGTAAGAGCATCGGGGGAAGAACGGGGGGTCTTTAAATTTTTATTTTCACTGAACAAAAGGGGAGAGCAATTTGGGATATTTTGGCACAAGCACGAAGGGGATTTAGGGCCGTAATATTATGGAATTAAGGGGAGAAGGAAGTCAAAAATGACTAAAATCATGCTTATGTCATACCCCATATCGCTCATAAACAAAATAAATACAATTAATTAATTACGCGATTACATTTAGTAAAACATCCGTAACATAACAGGCACAGGACTACCCAATTTATAAGCCCAAATGCCGCGCATTCCTTGGACGCCTTCTTGTTGACTAGTTCATAAACTAAACATATAGCCAAACAAAAACTTAAAAACTCTCCCTATTACAGGTAAATACCGCATCCTCCAAATAAATAAAAAGCTACATTTTTAGTCATTTTATTTATTCATTTGTTCATTTATTTATTTATTAAGTACAATTCCATTTCCTGCCTTTTCATAGCAAGCCACTGCCTTTTAAGACTTTCAGCGTACGCATTCACTTCCGGATGCTTTTGAAGATGCCTTTTAACGCATATCGTTCCCCATTCTTTCTTATTCGTAAAAGTTTTGAGGCAAGTTTTACACGTGGCCGTTTCCATTTCCCGATTCACCTCAAAAAATTGCCATATGGGAACTCGTCGATTAAAATTAAACCCTGTAAGTTTAAGAATAAATGTTAGTATAAATTTTTTTTAATTTCCTGGAAGAAAATTTCGAAATTAAATAATTCGAAAAGACAATTTAAAGCAGGACAAAAATTTTTTTAAAAAAAATGTTTTTAATCATATAAAAATACAAAATTAAATTCGTCTTATTCACACTTTCTTTTGAAGGAAAGAAAGGATAAAAAAATATCAGACTTGTAATTGGGGGGGGGGGGGGAGTAAAAAAGGGGCTAATTATGCTGATGCAATATTAAAGGACATAGGATAATGGAATTCTATCCGTCGGAGAAGAACTTCATAAGTTCTTAAAAATTTCATTGTAAGAAAACCGCTTTAACCATAAGTTTATTATGCTAGGAACATTCTTCTTACAAAAAATATTTATTGGTCGAGTGATGTACGGAATTCTTGAGCAAAATCATTTACACAGGTCAGTCGGTTAGGTACATTATTTTCAATATTAAAGCTTCGGCGACTTCGCCCCATTAATTAACATCACTTAAAATGTTTTTCATATCCCCGCTTTCAAATCTAAGTCTGTTTTTCATGGAAAGCCACTGAGATTTCAAAATTTCAGCGATAACATTCTCATCTTGATGTTTTCTCATGTGCCTGTTTAAGATACTGCTCCCGTGATTTCTTTTGGCTTTCAAAACTTTAAAGCAAACTTTACACGTCACTTCCTCCGAAGCCGGATTCCAGCGATAAAAATCCCATATGGGAACCCTTTTCGGATTGAATACGTAACCTAGTACTGAAAATACAAAAAAAAGCGACAGTAACAGTGAGCGGAAATAATTGAAACTTAATAAACAAAAGGATCTTAATTTTTTTTTTTCAGTCAAATAAATTTTTTTTTTCAACAAAATTGTAATTATATTTCACATTTTCGTGTAACCGTAGACTCTTTTCAAATGTAACCATTTCTTTTTCTGATTTCTGAACAATTTCGTTTCGTACGGATGTTTTAATATTAAATGTTTTTCAGCGTTGCTGGCTCTCAACCCTTTCAAAATCAAGCCGCATGCTTTGCACTGAACATTATCGTCCACTAAATTGTAAAAATTCCAAATCGGAGAGCGTTGAGGCACGGCATTTTGTAAGGAAGAAAGCGGAAGTAAATTATCTATAAGACCTGAAATATTAAAAAAAATTAAGTCAAATAAAATAATTTTTTTTTCGTTTACAAAGGAGAACTACGTACTTTCGAAAGCTTTACAAAACCGTTTCGTTCTATTTTTTTGATTTCCCATTAACTGCTTAAACTTAAGATTCGGATCACTCAAAAAAATTAATTAATTAATTAGTTAATAAAACTAAAAAAGCTAAATCTTTTAATAATTAACAAAAAATATACAATCTTTATTTTTGGAATATCAAACTTAATCCGAAAGATCAGCAGCAATCATTGAGTTCCCATCCCGTCATTTTTTAATATTTGATGAGCAAAATGAAGATGATATTTAACGGACGCAGTCCCGGTTTTCGGGCTCGCTTTAAATATTTTCCCACATATTTTACACTGGGATTTATTTTCTACATAATCGAAATTAAAAAACGACCAAATCGCAGATAACGGTTTACTCGTTCTCCTCATATTCCAGCAATCTGAAAAGAAAAGAAAAATCAACATTAGTGTTAAATCAAAATTTAAAATGATTAAAAAAAAAAAAAAATCCTAGTTCGGTCATCTTGATTATTTACTTAGCCCCCTGAATGTTATTTATGAACGTCAACAGGAACATAGAAGCCCGCAAAAGCTATAAAAAGAAAGCCATATCTATCAATATTTTTTTTTAGACAGAAAAACAAATTTTTCATCACTCAGTACTAGAAAGTCCACTTTTCAGTACTGCTGAGTTTAGTAAAATGCGTTATCTTCGTGATAAAAAGTATATTTCATCACGGGAATCGAAGGTAACTTTCAAAACTCGACCAATTACGGCCCTCGCCTTCGGCTCGAGCCGTAAACTTGGCCTCGTTTTGAAATTTCTTACCTTCGACTCCCGTAATGAAAAATACTATTTGTTAGAGAGGTAAAAATTTAAGAGTGTTAAAAAAAATTATAAAATCGAATTTGAATTCTATTTTTATTTTAATTTTTTTTATTACATAATGAAATTACAAAAGTAATTAAATAATGTTTTTCCCTAACTTACCTTTTATAATAAAGATTATAATTCTGAAAACAGGACAGAACTCGACTAAATCTGAAAAAAAAATTTTTTTGTAAGAAGAATTTTCCTGGCATATTAAGCTTAAGGTAAAAACGGTCTTCTTACAATAAAATTTTTACGGACTTGGACGAGTTCTACAATGGAGTATAATGAGCGTTATCGCATAGTCACCACTGTTTCACTTTTTATACACCAAAAACCGATTTTTAAACAGGAGAAAAAGCATTGATTAATATTCGATATATTTTTTTTTTGGTTTCAATATTTATTGAAAAATAAATGTTTATGTACATAAAAGATTTACAACAAAAAATCATGCAGTAAGCAAAAGGAAGAAGACAAATCACATTGGCTGAAGCTGTCTAAGCAATTATTTTAATATATCACTGGATTTAATGTCAGGTTTTTACCAAATTGAATACAAAAAAAACGTGCTTTTTTATTAAATGATAAAAAGGGAAGGAACAAAAACGTTCTGTATTTGACAATCAAGCGAAGGTATGCAACCATACACAGGACGAATGTTCAGTGTAAAAAATAAAAGCAGAAATACCGCGAATTTTTCGGTTGTGAAGTTTTCAAAATTCTTTAGGGAGTTGGGGCAACAACGCTCGGTAAACATAATTTTGGGTGGACATCCAGAACATCATGCAATTAGTATCCGATTGATTTGGCATGTATACCCATTTTTCTATGCAATTTCTATGCTATTACGATGAGTAAAAAACGAATTTTTTCTTAAAACATTATTATACTCTAAACATACTTTGTTTGGTCGAAATTCCAAACATAAAAAGCATATGTTCCCTTTTAATGAAGTTAGGTAAAAGTTTCATTGGTAATTACAAATCTAATTTTGAGGCAACGGAAGAAAAAAAAAAAAAAAAAAATGCCATGAAAAAAGCTCAAGTCTTGTAAAAAATTAGGCTCCCCTAACAAATAATTATAATCTGTATCATTCAAAACCAAACGAATTTTCAAAATACAGATTATTTGCCTGTTTTCATTAAAAAAAAAAAAAAAAAAAACATTAAGTGACATTTAGGTTTGGCAGTTTGGTTCTACACAGAACAAATTTACACATAAAAATCATGAAACATTTCTGTTTCAATCAATATCCTTAAAATGATCAAGTCAAGAAAAATATCGGAAGCACTCATTTTTGTATCCATGTTAGATTTTAAAATTTTAATAATATGCCCCACATTCAAGTTATTAAAAAAGTCATACTTTTTTTTTTTATTTAGGTTTTTCTTTTTAACTCGAGTATAAACTATTTCATTAAGACCATGGCTGAATTGTTAAAGCTCCTTCACCCAAAATCACTGAATATTCTCTTCGTTGCTATGTTCACCTTAAAGATACCTCATGAAGCACATTGGGTATCGACAACTTCCAGCCAAGATCGATACTCCTGGGCATCAAACAAAAAGCTTTGTCAACATTTAAAATATTCAAAATCTTACCTTGTGGTATTGCATCATTTGTTTCCTCCAATCCAGACGGTCCTGCAATTAAATCACCTTCCGATCCTTCATCATCCCTAGTGTGTTGTAACCGGGTTTCATCTACAAAAAAAAATTAAAATGGCTTATTAGTAATTTGAATTACGATTCTTTTATTAATTGAGGCCACTAAAAAAAATGTACCACAGGAATTCCTTCAGGAGTTAATTCCCCAGAAAATCAAATTTCTTAAACCTCATAAGAGGCAAACATTCAAAGTTGCATACACTAAACTTTAATTCTAAATAATTTTTTTTTTTTACATTCTTCGCAAATATACAATCTAAATCTTACCTTTTTCAATCTGACTAGCTTCATCTTCGTCACTAATGACTTCTTCTTTGAAAGAAGAAAATTCTTCCAGCAATGATCTTATTTTCTTTCCAGGAGTGCGACCTTCTTCTTCAGGTGAATTTTTTTCATTTTGAGAGGCACTTTTGGATCCCAAAGGTTTGAACGGGCATCCTGCTCTTTTTCTTTTTTTCCTAATAAATATTTCCTTATTTTCTAAATTTTCTGACTCATGAGTAACTTTAATATCTGATTTTTTAACATTTAAAGCATCAGCCTTTTCAGTCTGACTATTAGCTAAACCTCTAATTTTTAATATTTCAGCAAGTTTAAGAAATGCAGGAAGATCTTCTTGTGTTACTCTAGCTTCACCCTTATACATGAAATCTAATAAGTCTGTCAATTCTCTGTAACCCACATCCTTTAATACAATGATAGGATGTTTACATGGATTTGCCTAGAAAAAAAAATTTTTTTTACTACATTATTTCTCAAAACGTAATTATTAATAAATATTTAAAATACCTGGAACATGGTCTTGAAATAGGAACTACAAACTGAGAGTATTATTTTATGAGCTTGAATAATTTTTCCCTCGACAGCTAATGTAACGTCCACCATTGCTTCATCCTGAAGCAAATCAGCAAATCCTGAAGCTAAATTATCCTGGAAATTGTTCCATTTTAAATAGAACAACTCTGAATCGGAATTATCCTGAAAAAAAAATAAAAAAATTCTTGATCAGGTTTGGTTAACATATGAATGAACAATTCCTACTCGGTTTTTCAGTCAGTTATAGAAGCTACCTTTGTAAGTAACAAGGAGTTCAATGATAAATACAACTTTTTGAATTATATCGTAACGTAAATATTTAGACAAGGTTTAATATATTTCATAAAATAAAAATTAAAACAGGAGTCAACTTGTTGGAATTTTAATAAAACAAATCCATGGTCTAGTTAATAACAACAAGCTACTAAAATAAAAGCCCAATTTTTTGTTAATTTATTACAGCTTACCATTTTAATTAAATGTCCAAAAAAGTACGTTATTTGTATAAAAACGTAAATTAATTACATCAATTTTAAAGATGTAAAAATGGCGTTTAACACAACAATCGATTGTATCGGAATAGATGTTTACTCGCTTTATTTCAATATTTACGAGTACCTAACACATAAAACCATTTTGTTTCATATCTTCACATTGAAAACGACGTTAAAAACGAAAGCTACGCGTAAAATAACCTTTAAGCTTTTTTAAATGTCCCGAAAAATGAAAATTTTTACATACGCTTGACCGATGCACCGTTCAGAAACCGTGTTCCAAAATTCAACGCTTATCCCAAGATGGCGTGGAAATTACATTTCCGGAAATTTTTAATCCTTAATATTTTTGCAAAAATAATGATTTGAATTAGCAAAAAAAAAAAAAAAAAAAAAAATTTCAGATGAATATTTCTCTGTTATTAAGTCATTATATTCACATAGAATTAACGTTTGCTGTTCAGCTTAAAATGATTGTGGAAATAATAAAAAAATACATGTCCGCCATTTTAAAAAAAATTTCCTAAATTTCGAAAATATCCGGGAATTTACCTTAACGTTCTTTTCTTACTTTCGTTCAATAACAATTATAAAATTAATTTTTCAAATGGTAATTAAAGTATTTTACTTCTAAGTTACTAATTTATTATTGTCTTAAAGAGGTGTAATCAAATTACTTCTTTCTTACTTTATATTTACTGTAGCAGAAGTCGATGTTAACCAGTTGAGGTTACGTTACTTTGTTTTGTTTTCTTTTAGGTAATACCTTAGACCTGAGGATATGAAGAGGATAATTTTCAGTTATTACAACATCTTCAAATACAATAAATTGTCATTTAACGCTCATACATTAAACCTTTTCAAAGATCATCAAAGAAATATTCTTCAGTATAATGCCAGAAATTTTCAACTATCATCAACAGCCTCAAATAAGAAGAATGAAACACAAAATGAACTCTTAGAACTTATTTATCAAGCTCCCCAAATGAAAATGGTTGCACGAATGAGACTATCAACTTTGTCAATAGGAGCATTTGCGATAATCGCACAGCCTTTTTTGATAACAAAATTATTAACAACACAAAACCCTATTTTATATGTGATTGAAGGTGGGACCGGATTGTTACTTGTTGTTCCTTTCCTTCTTCATTTATTTACAAGAGGTTATGTGTATGAAATTTTGTATGATGATGCAAAGAAAACTTATATAGCTAAATTAAATAATTTTTTTCTTAGGCCGCAATATGTAAGTTAACTTTGATCTTTTATTGTTTTGACTTTTTTAAAAGATTTTTAATTTTTTTTTTCTTTTGCAGGTTACATTTAAAATTGAAGATATTCAACCAACAGATTCTACATTTACTTCTTTTTATGTCAAAGGAAAACCATTAATTGTATTTGAAGAATCATTTACAGATGTAAGTCATTTTATTAAAATGAAAGGATATGACAAGCCGTTAGATATTAAACTTGAAACTTTATCGAAACATATATCACAAAAAAACAAGCAGTTCAAAGACTAATGCAGTAGTTTGTTAATAATTAAATAGTTTAAAAGTTTTTATGGTGAATTTGTTTCATTTATTAAATTACATTACATGTATTGTCTTTTTCCTGATATAAGGGCAGATTGGTTGGTTAAGGTTTTTGGGCTAGAAGAAAATTAACCGAAGACCCAGCGGGAAAACCGATTAGATTTCATTTCAGAAAAATCCATCCAGCTGAGATTTCTGCCTTTCGAAGGAAGACAGAAAACTGGCGGAAAATAAAATATCGACATACACTCGGCTGATGTTTGTTTCTTTATATAAAATGAAAACAGCTGACCGTTTTTCTTAATTAACCCTTTGCCGGCCGAATTTCGGAGGTAATATTTGGGAAAAATGGAGTATTTCACCCCATTCCTCCCAAATATTATTTTTTGTATTATATCTATAAAGGTAAAGCGCTAGGCCAGAGGAACGTAAAAAAAAAAAAAAAAGTGTAGCGCCTGACATGGCTCAGTTCTGCAACCGGTGATGCAAACTCAATTTTTATTTTTTTTTAACCATTATCCCGAAAATTTTTTAATATTATTTGGATGTATTAGGGGGTTTTAGGAGTCTCTGATTTTGAATCTGAAATTAGTTTTTACGTGGGTGCACTGGTAGTCCCCCCAAAATTTTTTTTTTAAATTGTCGGAAAAGTAACATATGGGTATCGATTTATATGTTTTCGGCGTCCTGGTTTCAAATCTAACATCGGATTTTACGTAGGGGTCACGTGTGGCCCCCCAGAAATCAACTTGTTTTAGATAAACTGCCTCCCGGAAAATGAACTTGTTTTTATTTTTCAAAAACCGGTTATTTTTCGAGTATTAATAATTAAGAAAACAGAAAATTTTAAAAGTTAATAGTCCGCCATCTTTAATTTCAATTTTTTCAAAATTTGGACTTCAGATTCAGAATTTTCAGTTCAAAAAACCCGGGTTTTTTAAAGATAATATAAAGAATAAAAACTAAATATTTTGGGAGTGCCCCCAAAATATTTAGTTTTTATTCTTTTTAAACAGATAAACGGCTCTAGAAAGAAAAAGCTGTTTTGTCCATAAGCTAAACATAGATGAATAAAGTATTTTTCAAAATAGGTAACCCAGATCGCATTTTCTATTCATTGGTGCAAAAGATCCTGACGAACATTCATTAAAGGTAATGCTCATTCTACTTTTGAACTTTATTGTTCTGACAGAGCATCTTCCTAATCATTGCCAAAAATATTTTTCCGGAAAAGGACACTCTAAGAAGACACAGAAATGCATTTGGGAAAAACGTTTTTTTGGTAAAATGAAAAAGACTTTGGCTGTTGGAAATTAAGCAGAGGTATTACATTGAGCTAGAGTATCCCATTTGGTGTTTAAGAGGGATTTTTTGCTAATATCTTGTAACAGATTCCTATTAATCTAGTTAAATGAATGAAAGCATATACGTACGCATTTTCTACCTCGTCATGATTTTAAAACATAACTGCAAAAGGCTTTTATCATCCCAATCCCAAAAGTTTGATTTATCTTTCCACTCGAATGGAAATTCCATTAGGAATTCCAAAAGTTTTAAATCTTGGCGCGATTTCAATAAAGGCCCCAGCAGAAAAAAAAATGCCCAAACAAAAACAAACACACAGTACAAAGCACCCTTTATTCGGATTTAGGTCAAGTTACTTCGGAGTATTCTATTTAACGAGATTTCTCTATTAAAATTCATTCATTTGCAAATGGAAAACATTTTACTCGGTCAAAATGTCGGAATCTATAATAAACCTTATCAACAATCGATAAACCTGAGCGTTTCGATAAGTAGAAAGACATAACCTAACCTGGTAAGTTTGTTTTGATTTGTTGTTATTTACATTGTTCTATTTTGATAACGCTTTTTTTTTTCCCTTGCTATAATTGCGAATTTTTATCGACTTTTTTTTTTCTTTTTACATGTTCAATGAAAGGTGATAATTAACTATTTGAATTAATCTTTTAATGAACATTCCTTTTCATGTAGTACAAGGAATTATAATAATTAATGTTAGAATTTATGTATGGAATTAGGTAAAGCCTCCAGATTAAATTTTACATGAGAGATTTACGATTGAAAAGAGGGATATATTGATTTCATTCGTCTAATTTGCTTTGTGAGGTCAAAGGTACTCCAAATTCATTATTTAAACTGTATAAAGATTTCGGGGAAGGGAAAAGGTTATTCCTGCAAGCTGTTTTCATAGACGAGCAGTGGATTAATTGATGAAGAGAAATCAAAGCTTTCTTAGCTGGAAATGATAAACTTCCTTTGATATAAGTCTTCGGCTTTGACATCAACATTTCCAACGGCTCACGAAGAGTTATTATGTAGAATCCTCCATATCTGTAGAAATCTTGATATAATCGGTTTAAGAATATCAATGAGCCATCACATAGGATTTGTCCTTTGGTTCTGTTGATCATTACCACAGATTCCCAAATCCTCTCAAATGAGGTGCTTTCAATACAAATTATTAATTTATCAACACAGTTGATCAAAAATCCCGTGTCTGGGCTTTGATTCAAATGTGAATTGGAACGATATTTGCTAAAGAGTCTTTTGATTTGGGTTCCGCTTCTTACATGATCCACCAAATCTGGGAAATCTTGGAAGATTAAATTTGAGATGTGAACCGCAGTGGTTAAATCATAAAGGATGATAACTATTCGATTTAAAGAGTTTGCAGGTTTCGGTGGAATTTTTATCTGTTTCAGCAATCTTGCAGTCACTTTCATTGTTGCACAGGATGTACTTAAATAACTGAATAATCTCTCATCTTTCATTCCGCTATTAATATCATTAACGTTGTAACACGGTTGAAATTCATCATTTTGATTCAATTGTGAATTAACTTCAGGTGGTTTCAAATCACACTTTGTTCTAAATCTGTATGGTAAGTAAAGCAAAGGTGACAAATCGACAATGACAGTCCCTAATTGTACTTCCTCAGGGTCAAATCCGATTATTTCAATGCGAAGACCTTTCGTCTGAAGAAATTCAATCAGTCCCCAAAAATCTAAATTACTTGTTAAAAAGGTCTTTGAGTGATTGATTATTATTTTTTCATCCACATCGAAAATATCCGTTTCTATTAAATTTCCGCAGACGGAGTACCGGAATTTTACGCTCTTGATTCCGCTAGTTGCCAAATCCTCGCACGGCAACCCATTTAATTTATTTATAGTAATCGACAACAAATTACACTTTTGAATTGCTGTGCTGTAAGTAGCTTTTCCGCTTTCGCTATTGTCCACAAAAACTTCAATTCTTCAGAGTGGTCCCTGATCCCGATTTTAACGTTGTTTATTCCCGCGAAATAGGTGTCACCGGAAATACAAAATTCGCTTCCGCCCTGGAGAAGCGTCGTTTCTTTTGACATATCCAAAATCGCGTCTTGGACGAATTTCAAATGAGGACCGTTTTCCGCCAAAATTTTTATCTGTTCGTCTTCCCTTCTTGCTTCCCAATTTTCGAACAATGGTTCGAATAAATAATTTCGACATTTCGATCCGTACAGAATTTTCCCTTTTATTTGGCTTTGTTTTCGGTTTGTGATGACATCGAATTTTATTTTATGGTCGCAAAACAAAGGGACATCTATTTCGATTTCGTGCTTGACGCGGAAATGTATCCAGGATAAATTACCGGTGACCAAGGTTTCCATAGACGCGGACTTATCTTCTGAAGTAACGGTCGCAGCGTCCCCCCAACAGGTGACGTCAACGGAATTTAAAACATTCGGATATAAACAGTACTCTATTCGACATGTAAAAGTGGGCTTGGAGACTTGAAATTCTTTGTAATTTTTTTCTTCTTCTGGAAGAATGTTTTCCTTGTTTTTATTTTTTCCAGGAGTTTTCCCGTCAGAAGGCGTGGGTGAATAAGGGGTGGCTAGTAAAAATGTTAACGTAAATAAAACCATGACGAATAATTTTTCTTAACAAAAAGAGGTTATGTTTATGTTTACATGTAAAACGTTCGTTCGAAAAATTTTGCGTTTGGAAACATTGCTCCTGCTTGCTTTTGAATAGGTATCATTGAACGGTACCTAGCCATGCTAAACATAGGTTCGATACTGATTTGAACACCAAAAATAAACTTTAATTTAACTTTAATTTAAAACCGTACCGGACCGTAATTTTTGTTAAATAGAAATAAATAAATAAATAAAGGTACAAAGATAAAGGCTGAAGGATTCATGCAAGACCTAACCTGAAGTAAGAGTTCATACCAAACCTTTACCAAACTTATTCCACCACATAAAACTTTTTATCATTCTGTAATGTCCACGAGCCCCAAACCGTCTTTTTTAGCCTTTTCCCTGCAAAATTAAGAAAGACTGCTAGATTAAGTGCTAGATCTTTCTGATTGACATGCTGTTCTGTTGTGGCTAGTTTTGGTCCGCCTGAGGAATAAATCCTCATACTCTCTAATTTCGGAGAGCGTTCCCCTATCCGCCACCTGGGGAGGCGCCCGATGGGGGACTAGCCAAAAACCCCACACGGGTTGGGGGGAAAACTCGGGTGCCGCGCCCGACCGAGTTGTCCCCCCAAGCCAGCGTCCAAGGATCACATCCCCCTAACGGCACAAGTCACCAACCCCGTACGGATCGACATAAAAATGACGTCCTTTTCACATCGATCTGCACGACATTGGATCCGCATGACGTAAGAAGGACTTTACTCCTCTAGCTGACAACTTAAAACTAATACAATACCTATAACTAATACAATAACTAAAACTAATACAATAACTAAAACTAATACAGTAACTAAAGCTAATAAAATTAATACAACTAAGCTTAAACTAAATATGATTTAAGATTGTACGAATGTACAATGTACGGCATTGGACTTTCATACAATTTACAATACTAGACATCAGAGGCAAGATTGTCTAGATACTATTCGACAATCTTTACGCGAAAAATGACCTCGGTTGTTTTTTTTGCATGTCGTTTAACCGCTTAAAAAAAAAATGTAATCGACAGCTTTTTCAAACGATAATAGGCTGCCTTTTAAATTCCCGTTTTGTTTTATTTAATTTTAATTTTTTTTTTTAATTAAAAAAAATATTGGAAAGAAATAGAAATAAAAAAGATTAAAGAGATTAAAGAGATTAAATGGAAATGAGAAAAATATGAAAAGGTAAAAACCCCAAAACCCAAACACAAACACAAACCCAAACCCATGCCCAAACTCAAACTCAAACCCAAACCCATGCCTATGCCCACGCCCATAAACTCAAACCTCGTCGAAGCTTTTGACCTTCGTTGCGGCTGCGACGATTCCTCTGGCTGCGATGATACCTCTGGCTGCTCCTGTGAAAACAAAAAGACAATTAAAAAAGGGGGGGCTTGGAGACCCTCACAATGGAGTTTATCTCCCGCGGTATGATTGAAATAAAAAAATGAATTATTTTAAACTGTAATGTTATTTTTTATTATTACTATTTTTGTTTTTAAATTAATACTTTGAGATTATAAAAAAAAGCAAAAAAATTTCGGATTTCCAGGCGTAAAAGCTTAAGACCTTCCGCATTGGACCGGCCGTCTAGGGAACCATGCCATCAGAGCTAGCCGGAGACCTATCGGCTTTAACTGTACATATATGCACAGTTAAGGCTTGCGGTGCGCCAATAACCTCGGACACCCAGTCATCCGAAATGAAACCCTGGAGACTCTCACTATGGAGCTTATCTCCCGCGTAATCCATGATCGAATCGAATAGAATACACAGCCTAATAAAACTCTGCAGCTCCAAGAGAGGGGCTGACTCCTAACGTAATGATTTGCGGGGGAACTTAACACTAAACCCTTAACACTAATACCACACAAGGCCAGTCGCTGGGTCGATACCTAGGCCTTCTACGATGGGAGACCAAACCTCCTGGTTTGCCTCCAAGCCGGACCGATAATAATAAATTAAAAAAAAAAAAAATTATATACCGTATTTTAAATTTAATAATTAAATTATTTTTTAAAAAATGAAATAAAAACCGAACACTATTTTATTTAAATTAAATAAAACCTCAGCAAAAAAAATTATTTATTAAAATAAATAAAAAAAAAATGCACTCACGGACACCGGCGAAAAAAACCGATCCGACTTCCTCGGACACAGAGCAAATAAAACTACGTAGAGATGTGACTCAATGTTGAAAATTGGTTCCGCAAACGAGAAGTCTTAGTTTGTCATCCGACTCACTAGATGGCGCTAAATTCTTAAGAAAGAAAAAAAAAAGCCTAGAATCGAACCCACGACCGATTGGTTGGTAGGCAGTAGCTTCACCACATTTAGCCACTGCAACAAACCAATTGCGATAGGCAAAACAAGTGTTCTTATCTATAGGCGACAGAACATATGTCATCCAAATTACAGAAGCCTGTGGATTTCAATATGGCCGAAGAACCAAATCTTCCGTAAGAGTTGCACCCCCCTGTCCTCGGAGAAAGAAGCCGGAATGAAGGTACTACTCTGATCCCGAAAAACACTTGGCGCCGACTGGTCTGCGCATGCGTCTTGATGACGTAAACAGATTTCCAAAATGGCGATTAAAACATTTTTAGTGTATTTTCGTGTGAATTTAACAATTTACTGTATTTTTCCTGTTCTTTTTTGAATTTTTTCAAGTGAAAAAAATGTAAATTCAATTTTTGGTGAAAAGTTGACTCTAATTTCAAAAATCATATAGCTTTTTTCTACAGGATAAGCTTAATACAGAAGAGACGAGTTTCGGAGAGCTGAGTGGAGTTACATGGATTTAGTTGTCATTGGCTGTAAAAAATAATGGAATTATTCTCAATTTAAATTGTGAGAAAGTTCTTTCGATCCGATAGTCACTGTCGAATGAAACGGTGCCAGAGCCGAACTTTTCAGTAGGCAAAATAGGCAAATGCCTAGGGCCGCACGTTTTTAGGGAGCCGCAGATATGAGAAGGCAAGGCTGTTTTTTCATTTCTCAACTACAGTTTCTAAAAACTTTGTTGCAAAAATGAATTTTTTTTTTTTCATACAAAGACTGTACCTGCTATAAATCCAAATCTCCTGCATTGCTATTCAGAACTGTGCAGACGTGTCGTTCAAAAAGAAAAAAAAACCTTAACAAATTCTATCCCTTTTCCTATTCGTTAAAATTATGAATAAAAAAACGCTATTATGATGTGGTGGCATTAACCTTATTACCCAGGCTAACTTCTGTATGCATATCTTCCTTTGAAAAATTACTTCAGTACAAGCGGTCATATTTTACTAATTATTCGAATTTACTTTAAACCAAAGGGGAAAAGCCCAATCGTACAAAACTAAAACAAAATTTTCTGGAAAAATTATATTAAAAGATAAATATTTTATTTAGGTTTGCGGGGCCGCATCGAAACGGGACATCTTTTTTTTTTTTTTGCACCATAAGCTTAATACAGATGAGACAAGTTTTCGTGAATTGTGGAGTTATGTGGATAGTTGTCAAGTTTGAAAATAATTTCTGTTGCGGTGTTATCTCTGATTAATCTGATTGTAGGATTATGCCAGGAATAGGATCAGTTATGCCAGATGTGCGATAATTATCGGATTTCACATAAAATTCTTTAAAAATCCGATTGCCGATCGTGACTCGCGATCGGACACGAAAAGTATACAATTTCTAAATTTTCCGGCAATAAGTCTAAAAAATCCGATAAAAAAAATAATAATAAAATAAAAATAATTTTAGAATTTAAATTATTTTCATTCCCTCGGACATGTAAGAACATGTAAATCTGAGATGACGTATATCTCAGTTTACTTTTTAAAAATAATTAAAATCAAGTATTTTCTAAGTCATTACTGCTGCTTGTAAAAAAATTATCATATAAAAAAAAAAAAACATTGATTTGAAATATTTCTTGCAATCCGACAATAAAGCCCGCATCCAATCCGGGAGCAAAATTCTTAATGTTAAAAAAGCCGCCAACCGCCATGACGAGTGGACGACAGTGTTTCTGAACGCGCATCGCATTGTAACATGGCGGACGGTCCGGGTTTTCGTATTTGGTTTCGTTTACATTTTCTTTCGATTTCCATGCTTGAAACAACAAATACATATTCGGAAATATAAGGTGCCGTTAATTTATGAAGAGTTCGAATGTTTTAAAATTATAATTTAACTTTCTAGTAAATGGTTTTTGGTTTTAATTCGGCTGAAAATAATCTTTGCGGAGTCATGTTTTCAATGTTACGTCTAGCAAGGTAAATTCCTGTTTGACAATGGGAAGAGTTTAGTTTCTGATTGAAGAATATTTATAATTTAAGGATCTTAGAAAGGTTGTGATCGTCTGCAGTTGTTATAGGACCCTGCCAGACTTTGATCAAATGTGCTTCAAGGCTTATAAAGCCAAATTAATCGTTCCTGCTTTATGAATCAATTTTTAGCTCACTTTAACATGGTATGAAAAGAGATGAAGGGAGTCAGTTTTGTTAATGAGGACTATGTAGTTTTAATAGGGATGAAAGCATTATGATGGTTAATTGGTTTCTTGGTTGAATATTAAAATTTAAAAATTGCAGTAGGTTGTAGATTTCATGGAACTGTGTTTATCCAAAGGTTGCAAGTAAAAGAAAAACTGATAATTTTGCATTGGTTAAGAACAGACGGAGCAACTGATTCCATCGTACTAGACTTATTTCTAAGAGAGCAACTTATTGTTTTTTATTTAAAACTTTAACGAAGTTTATGTTATAAATCAAGAAGCAGCTGATCATTTCCACATATTTGCAAAAGAGAAATAATCGTTTAGCCTACAGGCATTTATACATGTTTAGGTTGAAAATATGGCATAACTTAACGGAAGCAGAAAACAGTTTCTGCACTCAGTTTCCCATTTGTGCAAAATTTGAGAGTTAGGAGTTTTCTAAATGGCAGAATATCGTAACTTTTTGTATTTTGGTTAAAATTTTGTGCTGAAATGTTTAAATATGAAAAATTAACTTTGTCATTTTCTTCTCTTTTTAGGCAACATGATTCCGGTCCTGCCGCGGGATATTCCGGTGCCACCGTTTGCTTTGAAAAGGCGATTTGCAATCTGCACCATACGACCGTTCCCTCGTAGTCGCCGTCATTACGAGGTAAGTTTTAACATTTGTACCTTCGATCACGTGTAGAAGGATAAGAGGGGAGATGAGGTAGAAGAAGAAATTTTATCCTTTCTCCCCCGATCAATATCAAACTGATCGAGGCTTCCGTTCTTGAAAAAGAGGTCTAGAGGTTAATTTGCATATAAATCGGTGCCGGTTGGAAGCTGTTCTGTTGTCTTCCCCCCCTACACCCTTTTCTCATTTAGCTAATTTCTGATGACTGAGAAAAGGTAACTTTTAACCCGAAATTTTCGACATAAAAGCTTTGTAAATCGTGTGTGTCACATCGGTATATTCGACGTTTAGTTTTATTGTTTTTTTTTTTTTTTTTTTTCTCTCCCTTTTTTCGAAAAACGAAAGCGTTAGACGAACTATATATGCGTGATAGGAAACTGTTTGACATTTGCGAAAGGTCTAAAAGACAAGTCGTTTCAGTTAAAAAGTTAAAAAAAAAAAAAAAAAAAAAAATTTAGGGAGTGAAAAACTTCGTAACATTTAGTTTATCTGAAGAGTTGAATGGTTGGAGAGGAGAGGAAAAAAAAAAAGGAGAAAGAAGGTTGGAAAGGAGGTTTTCGAGCGTAAAGGGATTTTGAAGGGTTGCATGGAGTTTATGGAGAATGGGCCGAGGGCTGTATCGATTGGCAACAGGAGTTAAAAGGGAGGAATATTTTTCACACATGCATACTGCATTTTCCGTATTGGGTTTTTAGGGAAAAAAATTGTAAGATCTGATTTTTTTTTGTTTTAAAAGGAGAAATGGTGTCGTTTTTTATTAATCGATAGGTAATATTGAAGATTATAAATATTTTTTGAGGAATGAGGCTGCCGTTTTGGTTTTTTTTTTTTTTTTTTTTTGTTGCATTGAGGGTTTTGGGTTTTTTTCACTAGTCATTATTTTCTCTTCGTTAAAATCCGCATACTAGAACTAAATCTGTTAACTCATGTGACTGATTGACTCTCACCTCTGGGGGTCATATTAGTCTATCATTTCTAGGGAGGGGGTCGTCGGGAATTAATGACTCTTAATGTTCATTTTTTTTTTTTTAATTTTGAAAGTGGAGGTTTCTCCCAAAAATACCCCAAAAAAAATTCCCAATCCCAACCCCAAAAATTAAACATAAAAGTCATCAATTCCGGACGATCTCCCCCATTATTTTTTAGCATTGGTATATATGAAATTTGGGTTAATGGGAAGTTCCGACTGAAATCCCAAATCCCAAAAATTTTTTAAAATCTAACATTATAGTGATCAATTTCGACGACCTCCCATTATTTTTAGTATTGGTAAAAGTTTGGGGTTGGAGTTGGGATCCATATATGGGCCCATGGATTTTAATGCCCAAAGGCCCATGGATGGACCCTTTAGTTTTGCAACCCTGCAAAGCTTTAATTTTCTTAAAACACTGTAAAAACGATGTAACTAGGGGAAACCGAATATGAAGTCAAAATTTAAAAAAAGAAACCGAAATTCAAGATGGCGGATGGTTGGTAAATTCTTATTTACAATATTACAGATTTTTTTTATGTTCGAATTTTGTAAACACTTTATTTTTTGCTTCTTATTCTTATGAAATTAAAAATGCAAGTTAATGACGGATGGACAGTCATTTATGCAATATTTAGCAAGAAGCTTCACCTATGTTTAGCTTATGGACAAAACAGCTTTTTTTTGTACAGCTGTTTATCTGTTTAAAAATTTGATATAAAATTTGTTGATAAAAACTACATATTTTGGGGGCTTTTGAGCTTCTAATTCTGAATCTGAAGCCCAAATTTTGATTAAATTGAAATTAAAGATGGCGGACTATTAACTTTTAAAGTTTTCAGTTTTCTTAATTTTTATTTGTTAAGTTTTTGAAAAATAAAGACAAGTTAATTTTCCGGGAGACAGTTAATTTAAAAAAGTGTATTACGGGGGGGGGGGGCGTACGTGCCCACTACTTGAAATCCGATGTTAGATTTGAAATCAGGGTGCCGAAAAACATATAAATCGATATCCATATGTTATTTTTACGATAATTTGAAAAACGTTTGTTTACTGGGGGTTCACCGGTGCTCCCCACGTAAAAACTAATTTCAAATTCGGAATTAGCGACCCCTAAAACCCGTAAATACATGCAAATAATATAAAAGATGTTTCGGGAAAATGGTTAAAAAAATTATACTCCCTCTGTCCCAAAATACTTTGTGTGTTTCTCATTTTTATTTCCCATTTCGCAAGCTTTCGATTTTTGCCGGAACTGTTTGTACCACTTTACCCACCCATCCAAGCATTATTTCACACCACCCCCCCATCCCCCCCAGGGGTCCCCCCTTTGGGAAATAAATTACCGAAAAAATGGAAAAAATTAAAAATTTCTATTATTTTCGCCCCGTTTCAGACACGAAAGCGAAAAATTTGAAAGTGGTCGGAAATGAGAGAGTACATTACCCTAAACAAGAATCCCCCATGAGAAAATTTTTTTCATTTGTCGCAACCCCCCAAAAAAACTAAATATGTCGAGGGTCCGACCAAGGGGGCGAATTTTTAAATCTCGATTAGATGGTCGCGAAACGTTTGTTACGGGGGTTTTTTAGGTCGCTGATTTCGATTCTGAGGTCCATTTTTAAAAATTCAAGATGGCAGATCCAATATGGCGGAATTTTTCTTAATAAATCGATTGTTTTTCACTAAAGCACGTAATCGGGGGGTTATTGAGGCCGCTGATTTCAATTCTGAAATCTGTTTTTGAAAATTCAAGATGGCGGAACCAATATGGCCGACCTTTTTTCAAAAATTCGACTTTCTTTCACATAAGCACGTAATCGGGGGGTTATTGAGGACGCTGATTTTGATTTTGAGGTCGGTTTTTAAAATTCAAGATGGCGAATCCAATATGGCTGACCTTTTTTCAAAAATTCGATTTTTTCCCCACATAAACACTTGTCCGGGGGGCTATTAGGGACGCTGATTTCGATTCTAAGGTCCGTTTTTAAAAGTTTAAGATGACAGATGCAATATGGCGGACGTTCACCGATAACCCCAATCATGAATTTGACTGAATTAAAAAAAATTTTTTTTGGAATCGTCGGCCATATTGCATCCACCATCTTGAACTATTGTAAAAACTAACCTCAGATTCGGAATCAGCGTCCCCAATAACCCCCCGGACAAGTGTTTATGTGGGGGAAAAATCGAATTTTTGAAAAAAGGTCGGCCATATTGGTTCCGCCATCTTGAATTTTCAAAAACAGATTTCAGAATTGAAATCAGCGGCCTCAATAACCCCCTGATTACGTGCTTTAGTGAAAAACAATCGATTTATTAAGAAAAGGTCCGCCATATTGGATCCGCCATCTTGAATTTTTAAAAATGGACCTCAGAATCGAAATCAGCGACCTAAAAAACCCCCGTAACAAACGTTTCGCGACCATCTAATCGAGATTTAAAAATTCGCCCCCTTGGTTGGACCCTTGACATATTTAATTTTTTTGGGGGGTTGCGACAAATGAAAAAAAGTTTTCTCATGGGGGATTCTTGTTTAGGGTAATGTACTCTCTCATTTCCGACCACTTTCAAATTTTTCGCTTTCGTGTCTGAAACGGGGCGAAAATAATAGAGATTTTTAATTTTTTCCATTTTTTCGGTAATTTATTTCCCAAAGGGGGGGACCCCTGGGGGGGATGGGGGGGTGGTGTGAAATAGTGCTTGGATGGGTGGGTAAAGTGGTGCAAACAGTTCCGGCAGAAATCGAAAGCTTGCGAAATGGGAAATAAAAATGAGAAACACACAAAATATTTTGGGACAGAGGGAGTAATTGAGTTTGTATCACCGGTTGCATAACTGAGCAATATCAGGCTCATAATTTTTTTTTAATTCCCCCTTTGGCCTAGTGCTTTACTTTTGTAGATATAATACAGAAAAATAATTTTTGGGAGGAATGGGTATTTCCAAATTTCGAAATTTGACCGGCAAAGGGTTAATTGGGAGTTAAAATTGAAATTCCAGCTCCCAAAAAGTTTTTAAATTTAATTTTTGAGTCATCTATTCCATCAACTCCAGAGTAATTAACTCTTAACAATTTGGGATTGAAATTCTCCTCCAATTCCTCCCCAATATCAGACCATCAGCAACCAAAAAATTTGAAATTAGTTTTTGGAGGATCCAAGTTTTTTTTATTTTTATAATTTTGTATTTGGCGTAAAGGGCGTTTTTGTGAAAATCTCGAAACTGAAAATGTTTAGTAAAGTAACTCACTTAAAATGACTAAAAGTTATCCTACTCGAAATATTCCTTTTGCAAAAAAATTTGAACTTAATCTTATCCGTCGAAGTTTTCTCCCTCCACGGAAATATTTGTGGGAGTTAGTTTAGCTTTTCTAAAATTAATTTTTGTAGTATTTATACGAAATAATCTCACTCCCACTTCTTTCTTCCTTTTTCTTAAAACTGATGTGCCTTTTGTTTTAACTTTTCATTATTAAAATAACTTCCATTTTGCGAAATTAATATGCAGATTGAAGTTTTTGCTTTTACGTATTTTACATACTAATAACAAAGAGAATTTTCTCGTGCCTTTTTTTTTTACTAATGAAATAAAGGAGAGGAGGGTAGAAAAATAAAATAAAAATAAAATTGGGCGGATTTTTTTTTTCTCCGATAATTAATCAAAATTGTTTTATTTTCGCTTAAGTAGTTGAAAAGCGGGGGAAAAACCATTAAAAAATAATAAAGAAAAATTACGGAGAGAAAAAACAAAATTACCAAAGAAAAACTTTTTTTTTTTTTTCTAAAAGAGTGTAAGAAGTTGATATTCTAAAAATTACTACGCTAAAGTTTACAATTAAGTTCATAAGAAATTATGGCCAGAAGAAGAAAAAAAAAAATCGCTGATAATGATCTTTTATTTTTTGAAAAAAAAAAAAAAATGGGATCCGATACGGAATGACCCATCAAAAGCATTTTTGCGACTGGAAGCGTGGAAATTCACAAATAACATGAAAAGTGAGGGAAAGAGAGAGACGGAGAGAGAGATGGGAAAAAGGAAAAGAGATCCGTAAAAGGGAGGAGAGGGGAAAGGGGGGAGGGGAGGGGGGGAAGTTAGCGGGTGAGGAGGGAAGGAGAGTTCTCGGGAACTCCCTCCTCCCCTGGCCTGGAATCGGGGATGCCATGAACACCCTGGCAGCCGTAGCTGGTCCAGTGTACGCGAGAGCTTTCGCTACGGCTGATAAGCAAGGCTCTTTATGTTAGGAACACAAAGCTCAACGTCGTTTTCACGCTTTCCATATTTTTTTTTTTAGTATTATTCATCATTTTTTTTTTCTTTCCGAAGAAAATGTTTTACGCGCGTTTCGCGGTTTCGGAGTAGGCTGTGATTTATCTTTTTTTGCGGGGAATAAATAAAATAAAACGATTTGTTAGTTTTAACATTTATTATTATTTGTTGTTAAATTTTTTTTTTTTTTATTTTATCTGAAAAAAAAAATTAAAATTATACTCAGAAATCATATTTTAATATTAAAAATTTTGCTCTCGTTTTGTAAGTTTCGACGGCAAAATGAGTGTAAAATTTTGGGGGGCGGAAATGGGGGAGGGGGGGGGGGTAAATTCCCGCAGGTCCACGTGCTTTTCAAAATGGCGCCCTATTTTTTTTTTTTTCCTTTTTACCAAATTTTTCTATTTTTAAGTTTTTGTCGAAAAAAAGGAAAATATCCGAAGTCGGTTAAAAAGTTCAAGGACCTCTCCTCTTCCTCCTTTCTCTCTCTCGAAATGTCAAAAACAGGAATAGCATAGCGTGCTGAAAAAATTTGTTTCTAACACGGTAACTTTAATTCGAATCTTCTTTTCGGGAATTATTATACTAGTTTTTTTTTCGGACGGTAATAACAGCGAGGCTTTTTGGTTTTTCCTTTCTCTTTTTTTTTTCTCTTGCCTTCCCATGCGTTCGATTTAATATTCGAGAGCTCGTTACCATAGTAAAAACCAATTAACCTGCGTTTGCACGCGGTCACGTTGCCGTTGACGACATCGTCGCCGCCGCCGCTCCCGCTTATATAGTTTTTTTTTGAGGAATTTTATATTTTTCTCCTAATCTTCCCCAAACGCCGTGCCCGTCTTTTTTTTTTTTTTTTTTCTCGTGATAAGGATTGGGAAAACGCTGACAGTAGTTTATTTTAACGTGAACTGACAGTATTGTGTGAATCCGTGATGGGGAGCATGATTATTTTCATTTTGATGGGAGAGATGAAAGAAGAAAAGGAAAAGGACAAAAGTGAGAGTGCAAGAAAAAAAAAAAGCAGCTGGATGCTTCGTACTTTTCTCCCGGGTTTTCTTATTGCCTTTTTTTGAACCTTTTTGTTGAAAGATTTCTCTGAGGAAAGTTGCAACTTTTATTTTTGGGGTTCTGTTGTATGTGGCGTTTTGTCTTTGTTTGGGTCACGTGATGTAACTTGTTTGGAAGTGAAAGAACTTGCTGGTTGGTTTTGGATCGAGGGCTGGTAAACTCTTTGTTGATTCGTAATTGCTTTGTATTTGTCCTTCAGGGATAAGTCTCCTCCTTCAGGAGGAGGGATAAATCACCCGGTAAAAGGCAGGGTAGAGACGAATATAAAAGTTTTATTGATGGTCGCCTACGCCTGGATACAGGTACGGCACCGTAAGAAGAAGAAGCAGGGTGCTCGTGATGTAGCAATGCAGTGATGTGCTTCTTATCATCATCATCTTCATCATCATCATTTTCATCTTCATCATCACCTTCATAATCATCATCATCTTCATCCTCATCATCATCTGCATCATCATCATCATCTTCAGCACCATCACCACCACCACCACCACCACCACCATCATCATCATTATCATCACGGGACGTAGCATGTGACTACCACAGCTGATGCCGAATACCCGTTTTCCTTGCAATGTACGATATAGAAGTGAGGATGTACACAATATATATAATATTTCCCAGGCCTTAAACTTAAAAATGTGTCAAATGGCCAGTTTGACGACAGGCTCACTCATGCTGGATTTTGCTTGCACTGAGCGGGACCTTCTTTATTTAGACACGTAATCCGAACCGTGTGGGGACTTAAGTCTATTCCATTTACTTGTATACTTGTATTCAGTGGTGAACGGCAGCGAAAAAATCCGAGCCATATCCTGGACTTGAACCCAGACCAACTCCTCGATCATTCGGTTCGAAGTCGAAGACTCTACCACTGCGCCCCTAGTAGTGATATCCCTCTTCTGGTCTAAAAATCAGAGCAGGACTGGTTACTAGCCGGAGTGCTTGGCAGGTTAGGGTGATCCAAATGTCCGAGAAGTATGTCGACTATCAACGTACACTTAAGTTGTCTCTATATTTGAGCAACTCTTAAATTTTTGGCCAAAACTTCTTGCTGGTACTTGTTGCGCCATGCCTTAATAAGCTGTCAACTCGATTGGTGATCCAACTCTTGATGTTTTGAGCGTTCAGTATTAACTTTCCTCATTATGAGCAGCACAATAACGGTTTGTAATGTTTGCTTTCATGTAACCGCGTCGGGTGAATTTGATTCCAAGCAAGTTTTCTTCTCTGGTTGTCTTGTAGGTGTGAGTTTTACGGTTACGAAACTTGAAAAAATTCTGCAGCCTAGACGTTGAAAAAAACGAAAGCCAAATTTTGTTCCTAACGGTCCCTGATTCCAAATTTGACGCCAGATTTCCAAAATTCAAAATGGCGGCTGCAAGATGGCGACCAAAATTTTAAACGCAGCTACTGCAACCTCTTTTTTTGAATTTAATTATTACTATTTTAAATTTATTGTTTTCAATTTATTATTTTTCGTGTGATTATTACTCGTGTTAAAAACTGCATTTGGGTTAAGCGGGCCCTGCATCTCTTAAATCCGCTAAGAGTATCTAAGTTATGATATTATTATTATTAAATCGAATGGTTGAGTATTGGAATTGGTATTTGGTGGTTTTCGACATCGCTGATTATGAATTCGCTGTCAGTTTTCCGAAATTCAAGATGGCGGCTTCAAGATGGCTACTTAAAACCTCTCATGGACCAGAATCGATATAATTTTGTTCTTGTTGAAGAATGTGATAGGCACTAGGTCCCCGGCGCAATATGTTTCTGAAATCCTGCACTAACTGCATGGAATTGGCTCCTTATTCCGACAACCATTCGACTGATCACCTTAAGGGGCAAGGTCGCAAATTCGTGAGTAGAGGGCTCTGAAGTTTCTAGTAGCATTGCTAGGCCAGAGATTGAGAAAAGCCACCACCGGTAATGCCCCCCCAATTCCTTTAGCGAGTCTCAAAAACCCTGCTCCGTGCATCAGTCCCTTTACATTTAGGGGTTTTGAAGTCGCTTATGATTAGTGAGTCACGTGGTCAATTCGTACATTATATATACATCTGCTAGTTCATGTTTAGCTTTGTCGTATATATATACGACTTTTAAATATACCGTATATATAACATCACTATACATGTCGAATACTCGCTAATTTCCAGTATTCCATGAGTTTTTTTGATCTTATTTTATTTTATTTATTTATTTTTGTGCTTTTGACTTCGTATTTTTTTTTTTTTATATAATCCTATGATTGCGTTAGTCGTCCATCACACTTCTTCCTTTTTGCTCTTTTGTTCGTCTATAAAGCGATAAAAAATATCCTCCCTCACAAAAGATCATTTAAAAGAAAACTCATTCATCAAGAGAATAAAAAAAAAAAAAAAGTATCGCTGACATTTTTTTTCCACTTTCTGTCTTTTTTTTTTTTTTTTTTTTTTTTTGAAACCCGGGGGTGGTTCGCTGAAGGAAAACGATGAGCTCAGGAAATTCCTATTTGGGAAATGATTGACAGAGTATGTGGCGTCATTGGCGAATTTCCGGATCTCATCTCCCTCCCCCCCTTTTTTCTTCCACCGCCGCCACCACCACCGCTGCCACCACCACCACTTCTCCCCACCTTCCATTACCCATCCATCTTTTCAACCTAAATATTGACGAACCGCGTACAAACTATATTTGGCTTTTTCGATTTTCTGATATGAAAAGGGGGAAGAAGATTTAACCTTTATCGCATCCACCCCCTCTCCCCCCGACCGGGGGGTTTTCCTCTTTGAAAGATTTATACTCCCGTTATCTTGAGGAAAATTAGTTGGCACTATTCATTACCCATGTAAGATGCTACCTTTCGGAAAATACGGAGAAGGAGGGAGGGGAGGGGAGGGAAAGCCGAGCTTTGGGGAGAGAAAGAGAAAGAGAGAGATGAGGACAGGTATCATGTTTTCGGTTTTAACCTTCAACTTTTCTCGGAGTTTTCCTTCCATTCTGCTAATTTGACTGTTGGTTACACAGGTTGATGAAGAATCTCTACAAGTTTGCGGTTTTCCTTTTCTTCTTTTCCTCGTTTTTCCCTCTCATCCTCACGCGCTCTCTCTCGCGAGAAAATAATATATTTTCGGGGAAAATTCCAAACGTGAGAAAATGCAAGATGGATGAATTTAGGAAAAACCGATTACGATATTGCTTTTCGCATGATTTTTAAGGCATCTCCATATTCATAAATCAAAGGAAAAAAAAAATGAGAAAAAAGAAAAAAAAATCACGAGCGTAAAATCTCTCTTGGGAATATATATTTTTTTTTTCCTCTTCCTAAAGGTGTGAGCTTGGCGGTTGACTTTTTTTTTTTTCAAAAAGGGAATCTCTTGAAATCAATTTTTTTTTCCTCGCAGTTTGAAAGGGAATCGCTTTTAAATTTTTAATGAGAAAAGTCAATATTAAACAGGATGATTTTAGGGAACGAAGTCGCGCATGGTTTCATCCTTTCGAAAGGGAAAACCGGATTTCGACGTGATTTTCTCTCGATTTTCCTCTACTTTTCCCCTCCCCCTCCCTCGGGCTCCCGTTTGATCCCTTTTACGTAAACCTTGAAGGCAGTATAATTAAACGGATTCCTTCGGTTCGCTTACTATGCCTTTTGCTTTAAAATTTATATGATTTCCCTAAAACTTGACAAGTTTGTGCATGTCATCCCGGGCTTTTGTTTGTTGGGTATGAAGGTCGAAAATCACGGCGGCGTTTTCTTTTTTCCCTTCTCTCTCTCTCGAAATCCATTTCGGTTCTTTTTTTTTTTTTTTTTTTTTTTTTTTTTTGGCGCACCATGAGGGTTTTGTCGTGTCCGGTTGTCCGGTTGTCCTCGTGTTTTGGACACCAAACATTAAAAGAAAACAAATATTTCAGAAAAATTTCCCAATAAAATTTTATTAAAAATCCTTGATGATCCTTAAAAATTTTTTTAAATTTTCAATGGAATTTATACCTAATAAAATTTTTTACAAAATGTCGTAAATTTTTGACAAATTTTAAGAAAAAAGGGAAAATTTTTAGAAAATTTGTCAGATTTTGATGATTTTTGATAAAATGTTTATTGAGAAAGGGGACCATGTGGACTAATATCAGGGCTTGGAGGAATTAAGGGGATCATTAACATTTTTTGAAACGAACATTTCGATCATTTTTGATTATTGAAAAGATTTAGGCCTATTTAAAATTTTATCGCAAAAACATTTAAAAAAAAAAAAAAAGTCTTTGATTTTTATGAAAATGTTTTGGTAAAAGATCTTGAAATAATTTTTTATTAAAAATTTTGATTTTGATAATGCTTTGTGAAAAAGGTCATCAAAATTTTTTGTAACGAAGATTTTGAGGATTTTTGATAAAATTTCATTGAAAAAGGGGGCCACGTGGACTAATATCAGGGCTTGGGGGAATTGGGGAATCAATAAAATTTTTTGAAATGAAAATTTCAGCAATTTTTGATTGTTGAAAAAAAAAGATTTAAAATTTTATTGAAAAAAGGTTTTTTGAATTTAATGAAAAATTTTTGGTAAAAATTCTTATAATTTTGATTTTTTATAAAAAAATTTTGATAATGTTTTGTGAAAAAGGTCATCAACATTTTTTGTAACGAAGATTTGGAGGATTTTTGATAAAATTTTACCGAAAAAGGGGGCCACGTGGACCCCTTCGTGGACCCCATCTGGATTTGGAGGAATTAAGGGGATCCTTAACATTTTTTGAAAGGAACATTTTGATAATTTTCGATAATTGAAAAAATGTATTTAAGATTTTATTGAAAAACGTTTTTTGAATTTAATTAAAAATTTTTGGTATAAATTCTTAGAACTTTAATTTTTTATTTAAAATTTTGATAATGTTTTGTGAAAAAGGTCATCAACATTATTTTTTTGGAACAAAGACTTTGATGATTTTTGATGAAATTTTATTGAAAAAGGGGACCACGTGGACTAATATCGGGGATCATTAAAATTTTTTGAAACAAAAATTTCGATGAATTTTGTTTATTGAAAAAAATTATTTAAAATTTGGTTGAAAAAACATATTTTGATTTTTATTAAAATGTTTTGATGAAAATTCTTACAATTTTAATTTTTTATTAAAAATTTTGATTTTGATAATGTTTTGTGAAAAGGGTCATCAACATTTTTTAAAACGAAGATTTCTGCCGCTTCTCCATTATGGCTCTCCTTATAGCTTTCGAAAGAATCTTTGATTATTGAAAGAAGCATTTTTTGAAATTAATTTTCTAGAATTAATTTTCAAAATTTCCGGAAGTACTGTGCTTTTGTTATTCTATGGCTTTCAAACCCAAGATTTAAAAATGGAGTCGGCCATTTTTACTACATTGCATTTTTTGTACTCTTAATCCATGGTCGAAAATTCATAGAATAACTAAAGCGCAGTACTTCCGGAAATTTTAAAATTAATTCTAGAAAATTAATTTTGAGCCATAATGGAGAAGCAGCATTCGATGATTTTTGATAAAATTTTATTGAAAATGGGGACCACTACGTGGACTAATATCAGGGCTTGGAGGAATTGGGGGATCAATAACATTTTTTGAAATGAAAATTTCAACAATTTTTGATTGTTGAAAAAAATGATTTAAAATTTTATTGAAAAAAGGTTTTTTGAATTTAATGAAAAATTTTTGGTAAAGATTCTTAGAATTTTAATTTTTTATAAAAATATTTTGATAATGTTTTGTGAAAAAGGTCATCAACATTTTTTGTAACGAAGATTTTGAGGATTTCTGATAAAATTTTATTGAAAAAGGGGGCCACGTGGACTAATATCAGGGCTTTGGAGGAATCAGGGGGATCATTAACATTTTTTGAAAGGAACATTTTGATAATCTTTGATTTTTGAAAGAATCTTTGATTATTGAAAGAACCATTTTTTGAATTTAATTAAAAATTTTTGAAATGATTGAAGACGTTTCAAATAATAATTCAAAAGGAATGGCGGGATTGGAACTGAATGAGCTGAAACTGTTACCGTTGCATAAATTATTTAATTATCACTCGACGTTTCGAGGCCACTTTGCCTCTTCTTCAGGGGCTAAAAAAGTAAATTATCGTAGTAGTGAAACAAAAAAGGATTTTTAATCAAAAAGTTTTGGTAAAAATTCTTAGAATTTTTCCTTTTTTATTAAAAATTTTGATAGGCCTAATGTTTTGTGAAAAAGGTCATCAGCATTTTTTTAAACGAAGATTTTGATGATTTTGATGATTTTTGATAAAATTTTATTGAAAAAGGGGGCAACGTGGACTAATATCAGGGCTCGGAGGATTAAGGGGGATCATTCGGGGGGACATCAGGAGGGATTTCGATGATTTTTGATTTTTGATTATTGAAAAAATTATTTATTTTATCAAAGAAACATTTTTTTTTTTAATTTTTTGAAACGAACATTTAATAGAATTTTAAATACATTTTTTGAAACATCTTTGACGTTTCAATCCAAAATGTAAATATCAGTAAAATTTTTGCTGCTTCTCCATTATGGCTCAAAATTAATTTTCTAATTAATTAATGGCTCAAAATTAATTAGAATTAATTTTCAAAATTTCCGGAAGTACTGTGCTTTAGTTATTCTATGAATTTTCGACCATGGATTAAAAATACAAAAAATGCAATGTAATAAAAATGACCGACTCCATTTTTAAATCTAGGGTTAGAAATCCATAGAATAACAAAAGCACAGTACTTCCGGAAATTTCGAAAATTAATTCTAGAAAATTAATTTTGAGCCATAATGGAGAAGCGGCAAAATGCCGCTTCTCCATTATGGCGGCATTCTGGTGAAAACTTCACCAGAAGTTTTAATATAAATTTTATTGAAAATTTTAAAGAATTTTTGATAAAATTTTATTGAAAAAATTTATCTAATAATTTAACTGGAATTTTTTCATGAAAATTTCTTGGAAGATGATTTTTGTCGGTTTTTCTAATTTTTCGGTAAAAATTCTTTAAATTTTAGTATATTTTTAACCCTATGTAGGACTACGTCCAACATAGGGATATGCCTCATATCCCCTGACTGTTCTTTTTTCAGTCGGAGGAAACATGTGATTTAAATCCAAAAATAAAAAAGGGAAAAGGGGATGGAGTATAAATGACGCGGTTGAACACGAAACTTTCGCGATAGAAAAAAAAAATCACTGGACTTAGTAAAAATGGTTTGAAAGGGAAGAGGTTAAAAAACGGAAGTTGGGAGAGAGAGAGTGAAAAAAAAAAAAAAAAAAAAAAAAAAAAGGGAGAAGGAGAAAAAATATGATTCCTTTCACGTCGTGCCTGTGCTTTCGGCGTCGAAGAGAAGAGACGCCTGCGAATTCGTGGGTCGTCGTTGAAAGCGTAGAGGTAAGACAAAAACAATTTTTTATTTTTATTTTCGGCTTTAATTCTCACGGGACGTTTTCGAACTGGATTTTCAGCAGTGCCGAAGTCCCATGCTATCGTTTTTATTGATGTTTGTCTTTTACATGTTTGTGTGTGTGTGAGTTTTTTTTTTTTAAAATACGCAAAAAAAGGATTTTTTTTCCTGTTGTTTCACATTTGAAATCCGTATTCGGAAGGGATTATCCATCTCGGCCAGGAAAGGGTATCAGTCAGTTAATTTTTTTTGTTTTGTTTTGTTTTTTAAAGGTTTCTTCATTTTGATGTGTTTTTCCTGGAGATTAATGGTTTTCGAATCAATTGTAATTGGTTTTTAAATCAGTGCAGCGGGGTGATTTCATATGGGTTATATAGGGATTGCAATCGCACGGGAAATTTTTTTCCATCCAGGGATTCTTCTCTTGACTTATATAGGTCATGCTTAAAAACCGAACCAGAACCAAAAAAATTATTTTCGAATTCGAAATCTTCGCAAAAATTCCAATAGGAAACAAGGGTTTTTTTTACAAAAAAAAAAAAAAAAAAAAAAAAAAAAAAAAAAAAAAAAAAAAAAAAAAATCTATTTTTTGGTTCTTATGAGATTTTTCCGAGTTAAAAGCTCGATGAGGCCCGCTTTCCCGTTGAGTAAAAAATCCGAAAAAATTCAGGAAAACTTATCTTATACAAATAAAGAAAGTAAGGGGGTGGCACCTCTGAAAATCCAAACTTCGCAAAATAAGAACCACCCTTAATACCCATTGTAATTTTATCCTAAGTAATATTCCGAGGTAATATTCCGTGGTATCTTGCAATATGGCAATGCGTATCTCAAGCAAAGTGGAGAGGCGGCGTCAAATAATACGGCGTTTTGATACCCAGAAGCTCGAAAAAGAGGAAGTTGTCACCAGATTCCAACTCGAACTACGGAATCGTTTCGACGCCCTGGACTTAGATACGAGAGATACCAACACGTGCTGGGAGAAAGTAAGGGATGTCACGAAAGACACTGCAGCAGAAGTACTCGGACACCAGAAACTGCGTCGAGCTAAACAATGGTTCGACGAGGACTGCGAGAGGGCAGTAGAGAAACGCGCTAAAGCGAGGCTACTAGCCCTACAGAACGCCGAATGTTGGATTCAGCAGTTAGGGTACGAGATTCAGCAACGATTACCCGAAATCTGCTTAAGGCGAAGAAAAAGCGGTATGAAAGGAGCCTGGTGGAGGAACTTGAGGCCGAAAGTACGGCAAAAAACAGCCGAAAGTTTTTTCAGCGAGTGAAAAACTTCAGGAGAGGGTTCCAGCCCAGCACGGGGATCATAAGATCCTCGAACGGAAAACTTCTTACCGACCCGCATCGAATACTTGAACGTTGGAAGGAGTATTTCGAAGAACTGTTAAACGTCCCTCTACCTGCTAACCCTCTGCCCCCTGTACAGCCAATAGACGGCCCAGCTGAAGATCCTCCCATTTCCCTTCAGGAAGTGAAGGACGCTGTAGGGAAGCTTAAGCAGAAGAAGGCAAGTGGAGCGGATGAAATCCCCGGAGAACTGTGGATGCATGGAGGGGAGGCGACCTGCGAAATGCTACACAAACTTCTTTCGAAAATATGGGAGGCCGAAGAACTGCCCGACCATGGAAGGAGGCTCTGATCATCCCTCTTCATAAAAAAGGGGATCGAAAGGAGTGTGCGAACTACCGAGGCATCCCGTTGCTCTGTACAGCATACAAGGTGTTATCGAGTATTCTTCTGCAGCGCATTTTACCACTGGCCGAAGAAGTCATTGGGGAACATCAGTGTGGCTTTAGGCCGAACCGCAGCACAATCGACCAGATCTTCACGTTACGGCAAATTTTGGAAAAGAAGCGCGAGCATGACAGCGAGGTCCATAATTTGTTCGTCGACTTCAAGAAAGCTTACGATAGTATACACAGGGAAGGCCTTTTTAACGTCATGGCCGAATTTGGGTTTTCGAGGAAGGTAATACGGATGACGGCGGTTTGTCTAAGCGGGGTGAGGTCTAGGGTCGTTTCGAAAGGGTTTTTAAGTGATGCGTTCGATGTTAACACCGGACTTAGGCAAGGCGATGGGCTTTCACCCGTCCTTTTCAACCTAGTCCTAGAGAAAGTCGTACGGTGCCTGGAGAACGTTCCTGGGGGAGTAAACGTAGGCGGACTCATTAAAGACCTGGATTATGCCGACGACATCGATTTATTAGGGGAAACCCGTGACGATGTTCGAAGGTTATGTGGAGAGTTGCTAATTACTGCTCGTAGGGTTGGGCTCGAAGCGAATGAGGGGAAAACTGAGTACCTTGTTATGGTCAATGAGAAAGACAGGCAGAGACGACACGATGAACCTCTGGAGGTAGGAAACCTTAGATTTAAAACGTTACCGAATTTCGGTATCTAGGGTCCTATGTCACCAGCGACAATGACATTAATTTTGAGGTCGCAGCGAGGATTCAGAGTGGCAATCGTTGCCTTTTCGCGCTAGGCCATCTCCTTCGTAGTAGAGTTTTATCTAGACGAGCGAAACTCCGCATTTATAATGCCATAATCCGCCCTGTAGTCACGTACGGCTGTGACACTTGGAGCCTTACCGTCCGCGCTCAAGAGAGGTTGCTGGTATTCGAAAATAAGGTCTTACGCCGAATTCTAGGCCCTAGAAGGGATCCAACTACTGGCAGGGTGCGCATGCGTTCAAATGACGAGATCCGAAGGCTCACTGGGCAACCATTAATCACTAGTGTGATTAAGTCCCGAAGGCTCAAGTGGGCGGGACATGTCGCTCGCGCACCTCCGTCAAGATATATCCGGCAGGTCCTGGAGGGCAGACCAACGAGTCCCAGACCTCAAGGTAGACCACGGATCAGGTGGGAAGATAACGTGGCGGCAGATGCGAGAAGGTTGGGAGTGCCCGACTGGCGAGATGCCTGCCAGGAGAGGCCTGATTGGAAGAAAGTTTATAGCGCGGCGATAGGGCTCCAGGCCCTGTAAAAGCCATATGTGTGTGTGTGTGTGTGTAATATTCCGAGGTTAAAAAAATTTTCTTTTGATTTCCCTAGGGCGGGCGGCTCTATACCGTGCAAATTTTTTTGCCGGTACTGTTTATCGTAACCTTTCATGTCACTACGTACTTTAAAAAAACAAGAATATGGCACTTTATTTTTTTATATTTTGTTGACAGAAACGTTCGTGAGCGACACAAATATACAATGATTACTGCACTGCAATTACACAAGTGCAATTCACAAAGGTACTTATAAGGATGAGACCGAGAGAATAATAACTTACCATTTATTTAACTTGTCATTTATATCCCGGATATTATAACGCTTTCCTTTCCTCTATATTCTCTTTTGGAAGAAAAAAGAAAGAAAGAAAAACGAGGGGGAAAAAAAAATTAAGACAGCACAAAAGGTATAAGAATAAAGATCCCTTCAGGGAAATTTCGGAAACGTCGTTTTTTTTAACTCTTTAATTCCTCAGTTAAACATTGGATATAATCAGACGTACCGTATGCCTGGGAAATATGTCACACCGCCATTTTGTGAGCTTAAAAAAAAAATATATATTCGATGCTGTCTTTATCCGCAGGGAATCAGCGAACCTCGCTTCATGTTTCTTATTTTTTAAGATCTTTTTTTTTTTTTTTTTTTTTCGTGCTTTATCGGCAGAAAAAACATTACTACGCCCTAATTTGGGGGTTTTCGGGTTTAAGAAGCCGATTTGGGCGTGCTTGTGGGCCGTACACGTGGAAAGGAAAAAAGGGGTTGAGGGAGGAAAATTCGCTGTCATATTTAATCTACCTGCTTTTGCCTGAGCTCGTTATCTCTTTCCCTTTAAAAATTTTCATTCTTGGAAAATTAATTTTTTTTTTTTTTTCAATTTTAAAAAGCGGGATAAATACGTATCCCATATAAAAAATCCTTTTTAAAGGCGAAGGAAAAATATCCAAGGGAAGCACAAAAATATAAATCCTGATCCGGAATGTCAAAACCAGATAAATTACACATATTTGTCCTGCACAGCTTTTTCCACGTCGGGATTGACCTTTATTTTTATTTATTTTTTTTTTCTTGTTTTTTTTTTTTTTTTTTTTTCGAATTTGAATTTTTTTTCGAAATCCATATTTTGTGAGGAAAAATAAGAACTGAGAAAAGAATAGATAAACCCCACTTTGAAAACTCTCTCGGCCATTAAAAAAAAAAAAAAAGTTTCATTGCGAAAAGAAAAGTCATCAAGTTTTATGTGTACAGCTTTATAATGTGACTTACTCGACTCGATGTCACATCCTTAACAAAGAGTGACGTTTGTATTCAAGGTTGAAGCTGAAACTCGACTTGCGGGGGATTGAAAGGGAGGGGGAGGAAAGGGAATAAGTTAGGGAGGAGATGTGAAAAGCTTTGGGAAGGTGGATAATAATTCATTACGAAAGGGAGGAGTCTTAGTACTTTTGCCTTAATCTGTCATACTTAAATGAACTTTTCCTTAAATTGAAAAGGCAAAAAAAAAAAAGTTTTTTTTTCCGTATGTCGGGAAAAAGGAAAAAAAAATCGGTAACGAATTTCCCGCTTTTGATTTTTTTTTATTACGGACGTTATCGCGGGCTCGATAAGATAACAATATTATTTTCCATGCATATGAACTCGGGAACATTTTCAGTTATCTATATTAATAATCTTGATCTTGTTATTAAAAGAGGATCGGAGGAAGAAAGAAAAGAGGATAAAAAAAAAAAAAAAAAAAAAAAAAATGAAATTGAAGTGAGTTTAAAAATAGGTGCAATAGGATGTAGCTTTATCGACCTTTAATATATTGGAAACGGGAAAATTTTTTTCACCGGGATTTTAGATATAAACGGAGCAGGAGTTGCATTCTTTTTCGGCCTCACTTGATTTCGGTATTGATAATTTTACCAATGTTGATCAAGACAGATTTTTCCCGATCCCGTTTTTTCATTTTAATTTTCCGGCAGGGTTCCGGGAAAAAATTTCAATGCCGAATCTCGGAACTGAAATTTTTCGGGATATTTTTTATTTTTCCCGAATCTTGCGAAAATGAGTGACATTAGACCATGAAGTCTCGTACTAAAACCTGACCTGAAAATAAAACCAAAACTGAAAATAAAAATAGAACTAAAACTAAAACCAAAACCAAAACCAAAACGATATCTAAAACAAAAACGAAAGAAAAAATTGAAAGCGTACGAAACAAAAAAATTTGAAACTAAAGTCGTGTCTCCATTGGCGATTTATCCGATCATCGGATTATCCGACCACCGGAATTACTGTACTTTCGAACACTAGAAAAAAACTCGAACTTGAAAATAACAATGGCGTATTCAATATTTTGTTTTTGTTTTTTGCGTGCGGGATATTAAAAAAAGTGATTTATTGTTCCAATTCCGAAGATTCTACGAAATATTAAAAAAAAAGTGTTTTTCATTAATTATGCCGCGGAAAAGTCAACTCAAAAACAATAAAGCAGAAGCAAAAAAGAGAGTCAGTACTTCCGGTGGTCGGATAAAGCCGACATCGAATATATCCGATCATCGGATAAATCGCGAATGGAGACACAACTTAAACAAAACTTAAAAAAAAAAAAAAATTAATGCTATATTTTGGTTTTGGATTTTCACTTTCATAAAACTGAAACCAAAGCTCAACTAAAACTAAAACTAAATCTAAAGTCGAGAGGAAAATGAAATCTAACGAACGCCAAAACCAAAGCTAAAGCTAAATATAAAACAGAATCGAAAAATTGAAAGCGGACTCAGCGAAAACTAAAACTAAAAAAATTTAAAACTATCTTGGTTTGGTTTTAGTCTTAAATTAAAGAACAATTTTATTAAAGCTGAGACAAAAGCTCCAATGAGTCCAAAAACTAATCAAAACTAAAACCTAAAGAAGAAATTAAATGTAAAACAAAAGCTAACGAAAATCAAAACCAAAACCAGATCTAAAACAAAAACGAAAAAAAAAAATTAAAGGCGGACTAAACGAAAAAATTTTAAACTAAACTAAACAAAACTAAAAAAAAAAAATAATACTATTTTGGTTTCGTTTTTTCTCTCTCATAGAACTGAAACCAAAGCTCGACTAAAACTAAAACTAAAGCTAAGTCGAGAAGAGAAGAAAATAAAATCTAACCAACGCCAAAACCAAAGCCAAAGCTAAATAAAAGAGAATCAAAAAATTGAAAGCGGATTCTGCGAAAACTAAAACTAAAAAAACTTAAAACTATCCTCTGGTTTGGTTTTATTTTTAAATTAAAGAACAATATTTTATTAAAGCTAAGACGAAATTATAGGTTAAACAAATACTAACGAAAATTAAAACCAAAACCAAAACTAGATCTAAAACAAAAACGAAATAAAAAAAAATGAAGCGGACAAAACGAAAAAAATTAAAACTAAACAAAACTAAAAAAAATTAATACCATTTTGGTTTTGTTTTTTCTCTATTATAAAACTAAAACCTAAAGCTAAGACGAAATTAAAGGTGAATCAAAAGCCAACGAAAATTAAAACCAAAACCAAAACTGCATCTAAAACAAAAACAAAAGAAAAAATTGAAGGCTGACGAGACGAAAAAAATTAAAACTAAACAAAACTAAAAAAAATTAATACCATTTTGGTTTTGTTTTTTCTCCCTCGTAAAACTAAAACCTAAAGCTAAGACGAAATTAAAGGTGAATCAAAAGCCAACGAAAATCAAAAGCAAAACCAAAACTGCATCTAAAACAAAACGAAATGAAAAAAAATAAAACTAAACAAAACAAAAAAAAAAAATTAATACCATTTTGGTTTTGGTTTTTCTCTTTCATAAAACCGAAACCAAAGCTCGACTAAAACTAAAGCTGGATATAAAACACAATCGAAAAATTAAAAGCTATGCAAAAACTAACACTAAAACAATTTAATACTCTCTTGGTTTTGGTTTTAGTCTAAAACTAAAACAAGATAAAGAAAATAAATAAATAAATAAACCAAACCAAAATTATTAATAAAGGTAAAACTTTCGGGGGGTTGCAGAAAGAAAGTTTGTTAATTTGTTTTTCGTCGTATTGAATCTGATGTTCCCCTTTCTTTAATTCGAATGATTACGGGGAAAGAATTTTATATAATGAGCTCTCAAACCTTTTTTTCCCCCCGTTTATCAGATTCACCTTCCCACAAAAATAATTGATCGATGATGGATGAGATGGAGTGGAATGGGAGTACAAGCGCTCTCGGCGTTATAATTTTGTTACACTAATCCCCATCATACATCATTTTCAAATTTAATGTAACTTCATCCCCCCCGCAAAAGTGAAATCGAAAAAAAAAAAAAATCTCACATTCTTTTTCATTTAATTCCGATCGGAAAAAAAAGGTTTCTTCTTTTAATCTCTTTCCCTTTTTTTTTTTTTTTTTTTTTTTTTTTTTCTTCCGGTACAACCGGAAAGATACATCAAAGTAACCAATTAAATATACCATTTCCAAGAAAAGAAAATAAAAAGGCTTTGTTTTAAGAAAAAAAAAAAAAAAAAAAAAGAAAGGAAAGAAAAAGAGAAGAAAAAAAAAAATTTTAAGGGGAGAGAATAAACTCCCAAGGTCTTTTCCACTTCCGACTTTTGCGATGACGTCACAAACATCCTTAACGGTTATTAAAGAGTTTTCTAAAATAATAAATCACTTAGTCAATAACTTCGCCGCACGAAATATTTTGCTCCCCCCCCCTCCTCCCGTTTTCCCCCTCTCCACATTTTCTATCTGTACACGTATTACTTCGTCGATAATTGTGTGCTTTTTTTTTTCTCCCCGAAAAAAGCGCAGACTTTGGGAAATTCTGGATTCCGATAATAATACGGTTAGAAACAGATCATTAACCTGCTTACCACAGTAAAATATCTTTGGGATTACTTTTTTTTTTTTTTTTTTCTTACTGTGTCCTTTTTTCTCTCTCGAGAAAAAAAAAGAAAAAGGTTTTGACAGAAGGATCTTGTGACGTCATTTTTCACATTGACCTCCTTTTTCTTTCGTTTTCTCTCATCTTTTTGTTTGGGGTTTTATTACAGAATTGAAAGTTGATATTTTGCTTTTTTTTTCGAGCTGTCGGGCATCCATTATAAAAAACCTTTTGCAAGTGTCAAAAAAAACATGAATGGAAACTTTCCCCCCTTAATTTTAGGGAAAAAAAATCATTTAAATATTCAAAATGTTTTTTCAGTTGTAAAGCTAAACCAATTAAAAAGGAAAAACAAACAAATAAATAAATAAATAAATAAATAAATAAAATTGCAGTAGGCAATTTTTTTCCTCTAACAATTTTTTTTTTTTTGTCAAAAGAAGCTTTATGTTTATGAAAAAGCTAGAAATTTAGATTAATGAAATTACTTAAGATAATTACTTTTGGGGGAGGAGGGGAAGTTGGGAGCACTTGCTAACTCCTGGAAAAAACGTGAATGATGTGAGTTTGTTAAAATCTTACAGTTCCGTAGGCATTGGGAGTGTATTCAGTTTTTTCATGTTTAAAATTTTGTTTGAAATCGGGTCAGACGGAAGGAATTAGGTCGGAAAGTGTTAGTGAATAGGGTGGTTTAAAAATCAACTTTTCATACCTGGGACCGAAAACAGTTATTATACCAAAAATGTTATATTTCGGTTTCCTTGGTACAGGCAACGATTAGTCACTTTTTTCCCTAAAAGTCACTTTTTTTAAAGAAGAGTCACTAAAATTCACTTTTTTTGATATATTAATGGATTTTTAAAAATCTCCTGCATTAACAAATTTTTTTAATTACTCATAGTGTGAAAAAATCCTTTTTAAGAATTATTTAGGGACTTAAAAGTTAAACTTTCTGGGACATGGAAAGAGTATTAAAAAGTCTACTTTTTAGTACTCCGTACTAAACATAGAAAGAGTGCATAGAAAGTTACTAAAAAGTAGACTTTTTAATACTCTTTCTATGTTGGTCGGTATATGGAACCCTTCAAATGATTCATTTGGAAAAAAAAATTCTTCCTTTCATTCGTAATAGAAAATACTTGGGCACGCCTCAACACGTTCCAGCACGTCGGTACCGCAAAATTTTGTTTCGGCATGAAATCAGTCCATTCCATCACAGGACAGTAATATACTATTTTTGGAATTTAAAAACTCCTATATCGGGAAGAGTTTCTTTATAGGTAGAGTATCAACCCTGAATTTTTTCAGATTTTTTGAACGGCGTCTTGAGGTGCCAAATTCGTCTTGAAATTTCCAAAAAACCCATATAAGGGCCAAAAGCAATTTTTTTTAAAAATAAAAAACCATTGATTTTTATTGGAAATTTTGTGTAGATTACGAATTTGAAAAATTTGAAGTTCAAAATTTGTTTTGGTGCATGGTTTTTGAGCCACAGGTAAAAAGCCATAATAAAGTTTGCAGAGCTTTTAAGTCCGGCATTCAGTTGAAAAATCATTCACGAAAACTAATTTTGGACTTCAAATTCGTAATCTACGCAAAATTTCCGATAAGAATCGATGGTATTTTATGCCAAAAAAAAATTTCATTTTTGGCCCTTACATTGCCTTTTTGAATATTTTCGGGCCCCTGGGGTACTCCTTAATGGTGACCGAGCGACCTAAAATTTTTCGTTGGGTAATCTTACAGGCATCGGACCAAAATCAGGGGGGGGGGGGAAGGGGTTCGTCACCAAAATTCAAATTTTTTATCCCCCTCTCTTCGAAAAAAACCAGGGGTCCGAAGCTGGTGCCGGTGCCGGTGCCGGTGCTAGCATATATTTAAGTTTCGCTTTGGTCGGTGCCGGTGCTGGTGCCGGTGCCGATACATTTATTTCGAATCTCGGTTCCGATTCCGGTGCCAATGTAATTATTTACGGACATCTGGTGCCGGTGCCGGTGCCGGTGCCGATGTAATTTTTTACGACGGTGCCGGTGCCGATTTCAATCCGGCAGTGAAATAATTTTTAAAATGTTATTTCGTTATTGTTATTGTTATTATTATTATTATTTTTTTTGTTTTTCTCCTCCCCCATCCCTTGGGTACTTACGAAATACTTGAACGACCCCCAATGTTTATGATTTTTTTTTTTTTTAATTTTTCTGTTTTAACTACATATTTTTTTCAAAATAAACCGATTGAAGTAACTTTCTATTTAAGACACAATGACGTATATAAAACTTTTTATTTCTCACAATTAGTAAATACCCATTTTTTTCGAATATTTTTTCTCAGGGGAAAATACGTTATATGCTATAATACGCTGATGCCAGCCTCCATGCTAGCACCAACGATTTTTCGAAACCGGTTCTGGCGCCAGCACCAAAGATATTACAATGTTGGTGCCGGTGCCGGTGCCGGCACCAAAGATTTTACGAATCCAGTGCCGGTGCCGGTGCCAGCACCAACGAAAAAAAAATAAAATTAAAAAAAATTCCGATGCCGATGCCGATTTTATTTTAAAAAAATTTCTGGTGCTGGTGCTAGCACCGGCACCACCGAAAATCGTAAGCTTCGGACCCCTGAAAAAAACCACCCTAACTCAGGCAGTGTCTAAGCCACGGTGCTCCTGAAGAAAAATATTATTCGACTAAAATGTCAAAAAAAACTGCTAGTGAGGCTTTGTTAGGAAACATGTTAACAACCAAAATCCACTAAAATCAAAATCTTACCTGATTGTCTTCCCCTACGCCCCCACAACCCCCCCCGGCCCCTCAATTTTTTTTCAAGGCTTGTTGCATATCATATGAAAGCCCATTGGAAATGCTTTCAAATGAGACTTTGCCGAGGTTTGTATCTTTTGCCGGGACGGAGATATCAGATATTATCGTTTGAGAGATCTAAAATTAAACACTTAATTTTGGGCTATTGAAACGACGATATCTCCGTCCCTGTAAAAGATATAAACCTCGGCGAGGTCTCATTTTAAAGCGTTTCCAATGGGTTTTCATATAATATGTAACAAGCCTTGATATGCAACAAGCCTTGAAAAAAAAATTGAGGGCCCGGGGGGGTTGTCGGGAATAGGGGAAGACAATCAGGTACGATTTTGATTTTAGTGGATTTTGGTAGTTAATATGTTTCCTAACAAAGCCTCATTAGCAGTTTTTTTTGACATTTTAGTCGAATAATATTTTTGTTCAGGACCACTGTGAAGCCTTTCTTTTTGGCATACTCAAATCTCAAATCTTAACACGCTCGTATTGCAATCCGGAAGGTCCACACTTCGAGCCCCCCCAGTTTTTAATGGATCAGGGTTCAAACCCCGGAGAATGCCAATGGTGCGTCATATTTTCGGCAAAATGACAAAAGTCATTCAAACATTTTAAAAAGATTGACAAGAAGCTTGTTCATTTTGAAATTCCATCCAAATTGCTTTTCCCCCTTCATAAAAATATTTTTCCTCCTTTTCATTTTCTTGTTACATGCAATATATTAACAGTTTTTATTGTTTGTGTCAAAAAAGTCCTATTCAGCAGTAAAAAAAAAAAAAAAAAAAAAAAAAAAAGAAGCTGCGAGGCTGTTGTTGAAAAAGTAAGAAGCGACAATTTTTTTTTTTTTTTTTCTTCTCGTGTTATTATTTTTCACTTTTAAGACGACAATGTTGTCTTATAAGCTCTTCGATAAAAAGCGATTTGTGTATTTCATATTTTAACGCTAAAATACGACAGGTGCTAAAAATGCCACCTTTTTTTTTGGAGGGCTGAATTTTGCGTGCAAAGAAGAGAAAATCAAGTGACATTTATTTGGCATTTTAAATATGGAAGGTGTCTGACATTCCTTATTGGAAGGCGTCAAAATGGCGGATGATGCCGAAGAGATTTTTATAAAAAAAATGATCGGTATTAGGAAAAAAAAAAAAAATCAAAATGAAGGACTCGGTTATCGAAAGTTATTTATATGACCTCATTCCCTGCCGCAAATAAACGGCTCATAAATTAATAATTTGTTTTAATAGGTAATAAAATTTCCTCTTATAAATTACAACACTTACTAATATTAATGTTCGTTTCGTCTTTCGCCGCCGTTTAAAAAGCTATATGATTATTTTTCTTTCGTCGAGATTATTTTCGTAGAAGAAAGATGTCGATGAGAAGAAGAATCGATTTTACCATCTGTCTAAAATTTGTCAATTTTAAAATATAAAGAAAAAAAAAAAAAAATGAAAATAAAATTTCGTTTTGACGGAATAAATTTTCGAAAATAGATGTCGTTTCGATGTCAAACACGGATCGCTTTCGACGTTCATCGGTTATTTTCTTCTTCTTCTTCTTTTTCTTTTCCTCCTCCTCCTCTTTCTCTTCCCTTTTAGTTTTTCCCGCGCGCGTAAAAAATATGGAAAAGAGGGAAAACGCGACTTTGATCAAAGTTTGAGAACGTAAAAAAGTAAGAAGCCAAGACAAACAAAAGTAACCTGTGTTTGACAAGACTGTCTGTATAGATTAAACCAAGTCTTTTCCTCGCTTCCAAGTTTGTTTAACCTAGTCTGTACAGTCTCCACTTTGTCATGTCATTCCTCCTCAAATGATATATTGTTTTTCTTCTATTGACTTTGACGAAAATTCTTCTTCCTTCTTTTCCTTCTTGTATCCTTTTAGCTGGTTAATTGGCAAAAGAAAAAAAAGCGAATTCGAGAATGATTTATGCTTTTCCTATTTCGAAGTTTTTGAAAAAAACTGACCGATCCGTTCGTCAAAAAAAGATTCTCTATAATTTTTTTAGTCCATAAGGGTTTTCAAAAAGTCAATCGGATTCAATCCGGATTGAATTTTACTTTCCGAACGACTGTAGTGTTCGGAAGGTCAATCAGATTGGATATTTAAATAATTCCTTTTTCGCTAAAAAATAGATTTTTTGATGATAAATTAATAGAGAATTAATATCATGTTTAAAATATTTTATATTTATTTCATAGCATATTATAATAGTTGATAATTTGATCATTTAGGCACACAAACGACGGACTTAGAATTTTTTTGACTGTTTTATTCTTATCACTTTTTCGAGTAGAAGAACAAAAAATTTCAAAAAACGAAGGGCAGAACAGCCAAAGCTCTTGAATCGTAGATTACGATTTTGCCTATATTCTTGTCCGCATTGCAGATACAAGGTGCGAAAATTTCAAAAAACGTAAAGTATAACTTCTAAAAAAAAATTCTTAAGTAACTTTACTTTGGTAGCCCCCTGATCGAAAAACTAATCATATTTTTGAGAATTATTTAAATGGTCGATAAAGCAATTTGATCGGTTCGCCCATCTCGGGTATATACCAGTTGCGCCCCACGGTCAATTTCCCATCTCGAAAATAGCACAGTTGCGCACCGCGATTAAAATGGTCCGGGGACAGTTGCGCCCCATTGTTACTTTAGTGAAAGGGATTTTTAAGTATATTTTTATTTTCTTGTTAAAGCACATATTGCTTTTTAATATTAAGCTCCATTTACTATTTTCGTGATATTGAGGTGCGAAAATTTATGTATAAACTTATTCAAAATTTTATAAGTTTTAGAACTGGTTTAATATTTTAAGAACCAGAGTGTTTATACGGTTTATACTGCAGTTGTACAATAAGCAATACGAGCTTCTTTAAAATTAAAATTTTTTAATTTACTTGCAATTTTTCTTGAACACATGAGCTTGAATTATTCGAAGATGCAATATGGCGGATGTGATAAAGATCATAAAAAGCTAAAGCCGAATTAAAAAATATTAGATTGTAAGTTACTGTAATGGATTATTATCAATCCTTCACTTTTAAATACCAAAGAGCTAATTTTCAAAACGGCATAAGTGAATCTCATGAATTTTCGGCAGGTAGCAGCGACGGGGCGCAACTGTACCCTCTCCCTCATTAGACCCGGGGCGCAACTGTTCCGTTTAAAGTCAAGTCAATTTCAGGGCAGTTAACCGCGGGGCGCAACTGTCCGTTGCCCCCGATCTCATTTTTTAATTTTTTTTATATTTTTTTTCCCCCAAAATTGTTCGGAAAGTAATCGGATTGAAGTCAACGGTGGATCCTCCTACTTTTCAGGACCGCTCTTTTTTAAATTTTAAGAACTTTTCGAACAATTTTTTTCGATCGAATTCGAATAAGATGACTTTTCGAACATAAAAAACACGAATCGGATTCGAAAAAAGTCGATCCGATTGGATCCGATTGACTTTTCGAACATCAAAAATTCAATCTGATTGGATCCGATTGACTTTTTGAAAACCATTCATTTTTCCTAAAAAAAAAAAAAAATCCTGATCCGTTTTTTTATATAAAGAGAATAAATTCTTAATCCATTTTTCCTTATTAAAAAAATAAATCACTAATCCAATTTTCCTTTAAAAAAAAAAAAAAAAAATCCTAATCCATTTTTCTTTTAAAAAGTAAAATTCCTAATCCATTTTTCTTTTGAAAAAAAAAAAATTCTAATCCATTTTTCCTAAAAGAAATTAAACTCCTAATCCATTTTTCCTAAAAGAAATTAAACTCCTAATCCATTTTTCCTTTGAAAATAATAAATTCGAATCCATTTTTCCTTTTAAAAAATGAATTCCTAATCCATTTTTCCTGAAAGAAAATAAGCTTCTAATCCATTTTTCCATAAATAAATTATTTATCCATTTTTCCTTTGAAGAAAATAAATTCGAATCCATTTTTCCTTTTAAAAAATAAACTCCTAATCCATTTTTCCTTAAAAAAAATAAATTCGAATCCATTTTTTTTTAAAAAATAAACTCCTATTCCATTTTTCGTTTAAAGAAATCCCTAATCCATTTTTCCTGAAAGAAAATAAGCTTCTAATCCATTTTTCCTTTTAAAAAATAAACTCCTAATCCATTTTTCCTTAAGGTGGAATATCAGCCACTTGTGAGTCAAATCAGGTCCTTGGAAAATAAAAATTAAATTCACCCGTTAAGTAAATTTATCTTAGTTAAAAATTAATTTAAGACTTTTCCTTTTTTTTAATAACTAGTATAATTTATTTATTTATATGTACGTTTACAATTTTTCGACATAAGATGCTCAACTGAGCATCCTTTTAAAAACAGTTTTTAGGTTGGTAACAAAACGGAAAATAAGAAAATGGCAAAAAGTTTACAAACAAAGCATCTTATATCGAAAAATTGTAAACGTATATATAAATAAATAAATTATACTAGTTATTAAAAAAAGGAAAAGTCTTAAATTAATTTTTAACTAAGATAAATTTACTTAACGGGTGAATTTAATTTTTATTTTCCAAGGACCTGATTTGACTCACAAGTGGCTGATATTCCACCTTAAAAAAAATTCCTAATCCATTTTTCCTTAAAAAAAAAAAAAATAAATAAATTCGAATCTATTTTTTTTAAAAAATAAACTCCTAAACCGTTTTTCCTTAAAAAAATTCCAAATCCATTTTTCCTTTGAAAAAAATAAATTCGAATCCATTTTTCCTTTTAAAAAATAAATTCCTAATCCATTTTTCCTGAAAGAAAATAAGCTTCTATGCCGCTTCTCCATTATGGCTCAAAATAATTTTCTAGAATTAATTTTCAAAATTTCCGGAAGTACTGTGCTTTTGTTATTCTATGGATTTCTAACCCAAGATTTAAAAATGGAGTCGGCCATTTTTACTACATTGCATTTTTTGTATTCTTAATCCATGGTCGAAAATTCATAGAATAACTAAAGCACAGTACTTCCGGAAATTTTGAAAATTAATTCTAGAAAATTAATTTTGAGGCATAATAGAGAAGCAGCACTAATCCATTTTTCCATAAAAAAAATTATTGATCCATTTTTCCTTTGAAAAAAATAAATTCGAATCCATTTTTCATTTTAAAAAATAAACTCCTAATCCATTTTTCCTGAAAAAAAAAAAAAAAATAAAAAAATAAACTCCTAATCCATTTTTCCTAAAAAAAGAAAAAAAAATCTGATCCATTTTTCCTAAAACATTTGGTCCTTAAAATTTTTTTCGTAACTATTTTTTTTCCTAATTATTAATTTTCCTAAAAGTTTTTGATTCCTAAAATAAAATTTTATAAAATGAATATTTTCTTTAATTTTTTGAAATCATACAATTTTTGTAATAATTTACTAGCTACGAAAGTTGCGAATTTCGGTTTTCGTATTTATTTTTATTTTTTAAATTTTGAAGAATATTTTTGTGGTTGTTTTTCATATTTTATTTTTTATAATTTTTTAAAAATTATTTTTATTTTTTTAGTGGTTCATTTTATAGTTGTACTTTTAGGTATAAAGGTTTATTAAAAAAAGGAAAAGAAAAATAAACGAAATTAGCAGCTTTGCCTGAAATTATTACAAAAATTGAAACATTGAAATTATTACAAAAATTTTAGGAATTTAAAAAATTTGAAAAATTATTGATTTTAGAAAATTTTATTTCAGAAATCAACAACTTTTAGAAAAATAAAAAATTAGGGGAAAAAAATTGTTAGGAAAAAAAATTTTCAGGAAAAATGGATTAGGAAAAATGGTCGGGATCGTCAAAAAAAATGTAAGCCAAGGACAAGGTACGGCTGAGGAATGATAACAAAGAGACCACGAAAAATCGTGGCTATTATTTATTTTATTTTTTTCTTTTAAAAAAGAACTTTTTGATTTCCAAAAGAAAAAAAAAAAAAAATAAAAAAATAAACTCCTAATCCATTTTTCCTAAAAAAAGAAAAAAAAATCTGATCCATTTTTCCTAAAACATTTGGTCCTTAAAATTTTTTTCGTAACTATTTTTTTTCCTAATTATTAATTTTCCTAAAAGTTTTTGATTCCTAAAATAAAATTTTATAAAATGAATATTTTCTTTAATTTTTTGAAATCATACAATTTTTGTAATAATTTACTAGCTACGAAAGTTGCGAATTTCGGTTTTCGTATTTATTTTTATTTTTTAAATTTTGAAGAATATTTTTGTGGTTGTTTTTCATATTTTATTTTTTATAATTTTTTAAAAATTATTTTTTATTTTTTTAGTGGTTCATTTTATAGTTGTACTTTTAGGTATAAAGGTTTATTAAAAAAAAGGAAAAGAAAAATAAACGAAATTAGCAGCTTTGCCTGAAATTATTACAAAAATTGAAACATTGAAATTATTACAAAAATTTTAGGAATTTAAAAAATTTGAAAAATTATTGATTTTAGAAAATTTTATTTCAGAAATCAACAACTTTTAGAAAAATAAAAAATTAGGGGAAAAAAATTGTTAGGAAAAAAAATTTTCAGGAAAAATGGATTAGGAAAAATGGTCGGGATCGTCAAAAAAAATGTAAGCCAAGGACAAGGTACGGCTGAGGAATGATAACAAAGAGACCACGAAAAATCGTGGCTATTATTTATTTTATTTTTTTCTTTTAAAAAAGAACTTTTTGATTTCCAAAAAAAAAAAAAAAAAAAACCATGACTAAATAGTTAATCATAGTGATGAAAGTTAAGACACCCTGACTTAATGCAAACACGATGCGGTACGTACGTGTGTATGTGTGAACCACGCCCTGTCCAAACATCGATTACTGTTATAAGTAGGTTATTTTCAATTTACGCTTATGGTGTTTCTTTGGTTTTCATATTCCCTCCGTATAAAACTGTAAGAGTAGACGTGTAAGCTTTACCCAGAGTATTATTAGCTTAATGACTTCAGAAAAAAACATTTTTCACCGTATTTCCTGGAAATTCGTTTATATTTTTAGTATAAAAAACTTGGATGTAGTCACCTGTTTAATTTTTTTTTTTTTTTAACCCTGCTTTTCTCCTGTTTTGTCATTTCTATTTATTTATCATACTGCTGTAGATTGTGATTTTTTTTCTTATTCTTGAAGTCGAGTTTAGTTCGTATATCGCCTGGATCAGAAGCCAAAGGAGGACTGAGAAGGGCAATTTAGGAAATGCAGTACAGACAAGGACTGTCTTAGGGATTGAAGTACTGAGTAGGAGTATCTTAGGAAATGTAGTGCAGAGTAGAACCGTCTTAGGAAATTTAATACAGAGTAGGACTGTCTTAAAGATTGGAGTACAGAATGGGATCTATCTTAAGGATTCGAGTGCAGAGTAGGAGCGTAGGAGTGTTTTAGGAAATGCAGTACAGAGTAGAACTGCCTTAGGAAATGTACTATAGAGCAGAATTGTCTTAGGAAATGTAGTACAGAGTAGAACCATCCTAGGAAATGCTACTGCATTTCCTAGGATGGTTCTACTCTGAGAAGGGCTCTGAGAAAGATTGGAGTACAGAATAGGACTGTCTTAGGAAGTGCAATACAGAGCAGGAATGTCCTAGGAACTGCAGTACAGAGTAGGACTAGAGTAGAGAGTAGAGAGTAGAACTGTCTTAGGAAATGTAGTACAGAGTAGAACCATCTTAGGAAATGCTGTACAGAGTAGAAATGTCTTAGGAAATGCAATACAGAATAGGACTGTCTTAGGAAATGCAGTACAGAATAGGACTGTCTTAGGAAGAGCAGTACAGAGTAGGACTGTCTTAGGAAGAGCAGTACAGAGTAGGACTGTCTTAGGAAGTGCAGTACAGAGTAGAACCACCGTAGGAATTGCAGTACAGAGTAGGAGTGTCTTAGGAAATGCAATACAGAATAGGACTGTCTTAGGAAGTGCAATACAGAGCAGGAGTGTCCTAGGAAATGCAGTATAGAGTAGGACTGTCTTAGGAAATGCGATACAGAGTAGAACTGTCTTAGGAAATGTAGTACAGAATAGGACAGTCTTAGGAAATGCAGTACAGAATAGGAGAGTCCTAGGAAATGGAATACACAGTAGGACTGTCTTAGGAAATGCAATACAGAGTAGGACTCGAGGGACTCGCGATCTTGAAAAAACAGTGTAAAAAATTCGTATCTCTCTGGGTTGGAACAAGATACTCTTGCAAGGGATTCCCGAGTTTTTGCATTAGACTACGCCATAAACCAAATGTTACCAGGCGAATGTTAGGGTTCATTAGTAAGACGAATACCTACCTACAGCGATCCCCATTATAAGTGGCGTTGAAGTCAACGGACGAAATCTTCCATTTAACTTACACTCCCCTGGCAATAAATAAATGCAAAGAAAAACCAAGACAAAAAGACAATGAAAATTGGCAATCATCGGTACAAGACTCATATCAGCATAACAAGGAAATTAATTAATTTGCCATTACGTACTTGTTGTTGATTGATTATTTTTTTTTAGTAAAAAAGTGTGTCGGATGTGCTCTGAACTGAAAATTATTTGATAGCGAGTTTGTAGTTACTTAAATTCTTACGAAAGCCTTTGTTCGAATTTCGAAGATGGGAAATCTTTAAGCTCAAGTCGCCACGCTTTCCCGTCGAGTGAAAAATCTTTAAAAAATTCGGGCTTATCAGTACACCAAGGAGAGCCATTTTTGGCGGTAAGCGATTTGAAATTCGAAAATTGCCAAAATAAGGGACACCCTATTGTGTAGTAATGACTTAAAACGCGGATATTAGTAAATCCGAAATTATTTTTATTTGTTTTAAAAAAGTCAAATATGAAGGTTTGTTTACTTTTCCGTTCATATTAATCGTTCCTTCCGGTATAATTACGTTGTTTTTACGATTCTTTTTCTTTCCCTTTTCATTTCGCCTCGAATCCTTTTTCATCTCGATAATGCTTTTTTTTTCTCTTCAATTTCAATCATAATTTTTTTTTTTTTTAAATTGCCTGACATTTTATCTTCTTCTTCCCACTTCTTCTATTTTTTTCTTTTTGTTTACACGTTTTTTTTTCGCGTATGAAAAATTTCTTGTTTACTTTAAAAAAAAAAAAAAAAATACTTGTAAAACAGATATAATTTTTTTTTTTATAATTAACGAACGAATATCCAAGCATCATCTTTTTTAAAGCGAATATAAAAAATAAAAAAAAAAAAGCGAAAACATTCGCGACAAGTTCTTTAAATAAACTAAACAATAAATCATTCTTCAAAAGCCTGTTGATGCATGCGGTCATCCCGTATAAGAAAAAAAAAAAAAATTATTTGTCATAAAAAAATTATATATACACTCCCAACCCGCGACTGTTTTAATCCGAGAAAATAATCTCTGCCAGAAAAAAAAAGAGAAAAGAAAAAAAGAAAAGAAAGATGAAAGAAAATCAGTTTTATGACCCGGGACATATAGTTTAATGAAGGTGACACACTCTATTCGTCCTTGTCTTTCCCATTGAGAAATTTAACGACCGGAAAGAAATATTGTGTGAAAGAGGACGCCTTCGCAAAAATCGATCCCTTAAAGCAAAAAAGAAAATAGTTTTTTGTCAATCCGGGAGACGGTAATCGATGGATCCACCCGAATTCCAAAGCAAAAAAAAAAAAAAAAAAAATTGGAAGAAGTTGGGCATAAAAAAAATATGCGACACCTCCAAATGAAATAATAAAGTCGGGATTTATTTACTTTGGATTGGATGTATGGTACTTTGTTTAGAATCGAAAGCTGCGAAAGATTGCGATAACCGAAGTGATATCGTGTCAATTACAAACCTAACGTGTAAATAAATCAAAGCCCCGGTGAAAATAGTTTTCTCTTATTCTTCTCTTTCTCCCGATCTTTTTTTTCATTTTGATGGTTCCCATTTGGGTTATTCGGAAACAACAGCCTCGATCGGTGACACCCACGTGATTTCTTTCGAAATGAAGCTCCATTAAAAAGCATACACTAAATCTTTAATTTCGTGCCAGGGTATAAAAATAATCTTTTTTTTTTTTTTGTTACGACACTAAGCGCCGTCTTTTCCATATTTTCCATTTCCATTTGTTTTTTATTTTAATATACGTAAAAAAAAAAAAGAGGACGCTGATCCCACTAACCTTTTTAATTTTCTTTTTCGTGATGGAAGATGGAATTACTGGCAAATGGAACGTTTTTTTTTTTTTCAAAGTTCATCGAAGGGCAATGTTTTTAATAAGTAGGGCAAAGGGCAAAGTAGCCTTACTTTTTCAAATCATAATGGAAGTCAAGCGTCGGAAGCTCGAACATTTTGGTTACGTCATTTCGAATGAAAAGTAGAGGGAAAAGTCGAGGGTGAGCGCGATCAAGGTCGTAGGAAATTCTCCTGACTGTTTAGTGTGAGGCCCCGTACGAAAAAGTCATGCAAAAAGTGTTTATATAAATTTTTTAAAATCAATGCAAAAAATTTGGATAAAAAATGTAATAATGAAATCGTTTAATAATGAAATTGTTTGTTTCGCGACTGACAGTCAATAAAAAATTGTCTGTTCCCGAACAAACAATTTAATTATTAAACGCTGTCAGTTCCAGAATTATCTGTTTCGGAACTGACAATTCTAAATTCATTGTCTGTTCCGGAACAAGCAATGGATTTTGAATTGTCAGTTCTGGGACAGACAATCAATAAAAATTGTCTGTTCCGGAACAGGCAGTTTACTTATTATTTTTTGTATCATTTAAATACAAAAAATTTGGATATATCCAAAAAAATATGCATACATGTACAAAGAACCCCGCACAAAATAATAGGAATTTGGCTATCGGATGAAATTCCATTTGTTTTTGTTTTTCTTTTGTTTGTTCTTAAATGTAAATTTCATAATTCCTATTATTTTGTGCGGGGTTCTTTTATGCATAGTTTTTTAAGCACCAAAATTTAAATATGCAGAGTTTTTACGTTAACTCTATGCGTGTAATGGTAGGAAATAAAATTTTCGCGGAGAAAAATTATCCGTTGCTCTTTCTTAAAAGGTTAAGATTCCCAAAAACGTACCCAGGAAAAATTTTGGGGAAATGCAAAAATTTTATTTTGTATTATTAATTTCTAGATACTTTGTTTAGTGATTTTTTTCTAATGTTGTTTCTCTTTTTTTTATTTTCAGGTAAGTTCGTCATGATTTCAAGGTGGACTGACGTTTGATTTAACAGGTTGTACACTGTAAAACATTTTGTATTTTTTGACACATTTTTCCTGTCAAAAATGGTCTACATATTTTTATTTTTATTGTAAAGTTAACATAGATTGCCATAGTAAAGTCTAATATTAGCATAAATTTTACGTCAAAATTAATATAAAAAAAGTGAGGCACAAAGTATGTGGATTATGTATGTTAAAAATACACAAAAAGTTTTACTGTGTAAACCCGTTTAAATGTTAAGTAAACGTAAATGTATGTAAGTAAACGAAATTTTAAAATTAAAATTTTATGGAAGGGGCAGTTATTGTTTTCTATTCGATTTTTTATGAAGATTACGAAAATGAAGTTAGAATTTATTTATGAGAAACGATTACTGTGCTAGGACAAAATATAAAGAACTTCGCAAAAAATTGTGACTGTAGCATATGTTGCTTTTTTTTTTTTGCTTAATTTGGCCTCTATCACCAAAACCGTATAAGGTTTACAACTTCTAAATATATTTTTGTGATCTGTACGGAAGCGCTGAAGGATGAAATAAAATATCTGTTCCGGAATGAACGTTTAATAATTAAATTGTTTGTTCCGCGACAGACAGTCAATAAAATGTTGTCTGTTCCCAAACAAACAATTTAATTATTAAACGCGGTTAGTTCAAACATTGCTCGTTCCGGAATACACAATCTTTTATTCATTATCTGTTCCGGAACTGACAATTTTAAATGTATTGTAATGAATAAAAATTGTCTGTTTCCGAACAAAGAATTGAATTATTAAACGCTGTCAGTTCTAGAACAAACATTGCTTGTTCCGGAGCAGACAATTTTTTTATTAATTATCTGTTCCGGAACTGACAATTTTAAATTCATTGTCTGTTTCGGAACAAACAATTTAATTGTGAAACGCTGCCAGTTCCAGACCAAACCATACATTGCTTGTTTCGGAACAAACAATGAATTTAGAATTGTCAGTTCTGGAACAGACAATCAATAAAAATTGTCTGTTCCCGATCAAAGAATTTAATTATTAAACGCTGTCAGTTCTAGAACAAACATTGCTTGTTCCGGAACAGACGATTTTTTTTTATTGATTATCTGTTCTGGAACTGACAATTTTAAATTCATTGTCTGTTCCGGAACAAGCGATGTTTGGTTTGGTTTGGAACTGGCAGCGTTTAATAATTAAATTGTTTGTTCCGAAACAGACAATGAATTTAATTTAATGAATTTAAAATTGTCTGACAATTTTTATTGATTGTCTGTTCCAGAACAGGCAATTTACTTATTAAACATTGTTTGTTCCGAAGGGTCAAGTATCTATGTTTTTTTTTTTTTTAATGTTTGTTTGTTCCGAAACAAACAATTAAAAAAAAAACACATAGATACTTGACCCTTCAGGGCTTCCGTAGATCTCCATAAAAATCCGAATATAACACAATTTTTTTTACATAAAAATAAAATTTTTGATTTTTCAGTCTTTACGGGAATTAAAAAGTTTTAGATCCCCGACGGCACGGCTAAATGACATCCAAAAAGACTGAAATAAATTCAGGCAATCTTCTTTCGGTTACTATAAAAGAATTAGGGGGTGCATTGATCGAAATTCAAAAAAAAAGGGCCACCGTAAGCCCAATACTGTTAACTTCCGCAGCGCAAAAATTGATTTGCACTTTCCATTTCTATTTCGGCAACTTAAAAAAAAAATTTGATCATAGAGTGTTGGTAATCACCGACTAGGAATGGAAAACCGAAAGTGTGACTTATATCATCAATTTGTTTTTCCCTTCATGATCCAGCCTATTTTAGGAACCGTCTCAATACTAATTTCTCATTCTGCACAAGTCAAAAATACAAAAACCTCGTTACTCATTCATGTCACGGAAAATCAAAATCAATGCCCGATTTTTTTTTTTTTTTTTTTTTTTTACCCAGCCGTAATTTCCGAATGCTGATTATTTACAAGCTGATAAGATAACAACCTATATAGTCTATTCATCGTTTTCCCAGTTTTTTTTTTTATTCGACCCGCAACGCGGGGCTGAAAAAAGAAAATAAATATAAAACTTTTCATCGATTTTTTACAATCAATTTCCATTGCGTTGAAGGAAAAAAAAAAAAAAATCTTGATAATCTAAACGATGTTTTTTTACTTTCGACGAGTTCTTTGGCCATCTATTATGATTGCAATCAAAAAACACTTTTTAAAAAAAAAGAAGGAAAGGAAGAGGGAATAAAAAAAGAAGAGGGATATTGAAAAGACAAAAATAACAAGTGTAGGGGGAGTGGGGGAGGAGAGGAGGGGAGGGGTTAGGGAAGAAGGGACTGCTTGTCTTTTCGATTTCTCTTTGATCATCCTACCTTGAAAAGCTGAAAAGAAAATCCATCTGAACGAAAAAAAAAGGGATGGAATGAAAAAAAAAAAATCAATTTTACAAATTGCTCGGTGCTTTATGGGAAAACGTGAAAAATAGCGACCGGTTGCACCTTGTATTTTTTTTTTTCGTATATAGAATGTTCCGTAAATAATAGAAAAAGGAGTGAAAAAAAAAAGGTTCCTCTACCGCCATCGCTTTTGTTCCAAAGCCTGATCCGGTAATTTAATTAACTCGATACGGAATCACAAGGGCTCTTGAGTTTCGAATTGGGTCCTGCATGGGTCGAGTATCCACTTGTAAACGTCGAATCCTGGATCGATAAGTAAAAAAAAAAAATACTTTAACTTTTTCGGAAAATAAAACAGAAGGTTTCAGACCCCCCCCCCCCCCAAAACCGGAAGGCGATCTTGATTTGATGAAAATGTCAGTGTTAATTAAGAGACGCCCGTGCATGTGTAACGACCGTTTTAGTTTTTTTTTTTTTTTTTTTTTTTTTTTTTGCCATTTCCGATTTGGGGAAAAGTAAGTGGGTCGAAGAAAAAGAAGAGAGTGGAAGAAAATTTAGAAAAAGAAGGAAAAAAAAAAACTTTCATCTCTCTTGTTTTTTCCCGTAAGACTTTTGCTGAATGGACATTTCTTTCCTTTAAATACGAGGAGGAGGGCACTTGTGATGAAACCATTAAATTGAAGGAAGTATTGCGTCCTTTTAACCGAAGAGATTCTCGAATGAAAATTCTTTAAATTAATCAAATTACCGAAGCACTTTGTGCATTAGATTGAATCTTTTTTTTTTATGTCTTTTTTTTTTCTCCCCCGTCCGTCCGTTCTTTTCGATTTTTTTTTCGTTTTTAAATAAGTCTGGATTTTTGCGGCTTAGAGTTTAATTTATTCATAGTAAATTGCACAAAGGCTTCCGTTTATCTGGTCAGCGCCTTTTTAATGTCAAAAGGGTTTAAAGATATTTAGTAACAAAAACTATTCATTAAACTCTTAGAAATTTGATATCAAGGTGTGGCTGGGACACTCTTAGATGCTTTACCGTTTTCCTCCTTGTAGATTTTTCCAGGTTTTGTGCTGGATACTTTAGACGCGTTTTGACTTGTCCCTGCTCTTTGCTTGGTGGCCTAGTGGTAGGCTTGCCAGATTTTTTTAAATGAAAAAAAAAAAAAGAGTATAGAACCTTCTGGAATTTAGAGTAATTTAGAGTATGGAAAAGGATATTGAAAAAGTATAAAAAATCGTTATGAAATTAAAAAAAAAAAAAAAAAAAAAAAATTCGGAAATAATTGGAAAAAAATTTAGTGAATCCACTACCGGTATTTTTGTACGGTATTTTTGGCAGTCAACGACAGGGCTGCTGTTCCGATCCCGATTCCAACTAACAAATATTTTAGCGATGGCGATTCCGATTCTGATTCCAATTATAACCAAAATTTAAACCAAAGGCTGCCACCGGGTTACCATGGCAATTTACGCATTTTGGTTACTTACGGCCATTAGTTTGAACCAATTTCTACCTTTTTTTTCCAACGAAAAAATATATTTCTAGGCTATTTTTTTGCGTACTTTCACGTGGTGATTGTGGAATTTTGAACCAGCAGGGTCTTATCAGTGAAAAAAATTCTTTGCGACTTTTCTGATTTTGGCCATTAAAGTTGGCCACTTTCGCCCTTAAGGTCCCAAGGCGATATACATGATTTTGGGCTAATTTTTTGCGTATTTTCACATTGTGAAGGAGAAATTTGGGTCCAGCGTGGTCTTTGTGGCGAAACAAATTTTTTGAGATTTTGGCCATTTTATTGCCACTTGGCCGTTGTAGTGAGGTCGCTTAGCGTCAAAATTCAACGGAATCGTGCAAATTGTGATACCTCAATGAAACTTGGTGGTTAATATGCTCCTATAGGTAGGATCATTTTTTGATATAGAGCCCAAAATTTTAGGCTTTGGTTCCGCCGGGGTAGGGCCCCACAGCAAAAAATGAGCGAAATGAGACTTATTTTTAAAAACAGCTATGCCAACGTCAAGAATATCGTTTTATTATGTTTCTTGGATTGTAGAACTCAAAATTTACTGTATGACCCCCCCCCCCCTTCCCCCTCCCCAAATAAAATAGGAAAAAATCACTTTTTTTTTACTTTAAAGGGCATATCCCTGTTACAGTGGAGAATAGACTCCCACTGGAAAGTCAAGTCGCGGGTTTGACATTCTATTAAGACTTATAAGATATGTTATTCTCCAACTGTTTAGCCCCATAAGTTAAACGTGATATCAGTGGTGCAAAAAAGCTGTTTGTTTTTTCATTTATTGTGCATTTATTTTTTATTATGCGATTTATAGATCCGGCAAAAATCATGAAGGTACCCTACCTTACGACCAATATTGTGGGTAGGCTGGACCCCCACAAAAATCAGTGACTTATAGGAGGAGAAAAATTTCAAAAGGGGTCGTCCATGTATTACGTATTGCAAAATATGCCACTTTTTGGCCCCCTCCCCTCCTTGTAACACACCCGTAACGAAAATTGTAATCCCCCTTTCGTTATTACGTAGCACGGGTTCTCCCCCCCCCCCCAAAAAAAAAAGAAGTCAAGAAATTTTTAGTTTCATGACAAATAATCCGTTTTTAGGAGTTAAAAAAGTTTTTTAAATTTTTAAAATTTTTAATTTGTTTATTTTGAAGGATAACCGGGAAAATTTTTTTAAAAGAGTGAAATAAAATTCAAATAATTTTAATATTAAAATTACGTAACACATGTCCCGATCCCCCCGTCCGTAATAATGCGTAACACCTCCTTCGACTCCCCCCCCCCCCTCTCCCTCCAGGCGTTATGTAATATATGGACGACCCTAAATGAAATATTGTCCACGTTTCTACACTTCCAACAGAGGTGGCACTTTTTAATGCCTTTATAAATAATGGTCTTAGGGTATTAAGAACCTAAGACCTAAGGGTATTATCTACCTTAAGACCATTATTTATAAAGGCATTAAAAAGTGCCACCGCTGTTGGAAGTGTAAAAAAGAGGCAATAATTCATATTGAAATTTTTCTTCTCCTGTAAGTCATTGACCTTAGGGGGGGTCCAGCCTACCCACAATATGGGTCGTAAGGTAGGGTACCTTCATGATTTTTGCCGGATCTATAAATCGCATAATAAAAAATAAATGCACAATAAATGAAAAAAAAAAACAGCTTTTTTGCACCACTGATATCACGTTTAACTTATGGGGCTAAACAGTTGGAGAATAACATATCTTATAAGTCTTAATAGAATGTCAAACCCGCGACTTGACTTTCCAGTGGGAGTCTATTCTCCACTGTAACAGGGATATGCCCTTTAAAGTAAAAAAAAAGTGATTTTTTCCTATTTTATTTGGGGAGGGGGAGGGGGGGGGGGTCATACAGTAAATTTTGAGTTCTACGATCCAAGAAACATAATAAAACGATATTCTTGACGTTGGTATAGCTGTTTTTAAAAATAAGTCTCATTTCGCTCATTTTTTACTGTGGGGCCCTACCCCTGCGGAACCAAGGCCTAAAATTTTGGGCTCTATATCAAAAAATGATCCTACCTATGGGAGCATATTAACCACCAAGTTTCATTGAGGTATCACAATTTGCACGATTCCGTTGAATTTTGACGCTAAGCGACCTCACTATTGGGGGAAAAAACCAAAAAAATACGTTTCTAGGCCATTTTTTTGCGTACTCTCACGTGGTGATAGCGGAATTTGTGTGTAGCGTCATCTTCGCAGCGAAAAAATTTTTTTTAACTTTTGGCCATGTTTTTGGCCACTTTCTTGTTGAAAGAAAAATTTAGAAGCACATGTACTTAGGCCAATTTTTGACGTACTTTTTGACTGTCATAGCGAAATTTTGGTCCGGCGACGCTAACATGAAGAAAATAATTTTTTTCCCTTTAATTGGCCATTTTTTAAAAAATTAACAATCATGCCCTTAGATAGCCCTTTGAAAGAGCTTTTTTTTTTTCTTTTTTTGGATTCTTCAATCGGACAGCCCATTCTCTGCCAAACAAATAAAAATTGAATTATCACTCTCATCCCCGCCTCAGAAACGGCTTTCATTTTTACCCTAATATTTGGCCTAATTTACCCCGTCAATAGGTCCTCTCGATGGGTGAAAGTCCAAAAAAAATTTAATTTTGGGGGACAACCCTTATGGTAACCTGGTGGCAGCCTTTACTATTAAAGTAAAAATATATTTTTACTTTAATAGTAAAGGCTGCCAACGATTCTGCCAGGGATTTTCCTTATCGCCGGGAATCCCCAGGATCCTTAACACTTTAAATCCCGGGAACCGACACTTTCCCGAGATTTTCCAAATATTCTCGGGATTTTTTTCTCCCCTCAAAATTCTCGTTTTTCATGATTTTTCATTCTTTCAACATTCAACCAGAATTTTTTTCAGTTCATTCATTTTTTTCCCCCTATCATTCTTTCTACCAGAATTTTTTGTCGCTAATTCGGGAAAAGAGTCCCGAATCACTCCTAACTGCGAAAATCTCAAAAAATGTTTTATTATTTGCAGCTCTAAAACGTTTTTATCATGTGCTCGTATTAATCCTGCCGTTGGATTAATCCGCAAGTAGAGGCATGATATTTCATTTCCCAGGAATCATGAGTTTCTTTTTCCTGGAAATTGAGTTTGATTTCTGAGAATCGTCTAAAATTGAAATTATATTTCTTCCACAAATTCGCAGAAACTGCGAAAAGGCAGAACCACATGCAGAAGTGGAATAAAATGTAATTTCGAAGTGGAGAATTTTATTGCTCTTCAATTTATTATATGTTTCTATATGTATAAAGGATTTTCCTTGTCTCTTTTGCCACCCCGTTGACTTATTTAATCCTTTTTTAAAATATTGAAAATGGTACAGTCAAACGTCAGCGACTTCGCTGACGGAATGCATTTTTGGGCTAAGCATGAGCATTCAGCAAGCCTTTTATTAATTTTTTAATTAATTTAAGGCATGTTTATTCTTGCTCCGTATTAATTAGGTCATCAATTCAAGACATGTTCATACTTGTTTCAAAACTCTGCCAAACGTGTCTATCACAATTTTTTTTTTTTATACTTAATTTCTATTTTTTTATTTTCAGGTAAGTTTCTTTGAGTTTGTCCAGAGTAATCGATCAAAGTTTGTGTAAACTTTGAATGTGGTCTATCGTCAATTTGAATCAGATTCGGTTAAAACCTGTACAGTTTTTTTCTGTAAGTATTGGAGTGAACCCGGAAAAAAAATCGAAAACGAATTTTTTGAATATAAAGCAATTAGTTATATGTAGTTTAAGATTCTTAATTAATTGTACTAAAAGTTTACTTAAATCTAGGCATAGCGTTTAACGCTAGTCTCATATTCTTCCGATGGGGGCGGCTCGAAGCTCCGCGCGGAATGGCTAGTATTAAAATAATTAGAAAATTTCTTGTAAATTTTACTTTAAAAACAGGAAATTAAAGTAAAAAATGTTAAATAAAATTTTTGGGGCGAACAGACTGATACACGGACGGACACACCAGATCTCTCCAGGACCGAGCCCCAAGACGTAGTCTACGGCAAAAATTTAACATACATAAAAAATGCGCAAATTATGTATAAAGGACTTTTCATACTGAAGGACTTTTCATACTGAAGGACTTTTCATAAAGGACTTTTCATACTGAAGGACCCATCCTTCAGTATGATTTTGCATAAATTATCCATAGTTTTGCATAAATTACACATAAATATTTTTGCATAAATTACACATAAATATTTTTGCATAAATTATACATAAGTAATTTTGCATAAGATATGCATAAATAGTTTTGCATAAATTACACATAAATATTTTTGCATAAATTATACATAAATATTTTTGCATAAATTATGCATAAATAATTCTGCATAAATTATGCATAAATAATCCTGCATAGATTATGCATAAATAATTTTGCACGAATTATCCATAAGTAATTTTGCAGAAGATATGCATAAATGGTTTTGCATAAATTATACATAATATTTTTGCATAAATTATGCATAAATAATTCTGCATAATTATGCATAAATAATCCTGCATAGATTATGCATAAATAATTTTGCACGAATTATCCATAAGTAATTTTGCAGAAGATATGCATAAATGGTTTTGCATAAATTATACATAAATATTTTTGCATAAATTATGCATAAATAATTTTGCATAAATTATCCATAAATAGTTTTACATCATTTATGCATAAATAACTTTGTATGAATTAAGGGCAGTCTCCACTTGATAACATTCACTGCACTCGCGTTGTCCGCCTTCGCGATTAACGTAATCACACCGGAAGTACTTTGCAGATTTTACTCCCGTAAACATTTTTGGCATATAAAAAATACCGTATATTTCATTAAGTATACAAGTCTGGTTGATCCAGGATTTATTTTGGAAGAGATTTAGTATCTTCCCCATGCCCAAATTAAAACTTTTCTTTCTAAATCCGTAAAAACATCTTGCAAATCGCCATTTTTAATGTTTGTAAACAAAAAAAAGCAGAAGATAATCCCAAAAATCATAGACGAAAGATCAAAAAAACTTCCGGTGCGAATACGTTAATCGCGAAGGTGGATAATGCGAATGCGGCGAACGTTATTAAGTGGAGACTGCCCTTTATGCTTGAATAATTTTGCATGAATTGTGCATAAATAATTTTGCATGAATTATGCATAAATAATTTTGCATAAATAATTTATGAATTAATAATTTTGCATGAATGATGCATAAATAATTTTGCATAAATAATTTATGAATTAATAATTTTGAATGAATTATGCATATTTAAAATGAATCATGCATAAATAATTTTGCATCAAATGGATAATCATAATATTTGCAAATTTTCCTGCTTCATGATTTAAAAAAACTTTAGGCATAAATTATGCAAAAATAATATTCTTAAATTTTATAAAAATTATTCATATTCGAATTTCGGGGCTTAAAAAATAAGCATATTTTTTTTTTAAGTTTAAACTTTGGGAAAATTATGGTAGTCCAAATTTTTTATACTTGATTCCAAAATAATACATTTTTATATGATTTTTTTTGCATTTATTTTGTAAAAATTTTATGCACTTTTTGCACCAATTTTTCGTATGAAATGGACCATGTCGATTAAAAAGAAAGAGGTCATTGCATACTCTTCCTTTTCCATTTTTTACGATACATGCATAAATAGCAAATTTAAAAAATAAATAAATAAATAAATGAACGAAATTTTTCTGAGAGATACATTATGCGAGAAATATATCGCTTGGGGTTTTTTTTTTCCTTGATATAACGTTTTTCCGGGAAAAACTATTTAAAAGCTACTTTGGAATCGCTGGAGCCCGTCCGGGCGATCTCAGGAGACGGGGAGAACCGCTCTAACTTGAATGCTATCGGGCAACATCGTCTTTTCAATAACGTATTTCTTCACGCAGCTTTGGCTGCAAGAAAAAAAAAAAAAAAAAAGCATTTGGGTTTCAATAATGACGATCACCTTCATTTATTCGTTTTTTTTTTCTCCTCATCTCCTCTCCCTTTGATTTATAGATATTATATGTTCACTTACCGCAGTCTTTTTTTTTTCGTCTATCGCTTTCTCCCGCTCGCTGTTTCTGGGATTTTTGTTGCTGTTGTGCTGCGAAAGTAAATTATTGAGTTTACCTGGAATAGATATAAAAAATGGGATTTGTGGGCTTAGTAATAAAGTTTCGTTAAAGGGAATTTGAAAATTGATAGTGAATCGTTGGGAAGTCAGGAAAAAAAAAAAATTGGATGAATGCAACAATGCCTTGGGACTACATATTTTTTGAAAAATCATGCGAAAACAATAAAAAAATTTCTTGTCAAGAAGCAACCTGTCCGTTGTCATGAAGAATTTTAATTTTGCTGTGAAACATTCCGGTTTTGTGGCAAGACAAAACTTGTTCAAGACATTTCCTTTTTCTGAGAATAAAACTCCAGGCAGATAGTTGATAATAGTATTTTTAGTTTTTTTAGTTTAAGTTTTTTTTTTTTTTTTTTTTTTTACAAATAAAAACTGAAATTTAGCAATGAATTTTATTAGCCTCATAAGCTAAGCATGGGTGGATGAAATGCTCGTAAAGTAAATATGAGGTTGTATTCAGTAATTTTGACAATTTTTCATGGTCAACACAAATTATTATTACGTAAGATTTTAAATTAATTATCAGGGAAACGTAATTTTAATCTATAAATATTCCCATAAGCTAAGCATAGGAATAAAATTTTTTGGAAAATTAAATAAATTTTTTTTTTTTTTTTTTTTTTTGCACCCCGTAGCACTGTAATACTAGGTTACCGAGTTTTTAAAATCAGGGGAATTTTGAATTGAAATAAATTGGCGTTTTGCATACAGAATAATGCCAATTAAATTGATTGTTTACTAGGAAAGGCTGCCACCGGGTTACCATAAGGGTTGTGCCCCAAAATGAAATTTTTTTGGACTTTCACCCATCGAGAGGACCTAGTGACGGGGTAAATTAGGCCAAATATTAGGGTCAAAATGAAAGCCGTTTCTGAGGCGGGGATGAGAGTGCTAATTCAGTTTTTATTTGTTTGGCAGAGAATGGGCTGTCCGATTGAAGAATCCAAAAAAAGAAAAAAAAAGCTCTTTCAAAGGGCTATCTAAGGCCATGATTGTTAATTTTTTAAAAAATGGCCAATTAAAGGGAAAAAAAATTATTTTCTTCATGTTAGCGTCGCCGGACCAAAATTTCGCTATGACAGTCAAAAAGTACGTCAAAAATTGACCTAAGTACATGAGCTTCTAAATTTTTCTTTCAACAAGAAAGTGGCCAAAAACATGGCCAAAAGTTAAAAAAAAATTTTTCGCTGCGCAGATGACGCTACACACAAATTCCGCTATCACCACGTGAGAGTACGCAAAAAACTGGCCTAGATACGTATTTTTTTGGTTGTTTTTTCGGAACGGCCAAAGTGGCCATAAAATGGACAAAATCTCAAAAAATTTGTTTCGCCACGAAGACCACGCTGGACCCAAATTTCTCCTTCACCATGTGAAATTAGCAAAAAATTGGCCCAAAATCGTGTATATCGCCTTAGGACCTTAAGGGCGAAAGTGGCCAAATTTAAATTTGGCCATCATGAAAGTCGCAAAACATTTTTTTCACTGATAAGACCCTGCTGGTTCAAAATTCCACAATCACCACGTGAAAGTACGCAAAAAAATAGCCTGGAAACATATTTTTACGTTGGAGAAAAGAAGGTAGAAATTGGCCGAAATTTACGCATTTTGGTTATTTTAGGCCATTAGTTTGGGCCAATTTCTACCTGCTTTTCTCCAACGGAAAAATAAGTGGGCGGTTTTTGAGCTGCACGCCGGATTTAAAAGCTCTGAAAACCTGGCTGTTGCTTTCTGCCTGTGACTCAAAAACAGTTTACCAAAACTAATTTTCGACTTCAAATTCGTAATCTAGCCTATGCAAAATTTCCGATAGGAATCGATGGTTTTTTATACCAAAAAAAAATTTTCATTTATGGCCTTTAAATGGGGTCTGGAAATTTTTGGGCCCCTGGGGCACCTCTTAATGGCGACGGATCGACCTCAAATTTTTTGTGGAATAATCTTATAGGTTTTAAAACAAAATCAGGAGGGTTCGTCACAAAAATTTAAAAGTAAAAAAAAAAACATCTTTAAGTCCGACCTCTTTCCCAGTAAAAGGAAATGTTTTGAACAAGTTTTGACTTGCAACAAAACCGGAACGTTTCACAGCAAAACAAAAAATGCTTCATGACAACGGAACAAGTTGTTTCTTGACAAAATATTTTTTTATTGATTTCGCATGATTTTTAACAAAATATTTTGTCATAATTTGCTTTTTTTTTTTTTTTCTAAGTGCGACAGTTAACCCAGGTATTTTTGGTTAGAGATTTATTTTCCAGGATTGACGACTAATTTCAATAATTAATCGTCTGTTAATCAATACTGCGGTCTTTTAATCTTTCGGCAGCTAATTTCATTACCCGCGGGATTGATACCCGACTTCAATTTAATTTAATTTGACATCATATTCCATCTTTTTTTTTCTCCCTTTGTGAGGAAAGGGCGGTTTGTTACGGGGGTAAATGAAAGATCAAACGTCCGTTTAATACAAAATTGATGGGGTATACGTGTTATATACACGGTTCCGTGCGTATGTGTGTGTGTGCGTTCGGTGCGTGCGTGCTGTACTGTAGGTCCCAGGGAGCCGATGCTGCGACAAGACGTATTTCACACCGAATCCGACTCTTCGCATTTCAGTTGACTCGTACGGTTCTCCTCTCCGTTCAGTGTTCGTTTCCCGAGCTCCTAGTGCAAGTGCGGCGGCTATGGAAGACGAGCTCAGCTCACGTACATAAAAAAAAAAAAAAGAAACAAAAACAAAAAAAAAAAACCGCTCTTCCGTGTTAACGATCACATCTTCCTTTTTTTTTTTTTTTTTAATGTAAAAAAAAAATTAGTTCGTTTAACAAATTATTTAAAAAAAAATTATACGGCGTGATTTTATGGGAGTTGTAGCGAAAAAAAAAAAAAAACGTTGTGGTGCCTTAAAAAAATTTATTTAATTTTTTTTTCTCGTGAAGTGAGTTTTTTTTTGCTCAGAATTTTTTTTCTTTTTCGAAAATGGATTTAAGAAAAAAAAATTTTTTGATGTAAAAGGTGAGGGGTAATTTTTTTTTCTTTTTTTTTTTAAAGAATTTTCTTATCAGTAAGATCAATGACCCTCGCGAAACACACACGCACCCCCCCTGCTTTTTCCTATTTACACACATACTTTCACGAGCATTAGCATAAATGTGTTAGTGACACGTCGTACGACTGACCTCTTACTTTAGGGATCGTTAACCTAACTTGGTTAATTTTTTTTTTCGCGACAAAAAAAAAAAAAAAAAAAAAAAAAAAAAAAAAAAAAAAATCGGGCTCACTTTCGTCTCGTTAATGTCAACTGTCATAACAATGGAGGGCCTTAATGAGGATAACTCGACAACAACTCCTACTGGGATTGAAAAGATTGAATTGTTATTATTATCATGATCGTCGAATATATGCGGTGCTTGCTGAGAAGCTCAAGGTTTTTAATCCCGATCTTCTCCCCTGTTTTTTTTTTTTTTTTAGGGTCATTCATAAATTTTTTTTTCTTTCCTCTTTTTTTTCTTACTTTTTTTATACCTTTTTTTTTCCTTTTTTAAAGTCAGTTTATTTTCTCCCGGATACTGGGTCGTAACTTGAAAACTTGTTAACCCCCTGGAAAAAAAAAAGCTGTTTTGCACCGCTTCTGGATGCTGTATTTACCCGACAGGATCCAATCGATCTCCTCGTAAAAAGGGATCATTTTTTTTTTTTTTTTTGTCCCCTACCTCCCCTTATTTCGTAATCGGAGGAACATCCTTCTTTTCTTTTTAAAATGATGACTCGGGGAAAAGGGAAAGGACCATGTGAATGACATTAATTCCTTCCTCCCCTTCCCCCCTCCGCCCTTCCCTTGAAAGCCGCAAGCCATGTTTAATTAAAACAATTAATCAGACTGACGTTATTCTCATCATTTCAAAATTTTAATGAACGTTTTTCGCTAACCAGAAAATATAATAAATTCTGTAAAGTGGGCGCGAGATATTCTTCGATTTTCCCCCGTATTTCGTTTTACTTTTTCGTCTCGGTTTGTTATTTTCTTGCTCGTTTTTTTTTTTTTTTTTTAAGGAGGATAGAAAAAAAAAAAAAAAAAAAAAAAACAATCGAATATTCATGAACAAGCGGGTTTGTTTCTTAAAACCACTTGAATAAACGGCTCAAGATATTCTTAGTGGATTAAAAATTTAAGACCATTTAATCTAAGCTTTTTATTTATTTATTTCATTTATTTATTTATTTATTTATTTTTTTGTCGGTTTTAAGTGGTGAACAGAGATTTTTTGATTTTTAAAGCGACGGGAATTAGGTTTTTCCGGTTTGCAGATTGAGAATATCAGTTAATTTGTTTACGTTGATTAAGCTGAGCGGCGTTTTGAATTTCCCGCAATTTTTATTTTTGGGAAATAAGTTAAATACCTTGGCGTCGGCTCTGTAATTTATGAAGAACCTGGGATTTTTTTTTTTTTTGGAAATTTTTGTTTGCGTCCCAATGCTTTTCCACGAGAAATATTTGGTTTTCTTTCAAGGTCGTTATGAACCAGGGGATAGTGTATCTTGTCCTTATAGATCAGCTAGTTTAAACTTGAGGAATTGTTTTGGTTGTGAATTTTTTTCCGATCAATTTGATTTTTTTTAAATGGATTTTTTAGAGTCGCAAACTGTCGGCCTCGTGGAAATAATCGGTGTAAAAAATAAATCGAAAAAAAAATAGTATATTGTTAATCTAGGGAGGAAAATGAATTTTCCCGTTGAGGCTTATTTTAATAAACCCAAAACGGAAAGTTCATTTGCCTGCCTAGGTTAAAAAAGACAGTTTTCATTACGAACCAATGCTTAATTATTCAGAAAAGTCAGAAAAAATGATTTGATAAATTGTAAAAAAAGGCTTCTGTAAACAGGTTCATTATTGTTTTGCCCTGTGGAATTTTTGAATTTCAAAATGCCGTAGCGCGGAAATGTTGCATTTTAGCCTCCATATTAACCCTAATTTTTTCCAGATTTTTTGGAGGCCGATTTCTGCTGCCTCCTAAGGCCTAAAGTTTTTCAGTCTCATAAGGGCCGAAAAAATTATAGCCTCATTTTGGTGCGAATGAGTTCATTTCCTATCGGAAATTTTCCGGTAATTTCAAAAATTAAAACGGTTTTACAGAAATTAAAGTCATATTTCATTTATGAGCAAAAAATGGCTGTTATCAAACTCCCTATACCTCTTTCGGCTCATATATAAAAAACGGCTCCAATTACTGTAAAACTGATTTTATTTTTGAAGTTACCGTTAAATTTCCGATAGAAAATGAAATTTTTCGCACCAAAATACGGCTCAAATTTTTTCGGCCCTTATACGGCTGAAAAATTTTAGGCCTCTGGGGGCAGCAGAAATCGGCCTCCAAAAAATTTGAAAAAAATTAAGGTTAATTACCTACTTTAAAATTAAGGTTAATTATTTACTTTATTAGCTTACTACCCGTTACCAAGATTCTAGAGCGAGGCCGAAGGCCAAGCTGCAGTCATAAGATTAGTTAGCTGACTCCCAGTTACCAGCGAGGCTGAAAGGCGAGCTGCGGTACTTACGACCGTTCAGCCGTACCTCCCTTCTCCGGTCGCCCGGCGGCCGGTCATTCTTATGATCATGGGGGGGCAAAGCCCCCTCTTACGCTAGTATGGCGGCTAAAAGTCAACTTTTCCGCGCTGTGGCATTTTCAAATTTAAAAATTCGTGTTTTCAGATACATTTTAATGCTAAAAAAAGGAGATCCGATAACCCGTTTTTCCGCCCCGGTATGTAATTCTATTACACGATTCTGGTGATTCCATTACACTGATGCCAACCTAAAAGGGTAATTTGAAGGTAGCGGCATGCATTTTGGGAGGGGAGGAGGGTGGCGTCAAAAACCTAGGTTATGGGCCCTATTCCTTTTGGTATAAACTATACGAAAATAATATTTTTTGACGTAGGACTACTTCTTGGGGCTCGGCCCTCTGGGAAAATCTGTCTGTCCGGGTGTCGCATTGTTCGCACCAAAAATGAATATTTAATTATTTTAATATTAAAATTTTAACTTCGAAAACTTTTTTTTAAATTTTCGCCGTTTTTTTTTTTTTTTTTTTTGAAAAAAAAAAAAAACATCGAAAATTTTTTTTCTTTTATCCCTTTTTTTTTTAGCCAAGATTATGAGCTAAAGCAATGTTTTAATGTTAAAATTTTAACTTTGATGACTTTAATTAAAACTTTAACTAATTTTTTTCAACTTTCGACCTGTTTTATCAAAAATTTTTTAAGTTTTTTCTTGCCAGGAAAAAAATGATATTTTTGTCAAAAAATTCGAACTTTTTGACCAAAAACAAGCAAATAAAAAAAGCCTTAAAATTTTTAAATTTAGCAATATTAGGACAATACCCCCAAAGACTTAGCCCTACGTCGGGATATGCCCCCACCCCCCATATCCCAGTATGATTGTTTTAGGTATAAATTTTTTGCATCACTTTTTCGTACCATTTTCACTTATAAGATGACAATAAGCGCATATTACGCATGCATTTTTATTTCCAAAGAAGAGAAAAAAGTCAGAGGCAGTGTGAATCCTTTCCCTGGCTACTACCCTCAACTTATTTAATAAAAAAAAAAATGTCCCGTGTAAAAATCTTTTGTTTCAATATAAAGTTTTCATCCGATAATGGTCAGTCAAAAAAGAACTCTGGCACTTGAAAAAAAAAAGAAAAATTGTCATTAGCCTCTTTAAATCGCTTCAAGCAAACAAAGCGGAGAGAGAGAAAGAAAAAAAAAATTGAATTTTCAAAAATATAGGACACTGATTAACAGACTCCACTTGTTGCAATTTTGAATGTTATAATGTTTGAATTGCGGTGTGGTGTGCGTCTACGTGTGAATGAGTGTCATTTAGATTATTTTAACTCATCGTACGAAAATAGAGTCGAAGAGTTGTGAGATGGATTGTGTGTGTTTGCATAGTTGTAACCGTATAGTGCAATTATATAATCGTGCAGCACTTGAAATCTTAAGGGAATCATTTGATTGTGTTGAGAAAAGCTATTAGGATGAAGAGGGTTTTTAATCCAACCACCACCACCACCACCCCGTTTTCGCAATAACGGATATCGAAAAGATTTTTCCTTTCCCCGATGTAAAATTCCCCTTTCTCCGATTAAAAAAAAAATTTAAAAGCTTGAAATTAATTTTTTTTTTTTTAATTTTTATTACCTTGCAAAATGGGAAGGATGACGTAAAATTCGCAATCATTGAAATGCATAATGAGACCAGATGTTTTGATATCGAGACGATACTTTTTTAATTAGTTTATCACAAACGCCGAAGAGATCTGTCGTTCTCATCATGCAAGTCAGTTAGGCTCATGAATAATTCATGCTTTTTTCCTCGCTTCGGAAAATTGTTTATTAAAATCTTTTTTTTTTTTTTTTTAAATTAACCGAAAAAGAAAAATGGAAAATTAATATGTAAGATGAAAGAACGGTTAAAAAAAAGGATGTCCTTAATTTCGAAAAAAAAGGGGATTGCCCGATTTCGGAGCTTCCTAGTAACGTAAAAGTGGTGTGTAGATTTAAATTCGGGTCTCTTTTGTTTACAAATAACTAAACATACATATGCTATCTTCTCTCGTTTCCTCTTCTTTCTTTTTTTTTTTATTTTATTCTTTTAACTTCATCCTCTTTCTCTTCAACCGGGCCCGTCCGTCCCCGTATCATCCTCTATTGTCTTGTATTCCGCATTATCTATTTTCGTTTTTCATTCTGTTATTGGGATCTCGGACAGCTTTTTCCATAAATTTTCCTAAAAGTGTGTATATGTAAAACCGTATTGTTTTAAAATAAAATAAAAATAAGCTTTTTTTTTAAAATAGGATAAAAAAAAATACCGAATGCGAAATAAACGACCTCGACATTTTTTTTTTTTTTGTAAGGGTGGAAACGGATGCGTGGATTTTGTCTCCCATAGGAAAACTCGAAATCGCGGTTCAACGCGATTTTAACACGTTCGATAATAGTGAGAAAGATATTTAACATGGAGATATAAATTTAATGGAATATAAATTAAAACATAAATATTTAGAATCGGGGTGTCATTGGAGATTGAGGAAGTAACATTGCGTAAATATTATGAATTGAAAATATATTTTAAAAAAATGTTTTTTTATTGCACTTAACGGGGGCCACATCTCTGAGTCAAAGGACGTGGTTGTTGTGGCGCCAAAGACCTGTGGGGCCCTTATCCTTATTCCTTATTCCTATTTGGGGCCCTTAAACTTTTCCTATTTGGGGCCCTTATCCTTTTCTTATTTGGGGCTCTTTATCATTTTTCCTATTTGTGGCCCTTATCCTTTTCCTATTTGGGGCCCTTATAGTTTTTCCTATTTGGGACTCTTTATCATTTTTCCTATTTGGGACACTTATCATTTTTCTTATTTCGGGCCCTTATACTTTTTCCTATTTGAGGCGTTCATACTTTCCATATTTGAGGCTTTTATAATTTTCCTATTTAGGGCCCTTATATTTATTTGTATTTAAGGCTCTTATTATTTTTCCTATTTGGGACCCTTACACCTTTCCCTATTTGGGGCTCTTATCCTTTATCCTATTTGGGGCTCTTATAGTTTTTCCTATTTGGGGCCCTTATCCTTTTCTTATGTGGGGCCCTTATAGTCTTTCCTATTTGAGGCTCTATATCATTTTTCCTCTTTGGGGCTTTTATACTTTTCCTATTTGGGGCCCTTATACTTTTTCCTATTTGATGCGTTCATACTTTTCCTATTTGAGGCTTTTATAATTTTACTATTTAGGGCCCTTATATTTTTTTGTATTTAAGGCTCTTATTATTTTTCCTATTTGGAACCCTAACACCTTTCCCTATTTGGGGCCCTTATCCTTTTTCCTTATCATTTTTCCTATTTGGGGCCCTTATCCTTTTCTTATTTGGAGCTCTTACAGTCTTTTCTATTTGAGGCTCTTCATTTTTTCTCTTTGGGGCTTTTATACTTTTCCTATTTGGAGCCCTTGAACTTTTTCCTATTTGGGGCCCTTGTACTTTTTTCTATTTGAGGCGTTCATACTTTTCCTATTTGAGACTTTTATAATTTTACTATTTAGGGCTCTTATATTTTTTTGTATTTAAGGCTCTTATTATTTTTCCTATTTGGGGCCCTTATCCTTTTCTTATTTGGGGCCCTTATTCTTTTTCTTATTTCGGGCCCTTATCCTTTTTCCTATTTGGGTCTTTTATAATTTTCCTATTTAGAGCTCTTATATTTTTTTGTATTTAAGGCTCTTATTACTTTTCCTATTTGGGGCCCTTACACCTTTCCCTATTTGGGGCTCTTATCCTTTATCCTATTTGGGGCCCTTATACTTTTTCCTATTTGAGGCCTTCATCCCATATCCCTTTTACACCATCCGCTTTCCCCATTAAAGAATATAATTTTTCCGCGTCCCTTTTTTCATGGCTGCAATTTAAACTGTAGCTGAACAAAACTTGAGGATGTCCTTAGTTCATTGGGGGAAAAGCTGTAAAACCTGGATCGTTCCATTACGAAAAAAGTTACTTATTTTAACTCCGGGGCTGCCAACCTTATAACGCACGAACGAAACTCTGTTTATGTAAAACGATAACAATAAACTCATGGGATTAATGTAGTTTTAAGTTTTCCGAAACTTTCTCCTCCCCCCTCTGGCCCACTCCCCCCCACTAGTTTTATTCCTTTATATCAGTTCATCGCGTTCGTATATGTTTGGAGGCAAAATTTTGCAGTTTGCATCCTTTTCCCTTAGTAACATTTTTTTTTTTTTTGTCCCTCCCGCCCCCGGAGAAAGTCTCAAACGGAGACTTTTCCCCGACAACTTTTAAGTACTTGTGTAAACTTTTTTTATTAGCTCCCGCTTCGGACTCCCCGAGGGGGTTCCCAACTTATATTGATTAACTTATAAGGAACAGGGCGACCTTTTTTATTTACGGACCATACACCTTTTATTTTTTTTATTTTTATTTTCTTTTCTTTTGCATTTCGTTAAATTCTTCTCAGGTCAACGATTTCAATGTTTCTTTCTTTTTTTTTTCGGAGAGAAAAAAAAAATCATTACCTTTCACATTCTTATATTGAAAAAGTCAGTCAAAATATAAAAAAGAAATAACCAAATATACATATATTATATTACGTTATATTCTTTTTTTTTATTTGAGTTACCCGCTGACAGTCCATTAACCTGGTTTGACTTGCAGTTCACCCATCTGTCAGCGGCAGCAAAAGCCAATTCCAAAAAGCGAATTCATAATTTTCGAATTTTCATCCCGCCCGCACGATATCTTATTTTTTATTAGGCAAAGAAATTTTTCAAAAAAAAAAAATTACAAAATTGATGGTATCGCTGGCAGCGGCGCTGGAATCGGCGTCGGAGTCGGCTGGAACCAATTTTTACCGGCTTCGGACCCATGATTTAAATATGCATAATTTTTTTAAATCATGCAATAGGAAAATTTTTGCAAATATTCCGTTTATTCAAATTTTTCCCATTTTATGCACACTTCTTTATTCATAATTTGTAAGTTAACTTTATGCCCCAAATAACGGAAATTAAAATTTTGGCGGGAAATTTTTCGGAATTTTCTGGAGCCCTCAAAGTTAAAGGTTAAAAGGTTAATTTTTAGACTTATATTTGGTTTTAGTGGCTTAAAAGGCTCCAAGTCTGTTTTCCTTGGATTTAGAGCTTTCCAGAAGGAAAGACATTGGAAAATTTTTTCTAAAGGATTCTTGGGGGGCAGGGTATTTGGTTCTATACAGGCAAACAGTCCTGATAGCTGAAAGTCAGTTATCGAGCTACGCATTTCACTGTTTGAATTGTATTCGCTGTTTTTACACCTTTCCTATTTATCAGGAAAAAAAAATCTGTTTTATCGCTTTTTCTTTTTTAACGAGCTAATAAATAATATTGATAAGTTATAATTTTACGTGAACGTGAGTCATTTTATTTAACACCGTTTTAGAATATAATCGTAATAATGATACCGAATCCATCATCTATTTTTAGTCCCGTTTCATTTGCTGATTACAATTCCACAGTTAAAGCACGTTCAACCAGGAAACAATTCCTGACGAACGTGCTTTTTCTTCGATGCTTACAACAAAACCTATACCACGATTTACTAGGTATAAAAGATTTTGCTGATTTTGCATTTTTTCGAAACTGTCTGTAGCTCTCAGGTCGTGGCATTTTCTTCTTTTTTTTTTAAGCCTGTCATATCTTAAGAAAAAAAAAAATACAATGCCAAAAAAAGGGAAGACTAATGATTTCATGAATATTTCCGTAAATACAATATGTCAGATTAATGGGTGATATTAATGATGTTTTGATTTTCAAATCCGAATCCTCCTTTTTTTTTTTTTTTTTTTTTTACCCCCCTTTTCTCCTCCCGTATTACAATCTCCTGATCCCACCGCGCCCTTTTTTTTATATTTCCTTCTTTTGTTTGTTTCGTCCTCAGCTATCAAATTGTCAAACTTTTTACTTTTATTTATTTTTTAATTCCGATATTGCGCAGTAAACCGGAAAATCGCAAAAAAAAAAAAAAAAAAAACAGGCAAAGCGTGAAGAAAAATAATCTTATGGTCATCCCTAATTGAACTGGTAAAAAAAAAAAAAAAAAAAAAAAGAACAAACGAAATAATAAAAAAAAAACAAAAGAATCTCACATAAATAAATCATAATTAATTAGGCGACCTTGAGTATAGCTTTGAAATTGTGTTTGGGTTGCGTGGACGGTTTTTAATGATGATAAAGTTTAAATCGCGTATGCGCGTTAAAAAATTCTTACGCGCGCCCTTCGCCATTTTTTTTTTTTTTGCTTTTATATACATGAAACTTTTCCAAAGTTCATCAATCATCGGTTATCAATCTCCTGTTCCCCCTCTTCCTTTATTTTTGTACTCGGAGTAATTTTTCCCAATTTATCCCATCAAAAGCCAATCAATGAAAACAAGCACACTGCTTGATTGACTTCGATTGCCCTCCTAGCTCGGGCATTTAAAATTCTTTCGTTTTATTGCCTGGTTTATGTTATTGTTTTGTTTTGTTGTTTTTGTATTTTCCCGCCTAAAGGATTAATTATTATTCATTCATTAATTAATTCGCTAATTTAAAAAAAAAAAGATGTGTACTGAATTAATTTAATTGGGCTAGAAGACAAGTACCCTGTTTCAGGGTGTATTTTTTTTTTTTTTTTTTTCGAAATGATTCAAATCTGGTTTCCGAGGAAGGTCTTCGATTGTAATTTTTCCCGCTAAAGACAATTATATTGTTGAAAATAAGAATTTTCATCATTTCGTGGTGTTAATAAAAGCAGAAGCATAATTTTTTTTCACGGAATTTTTCTCGTCGTTTCTTCACTCCCGAGAAAAATTCCCGAAAATCTACGGGGAAATCCGAGCAATTACAAACGATCCTGGCGAATTTTAATTTCCCGAATTTTGGGAAACGATTTTTTCCTCAAAAACGGGGAATCCCGAATCCCGGATCCACAAATTTCCCGGGAAATCAGAATATCTGTTTTCATCCTGAATTTTTATCCTAGTTACGGAGGAATTGTAGACAAGTTCCTGCTTTTAAAAAAGAAAATAGATAAGTAAATAAATAATCAGACTGAATTTTTGTTTGTTTACAAAACAGATATTCTGATTTCCCGGGGAATTTGTGAATCCGGGATTCGGGATTCCCCGTTTCTGAGGAAAAAATCGTTTCCCGAAATTCGGGAAATTAAAATTCGCCAAGATCGTTTGTAATTGCTAGGATTTCCCGTAGATTTTCCGGGATTTACTCGGGGAGTGAAAAAGCGGCGAGAAAAATCCCGAAAAATTTGAATTCCGGGAATCAGGATTGAAAATTTTCTCCGATTTTTGGGAATTACGGAGACGGAAAATCCCGGGCAGAATCTCTATTTACAAGCTAAAAGCTGAACCGATTTTACCAAAACCAAATTTTTTTGGTAATAATTTTGAAGTTTTACTAACTCTTTGAACAGTTTTTCACAGCCCGAAGTTAGCTGATCAGGCAAATAAATCTGCACTTGTGCAGCCAGTCAGCAAGGAAGTATTAATATTTGTAAAATATTTTTTAAATATTTTTACATGATTTTATAGGTTTAGCCTGTTACTAACGGAAATTTCTTGTCAGTCTTTCGAGGCCCGATATCTGAGCTACCCCTGCTTGTTTGAACATAAAGTTGCAATCTATGAAGTCATTTTGAGGTATTTTTTTAAAGGAAAATTTAGGTCTTCAAGTTAAGCCCTTGTCGACTCGTATGCCATCTGGTGGTTAAAAAGACAACTGCGAAAAAAAATTGAAATTAAAAAAAAAAATTCTGCCCAGCCCCCCCCCCCCCCCCCCCCTCTTCTCCGTTATAAAACGTAATTTTAAGCTTTATTATCATTTTCCCAAAATTTTCCCACAAATTTCCAGCTTTTATATTTTTTTTCCTCAACTAAATCCATTTTTTTTCAGAAGGCCGTTAACCTGGTCTTCTGCTCTCTCTTAATTGTTATTTAAAAAAAAAAAAAACATCTGAATTTCAACGATTGCAAAACTCCATATACGGAAGAGCGCTAAAGCAAAAAGACGGTTCGATGACATATGTATTACTGATCCAGCAAATTTAACAAATTAATCGACTCTGCGAATTAAATGAATCATAATAAAGTTAAAATTGTGTAATGAGTCGAAAAATTATTATGCGTTTGATATTAAAAAAGGGGGGCGAGGGGGGAATGTTTGCTTTCAAATGAATAAAAATCATTTCGGAAATCGGTGAACGAATATCGCATCAAATTTTCACGCAAAAAACGTTTCCCACACGAAAAAAAATAGGTGGGGTTTGACTTTCGTAGTTGGAAAAAAAAGAGAAAAGCTCAGGAAAAAGTTCGGAAGCGGGAATTTATTTGAGGAGGTTCTGGAGAGGAGTTTGAGACTCTTAGTTGATCGTTCTCCCGCAACTTAAGCGTAGGCGCAACTTTGTTACTTATTTGAAGAAAGATTTTTACCGCCTATAAAAATTTATTTGGAATCGAATAAATTTTTTAAAAATGTAGGATATTTCCTTTTTGCATTTTCCGCAACTGCGAACAACGAAATCGCATTTTGATTAAAAAATCATTCGATTCGAAATTTCATTAGTCAACTTATAATTCCGTACTCAATGGATTTCATATGTTTAACTTATGTGAGCAAGAATTCTTAGTTGACATAGGAAATATCACATTCAAAATTTCATATGTCAACTTATAATTCGGTACTCAATCGATTTCATATGTTTAACTTATGTGAAGATGAATTCTTAGTTGACATAGGAAATATCATATTTTCTAATATTTAAGTTTTTCGAATTTTCGAATAAAAAACGTTTTTCCCGACATTCGTAAAAGGTCAGTCGAAGAATTTCCGTTCAATTTTTTCCCCCCGTTCCTCGATCCAATTTATAAAACTTGCCGCGAACTTCGATATGGAAGAAAAACAAATCGTACCTTTTTCCTCTCCCATAAAATTAAAAATTATCGAAAAGAAAACAATGCAAAAAAGCAAACTTCGGTTGTATAACCCAGGAAAAAGAAAACAATTTCAATAAGGGAATTTATTTTATACGAGGAACGTTTAAAATCTCCTCCAGCGTCACTGTATTTATGTTTTGTATATTTTTTTTTCCTTAAACCAATTTCGTAGAAAAAGAAAAAAAATTCTGAGTAAAACTCATTTTCCTGTATTTCGTCTTGCTTTTAGTGATTGTGATAAATGTATTAGAGACTGAATTCGTTTATTTTTGATTTTTTGTTTATTTTATTTATTTATTTATTTATTTTTTAACAGAAAAATTATGTTTGTTGTTCCGGTTTTTTGTGAATCGTTAATTTCCGTTTTTTAAAACCGGCTATTCGAAAATTAATTAATTAATTAATTAATTAAATATATAAATAAAAAATAAAAATGACGTGTAAGAAAGTTAGTAAAACATTTAATCGATACAGAAAAAAATTAAAAATGGCAAAGCAGAAAAAGGATCCAAATAAGTCGTAAAAATTTTGCAAATACGGAGGGAAGGAGGAGGAGTCTGGACATGCAGCAGTGCGGACTTTGTTCTGCACTTGCTGAAGTCTTCAGGAGGCTCATGTGCATCGGAGGTAGTAGGAGAGGGAGCGGGGAGTCCTACTATCAGGAATTGGAAGATGAGGAAGCGGTAAGTCGGATATGGTGGATTGATTGGTCAATTTAGAATTCGGAGAGCAATGCATTTTATATTTTTAATTGAATGATAAATCTTAAATTGAGTAGGGTCATTTCGATACTCAAAATTTTACATTTGACTCGGATTAAAAAATATTTGTTGCGAATTTTATATGTCAACTTACATTGCGGCTCGTAATTGATTTTGTATGTTTAACTTATGGATGAAAGAATTTTAAGTTGAATAAAGAAAATTTGCGTTTTAAATTTTGACCACAATTCGAGATGAGACACAGAAGAGGCATTAGCGCCAAGTCACGTGGAATGGTTCTCGGCCGCCAAGTTCGATTATCCTTAAGTTGAAAGTTCTTCATGAATTAATAGAATATAAACTTTCTTCAAGTTATATAGGGTCAAGTGGGGGAAAAAACGGCCATTGAAAATTTGAGGTAAAAAAAAGACACTTGAATATTGGATTAATGACAGATCTTTAAAGTTCCAAAAAATTCACGATAAAAGTTTGAAGCTTATATTTCGCTATGTCGTTAAGAAATTTTCATTTCCTCCTATATTTTTAGGTAAAAAAAATTATTTCTTAAACATTCGGCTTTGTTTTGAAAAAGCAATTGTTGACACTTGTTTTAAAATTACATTTTATTCGAAAAAAAAACAAAACAGGTGAAAATATTACGGAACGTAAATAAACAATAATGACTGAGGAATTATTATGTGGTTCGAAATTTACAAATAACTGATTTTAGCACGAGTTATATAGCTTTAAAGTTGTGGGGTAAAAACGAGGCACCATCACGGGTAAAAAAAAGCCATTCGATATATGGCACTTTGCATGTTCGGAAAAAATCGACGCCATATTGAGTGCAATGTTTTGGTTTTGTGAAAATTGTGAAAGATGACGAAAAACGTGCTTTTGGGAAAGGTAAACGCTTTATTACGGCAAAATATCATTTCATAATAATATTATCTTGCCTTGTACCGCGAAAAAAATTTTCTAAAACTCGATGTGGTGTTAATTTCGCGGGTGTCACGTTATTACCTCATGTTTGACTCGTTTTTGCCCCACTTTGCGGGTAAAAAAAAGGCAGCATTTTTCGGAGATTTTGACCATATTTGGTTAAACAGACGCATATTTGCTTTTGAAACATAAGCTAGATATAAAATTAAAACTTTGTACCGAAAAAATTTTTTTTTAAAACATTAATTGCTACGTTATTCATAATTTTCAAAAATTGGCTTTTTTTTCCCCCACTTGACCCTATTTGTAGCAAAAGCTTAAAGACTAAATCAGTTTTTTATTTTAAAAAAATTAATGAATAAGAAGATTTCATATGTCAACTTACATTACGAATCGTAATTGATTTCGTATGTTTAACTTACGCAAGGTTGAATTTTAAGTTGAATTGGGAATTTTTTCGGTAGAAAAAAAATTGGGATTTCGTAGTAAATCGATTATTAACAGTGCCCCAAGTAGTAGTAAGTGATAGGACTAAATCAGTCCGACGAAAAATCAGGGGTTAGTGCAATTTCAATGTTTGACAATTGTTTCAGGTAGAGGTACAACCCTGACTATTGTTTCGTCAGTTGTTTTTGGGTTGACTGAGTTGATCCTATTAGCCATCTACTTTTTGAGGATTTTTTGAGGATAAAAAAATACCCTTAGAAAGTGTCTTTTGCTTCAGGATAAAAAGCAGTCGATTCCGAATTAAATGAATAAAGTAAAATGACTTGCAATGAGAAAAAAATAAGTTTTACAGGTTTTTTTTAAGTTTCGCGGAAAAAACTTTAAAGTTGAGCAACTAACCGTTGATTATGCCTTTATTGTCTTGCCCCCCCCCCCCTGCTCTTCAAAACATGGCCTCAATTTATATGATTTTGGTGCTTTAGAATGATCGTCTGAAAAAAATTACTTAAGAATTCCATATGTCATCTTAAACTACGGATCGTAATTGATTTCATATGTTTAACTTATGCAAGGTGAATTATAAGTTGAATTAGGAATTCGCTTTGATAGAAAAATAATTTGTATTGAATGCCATTTATGATAAGGGTTTTCGCTGGAAAATAATGGGCCATAAAAACTGATGAATTACCTTATAAATAATTGATCTTCTTCTTTTTTTTTCTCTTTACTCGTTCTCCATTTGTTTTTTTTTTGTTTTTTTTTTGTTTTTTTTTTGTTTTTTTGTTTTTTTTTTTTTTTTTTTTTTGTTATTAATTTTTATTATGTTGTGGGGCAAGAGCTGATGTCTCACTTGAGGTCAATGATACTGGATAAATTTTAAAAAAATAATAACAATAATAAAGCATCTTACGGTGACGCTTTCAATGGATTTCACATTATAAACTTGTGCGAATCTGAATCGTAAGTTGAACAAAGAAATCTCGTTTTTTTTTTTTTTTTTTTTATCTGTCGGTAAAAACGTAGGTCATAGCTTCCGAAAAATGTCATATCTTCTTAGAATTTTACGAGCCTGCGATTTTTTATGTTTGACTTGTTGGACGAGGAGTTCTATATTAAAATTGGAAATATTCGAAAGTAGGTTTATCGAATTTTTTTTTCTTCCTTTTGTAAAAAAATTACTAAAAGGATTTTTATATTAACATTTTTGAGATGTCAGTTAAAGAATTCGGTTTTTTAAGAATCGAATGCAATGTGGGAACGCAAGTCGTATCTTTACCGTGATTTTCCCAGAAAAAAAATAAGGGAGAAGGGAGGGAGAGAGAGGAGGAGAGGGGGGGGGGGAATAATTTTTCGAAAATAATGAAAACTCTTCAAATTCCTCCGTCCCATTTATTTTCTTCTCCATGTAATTCTTGAGGGTAATTAAATCTCGACTTGTTTAACATTGGATTTTGATGTTGTTGTTTTGTTGACTGTGTAAACATGATCTTCTAATGGAAACAAATGGGCTTGAATTCCGTTAAATGTCACCCGTTTACACTTTTACAATTTCAAACCGTTAATGTAATACTTTTGAAATCAAAAGATTTTTTTAAAGATAGATTTTTTTTTTTTTGCTGCAATAAATTTTTTTTTTCTCGTCGAAAATATATCGATAATTTAATTTTTTTTCTTTTCCGAATCCCCGGTTTTCTCGCTTTTGTGCGAAAATTCTACGTCAATTTCCGTCGTGATTTTTTTTTTTTTTGATGGAAAAACAAATCTTAAGGAAACGTTTTCTCCCGTAAAAAGTGATTCGAACTATGGAAATGTTGGAAGTTTCTCTTGTGCTGACTTACAACTCTTCCCTTCATTTTCGCCAAGTTTTCGGGGGGGAAAAGTGAATTATTGTCCTTTAATAACGGTTTCGGGTATAAGGTCGGTCTTTTCTCTTCGATTACGTGTATGCTTGAAATAAATTTTCTTCCGTTAAGTTTCTCCCTCCCCGCTTTCTCTCTCTCTACTTATACGCCTCCGCCCCCCCCCCTTTTTGACTGGTCGTTGTAAAATTTTTGTTTCTCCACACGGCGGAGGAAAACATACGTGCATTTAGGAATATTTTATGATTTCGTTGGGAGATAAGTGATTTTCCCCCTTTTGTTAGGCCTGCGGGGGTCTCTTTTGTAGAATTTTGATGTTGCGTTAGCGGGGAAAATAATTTTTTTGGAAAAGAGCATTCGGTTAATGGGATTTTGTGCGGAAGCGTTGAAGGGTTATCATCATGGGTGTGGGAACTGGGGTGTTTAATTTTTGCACCGGGTTTTTTAAAGGTATGGCGTTGAAAATGATAATGGCTTTACAAGACCCGGAGGGGGGGGGGGGAGGGGGAGGGTATACAACTGTTTTTTGGTTGGTGTTTTTGTCCGAATAAAGTAAGGGCATGCTGATAGTCGTTAGGGTGTTCGTTATTTCTGCGACTTGAAAATGAGTACCCCCCAAAACTGTGCTTCCTGGGACACTAATAGACCTTCATTTTTTTTTTTTTTAGATTTTTGGGCTTGTGCGATTTGAGTTTAACCGTTTCCCGCCGAATAAAGTTCCTTTTCAGTAAAAAATTATGAAAGGCATGTTTCTAGGGGTTATTTTGTACCGCTCATTCCGAATCTGAAGTCAAAATTTTGAAAAAACTAAAATCCTATATGGCGGATCCGTTTTATTTTTAATCGTTTTAATAATTTTTTTTTGTTTTTTTGCGCGCCATATTGGATTTTTTGAGTGGAATTAGATCATTCTGACGTCAGATTTGAAATCGGCGACCTAGAAAACGTATATAAAGTCGTTTTCCCGATCATTTTGCGGAAGGAAACAAATTTTGTGCGACATTTTGTATTGCATGGATGTGTTGCGGGTTGCATATACTGAAAATCGGTAGGCGTCTGATATGAGTTTTAACGCACTGTGCGGGTCCCTAACGCTTTGTAGGTTAACTTTAAGTGCGAATTCATGAAAGAAAACTTTTGGGAATATCTTTTAGATAATCCCAACTGAGAGAATTACACCCCCCCTGCCTTAAAGCAGTTTTATAGGTTTGTTGGAAAATAAAAATAAATAAAAAAACTTTTGGGAATGTTCTTTGATTTTCCGGCAAAAGTTTCCAAAATTCGACCGTTAAAGGGTTGAAGTTTGAAAAAATCCCATAAGAGCGATGTTTTTGAAAAAAAAAATTTTCGTGAAAAAAAAGTCATTTTTTATCGGAAATTTTACGTTGATCAGAAATCTGAAATCCGTTTTTTCATATCTTCTCCGGTTATTCACCTGAAAGCCAAAATATGGCTGCAAATCGCGGTAAAATGGCAAAACGTATTAAGTCTTTAGTTTTTGCTTAATTTGGCCTCTGGCTCAAAAACCTGGGCAAATATGAAAGATATATTTACATATGAAAAAATGTAAATTTTAAATTTAAAAATTATACTGGGATATGAGGGCATATCCCTACGTAGGACTACGTCTTTGGGGTACCGTCCTAATATTGCTAAAACTTTAAGGAATTCTTTTTTTTTTTTTTTTTTTTTGTCTTGTTTTTGGTCGATTTTTTTTGAAAAAATATAATCTTTTTTCCTGGCACGAAAAAAACTTAAAATTTTCGATAAAAAAATGGTCAAAAGTTGAAAAAAATAAGTCAAAATTTTACTGAAGTCTTCAAACTTATAATTTTTATATTAAAACATTGCTTTAGCTCAAGAAAATATCATCAATATCATATTCTTGGCTAAAGAAAAAAGGACAAAATTAGAAAATGTATTGATTCAAAATTTTTAAGTTCTTGTTTTTGTTCATGTAATCTAATTTTAATATTAAAAAAAAAACGGAGAAAATTTTGAAAACATTTAAATAAAATTTTAAAAAAATTTTTAAGTCCTTGCTTTCGTTTATTAAAAAAGGCCAAAAGTGAAAAAAAAAATAGTCAAAATATTATTTAAAATTTTCGAAGTTTTTTAATATTCAAATGATTAAATATTAATTTTTGGTGCGAACAGTGACCTGGACAGGACCCGGGCATACAGATTTCCCCAGGACCGAGCTCCAAGACGTAGTCCTGACGTCCTCATTCCACGTACTGACGTCCTCATTCCATGAATAGAGTTTGGTTGAATAACCTGTTATGTGTAATGATCCGATCCAACCCAAAACCGAACGGAATTAGGGATGTCTAGTCTTAAATATACAGGATATATATACGTATATATATACGTATATATACAGTATATATACCAGCCGATGTATACGTTGTATATTTATGAATTTTCATTTATAAAATAGGGCATAATTCGCTAATATTTTGATTTTACATCGATAATTACTCATTAATTAATGAATAATGACAATAATTCACTAATATTTTAACTTTTGCACGGTCATAATTTTATCGGCCACAGCCTTTTTATCAAAAAATGGCGTCGTACGGCTGGAAGTATAACTGAGCGCCTAACGGAGAGAAATCTAAAAACCAGTAAAAAAGATTTTTTTCCTTGCTTAAATTACATAAGTAAACTGTAATAAGCTACATATTAAACCTTTCTCTGACTTAATGACCGAAAAACCCCCTAGGACAGCCAGAAAAAATAATAGCTTTTTTTCCTAATTAAATTTAATGTTTAACTTATGAGTATATGTATACGTATATATACGTATATATATACGTATATATATACAGGTAAATATACAAACATAAATATACTGTATATCAGACATTCCTAAACGGAATCCCGAACAAACATATAAAAACCGGCATCGATTTAATAATAGTTCAGTTTTTAAAATAAAATTTCCAAACGACTAATCAAAACACGATTTTCCAAGAGAAATGGACCGTGGATAACTGTTTCTATCGGTGGATTCCTGCTGTCAAGAAAAAAAATGGCGGACGAATTAATACCTTTTTTTTTTTTCTAAATCCCCCCCGTATATATTTTTATCACGAGTTGAAAATTTCATCAAAAAATAAAAAAAATCTTAACACAAAATTTAAAATATTTAATACATTTATAAGCTTTAAGAAACGTTTCACAGGGGATGAATCGGTAAAGATGGTCCCTGACGGGATGCTGGGAGCTTTAGCAAAAAAAAAGAAGGCAACGCCGAAGCGAGTTTCTTTTTTAAAAAAAAAATTCAGTAATGAGGATTTATCGCGTTGAAAAAAAAACCGGGTGCTTTAATATTTTTCTTCCATATTCATAAGGGGAGTAATTTTTTCGAAATCGTTTTAGTTTATTAAAAAAAAAAAAAAAAAAAAAAAAAATACAAAAATCTGTAGCTGTAAACAACCTTGAAAATCTAATTACGCCTTGAACTCGAAGGTGTAATAAGTAATAATAATAAAAATAATTACTTGAACTTTGACACGTTTCCTATTTATAAATCGCGCATTTTGCTCTGTGATTCTCGATAAATAATTACATGGATGATGAAGGAATTTACAATTGAAACAAAACTATTAGTTCATTGAAAAAGAGGATGCAGGTCCGTCCGTCCGTCAATCAGATTTAAAAAAAAAAAAAAATTATATGTTGTTTTTATTTCCGGTTATTGTTTTGAATGGCCGAAAAAAAATAAATCAGGGATGAAAATAAATAAAAATATCGGAGGGAGAGAATAAAGAGATAACAAGCCTCGACATTTTTTTTTTTTTTTTTTTTTAAATGTCAGGAGGAGGATTTCTTATTCTCGGGAAAAAGGATTTAACGATGTTTCTTTTTATTTTCTCGTTACTTTCTCCTCATTTAATTATCTAAACCGTAGGAGGTACTCAAAAGGTGAAGGTTATATTTATATTTTGAAAATTAAAAAAAAAAAGAAAGGATGGTTTTTTGATAATTTTACCTATCATAAAAAAAAGGGATGAAAATTAAGGAGGAAAAAAAAAATCGAAGGTTGTTATCGAAATTAAGAAAAATATGAAAATCGTTAGAGAAAAAAATATTGTAGTAAGGTAATCACCTCGTATTTTTTACTTTTATTTTTTTTTTAAAGGGATGTGAACTGCTGAACGAAAGCTCTTTAAATTTTCCGTATTTTGAGGAAAAGTTTTAATTGAAGAGTACCATTATAAACTTTATTTTATTCCGGAAAGCGGAATTCGATTATATGGCTTTAGTGGTGGAAATATGGCTTCGGTTTAATTCCTTAATATCAAAATTTGCTGTGGAGTAGTGTGGTTCAAAAAAACAAAAGGGATTCTTTTTTTTCTTTATTTATTTCACCGTCGTTAACACTCGTTCGTTTTGCAGGCGAAAATGAGACTTATGCTGTCGAAGAGCCCAAAATTTACCGTTTGGGTGCTGGTGTAAGTTTTAACATTATTTTAAGGCTTTTCCATTTAAAAAAAACGCGGTTCCTAAGGAGCTTTCAAAAAAAATTAGAAAAAAAATTATTTTTTTCGGAAATGATTTTTGTATGAATGGTTTTTTTTCTGGAAACATCCCTGGGAACCGAGTTTTTTTTTAAAGTGGAAGAGACTTGAATTAATACCGGGCTAATTACCGGGCTGTTCAATATGACCACTTTCTGATACGATATGCGATAAGTTATTGATAAGTCATTTAACAAGACGGGCGTTTTTATCCGAAAAGCTCTTGATAACTACAGCCAAAACAATAAATTTTTGAAAAAAATACCCGTTTAAAATCATTGTACCAACCAACCTCTGATCTAGAGTCAGTGACCCCAGTAACCCTTTAGATACGAATTCGAGAGAAAAAAAAATTAAAATGTAGAAAAACTTCCGCCATCTTGGATCCGCCATCTTGAATGTTAAAAATCACCTCAGAATCAAAATCAACGACCTCAATAACCCCCCAGGCAAGGGGTTTAATGAAAAAAATTGATTTTCTGAAAAAAGATACGCCATATTGGATCCGCCATTTTTAATTTTAAAAAACCGACCTCAGAATAGAAATCAGCGGCCACAACAACCCCCCGAGCAAGTTTTTAAGTGAAAAAAAAAAATAGATTTTCTGAAAAAACGTTTGCCATCTTAAATCCGTCATCTTGGATCCGCCATCTTGAATGTTAAAAATTACCTCAGAATCGAAATCAGCTGTCTCAATAACCCCCCGAGCAAGTGTTTAAACCAAAAAAAATATTTAATCTGAAAAAAGATCCGCCATATTGGATCCTCCATTTTGAATTTTAAAAACCAACCTCAGAATCGAAATCAGCGACTTAAAAATCCCCAGTGGCGAACTTTTCTCGATCATCTAATGGAATTTAAAAAATTCGCGCCCTTGGTTGGACACTCAACATCTCTAATTTTTCTTTTTTTTTTGGGGAGGGGGGGGGGGGGTTCCGTCGTTTCTCATTGGGAATTCTTTTTTTGGGTCATGTATACTCTCTCATTTCCAACCCTATTCAAATTTTTCTATTTCGATTCTAAAACTGGGCGAAAATAATGCATCGATTTTTTGCACTTTTTTAACTAATTTTTTTTTCCGAACGGTGAAGGGGGCTCCTGGAGTAATGGGGGTGGTGTAAAAAAGTGCTTGCGGTAGGTTAAGTAATAAAAAAAGCTCCGGCAAAAATCGAAAGCTTACGAAATGGGAAATAAAAATTAGAAACACACATATTATTTATCATTACTCACAAATAAAAAGCGCCATTTTCCGCTCATGCGATCAGAGCAGAAAATTACATTTCCTCCCTAGGTTAGCAATATACTATTGGAACGGAGGGAGTATTGTTTGATCCTATCTGCGTAAGAGAAAAGTAAAGAAGCAGCAAGAACAGATTTTTCTTAGACTCGTATTTTATTTTATTTCAAATTTTTCCTTGTTACTAATTTTGGTAGGAAAGGAAAAACTGTTTCGGGACACTGGAAATAAATTCCTGGAAAAAGATGCATCGAATTTTAAGTTTCCTCGAAATCGTTGCAGCAAATTTTATTATTTTTATTTTTTCGGCCTTCAACTCTTTCGATAAAACGTGCTGAGCAACTTAACGACCATAAAACTGAATTTAGTTTTACCTTCTTGAATTGATTGCCATTATTGCACCGGAAGATCTGCTTATTTATTTAAGCGTTGAATTAAATGTATTGTATTGATTATAAACATTTTCAATAATTCCGAGAAAATATCAATGATTGCTAAAGGCCAAAATAAGGGACACCGTATTAGGGTGACATCGGTGACATCAAGGAAATCCCCTATGATTTTTTTTTTTTTTTGACGTAGGACTACGTTTTGGGGCTCGGCCCTGGGGAAATCTGTCTGTCCGGGTTCTGTCCGGGATTTGTCTTACCAAAAATTAATATTTCATCAGAAAAACGTTTAAGTTCATTTGTGGCTGGAAGTTCTGATCAAAAGTCGTTTGTTCTTGATTGTTCTGGTATTAAAAAGATAATTTGGAATACCTGGCATTATTGTAGTGATGAAACATCGTTTGTTCGCGCTTGTTCTCGTCAGAAAAACGTTTTAGTTCATTTGTGGCTGAAAGTTCTGATCAAAAGTCGTTCGTTCAGTCGTTTGTCAGGGAAGAACAATCGAGAACAAACGATTTCTGATCAATACAATAATGCAAGGTATTCCAAATTATCTTGTTAATACAGAACAATCAAGAACAAACGACTTTCGATCAGAACTTTCAGCCAAAAATGAACTTAAACGTTTTCCTGACGAAAACAAACGAGAACAATCGATAACAAACGATGTCTGATCAATAATGGACAAAAAAAAGGAACACTGTAAACCCGACGTGGCAGCAGATTGAATAACAAACCGGAAAGATGGCGCGCTCTATTGGGGGGAAAAAATGGGTCCTGCTGCATGCAGACCTCAAAAGTCTGTGTTTCCAGGATTTGAGAAGATGAGTACCGAAATATTTGTAGATCATTTCAGAACAATCAAAAAGACATTGATAGACAAGTCCTAAATATTACAAATAGGCCATGATTTTTTCATACCCAGAATGTCTTTCCAAAAATGAAAAATTCAACCTTATAGTATTTTTCGTACAAGAACAAACCTTTTTTTCGGAAAACAAACAAAATGAATTTGACTTTATTTTATTTCCGTGAAGTTGGCAGTGCCCTTACTCCTCCTAATACTGTCATACCTGTTGCAGAACAAGCGTTGAATTGGCCGGAACAATGAAGAACAAATCAAAAGTATCCGACAAAGGCAAAAATTTTTGATAAATTCAAATTGGGTCCTGTTCGCGTGAAGTTAGCAGGACCCACCAACTTTTGGCTCCAGTTTTTTTCAGGTTAGAGAACAAATTGGAACAATCACGGAACTATTAAAGAACAATGAAAAGCTACTATGTAAGACTATTTTCGATCAAATCCGTTGACTGGGTCCTGCCAACTTCACGGACGTAATTAGATGACATGAACGAAAGCAAGGACTTAGAAAATTTTTGGTAAATCTTCAAGAAGCTTGAAGTTGCTAATGCAAAGACTTTAAAATTTCTTGAAATTTTATTTAAAGTTTTTTTAAATTTGCGCCGATTTTTTAAAATATTAATATTAGACTACATTAACAAAAACAAGAACTTAAAAATTTTAAATATAATGTGCGAAGAATATGAGCCAAAGCAATAATTTAATATTAAAATTTTAACTTTGAAGACTTTAATTAAAATTTTGACTAATTTTGACTAATTTTTTTTTTCAAATTTTGACGTTTTTTATCCAAAATTAAGTTTTTTTCGTGAAAGGAAAAAAAAATTGTATTTTTATCAAAAAATTCGAATTTTTGGGGACCGATCCAAAGCTATACTTCCAGTATCCTATACTCCACTCCCGGGAGTAGAAAAACATATACTGTAATTTTTTTTCTCGGTATATGTTTTTTTACGTTTGCAACTCAAAACATATACTATCCAAAATTAATTATTTAATTTGTTAATAAATATTTTTTGAAAAATTACTAGTGTGAATTTTTTGACCAAAAACGAGCAAATAAAAAATTTCTTAAAATTTTTAAATCGTTTCATTGTTTTTTAGCAGTATTAGGACAGTACCCCAAAGACGTAGTCCTACATAGGGATATGCCCCCGCCCCCCATATTCCAGTGTGATTTTTTTATATTCAGTTTAATTTCGAACAAATTTTAAAATTGCTAAAATATTTTAAATTTGCTTTTTTTGTACAATTTTTTATAAAAAGGATATTCATTTTCCCGTATATATATTTAATAAATATACCTCTATTATACTCCGAAATAAACTTAAAGCCTTATTTCCTTCTCATACGCTCTCAATTTTTTTTTAATTCGACTCTTCACTTTTTCATTGTAATAATCTCATATAGAATCCTTTCATATTTTATACGTATCCTTTTTCCTCAGGTTTATTTTTTTTTTCTCCATAAAAAAATATATATATATATTACATCAGGAAAGGAAAAAAAAATTCAAACGAAGCATCAGCGGAAGGCATCCGAAAAATAAAATCCTGGGAATTATGGATTTTGCTTATTTTTATCTTCCCACAATCGATTTAATTTTTTTTTTTTTTTTCTCATTCGCCTTCCTCTTTGGTAAGGTGACAACGGTGGCTGATTTCCATATTAACACGTTTCAGATTTCTTTTATCTTTCTCTTCTTCTGAGTGTTGTTTTTTTTTTTAAGGCCCTTTTTGCTTAAGCAATAAAAAATTGCTGCTACATTAACTCGCGTTAACTCTTCTCTACGGAAGTTAATGTACTGAGAAATGGAAAATTTTTGCGCGAATAAGATGATCCGCTTTTCCTTTAGTTTTTTTTTTTCGCGCGGTAAAAGCAAGAAATTTCCAACCTTTGAGATGATCCCAACCCCGGTTTACCCTTTTCTGTAATTGATATTTGATCGATGCGGCGATTTGACTTTTGCGATTGATCGAAAATCTCTCTCTGTGCTCGGTTGATTCTAAAAGATCGCATTGCGCGTATCTCTCTCCGGGAGCCGCGGATCACAACTCTTTCCTCCTCCCCTTTTACCCCCCCTCCCCCCCAATTTTGCACCCTTCTCACCTTCCCCTTTTTCCTCTTTCGACTTCCGTTTTTTCCCTCAGGGATTGACAAACGTAATATTGACGTTCCAGACAACTTTTTTTTTTTTTTTTTCCTGCCGTATCGTAATAATACGTCATAATTTATCATGCGACGTTCCTGTTTCCGATTAATCGCTTCGATTTATCGATCTATCGGTCCAATTTTTTTTTTTTTCCTATTTGAGCGGAAAATCCTTCCGGGGGAGGGAAAGAAGAAGGATTTTAATTCTTTTTGTTAATCGCGTTTATTACGATAAATTAACTCTGTAGCGATGATGGACTAAAAATAAATTCCTTGATTATGATTAATCGCTTCTTAATTAAAACGAATTACAGCGCTGTGGCCAACGATCATTTATAATAGAAAACATGTGCGCTAAATTTGATTTAAAATATTGTGAAAGGAATTTTTTTTTTTTTGTCTTTATCGATTATAAACAAAAGTCTTGGCCTATATTTTTATTTGTGCAACAATTTTTATCTAATAGAGCATATGACGCTTTTTATCATTTTTTTGAACTTGTGGCGGAGTTGTGGGGAGTGACTTTATGCCATGAAGATGGCTTTGTGCCACCCATTTATCGTGTGTGTTGGGAGGTGACGAACTATGCCAATTCTGTTTTGTTTCTTGTGCGTGCCCACGGTGTGCTTGAAGCAAAGATTTGTCGGTTGAAAATGTCCACCAAGTTTGACTATATGGCTATATCTACATATAGAATATATAAAAGTGTCCCGTTGTACGCACAAAAAAAAAAAAAAAAAAAAAAAAAAAAAAAAAAAAATAGGAAGAAATTTATATTTGTCCTTAGAAATAAAAATGTCGCAGCAGACAAAAAATGGCTAAAATTTTTCCGGTCAGTATTTTATTCAGTTTTGGTCAGTATTTAATTAATCAAATGGTCAGTATATTTTTCGTTTTGGGTCAGTATAAAAATTAAATGAGCAGTATTTTATTATGTTTCGGCCAGTATTGAGCATTAAAAAAAATAAAATTCGGTCAGTAGAATTAAATTTTCCCGATCAGTGTTTCTTGTTAAAATTTTAAAAATAGACAACAGACATGATTGCTAATTATGGTGAATAATAAAAGTTCAAAGTTTTCTGGTCATCTAATGGCAATTTTTACTGTAGGAATTTTCTTAGAAATTAAGAAAAAAAAATTATAAAGTCGTAAAAACTTTTTGTCACGTGACCCCACTCCAAAACGTTTCTCATTGGTGTGACGTCATTGTTCACTTTTAAGCGCGCGGCTATTTAAAAAACGAAACCACGAGTGCACCTGCTCGTCCTCAAAGGTTAACACGGATTTGTTCGTACGACAACTCTTCTTGCTCCGATGGGCATGCCGCCGATAGCTCACCTAGGAGCATACCTAAATCGTGAACTGTGACGTCACGGTCGTTTCGGCGCCAATTCAAACAGCTAAAATTTTTATTCTATTTTATTCGGTAATTAAACATCGCATGACAGCAAAAATAGCATTTACTATTTTTATATGCTAGGTTTATTTAAAAAATATGTTCAGCACAAAATGTGTCTGTTGTCTATTGTTTAATAATTATAAAATTTATCAATTACTTCAACACAAGAGCTTTTTAAACTTTTTTTTGGACACTCCCGCTTCCGGTTTTCACCGATTGGTACCTGCTTGGCCGCTGGAGGAGGTTTAGCATATTTCAAACGGATGGGAACCCCAATAATATGTTTGCAGATAAACGATTTAAAAAATTGGGGAAGGGTGCAACTTTCTTCGAAATCTCATCAGAAAATCTGTCTTTATTTTTCAAAGATTAGAGTGAAAAAATTTCAATTTTTTTTAAACATTCAAGAAAAAGGAAACTAAAATTAATTTTTTTAAATTAAACAAAAATTCTGAACAATAAATTATGATAGAAATTCTTACGTAAGATTTTCCAAACCCAAGAAATCGTAAGAATTTCGAGAACCCCCTCCCCCCCTTCAGGTCTTACGTAATACTTGAACGTTCCCTTAAAATATCTTGCTTTTTTATTTTATTTTTTTTTTTTTTTTATTTTTACTTTATGCTGACCATTGTAACCGAATTTGCTGACAATCGAATATTTTTACTTGCAGTTTTTATTAAAATAATAACAAATGATTTTTTTTACTGGCCGATTGTTTACCACCCGCCGAAATACTGACCATTTAATTTTTTAACTGACAACGAAATAAATATACTTGCAGTTTAATTAAAATACTGACCAAAAACTGAATAAAATACTGATCAGAAAAATGCCAACCACAAAAAATTGTTTAACGAACACATTTTTTTTGTCAAATTATGTATAAAGGACCTGACTTTCAGACATCGAACCGAGGTCCCTTTTTTTGCGAAAGTCCCTATTTTTAACATGAGTCCCTAAAAGTCCCTATTTTTCTACGTTTTAATTTTTATGCCTGGATTATTTAATTAAATCAGAAAATGAGGCTAAAAATTTCAAGAAATAATCCATCTTTTCTCGAGATTTCTGAAATTTTTCGCTTGGTTTAAAATTTATTTCAATGCAGTTCAGAAAGAAAGTAGGTGAAAATGAAAATAGACCCGAAAAACTGGGATAAATAATGTTTGAGAAAAATTTTTAAGAAATTTAAAACTTCACAACAAAAAATAGTCTTTTAAAATCTGCTAAAAATAAGCCAATTTTGAACCCAGTGCTAATATCAAACTTGAATTAACACTTTTCTAGTCAATATTACTTTTTTCCAATAAATATTACTTTTTTCGAGCAAAAATGGCTATTTTTCGAGCCGGATATTTTTTAGCTTGATTAAAAAGTTTTTTTAACTAGTTAAATGTTATTTTAACTTTTTGAAAGTAAAAAAGTCCGGAAGTTAAATATGAAAAGGGTTTTACTTTTGAAAAAGCAGTGGGTTCAAAGTTGACATTTTTTTGGGCTGATTTGACTAACATTATTTTTTGTGTGTTTGACCAAATTTTTTTTTGTACCATATTGCCTTTGGTCTTATTTTATTTTGAAAAATGTTAGATATGTTTTTAAGTTAGCGCTATGCAGCCTGCTTTCAAATGCGATCTCCCGAGCTAAAAATGAGAAACAATTTTTGATCCTTCTCAGTCATTTTGAAGCTAAATTAATTACATAATTCTTAAAGCCCCCCGAACAAATGTTTCTTTTCGGCCTTTTTCGTGAGGGTCAAAGTGGATAAAAACTGGGCGTAAGGGGGTCAAATCAAGCCTGGTCCTAAAGAAAAAGTTTGAAAATGAAATGTTTTTGGTTTCTAAAAGGTCCCTAGTTTTCCAAATTTTGGTCCCTAAGGCCCTAATTTTTCAGGGCTAGAAGGTTATATACTAATTGACTTAATTATGCGCAAATAAATGAACATAAAACTGAAAAAAAAAATTGAATAAACGTAACATTTTTGCAACTTTTCCTGCTTTATGATTTAAAAAATTATATGCATAAATTGTGCATACCCGGACTTTCATGCATAAAAAACTATGCATTTTTGCAAAAATGATGTATATTCAATTTTTGGTGCTTACAAAATATGCATTAAACTTTGCAAAAATTTTATACACTTTTTACATCACTTTTTCGTTTGGGAACAATCCAACATAAGAATCTTCGGCCAAACATTGGTCATCCCTACATGCTCAGGATTGTCAACTGAATTTGCACCTTTGAAATTTTTTTTTTTTTAAGATTTTGGATACATTACCGGGAAAAATTCTCTGATCATTTTTAAAGACATGTCGCTTTATAATCTTTTTATTTTTTTTTATTTTCAGGTAAGTTTCCTTGGATTTGTCAAGAGTAATCGATCAGAGTTTGTATAAACTTTGGATGTGGTTTATCGTCAATTTAAACCAGGTTCGGTTGAAACCTGTTCAGTTTTTTCTGTAAGTATGGGAGTGAACCCGGAGAAAAGTCGAAAACGAAATTTTTTTGAATATGATGCAATTAGTTATAGTTTAAGATTGTACCGTTAATTGTACTTAAAAATTATTTAAATTTAGGCATAGCGCTTGGCGTTTTTCTGATATTCCCCCAGTTAAAAATTCAGGATTATAAATGAGGAATTAACAAAATCTTACCGAATAGTCTGACCCCCCCCCCCCTTCTCCCATACATCCCACCAAAAACAGCCATTTTATGGCCACTTTGGCCTTTGGAAAAAAACCAAAAAAATACGTACCTAGACCAGTTTTTTTGATTACTTTCACGTGGTAAAAGCGAAATTTATTTTGCAGCGTTATCTTCGCAGCGAAAAAATTTCTTTAAAGTTTCAACAATTTTTATTTTATTTTATTTTTTTTTATTTTATTTTATATATATTTTTTTTTTTTTGACCAAATTTTTTGGTGAGAGAAAAATCCAGAAGCACATGCACTTAGATCACTTTTTGGCGTTCAGCTTTTTCGGCTGTCATAGCGAAATTTTGGTCCGGCGACGCTATTATGAAAAAAAAAAAAAAAAAAAAAAATTCTCTTAATGGCCATTTTCGCTACCCAGCCATTTAAAAGAAAAATAATAACAATTATGCCCTTAGTTAGCCCTTTTGAAAGACCTTTTTTTTCGATTTTTGGTTTTTTCAATCGGACAACCCATTGTCTTCCAAATAAATAAAAACTGAATTAGCACTCCCATCCCCGCCTCAAAAACGGCTTTCATTTCGATCCTAATATTTCGCCTAATTTACCCTCTCACTAGGTCCTGTCGATGGGGGATCGTTAAACAAAATTTAATTTTGGGGCACGAACCTTATGGTAACCCTGTGGCCGCCTTTTGATACTTTATCGACACTTTTAAATAAAAAATAAATAAATAAATAAATAAAAAACAAATTACCATCCGAAGCTGGAAAATGTTGAAAGTCTAATGTAAGAGTAAGGGACTTAAAAATCTAATGTGTAGATTTTTTTTTTCCTTTTAAATCTTGTAAACTTTTGTTCGCCTGCTCTATCACTTTTCCTTGAAATTTGACCCCAAAAATATAATAAAACCCTGGGAATTTACCCGGGATCAAATTCCGTGAAAAATAAAAGATCCAGTTATCCGGGATTTTCCTAGAAGATGCATTTCCTTAAGGACAAGATTTTCTTTGCTGACTTTGACTGCTTTTTGAAACGAGTCAATATGCTCTTGTAACATTTTCTCATCTACAATAAAAAAAATTTAAAAAAAAAATTTTTTTTAAAAATGGCAATTGACGCTGTTTTTACTTTTTAAATTGTTAAGAAGATTCACCAGAAATTTGAATGATTATCCCGAAGGAGGGTAAATCTGTCAAAAAAAAAAATACGTCATTTAGGCTTAAACGTATTTGGTACCAAATTTATTGTGACGAAATTACCACTGGGACATTATGGGACATAATGCCTTTGCGGATCAACGACTTCTAAAAAATCTGAAAAAAAAATTAGGCAGTCTTTTCTCATCGAAAAGGAAAAAAAACAGGTAGTGAGCGCACCAAAAATTTAAAGTCCGTAAAATTCGGACCACCCTACTCCCAAATGGCTTACACCTATCGAGTTCACCTCAATACAGGTCTCATCATGCAAATTGAAAGCACCGGTTTGGATATAAGTTTTTTTGCGTTAAGTTACGAAATTATTTATTTATTTTTTTTTTTTCCTGGAAAAAGTCTCTCGTAAAAACGTAGAAGGACAACCTGGGAAGGAGATAAAAATTGCTTGAAACAATTAAATCCAATTAAGGTGTCGGAAAAGCAAACACCCAAACAGTATAAAGATACACAATCGGTGAGTCATAATATTGGCCATTGTGATACCGCGTGCCAATGGGTGTGACACAATTAATAAGGATGGATTCCCTTTTTCAAAACAGCACTTGAATTAACAAAAAAGTCATTCCCCCAAATCGATCGATAATGAAAAGAAGAAAATAAACCCAGTTATTAACCGGACAAATATGGCGCGCGCACCGGAAACACGTGTCTAGCGTAGGGAACCGATGATGATTCCAAATAAAGAAAGGGGCCGGGAGGTGGAAAAACTTTTTTTTTTTTTTTTAGAAATTGAAAGCGTAAAAACATTTTTTTTTCTCCCCCGAGAATTAGCGGTTATTGTAAAAAAAAATTGCAATTTTCTTCAAGGCGTGGAGAAATAAATAAACGGAAGTCTGCATTTTCGGGAGAGAGTAAAAAAAAAAAAAAGGAAAATAGCGATGCACCTTAAAACTAGAAACGTGTGTTGGCTCGGTGCCAGTTTCCGCGTCACGTGACCGTGCCACGCCTCCCCTCTTGATGACGTCATTTCTTTTTCCCCCCTTGGCAGAACGATGACCGATGTCGCCCCGAGAAAAAACCTTTTTTTTTTTCCTCCCCATTTGTCCGCCATTTAAAAAAAAATTCTGTTTCCGGTTTTTTTTAAAGATAAACCTTCATTTACATATGACCTAAAAAAAAATACTTATGCAGAACGTTTAAAGAGGGAAAGCCAACGCACAAAAAAAAAAAAAAAAAAAAAAAGGAAAACCCTCGACGATTTCTCCTCTTGACACCGAAAAGAAAAACATCTGACAATCAATACCCTTGATTTGACGTCGAAGTACCGTAAGTCGGGGCAAGTTTACAACAAATCGCAGGTATAATCCTCGTCCTGATTGACATTACTTTTTTTTTTCTTTTCTCTCTATCCCGCCTGGGGGGAAAAGTTTTCCAGGAAACGTCCTCCCACATTTTTTGAAGGGATTTATAAGACGTTAAGATTTTAGCGGAATTGCTCCGGTTGCGGTTTTTTTTTTTTTTCCTTTCTCTCGTAAATCCTACACGGCACCTACACCCGTTCATTCGTTCCGTTTTAAAATTCTTATAAAGATTACCCTCAAAATTGAGGTAGCGGTTGGCTAAGGAGCTTAAGGGTTTTTCAAAGTCCCGAGCAACAGCGCGCGCGAGCGTATATTGATTTTCTGGTCCCCGTCGTTGCGTGAGGTTCGCATCCGGTTGCTAGGCTGTATCATGTGACGGAACTAGACATTTTACAACTTGGGCTTCGTCGCATAAAAGTTTTTTTTTTATAGTAAAAAAAAAAAAAAAAAAATTAAAAAATATTTATCCGGCGAAAAGAAAATTGTTTCGTTCAAAAAAAAAAAAAAAATGTCCAAAACAGATTTGAGATTAATTCCAGCAAGATTGAAAACGAGGGTGTTGTGTGAGCAAGAAACGAAATCGAAATTTGAGCTGCATCAATGTTCCCGCGTTTTTTTTTTTTTTTTTTTTTTTTTTTTTTTTTTTTTTTTTTTTTCATTTTGAACCTGGTGATATGATATGGTTTGACTACACCTACGAAAAAGAGATGCATAAATTATATAAAAATTATGTATGAATTATACAAAAAATTGGACGTGCATATAAAATGCATAAATTATGTATAAACAACCTAACGTTTTTTACCGGAAAATTTCGTTTTATCCTCAATATAATTTTATATACAAATTATGCATAAATAAATATGCATAAAACGGAAAACGTTCAATACGCATAATATTTGCAAATTTTCCTCCTGCGTGATTTAAAAAAATTACACGCATAAATTATACATATCCAGATGTTTATGCTAAAAAAAAAAAAAAAAATTATGCATATTCAAATTCTGATGCTTAAAAAATATGCATAAACTTTGCAAAAATTATGCATAATGAATGCATGAATTTTTGTTATGCATAATGCATGCATGAATTATTCATAATGAATTATACATGAATTTATGCATGAATTTATGCATAATAAATTATGCATGAATTATGCATAATTATGCATAAATCTTGTAATAATAACGCATATTCAAAATTTGGTGCTTAAAAAATATGCATAAACTATGAAAAAATTATGCATTAATTATGCATGAATTATGTATAATGAATGCATGAATTTTTATTATGCATAATTGTGCATAAATCTTGTAACGATTATGCATTTTCAAATTTTAATACTTAAAAAATATGCATAAACTTTGCAAAAATTATGCATGTCCAAATTTTTGTATAAATGATAAAAAAAACAATGTATTTTTTATATCAATTTTTTGCATTTATTTTTCAAAACTTTTATACACTTTTTGCATCATTTTTTCTTACCGCTTTGCAGCATTTTTCCGTTATTGTATCCACCTGGAAAAGTAACTTTTCTCTGTCCGGCTTCTGTTGTCTTTTTAACGGTAGCTGACCGCTTGAACTGAGTCCTTCCGGTGCAGTTTGCTGGGTAGGGTGGCCCAAAAAAAAAAACCGGCCATCTTTGATTTTCGTTCCCTAGCAAAAGATGGGATCTTTAGGGTCTTGAACACTTGTGATTTTTTTCCAGATTTAAAAAAAAAATTTAGAGGTAGCGCTTGAATTTTTTATGTTTTTTTTTTTTACTTTTCGCACTTTTAGGGTTTTTTGATCAAATTTCAAAAATTTGTAGGGAAAAAATTTGATGACATAAAAAATTGATCTTTTTAGGGTATAATACTTACGTATGTAGGTATTTAGAAAAAGTTTCATTTTGCCGAAAACTGAGACCTTATGGGTGTTATATGGCTTATTTCGGCGAAAACTGGTTTTTTTATATTTGTCCAGCCCCAAAAGTAAAAAAAAATTTCAATATAGCCAAAATAATGTAGATTCATCGCCTTCGATCCAATTTTCGGAATAAAAATTATTTTGCGTGAGTAGAGAGTGTTTCAGGTTAAAGAATAATATTTTTCAAAATTTAAAAAATTTATTTATTATTTTATGGTGTCCAATTTTGATTCTCCACCTCAAAATCGATTTTAATACCTCCAGATACCTTCTCCAATTTTTTTCAGATTTTTAAAAAATTTATAGGGGTTGCTACCAGCCTTTTATAAGTTTTCCTCGAAAAAGGGGCTTATAAAAAAAGCATGATTTTTTGACCGCAAAATAAAAGTAGGCCCTTTCCAAATCTAAGGAACTACTTTATGCTTTTTGATTCGTAGAATCCGAAAATGATCATAAAATTTGTACACCGTAAGAATCCTGGAAATCCAGAAATTTCTCTGTAATCTTTCGGATTTCCTGGGATATTATCGAGAAAATCCCCTATTTTCAGTTTTCTTGTTGATAAAACTTCCCGGGAAACAGGAAAATTCCTGAAATAAAAACAAAAACACTCTTCCCAGGAATCGGAAACATAAATTTGTGTCGGGATCCCGGGAAATCCCAGAAAAATCTCCAACACTCCCGTATCGCTGGGAAAGGAAGGTATAATAAAAAATATTTTTAGTGGTACTAGGCGCATTGGGTACAAAATATGCGCACTGTTAGTTGATGTACCACATTGGATTCCTTTGGTTTTCCGAAAAATTGTTGGGGTACATTAATTATTCATTGGTGGTACAATTGAGTACAAAATAGGTACAAAATTAGGGTTGCCAGATGCACCACCATGGTGGCACATGCACCACTATTGAAGAAAAGACCTCTATGTTTAGCTTATGGGGTACCACTATCTAAGGTTGGGATGTACCACATTTGTAATTTTAGAACTGGCAACCCATTATGGGTGTACACACTGCCGATTTTCAGAGTATGTCGTGTCTCCATTGGCCAATTAATCGAAGGGTACAATTAATTGTACCACCGGAAATGCTGTATATTTTTGGACTTTTTTCATCTGCTGCCACTTTGTTTTTATTGTTTTGATCATTTTTTCGAATATTAAAAATAATAAAAGTGAAAAAAAAATTGGTAGCAGTTAAAAGTATACAGCATTTCCGGTGGTACAATTAATTGTACCCTCCAATTAATTGTCCAGTGGAGAAACAGCACTACATCTAATCCTCGTTAAAAGGAAAAATGACGATAGCTCAATAACTACCAATAAGTTTTTTCAACTTTTTCAGGCAAAAAAAATGTTAAATCGATCTTCTATGTCATCTAATAATTTCGATTCCATTGTAAATACATGAGTTTTCCGTAACTGCTCCCATTGTAAGAAGAACAATGAAATTCTTGGCGCCTTTTTATTCCACACATTTTTTTTTATTGAGATGTTCCACTTCAATTTACGACCACTCTCGGCTTTTTATACCTAACCTGAGGCGACCTCACCTTAATCCAACAAAGTGATCTGCGCGCAAAAAAAAAAAAAAAAAAAAAAATTATAGACGATCAAAAATCTTTTTTTTTTTCCTTCGATAGCTTCAAAGGACTTCAAATTATAAATTCGAAAAAAAAAAAATATAAAAAGAAACAAGAAAACAAAAAAGAATTTTCCTTTCTTCTTTTTTTTTTTCTTGAGTGTCAATATTTTCAATTGCCCATAATCAAATTTATCACTTGATTAGCAGCAAAAAAAAAAAAAAATAAATAAATAAATAAATAAAATTATTTTCTTTTTTATATATAAAAAAAATCTCCCACTTTGCCCTATCCCCTTTTTATTTTATTTTTAAATTATATTTTTTAATTTTCGTGAGTTATTTTCTTTCGTGCGTTAGAAAGAAGAAAAAGAGAGAGAGAAAGAGAAAGAGAGGAGAGAAAAAAAAAGTGAAAACGGAAATCATCTCTGAATCTTGAACAGATGTTATATTTCTCAAATCATCCATTATATATTACGCCTTCACTTTTTCTATTTCTCCAGAGATTTTTCCCCTCTTTTTTTTTTTTTTTTTTCTCAAAAAAGTATCACTCTTCCCCGATCTTGTGCTTCAAGTTTTTCTTTCTTTTCGATACGCTTAATTAGTTAAATAAAATCTGAAAATTACCCGTAAATCCCCCTTTTATTTTTTTTTTAAATTCCCGGAAAATTGCGGGAAATATTTCCAGCGAATCCCCGGAAATTTTCGGAGAAGCTTTTGCAGATTTTTTTTTTAACCCGCAAAATTTTATTTTATTAAAATAGGATCCCTTCCATCGATCCGATAAAAAAAATTATTTTCCGAAAAAGAAAATCCTCCTCGGTAGAAGTTCAATTTTTCAAACCGACATTTCCATATAATTAATCACTTTTCCTTTTTTTTTTTTAAAAAAAAAGAATGAAGGATCGAATAAATTCCTATCAAACTTTATGAAAAGAAAATGCCTAAACAAGAAAATAGAAGGGGCCAGCAAAAATCCCATTCAAGAGTTTAAACTAGAAATATAAGAACGGGAAATGATCCCACGTAGATTAATCGACGTAATCAGAGTTATCAGCGCCCAGCGGCAAGAATGAAAACCAATTCGATTATCTTGGTTCGCGTTTAACGAGGATTTTGCAACCCTTTTTGCCCCCCTTCTCCCCTCCCCTCCCCGCCTTTTTCCCTCCCGGTTTTATCCTTCCTCCCTCTTTTTGCTCCCATCGATGTTCCCTCGTTTTCCGAAAACCAATCAACGGGTCCAACTTTGTTAAAAAAGTCCTGTCCGAAGCTTCGGGTGGGTGTATAAAGCGTATGGGTGTGTGGAACTTAATTAAGAGATTTGAAAAAAAAATGAAAAAAGATTTTAATTTTTTCGCTCCCAGGTGATATGATCACGAAAAGGGGCGATAATGATTTATTAATGAAAGCAATCATTTCACAAAATGGCTCATAATTTTAATGAATGAATTTTTTAAATTTTTTTCGAAGATTTTTTTTTTTTTTTTTTTTTTTTTTTTCCTGATGGTTGTTGCTTACTGCCTTTTACTTCTTTTTTTTAAAGAATGCGAGGGACGAAACTTTTAGAAAACAGGATTTTATGGATTTTGAAGTCAGGGAAATGTGAGCAAAGAGCAAATGCAAATGGGGTTTCACAAATTTACAAAAATGATCCGAAAATATTTTTAATATTATCAACTTCCTTAGTTGAACATTTTGATGAATAGGGCCACGTCTTAGGGCGCACCATGATGGTTTTGTTGTGTCCGGTTGTTCTAGTGTTATGGACACTGAACATAAAAAAATACGGATATTTCAAAAATTTTTTTAAAATTTTTCAATAAAATTTTATCTAAAATCCTGGATGATCCTTAAAAATTTTTTTTAAATTTTAATGAAATTTATAATAAAACTTTTTACAAAATATTGTAAATTTTTTAACTAATTTTAAGAAAAAAAAAAGAAAATTTTTAGAAAATTTTTTAGATTTTGATGATTTTTGATAAAATGTTAGTGAAAAAGGGGGCCACGAGGACTAATATCAGGGCTTAAAGGATTTAGGGGGATCATTAACAATGAACAAATGATGCCCCAACCAAAAATTCCAGACGCAGTACTACGTAGAAATTTGCCTCATATCCCCTGAATGTTTATTATTCTTTTTTTAGGTAACTGAATTAAAATTAAAATATCTCTTGGATCATCCATGTATTTGGTTTGCTTTGAGATTTTGGTGTTCACTTTGCTGAAGATTTTGGGATCCTGACTTTTTTGGTGTTTTAAAGTTTTTTTTTTTTTTTTTTTTTAAAGGAGCAAAGGAAAGAAAAAAATTCTGGTGATCTAAAAAACCAAAAAATTTTTAAAAAATTAGCTTTCAAATCTAACAGTCAGAAATTAAGGTTAAAAAACCGAACCAAAACGAACTAAAAGTCTAAATCAACCAAAATCCAAACAAAACCAAGTCTTTGTATTTTTGTGCCGGTGCCTTGATGGATAATTGGCGATCATCATTGGTATTCGAAGCTGACCGCTCTGAATTATTGTGAAGAGTCTACTGCTCTCCAAACCAGTCTCTTAAATTTTTACGCCAAGCTTTTCTAGGATTTTGCTAGCCTGCGCCTACCGGCCAAACCTTTCGTCCATCAGGAGTTGAAACAGGCGGTACTTCTTATGTTAAAGTGCTTTTCTCAAATTTCTGAGCGCAATAAGCACCTAAAGAAAAGAGTCTGTCAAAAGTAGCAAAATAAAACACTCAAGTAGGTTGATATTACCAACCAACCCAAACTAAACCGATCCAAACCAAACTAAACCAAACCAAACCAAACTGGATTGAAAACAAAGTTTATCAAAACTAAAAAACAAATGAAGCAAATACGAAAATAACGCAAGCTGAACTCAGCTGCAGCAAACTAAACCAAACCAAACCAAATAAAGAAAGGTGAAATCAAACCAGAAGCTTGACCTTGCCAAACTTTAACTGAAATTTTCAGTCTGAAACCAAATTTAATGAAATTAATAGGACTGTAATTGAACTAGCCCAAAATACAACCTAATCAAACTAAATCAGATCGAACTTTTAATTCAAAACTAAATCAAATCGAACTAGAACCAAAATAAGACTAATCGGAAAGCAACAAAAAAAATTGAAGCAATTATGAAAATTAAACCAAAACTAGAAATGAACTACAACCAAACCTAATCATACTAAACTTAAACTGAAACAAAAAAAAAATAAATAAATAAGTAAAAAATCAAAAAAAAAAAAACAAATACGAAAGTAAACCAAACCAGACCATATCTGGATCATACCAAACTTTAACTGAAAACTTCAGCCTGAAACCAATAGTAATGAAACCAATCGGTCAGCAATCGAACTAGTCCAAAATATAACCTAACCAAATTTAAACTGGACCGTATCGAACCGAACCTTTAGTCTAGACTAAAGGAAACCAAGCTGAACCGAGCTAAAACCAAAATAAGGCCAACCCAAAAATAATAAAATAAAGTGATTACGAAAATAAAACCACAAAAAGTAATGAAGCAAAACCAAATGAAGAATCATACCAAATTAAACCAATCGTTTCTACATCATACTAAACTTAAACTGAAAGCAAAAAAACCTAATAAACCAACTCCGAAAATAAAATAAACCAAACCAAACCAGTTTTTATTTAATTTGGCTTCGGTCTATGGGCTTTGTTTGGCTTTTGGTAGAATAGATTTGCTTTGTTTTTAATTTGATTTGCTTTAGTATTTTGTTCGGTTTTAGTTTGATTAGTTTCAGTTTAATTTGGTTTTACCAAACTTTAGCCTGAAACCAATTGTAATGAAACCAATCGGTCAGCAATCGAACTAGTCCGAAATATAACATAACCAAACTAAACTGGGCCGAACTGAACCTTAAGTTCAAACTAAACCAAACCGAACTAAAACCGGAATAAGGCCAACCCAAAACTAAAGAGAAAAAAAAAAAAAAAAAAAAAGAAGCAATTGCGAAAATAAAACATAGTGTATTGTACAAGACTCGACTGAAATCTCGTTTCTGGATGTGTATTACCTTGAATATTGCAAAAACGAGTGAGTCTTGTTTTCTAGTCTTGTACAATATTTCTTGTTTTAAAACGATATTTCTTGGACAATACATCAAAACAAGACTTACTTATTTTGAGATTCTTAATGAACTTCATATGCCCAGAAACAAAATTTTAGCCTAAGTCTTGTTTAAAAGTCTTGTCAAGACAGTCTTGGTCTTGTGCGAATCACTAATAAAACACAAAACTAGTAATGAACTAAAACCAAACGAAAAAGAAAAACCAAACTACATTATATCATACTAAACTTGAACTGAAACCAATTGTAATAACACCAATAGGTCAGTAATCGAATTCGTCAAAATGAAACCAAAGTAAGGTACCTAAACCAAGACTAAAAAGACCAAGTAAAACAAATACGAAAATAAACCAAAACAATAATGAACTAAAAACCAAATCAAATTTCAGCTAAAACCAATGAAAAGCCAATATGTCAGTAATCGTGAAAAGTCGTAGTTCAGTAATCGAACTAACCCGAAATAAAAACTAAAACCAAAACAAACCCAAGTGTACCAAAACAAACCAAATTAAACTGAAAATAATAAAATTAAATCCGAAACAAACTACTAAAGCAAATCAAATGAAAAACAAAGCAAACCAATGCGACCAAAAGTCGAACCAAGCCCGCAGACTAAAACCAAATCGAATTACACCGAAACAAGCTAAAAAGAATTTAAGTAATAATTTCATCCATTTTTTTTTCCATTATTTTATTTTAATTAACATAAGAACTATTAAACACGAGCTGATATTTACAGCCATTTAGTTGCATTGGTAAGATAATGCAATCGGCAGCTCACCCGAGTGGAACTAACAATCCGGAGTAAATTAACGGATTTCCTAAATTAAAAGTTTTTTTTTTTTTACACAAAAATTGATTGATAAACATTTCTGGAAAAAGAACAAGTAAATTATTTTCTATGGAAATTCATGTAAATTTTTAATTCACAGGTCCGGTAATTTTCCTTTCGAATGAATGTAAGCAATCATCTTTTTTTTCCCGCTGTATATTTTCGACTTTAACCTTTGACATTTTTTATTTCTCTCCCCGCGCGAAATGTTACCTTTGAATGAAAGAAGTCCCGTTTGGAAAAAAAAAAAAAAAAAAAAAATAGGGGAAAAAAATCAAATTCAATTACAAAGTTGACCAACTGTGTGTGTGAAGGTTGAATAGAGACCTTATTTTAACTTAAAACCTATTTTCAAGGTGTCTCTGTATTTTAATAGAAAAAAAAAAGTTTTTTTTTTTCAGTTTGATAAAATAAAATAAAAAATCTTTTTTTTTTTTTTTTTAATTCATAAAAAAAAGTGTATAAATAATATAATAACATCAACCAGCACAGCTCCCTGGATGAAAAGTAATTCCTTGAAATTAAAAGGTCAAACCTTTTTAAGTCGTCTTGAGTTCTTTTCAGTTAAAAAAATCCGGGTTTTCCGTCTCTTTCTTTCTTTTTATACTGTAATATCTCCCGCGTCTTGTTTCCCCCCTTTTTCCTTTTTATTTTATCTTCACCTGGGGAAAATTTTCTTAAAATCGAAACGCGGCGGAATTAAAAGGAGGGTGTTAAAAGTTTTTATTCATCGTTAATTAACGAGGATGAATCGATACCGAGGAAAAAACAAAGCGCTAAAGGAAATTTCTCCAGTAGGCATTCCGAGGAGCTTTGCCGCCTCGCCAAATGGGATTATAAATTTAAATTAAGCTTTATAGCTGAGTTTTCTTGGGTGATCTTTTAACCCTGATCTTGCATCTTCAGAGGGTCATTTAAATATTACATCGGAACCTCAAGAGGAAAAGGAAGGGGGGTTTAAACCTCGAACGTTGATTTTTGAAGTCTTTGTAAGAGATAGCCGAAAGTAAAGATCCCAAATTTCCGACGCTTTTCCATTCCCGGGAATCGGGAATTCCTTTTTTTGAAAAAAATATCAATCAAGGGGAAGATTCCCCTTTTGGTTAGGTTTTTATTTCTCGGGAACCGAGAAATTGACGCCTAAATTCCCGGAAATCCCGGGAAAGACAAGAATTTATTCAGAAGGCGAAAAAAAAAAAAAATTTTCCGTATTTTCGGGAAGTAAATTTGGAAATAAGCGGAGCCATGTCGAAAAAAAATTGTCTATGTTGTTTAAAGGGCTCCCTTTAGGCAAATTATGAAAAGAAAATTTCTGATTTTTATAACTTTTTTCTAAATTATTAAAACTTTTTTTTGATGAATGGTCAAAAGTCGGTAAAATTGATATTGTTCCAGTTCCCGGGAAAAAACTTGTCGATCCCGGGTGTCGGGAATTCTCGAAAAAGAACAATTGCATTCCCGGGATGCAGGATGGGAAGCAAGATTCCCGACAGTGAAGGAGAAATATATATGGAAAAGTTTTTTGGGAAAAATACCTGGGATCCCAGGATTTTCCGGGACCGGAATTTCCAGGAATTCTCGAAAATGAGAAAAATTCCATTTCCGGAAAGTAAGATTCCCGACACTTGAGAAAAAATGTTCCCGGAAAATTTTCGGGGGAAAAATCGGGATCCCGGCGCTTTTCCGGGACCGGAATTTCCAGGAATTCTCGAAAATGAGAAAAATTCCATTTCCGGGAAGCAAGATTCCCGACAGTTCAAAAAAAAATGTTCCCGAGAAATTTTTTTGGGGAAAAAAAATTGGGATCCCGGCATTTCCTGGGACCGGGAATCCCCAGGAATTCTCGGAAATGAGAAAAATTTCATTCCCGGGAACTAAGATTCCCGACAGTTCAGAAAAAATGTTCCCGAGACATTTTTCGGGGAAGAAAACCGGGAACCCAAAATTTTCTGGGGATTCTCGAAACTGACAAAAATTTCATTTCCGGGAAGCAAGATTCGCGACAAAAAAAATGTTTCCATGAAATTTTTCAAGGAAAAATCCCGGGATTTCCCGGGATCTGAATTCCCAGGAATTGTCGAAAATGAGAAAAATTTCATTCCCGGAAAATAAGATTCCCGACAGTTAAGAAAAATGTTCCCGGGTAATTTTTCGGGGGAAAAATCCGGGATCGCTCTAAAAAAAAAGTGTTTACTGTGATATAAAAATGCAAACAATGCAGTTTGCAGCTGATGCAAATAGCACGTGCCAAGTAGTGCACCTACACCTAATGTAGTAGAGCATTATATCTAATGCAAAGGTAATGCATACTGTAATGCAAGTGGCAAACAATGCTAATCCAATGGTAATACAAAATAATGCATGCCATGCAGATAAATTGCACCCTACGAAATGGTGCAACATGTTATGAAAAATTAATGCATTCTATAAAGCAGCGACAATCCAAGTGCACTGGTAATGCAAAAGAAAGAAGGAGTCTAAAGCTGCCAAGGCCCAATTTTAAAGGAAAATCTAAAACTGATTTTCCTTAATCTTATCACTGCCATAAAAGTTGCCAGACTCATTTTTATAAAAATCGGCCCTGTGCATGTTAGTGCCACATAAAAGTAGACGCGCGGAATTTTTTTTTTTTCTTTTTTTTCGCCGGAACGTCTTTGATTGGCCGTTAAATTTATTTTCCTCTTAAAATGTCATTAAACGTTGTTTTATCGGTGAAAAGAGATTAACGTCACCCAATGTGTTGCACTGGGGCTTTAAAATCCGCACTTTCCTCTTTTGATCCTCTGCATAAAAGTGACGTCACGAACAATTATGACGGAATCGAGTACAAAAGACGCGCGGATTAATAATAATGATAATTTTTCTTTTTAAAAATAATATCACGCCTTAATTACTGACGGAAATGTAAATTAATGACCAAATATATGACTTTTTCTGATTTTTTTTCCTGCTGCATTTATTGCGGTTTTTTTTTCACCAGGCTGTAAAAAAAAATTGCCTTACTCCGTATTATACTTTTTACTGGATGTAAAAATTTCTCAAGAGATGCTCATTTGGTCGTGCATCCCTAATTTTCCGTATTTTTAGCAGTCGTTTGGAGCCCTTCATCTTCATGGAAAATTTTGAGTCCTTAATATTTCCTTTTTCTGGCTTGGTTACTGCGCCAAAGCCGCCATTTCCGAAAAATAAAATTTAAATTGTTTTGCCTTTTTTGAGAATTTTCCAAACTCAGCTCTGAAATTTCCCGTCAAGTAAAAACAATCAGAAAAAAAAGTGGGGTTTATCAGCAACTTATACCAAGCTTCCATTAGTTAATTAATTATAGGGTGTAATTAATTAGGACTCCGGCTTTTTCCGCTATTTTTTTTTTTTTTTTTTTTTTTTATATATTTTCCTTGCTGGAACCAAGTTGGATCCCGTACGAAGTAGTGATACAAAAAGTGAATAAAATTTTCGGTATCATTTGTACAAAAAGTTTGCAATGCTTAAGGAAATGTTATATAAAAATTTTTACAAAATTTATGCATAAATTTTTTTAAGCATGAAAATCTGGATGTGCATAATTTGCACATGATCATTTATGCATAATTTATACATAAGTGCATAAATTATTTATGCATAATTTTTATGCATAATTTATGCATAATTTATGCATAATTTATACATATTATTTTGCATAAATCTTTGGAGGATGAAGAGAGATTTTTTTCGTAAAATCAGTTAAGTTTTTTATAAAAGATTTGCTCAGGGTTTCCCTTCCCGGCAATTCCCGGGGTCCCGAAAAAATGTTCAATCCCGATTCCCGAAATTCAAATTTTTAGGAATTTTTCCCGTTATTTTTTAATTTCTGTGAAATTCCCGAGAATCTACAGGAAATCCCAAAAATTAGCCGGAAACCGGCGAATTTTAATTTTTTTAATTTCCCGGGAATTCCAGGGATCCCGAAAAAATGTTCTATCCCGATTCCCGTCATTCCAATTTTTCTGGATTTTTCCTGTTATATTTTAATATACAGGAAATTCAAATGAATCCATGGAAAATCCCGGGAATTACCCGGGAAATCGGCGAATTTCAATTTTTTGAATTTCCCGGGGTTCCGAAAAAATATTCAATCCCGATTCCCGTCATTCAAATTTTTCTTGATTTTTCCCGTTAGTTTTTAATTTCCGGGAAATTCTAAATAATCCACGGGAAATCCAGGGAGTTATCCGGTACACCGGAAAATCTGGATATGCAAAATTATAGGCATAATTTATGCATATAATTTTTTAAATCATAAAGCAGGGGAGATTTGCAAATATGCTTATTCCACTTTTTCCCCATTTGATGCATGCTTATTTATGCATAAATAAGTAATAAATAATATGCATAAATAAGTAATAAATAATATGCATTAATAAGTAATAAATGATATGCATAAATGAGTATGCGTACTTTTTTATGCATTGTTTATGCATAATTTGTTCATACTCATTTATGCATAATTATATTGAATGATCGTCCCGGGAATCCCCTGGGTTCTGAGAAAATTTTCAATCCCAATTTCCGGGATTCGAATTTTTTGGAATTTTTCCCGTTCCAGGTAATTCCAGGAATGACCCAGGAAACCGTCGAATTTTAATTTTTCGAATCCCGGGAAACTATTTTAATCAAAAACGAGAAATCCTTTTATTTATTCTGTTATTAATACATAATTGATAATTTATGCATTCCTTCATACGGAGATCCAGAAGCTAATGGTTAAAACCCTTTTCCTCCAGATGTACCCACACGGGTACCTTTATCAACTGAGTGAAGGAATATTCCGGAGGCTACCCTTTTTTTTCGGGAGTAATATCCGACCGAGAAAATTTTAGGAAAGCAAGAAACGTAGATTTCCAGATTGAATGGGTCCAAATTACGCTGGAAATATCGGCACGGGTTACGGAATCAGAATATTTTTTTTTTTACAAAAAAATCATTAATCGGCGACCTTCAAAATGATAAATTTTTTTTTATTAAAAATGTCAAGTTATTAATGATATTTTTTTTTTTTTACAAAAATCCTTTGATCACATTTTTATTTAAAAAAATTGGATTTTATATCCCATCTTTGAAATGTATGGAGATAGATCCTAAAATTAATTTATCTTGGCTTCCGCCTTCTCTTTCCTCGCTCCCCTTTCCAGTCGGCAGGGATTCCATTTCATTCGGGTATTTTCCGGGGACAAGGACTTCGTTGTTTCTTTCTCTCTCTTTCTCTCTCTCTCTCGCTTTCTCCCTTTTTATTTTTTTTATTTTTAGCCTTCCTCTTTCCCTTTTTCACAGTTTTCTTTTTTTATTTTTTTTCAATTGAAAATAAACCGCAAAAGATTTTTTTTCCCCCCTTTTTCCCCTTTTTGCCTCTTTTCTGAATCACCGCGGGGGGGAGGGGAGGAGTATCGTGGGGTTAATGAATCCGTCATTTGATGATAATTAATGTAACGCTAATTAAAGTCTGATCGAGGTGACGACCTAATTTTATTTTGCCAGATCAATAACGGTTTTGCTTGACAATCTGAGTAATTTGTATAACGATATCGCTTATCCGGGAACGGCTTATCTGACCCAGTGTATATTATTGTTTATTCGATACTAGGAAGCGTAAGGTTATAATCCTGTGGGATTAAAAATCAAAAAACTTTTTAAATTGTATTGTAATGGTTACAGAAATTGAGGTTTATATTTTCATTGTTTTTATTTTTCCTTTATTAATTTTTTTTTTTCTCTTTTTTACTTGCAGAGGCGTGGTGGCATTTCCGTTGACCGGCCGGAAAATGGGATATTCGTGAGACTAGTTGGTAAGTCAAGAAAAAAAAATTAGATAAAATTAAATTAATCACGGAAGCCCCGAAGGTTTATTGTTTTTGACTGTCAAGTTCCAACCTGACAGTACCAGGTTCAAACTTAACGTTACGAGTTTTAGTGATGGTAATCACGTGGTCAATAAACAGCATGGTCCATGTTTAGCATATGGGTGTATATATATAGGAAAATTAAATATACCATATATTTAACATCTCTAGAAACGTGACATTGTCAAGATCCAACCTGGCATGGTCAGGTTTGAACTTGACAGCCAAGAGAAAATAGAGATGCATAAATTATATAAAAATCATGTGTAAATTTTACAAAAAATTGGGCATGCATAAATTAGTTTAATTTTTTTTCATCCGCCAGCATATTTTAATTACCGGTATGCATAAAATGGAAAAAAATTTTGAATAAGAATATTTGCTAATTTTTGTGCTTTGTGATTTTTAAAAATTATATGCATAAATTATCCATTTGCAGATTTTTATACTTAAAAAAATTTTGCATAAATATTGCAAAAATTATGCATATCCAGATTTTCGTGCTTAAATAAATTATGCATACATTTTGCAGAAATCATGCACATTCAGATTTTCATGCTGAAATGAATTATGCATAAATTTTGTAAAAGTTATGCATATTCAGATTTTCGTGCTTAAATAACTCATACTTAAATTTTGGAAAAACTATGCACATCCTGAATTTTGTTCTTAAATACATTATGCATAAATTTTGCATAAATTATTCATATCCAGATTTTCATGCTTAAATAAATTATGCATAAATTTTCGCATAAATTATTTATATCCAGATTTTCGTGCTTAAATATATTATGCATAAATTTTTGTAAAAGTTATGCATATTCAGATTTTCATGCTTAAATAAGTTATGCATAAATTTTGTAAGAATGATGCTCATCCAGATTTTTGCTTAAATAATTTTGCATAAATTATTCATATCCAGATTTTCATGCTTAAATAAATTATGCATAAATTTTCGCATAAATTATTATATCCAGATTTTCGTGCTTAAATATATTATGCATAAATTTTTGTAAAAGTTATGCATATTCAGATTTTCATGCTTAAATAAGTTATGCATAAATTTTGTAAGAATGATGCTCATCCAGATTTTTGCTTAAATAAATTTTGCATAAATTTTGTAAAAATTATGCACATCCAGATTTTCGTGCTTAAATACATCATGCATAAATTTTGCATCAATTATTCATATCCAGATTTTCGAACTTTAATTAATTATGCATAAATTTTGTAAAAATTTTGCATATCCAGATTTTTGCTTAAATAAATTTTGCATAAACTTTGTAAAAATTATGCACGTTTAGATTTTCATGCTTAAATACATTATGCATATTCAGTGTATAAATAGTACGAAAATTATACATTTCTTATACAAAGTTTTATGCATTTATTTTGCAACACTTTTATACATTTTTTGCATCACTTTTTCGAATGGAAGCTCCCATCAAGATGGTCTTTAATAAAATTTCGGTCCATAATCTAAGCTTGGGCGAGGCGACATTCTTAAATTTCATTAAATACAGTAAAACTTTACTAAGAATTACTTTAAGAAATAGAATCAAACCTATTATAAAATTATTTATTAATTTTTAATTAAGTTTCGGAATTAGCCATCCGCCATCTTGAATTTTGGCTTAGCCGAAACTTATGACTTCAGCCCGAGGTTTTGATATCAGGGAAAGGAATTCTCATATAAGCTGAGACAAAGTTAGAAATCCCTGTTAGGTGGTTCGAAGGCTAAATTTCAACTCAGCATTTTTCTCAGGTTCAAACCTGCCGTTGTCAAGTCCCAACTTGACATTGATAGCTTTAAAGTTGTCAAAAAACGCGGGAGTGTTGCAATTTGACAAGGTTTTTGCGATGTTGGTCAAATTGTATATATATATACCCTGCCCATATTTAGCTCTTGGGTGTATATATATACCAGAATTAAATATACCGTATATTTAACATGCCTACGTTAAGAGTACGCATCAGTGAAATTTAAGCAATCATCGATTCATAAGCTAAGCATAAGCGAAACTATAGAATCGTGACAGTAGACAGGTGACTAATGCGTAGCCTCAAGTTTGAACTTGACAACGTCAGGTTTAAACTTGTCAGCCGACGAATCAGCTATTAACAATGACACTTCCCAAATTTAATAACAATTAAATTTCAATTTTTTAGCTTATTCACAACCAAAAAATAATTTTAAAAAAATTACCGCTTTTTTTTTTTTTTTTTTTTTTTTTTTCTCCGAAATTTTTGTATGTTAAACGTGTCTACTCTTGCATTTATCATTAAACAGAGAACCAGAAACATCAAATTTATTTTCCAAAATTTTGACCTTTAAAAACCCTAAAAACGCGATGTAGATTCATTTGCCCCAAAAAAATTTACAGGTCAAACTCTCTTTTATCACGGGTTAAAGAAAAAAAAAGTAAATATCATAGAAAAAACCCGATTTCCATTTCCTGGAATTTTTTAAGAATTTTCCTCTTGGAGTACACCGGCCGCGGTAAATGTCACAATTTTTTAAGTGGGTCGAACGCTATGTTGTCTTGTAGATGTATAATGTGTGAGTGTGTGTGCGTCAGGTATATAAAGATTGCATGAGTGAGTTGGGGGGACGGTATTCCGCGATTGAGGTCATAAGCTAAACATGAACTTTCTCCCAACAATAACGAATTGATTAGAAAGAGATTAGATTCAGTGAAAATAACAAGCGAATATATCGCATAGGGCCCCAGTCCATGTTTGCATGGCGGGAACGACGATTCGCTTTTTGTTTTTCCTATCAATTTTTTTTTGTTTTGTTTTTTAAACTTACGCCGCGGCGCGGCGCGTCGCGTTTTTCCGCCAGTTTTTTCCCTTTTTTTTTAAGTAAATAATCGAAAATTATGCGAATAAAATCGGTTTTCGAGAAAATGAAAGGTGAGGAAGGAATACATTGTAATTTTTTTTCCTTTTTTCGAAGTTGGAGTTAACGATTCGTCCTTGGCGGTTTAAATGTGTCAAGTTGAAAAAAAAGGACGTGTCTTTTTTTTAAATTTCTTCTTTTTTTTTTTTTTAAATTGCTCGTACGTGTCATTACCCGCATATATATATATGATGATCGTGCCTCGATTCGCCTAATTTCGCACAATTTTTTTTTTTTCTTTTTCTCAAAAAGAAAGAAAAAGGTTTTGTTCCCGCTTTTTCTTTTTTTTTTATTTAATTTAATAAAATATAAAGTTATTTATTTTCTCTTTAGGAGAAAATTTGTAGGTTTTCTCTTGTGCTGTTATGTGCGGTTCTGCTCTTTTTCATCTGTCCTCGCGGTTTTTCTTCTTCACTCGTGTGATGATGGATCGTCTGGAAGGTTTTTTTTTTTTTTCTTGGGTCTGCAGTTTCGTATTTTTTTTTTCTTTCCTCCCTATTGTTGCATAATTGAGAGATTTTATCTCGAGAATTAATTTAAATAGAACGATCCGATTATAGATTTTATTTTATAGATATTAGATAAGATTGATTAATTAATTATAATATTTTATAATCCTTGGTCTTAAAATACTTAAGAAAAGTGGAGAACTCGTGAGTCAGTGTCGCTACCGAATATCGCTTTTGTTATAAGTTTTAAGGTGTCAGTGATGTTAAAGGCTTGAAAGTCGATCACATTCTGCATCATCTCATCTCATCTCATCCGCTCCAGGCTCCAAAGTTGTGTCCGGTGGCATGTCAACTCAGAAGAAAGTGAAACCGTCAGATGACAGATAGTCCAGGCTCAGCCCTGCCCTGGGTCCGGTATAGAGATAGAGATAGAGAATAGAGGCAGAGAATAGTATTTTTTACATTAAGGACAGCAAGTGGCACTTTTCTAAACTAAAGACAGCGGGGTTGCCAAGCCGAACCAAAGGCGACGTTTGGCAACGCTGTCGCAAATTTAGATAAGGGCCCGTTGTTATCCTTGGTATAAAACACATTTTTCATTACGAATGAAAGTGGGAAGTTTTTTTTTTCGGTTTTCTTATTCTATGATACTAAAAAGTTAACTTTTTAGTTTTAGAAAAAGTTAAATTTTTAGTTCTAGAAAAAGTTAACTTTTTAGTTTTAGAAAAAGTCAGCCCTTCAATCCAAAGGCATAAAGTTCGGTTTAGCCGCAATGAAAAGCTCCAAAATTTTCTGTAAGTTTAACACCAGAAAAAAGAGACAGCAACGAGAATCACAGATTGAAGGAACGAGACAAAAATGTACAGATATCACTCGAGTATAAGTAGAGAAAATTAGCTGAGTTACAATAAGACAAAACTTTTCTATGAATTGTCCGTAAGTTAAACATAGGTTTCAATAGGAGTAAGAGAACCGCAACAACATTGCCGTTAAAATCTATGTTTAACTTATGGAGAATGCATGAAAAATTTTAGAACTCGTAACTCAGCTAATTTTCTCTGCTTCTACGCGAGTGATATCTGTATATTTTTGTCTCATTTATTCTATCTGATGATTAAATTTTACGAAATATCAATCAAACCTCTAAAATTTTCCATGAATTTTCCGTAAGTTAAACATAGGTTTCAATAGGAGTAAGAGAACCGCAACAACTTTGCCGTTAATGTTTAACTTATGGAGAATGCATGAAAAATTTTAGGACTAGTAACTCAGCTAATTTTCTCTGCTTCTACGCGAGTGATATCTGTACATTTTTGTCTCATTCATTCAATCTGATGATTGAATTTTACGAAATATCAATCAAACCTCTAAAATTTTCCATGAATTTTCCGTAAGTTAAACATAGGTTTCAATAGGAGTAAGAGAACCGCAACAACTTTGCCGTTAATGTTTAACTTATGGAGAATGCATGAAAAATTTTAGGACTAGTAACTCAGCTAATTTTCTCTGCTTCTACGCGAGTGATATCTGTACATTTTTGTCTCATTCATTCAATCTGATGATTGAATTTTACGAAATATCAATCAAACCTCTTAAAATTTTCAATGAATTTTCCGTAAGTTAAGCATAGGTTTCAATCGGAATAGGAGAACCGCAAGAACTTTGCCGTTAAAACCTATGTTTAACTTATGGAAAATAAATGGAAAATTTTCGAAGGTTTTACTATAACTCAGCTAATTTTCTCTGATTCCATTCGGTGATATCTGTACATTCCTTTAGTCTGTAATTCTGGTTCTTGTTTCTTTTTTCCGGTATTAAACATGTGGAAAACGTCAAGGAAAATGTATAGAAAATTCTGGAGCTTTTCATTGCGGCTAAATGGAACTTTATGCCTTTGGATTGAGGACTAATTTTTAAAAAAATATTTATCGCCACATACTTGGTTTCCGCAAACATGAACTCATCATTTTATCGTAAATTTCGTTCAAAGTTTTCATCATTTTATAAAAATTTTAGTCTATTTTAGCATGAAATTGACTGTTTTTGATCCCCTACTTTTCCAAAAAGTCAACATCGTATGTACTCCCCTTTTTAAACCATGTCTAATTTGGGTTTTTAAAAAAATTGAATGGATTTATTTCCACTTCTTGATCAATTCCGCATGTTAATTTTTTGTGCTAATTTTTCTCGTGCTGAAACTTGTTCAACCTAATAATAAGCCTTAAAAAAACTTTTTTTGGCCCTGGAAGCCTTAAAAAATGGGCTAGAATTCTTATTAAAATGTTGGAAACTTAAAAACGAATTTTACGAAATAATTCTGACGTCACATGTGGGTATACTCCCTTCCCCTCGCTTGTCAGCAAAAGTAAACATTTCAAGTGCTCCCTTCTCCACCCAACCCAGAATTGAATGCCCCCTAAGCTAAACATGTGCGATAATAATTGAGTCTTATAGAATATCAAAATTCCAAAACTTTCCAATTAAAACCTATGTTTAACTTATGGAAAACGCGTGAAAAATTTTGGACTTGTAACTCAGCTAATTTTCTCTGCTTCTGCTCGAGTAATATTTTTACATTTTTGTCTCATTCTTTCAATCTGATTGAGTTTTACGGAATATCAAACAAACCTCCAAACTTTTCCATGAATTTTTCCATAAGTTAAACATAGGTTTTAATAGAAATTGGAGAACGTCCGAAACTTTGCCGTTAAAACCTATGTTTAACTTATAGAAAATCCATCGAAAATTTCGAGAGGTTCTACTGTAACTCAGCTAATTTTTTCTGATTCTATTCGATGATATCTATACATTTTTGTCTAATTCCTCTTGCCTGTGGCTCTGCTTTTTTTTTTTTTTTTTTGCCACTTTTCGCTCTTTCTTCCTGTCGTTCTTTCTCTTACGCTCTTTTGGCTTTGTTAAAGACTCTTGTTTTACTTTCGAATACACTTCATCTAATCTTTGATCAGCTTTCGTAACACTTAAAAAAAAAATGTTGGATTCATTTCCTTATTATCACAATAAACCATTTAGGCCTAATAATTCAAATAAAAAGATCCTTGATATACAAGACCATAACGATCCGCGATAACAATACCTGTTTTCTCGTATAATACATTGGCAACACTTTTAAAATAATTAAAAATTCCAAACTCGTTTCTAGACTGGTGGCGATAATTTATCGTCTCGGCGCTATTAGGATGATTCCAAACCCGCTAATTATTTATATAAAAAAAAGAAAGGAAAAAAAATTATACTTATAATAATAACCGTTAGGAGTTGTGATTCATCCTCTCCGGTGTATTGGTCATTTAGATTGGAGCAATTAACTCGCGTTCCTGTCGTGCGTCAGCGCAAACTGTTATGATTCCTTGTAGATTTGTTTGCCCACGATCATGATGGCTAATTGTAATTGCGTTCATTTATCACGTTTTATTTTTTTAATAATTTTTTTTTAATCGGAAAAGTGCGTCACAAGATTTCTTAAATATGTATGTTACCTGCAGTTTCCAAAGTCAGGAAGGGAATTGCGGAATTTGTTGGAAGACCGTTGGGAGGAATGCCTCCCCTGAATTGATGTTGGGGAAAATTTTTCCTATGTTTAGCTTATGGAGAGTATGAAAGGACAGCAGAACGCATTGAAAATTTAAATAAATTTTGGATTTGGTTGCTATTGTTGTTTCAGGTTTTTTTTTTTTTTCATCCTGAGGAGATTATTTAATTTTTTGATCGCTGCCTAGGAGAGGAGGTTTTAATTGAAAATGTGTTACCCTCGTGATAAAAAATATCTTTCACGGCCGGAATCGGAGGTAAATTTCAAAGCTCGACCAATTACCGCCTTCGGTTTCACCTACGACCGGAAACACGGTCTCGTGTTTTAAATATTGACATTCTACCCCTGTAGTGAAATATACTATTGTTGCCCATGTTTAGCTTATGGGCAAATTTTGTACGAATTTTTTTTTTTTTTTTTTTTTTTGAAAAACGTTGTGTTAAAAATTTCCGTTTATGTTCAAATTTGAACGGGATACTGCTCCTTATTAGAGATCCTGCTCTGTAATTCCAGAAATTAGAAAAAAACATTAATCCCGGGAATATAGGATTAATTTTTTTTCCAAGACTTTTTCTGTTTTTTCAGAGTCCTCGGGAAATTTCCGGAATTTACCCAGAAATGTGGCGAATCATCCGAATCCTCTCCGAATTTTTAAATGTCGGGAAAAATTTTTTTTTAAACCCGAAAAGTTCTGAGTTCCAGATTTTAGTTTCTCTTGGGAAAATAGTCAATTTTTAATCAAAAGTGGCTCATGTCCTATTCTTCAGGAATTAACTTATTATGTCAGTTTTGTTGGAAAAATCCCAGCAACCGTTTATATATTCCGGAAACTATGCAGGATCCAGGATCCGGGATCCAGGATTTTAATCCTTTGAATTCCGGGAGAATATTATTTTTAAAAGTGGAATTACCGGATCCTGATTTCAGATAAAAAGAAGGGACCCTAGCAAAACCCCGGCATTCAAAACCCCGACATTAGATATCGGGGTTTTGAATGTCGGGATTTTGCTTTTTGCCTTTTATTATATTTTATTTTTTATTTATTTTAATTTATTTTTAATTTTTTAAAATTTTTGAAATGTCGGGGTTTTGAAATTTAATAGCAGTTATATAGAAGGTAATAGAACTAGTAAGAATTAAAATATAGAAAATTTTCTGAGCAACAAATTGCAATAGAAAATCTTACAGAGATTTTCCAAACTCCTCCCTCACATATAAAAAATCGTAAGAATTTCGAGAACCCCCTCCCCCTTCCGGTCTTACGAAGTACTAAAACACCTCCTATGGGGAGCTTAGTCCTATACTGCACTCGGTCTGTGGAATTTCTGTCGGTCTCTGCCGGTCTGTGTGGTATCGTGACTTTCTGCTGAAAGCTCCCTAGAACTTCTCAGTTCTCTAGAGCTTTCAGGGAAATGTTCATTTCATAAAAGCTCATAGACTCTGAAGTCAGGAGGACCTATTGTCCCCTGAAAATTTCATCAAAATCGGTCGGGAAGGGGCTCCGTACGTGTCGGGCATCGCTTATTTTCCTTAGCGTTTTAATATATAGGCATGGGCGGATCTAGGGGGGGGGGGCTGGGGGATGCTAGCCTTCCCTAGAATTTTGAAAATTATATGGCCTGAATGGTATCAGCCCCTCCTTCCCCCCCCCAGAAAATATTTTTCCCTATTCTGAGCCCTCTCTAGGAAAAAATCCTAGATCCGCCCATGTATATAGGACTTAACTGCTGATTTCAAAACCCCGTCATTTAAAAATATTTTTAAAAATAAAAAATAAATTAAATTAAATTAAAAATAAAATATAATAAAAGTCAAAAATCAAAACCCCGTCATTCAAAACCCCGATTTCCAATGTCGGGGTTTTGAATGTCGGGGTTTTGACTCGGTCTCAAAAAGAATTTTAAGAAACCGTTTTGCATTAAATATTAAAATATTTAATGCAAACGAAGAGTTTTGGTTTCGTTAAAAATTAAGTAAAAAAATTTTTTTTTTTTCTCATTTTATTCTAAATTTTTAGTTGTTAATCCTGTGATATTTTATTTTTTGTAAAAATTGTTAGGCACAGATTTTTTTTAGACATTGGCAAGTTTTTTTTTTAAAAAAACACATTTTCAAAATTACAAAAAAATAAATAAAGATCCGGAATCTTTAAATTTCTTGGAAAAATAGGCAATGAAATTGGAATTTTTTCCGGAATTTCCAGGTTTTTTTTTCCTATTCATACAGACATTCCTGGAAAATTCCCTGTAACCTCTTTGAATTTTCGGCAGTTTTTCGTTTCGGTGGGAAACCATTTTTTTTTTTAAAGGATGCAATTCCGAATCGTGGATTTTTGAATTTTTCGGGAAATCAGAACTATTTTTCGTTGGGTTTTATTTTTTTGGTAAAGTATGGCGACTGATCACTCTGCCGTGAAAAGGGGAATCGACCTATCGCACATGTCTGGGTTGGCCATGTTTGTTTATAAGCTAAACATAAACAAACATGGCCAACCCAGACATGTGCGATAGGTCGATTCCCCTTTTCACGGCAGCACTCTCCACGGGAAAATTTCCGACAACCACTGTAATATTTCGAAAGCAGCCGGAAAATCAACTTATTGTTATTTTTTAAATCCCGGTATGCTGTTTTTTTATATATATGTCGCAGGCAATATGTCAAATCCGTCATTTTGTAAAATGTCTGATCGTTTTATAAAACTCAGTCATTTTGTCAAACAATATTACATTACAATTTCATGTATTAAACGTTTTGCAAAATGACTGGAATTTTGAATCATTTTATAAAACGTCTAACGCCAACTCGTAGTTTTATAAAATGATAAGAAATGATTTAATTTTTTTTTCCAATTTATCAAACGAAGAAAAACAATAATAAAGGCTCTATTATAAGTTTTTTTTTTCATTTATTGTCGAAGTCAGTTTTCTGAATCGGGAGCAGAAATGACCGAGCCCATTCCAGAAAATACATTTATTACCATCCGAGAGGCCGTATCTTCCACATCGTTATTTGGGGGCCAGGGCTTTAAGAAATGTAATTGTAAGATTAGCAAAAATCAGTGTGCTAATAAACGGTGTGCCTGTTATAAGGCCGGCATGAAATGTAATAGCCGGTGCCACCACTCTTTAACCTGCGGAAACAAATAATATGTATTTTAAATTCCATTCCTTTTGTTTTATAAATTTTAGGTTCAATTTTTTAATTTAGGTTAAAATTTAGGTTCAATTTCAAATTACCTCAAGCAAAAAATATATTAATTTTTGACGACAATAAATGAAAAAAAAACTTATAATAGAGCCTTTATTATTGTTTTTCTTCGTTTGATAAATTGGAAAAAAAAATTAAATCATTTCTTATCATTTTATAAAACTACGAGTTGGCGTTAGACGTTTTATAAAATGATTCAAAATTCCAGTCATTTTGCAAAACGTTTAATACATGAAATTGTAATGTAATATTGTTTGACAAAATGACTGAGTTTTATAAAACGATCAGACATTTTACAAAATGACGGATTTGACATATTGCCTGCGACATATATAAAAAAAAACGAAGAATCTTGAAATCTGAATTCCGGATTTCCTGAGAAACTCTCATTCCCAGGAATGACTTAGCGCCGGTTTTGGGAAAAATGTAGAGCATTCATTGGCCACTCTACTTATGTAGGATATCCTAGTTTTCCAGGCATCATATGTTCAATATTTTGATAAAACGTCCTATATGTGCTACGCTATAAAAATTTTATTTTTTGAGCTTGTCCTACATTTTTGAAATGCAAATTCACTATAGAATGTTGGACCAACTTGTTGGTACAACACATTAAACCAACGTGTTGGTTAAAAATTCCATAGTGAATTTGCACTCTAAAAAATCAATTTTTTAAAGCTAAAATTAGTACTTTGACGATGAATTTGTTATTTTTTGCTGCAATATTTGATTTTTATTTTTAAAGTTTTCTACTTGACAAACTTATTTTTTTGTTATAATAAAAATTAAAAAAATTATTATTTTTTAAATTTCTTTATCAAAAAATTTTGATCCCTAAAAAAACCAGTAAGAAATTAAGAGTTTTTTCCTAAATTTGTCCTAAGTTTTTTCAAAAAATGTCCTATTTTTTGTCAAGGACGGACTATGATGCCTGCAGCTTTCCGTCTCTGAAAAAAAAAAATAATAAAAATAAAATAAAATAAAAATAAAGTACTTTTGCACTTAGAGATGTATGTCGAATTCTAAAAAATAGCTGACTCCAGGAATAAAGTGGGTCGAAAAATACAAATTGGGTCGAAAAATACAAATTTGTGAATTTGAAAACGCCTGATATGGGAATCGATGCCTTATTATAATACTATCAACCCTAATTTTTTTCAGATTTTTAAATGACATCTTGAGGTGCAGCAATGACCTTGAAGATTTTGAAAAGTCCATTATAAGGCCAAAAAATAAGATTTTTTTTTTTTTTTTGCGCTAAAAAAAATATTGCTTTTAATGGGAAATTCTGCGTAGATTACGAACATGAAGTCCAAAATCACTTTAAGTGTACGGATTTTAAGCTAAATGGGAAAAGTCTGAAGAATTTCAGAATTGAAAAAAACGCCTAAAGCTCAAAAACCGTACGCTTAAAATAAGCCTTACTTTACCAAAAAATAAAATTCTTATTTTTTTTTTCTTTTATAAGGATTTTTCAAAATCGTCAAGGTCGTTGCGACACTGCTCAAGATGTCGTTTAAAAAATCTGAAAAAAATTAGGGTTAATATTATTTTAATAAGGCATCGATTCCCATATCAGGCGTTTTCAAATTCATAAATTCGCTTTTTTTTTCTACCCACCCTATTCGGGAATTGCCTGTGACATATATAAACGCAAAAATGATTTTCATTCATAATTTGAATGTTCAATGTTAAAAAATGGTCGTCACGTTCAGGTTCAGATTCTTGTGGAAAAAGGCGTTTAAATTTTTAATGGTAAAAATTTCGTCAGGGAAAGAAAGGGGTGAGTTACCATTTTTTTTTTTTTTTTTATTAGTGCGGAATTTTAGGGTCCGATTAATATTTTTTTTTTCTTTTTTTGGCGCGACCCCAAAAAAATAAAGAACGTGATAGCGAGTTTTAATTAGCTGTTATCAATGCAAACGGGATAAAAAAAAAAAAAAGATAGGTTTTCGATCACCTTCGAAATATTATTAAAATTAGCATATTACCACGGGTTTTTAATGGTGGCCGAAAGGGGGGAATAGAAAAAAGGTTTCAAGAAGATTTTTTTTTTTCTTCTTTGAGCGGCTCGTTTTTATTTTGAAGAAAAGAAAATAATTTGGCGGAAGATTAAAGGAAAAGAAAGTTTTTTTTTTTTTTTTTTTTTTTTTCGAGTGTAGATTATAAAGTGAGTTTTAATGCCGGGAGAAAAAAAAAAAGACGGCAATTACAAACTTTGTGGTACTTAAATACGATTGTACTTGACCCGAATTCATTTCTGGTACTAAAAAGAAAAAAAAAATCTCAGGTTTTATCCTGTAATTATTGTTAACCGGAAAATAATGGAATTCAGGGGAAGGATTTTTGAAATGTATAAGGACTTGGACGAACATTTTTTTTTTTTTTTTCGTTTTGAAGATCCTTACGTTTTTCTTTGTAGTTTAACAGGGAGAAAGCATTATAATCTTTTGAATTTGAGAAGTCTGTATTTCAAAGGCTTTTTAAAGTTGCATGGTGGAAAAAGGGGTTTTCCACGGGCTATCTTGAGTTATTCAGTTCTCCTTAAATGAGGAGGTCGAATAGAAATCGGATGTCGATTAAAAAAAGGAAATGGGTTATTGTTTTAACCTGAAAAGGAAAATCATTTTCGGTAACTTTCCTCGGAAAAACTTAGTTTTTAAATTTTAGTTTTCCTCTTTAATTTTTTTTTTTTTTTTTTTTTTTTTTTTTTTTTTTTTTTTAGAATAATTTTTTTTTCCCCTGTTTTCCGAGGTTTTTGACTTATTTCCTGCAACTGCTTTTGGGTCATGCCTCATATCTATATCTCTTTTCCGGGTTGATTCTGATTTCTTGGGAAATTTAGATGTTCGGGATTTTGCGAGCTTTATTTCGAACAAAAATTTTCATCCTTATTTGTGGTAGAGACTGCAATCCCGGGATTTGATTAAAATGTCATTCAACATCCATTTTTACTATTTTCTTGGAGTTTTCCAAAAATGTTAAATCAATTTTTTTTTCTTTGTGGTTTTATTTTAAATTCTTCTCAAATTTTGGACTAACAACTCGTAAAAATACCTCCATTTACGGGACTCAAAATCCCTGGATTGGCGGAATTAAGATAGGTCCGGGACCCCGGGATTGCAATTTCTGTACGAAAAAAATTTCCTGGAACCGTTATTTTTCCCAAGGATCCTTAAATTACGAAAAAAATGCCGAAAAACCTCTACCTTCGTCATTTTTGGTAAAAAGAATAATTTTTTTTTCTAAAATTCCAAAATTTTTTGTTCCAATTTTTTTTTTTTTTTTTCTTGAGGGAAAAGCGGGAGCAGACTAGAAAAAAGGCTAAGGAAAAATGCTTTATCGGTCGTCTCATTTTGTTTAAAAAAAACCTAAAAACAATTTTTTTTTTGTGTGTGCTTCTGGGAAAAATAGTTGAGTATGCTTCTCCTAAATAGTTTTCCCAGGTCTCGGTGCCGCATTAATAAACATTTTGCCTCTATTTTCCTCGGTTCCATTTTCCTTATTTAAATTTCTGACTCCTCTGTTTTCCCGGAAGAATTCAAAACTTCTAACGATTTCCGTCTGGCCCGTCTCATTGCTGCTAAGAGATTTTTCCGATTTGTCCCCTTTCCTGCAGCGTTCTTCTTGTCATCTTTTTCTTTTCTTCCGTCTCGTTGTTTTTTTGCAGCACATCGTTCCAAATTCATCCCATTTTCTAACTTTCCAGTTTCTGACGTTCCAACTCGTCAGTTTCCGGCTTGTCCCTTATTCCGTCTCGTCGCATTTTTCCATTCGTCATTTGGCTTGTCACATTGTCCAACTGGTCACAATTTTCGACTTGTCACATTGTTCACCTGGTCATAGTTTCCGACTTGTCACATTGTCCAACTCGTCGTAGTTTCCGACTTGTCACATTGTCCAATTCGTCGTAGTTTCCGACTTGTCACGTTGTCCAACTCGTCAGTTTCCGGCTCGTCCCTTATTCCGTCTCGTCGCATTTTTCCATCCGTCATTTGGCTTGTCACATTGTCCAACTAATCATAGTTTCTGACTTGTCACATTGTTCAACTGGTCATAGTTTCCGTCTTGTCACATTGTCCAACTCGTCGAAGTTTCCGACTTGTCACATTGTTCAACAGGTCATAGTTTCCGACTTGTCATATTGTTCAACTGGTCACAGCTTTCGACTTGTCGCATTTGTCCAACTCGTCATATCTTTCGACTTGTCACATTGCCCAACTTGTCATAGCTTTCGACTTGTCACATTGCCCAGCTCGTCATAATTTCCGACTTGTCATATTGTCTAACTTGTCATCGTCTCCGTTTGTAGCATTACTTGTGTCCAACTCGTCATAGCTTTCGACTTGTCAAATTGCCCAACTCGTCATAGCTTCCGATTTGTCACATTTCAACTAGTCCAAACTTCCGGCACGTCCTTCGTCCGACTTGCCATTTTCCATTTTTCCCTTGTCGTTTTCCCATCTCGTTTTTTTTCCAAGCTTCAATCACTTTTTCCGACTTTTCTACTTTTTAACCCCTTTCGCCTTCAGATCTTTTTCTTCGAAAAGCGAAAAAAAATATGAACACCTCCAACAAACTTTACCCAAGAAAAAGTAATTAACAAAATTTTAACTACCCCTCGACCTTTTCGTTTTAAAAAATTTTCATCCTCCTGCATGTTCGCATATTTTGTTTTAATTAAATTGGCACGCATTGCTTCGTCTGAGAAAAAAAGGAAAAAAAAAAAAGAACTTCTCATTTTTTCCTTTTCTTTTTTTCTTTTTGAAGCGTGGGAGGAACGTTAACTCCAAACAAATGTCACCGATGAATTTTTTTTTTCTTTTTCCACCCCCTTCCCCCGTCTTTCTCCACTCTTTTTTTTTTTTTTTTTTCGTTTTCGAGATTGCGAACAAGGAATAGTTATTCGGGAAAGACAAATCGAAGGAAATCTATCTAAAACTGAGAATTTTTTCCAATTGTCGGACAATTTATTCGATTTATCAGTGTCACTTATCTCCATTTCTTTCTCTTTTCAACCGATCATTTCATTTTATTCTTTTTCTTTTTCTTTTTCTTTTTCTTTCTTCGTCATTTTGGGATGTTTTTAATACTTATCAAGCAAAAAAAATAAGCAGTAAGTTTTTTTTTTCCAAAAAAAAAGGAAAAAAAAAATGGTCTTTCACCTTCTGTTGTCAAAGTTTCAAGGAAGAGCTCACGTTGTTGTATGCATCAACCTTTACATTTTTCTTTTTTTGTTTGATCGAGATAAGAGAGATAACATCTGCAATGTCAACTCTGCCATATTTATATTCCTCGACCTTGCTAAAAACGTAATTTTACACGACGACAACTCTATTTTTGTTCTTTTTTACGAATTTTTTTTTGGAGTTTCCCTCCTTTTTTTTTTTTTTTTAAACTCCCCTTCTCTCTTTTTCTCTTTCTTATTTTTTAAAATTAACTTTTTCGGGTGGGAAATTTTTCCAGCGGACTAATTAACTAATTTCGCTGTTTCGAGGATTTCAATTTTAATTTGCCAGTCGTAAAGAAGTCTTTTTAAAACTGAACTCTCGTTAAAACTTGTCAATTAACTAATGAAAATGTTTTTCCTCTCTTACCTTCCCCTCCTTCCTTCTTGTTTATGGAATAGTAAGTATCGAGAAAGGATCGAAAAAGTAGAGATTATAGAAAACAAGTGACGACGATGACGACGACGACGACGACCATGCTAACCGATTTTTTTTTTATCATTTTCATGAATGATTTACGGTCTTCTTAGAATGATTAATTGATACTGTTAATTTTCTTTTTTTATTTTTTTTTTATCTGAGCTTATAGGCCTACTTACTTAGTTTTTTAAGTTTTTATTTTTCTTTCTGTTTCGTTTTATTTTTATTTGTTTTTTCTTTACTTATTTATTTGTGATGTTTATTTGCATGTATTTCTTTGATTTACTATCTCCTTGCTTCCTTTTGACGTGAATGCGTCTTTTAAGGTCGCTAGACAGTTTTTACGAAAATGAATTGAGGTGTTCCAATGTCTTCCCTTACGAAAAAGTAATGCAAAAATATTTGGAAAATAAATGCAAAAAATTTGGACATGCATAATTTTTGCAACGTTTATTGCATATTTTATTAAAAACCAAATTTTGAATATACATCATTTTTACAAAATGTATGCATATGCATCATTTTTGCATGATTGCATATTTATGCATGATTTTTGCATAGTTGCATATTTATGCATCATTCATGCATAATTGCATATTTATCCATCATTTATGCATATGCATAACTCTTGCATAATCGCATATTTATGCATCATTTATGCATAATCGCATATTTATGCATCATTTATGCATAATTGCATATTTTTGCATAATCGCATATTTATGCATCATTTATGCATAATTGCATATTTTTGCATAATTGCATATTTTTGCATAATTGCATATTTTTGCATAATTGCATATTTTTGCATAATCGCATATTTATGCATCATTTATGCACAATCGCATACTTATCGATCATTTATGCACAATCGCATAATTTTTGCATTATTGCATATTTGTGCATAGTTGCTTATTTATGCATCATTCATGCATAATTGCATATTTATCCATCATTTAAGCATATGCATAACTCTTGCATAATCGCATATTTATGCATCATTTATGCATAATTGCATATTTTTGCATAATTGCATATTTTTGCATAATTGCATATTTTGGCATAATTGCATATTTTTGCATAATTGCATATTTTTGCATAATTGCATATTTTTGCATAATTGCATATTTTTGCATAATCGCATATTTATGCATCATTTATGCACAATCGCATACTTATCCATCATTTATGCACAATCGCATAATTTTGGCATTATTGCATATTTATGCATAATTTTGGCATAGTTGCATATTTATGCATCATTCATGCATAATTGCATATTTATCCATCATTTATGCATATGCATAACTCTTGCATAATCGCATATTTATGCATCATTTATGCATAATCGCATATTTATGCATCATTTATGCATAATTGCATATTTTTGCATAATCGCATATTTATGCATCATTTATGCATAATTGCATATTTTTGCATAATTGCATATTTTTGCATAATTGCATATTTTTGCATAATTGCATATTTTTGCATAATCGCATATTTATGCATCATTTATGCACAATCGCATACTTATCGATCATTTATGCACAATCGCATAATTTTTGCATTATTGCATATTTGTGCATAGTTGCTTATTTATGCATCATTCATGCATAATTGCATATTTATCCATCATTTAAGCATATGCATAACTCTTGCATAATCGCATATTTATGCATCATTTATGCATAATTGCATATTTTTGCATAATTGCATATTTTTGCATAATTGCATATTTTGGCATAATTGCATATTTTTGCATAATTGCATATTTTTGCATAATTGCATATTTTTGCATAATTGCATATTTTTGCATAATCGCATATTTATGCATCATTTATGCACAATCGCATACTTATCCATCATTTATGCACAATCGCATAATTTTGGCATTATTGCATATTTATGCATAATTTTGGCATAGTTGCATATTTATGCATCATTCATGCATAATTGCATATTTATCCATCATTTATGCATATGCATAACTCTTGCATAATCGCATATTTATGCATCATTTATGCACAATCGCATAATTTTGGCATTATTGAATATTTATGCATAATTTTTGCATAGTTGCATATTTATGCATCATTCATGCATAATTGCATATTTATCCATCATTTATGCATATGCATAACTCTTGCATAATCGCATATTTATGCATCATTTATGCAAAATCGCATACTTATCCATCATTTATGCACAATCGCATAATTTTTGCATTATTGCATATTTATGCATAATTGATTCATATTTATTTTTTTGAAGCAGGAAAATCTAATGCATACTTACTTATTTAATGCATAATTTTGCATGATTATATTGAATTGGAGGATGAAAATAAAATTTTCGGTAAACAACGTTAAATAGTTTATTCATAATTTATGTATTTTTTATGTATGTCCATTTTTTTTTTTACAATTTACACATGATTTTTTTATAATTTATGCATCTCTTTCTCGTACGGGTTTCCTACTTAAAAATGAACTTCGTCAATCAGATTTTGTGAACCGTCTCATTTTTAGGCGAACTTACTTTAAAGTTGTTTATACATAATTTATGCATTTTTTATGCATTTCCAATTTTTTAAAATCATTTGTATATATAAACGTCAGTTGTCCTCTGTCCATTTTCAAAAAACTGACTTCCAGATGAGCTAGAGAGTCGAGTAAAAACACATTTTGAAGCTAATTTCGAGCTAGATTTTTTAAAAATATTTTCGTTTTTTCGAAAAATTTTCCTTTTTCGGAAAATCAGAATAAGTCATTTTTTTTAGTAATTTTCTCTGTATCCATCTTCCAAGTGAGCTAGAAGATCGAGTAAAAACATATTTTGAAGCTAATTATATGCTGGATTTACCAAAAATACTTTCAATTTTCGGAAAAAATTTTTCGTTCGGAAAATCTGAAAAGTCGGATTTTTTTCGTCTAAACCGAATCTAAATGTCACAAAATGAGTAAAATGACAAGCGAATAGTGTTTCTCATGTCTAAAATCGGGCTGAAGACAACTAAAATAAATCCAGGTTTCGGAGAAGCCCTGTTTTCCCGGAAAATCGGAAAATCCATATCTTTATATTAATTTTTGGCTATGCCGGAAAGATAACTTTTGGATGGAATGAAGAGTCATTGAGTAATTTTTTTTTTTTTTTTTTTTTTTTTTTTTTTTTTTTTTTTTTTTTTGCTATTTCTAACACTAATGCAGGCCTCAGGGAAAACAAAAGAAAATTGAAAAGTTTAGGCTTATCGCTTAGGAAAATCAAGAAACACTTCCGCGGGTTCGAGTTCGAAAGTTTGGAAACGGAGCTTACACAATTCAGTAAAAATCGAGGAAGATACCAGGATGACACGGTTTGGGGTTTAGATTAGAAAGCTCCCGAAATTCGACTTAGATCCCAGAAAAAATTCGAAGTTGAAAGAATTTGGTGGCAAAATCACAACATTGGTCAAAACGTTTTGGTCAAAATCACCCAAATTTGACCAAAAACGTTTTGTTTACAAACAAAAAATTCTAAGCACCATCAGCCAAGTTGGACCTTTTCATGTGGAGGTACACATTTTTCCTTCAAAATTTGACGAAAATTCAGGCATGCCCCATATTTATAAATAATAATTACGAGTACACGGTTGAAACAAATATTAACGAGTCGGTGGCTTGTCGAAGTGATGCGAATGAAACGCCCGTTACTTTGAAATGATCGATGTGCTAATTTTTTGTAATTTTTTTTTCTTTTTCAATTTACAGAGATAAAAAAAAAACGAAGTAGAGATCAATTATAATGATCCTATATATCTCCGAGTAAAAAGAGAGACCGACATATATTCCATTGCATAAAACGCTCATACATATTTTAAGCTAAGTCACCTGAGGGCGCGAAAAGAGGATTTTAACATGACGCGTCACATCGAGAGAATGTAATCCCATTGCGGGTTCCCCATAATCACCCCTTATTTCCTCTCTATTTTTTTTTTTTATATATGCGTACGTGTACCGAGAGGGGACGGGGAGGGGGGGGGCAACTTAGGTAAAAAAAAATTCCCTTTGAGGTGGGGTGTATGATTGAATGAGACATCTCTGAACTGCATGTTCAATCAAAATTATTTTTGCTAATCTGGTACAGATGGAAACGTCCAAAAAAAAAAAAAAAGCGAAAGAGAGATGCATTTATAGCGGGAGAGGGGGAGGGAGAAAGAGGGAGAAACAACAACTAAGCTTTTAAAATAATGAAAATAACTTATGCATGAAGTTATTGCCGGGGAATTTTCAATTTGAAATCACCCCCGGAAAAACCACATGTTAGAATTGTTTGGTAAAGTTTTATGTTGCCTGATATAAATAGGATTTTCATTCCATGCATATGGGATATCTCCGATTGATAACCTTTCTCTTCTTCTTCTTTTTTCTGGGGTGTCTCGGAATGCTACATTCTTGCAAGTATTTCAAACTGAAAAAAAAAAAAGGTCGATGTTGTTTTTAATTTTTCTGAGCCACTAAGCCACTACGATTATTTTTTTCTTCGGAATCTGTGCGCTCAGAGTGTCCTGAAATCTCCGAAATGTCCTCACTTGCGGAAAGAACGTGGGTCGATAAGGCCGATTTTTGGACTGTTAAAAAAAAAAATTTTATGTTAAAAGGTAGTTTCATATGAGGTTAATAAGGGGTCATAAGTGGCACTGAGTTGCGCGCATGCTATGGCCATTTTTTTAAATTTATTCACTTTTCGCTGTTGTGAACATGACAGTCGGAAATCTTCCAGTGGCAGACATGAAGGGCAATTTACAGCACCATATTAAGGTTGCGACCGACGTGTTCACACATGCTTAATTCGCATGGTTTTTAGGCCTCATGAAGAAGCCGTTGAATGGCCCTAATTTCCTTTTTACACGAGCTTTCTAATGTTGAAAGCTTACTTAATTCACCATTTCCAACTTAAGCACATATGTGCGCCATTGTAAAATGAAGGAAATTGAATTTCAGATGGCTGATTTATAATGTTTATACTCTGTTTTAACCGTATTTTTCATTAATATTACATGCCTAACCTTTAAATGGATCAGATGCATTATTGTGCGAATATATATTTTGATCTCATTAATCAGTAAAACATGAATAAAAGGTCCGCGATTATTAATCAACTACTTGTTTTCGAGAACATTTTTAAAAAGTGTTCTTCCGAAAAGGCGCGAAACAAGTTTTTTTTTTAAAAATGTTCTCGAAAACAAGTAGTTGATAAATAAATCGCGGACCTTTTATTCATGTTTTACTGATTAATGAGATCAAAATATATATTCGCACAATAATGCATCTGATCCATTTAAAGGTTAGGCATGTAATATTAATGAAAAATACGGTTAAAACAGAGTATAAACATTATAAATCAGCCATCTGAAATTCAATTTCCTTCATTTTACAATGGCGCACATATGTGCTTAAGTTGGAAATGGTGAATTAAGTAAGCTTTCAACATTAGAAAGCTCGTGTAAAAAGGAAATTAGGGCCATTCAACGGCTTCTTCATGAGGCCTAAAAACCATGCGAATTAAGCATGTGTGAACACGCCGGTCGCAACCTTAATATGGTGCTGTAAATTGGCCTTCATGTCTGCCACTGGAAGATTTCCGACTGTCATGTTCACAACAGCGAAAAGTGAATAAATTTAAAAAAATGGCTATAGCATGCGCGCAACTCAGTGCCACTTATGACCCCTTATTAACCTCATATGAAACTACCTTTTAACATAAAAATTTTTTTTTTTTTAACAGTCCAAAAATCGGCCTTATCGACCCACGTTCTTTAATTAGAAAAAAAAACTCAAATTTTGATATAAAAATATTAACTTTGAAGACTTTAATTAAAATTTCGACTAATTTTTTTCAACATTTGACTTTTTACATAAAAAATGTTTAAGTTTTTTTTTTCGTATTAAAATACGAAAAAATATACATGTACATATGGTTGCTAAGCAAGATAAGTTTAAAAATTTAAAATTTTTGATAAAAAAAGAAGGTCAAAAGTTGAAAAAAAAAAGCTTCAAAATTTTAAAGCTCATTTCACCATAAGGCACATTTTATTTAAAATTTTAAATTAAGCATACTTTTTGGTAAATCTTAACATTTTCATATTAAAAAATTTTAATTTTGACTAGTTTTTCTCAACTTTTATTGAAGAATTTTTTTTTGCTCGTTTTTGGTGAAAAACGACTAAAACTTTTTTGAATTTTTTTTATAAAAAAGCCAAAACCTTAAAAAAAATAGTCAAAAATATTATTTAAAATTTAACTTTTTTTAGAAGTAAATTTACAAAAATTTTTTTAAGTCCATGCTTTCCTTCATATCATGTTGTCTAGCTTTAAAATAAATTTTTAACTTTAAATTTCTTGTAAAATTTTTAGAAAATTTCTTGTAAAATTTACTTTAAAAAAACGGCGAAAATTTTTAAAAAAAAAAGTTCAATAAAATTTACAATTTTTTTTTTTTTTTTTAATTTAGAAGTTAAAATTTTAATGTTAGAATGATTAAATATTAATTTTTGGTGCGAACAGTGCGCACCCGGACAGATCTCGGACAGACATATTTCCCCAGGACCGAGCCCCAAGGCGTAGTCCTACGTCAAAAAAAGAATCAGGAAAAATCGTGGGCTCAGTATTATATTGTTCTAGATACACTTCCCGGGTTGACACGCGCTTTTCATAAGCTAAGTACAGGGGACTAGTGTCAACCCGGGAAGTTTATCTAGAACAATATAATACTGAGCCCACGAATCTGGCTTGATTTAACGATGATCCAGTCTTGGTAAAATTTACAATTCTGTTTAAGACTGGAATAATGCATAAATCATGTAAAAATTATGTATAAATTATACAAACAATTTGGAAATAGATTGAAAATGCATATATTATGCATTAATGAACATAACATTTGAAACCTGCTTTTTGATTTAACCAAAAAAGATTATGTATAAAATTTGCAAAAATTATGCATATCCAGACTTTCATGCTTAAAATAATTATGTATATGTAAAAAATATTCATAATAATATTTTGATTTTGAAAGAAATATGCATAAACTTTGTAAAAATTATGCATGTCCAAATTTTTGTTTAAATGATACAAAAATAATGAATTTTTTAGATACATTTTTTGCATTCGTTACGCAAAATTTGTATACACTTTTTGCACAATTTTTGCATCACTTATCCATACTGGACTGCATTACAGAATGCACTAATTTTGCATTAGATGTAGTATCACTTCATTTGGTGCAATCTCACTGCATCAAGTGAATTTCTTTGCACCCGTAAGAAAAAGTGATGCAAAAAGTGTATAAAGTTTTTTCAAAATAAATGCAAAAATTTTATATGAAAAATGTATTATTTTTTTATTATTTATGCATAATTTTTTCAAAGTTTATGCATATTTTTTTAAGCACAGAAATTTTAATATGCATAATCATCACAAAAATGCACAATTTTTTTCAGCATGAAAATGTGGATATTCATAATTTTTGCATAATTTATGCATATAATTTTTTATATCGTAAAGCAGGAAAATTTGCAAATATTTTGCTTATTCAGCTTTTTTCCATTTATGCATAAATTATTTATTCATAATTTATGCAACTTTTATGTGTGTCCAATTTTTGATATAATTTATACGTGTTTTTTTAAAAATAATTTATGCATCTTTTTCGTATGGGCATTACCGTTTTGCATTTGCATTATTTGCATCTCTTGCATTACTATTTGCATTTCTGGAATTACTTTGCATTTCTGCATTACGACTTTTACACTTTTTTTTGAAGTGAGTAATAAGGGGTCGTCCATAAAACACGTGAGCACGTTAGGGGGGGGGGGAGGGGTTTTACAAATTTAACGTGAGCATTTATCTCATGTAATAAACGTGCCAAAATGAAAATAATTTAAATTTCTTACACTATGTATAACTCACTTTAAAAAAAAAATTTCAATTATATACCGGCGCATTTGCTCTAAGTTAAAAAAAAACTGTTTTTTGCTAAATTTAAGTTCCGAAAAATTTCAGATTTTTAAAATGTTTAATATTAATTTTTTAAAAAAAATTTAAGTGGGGGAGGTAACGGAAATCTAACGTAATTTTGGGGGGTCCTGAAATGCTAACCTTTGCTAACAAGGGGGGAGGGGGTCGAAAATGGCCAAAATAATGTTCACGTGTTTTATGGACGACCCCTAAGGTGGATCGAAAAACACGAATTTTTGAATTTGAAAATGCCACAGCGCGGAAAAGTTGCATTTTAGCCTCCATATTAACCCTAATTTTTTTTCTAATTTTTTGGAGGCCGATTTCTGCTGCATCCAAAAGCCTAAAGTTTTTCAAAGGAGCTAAGGTCGGAAAAAATTAAAGCCGTATTTTGGTGCGAAAGAGTTTATTTCCTATCGGAAATTTTCCGGAAACTTTAAAAATGAAGACGGTGTAAAACTGACTTTATTTTTTAAATTAACGGAAAATTTCAGATAGAAAATAAACTTTTTCGCACCAAAATATGGCTCTAATTTTTTCGGCCCTTACGAGGCTGAAACATTTTAAACCACTGAGGGCAGAGAAATCGGCCTCCAAAAAATCATAAAAAAAAAATGAGGGTTGACGAGGAAGCTAACAAGCAAATTTCCTGCTCTGTGACATTTTCAAATTCAAAAATTCGTATTTTTTGATTCACCCTAGTGAGTAATCCTTCAAAAAAAAAAAAGGTTTACTTTTTTGCGTAAATAAATGGTCGCCTGTAGCGCTCCTAAGTAATCCTTACGGTCATTAATGATCCACAATCGGGAAGGGAAAGTCACATGGTTTTCCCAATTCAAATTGACTCCCGATCTCACTTTGTAAAAGACTGTCTTCTCTGTTTTCACTCGCGGGATTTTCTCAAAAATCCAAAATTAATCGACTTTACATTTTGTGTAAGTTCGTTTCGAAACTCGTTAAAAAAGATTTTATTTTCCGGTATTACGAATTCTCTCTCGGAAAAAACCGAACGTGTAAAAACAATGAAGAGAAAAGAAAAAAAAAAAAGTAACGTAACGGTCATTCTTTTTAAATATATTTTCATTTGCGAGGGTTTTCCAAGAGATCCCAAAGGAGCTTTTTTTTCCGGTTAGCGTGCTCATCGGAAATTCACTTTACGAACACGATAAGAGAAAATAACCGCTGAGGTATCGTAAATATGTCGCCATCTTGGTGTGTTTTTCTCATGTCTAATTCGTTTTTTTTTTTTTTCCAAAAAAAAATTCGAACCTTTTTTTTTTTTTTTTTTAAATTGTGCTAATCAAACAATCATTGAAGGAACGGTGCAAATGGAATTCGATATTGGAAAGGAACTAATTGCGTTTCCGTTTCCCTTTCCCTGTTTTGAACCCCCCCCCCTCTTTTTTTTTATTCTTTCGGAATTTTTTTGTTTTCAAAATGCGCTCCAACGGAAAAAAAATCCATCCCTGCTACGTTTTTTTACTACAAAGTTGTGTTTGGCGATTATTATTGGCAAAATATTGATTTTTTTTCTTTACGAGAGGAATAACCTTGGTGTCTTTAAAAAAAAAAAAATTTTTTTTTTGTAGTTCCCTTCTGGTAATCACATCCTGTGTGTATAAATTCTTTTTCGAAATGCGAAACACGTTCCATAAATTTTAATTTAACGTTTTTTTATTTTATTTTATTTTATTTTATTTTTTTTTTCCGGAGAGAAAGTTCTCTTTAAAAAGCGTCCAAGATACATATGTTCGGATAGACGAATGATGTAATTATTCGCTTTTTTTTTCGAATCGGAAATTCGCTGTCGATTTGACCTGATTTCATCCGTAAACGTTTACGTCAAGTTGTAAATAACATATTTTTAAAACGTCAAAAGAAAAAAATTCCAATGGGGAAAAAAAGTAAATACGACGTTTCTTGTAATGTTTTTTTTTTTTCTTTTTCGTTTTAGATCCAGGAACGCCTTCGGCTCGAACGAAACGTCTTTCCCAATCGGATTGGTTACTTTTAGAGACTTTAGACACAAGGTGCCAACGACCTCTTCACACGGGAAGGTTTTTGACAATGCATAAAAGACGACGGAAGAAACTTACAACTAGGTCACTAACTCAAGATCACGCGTTATTAGATGACATTCTCCATGGCCAGGTTCAAGTGAGTAGCAAACCTTGGGAATTTTTTTTTTTTTTTTTCCATTTTCTAATGACATCGTTTCGATGCAGTTTGTAAAATGTTTGAAATTTGTTTCAGTGCGTTTTGGATAGGGTCAGTCAATGGCCGTTTAACGCATTTACCCTGGACAACGTGACGGGGGGTAAGTTTCAATTTCAAAAAGAAAAAAATTGGATTTTCAAAATGCCTGGTAGCTCAATCGCTGCGTTTTATCATTTTAAAAAATTTTTTCCTTTATAAATTTTTTTAAAATGGCGCCTTGAGGTTTCGCTAGAGGGCCAAAGTTTTGCAAAACATGAAAATTTGACTCTTGGGTTTTTGTAAAAAAAAAACAAATCAAAAATGAAATCGGTTTGCGTCTAACTATTTTTTTTCTTGAGATATTGTAAAAAATGTGATAAAACTATTGGAATTTCAGATTTTTTTGCCATTTTTATGCCATATTTGACCTGTATCTCAAGAGCGAAAATAGTTAGACGCAAACCTATTTCATTTTTGAAATCTGCTTTAAAAATCGAATAGGAAACGATACTTTTTTCACAAAAATCCAAAAATCGAATTTTCATCCCTTATGGAGTTTGGCAAAACTTTGGCCCTCTAGCGAAACCTCAAGACGCCATTTTAAAAAAATTTCAAAAAGGAAAAAATTTTTACAAATGACAAAACGCAGTGATTGGGGTATCAGGCATTTTGAAAATCCAAAATTTTTGATTTTCGACCCACTCTAATGCTTATGTGCCCCTTATTTTGCGAATTTTCGAATTTGAATGGAGTGTTATCCCGGAGTCGGTTCTCTCTAAAAGGCACATATGAACTCTAATTTTTTTCACATCTTTTACTCGACGGGAAACTGCCCCGATTTTGCGCTTCAAAGTCGGAAAATTCCCATCAGCTTCAAAGGAAAAAAATCAATAATTTTTTTTTTCTTGAAAAAACAGTCATTTCCTAACTGAAATTTTGCGTAAATCACAAATCACAAATCTGAACTCAATTTTTTTTTTTTTAAATCTGGTACGGTTTTTGAGCTGGAGCCACGAAATGAGCTAAAAATAAGGACTTGTCTTGTTTTGTCACTTTTACGCAAGTCCCGCCGAGTAAAAAAAAACAAGGATCAGAATTAAACAAAAAATAAAAAAAATAAAAATCAAACAAAAAATCAAGAAAAAAAAAAAAAAAAAAGATCAAAAAAAATAAAAAAAATAAAAAAATAAATAAAAAATAAAAAATCAAAATAAAACAAAAAATAAAAAAAAATCGAAATCAAATAAAAAATCAAAAAAGATTAAAATCAAGCAAAAAATCAAAATCAAACCAAAAATCTGAAAAAAATGAGGGTTCCAATGTGCCACAGAGAGAACGGATCCCAGGAATGCGGGTGCACTCACCCAAATTCAAAAATTCGCAAAACAAGGAACACCCTAATGTTTAATGATTGCTCCTGGAAGTCCTCGCCAAAAATTGATATCTTCAATTATCGGGATTTTCCGCCTCAAAAAATTCCTGGGATTCCGGGAAAATTTTGAATCCCAATTCCCTGGATTCAAATTTTTCAGAATTTTTCCCGTGGTTTTCTTAATTCCAGGAAAAATTCCCGAGAATTCACGGGAATCACCTGGAATCCCGTCCGAGTTTTAATTTTCAAATTGCTTACTAATATTTTTTTTTTTTTTAATTGCTTGTAATTGATATGATAAATATGATCAATATAGAATAATAACAATAACAATAACCCCCAAAAATAGTTCTCCTTGGTGTACTGACAAACCCGAATTTTTTTTTTTTTAATTTTTTACTTTACGGGAAAGCTTGGCGACTTGAGCTTAAAATTCCGAAAATTGACATAAGAGGAAAAAAATCGAAAATTTTTTTTCCCCGCGAAAAAACGTGGTTTTTTATTGGAAATTTTCCGTAGATCACGAATCTGAAGTCCTTTCTTTTATATCTGGTCCGGGTTTTGAGTTAAATGGCAAAATATGGCAAAAAAACGTGGTAAAGTGGCAGGCCTCGAACTTGGTCCCTGAAAGTCCCTAAAGTCCATGTTTTTTAAAAGAAGTCCTTAAAAGTCCTTAAATTCGAAAAATGGTCTTTAAAAGTCAATAATTTTTAAATCTGCAGCGCGTTTACGAAAAATTTCCTATCGTTTATAATAAGAAACATGATATTATTACGAAGCAAAAATTTTAAAAAAATATAGAAGAAAAAAAAAACAATTAAATTTTTTTTTTTTGCGCTAGAATTTAAAAATGTTTAAGTCATGTCACAAACCCTAAAAATCAATCAACCAGAGGAAGGCGCCTAAAATAAAAAAAACTGACTAGTTTTAGGCTACTTTTAGGTTCTTAAAAAGGTACTTAATTTTCATGTTTTTGGTCCCTAAAGTCCCTAAATTTCAGACAAGAAACCGGTTCGAGGCTTGGGTAAAGGGACAAAACATAGCAAGTCCTCAGTTTGACTCGTAGTTTGGTCTCTAGCTCAAAGATCAGAACAGATATAAAAGAAGAGACTTCAGATTCGTGATCTACGGAAAATTTCCGATAAAAAAAATTGTCGATTTTTTTTCTCTTATGTCAGTTTTAGGAACTTTAAGCTCAAGTCGTCACGCTTTCCCGTCCAGTAAAAATTAAAAAAAAAATTGGGTTTATCAGTACACCAAGGAGAAGCATCTTCGGGGGTACTGGATTTGAAATTTGGAAATTTCCAAAATATGGGACACCCTAATGAAGCCCAAAGCCGAAATAAGTTACGTCAGAATAAATTAACTCAGTTAGGCACACTGGAACTGGAACCACCGGTTGGTAGCTCTAGTTTCTGTTGGGCCACCTATGGAGTGGCACCCCTACCCCTTCTGTGGGGAGCACCAAGGAAGGATGTACGAGCTCCCCTGAAGACAACAGTAGCCGTTATCCCTAACATATTTCCGGTGAAGCCCCTTTTTTGCGTAAACGTTTTAAGAAAATACCTTTTGTAAAGATTAGAAAAATATAGAAAAAATAAGTAGGAAAACATTTTTTCTGTGTGTGTGGGACTGTGGAGGGGAGGGATGATTAAAAACCGATCGGGAGAGCCTGAGCCCTTTCCTTCTTTTTCTAGCTGAAAGTCGTTGACCTAGGGTTAAAATTTCAACGTCCCACTCTAAACGCCGCTTAAGTTGCTCTGAAATTATTTTACGGGAGGCTCTCACACATTAGAAATCATAAAGAGGGAAAAATATTGTGTATTTATGAATCGCCCGGCACCTGCACGCAGGGTCCATGTGACGTACGACCTACGATATCCCCGTGTGCTTCGTTCCCCCGACTTTAAAGGGTTAAATTTTGATTTTGCGGGTTTAAATTAGAAAATAACCCTCACCCTCGAGAATAACCGAACGTGGGTGTTGTCTTCAGCTAATCGAGATTTATTTGATGTGTTGGTGGAATTAACTTTGTCTTCCTCCCGAGTTTTGTAACTGGGTTAATGTTCTTGAATTTTCTTTTTCAAAAAAAAAAAAAATAAAATAAAATAGCGGAAAAAAAAGGGAAAAAATCCCCGCCGGAGTTTTTCGAAGACGAAAAAAAATAATAATAAAAATTGTTCACAAGTCGGTAAATTTTTTTTCCTTTTTGAAAGAATAAATCAAATAAAGAATAATTAGCGAGTTTACTATAATATTTGCGTAGCTACTTTTAGCTGTGTGTTTGTTTGAGTTATAGATTTTTCTTGTCCGTCGATGTTTTTTTTTTTTTTTGTTTCAATCGAAACTCACCTTTGTTTTCTTTTTTTTGTTTTAGGTAGATCACTGCCAGTTTTGTGTGTTCATTTGTTCCACTGGTACGGTCTTCTAGATTATTTCAATTTGGACGTTGTTAGATGCTGGAAATTTTTTAGTAAGTATCGAAGGAGGATCTCGAAAAATAAGTAAATTGGATAATACTGATTCGAATACCGATACCAGTTGGTAAACTAGCCATGCTGCTAGAAGTGGCAATGGTTCAACCAGCAGTGTCAATAATTCTTTGACTAGCAGTCCCTGTTGTTAAACCACTAGTCCTATTTGCTCAACAGAAATCCTGGTTGTTCAACCAAAAGTGCTATTTGTACAATCAGCAGTGCTGTTGGTGTAACAAGGAATACTACTTGTTGAACTAGCCTCACTGGTTCATCTAGAAGTGACAATTGTTCAACTACTGACTGAAAGAAATAACAGCTGTTCAACAGCAGTGCCCTTAGTTAGTTCTGATAAAAGCATGGTCTATTTGACTAGTATTACCGATAGTTCAACTAGTAATATCAGTTGTTCAACTAGCTTAACTGGTTGTTTAATTAATGGCGCCAGTATTTCAATCTGCGGTACCAGTTGTTGAACTATTTGCGCAAATCGAAGTGGCAATTGTTCAACTAGCAATGTCATTAATTCGACCATCAGTCTCTGTTGTTAAACCAGTTATACTGCCCGTTCAAGTAACAGCACCATGTATTTCACAGCCTGGTTGTTGTTCAACCAACAGTTCTGGTTGTTTAACTAGCACTGCTACTTGTGTAGTAAGAGTAGTTAAACTAGCAGTCCGAATTGTTCAGTCCGAAGAGGCAAGTGTTCGACTCGGATTGACGAATGTTCAACTAGCAGTTCTCCTGGTTGTTCCACCAGCGTGGTACTTTTACAGCCAGCAGCACTACTTGTTCAATTAACAATGCTATTTGTTGAACTAGCAGTGCAGCTAGAATTGGCAGTAGTTCAACTATCAGTGTCAATAATTCAACTACCAGTCCCTGTTGTTCAACCATTAGTACTACTTGTTCAACTAGCAGTGCCACGTATTCAAAGCAATCCTGGTCGTTTAACCGTCAGTGCTGCTTGTTCAGCTAGGACAGATTACCTCTAAGGTGCAATGCCAGGAATTCAAATAGAATTTCCTGCTATTCATCTAGAAACAGTAAGAGCTGTTCAACTAAGAATGCCAATAGTTCAGCTAGAAGTATGGCCTGTTTTTAAACTGGAGTTAGCATTTATTTATTTAAGAGTCCAACTAGTATCTCATTTGGCATGATATTTAATTCACTTAGCAGGTCCAACTACTAGTGCCAAGTGTTCAGCCTACAAGTTGTACTTTTGAGCACTGCTTGCTCAATTGACAATACAGCTTGTTGAACTAGCAATACCATTTTCGGGCCATTAACTAGGCACGTCCTCAAATTATACACGATTTCTCACAAATTAGTAAAAGGCCATTCATGCACTCCATAATCATACTCCGGGAGGGTGGCGGGCAGAGCCTTCAAACTGCTTATTTTTGCTTAAAATAGCGGGAAAGGGGCCCAAATAAACCAAATCATGCTTAGAAAACACAGAAATAGCATTTGAAATCTCATCTTTTTTTCTTCCTCAAAATCTTTCAGTCATAATCAAATCAATCAAACCGTATAAGAAACTCTATACAACCTAAAATCTTAACCAATTTCAATTTCATTAACATTATTATAATTTAATCTCGTGTTAAAAGGATGTGGGTAACTAAGGCCGATTTTTGGGCCCCCTAGAAAAAAAAATTTTTTTCGCCTAAAACTTCATCTGAGACGCCCTTAACATACTGACACCGGTCGCACAAAGTTGCGCGCATGCGTTCCGGAGATATGGCCAGTGGTCAAGTTCGCCATTGTGCGCACGTCGGACGAAAAACTTCTAATGACAAAAAATGCAGGTAACGAGAGGCCCAACCATGCGAGCTTTCCAATGGTTCCGTCCGAACTGCGCACATAGCCTAAAATTGCACTCAAAAAATAGGATATGCCATTATCTGGCGAAGTCCGTAAAAGTCCCTAAATTCCTTTCAATATGTGTTGTATAGGAGTAAAAGCTTTCTTAATTTACAAGTTTCAGTTTGCGCACTAGTCGCGGCCGTAGTTAAATCCGATGTGCAAATTTTTAACTTCAATTTTTCAGTATTTTTCGGTCTGAAGGAGACAAATTTTACACTAGAATTAACTATTTAATGTTAAAACCGATCGATTGGACCCTTTTCCAACATCGAATATTCTCAGTTTTACTTTGAAATAATTTTTTTAAAATTCGATTATTTATTTCAAAACTGCCTGTTTCTTTCCATGTTCTAGAACAATTTTAAAAAACGCGGAGTGAAACAAGTAGTTAGAAAGAAATAATCGAATTTTAAAAAAATCATTTCAAAGTAAAACTGAGAATATTCGATGTTGGAAAAGGGTCCAATCGATCGGTTTTAACATTAAATAGTTAATTCTAGTGTAAAATTTATCTCCTTCAGACCGAAAAATACTGAAAAATCGAAGTTAAAATTTTGCACATCGGATTTAACTACGGCCGCCACTAGTGCGCAAACTGAAACTTGTAAATTAAGAAAGCTTTTACTCCTATACAACACATATTGAAAGGAATTTAGGGACTTTTACGGACTTCGCCAGATAATGGCATATCCTATTTTTTGAGTGCAATTTTAGGCTATGTGCGCAGTTCGGACGGAACCATTGGAAAGCTCGCATGGTTGGGCCTCTCGTTACCTGCATTTTTTGTCATTAGAAGTTTTTCGTCCGACGTGCGCACAATGGCGAACTTGACCACTGGCCATATCTCCGGAACGCATGCGCGCAACTTTGTGCGACCGGTGTCAGTATGTTAAGGGCTTCTCAGATGAAGTTTTAAGCGAAAAAAATTTTTTTTTCTAGGGGGCCCAAAAATCGGCCTTAGTTACCCACATCCTTTATGATCCGAAGGTGTTTTATCATGACATTTTTTATTCATCGCGCTCGGAAAAAAAAATGAGAACTTTTTTTTTTCTCTAATTTTTATTTGTTTTCTTTTTTCTTTTCCTAATAAAATGCATATCTTTGTCCTCCTATATAATATGTGTTTGCAACACGTATGAAATATCAAAATCTTTGGCAGAGTTACAAGAAATAGCTTTGTAATGTCTTAATTTATGTTCACGGTTTCTCTCGTCTCTCTTGTTCTCTTCTTTTTCCTTTCGGCTCTCCTCCCTACCCTTTTTCTTCTCCTCCTCCTCCTACTTTTCCTCCTCCGCCTCAGCCTCTCTTCGACTCGTAAAATCGGATACTTTAAGTATCGTCGTATAATTAAATTTTCAAGTAAATGCTGTTAATGGAATTTTTCAGAGCGCAAGGGCCCTTTTTCCCTTTAAAATAAACAGAAAAATGATTTTGGCAACAAAAAAGGAAAGTTTTAAGGCAGAAAGAAAAAAAAAATCGTTAAGGTCATTTATCTAACTTAATGAAAGTGGCACCGTTCGACTTAATGAATTAATTATATGAAAGTAATACAGATGTCATGATTTTCTTGGTCCTATAAGAACCGTCACTAAACCAAAGAATTCTTTTTTAATATAAGAAAGTTTAAATGTAAGAGGATTGTTGAAAGGGTGGGGTGGAGCATTTTCGAATATTTGAGTGCCATCCAGGTGTGGAGGCCTTGAAGGGTCACTGAAGGGGTACTCACGCTTGCATTTCGATGCATTATCTTAGCATTGCATGCATTTTGCACTACCGATGCACTTTCATTGCCACTGCATTACAGATTGTGTAAACTTTGCATTGGGTTGGTACCACTTGATTAGATGCAATCTCGCTGCGTTAATCTCTCGTGGTTCACGCTGCAGTCGAACCTAGTTGAAACGTATGTTTAGCTTAAATGGAAAGTAAGAACGCAGAAAGTTACAAAGTTTCGATTGTACTTATCGTTATTATATTCGATTATACCACTGGTCCAGTGGCAATGATGCTACTGACACTTCTAATTGTGCAATTGTTAGTCGTAGCTGAACAGTTGGGGCTGCAAGTTGAACAACTGGTTTGTTGAATTCCGTGCGTCGGAGGTGAACTAATGTATCTTCATCGTAAATATGATTGGAGATAGCCTGTTTCGACATTTCTGCAAGTATCATGTGACCACAAGTTTACACCAATATGAGCGTGTAAACTTTTAGTAACATGATTTTCACTAACAGTCGAAACACACTATCACCAATTATATTTACGATGGAGATACGTTAGATCACCTCCGACGCACGGAATTACTGACGTCAAGTAATTTAACAACCACCACTTCTGGCACTACTGCCAGATGTAAGAATAGCGCAATTTAGTTGAACATGTGGCTTCGTTAATTGAACAAGGAACTACTGGTCTCGTCCAGTCGTAGTTGTTCAAAGTAGGGCTACCGATTAAACAACGCGTACATTTAGTTGACCATCTGATAGTTTGCTGAATTACTAGCGTTTGTCGACTAACGGCTACCACTGTTGCTACTTTTACCTGATGAACAGCCAGCACAGCTAGTTGAACACTTCACGTTCCTTAACAACTGGCACTTCTAGTTCAATTAGCAACGTTGATAGTTGAACAAGTAGCCCTGCTGATTGAGCAACGAGGGCCACTAATTGAACAACTGGCACTGCTATTTCAACTAGCAAGCTGATAGTTGAACAGTAGCACTGCTGGTTGAGCAAGGAGGGCTGCTAATTGATCAACTGGCACTGCTAGTTCAACTAGCAACGTTGATAGTTGAACAAGTAGCACTGCTGGTTGAGCAAGGAGGGCTGCTAATTGAACGACTGGCACTGCTTGTTCAATAAGCAACGTTGATAGTTGAACAGGTAACACTGCTGGTTGAGCAACGAGGGCCACTAATTGAACAACTGGCACTGCTATTTCAACTAGCAAGCTGATAGTTGAAGACGTAGCATTGCTGGTTGAACGAGGAGGGCTGCTAATTGATCAACTGGCACTGCTGTTCAACTAGCAATGTTGATAGTTGAACAAGCAGCACTGCTGGTTGAGTAACAAGGGCTGCTAATTCAACAACTGGTGTTATAAGTTAAATTACTGTCGTTTGCTAGCACTTCTGATAGTCGTGGCAACTGAACAGCTAACACTTGTCGTTGATCAAGCAGCATTACTAGTTGTATTAATTCTGTACTTAAGTGCAGAACTAGGCCAAGTCCATTCAAAAATACCAACTTCTTATTTCAAACCGGACTTTACAAAAGGTATACAGGCTCAAGCGTTGGCAGTGCTGATTTTATGCCTTCTGCTAGTTTATTTTGTTAACGAAGCAGAAAAGTTAATTCGCAGAAGACATTAATTTGAGTTGACAATGCTTGCATATGGTTTGTAAAGTCACATTTGAAATAAGAAGTTGGAATTCGTGACAGGAGTTGGTCTACTTCTGCACTGAAGTGCAGAATTGGTCTGCTGATGGAATTGTTATGATTGCTGCCGTAGTTGTACAAGTAGCATTATCGGTACGGTGATCCAAAAAAAAAAAAAAGTCTGTGTCCTCCAGTTTCGCTGTATCTGGAAATTTGCACCGTGTAGTATGCAGTCTAGTTGAACGTAAAATTTTTACTCCCATTATAGGTCCTAAATTGCTGAACACGTTACTGGAAAAATTGGTTTATAACCGGATTCGACTATGCCTAGTATTATTTTCGGAGATAAAATTTTTCGATTCGAATTTCTTTCCAAATTTTTTTTTTTTTTTTTCATTTCTTTGATGACATGAAATAGATGTAAGATGTCATTTACAAGTAAACCGAATCCTTCCCCTCAAAAAAAGAAGGGGGGTTTAATTTATAGAAAAGTCAATTCCAAAATCGGATACAAGTAGAATTAAAGGAACAAAAGCTTCTCAAGTCAGGATTTGTCTAATGGAGAATGTTCCGGAAGAAACGAAGATGTAAAACCGTGATCGGGAAATCGGATTTCGACCTTTTCTTCCCCTAAAAATATATATACAGACAGAGTAAAAAAGAAGATGAAGAAGAAGAAGAAGAAGAGAAAACCTCGAATCGGAGGGGGGGGTTAAAAAAGGGATCGTATTTTCTAAAAAGAAGAGAATAAGGAGCACCATTCATGTTGAAGCATTTCCTCCGCCTCCCCTCTCTTCATTTCCCGGAATTTTATTTTGATTTGTCAAAAAATTGAAAACTGCAAAATTCACCTGGGGTCTCTTTTTAGGAAAACGTCGGGAGGACAGTTATAAATAGTCTTATCAAAATTATAGAGTTACATAATTTTGCAACTGTCATAAATTAAGAGAAGGAAAACTTTGTTTTGTATGATTTTTACTACCTCATCCTGACGCTTTAAAGTATTTCAGGGGGGAATTATTAAAAATTATAGAAGGAATATATACGTATATTATAAATATCATAGGGGAATTATAAAAAATAACGATAAAAAATTATAGAAATAAAGCATGCAACTCATCAAAATTAAGTAGGTCAGGTTTTTTAGTGTTATACGCGGCCGTTAATAATTGCATATTTACTGTTTTTTCTTTTTTTTGCTAGATGTGAAAAAAAAATATCTCTTTTTCTGTTAAACGTCAGGTTTCAATTAGATTCACAGTTTATAATTCAAAAATAAACTTGTTTTCCACTTTTCTTTAATGTCCTTTGTGCCCGTGAGCATCACTCGCTTTTAAACATCTAAAACGGAATCCCTGACTTGTAAGTTTTGAAAGTTTCAAAAACTTCCTCCTTTGTATGTTTCTGATGGGGCTTCCGGCGTCATTTTTACAATATTTGCACTCTTGTATATTATCTTGACGCCCGGAAATCAAAAAGTTTCCCCGTGAATAATTAAATTAATTCGCGAATTTTTTCTCGCAGAAAAGGAAATTCGATTTTTTTTTTCTTTCTTTTTTTTTTTAAAGGTTAAGAATTTTGAGTGCTTGTTTTCTTGTGCCTTATGCATAAGAAAATCCGTTAGACGGCAGACATTTGGTTAGCGGCTTAAAGTAAATGACTTTAAATAAGAAGGGAATAAGTCACTTAGGCTGTTTTGATTTTAAGACCCTTATTTATGAATTCGAAGCGGAAGACTTCCTATATTGGTCATAGAGTTCGCCCGTACATTTATCTAGGTTCCCCCTGTTTTTGGCAATTTTCGAATTTCAAATCGCTTACCGCCAAAAATGATTTTCCTTGGTGCACTGATAAACCCCAATTTTTTTTTTTTAAGTTTTTTACTCAAAGGGAAAGCGTGGCGACTTGAGCTTAAAATTCCGAAAATTGTAAAATATGAGGAAAAAAATTGACAATTTTTTTTTTTTCCCCCCAGCGAAAAAATGTGATTTCCGAACTAAAATTTTCGTTTTATTTTTAAAACAAAAGGAAAAAAATTAGGGGGTGCGTCCGAAAGAATTCCAAAGTTTGCAAAATAAGGGACGGTCTAACGTCCATCTAATTAGAATTTCGATCCAAAAAACCAACTCCGGCAAGGATGCTATTTTCAAATTTTAACTTATTTATTCTTGTTTTTACAGGCTTGATAGAAGAAGGTTACCATAGTACGAACCCTTATCACAATTCAATACACGCTACAGATGTAACTCAAGCAATGCACTGCTTTCTCCAGGAGAAAAAAGTGAGTGGAAATAAATTTTAAAAAAATTTCAATATTTTATTTGAAAAATAAGAGGGAAAAAATTGACGGATACTCGAACCCACTGCCTCTCAATACCATGGCTACAGGTTCGGTCATGTTCATCGGAAGTTTTAACTTATCGCTGAATCTCTAGTTCGACCAACCACGACCGTATAGACAGGTCCGGAAACTCCTATCCCTTATACACGGGAGATCTTGTCCCGCTTAACTACACGAAAATTAGTTCTTCCTTTCTACCACCGTAAGCGCTACTTGTTCGCGGGACGCTTTTTGATTGGTCGTTGAGATTTGTAAACAAAGATGGCGGTGACTTTCTGGGAACGTTCAAGTATTACGTAAGACTTTTTTTCGGGTTTTTGGACCCCCTCCCCCCCTTTCGTAAGAATTAGTAAGATTTCTTTGAGCCCCCCCTATCATATTACGTAAGATTTTCGAGGACCCCCCCCCCCTCCTTTTTTTTAGCGCCAATTTTAAATTTGAGTAATATTTTTCTTAAATATTATATTTATAGTTCATACTCATATCCCTGAAGATGGCTACAATTGGCAAAAAAATCTCATAAAAAAATAAAGTTTTATTTCTTGAAGTTGTTTGAAAAAAATTTTCAATTTTTCTACTTTATACATTCGAAAAAAATTTAAACAACTTAGGCCTAATTTTTTGAAATTAAAAAAAAATCTGAACAATAAGTTATAATGGAAATTCTTACGTAAGATTTGCCAAACTCCCCCCCTCCCCCAAGTAAGAAATAGTAAGAATTTCGAGTACCCCCTCCCCCCCCCTTTCGGTCTTACGTAATACTTGAACGCTCCCTCTCTTGTGTGGGAGTCCCAAATTAAACTATTAGACATGTTACGTCTCAAAATCGCAGAGCCATCAATGGTCCGTTTTAGAACTAAAATGTGCGTAGTTAAGAGGAATCGTCAGTCGTGGCAGCAGACTAATCGCATTTTACTTCTTGCACTAAAAAACGATTTATTTCACCCAACCAAAATGTTAGTAAAGCAATTATTGACCCAAAAATTTGGGTTAGGACAACCAATTTTTCGTTTCAGCTGACTAAATTTGATTGGCTGAACCAAAAAATTGGTTGTTCTAGTCAAAATTTTTAGGGTGATATTTGCTTTACTAACATTTTGGTTGGGTCAGCCGAAAGGGTTTTTCAGTGTATGGGGAAACAAAAACGAAACAAAAAATATTAAGGACTTTTATATTTTTTGCGGGACATGAACGGCGTTGGAAGTTTCCGGACCTGTCTATTTGGCCGTGGACCAATCGGAAAAATCCATTATCGAAGAGGAAGTCCGAGTTGACGACTCTTTCCCTGTAGGTTTTCTATTGCGGGTTCATTCCTAGTTTAACTTGGTGTAGTTCTTGGTCCCACTACTAGATTGTGGAATGCATGTGCCTCTTAAGAGTTCCTTAAGATCATATCAGTCAAATCTAAGAGTTTAGCGATTTATAAGTTAATCATCATTGAAAAACCCTTTCGGTTGACCCAACCAAAATGTTAGTAAAGCAAACATCACCCCAAAAATTTTGGTTAGGGCAACCAATTTTTTGGTTGTCAATCAAATTTGGTCAGCTGAACCAAAAAATTGGTTGTCCTAACCAAAATTTTTGGGGTGACAATTGCTTTACTAACATTTTGGTTGGGTCAACTAAATCGTTTTTCAGGTACTCGGAAAAAGTTAATCGTGGAAGTAGTACTGCCACGTCTGATGCTTGCTCTTAATAGGAATGCTAATGGAGACTTTATTTTAACTGAAAACTCTTCGTATTTTGATTTGTTTTTTCTCTTTTTTTCCATTCCAGATACGAGAACACTTAACTCCTTTAGAAATCATGGCGTCATTGATTGCGGCTGTGACTCACGATTTGGATCACCCCGGCGTGAACCAACCATTCCTTATTGCTACTTCCAACCACTTAGCTGCTCTGTACGAGGTGAGTGGAAACCCGTGTCTGAATTGGCTTTCATGGCTTTTCTTAATTCAGTTAAATGTTTCTTTTGCCTAATCAAAAAAAAAAAAAAAAAAGGAAACTTGACTTTTTTTCTTGTCACTCAAAGTTTCTTTTTTATTATCATTTAATTGGATGGCGATGTTTTTTTATATGACTTAATTTTTTTTTAGGGGATCTTAAATTTTTTCCCGTATCAAGAAAAAAAAAAATTCGATAAATTTTCATTTTCATCATCTCCCGGTTTTGCTCCCCTCTCGAAAAAAGAATCTTTTGTGATGGATTATTGATTTCCGTTTTTCAAAAGTTGGCGCCGCTTTCCCCCTCAATGATGATTCCAAAAAGTCAACGGCTCGTCTTTTTTCTTTTCTTTTTTTTTTTTTTACTTCTCTTAACTTTCGACTCCCGCCCGCCCCCCCCCCCCCCCCTCCTACTTTGCCCTCCCGGTCCTTTTCTTTCTGTCTTTATCAGCCTCCAGATAATTTTTCTTGTTAAATTACTTTTCTGACGAAATCTTCGAACTTGACAGTAGGAGGAAATTTTTACTCCCCGTATCGTCATCATTGAGCTTTTTCTCCGCCTTCGCGAAAAAACCTTCCTTGCTTCCTCATATCCCCAACCCTCACCACCTCCTCTTCCCCCCATGCCTTTTTCTCGTGTGCTAATCTTCAAGAGCTCTCTTTTTCCCTTCCCGACTCAAACGATTCCTAATTTTACTGTTTATCTTTTCCGGGGAATGGTTTGCTTTCTTTTTTTTTTTTCTTTTTTATCGGTAGCTTTCGATCTTTTTTTTGATCCTTAGAAAATCTCATTGCTGTTTGTTTTTTTTTTTTTTCTGTTGCTTTTTTTACTTTTTCTTTTTTTCATTTCCTGTATCTCTTTTTATGCTTTCTTTTTTTTTTATCTGATAAGTGAACGGGGATTTTTTTTTATGAAGTCGTTGGAATTGCTTTTTTATTTTGAGTTTTTTTTAAAACTTATTTTTATTTTTTTTTATATACCTCACCGGTGAGAGATTTATATTTGAAATGATATTGGAAAATATATAAAAAGTAGTCAGCTTAATATTCTTTTTTGTATTAAATTTTTTTTTCTTGGGAAATTCAGTAGTACAACATTAAAGGAAAAGAAGGCAAAAGCAAATATGATAATACCCTCAGTTGCCTTTTAATAATTTTTTCTGGAATTAATAGGTTATGGGCCCGAAGCATTTATTTATTTTTAATTTTTCAGAACACATCCGTTTTAGAAAATCATCACTGGCGCTCAGCTATTGGTTGTTTATTAGAAAGCCACGTAGCTGAGGAAATAGAAGACTGCAGGCCCGAACTCCAAAGACAAATAAGCTCTCTCATACTTGCCACTGACATTACTCGTCAGCAAGAGTTCCTTATGCGCTTTAAGGTATAGTAATTATCATCGACAAACTGGTCAGGGTAGTGTGAATACTTTCTGTATTATCTCGCCTGTGACGTGTGGTCACATGATCCAGAATTCAAAATGGCGACCGTATGAATGATGGTCGTCTCGTGATTTGAAATTCAAGATGGCGGCTATCATTTTGTATAACATGACTGCTTCGCTGTACTGAGTTTCAAAATATAGATGGCGGCCATCATTTGATGTAAAATTCAAAATGGCGTTGGTCACGTGATCCGAATTTCAAGATGGCGATTTTCACGTGATCATAATTCCAAATGACTGCCGCTGTTTCATGCTTCACTTACCAGTGTTATTACCTGATTTATGCAGATTATTCGTATACAATTCTGTACCTCAAAGCATTGTATCGCATAAATATCAAAATGGCTGCTATTTATTTATTTTTCGTAAAAAACGATCACGATTTCACGTCTTTCAAGCTCGGTGCGTCAACTCTGAGGTACAGAATTATTGCAAATTCATAAAATATTTCGCTGTTCTGATTTTGTCTTTTTAAAACCTTTCAGAGGTACCTAGATCAAGATCTCCTTGACATGAGACGCGAAGACGATCGGCACTTCATACTTCAAATAGCTCTTAAATGTGCGGATATTTCAAATCCGTGTCGACCGTGGGATGTTAGCAAAAAATGGAGTCAAAAAGTGTGCGAGGAGTTCTTTCGGCAGGGAGATTATGAAAGACAGCTCAACTTGCCGGTCACTGCTCTCTGTGATAGACAGTCTACTTCTGTGCCAAAGATTCAAGCAGGTTAGCATCCGAAAACCGGAAACGGAAGCAGCTGATATAATGAGGATTTCCGACGCAAAAATTATCCGCTAGAAACGCTGAGTGTCTTTAGCGGTTTTTTGGTTTTGTTCGTTTTCCACGGATGGAAACAGCTCTGCGAGCCTTAATCGCTTCTGCTAGGTTAAGAATTCGGAAAAGAAACAAATTTTCCCGCAATTTTTGTTACAAAAACAAAATATTTATCAGAAGTTATGTAAAGTCACGCTTTCTTCTTGAAAAATGAAAAATTAGTTAGGTTTATGTAAGTCTAAAGAGTTGTTTAGATCCGAAAAAAACGAGCAAACCCCCCCAAAAAAAAATCGCCAGGTAAGACACCTAGAGTCTCTAGCGGAAACTTTTAGCGTTTTGAGAGTACGCATCATCGAGGCAGCAGATAAATCGTATTTTTCATTTTACGGAAAAACGAAGACAAACCTTGAAAAAAGAAAAGCTAAGAAACCTTCGCAATTTTTTCCTGATGGTTTCTTAGCTTTTCTATTTTTAAGATATGTTTTCGCTTTTTCGTAAAATTAAAACGATTTATCTGCTGCCACGACTGATGCGCACTCTTAAATCTCCATGAAGAGAAATCATTAGTCGTGGCAGCAGATTAATCGTATTTTACTTTTAACGGAGAAACGAAAACAAATCTCGAAACAAAAAATATTAAGGAATTATCGAAATTTTTTCCTAAAAAATCCTTAATATTTTTTGTTTCGAAATTTTTTTTCATTTCCCCGTAAAAAAGTAAAAGTAAAAGTCTGTAAAAGTAAAAGTAAAAGTCTGCTGCCACGATGACGATTTTTCTTATGAGTGAAAGCATCACTGCATCAGTGAAATTTAAGCGATCATCAATTCATAAGTCAAAAATGAAATCATGGCAACAGACAAATGATTGATCCTTCAGTCGTGGCAGCAGATAAATCGTAATTATCTTTTTACAGAAAATGAAAGACAAAGGGGCTGTTCAAGTATTACGTAAGCATCTTGGGGGGGGGGGGGGTTCCGAACCGACCATCTTTGCCATAAGCTAAGTATGGCGAAATGTCTTACACCGGGGGGCCCCCCACCCCCCGTCTCAATTTACAAAAATATGCTTACTTGAACGGCCCCAAATCTAGAAAAATAAAAAATGAAGAAATCTTACAAATTATTATTTCCTGAAGATTTTTTAATTTTTTTTTTTTCTAGATTTGTCTTTTTTCGTAAAAAGAAAAATATAATTTATCTGCTGCCACGACTGATGGGTACTCTTAAAAATTATTTAAATAAATCGAACATAATGATAATTTATTTTAAGCGAACCGTAATTAAAATTCATCGCTGAAATTGATAATTTTTACCGCTATTAAGCTTAAATTATATTTTTGTAAAATTTTCTATATTTTCATTTCAGGTTTCTTCAAATTCGTTGTGTACCCATTGTTCGAGGAATGGCATCGATTTTTGGGGGACGGATTATCTGACGACATGATGAAAAACCTTCGGGGGAATCAAGCCAAATGGGAAATGCTCGTCCAACAGGAGATAGCCGAGGAAACCAAAACGGAAATATCAGACGCCGAAGTATTAGACGAAGAGATATTAGCCGATAATTCGGAGGACGTGATACAGGAGTCGACGGAAAGCACGGAGCTCCTATCCTCGGAGAGAACGAGGAGGGGAAGTTTCCTGACTATCCCGGACATCAATTCGTGTCATCAGCGAGTTGGTCGAAGACATTCCGTACCGTTAAGTGTACCGAGTCCGCCAGCCGTGACGAGGACCATAATCCGACGCGAAAGCCTCGCGATAGGGGAGCAAAGAGCGAATCGTCAGTTCGGATCCGGTCTTTTGGAAGAGGAGGAGGAGGAGCTTATGAATTTGGGTCAGAGTTCTTTGTCTTTGGTCTCCTCCACCAACAAATCCAACGAGGGGAGCGTCCACGAGGAAAGACCGGTCAGCGCTGAAAATTTGCTCCCGGAGCCGAGCATCGCCAGTATTACCACAGTCACGGAAGCTAGTCGTTTGTCGTCCGTTTTGCACGGAGGGACGAGCCCCCTGGGGAACCCGCCTAAATCTCAGCTGACGAGGCAGCAAACTTTCCCGCCGTTGCAGCCGTACGTTCGGCAGCGGTACATGTCGACGACGGCGGAAATGTCGACCTGCTCCGACGGCCTCATGGAGAAGTCGAATTCCTCCGGGTCCTCGAAAACGGATTTGAACAGCAATCGGGGACTGAGCAGGGAAGGCTCCGGGGACAGCCCTTCCGAAAGTCATTGCGGGACGAAGCACGGTTGCAGGACTCCCCCCTTATCGAGGGGGTCCGTTTTAAGAGAGAGTAATAGATCTTCGAAACAGAGTGACAGTGACAGGGGGAGTGGGGGTAAACGTGAAACGGATTGTTCTAGTCGTGAAAAAGGTATTAAAGTGGCCAAATTGTCGGATGATACGATGGTTGGGTTGTGTGAGAAGGAAAACGTCGATCCGAAGGGTAGCGATTTGGAATTAGATGGTTCTTCGTTGAAGTGTGGGAATATAAGGAGAAATTCAACTCAGGCAAGTAGAATTGTGTTTTTCATGATTTGGATTTCGAAATCATAGAAAAACCTTATTTGGAACCGGCAGAATTTTAAATTCGTTTATCTCTGCCTCAGTGTCCTTGTTCAGGTTTCACTCCTCATCGTTCCCGACCATTTTTCCTAATCCATTTTTCCTAAAAAAATTAATTCCTACTCCATAAAAATTTTAATTTCTAAAATTCTTTTCCTAACCATTTTTTTTCCTAATTTTAAATTTTCTATTCCTAAAATAAAATTTCCTAAAATGAATATTTTCCTAATAAATGATAAATTTAATTAATTTTTTTAAATATTTAACAGAATTTTGAGAATGACATATGCGTATTAAATTGCAGTATTACAAAAATCTTAGGGATTAAAAAAATTAGAAAAAATATTCATTTTAGAAAATTTTATTTTAGGAAAAATGGTAGTTAATAAAAAAATTTTAGGAACCAACATTTTTAGGAAAAAGGGATTAGGAATTAATTTTTGTAGGAAAAATCGATTAGGGAAAATGGTGGGGAATCGAATTGGGTTAATATTATCTAGTAGGGTGGTTCGAAAATCAACTTTTTTGGAATTTCAAAACTCCTATATCGGGAAAAGTTTCTTTATAGGTAGAGTATCAACCCTGAATTTTTTCAGATTTTTTGAACGGCATCCTGAGGTGTCAAATCGGCCTTGAAATTTTCAAAAAGCTCATAAAAGGGCGAAATGAACCTTTTTTTTTGCATAAAAGACCATCGATTCCTATCGGAAATTTCGCGTAGATTACGAATTTGAAGCCGAAAATTAGTTTTGGTGTATAATTTTTGAGCTACAGGCCGGGTTTAAAAGCTCTAAAAACCTGGTTATGGTATTTTGTCTGTGGCTCAAAAACCGTGCACCAAAACTAATTTTCGGCTTCAAATTCGTAATCTACGCGAAATTTCCGATAGGAATCGATGGTCTTTTACACAGTAAAAAATTTTATGTTAAAATTGACACAAATTGTATGTCAAAATCGGTCTACATAAATATTTTGTTAAGAAAAATAACACAATTGTTTTGTTTAATGTTCTGCGTCCATTAACGATTGTCATTTTTTTGCTGTTTACAAACAAGTTATGTTGATTTTTTAACATAATAACTTAACATAGACTTTATGTAGTCCGTTTTTAACATATTTACATAATATTTTTTACTGTGTATGCAAAAAAAAAAGGTTTATTTTCGGCCCTTTTATGAGCTTTTTGAAAATTTCAAGGCCGATTTGACACCTCAGGATGCCGTTCAAAAAATCTGAAAAAAATCAGGGTTGATACTCTACCTATAAAGAAACTTTTCCCGATATAGGAGTTTTGAAATTCCAAAAAAGTTGATTTTCGAACCACCCTATTATCTAGGGACCCTTAATTAGAAGAGACCCGACAGAAAAAATGGGCGCGAACTTTTGGAGGCATATGATCATGCGCATTAGTTTTGCAAAAGACGGTTGAATAAAAAGTGCTTTTAGAAAACAATTAAAAACATAAACACACGGAAGTCAATGCTCATGGTCATATGCCTCCAAAATTCGCGCTCATTTTTCCTGTCGGGTCTCTTCAAATTAAGGGTCTTTAATGTTATCAATTGATGATCAAGGGAAGGAGGGGGTCGAAAATCGCCGAATTTTTTCAAAGAGGAAGAAAAGAAGGAAAACTCTGGGGGAAAAGGATGGTTAAATGTTAAAATGTTTTCATCAAATAGAAATTTTAAAATGAATCCCATATATTTCTTTAGATCTTTTTCAACAATTAAATCAGATATTCCTTCCTGATTTAGTCTTCTCTCTTTTCGTTCTTTCTACTTTAAAAGAAATTTTAATTTTTTTAAAATTTTAATCGTTTCTTCTTCTTAAATTTTCTCCTACTCATTCGTTTTTTTTTCTGTATATTTTTTTCTTTTCTTTTAACCTTTTTTTTATTTGTTTCCCTTATCTTTTGCTGCTTCTTTTCGTTTTCATTTCAAAGAATTTTTTCCTTCTGGTTTTTTATCTTTTCGCTCTCGTTTTCGTACTTCTGATTTTTCCAATTCCTAACTCTTTACTCAGTTCTGTTCTTAATCCAGTTTAACAGATCTCTGATCTACATTTCAATATTAAAAATAATGAAAGAATTAATTTCGGGCTTTTTTTTTTCTTTTTTACAACAGGGACTTCTCACAAAACGCCGAGGCTCTGCTCCGGTCGGATCTGAAGTTATATGCCCTACAGCGCTGGCGTTGCGGGGCTGCGGTGACCGGTTCTCTCGCAGGGGCTCAGTTCCAATAGATGCCACTACTTTTAGTAAGTTCGTAGAACAAAATTACGGTAATTAAATCTTCTATGGAAGGTGAAGTTACTTACGGAGTATGGACACCTATGCTCCAAAAAATAAGAAAAACTATAGGGATCGTGTAACTAAATATTAAGTAAATAAATATACTCGCAGAAATACCTGTTTAGCTTACGGACTAGAAGTATTTCCATCCTACAGAATTTGCGGGGAAGCGGCGTTACCATATAACCTAAATGTTGAAGTAAGAAGCGCTATTGTCGTTCTATATTTTAGTTTATGTCACTAGTTTATGTGATCGCCTTGTTTTTCTGTAAATTTTTTCATAAAAATATTTCGAGGTAGTAAGCTAAACTTGTATTGCTAACCGTATATTTATTTCAGTATGACTTGCACGGTCCCGGTAATGAAAATTTAATAACTGGGCCTCCGTTAGGCACCAGTAGAGACGCTGTATAAAAAGAGACTGGTGAATTCACCGATAAATCTGATTGGTTATTTTTTTAGATCCATGATAGAACCATGATTTTTTTTTAATGATCCAGTCACTGAGCGATAAATTTCGACTAATTATATAAAACTTTTTTTTTTTTTCACGAAAATCTTCATAAGGGCCGTCTAATCAACGTACTAAAATCCCACCGTTGGGTCATGTGCCGAAATGCCTTTTTTCGGCTATTACGCACGTAAAAAACACTGTAATCGCCGTTTTATGGCCCCAAAATTTTTTATTCCAAAAATTTTCATTCCCACCATTAAACAGTACCAAAGCAATGCCTGAAACACAAAAACAATCCCCTTCACCAGATTGCCCTATTAACACATGCATTAATTGGCCCAAAATTGAATTTTTATGCTTACGTTTCCAAAGTATTATACGTAGAACGGTAAACCAAAAAAAATTTTAAAGTATTTTTGATCGAATTTCACCTGGGTAACGAATTATCACTTCGGGTCCCTTTTAAAGATGGTTATTTGCGGAAAATCAAAATTGGGCGGGGAGCCTGTTTTTTTAAATTTATCGACTCTCATCATATCAACGTCCTCACCGTAATTTCCCCGTTATAATTTGCTTTCTAAACCTTTTAAGAAGCTGTTAAAAAATATTTGGCCCAGGTGAGCTCCTCCGTTAAGGATCTATAGGGCTTTGAAATTTTTCTTTTTTCCGACGCAAAGTTTGGCAACGCCGAAGTTTTAAAAATCGAGATTCGTTCTGGCGCGTATTCCAAAACTTTCCCTTCAGGGAATTTTTCCCTTCTGTTTTTTTTTCTGCTAAAATGGCGGTTTGTTTGTTTGTATTTTTTAAATAAAAGATTAAGTTATTTTTAATGACTGGCAAGAGTTTTAATTTCAGGAGAAAAAAAACTCGAAGACTATTAGGAAAAAAGTTTTACTTCTACAATAAATTGGCTATGCAATCGACGATTTTTTTTTTTAATTTTTTTTTTTCGGCAAAACGCAGGCTATCTCGTCTTGGTGTTATCATTAAGTTTAGTGATAGGTTTTGTGTAGAGAGATTTTCCGCATTTAAGGGCGGTAGAAAAAGGGTTTAAAACACCAATGAATTTTCGCGGCGTTCCTCTACAAATTACCTGTTCGATCATGTCTAATTACAACGAGAATATTCCATTGACGGGACTTATTTACGTCTTCTTTGCAAATAATGATCTGATATGTTGGTTGAAAACAATTTCTAACCTTGGGAACTTACTACAGTTCTTCTTAATAAATTTGCAGATTGCGAAAATCTGCAGTACTGTCTTGTACTGTATTTATGGTCAAGTGAATTAACTTTTAACCTGTTCAATTTTTTACATTTATGCAAAACATTAATGCTTGTATTATTGAAATCATTTAAATAATGCTGAAAATTAAGCACAGTTTTCTTAGTTTTTCATACAAAAGCCATAACAGTAATCAGAGTTTTATTTTTAAAGTTATTAAAGTTACCAGAGTTTTTTTTTTAATATTTAGAAGAACTGTAGCAAGTTCCCAAGGTTAGAAATTGTTTTCAACCAACATATCAGATCATTATTTGCAAAGAAGACGTAAATAAGTCCCGTCAATGGAATATTCTCGTTGTAATTAGACATGATCGAACAGGTAATTTGTAGAGGAACGCCGCGAAAATTCATTGGTGTTTTAAACCCTTTTTCTACCGCCCTTAAATGCGGAAAATCTCTCTACACAAAACCTATCACTAAACTTAATGATAACACCAAGACGAGATAGCCTGCGTTTTGCCGAAAAAAAAAAAATTAAAAAAAAAAATCGTCGATTGCATAGCCAATTTATTGTAGAAGTAAAACTTTTTTCCTAATAGTCTTCGAGTTTTTTTTCTCCTGAAATTAAAACTCTTGCCAGTCATTAAAAATAACTTAATCTTTTATTTAAAAAATACAAACAAACAAACCGCCATTTTAGCAGAAAAAAAAACAGAAGGGAAAAATTCCCTGAAGGGAAAGTTTTGGAATACGCGCCAGAACGAATCTCGATTTTTAAAACTTCGGCGTTGCCAAACTTTGCGTCGGAAAAAAGAAAAATTTCAAAGCCCTATAGATCCTTAACGGAGGAGCTCACCTGGGCCAAATATTTTTTAACAGCTTCTTAAAAGGTTTAGAAAGCAAATTATAACGGGGAAATTACGGTGAGGACGTTGATATGATGAGAGTCGATAAATTTAAAAAAACAGGCTCCCCGCCCAATTTTGATTTTCCGCAAATAACCATCTTTAAAAGGGACCCGAAGTGATAATTCGTTACCCAGGTGAAATTCGATCAAAAATACTTTAAAATTTTTTTTGGTTTACCGTTCTACGTATAATACTTTGGAAACGTAAGCATAAAAATTCAATTTTGGGCCAATTAATGCATGTGTTAATAGGGCAATCTGGTGAAGGGGATTGTTTTTGTGTTTCAGGCATTGCTTTGGTACTGTTTAATGGTGGGAATGAAAATTTTTGGAATAAAAAATTTTGGGGCCATAAAACGGCGATTACAGTGTTTTTTACGTGCGTAATAGCCGAAAAAAGGCATTTCGGCACATGACCCAACGGTGGGATTTTAGTACGTTGATTAGACGGCCCTTATGAAGATTTTCGTGAAAAAAAAAAGTTTTATATAATTAGTCGAAATTTATCGCTCAGTGACTGGATCATAAATTTCCATGATAGATCCATGGTAGATCCAGATAGAACCATGATTTTTTTTATATTTTCTTTTTAAATCTGAATTGAATTAATTGTTTTCCTCCGTTTTTAGGTACGGATGAAGAAAATAATTTTCGAATATCACAAGAATATTCAAGCCAACAACACTGCCCATATCCAAGACGTGGTTCCATTCCGACTGAAGCCAACTGGACGGAAACTGGTAAATCGAGGGGTCGTAGCAAGAAAATACTGCGCAGGCGCAGCTCCGGAGGTCCTGAAATGTTTTGTTGTAGCGAAAATGGAAATGACAATATGAGGTGGAGACGGGAAATGATTCCCAGGAGACCAGGCGGGGAGCCCATCTCGGATACTTTTACAACAAGGAGAAGAGGGTCACTGCCAATTGATGTTCTTCTTGCTACTCATTCAGGTGATTTTTTTTGGTCATTCACACTTTTTTTGCTTTACCTCGACACCACCTCCCCCTCTTGAAAACAATGCTTAGCATATGTGTCAGTAAGATTTTCGCTGAATTAGCTTAATTAGGAAATTTTTTTTCCCGCCGTAAGTTAAATAGGTATATATATTTTTAAAAATACACAAAATGTCTTAAGCATGATCCGATAGGGATTTCCGTTGCGAAATTTTCCCGCCAGGGGCGCTGCATGTCCTTAGTTGCTAGCCAATGGGTCATTTTCTACTTCGGTGGAGGCTCTGGCGGATTTTCGTTGGAACTAAGAAATAAGGGACCAACGGTATATTCCCGTAACATGGGTAACTTTTTATTGATAATTCTATCTGACTTTTAATTCCCTGAAACATAATCTCGAAGTTATAAGTTGAGTCTCATAATTCTCATAATATAAGAAATTTATTCTTGCATGTTTTGCTCGTATTTGGGTCGTTATTGTTGATAATTAAAAAATTTCTTTTAATGACATAAGGCGCCATACGATTATTGGTCCCTTGCGACAGTAATCCCCCTGGCGGATTTTTTTATCGTTAGCCCTCATAAAATGACCCGTAAAAGCTTCTATTTATTTTTTGACGTGGCATGCAACATGCATCGCCCCTAGTGCAATACGTCGGAAATCCCCATTTTTCTCCATTCTTCGTCAGAAATAGAAAAAGAGTAGTTGAAGTGAGAGCACGTGTTTATCGAAAAGCGGAAAAGTAGTTTTTATGAATTGTTTTTTACAGAATATAATTTTTGAACGTTTAATTTAATTATGGCGTAAAACTTTGATTAAATAGTGATGCGTGGGAGTGAATTAAATGCATTTATTCGCGATTGACTTTATTACTGGCGCCCCCTAGTGGAGAATCGGGCGAACTACTCTGAGTCAGATATTTGTAAACAAGCATGTATATTTATACCGGTGGAATCCTTTTTTTAAAAATTATTTATTAACTTACAAAAGTGTATAACGGCTTAATTGATTTTTTTATATTTAGAAGGACGTCTCTAGAGTATAATTTGGGTAAATCTGGGTCGTATTATATGAGTATTTCCTTTTAAAAAAATAATTCGATGTACGTATGTATGAAAGACATTTTTCAAATACATTTTTTTTTTCAGTTTTGATTTAAAAAAGAATTTAAAATGGGGAAAATTTCCCAGAATAAAAACAAAAATAATGTGTGTTGCTCAGTTTAAGGGAGCAGTTCTTGTGTTAAATCTAAAAGAGTAATAATCCTTCCATTTCTTTCCCAAAAAAAATTCAGGGAGTGTGATGATGAAAAATAAATCTGGAATGGAGGAAAAGGTAGATCAACGTTAGGCTTGGATAAGAAGTAAAAATTGGGAAAAAAAAACTTTGAAGTACATGAGAGTTTGCTCTCTTCATTTTTCGGGGAGTAATTACCTACCAACAATCAAAGGTAAGTAGAACAAATTGAGTGTCCTTATAACAAATAATGAATTACTTAGCTGGATTTTTTTTGGCAAATAAAAAACAGAAGTGCCGAATGCCTAAATAAAATTAACTAATTAATTACTTAAAAAAAAAAAAAAAAAAAAAAATCCAGCTAAATAATTCATTATTTGTTATATAAGGACACTCAATTCTTTCTACTTACCTTTGATTGTTGGTAGGTAATTACTCCCCGAAAAATGAAGAGAGCAAAATCTCATGTACTTGAAAATTTTTTCCCAATTTTGACTTCATTACCCAAGCCTAACGATAGTCTACATTTCCCTCTATTCCAGATTTATATTTCATCATCACACTCCCTGAATTTTTTTGGGAAAGAAATGGAAGGATATTACTCCTTTAGATTCAGCACTAGAACTGCATCCTTAAACTGAGCAATACACATTATTTTTGTTTTTATTCTGGGAAATTTTCCCCATTTTAAATTCTTTTTTAAATCAAAACTGAAAAAAAAAATGTATTTGAAAAATGTCTTTCATACATACGTACATCGAATTATCTATCTATCTATTTCTATTACTATATAAAAGGGGAAAGGTATGTCCAGAAACTTTATTTTTTTAAGAGAGTTTTTTTCATTTTTTTTTTTTTTTTTTTTTTTTTTTGTTTTTCTTATGATTTTTTGTCTGTCTGTCTTACGCGGAAACTTTATTTTAAGAGTTTTTTTATTTTATACCCTTTTTTTTTTATTTTTCTTATGGTTTTATATGGTGGATATGGTATCTTATATATATATATATATTTTTTTTTTTTTTTTCTTATGGTTCGGTCTGTCTGTCTGTCTAATTTGTATTTCTTATGGTTTTTGTCTTTAATAATTTTTTTTTTTTTTCTTTTTAAATAAAAAATCAATAAATCGCTTCGAATATACGGACAGACGGACAGTGATTTTTTGTCTGTCTGTCTTACGCGGAAACTTTATTTTAAGAGTTTTTTTAATTTTATACCCTTTTTTTTTACAAATTCTTTTTTTTTTTTATTAAAAATTTTTGTCATTTCAATTTTTTTTTTCTTCTTATGGTTCGGTCTGTCTGTCTGTCTAATTTGTTTTTCTTATGGTTTTTGTTTTTAATAAATTTTTTTTTTTTTTAAAATAAAAAATCAATAAATCACGTCGGACGTCTGTCCGTCTGTCCGTATATTCGAAGCGATTTATTGATTTTTTGTCTGTCTGTCTTACGCGGAAACTTTATTTTAAGATTTTTTTTAATTTTATACCCTTTTTTTGTACAAATTCTTTTTTTTTTTATTAAAAATTTTTTCATTCCTTGGACTAAAAAGTAGATCATAAAAATTGTTTTCCTCGGAATAAAAAATATTTTTCTTTGCAGGTATCGAAGGTAAATTTCAAGACTCGACCAATTACGGCCCTCGGCTTCGCCTCGAGCCGTAAACTTGGTCTCGTACTTGAAATATTTACCTTCGACACCTGTAAAGAAAAATACTATTGTCATTTCAATTTTTGTTTTTTACTCAATAAAAAAAAAAATAAAATAAAATAAAAAAAATAAATAAAAAATAAAATAGAAAAATAAATAAAAACCGCGTAAGACAGACAGTACTCTGTAAAATAAAAAACCTTTTTATACCCTTTTAAGCAAACGGGTAACACAATCGAGTTGGTGAAAGAAATGCCTTATATTATTACACTTAAAACAATTAATAAAAAAATTAATAAAAAATTAATAAATCGGTTCGAATTGTCGGTCTGTGAACAAAAATTGAAAAAAGCTCTCTTAAACCGGGAAAGACAGACAGACGGCCATAAAAAACAGAAATTGAAAAAAACTCTCTTAAAAAAAAAAGTTTTAGTTTACATTAAAAAACTAAAAAAAAAAATTTTTATTGAGTAAAAAACAAAAATTGACAATTTTTGGGGAAAGGTATGTCCACAAACTTTATTTTAAGAGTTTTTTTCAATTTTTTTTTTTTTTTTTTTTTTTTTTTTTAGTTTTTTTACGTAAACTAAAACTTTTTTTTTAAGGGAGTTTTTTTCAATTTTTGTTCACAGACCGACAATTCGAACCGATTTATTAATTTTTTACAAAAAAAAAAAAAAAAAAAAAAAAAAAAAAAAAAAAAAAAAAAAAACGGGGAAGACAGAATTGAAAAAAACTCTTAAAATAAAGTTTCTGGACATACCTTTCCCCAAAAATTGTCAATTTTTATACATACATGTATCCCTTTCATCGAAATGCGAAGGGGCCGCGAAGCGGTCCCGAAGCAACTCGTTTTTTTAAAAGGAAATACTCATATAATACGACCCAGATTTACCCAAATTATACTCTAAAGACGTCCTTCTAAATATAAAAAAATCAATTAAGCCGTTATACACTTTTGTAAGTTAATAAATAATTTTTAAAAAAAGGATTCCACCGGTATAAATATATATGCTTGTTTACAAATATCTGACTCAGAGTAGTTCGCCCGATTCTCCACTAGGGGGCGTCCTAAAAAGTCAATCGCGAATAACGTCGGCTCTCAGATGACCATTCGTTGTGAAATTAACGCTTTTTTTGTATCATTTTTCATGCTAAGTTGAAGGTTTTGATGCAAATAAACATCTCTGTGATCCTATCTTTCTCAAAATGTCTTGTTACAAGTGCTTGGTTAAAATTACGAGAGCGGAAGAAAACATTGTATGTGCGAAATCAGGGTGTAAAAAACTTTATCACATTAACTGTGCAGGATTATCTAAAGCCGTTTATGATGCCTTAAGGGATTCCGAAGAATTAACTTCCTGGACCTGCCAGGAATGTCAACCAAAGAAAAGTATTGATGATGTATGGAATCTCTTGCAATCCATGACCACAGATCAAAAACAAATAAAAGATGATGTCGCTGAAATTAAAAGTGTCCAATCTGACCTCTCGCAAAATCTTCAAGACTTCAAAAATAGAGTGGTTATATTAGAAGATGCCAAAATTGAATTTGATGCCTTCAAAAAAGATGCTGTCAGGATAATTGACGATCTGGAAAAACGGCTTGTGCAATCAGAGCAGTATAGTAGGAGAAATCAACACAAGAAATCAACACGGGTTGCAAAAAAAAAAAAAAAAGCAGTCTATCTCGATTTGTTTTTTGTATTGTTTATATAATTTTTTGTGTTGCCTTGCATCTTGCTCAAGAATTTTCAATATTTTTTGATTTTTAGATTTGAGCATGAGGATTCATGCTTAAATGTAATAAATTATTTATTATAAACGAAAAAGCTGCCTTCTTAGCGTATGATGTTTCGATTTATTGCATTTTTAAAATTGTATTGGGGGTCATTGACGTATTACGAGCGATTTTGTAATTTTCAACCCTCCTTATTTGATTGTCGAAATGGGCTCTCTCTTATGAAGCTTAACATTAGAGTAAGATTTTGAAGACCTAAGCTGCTTAAGTAATTCTTGACTTATCATTTTTTTTTGAGAGTAAAATAAAAATAAATTTTTTATGATTTTATTATAGACCTCGAGCTCTTTCTCTACCGAAAAAAGACGGAGAACAGATGAAGATCTCACCTATGGGCATAGGTCTTATTAGGCCATTAGATTTAAAGCTTTATGCAAAATAATTTTTAAAATAAAATGCATTTATAATAAATTTAAATAAAATGCATTAGTGAATAAGTATAGTTCTTTTAGGGACCTTTTCGTAACGTTTTACAAATTTTCAAGAATTTCGAACAAACTGCATTACTATGTATAAACTTCTATGAACAACCTTCCAGTAGCGCTTATGCCTTCCCATTGATAACACACACTTTTTTTTGCTTTATTAATTTTATGTTATGTCTTATTCCCTCCCTTATGTTGGCAGGGGACCACAGAGAAACGCAGGACTCTTAGCCAACGGCGTCTAATTTAACGAACGAGGAGGATTTACCGTCTCCACCGTCACCGGTTTGATGCGATAGGATCATTATTTAAAAAAATTTTTAAAAAACGAAAATAAGACTGCTCTGCTCCATTTTGATTTCTTCCGCATCATTCATCATCGTTTAGAAAATTAAAATTTAAAAAAAAAAAAAATCCATCTAATTAAGATGGGACATCTTTTCAAAAGACTATTTAAAAAATTAAAAAAAAAAAAAAAAAAAAAAATATTTCTGTAAAAGTGTTTGAAACTTTCTTTTTCTTATTAAGGAAATGACATCGTTTCATTTTTCTGAAACAAATTTTTTTAACGAACAATCTCATATTTTAATAATTTGAATGGCAATCATTTTTAATGTACAGGCGGTTGGTAATTAAAATGGTTTAATTGCTCAAATTCGTAATTTTTTTTTTGCTTAATTGCTGATAAGCTATGCTCATTAAATTATTTAATTGAAATCAGTTGTAAAGGAACGACGCCACCTTAGTTCGTTTGTTACTTGTTTTGAATAAGATCGAAAATAAATTCCGGAAATTTTTGGAAATAATAAATTAATTCCTGGAAATTTTTGGAAATAAAAAATTAATTCCTGGAAATATTTTGGGAATAATTAAGAAATATTTGGGAATTTTGAAAATGAAAATAAGTTCTTAGGAATTTTTGGGAATATTTCTTTCGTAATGAAAATAAATTCCCCATAATGGGGATTGCCGAAAAAATATTATAATATTGAAAAAGGCTTTGTTTATTCGTTCATGGAGCCATTTGTTTTTTTCTATCATTCATAATGTTCATGATCAAAATAAATTCAGAAATAGCAGCCATATTATGTGTATGTTTTTGGGAATGAGCATTGTTGATGGAAAAAGGAAAGAAAAAATTCCTTGTAGCAGATGGCGCTTTTGCATGCCAAAGAGATGTGCATATTCAAACTTATATGACACAGACTTGTTTAATAAGAGACGATTTTTTTTTTAAAAATCTACCGGAGGTTTTTCAAGATGGCGCCCGATTTTTTTCTAACGGCTATGAATTTTCTAGATACTAAATTTAAAAACAAAATGGCGAATTTTTGATAGTGTATCAAAAATCCAGATCAAGTATCCAGAAACAATCATGTTTTGCACTGTTGACACACTTTGTTGTTTCCTGTTTACGGGGTGTAACAGTGTTTAAAAGTCAAAAGGATCAGGCGATGGCTAAAGAGTTCAAAAACGTTTTGAGGGGAGGGTGGGGAGGACTGCCATGTTGGGGAAAAAAAATTTACAGATGAAAGAAACGGGGGAGCCCGGTCTAGAGCCCTGTGTTGATTCTGTTAGAGAAACAGGCTAAAATTCTTTTTGAAATATTTTCGGTGATCTCAAGAACATTTTTTTAGAATCATTTTGATTGATTAATCGCCTTCCTTATCAATGAGCGATATTTCTTCGTTACTTGCCGCTAGATCTTTTCTTCCGGCAGCCAGTCTTTAGGGACTCATCAACCCGTTCGTTAGTTGAAATTGTCGGCTGCTCAGGAATATTGACAAATACGTAAGAAATATCCCTCATTGCAGTAATATTTAATAAATGAAAATTTTTTAATCAAGCTTTTTGATGAAATTTTTTAAATATTTTTACGCGGCTGGCCTCTTAAAAATATTATAATAATTAAACTAAGTAATTGTTGCTTTGCTAGACTAAAAAAAAAAAAAAATATTTGAATATTGTTGTATGCTGCATCAATCAGTCTTTAAACACGGCGATTTATTATTTACCTGCTGTAAAAATGCAATTGATGTCATTTCAAAAAAAAAAAATCAAAAAATGTAAGTGTGGTCCAAAAAACCCCATTTTAAAAAAGTAATAATTTATAATAATAAATTTTTAATGAAAAAAAAAAAGAATAATAGTTTAATAATAAATTAATAGGAAAAAATAAGAAAAAACAAAAAAAAAAAAAAAAAACCCTTCCAGTTAAGGCTGAGTCGGAAGGTCTGGAACCAGACAGCACTGATTGTAAAATTGGAAGACAGCTTAAATTTTTTATTTTGTTGAAAAAAAAAACGATTATGATAATCACTTAGTTTTGGATTGTTGTTTGTAATTTTGGGGGATCGATTAATTGCAGAATGTTGAAAAAATGATTTTTTGAAAAATTTTCCTTCAAAAAATTCTTTTTATCTCTGGTTTTTAAAAAAAAAATTTCTTTCCTGTGAAAATATTTTTGATAAAATTTTGACAGCAAATTCCGTGGCTTCTTATTTTTTTTTTTTTTGTTGGAAAAAAAAGGGAACATTTTTTCAAAAATCATTTAGTTAAAATTTTTAAGCATGCTTAATTAGGATCGTAAGGATTTATTAGGATTAGTCGTGTCACGTTATGGCAATAAAAGATCCCGGTTGATGATTTTTTAGCTTTAAGAGGATAGAAAAAAAAATCTACGTTTTCGTAAGTTTTACGAGAACGTAAATTTTTTTTTCGGTTTAATTCGAAAAAAAAGTTCGTCGTGTAATTTTTAAATGTGTCGTAGATTTTGAGCTCAGCTGAAAAAAAAAGAAAAAAAAATATTGAAAAAAAAAATTTGATTGTTTTTTGATGTTGTATGGGTCATGAAAAAAAAAAAAAATTACTTGGTTTTCACTCTCGGTCAATTTTTTAATACTTCGTGACGGACCATAACTGTCAAGTTTTGCCTTTTTTCTATGTATAGATGCCATTTATACTCGTATATAAAAAATAATATTTTACAAAATCAATTTTTTTTTTTTTTTGGAAAAATAAGATTCACATTAACGAATATTCTGCTTCAAAAATTTGTTTTTGGATATTTTAAAATTTTACAAAAAAAAAGTTTGGGGAATTCGTAAAAAAATGACATTTTTTTGTAATACTCTTAAAGAAAATTTAAAAAAAAAACAGGTTTGATCTTTCGCTCTATGTGTACCTGTACTTTGTAATTTTTTTAATCTCTCTGGTATAATGTGGGAGGAGCGGATTTGTACTGAATAACGTCCTGAAAATCAGGTCCCAGCAGGTCTGGGATGTGTTAATTCTCTCATTAAAAGAAAAAATAATAATATTTTTAAAATAATGCCTGTTTTACAATTTAATTTTTAAAATCAAGACAAAAAGAGGAATTTTTTAAAGAAAAAATAACATATTGTAATTATATTTTGAATTGGGTTATGTGATGGCGAACATGTGTAAACCTAAACAAAAAAAAACAATAATATTCTTTCTTGTAATCAAAATCTGAAAAAGTGCAATACACTCAATGGTAAGATGATAAAGAAAAAGAAAATGAGAAAAAAAAAGAAAAAAAGAAAAAGAAAAATAATCATTAAAATGTTATATGTTACACTTTTTTTTATTATTAATTATTTCGAATTGTTAATTCCTTTGAATATTTCCTTCAAATCGATGTGACAAAAAGATTCATTATTCTAACCGACAAGATTTTTTAGAGCAATGAGGAGTCTGCTATTCAAAAATCGCTTATTTTTGTTTGTAATAGGCTATTTCATTTTTCTGATATTCGACTGTATAATTAAATAATGCGATCCGAAAATTTTCCTTCTAAATTTCATTTTTATTCATGTTGAAGCTTCCTCTCCATTTTAACCAAGTCTAGAGCAACAACCCCTTTTTTAAAAACATCATAATCATCATCTACTACAGGATTAATCAAATAAAAACAAATGAAAAAACGTTTTGGTAATGGCGAGCAGTCACCATTTATGGTGTCTGCCGAAAATGTTCAATTGATCGTTCTAATTAATTCATATGCTCTTTTTAATTTTTCATTTCTTTTTGTTTTTCGCTCGACAAATGACTGCGCATTTTATTTCGGACAATGGTTATCCCCAAGGTCGGATAGTACCTGAAAAATAGGTGGGCGAAACGCCTAAACAAGGCCACCCCCTCTCGATAAGAATATGCAAAAAAAAAAAAAAAAAAAAAAAATGACATCACAAGGTCAGAGGAAAAACATTTTTGTGAATCTTTCGCATAAGGACAAGGGTTTTTAAAGTAAGTCTAATCGTTGGAAACCAAAAAATGAAAAATTGCGGATTTCAAATTTTCCTAGGAGTTTTTAGGGCCTGAATTGATCGGTAAATAAAACAAATTTCAAATCGGTGCTGCCATCTGTCGGGGTTTCCTTTGTTTTCTTCTGCGTCTCAAATGTCCGCCATTACATTTTTGTCTAAGTTCGCGCGTGAAAACGGAAATATGTATCGATTACGTTTATTTTGGATGTTGCAAACGGTTGAATACATTTAAAACAAGAACAATAAACAAGGTAAATGATTAAGCCGTCCGTGGGAACCGTCGGTTCCGATTAATGTTGCATCAGAAAAATTTGCCGAGTGAATAAATAAACAACATAACCCTACCTCCTAAACTGACATCTCTCGTTTCATGCTTTGGATATTTTCGGCGAAATGTCCAAAATAAACAACGAGTTTCATCCCCGTGAAAATTGTTATCCCGAAATGAAACCATTTGTTATTTTCGGTAATGGGGACTGTCAGTCATCTGTTTTCTTTATAGCTGACAATCTTCCTTTGAAACCTTAGTTTCCAAACATTGGGAGGTTTTTTATTTGTTTTGAGTTGTTGTTTTATTCATTTGAAATCCTCATATTTTATGATTACGCCTTTTCCAAAGATGAGTTTCATTGAAAAGTTCCTGGGAAATATTTGAAATGAGAATGTTTCTTTTTTTTAAGTTGTTTTGTTGCTTTCAACGTTGGGGACTTGTATGATTGTTTGGGTTATGGTTCTTGTACTTTTTTTTTCGATACAGGATAAATGTATTAATGTTTTGTTTGATTTTTCAGGTTAATGTGTTGTAATGCCGGGAAGTACACCATCGAGGTCATCAAGGAATTGCTATGTTTCCCTAATACCTATGTCAGAAAGACAACAACTTAAATTAGTTCGTCAGTTGGAAACTTGTGATAGTCAAGGAGGTGAGAAAGAGAATTGATAGCATACTTAATATTGCTCAATTTTTAAAAAAGGGCTTAGAAATGTTTATTGTTATCATTTTTATTGCTGTGATGCTTTGTTCAGCATTATTTAATGTAGGCTTGGTTATAGTTATGGAATATGTAAACACTGAGTAGTGAGAATTGACTATTTTTTTTTTTTCAACAATGTTTTTAGGAGTAATTAATAAAGCAGAATTTACATGATTGTGATAAATTTCCGGCAGAAATACGGATTTTCTTGAGTGTGAAAAAATTTAGCAGATCAGGCAAGTTGAAACTTGATTGCCAAAATTTAAGTTTTTAATCGTTTTTTGGTTCATTAAGTGGACCTGTTTTGAAGTCACGAAACAGGATACAAAGCAGCAAAGCTTTCGTGTGAAATTTAAAACCAAAAAAAGGCTTTTTGAGATTATGTTACGCATGAGCGGAAATAAGGAAATTTGAATCAGAATTTTTTTATGAAAGAAAAAAAAAGGAATTGGTATGTGGAAAGAATTTTATGCTCATTAATTCTGCTATGATGAGTAATCATAGTTAATGCCGAATAAACCAAGCCTGCATTAGCTGCATTATTTCATATTATTCAGGATTAGTCGTATCCTGCTGGAGGTAAAACATCAAGGCAATGATGGAGTGGGAATTTTGCAAAAATCGTTCAGTTATTAAGAGAATTAGGAAATAATGTCGCAGAAAAAATTTTGTAGGAATGATTCTGAAAATCATAAAAAGATTTCACGTATAGGGCTGGTAAAGAAGAGTTTTTGGAAGAGAAAAAAAACTTTGGTTTTTTCGTAAGTCATTTCATATGTAAAATTTTTTTCAGCTGCAATGACTAATCGTTTAAATTGCATCAAGATGCAGTTTCCAAAATTCTTGCAACTACAGATAAAACTGGTGCTTGTAATATTGTTTTTCAATTTGATGTGCAAAAATACTCAATTTACGCAAACTGGTGTAATTTAGAAAAAAATTTAATGTTAGGTTTTTTAGGAGGCAGGCAGACGAAATTTTATGGACTAATCATTTAAAATTTTATTTGAAAAAAATATTTTAATTTTTTGCTTGTTTCAAACGTTTATTTAAGAAAAAAAAAAGAAAAACGTTTTTAGATGAAAGGACAGGGAGCCAGAACGCATTTCCAAGTTGGCAGCCCTTTCAGTTTTCAGGGCCTCTTTTATTTTTCGGTGTTGGCAGCTCCTTAATTTGCGAAAGCGCGATGAATAAAAAAAGAAAAAAGAAAAAAAAAAGTAACGTTACTCGCCGTTGCGATTGTCATGAAACTAGATACTTGCCTGTAAGCTTTTCCGACTTTTGAAATGCACGTTATTGATTGCCAAGACCATGCTTCTCGCTTCGTCTCTTTTCAAAACCCGTTAGCTTTCTCTCTTTCTACACCACGAGATTTTCCAGGCTGCTTTCCTTCTTTTTCACGGCGGGGAAAAAGCGATGAAGAAATATACGGGACGTTTTCTTGTGACTTTTGAATAAAAGGGGAGGCGGCGGGGGGGGGGGGGGGTGGATGGGAACTGAAAAGCGTCAGAAGTCATTTAAAAAAATTTTAAACAGAGTTATATGTTTTGTATTATTTATTTATTATATTTTTTTTCTTTTTTTTTTTTTTTTTTACAGCAAATTCAGGATCAGTCAAAGAATCCGGGCCACACAGACCTAGATCCAGAAGTTGCAACGGTCGGGGGGAGACTCCGCTACACAAAGCTGCTATTAAAGGAGACGAAGAATTAGTCATTAAATTACTGGAGGAAGGAGCAGATCCGAACATACCTGATTTTGCAGGTAAGAGCCGGAAAATATTGGAGGGGAATAGTTGAAAATTCTAGAAAAATTAAAAGTTTGAGAATCGGAAATTCCGGTTTCGGCCAAAAAAATTAGGATCCCTGATTTTGGTGGCTTTTCAAATTTTAGAGAATTAAGTTGATTTTTCTCCGGATTTCTCGGAAAATGTCAGGGAAATAAAGGATTCTCAAAAAATCGAGCAATTTATTCGGGATTCACAAAAAGGTTGTTTAAAAAAAAAAAGTAATGTTCGGAGACAAAATTTCGGGAAGTCGACCTTGAAATCTCGGAATATCCCGAGACAGACTCACTTGTAGGAGGGAGCAAATTTATTTATAGGGGATTTTAATTTTCCTTCGTAAAGAAAATATTTAAACATAGGGCGTCTACGTCTATCCTCGGGACAGGGGAATCACCTCATGAGAAAATTTTCCTCCTTAAGGCAAACGGGAAAACTTTCGAGAGGCTTTAGTTTTTCGGTTAAGTAGCGGAAGTTTCCATGTCACTTATTTTTCTTTAGGCAGATATAACAAAATTAATTCTTAAATTTTTAAAATTATTTAGAATTTTGGTAATACACCACCCCTCCCCCCTCCCCCCTTTCCCCACCCAACAAAAAGAAAATTCTCAGAAATTTTCCAACATGTTGTATTTTACTTTTCCCGCTTTTGAGAAATTTTTTTCAAAAATATTTTTGAAAACTTCTAAAAGTGTAACAGTGGAGTGGGGGGTGGACTTCCCCCCCCCCCTTCCAGCATTTATCCCCCAATTTTAACATTCCTTAGCCCAACCTCCCGTCATTAGAAAATTGTTGACCCGTTTTTAGCCACGACTTGGCCCCGCACCGCAACTGCCCAAAAATAAATTTCCTAGTATCCTGGAATATTCCCAGTCTTCCAAAACTTTTTATCCAAAAGTAAATTCCCAGAGAATTTTCGCCAGGGAAAAAATTAAGAAAATGTTAAGTATTTTTTTTTTTTTTTTGTTTTAATTTAAATTAAATTAAATTTTAAGCAGGAATTCTCTTCCGAAGAATTTTTCCCGCAGGAATTTTAGGAAATATTCCCGATAATTTTTTTCCTGGAATCTAAATTTCCAAGAAAAGAAATTTCTGTTCTTGATCCCGACGAAAATAATTAAGGCAAAAGAACGGAGATATTCCAGGAAAAATTAAAATTTACGAGAAATTGCACGAACGTCAGGGTTGTAAAGCCGATGGCATTTTGACCAATTCGGCATCTCGGCATTAGAATCGGAATCGTATATTTTTAATTGAATATTTTGGCATCCGGATCGGCATCGATATCAATCCAAAGGTTATTTTTTGGATCGGAATCGGCGTCGGCGTCCCTAAACAAATTCTGAAAAGATGCCAGAATTTTTTTCGGCACCGGCACCCGGGAACGGAATTCAGCAATGACATTAAAATCTACTTCGGCATCGGCTTATCACGTTTGAAATATAAATCGGCTTTGGAGCCAGAGAATTTTAAAAAAATTTATTTGAAATCGGCTTTGGCATCTTAGGTATTTTAATCGGCACGAAGTAATTTAAAAATAAAAATTTGGATTCGGAATCGGCTTTGAAATTTTTAGGGGTTCCAAATCCGATACCAATGCCGGCTCCGACTGAAACTTCGGGTCGATGCCGATGCCGATTCCATGTTATTTATTTAACTCCCGATTCCGATTCCGTCACCGACACCCGATGCCGATGCCGATGCCGACACTATTAAGCATCGATTGTATCCGATGCCGGAATCGACCATATGCAATGCCGCCTCTAATTCCGGTTTTATTAAAAAAAAAAAAAAAAAATAGGCATTCCAGACGATTTTTAAAATCAGGGGTCCGATTCCTATACCGGTGTCGATGCTGATGTCAGCTTGCTGCGGCCTGCTAAATATCTCGGATGCCGATTTCGGATATTGAAAAAAATTCGATGCCGGTGCCGATTTCAGATATTACAAAAATCCGATGCCGATTTCGGATATTAAAAAAAATCCGATGCCGATTCCGATTTCGGATATTAAAGAAAATCCGATGCCGATGCCTGCACTAACAATTTTGCAGTGCCGTTGCCGATGCCGATTACGGATATTTAAAAAAAACCGATACCGATACCGAGACTAACAATTTTGCAGTGCCGTTGCCGACCCCGATTTCGGATATTAAAGAAAATCCGATGCCAATGCCGGCACTAACAATTTTGCAGTGCCGTTGCCGATGCCGATTACGGATATTTAAAAAAAACCGATGCCGATACCGAGACTAACAATTTTGCAGAGCCGTTGCCGACGCCGATTTCGGATATTAAAAAAAATCCGATGCCGATTCCGATTTCGGATATTAAAAAAAATCCGATGCCGATTCCGGCACTAACAATTTTGCAGTGCCGTTGCCGACCCCGATTTCGGATATTAAAGAAAATCCGATGCCAATGCCGATTACGGATATTTTAAAAAAAACCGTTGCGCATGCCGATGCCGGCACTAACAATTTTGCAGTTCCAATGCCGATTTCGGACATTAAAAAAATCCGATGCCGATACCGACATTAACAATTTTGCAGTGCCGATGTTGATTTCGGACATAAAAAAAATCCGATGGGATGCCGATTTCGGATGTAAAAAAAATCCGATGCCGATGCTGGCACTATCAACTTTGCAGTTCCGATGCCGATGCCGATTACGGATATTTAAAAAAAACGGATGCCGATACCGACACTAACAATTTTGCAGTGCCGATGTCGATTTCGGACATTAAAAAAATCCGATGGGATTCCGATTTCGGATATAAAAAAAATCCGATGCCGATGCCGGCACTATCACCTTTGCAGTGCCGATGCCGATGCCGATGCCGACTTCCGATATTAAAAAAATCCGATGCCGATTTCGGATATTTAAAAAATCCGATGCCGATCCGATTTCGGATATTAAAAAAATCCGATGCCGATTCCGGCACTAACAATTTTGCAGTGCCGTTGCCGACCCCGATTTCGGATATTAAAGAAAATCCGATGCCAATGCCGATTACGGATATTTAAAAAAAACCGTTGCGCATGCCGATGCCGGCACTAACAATTTTGCAGTTCCAATGCCGATTTCGGACATTAAAAAAATCCGATGCCGATGCCGACACTAACAATTTTGCAGTGCCGATGTCGATTTCGGACATTAAAAAAATCCGATGGGATGCCGATTTCGGATATAAAAAAAAATCCGATGCCGATGCTGGCACTATCAACTTTGCAGTGCCGATGCCGATGCCGATTACGGATATTTAAAAAAAACGGATGCCGATACCGACACTAACAATTTTGCAGTGCCGATGTCGATTTCGGACATTAAAAAAATCCGATGGGATTCCGATTTCGGATATAAAAAAAATCCGATGCCGATGCCGGCACTATCACCTTTGCAGTGCCGATGCCGATGCCGATGCCGACTTCCGATATTAAAAAAAATCCGATGCCGATTTCGGATATTTAAAAAAATCCGATGCCGATGCTGGCATCGAATCGGCCAAAATTTTCAAGCTTCGGACCCCTGGCAATTTTTTAAAAAACTTTCCCGGCCAAGACCGGCATCGGCGTCGAATTTTACAACCCTGATTACGACGCTAACTAACTAACTAATTAATCAAAAAAACCGAACCTCGCATCGTCGGAAAGATTATATTCATTGATTAAGTTTGTTTTGAAGTTTTCAAGGTCGTTTTGTTTTGGAGTTTGAATCGAGGAATATATGGGTTATGAGGGTTGCTTTTTGTTTAAATAATCAATACGGCGACAGATGTCTAATATACATTAACTTTTTTTTTTTTTATTTATTTGGCACCAGTATTCATTCAGTCGTTTTTGAAGAGTTCACTCAAGTTTTTTCGACCCTCCAAAATCTTCTTCAGATCGAATTTCCCGTATTGAGCACCGAGATCAATTAAAGTTTGAGCAAAATCTAAAAATTGTTCGTTTTGAAGGATTTCCAACAAATCCAACGATTTTTTCACGTAAGCAAAATGTTTTTCCCGTATGATTTTTTTCGTTTCCGCCGGTAGTTCCGTTGCGTCTTCCGTCCGGGTCTCGTCTCCGTCTTCCACGACCTCTTCTTTGATCCGTTTTTCTTCCCAATTTTCTTCGGGTTTCGGCCCGAGGGGATCCTGTTCTTCCTCCTCGTCCCGATGAAAGTGTTCCTCTTGTCCGTTGTTGCTCGTTTTCCGTTTTTTCCTCGCGGACGGTTTGAATTCCTCGTGCTCTATGTTTTTTATGAATTTCCTATAGGAGCTATTGTTTTGACATTTGTGACGAGTCATGCTTCCAGTCCCTGTCCGGCTGACGTACGTCACGATGCTGTGACACGCGATGCAACACGCGAAGTTAACAACCGAATTGTCCAAAGTTATCATGTAAAACTGAGACCAAACCCCGCTTTTCCCTTTGTAATTATAAATATACCCGATCCTCGGGGATTTTTGAGCTATCAGACTCTCTATCTGCAACCGTAACGGGATTTTATCCGGGTCCTCCGGCGTCGGGATCGGAGTCGTCGTCGTCGTCGGGCTCACCGACGGATTAGCTTTCGTTTTTGCGGTGTTTCCCGCCACCGGGCTTTGGGATTCTTTATCCTTGCCGTCGTCTTGCTGATGTAAAAATTGTTTGTAGCAAAAATGCCTCATCAAACCCCCGGTCCCCGTTCGACCGGTGTATTTCACGAAACCTTTGCAGTATTTACAGCAAGCGTATTGTTGCTCTTTTCCGTCCAAGTAAGCGATGTCGAAATGCGACCACATGAATCGATTTTTCCCTTTGTCGTTGGCTTTTATCACTAATCTCTCGGATTTTGAAGTAAGCAATTGTTCCAAGAGGGGTTTGAGAGATTCCGACATTGATTGCGGATTTTTATCGTCTGTTTCGTCCATTTTTGAAAATTTGAAAGGCGGCACGTCTGAAAAAAGTAAAAATAAAAAAATTAGGAAGTGGTTTTTAAAAGCCAAGGGTGTTTTGTCCAATTTTAGGGAATTCCTTTCCATTTTGTTCTGTTCCGTGCCCCCTGGCGATTCCCTACCATTTTTTCTAATTCATTTTTCCTTTAAAAAAAATAGATAAATTCCTGATTCATTTTCCAAAAAAAAAAAAAATTCCTAATCCATTTTTCCTTTAAAAAAAGCATAAGCTTAAATTCCTAATCCATTTTTCCTAAAAAAAAATCGCTAATCCGTTTTTCCTTAAAAATTCCTGATCCATTTTCCTAAAAAAAAGTAAATTCCTAATCCATTTTTCCTTTAAAAAATTCCTGATCCATTTTCCTAAAAAAAAAAATAAATAAATAAATTCCTGATCAGTTTTTCCTAAAAAAAAAAAAAAAAAAAAAATTCCTCATCTATTTTTCCTTTAACCCTTTAACGACCCAATTTTGGAATAATTTTCCCGGAAAATAGAAGAAAATTTCCCAAATGTTTTTTATTTTCATGATTTCACACTTAAAGTTAGCCTACAACAGGTTATGGACCCGCACTGTGCGTTAAAACCCATTTTAGACGCCTACCAATTTTCAGTGCATGCAACCCGCAGCACATACATGTAATACAAAAAAACGCACAAAATTTGTTTCCTTGCGTAAAATGATTGGGAAAACGACTTTCTATATGTTTTCGACGTCGCTGATTTCAAATCTGACGTCCGAACGATCTAATTCCACTCGGAAAATCCAATATGGCGGAAAAAGATGAAATTATTAAAAATAAAAAGGCTCCGCCATATTGGATTTTAGTTTTTTCAGAATTTTGACTTCAGATTCGGAATCAGCGGTTCTTCAAATTACCCCTAGAAACATGTCTTTCATAATTTTTTACGGCGAGAAATACAAAACGGCTTGTATACGAGCCGTCGGTCGGCAAAGGGTTAAAAAAAGCATAAATGCCTGATCCATTTTCCTAAAAAAAATAAATTTCTAATCCATTTTTCCTTAAAAAAATTCCTAATCCATTTTTCCTAACAAAATAATTCCTAATCCATTTTTTCTTTAAAAAAAAAAAAAAAGAAAAAGATATAAATTCCTGACTCATTTTCCTAAAAAAAAAAAAAATAATAAATTCCTGATCCATTTTTCGTAAAAAAAAAAAAAAAAAAAAAAAAATCCTGATCTAGGTATTTTTTATAAAAAAAATTCCTAATCTATTTTTTCTTAAAAAAGTTCCTAATCCATTTTTCCTAACAAAATAATTTCTTAATCCATTTTTCCTTTAAAAAAAAAAGATATAAATTCCTGATCCATGTTTCCTAAAAAAAAAAATCCCTAATCCATTTTTCCTTAAAAAAATTCCTAATCCATTTTTTTTACTCTAGATATTTCGCAGAGCATTGTGGGACAAAAATCGTCCTTGAAATCGAAATCAGCTGTATCTTACAAACAAAGATGGCTGCGTAAGTTAAATTTAAGGCTCAATGTTTGACAGAATCACATGATTTCGAGCTTTGTATTATTTCGCAGTGCATTATGGGAGTGAAACGTCAGTATGAATAAATTCTTATTTTCTGATTTTCAAATTTTTAGCTGGTTGAATTCGAGCTGGATGTTCTTTTAAAAAAACTGAGTTCATGGTTCGGTTAATGGTTTCGATTCCTTAAAAATTACAATTTTTTTTCCTTAAAGAATGAGCATCAGTCGTGGCAGCAGATAAATCGTATTTTTATTTTTACGGGAAAACTAAGACAAATTTATAAAAATTAAGAAATCTTCGAAATTTTTTCCTGAAAATTTATTAATTTTTCTATTTTCAAGATATGTCTTCGTTTATCAGTGAAAAGAAAAATACGATTTATCTGCTGCCACGACTGATGAGTACTCTTTAAGAAAATAAGGTTCTAGAGCCCGTATGGATTAGGTTTCTTTTTGCAGCCTTGGAAAAAAGAACAAAAATCCATGACTTCTTATCCCTTTATTCCTCTTTTTTTTTAAAACAAAAAATAGCCACCCATCCCAAGGTTTAATCAAAAAATAGCCAGTTCCGAAACGAAATCTTTCCTCAACCCAAAATTCCCATTTCATAGCAACCACTCTTTAAAATTGCATTACGGAATTTACATCTAAAAATGGAAACGGTTTCGATTTGGACGATGAACAATTATGATAAAAATAGTAACGATAATATAATGATACATTCCGAATGAAACGTAATATATCCCCCGACATGGTTATGTTTACCCAATATAGATATTTACGTGTTCTCTGCACATGCTTACGGTTTGCCGCAAGCGTGATCCTGTTTATTCGCCCTTAAAACCGCGTGAATTTCGGATTTTGCATCGAAAGCGAGAAACATTTTTTTTTTTCGAGTTTAAGGAAAAAAAAAAAAAGCAAAATAAAAACCAGACTGAATTATACCTGCGATAAAATGTTATAAAAACAAGCTGAGTGAAGAGAGGCGTGACACGAACTGAATCGTTTGCATGACTCACGGACTCTGTTTTCGTGTCGTGTGGCGTGATGAAAGCGACGTTGCCTTCCCGCACGATCGATTCATGTTGCTTCTTGTTTTATTTTATTTTTTTTGTTGTTTCATCCCAACAATCCCAGTCTTTTTTTTTTCTTCCCCCTCGTTTGTTTTTAGTTTTATCTATTTTCAATTTTTTTTTTTTCCTTTTGAGTATTGGCGTAACACCAAATGGGTTTATTATCTTTTGAGATGTGTTTGTGGCTTTTTCTTTGATGAGAAATCGATGCATTTTGTGGGATTCCGTCTTCTTAAATCAAGGCTTTTTTATGGCTTCTTTTGCCGCGATTATGAAGCTATATCGTGTACGGCTTGTTTCCGAAAAAAAGTCGTTCCGGTCGAAAAATGCTTGGATTAGGCAGAGCGAGGATAAGATGAAAGGACGTAGGATGTGATGCGTTGTAAAACCTTGATGAGTTATAACTGAAAAAAAAAAAAATGTAGTCACTTAGCTCTTATAGCCCCTACCAAATTAGGTTTAATCAGTATTATCACACTCTAGTAGTAAAAAGTAGGGTGGTTCAAAAATCAACTTTTTCAGATTTTTTGAACCGCTCCCGTCCGATTTTCCTACTCCGTTTTTTCTAAAAATGTTATTTCCTAAAAATTTTTTCCCAACCATTTTTTTTTTCTAATTTAAAAAAAAAAAAAAAAATCCTGATCTAGGTATTTTTTATAAAAAAAAATTCCTAATCTATTTTTCCTTAAAAAAATTCTTAATCCATTTTTCCTAACAAAATAATTCCTAATCCATTTTTTCCCTAAAATGTTTTGATTCCTAAAATAAAATTTCCTAAAATGGATATTTTCTTAATAAACGAGAATTTTAATATTTTTTTTTATATTTACCAGAATTTTGAGAATGACATAATAAATGTACCACTTTTTTGGCCTACCATTGAATTTAAAAAACAAAAATAAATAGAAAAATGGAAATTCGCAACTTTGCATAGGCTTAATAAATTATTATAAAAATTTTAGGCATTCAAAAAATTGGGAAGAATATTTATTTTTGGAGTCAAAAAATTTTTTAAAAATTAAAAAGGGGTCGTCCATGTATTACGTAACGCAAAAAAGACCACTTTTTGACCCCCCCCTCCCCCCCTTGTAACACACCCGTAACGCAACCTGTACCCCCCCTTCGATATTACGTAACACGGGTTCTAACCACCCCCCCCCCCATTGAAAAATATTTAAATTTCGTTTTTGAAGTCAAAAAAAATTCCAGCTTTTTGATAATTTTTATCAGATTTTACCAGTTAAAAAATTTTTTTTTTTTTTATTTTGAAGAATAGGTAACTAGTAAAAATTTTTATAAAAGAGTGAAATAAATTGAAATATTTTAATATTAAAATTACGTAACGCATGGCCCAGCTCCCCCCCCCACCCCCCCGTAACAATGCGTAACACCTCCTTCGACCCCCACCCCCCCCCCCCCTCCAGGCGTTACGTAATACATGGACGACCCCAAATTAGGAAAAAAAAAATAGTCAGGAAAAAAATTTTAGGGAAAATGGATTAGGAATTTATTTTATTTTTTTTTAGGAAAAATGGTAGGGGATCTTTTTGAACGGCATATTGAGGTGTCGCATTGGCCTTGAAATTTCAAAAAAGCCCATATAAGGGCCAAAAATGATGATTTTTGTTTTTGCCATAAAAGACCATCGATCTCTATCGGAACTTTTGCGTACATTACGAAATTATTTTTGGTGCACGGTTTTTAAGGTTCAGGCTGGATATTAAAGCTTTGAAATCCTTGTAATATCCCTGTAGAGGGCCATCATAGGGCCCTTTGATATTAAAAAGGTAAAATCACTTTAGATTAGAGTAGAATCATTTTAGATTTAAGTCCTAAGTAATCGAATTTTTAGGGAAGTTCCGTAAGCTAAGCATTAAAAAAATTACCATAAGCTAAGCATTAAAATAATTATTATAAGCTAAACACAAGGGGCGCAATCTCCGTAAATTAAATATAGGGACTATTCAAGCGGCTTCAGAGCAAATGAGGTTTTTTTCCAATTTCTTAATAGTGAATACAAAAGTTTTCAGGGAACGTCCATAAGCTAAACACTAGAAATATGTTTCAGTAAGTTAAACATTAGAATTCTTTTCATTAATTCAAGTTTAATAAAGCCCTTGTTTTAAAATAAAGATAACTAAATAATTCACTAAAGTGAGTTTTAGGATTTCCTACTGCTTGTACTGTAAGAAATTGATCTCTCATAAGCTAAGTATAGGATTTAAAAAATTTAAAAATTTATTTTAATTAATTTTCATGCTTAAGAAAATTATGCATAAACTTTGCAAAATTTACGCATGTCCAAATTTTTGTATAAATTATAAAAAAAATAATGCATTTTTTATATAAATTTTCTGCATTTATTTTGCAGTAATTTTATATATTATATTTGCATCACTTTTTCGTTCTGGATCTTAAAACCAGTCTTTTGCGTAAATGGTTTTCCCATTAGGCCGTAAGTTCTGCCTTCCAATTATCGAAATTTAATTTTCTAACGACTTTTCCTCGTTCTCTAAATATTTCACAATCCATTTTCCTCGTCCTCATTTAATATTCTTTGATATAATTTAGAATGGGAGAGAGATACATAAATAAATATCGGCCATCCCGATAAAGCCAGACTTTGCTATTTTCGACATATTTCGGACTCTGTAAAAGTCCATCTAGCTTCCGATTTCCTTACACACCTCGAAAATTTTGTCGCGGAAGAGGAAAAAAAAAAAATTCTTTTCATGTCAAAAGCTCCCCGAGTCTCATTCATAACGTCATTTATAACAATCGAACCATTCCCGACGCTTTCGACTCTCCCGTTCATCGATTTCATATCCGGTAACAGGCTTTTCAGGAAAAAGGAAAGGATCCGGATCATTGACTGAAGATTCCTTTAAACTGTATTATTTTTTTTTCTTCTGGAAAAATGACGACGAATCCTCGTTATTTCTATCCACCACTCCCACCTTCCACCCCTTCTTCCGCCTCTTCTTTTTTTTTTTTTTATTCTTGCGAAATGGAAACCGAGTGATAAGATGATGAGAAGGAGCAGGAAAGATGAAAAATGTAAACATTTCAAGAGGAGTTATTGATTTTGTAATTACTTGGAAATGAGTCAGGAATTTCCCGTTTTTCGATTTCGAAAATGTGATGCCAAAAATTTTTAACGAGATAAAGAATGCCAAAATTAAAACGAAAGTAGGCTTTTTTCTTTTTTAAAAGATAAATGGATCGTTTTTCAGCCCATTTTCGAGAGAAGGGAAATAAGCTCAGGAAGATTTATTTTTGCAATATGGTCGGTTGATTGGGTAAAACGGTGAAAGGAAATTATGGTCTTGAGATCAGAAGTCATTGAGTCCAATTGAGAAGAAGAAAAAAATTAAAATCAAATGTAATGCGGCGATAAGGATGGGAACCAAGGGGAAAAATTGTAAAATTCTTCTTACAAAAGAGATCTATCTTGTGGCAAGACAATTTCTTGAAAATTGTAGTGTGTAAAAATACCAGTTACAGAGTTTCCCAAGTGTTATAAAATTGAGTTATTAAAAACTGAAAAAATTTTTCAGCTTTTTTCCAAGTTTTTTTATTTTCTTCTAACTCTTCCCGAACTTTTCTATTTCTATTTTCTCTTTATTTTTGAGCCTTTGTCAAATTAAAAATACAAAAAATAAATCGAAAATTCGGAAAAATCTGGAAAATATTATACGTCAAAATAATTGGCAACTTAAGAACCATATTAAAAATCAGTTGAAAAGCGATGTAGTGGATAAAGTCGTCTGGCAAGTCGACCACAAGGCTCGGGTTCTATTCCAAAAAATTGTAATTTTTTTTTCTCATGAAAAATGTTTAAAAAAGAGCCTATAAAATCCCCATATGCTAAATATAGTGCAATACAAGCATAAAATTAATATATTGCTCAGTTAAAAATTTTAATTAATAAAAATTTATAAATAGTTATAAAATTTTATAATCGGCCACAACGTTATGGAGTTTTGAAATTTTATAACGAAAATTTTCTTGGGTTTTACCCAAGAAAAAGCGAAGGCTACGATGGAGCACACAGAGTAAAGAAGACTACGTTTAACATCGAATTCTTATAATTGATGCCAGCTATTTGCATAAAAATAATTCCGAAGTCAAACCTGGAACCGAGCAAAATAAATTTTTAACTTCCATGTCTATACTTAGCTTATGGGAAGCATCATTAAAATGTACCGAGTCAGACGACACGATTTGCAATGTATTATGGGATGAAACGTCACCGTCGAAATCGTCATATACGGCCGTGCTCCCGTGTTAAAAACTCTTTTCTCTGGATGTTAGTTAAATAATCCGACCACTAGGGGACGCTGCGATGCAGAAAAAAGAGAAAAAGAAAACAGATTATATTAATTGAATTCATAAAATCCTTAAATATTGAAGACATCAAAGCAGCACAAATGATTTTAACTGCAATATCATTAATGCAGCCATTACTAGTGTACCCGTTTCTAAATGAATGGCAGAGTACCATTGGTCAATTTAACAATAGCTATATAGCATATTCACCCGAGTTCCGAACCCGGACCCTCATGTTCGCGAGCCCTGACTCCTGCTGCCTGCGCTACTTGTCTGCGCATGTGGGTTGGGGATTTTAAGAGTTCTTAATTTACACCATTTTTTAGTTCTGTAATCCGACCACTTTGGCGCTAGTATCGCTCGACGAAACCATTCATTTAACTTGCGATGGAGCATCCGAGCTCCATCTAGCGCGACACATGCCAATCAAGTCGTGATAAAGCCTCAATCCGCGCATGCGTTTGTGCATGAGACTCATCCGACGGCCATTCGGCCATTTTACTATGATATGACATAGAAGGTTGTTTTTTCTTTTTACCTCCAAAAATTTCCTCCAAAATTTCCCCTATAAAACCATGCGAAAACAATAAAAATATCTGGTCAAGTCACAACCTGTCCGTTTTCATGAAGCATTTTTGTTTTGCTATGAAACATTCCGGTTTTGTTGCAGGACAAAACTTGTTCAAGACATTTCCTTTTTCTGAGTGTGGGTTTCAAATCTGCAGTTCCGAATTGGAATGTCTTGGCTTTTATTCCCACGATGTGCTCCACCATTTTCAACTTATCATACACTAGATCAATTTGAGATTCGAAAACGACCGCTAGATGTCTCTGCTAACTTTATGTTGAAGGGGAAAAAAAAATTTAGCCAAACGACTTTCATTCATTGGACAGTTGTTTATTTCTTTTGGTTGTCGACTTTCTTCCCCCTTCCCCATCAAAAGCCGTTTGTAAAACGTTTATTTTTTTTTTTTTTTTTTTATGAGTAATTTCTTAAATGTTCGTTTTAACTAAACGCCATAAGCCGGAATGCGTCAAGACATTTGCTTCCCAAACCATAAAACGCAGCTGCAGGTTTAATGGCCGGAGTTGTATGCTTTTATGTCTTTTAAACATAAGAGGAGAAGCTCTCATATAACGAGCTTAGATAAACGTATAATTTTATTGCGCATCAAAACGGTTTTTTTTTTCTTTCTCGACCGTTTCTGCATTTTCCTTGTATCGAAAGCTCGCTTTCCAATAAAATGAAATTCGAAAAAAACAAAAAGAAAAAAATGAAAAACCTTTTTTATGACGTAATAAATGAGCAATTTTCACACCAAAAAAAAACCGGAAGGAGAGAATCATAGAAAAGCATTTAAATCTCTCTAGCGAAAAGCCATCACATCGAATTACAAAATCGATATTTCAAGGGGGGTGGCCGATGTAACAGAAGTCTGCCAACCCAGATATTATGTGCATTGAAAGTTATCATTCATCTTCATTTTCATTTTCATTTTTTATTTTTTTTTCATTGAAGGTTGGACTCCGCTTCACGAAGCTTGCAATCACGGTTGGTACGGAGTAGCTTTAGCCTTAGTTCAAGCTGGTGCTTCTGTAAATGCCAGAGGATTTGATGACGACACGCCTTTACACGACGCAGCAATAAATGGCCATTCCAAGGTATTTGAATTTGAAAAAAAAAAAAAAAAAAAAAACTCGTCACCTGCTGTTAAATTTTTGTTTGACTGATTGATTGTATTTCCCGTCTACCGAAAATTCTGAAAATTGGAGAAAACCTTCCTTTCGGTCTACCGTTTGACGAAACATCGTCGAAATTTTTTGGAAAATTCTGTAAACCGAGAAAATCGGAAAAATTCAAAAACATCTAGCTTTAGCGAAGGGTGGAAAAGGGAAGGTTTTCGTTCACGAGCGAGGAACTTTTTTTTTTTTTTTGCACTGACAACCCATGCTTTTTTTTAAATCCCTCCGACAGAGGAAAGATCAAAGTCAATTTTTGTTTTTTCAAAATTAAAATCGGGCAAAAATTGGGGGAGGAACGGGGTTTTAAAGTTTGCGTGCATCGTTCGGGCGGAAGAGCTTAGACTCGCTTATGAACGATGAATTGACCGTTTCTGTGCGAGCATCGGTTCGGACGAGTGCCAGTGTGTGTGGTTTTTTTTTCATGCTGGCTATGTGTGTTCGAATCTCGGTTTGAATCTTTTTTATTAGCAAGTATTTTGGGTACTAGCAATTGCGGGTAGGTCAGGCGCTTCGTGCCCGGTCAGGTTAAGTTGGGTTGAGTTGGGTTGGGTTGGGTTGAGTTGGGTTAGGTTGGGTTGGGTTGCGTCATGAAAAGGAGGAATAGGAAAGATCTATAGGAAGATAAGAGAATAACTGCCCTGGAAGTAATGCGAACAGCGGTTTCGGGGGTACAAATACCGACAGAGGTGGTTTTTTAGTCTGTAAGAGTCTGACACTACCCAGGGAATCAGTCCCGAGGGTGTCCATGTAGGTTTTTCCACCTTGATACGAAAAAAAAAGGTTAGGTTGGGTTAGGTTTGGGTAGGGTAGGGTAAGTTAGTTATGCTACTTTAATTTTTTTGACATTTAATTATCCCTTTCCCGCCCGACGGCTCTTACACGAGCGTTTCGAAAATTTTAATATTTTCTATTTCTATTTATTAGGGTCAAGCGGGATAAAAAACGGCCATTGAAAATTTGAGGTAAAAAAAAGACACTTGAATTTTGGATTAATGACAGATATTAAAAAGTTTCGAAAAATTCATGATAATAGTTTGAAGCTTATATTTCCCTATGTCGTTAAGAAATTTTTATTTCCTCCCATATTTCCAGCTAAAAAAAATTATTTCTTAGACATTCGGCTTTGTTTGGAAAAAGCAATTGTTGACACTTGTTTTAAAATTACGTTTTATTCGAAAAAAAAAAAAACAGGTGAAAATATTACGGAAAGTAAATAAACAATTATGACTGAGGAGTCATTATGCGGTTTGAAATTTATAAATGACTTGATTTTAGCACGAGTTATATAGCTTTAAAGTTGTGGGGAAAAAACGAGACACCTTCACTGGTAAAAAAAAAGCCATTCGTTATATGGCACTTTGTACGGTTCGGAAAAAATCGACGCCATAATGAGTGTATTGTTTTGGTTTTGTGAAAATTGGGAAAGATGAACGCTTTATTACGGCAAAATATCATTTCAAAATAATATTATCTTGCCTTGTACCGCGAAAAAAATTTTCTAAAACTCAAAGTGGTGTTAATTTTGCGGATGTCCCGTTATTATCTCATGTTTGGTTCGTTTTTGCCCAACTTTGCGGGTAAAAAAAAGGCAGCATTTTTCGGTGATTTTGACTATATTTTGTTAAACAGTGGCATATTTGCTTTTGAAACATAAGCTAGATATAAAATTAAAATTTCGTACCGGAAAAAAATTTTTTTTAAAACATTAATTGCTACGTTATTCATAATTTTCAAAAATTGGCTTTTTTTTTTACCCCACTTGACCCTAATATTTTCTTATATAATTTTAATATTTTCTATTACCTGTATTTATAGGCTCTGAGCGACTTTGACTGCAGCGCCACAGTTAAAATTATGTTTAGCTTATATAAAATGAATATTCCCCGCGAACTAATTGCGTGATGTGCGTGATGGAAATATATACGCTTCTATAAGGTAAACAGGTATATTTAAGTGTATATTTATACGAAAAGAAGTCGCACGGAGCCTATAGAGGTAATCATCTGAGAATTTGTATATTATACAATATTTTGGCTCTGAATTCGAAAATGAGACAAAAATTTTGAAATAAGCAAAATCCAAGAAACATGGAGCGGGGGAGCCTCACCTTTTCGTCTATTTTTTCTTCGTCTGTTAATTTATTTCTTGATTTTGTTATGTGCGAAGTGTCACGTGACTTATGCGTAGAAGTGTCACGTGACCTTAAATTTACGGAAACATGAGCGTGTAAACTTGCAGTCGCATAATCACGTGATTTTCATGAAATTTCGAAACAGACTATCTCCAATCATATTTACGATGGAGATACGTTAGTTCACCTCCGACGCACGGATTTGTTTAATAAATTTTGAAGCCATATCCAGTATTATCCATGACGACGGCATGCGGCAAATTTTGAAAATGACGAGTATGTGACGAGTTTTTCGCTATACTTATTGTTATTAATTCCCGATTTATTCAGTTGTAACTAAGCTTGTAATTCGATGTAGACGATTTTTTTTTTTTTTTTTTTTTTTTTTTTACTGTGACGAATTTTTTTAATTCGTTTTTTTTTTTCCTCAGTTGGTGAGACTGCTTGTCGAGAGCGGAGCCGACGTTTATTCAAGGAACAAGGGTGGGAAGACACCCTGTGATGTAGCCGCGCCCGGTTTGATGCCTCATTTATTAAAATCGCACTCCTCTGGTAAGTTGAACGGCCTTTTCGATGGGAATTTATTTGGGGAAGTTTGATAATCGAAATCGGGTAAAAAGGAAGGGCGAAAACTGGAAAGTAGGGCAAAGTTATCCCTTTTCCCTTTAACTCCCAAGTTCTAGGTCAGGGTCTTTATGAAAACCGGGAGTCATTTTTTTATTTTTTATTTTTTTTGTATGGATACGAGGGATGCGCTTTTGACAAAATCGCAAAAGGGAGGAAACACGACTTGGGGTGAATTTAATTAGAAAAATATTTCGCTTCGGCTAGACTGCAGGGAGGATCTTCTCTCGTTTTTATTTATTTATTTTTTTTCTCCTCCGTCCTTTTCTATCTCGGCGTTTAATTTTATTTTTGTTTTCTTCCCCTTTTTTTTTTTTTTTTTTTTTTCTTGACTGACTTTTCTTATTCTTATAAGGAGGTTATCTTAAGGGTGGTAGAATGTTTCTGAAATGAGACGTAGTAAGTACAGTTGTTGTTGATGTTGTTGTTCTCGTTTTTTTTTTTCGCATTTTCTGGGGAATAAAACAGACGCAATTTACTTTTTTTCCGGAGGATGATATAAGCTTCCTGTTGTAAGGCACAGTTCCGGTTTTGGAGTTATATTGCGATCGAGATTCGGCTGGATTTATGTTTTTATCTTAAATTAGGTCAAGATGGAAGCTGGTTCTTCAGGAATACCTTTTTCAAAAAAAATGGTTTCCTTTTTTTTTTTTTTTTTTTCTTTTTTTTTGTATAATTAATGACGATTTTTGAGTTTTCTTGTCTGGTTGCCGTGCGTTCGCCACGTTTTAAACTTAAAGCAAGTTAAATATTTCAACCCTTTTAGGATAAAGGCCTGTTGTCAGTTTCAGTGTTGTTAAATGATAAATTTTATCCGTAAAATATTCTGCTTTTCTTGTATATATTTCATTTGTTCGGTACAATTCTGTGATTCAGTGCCTTCGAAATTGGCAGGAAACAGTATGACAAAAATAAGCGTAGGGAGAGTTTCTAATTTTTTTTTTTTTTTTTTTAACCGTTTTCTTCCAAGGGTTAAAGGCCGATGGGCTTATGGTATTTTCAAAAACTTAATGAGAAAAAATGTAGTGCAGAAGGAGGCAAATTGGAATCCTTGAAGCAAAGTTTGCCGGTTGTTGTAACCTCATTTTTCAAGGGACAGGTTTTTTTTTTTTTTGAAAAAGTATTTGAAAAAAATTTGATGTTTTGGGTGCTTTTTCGAAGATGGCTTTTCAGTAATTAAGGGGCTAAATGACGTGTTTTGTTACGGCAGCTGGACGAAGAGTCCGTGCCGTTATAAGTCCACCATTTTGAGAACTCTTGCCAAAACGTTTAGGGAATTTTTGCCCAAAAATGTGGCATATGAGAAATTAGGATGCTTTTAATTTTGCGAATTTTCGAATTTGAAATAAGGCATCCCCGAAAAATTTTTCATTTTGGGGTGGTAATGAACCCTGGATTTTTAAAAAAAAAATTTAAATGGCGGGGAGGCGTGCCGCATGGGGCTTCAATTTTGAAAAATTTATGTTACGTCCAAAAATGTATAATTTTTTTTTTTTTTTTTTTTTTTTTTTTTTTTTTTTTTTTTTTTTTGTGGAAAAGGATTTATTTTTTATCGGAAATTTTGCTAGATCATGAATCTGAAGTTCATTTTTTTCATATCTACTTCGGTTTTTGAGTTAATAGCAAAAATAGTGCGCAAAAAAAAAAAAAAAAAAAAAAAAAACGTAAAGTGACAAAACGTACCAAGTCCATAATTTTGCTCATAGATTGATCTTTAGCTCAAAAACAGATGCAATTTTTAAAAAAATTGACTTCAGATTCGTGATCTACAGAAAATTTCCGATACAAAATAAGGGCTTTTCATTTAAAAGATTTCTAAAAATTCAGGGTTTATTACTACCCCAAAAGGAAAATTTTGCGGGAATGCCTAACTATGAAAAACCAAAAAAAATTATTATTTTTTCTCAAAAAAAAAAAAAAAAAAAAAAGGTTGTTGATATTTTGATTATTGGGAATTTTTAAAAATTGAGACCCCATGCAGCACTCTTTTAAAAAATCTATTAAAATTCCAGGTTTTTTAGTACTTCGAAGAAAAAATTTTCAAAACTTCAAATTTTCAAAATAGGTGACATCCTAATAAGGGCAAGGGTGTCTTTCAAAAATTATCCACTTAATCCCTTTTTTTTTTTTTGTTTTTTCCGAATATTTTTTTTTCGGGGAAGAAAATAAAAAGATTTTGTGGTGCCGGTGTCGATTCCGATTTTATCTTACACAATTTCCCACCGGCACCACCGAAAAATGGCAAACTTTGGATCCCTGTTCCCGGAAATCCCCTAAAAATGAATAGATAATGTCCCGAATCCCAGGAAGTCATCAAAAAAATACACGAAACGGGAGTTTGGAATCTTTACTTAAAATACAAGATGCTATTTTTATTTTGGCCCCATCAGGAGTCCCTAATTTAGTTTTTACGGGCAAAATGTTATTTTCTCTGGAAACTTCCATTTTATCTGCGAAAAAAATATGCTTCAGGTCCTCATGAATTAATTTTTCCTCTCATTTTATTTATTTTATTTTTTTCTTTCTAAATTAACAGATCGGACGATCCTGTTTTTTTTTTTTTTTTTTTTTTTTTTTCTTGTAAGTCGAAATAACTTCAGGGCTTAATTTATGACCTACCAGTGGTTTCTAAACCCGGAAATTTTGCTCCCTTCTTTCATTTCTTGGCTAAATTTTTTTATTGTACTGTACATATAAAAAATCCTGCTTGTCTAATTTTAAACAGGTGGTATCAATAGAAATTATATCGATTTTCATAAATTTTACATTCATATCCCGAAGGCTTTTCCCCTACGGTCCGACCACGATCCTCTTTTTCCTCCTCGTGCACATTACAAAATAATTGATGCAATTTCTATTTTGAGTTTTCGTTTTCCGGTTAACACCCGGAAGGCACTCGTTCGGTAATTGATCTGAACCGATTTCCCTTCCGGCAGACTTGCGATCTCAAAAAAAAAAAAGTTTACGAGATGATACATTTCTGTGTAAACAAGCAGGGGAGTCTCAAGAGAAGGAAAAAAAAAAAAAAAACGTACACAATTCTCGCCTCGAGTGCTCCTTGAAAAATGATTTTTTATCTCTTTATTTTCAACCCCGAACAAATCCTTTTCCCGAAATAATTCCCGTTCCGCGCGTGCTCCGGATTTTCTGCGCAGAGCAAACCCCCTTCCGCTCGGGCGAAAAATATTTTCCGGGATTTTAAAAAGTCGTTACTCCCGTTTATTTTGCATCCTTGGCTTATCCCCTTTTTAAAATGATCGGGTTCGGTAATTCCCCGTCGAGAATCGTAAAATGACTTTCCCCGTCCTCGAACCCCGTGCACGGGATCCCGTTCATTTAACGGGACCCTCCGTTCGAGATCATAAATTCGAACGGCAACGGGAATATCAAATTCATCCGTAGTAATTTTACGATTCCGTTTTCCGGATCGTAAGATGACGGGGGCGTCGAAGCTCGGGGACCCGTGACTCCGGGTTTTTTTCCGGGTCGCGTCCCGCGAAAAGCCACGAGGCGAAAATCCCGAGTTTACTGTTCCTCGAACTGCTAACGGGTTTTCCGGTCTCTACACGTGAAAACGGGGAGGAGCCTTTTTTTACGAAATTGGCAGGGGTGTCCTCCCCAAAATGGCGGCAGAAGTCTCTTTATACAGTTATCGAGAGGGTCGTTTTTCACGTTGTTCACGTATATCGTCCGTCCTCGCCGGCGTCTCTTGAGGAAGTGAGTGGTTCCGCGTTCTCGCCGGTAGGTTCGCTGTTTTTTTTTTTCTTCGAGTCACGGGAGGAGGGGGAAAATGGAGGGGAAATTTTTTTTAGTTTTTATTGTGCTCGACTTGAATTTACGAAACACATTCCTTCGGATCTATCTCACTTTAAGATTTTTTTTTTTTTTTTTTTTTTAGAAATTTGAATTTTGTATCATGTTAACTTAATCAGCTGCTGGTGTTCTGAAATGTTAAACCGTCTTGTTTCAAAGTCAGAGAAATGGAAATGGCTTTTTATGGGGATGTTTTATTTAAGAGGTTCTGTTTTCTTTTCCGGCTTTTTAACGTTTTAAATCCAGATTTTTTTGAATTTGGAAACTGGCTTTCTCGACTTTTTTTTTTGGCCCCCCACTGATATAGGCCTAATATGGTTGCCGGCACGTTTAATTAAAAAATTTAATTAGGGCAATCTACTTGTAGGTTTCTATCTGTGGTCCCTATTACCGTTGTCATTTCTCATTTTGATTTTGCCGGTATCTGATAAGATGTTAACCTAGATGTTTTCTTCCGTTTAAAACCAGTAATTTGAAAAGAGGTTAAATGCTGATGTCAGCGTTGGAAGGTAGATATCTCCGGCAATATGCACATTAATCGCACTATCACCTTCGTTTTAATGAGGTTAATTCGGTTATTTACGTCGGTGACTATCCATTTGGATAATGCGGATGGGGTTTCCCATGTTTTTATTTTTTTTACTTAATAATTTTTTAGTTTTACAAATTGTTTACATTTCTGGAAATTTTGCACCCTACCGTAGGGGGGGTCCAAAAATGAGAATTTTAGAATTTGAAAACAGCTGATATTAAAATCGACGTCTTTTTATAATACTATTAACCCTAATTTTTTTCAGATTTTTTAAAGGACATCTTGAGGCGCCGCAATGACCTTAAAATTTCCAAATAGCCCATTTGAGGACCAAAAATGACAAATTTTTCTTTTCGCGTAAAAGACCATCGATTCCTATCGGAAATTTTGCGTAGATTACGAATTCGAAGTCGAAAATCAGTTTTGGTGCACGGTTTTTGAGACAGATGCTGGATTCAAGCCTCGAAAGTGGTCCCTGAAAGTCAATAAAGTCCATATTTTTAAAAGAAGTTCTTAAAAGTCCTTAAATTCGAAAAATGGTCCCTAAAAACCATAATTTTGGAATCTGCAGCGCGCTTAAGAAAAATTTCCTATCGTTTATAGTAAAAAACATAATATTATTACGAAGCAATAATTAAAAAAATTTAATGGAATATTTAAAAAAATTTAAATTTCCAGAATTTAAAAGTTTTAACCTTTAAAATCAATCAACCAGAGGAAGGTGCCTAAAATAAAATAACTGACCAGTTTTAGGCTACTTTTAGGTCCTTAAAAAGGTCCTTTATTTTCATATTTTTGGTCCCTAAAGTCCCTAAATTTCAAACCAGAAACCGGTTCGAGGCCTGTGGATTCCAAAACTCTGAAAAACTTGTTATGGTTTTTTATCTGTGGCTCAAAAATCGCACACCAAAACTAATTTTCAACTTCAAATTCGTAATCTACGAAAAATTTCCGATAAAAACGATGGTCTTTTACGCGCGGAAAAAAATTTTTCATTTTTGGTCCTCAAATGGGCTTTTTGGAAATTTCAAGGTCATTGCGGCACCTCAAGATATCCTTTAAAAAATTTGAAAATAATTAGGGTTAATTGTATTATAAAAAGGCATCGATTCCCATATCAGGCGTTTTCAAATTCAAAAATTAGCGTTTTTCGATCCACCCTACCTAACCCCCCAGGATTCCACTTTCAATGATAATTTTTTTTTTTCCTTTAATTAATTTTATTTTTGGCTAAAAAAAGTTATTTTTCATCACTCCGGGAGGGAAATGAGTTTCCCTCCCGCTTCAACAAACGAAAAAATTCGTTTCCCGCCCTCGTAATGAAAAGTGGATTACATATCAGGCATGCAGGTGGCTTGCAGGCCTCGACTGGGTTACGTAAACCCCAGTCTCGGCCTGCAGTACGCCACCTGCACACTTGATATGTAATCTACTATTAAACTTTTTTTTTTCTTTTTTACTTTTTTTTTAAAAGCGAGATTTTGCTCAAAAACATTTTTCTAGCTCATTTAAAGTAAGAGAATTAAATGGAATTTTTCATTCTTTGTGAAACCCATTTCCCCCCCCCGCCTTTTTTTTAAAGAGAATTCTTTTCTGCTTTTTAACCCTTGTCCGAATGCTTGAGGAAGGAGAAAATTCTGCCATAAGCTAAAAAAGTTAAATTAAAATTTAAAATTAAAATTTACAACTCAAGAAGGATTCGAACCAAGGGCTTCCTGTTTGACCCGGGTTGCACTAACCTCTTGTTCCCTAAATTCCTAAATCTCTAAAACCTCCAAATTTTAACTTTCATATGTTATTTTTGGAATTATTCACTTTAAAGTCTGCAGTTTGTAAATTAGGCTTCCATGTTTGCAAGCAAGTAGTACTTGCAGCAATCCCCCCCCCTCCCCCCCCCCCCTCAAATACGGTTTGTTTTAATTCGACCTTAGTACGCGTTTAAATCTATAAAAAAAAGCGCCTGCCGAATTTCAGTATAGGCAACCCGCTTTACATGCATGCGATGCAAAATATCCCATAAAATTCGCAAAAAAAAGTTCTATAGGTTTTCGACCCCGCAGATGTCGTATTTGATGTCAGAATCACAAAATTTTTGCCAGCGAATCCAAAATGGCGCCGAAAATCAAATTATTAACAATATAAACTTCGCCATGTTGGTTTTTTTTTAAAATTTGAAATCCGGATTCAAACCAACGCCTTAAGAGTACGCATCAGTGAAATTTAAGCGATCATCGAGTCATAAGTTAAACACAAGCGGAAATTTTAAATCGTGGCAGCAGGCAAGGGAAGAGTTCGCAGTACCCGTGGCAGCAGATAAATTGTATTTTCCGTTTTACGAAAAAATGCGATTTATCTGCTGCCACGGGTACTGAGTACTCTTAAGAGGAATCGTCATCGTGGCAGCAGACTAATCGTTTTTTACCTTTTGCAGGGAAACGAAGACAAATCTCGAAACAAAAAATATTAAGGAATTTTCGGAATTTTTTCCTGAAAAGTCATTCATATTCTTTGTTTCGAGTCTTCGTTTCCCCGTAAAAAGTAAAATACGATTAGTCTGCTGCCACGATGATGCATCCTCTTAAGAGTTTGCAGTACCCGTTGCAGCAGATAAATCGGATTTTTCCGTAAAATAAAAAATACAATTTATCTGCTGCCACGGGTACTGCGAACTTTTCCCTTGTCTGCTGCCACGATTTAATATTTCCGCTTGTGTTTAAAATATGAATCGATGATGGCTTAAATTTCACTGATGCGTACTCTTAAGAGGATGCATCATCGTGGCAGCAGACTAATCGTATTTTCTTTTTACGGGGAAACGAAGACTCGAAACAACGAATATGAAGGACTTAATCAGGAAAAAATTCCGAAAATTGCTTAATATTTTTTGTTTCGAGATTTGTCTTCGTTTCCCCGTAAAAAGTAAAATATGATCAATCTGCTGCCACGATGATGATTCCTGTTAATGGCTGAACGTAGATACCCAAAAATTGCCTCAAGTAGTTGATTTTTTTTTTTTTTTTTTTTTTTTTTTTTTTTTTTTCATTTTTTCATTTTTACCGGCAAGTTTTATCCTGAACCAAACTTTCAAAAAATAAATTACTTTTTTTATTTTTTCAAATTTTGAAATAAATTATAAGCTTTAAAAGCGTTCAAATCCACGAGGATCAAAAATTCCTTCGGGAAGAAGAAGCATTTTCCTATCTGACTGTAAAATCTCTTAGCAGAAGGAACAGCCTCTTGATAAATTAAAAGACTAGAAATAATTTTTCGAAATCCTTTGAATACTTTACGTCAACAAGAAGCTTAACTTCTTATCTGATATTCGTTCCCCCGCGTTAACTTTAGAAATAAGTTTTGTATCTCTTGGAAATCATTTTAGATGATTACATAGGGCTTGCCTCCGCGAAAAAGGTTTGCTTTTTACGTTTGGTTAAGGGTAAAACAAAGCTTTTACAAAAAGGAGAAAAAATATTCAAAAAAAAATCAGCTGAAGTGCAAAAACGACGGAAAATTTCCAGTTGCTGACAACACCGTAAGGATTGTCATCCGTCATTTATTTCTGGGAAAATGTCTTTTTGCACTACAAGCGAATTATTTTCAATCGTGTAATTACTTACTGATAATGGCTTTAATTAGATTCAGCTTATTTAAGGGAATTTAATGTTTACCTTATGGAAATGCTTTTCCCTGACCTAGTTTTCGGGGGGTTTTTCCGCCCGAAATTGAATTATTGTCGCAATTAAGCAGAGATGGGGCTTTCAGGTTTTTATTTATTTATTTTTATAAATGGATTGCAATCGTTTCTTTATCATTTTGAAAACGTGTGTCGAGCGCCTACCGATTTCGAGTACAGGCAACCCGCAACACATGCGTGTAATACAAAATATCGCATATTTTTTTTTCTGTGGAGAAGAGTCTTTTTTTTTTTGTGTGTGTTTTCGATGTTGTAGATTTTTAATTTGAAGTCAAAATGTTGAAATTTCAAAACAGAAAAAGCAGTGTGGCGGTACAAATTAAAAATTTCCAAAAATTAAATTTACTTCGCTAATTTGGATTTTAATTTTTTTTTACTTCAGATTCGGGCGTACATTATGCCCCGTGATGCCCCTAAACCTTTAGTCTCCGGACGGGATGCCGTAGAACTTTATAAATTCATGAAACATTTTGCATGCAGGGGCAAAATGGAATGCGGATGCCAAATATAAAATCAGAATTTCGATTGGTTAAAATCCAAGATGGCGGAGCCATTTTAAATACTGATTATTTGATTTTCGACGCCATACTGGATTTCCTGGTAGAAATTTTGTCATTCTGATATCGAAAGCCTATAAAACACTTTTTTTTTCTAATTATTTTATGGAAGTAAGCAAATTTTATTCGATATTTTGCGTTACATGTATGTATTGCGGGTTGCCGCTACTAAAATTCGGTAGGCGCTTTTAACAGGTTTGTACGATTAGTAAGGGTCCATAAGGGTCATAAGGTTAACTTCACGCCCGAAATAATGCACAGAAAATAAAATTTTGGAAGGAAATTTTTCCGATTTTTTTTTGAAAATTTTCCGGAATGCCGGAATTAAAAAGTTTATGAAAGATCGTGGTTTCTTTCCTTTTTTTCCTATGGGAGCGAAGTTTGCTGACGGTCATAAATCTCCATTGAATGCAAATGTATTGCATTACATGCATGTAATGCGGGTTGCCTACACTAGAAATCGGTAGGCTGTTTTTATTGATTTAATGTGTGCTTACGAGGTGGCAGGCTAAATTTTACGCCCGAAAAATAATAAGAAATAAAGTTTGGGGGAAAAAATTGCCCGGAATCCCGGTAGATTTTCGGACGAAACCTCGGCTAACCCTTACGTCCCGGAAAAATTTTTGATCCATGTATTTTCCCTAAAGCGTCCCCTCTTCCTGGAAACCTGGCTACGGAAAAAGAGACTGGCGAACCTAACCGGGTGATTTGATTGGTCGGGACTTAAGACGCCATCTTGTGGAATTTATATTGAAAATTGAACGTAAAATTAAAATTGAAATTTAAGCAGTTTTCCAAACTATTAGTATTGCACTTTAGTCTAAAAAATTCAAAAGTCGGCACTAACCCATGCTATAATCATTTATAAACAAAAATTCGAATTTCAGTTGTTTTTCTAAAACCACGGAAACGGTCCTTTCGTCTGCTTTCAGCAGAAATCATTTCCTGCATACACGGGTGGGTAGCCATACTTGAAAATATGGCATTAATTTTCAATTCGCCAGGCTCTTTTCAATCAAGAGATTCTAGCTACGCGCCCAAATTTTTCCATCAGCAATCAATTATTAAATTAATTGTTTATTGAGCAATTAAATTAGTTCCGGAAAATGTTTTAGTCGGTTTTTGAATTTCCACTCAAGAGTGAAACATCGGTCCGCATCATCCTCCATTTTAAAATAATTAATTCCCATCACTTTTTTTTTTCTCCATAACATCCTCCCATTTTCCTCGGAATATTCTCTGGAGCCACGGGGAGGGGACTTTTCAGAATTTCCCATGTTATTCTAAAATTTTAAAATGCAGAAATTCATTTAGCAAAACTGACCATTAAACCCATCCACGCCCACGTATTTATTTAATGGGTTAGTTAGCTCGTTCAACGGCCAAGGTCGTCTGGCACAAAACGTTTCAATGAAATAGGCCTAAACATTTCTTTAATTTTTTTTTCGTTTTTAGCGTTTCGGATTTGTTTTAAATTATTTCAAATTGAAATGAAAAGAAAAAAATAACAATGGGGAAAAAGGCCGGCTTCCCAGCTGGAATTTTTCCATACGGTGGGGGAAATATTTTTATGGTAAAAGCAGGGAAAAAAATTTCCCCGGTAAACCTTATTCCTCCCAACCATGATATTTGCAGCATACAATAATATTCTCTTTTTTTTTTGAATGGGATATCGATTTGTAATTTACAATAATAAAAGAATTTTTTTTTTTATAATTAATTTTTCAGAGAACATTGAACTTGGGAGGAAGAAATCTGATGTGACCAGTGGCAGTGCGCAGGCCGACATCACTGCCATCTCTGAAATGCGTCGGACACCACCTCAAACCAAAGGTGAGCGAATCACTTGGAGTCGGATTTAAGATGAAACTTAAAAAAAAAAATGGATCATATTTATTTTCATGATCAAATTCGAAATGTTTTGTTTATAGTTTATTATTAAATAGTCGAAATCGTATTTAGTGCAATTTACGTTAATCGGATAGGGAATTAGTTGTTAAATATATATTGATAAGTAAAAATCGGAATTTTGACTGTGATAGCAGGTGGGTCAATAAGTAATGATTTTTATGGTGAAAACATAACTTTTATTATAAGCTGGATATGGTTGAGATACAGAGTAGATTGTTATTGAAAGCCCTTGGTCTGCGCGTGGCAAGCTTTTAGCCGACGTTGCCTTGTTTCGTATTAATATCATTTATAATTTTTTTTTTTTCTCTCCTTTTTATTAAGTCGAATGATTGGATAATAAAATTGCTTTCGAAACCTTAGTTCAAGCTCATTTTGAGTTTATAAAAGGAATGTTTCAAAGATTTAAATCGTGTAAGTTAAGATTACTCTGAAACATCCTGCTCGGTTATGGTTTTTTGTAATTTTTCTTTATTGTAATATAGATAAGATAGGTTAGGGATATGAATGAATTTCGAAAGAATGCTAAAATTGTTTATATTTTGATTAAAATCATTCTAGACTTTTCAATGGCTGCTGACTTGATGGGAAATTTCTTATAAAGTACCTTTAGTCTTGTAGGTGATATTTGTAATTGTCATTTTTTTGATTATGGAAAACGAAGGAGATTCTTTGGTGCATTAAATTGTTGTGCACGTATGCCAGAAGCTGTTTTAGCATTTCACAGAAAAATTTTCAATGGATTGTCATTTACATTTACATTGTTAACAAGATTAGGTTAGGTGTTTTGGTTTTTTTTTTAAACTGAGTATAATTGAGAACTCGTTAAATAGAATTCTTAGGCAGCTGATGTTAATTAAACAATCATATTTAGGGAAAGCCTTGGAAATTGTTGTTATTATTATTTTCAGAATGACAGGATTCATATTTTTTAATGTTGTGTAAATGAAATTTTAGTTTTTAAAATAATCGAAACGTCATTAAGTTTCTTTTTGTTTTGAAATGTTGCGTTTGTCTTCATGCAAATATATCTTAAGCTAAATCGTAAAATTAGAAAGGCAGAGATAAAACTATATTAAGGGGTTAGGTATATGTTAGGTAATATGTTGGCTTCAATCTTAAGGTCTCTGAACCAAAAATAGTAGTGGCTACATTTTTTTTTTTTTTCTACCCAAGGTGCCATTTTATTTAGAATCGCTCAGAATTTGAAAAAACTGACAGCTTGAAGTTTAAAAATTATGTTCCTGTAGGGAAGTTGTTTTGTAGAGAAATAAAGATTAATTATGCTTCTAGTCGTCTTTAGAAATAGAAAAGAAATTCGAACCCTGGTTGTGGAACGTGTGAAAACCTTAATTTTTTAAAACGGAAGCCTGGATCTAGTTATTGGAAGAATCATAACCGAAAACTAAATCGAAAACTTGCTTTTATGTCTTTGGACCATTTCATCTGAACCTGGACGCTCGCGTTTTGAGCTTTAGAGCCCTGCTGTAACTTTTTCTGAAATTGCATTTATTTTTTAGCAGTACAATTGGTACTTTTTTTTTTTTTTTTTTTTTTGTCGTAAGCTTATTGACAAATCCAACCACTCATAAACGTGGAAAATGTAAAAATATCTCAAGCAGCATTTTCTAATTTCTTTTTTTTGTATTTTCAGTTGAAAAAAGTCCAAGGGTAACGTTAAGACTTCATCAAATAAAGAAAAAATCCGGTAAAGTAAACTCGGAAGGAACTGCCTATGATAGCAACAAACTTCAATTCTCCATAAACATGGAAGAGAAAAGTAGCAAGGAGGACGTTTACGAGTTCAAAAGTAGCAAGGAGGCGACCCCCGTCAGGGGTAACAGCACGTCCCCGGAAGTGGATAAAAATAATTCGGATAGCAAAGTCGAAAAAAGTGGGGAAAATTTCCCGGGGGCCGAAGGTGAATCCGGAGCCGTTAAACGGAACATATCCGAAGTGACTGAAAACGAGGAAAACGAGGACGATACCAAAAAAAAAAAAAGGAAAGAATCGGACGGTAAAGATGCGAACAATTCGAAATCGGCGGGGGCCGCGGGACGTCTCGCTGCCGTGCGAAACGCGGGGAACAATGCCGAAAAATCTGGGAAAGTTGGGGGTCACGTGATTAACAAAGGTTCGGGGGCTGCTTCAAAGACTGTTTTATCGGGCTCCGCTGGGGGCTCTTCGAACGATCGAAAAAGTCCTACTTCGCCGAAAGGAAGTGCGGCCGGTTCGAATCCGAACGCTCCGGCTTCCGCGAATCCGAAACCGGATTCCGAAGAGGATAAATTAAGTCAAGACGGTGAAAAAGTCGATCAGGGGCCGAAAGTACCTCCGTTAAAAATTGTGATACCTCAACAGTCCGGGGCCGAACCGGAGCAGGGGAACCGAAACGGGAAAAGCAGCGCTTCCAGGCATCATCAAGCTTTGCCGTACGTCGTTTCGTCCAACAGCAACGACAGCGAAAAAGACGGTCCGAGATCGAGGTCCGTCAGCCCGACGGACTCTTTGAAATCCGACGAGAAGAAAGATCCGGCGATCGGCATGCTTTCGGCGGAGGATTCAAAAGGTTCCTTGCATCACCAAAGAGTTTTGAGGAGCTCTCACAGGTCCGGGCCAGGAAGCAACGGGGAAAGCAGGTCTTCCGATTCAACCCCTGCCCCTAAAAATAACGGAAACGGTTCTAATTCTAACTCAGGGACGACTGTTGCTGTAGTCACAAGCTCAAATACAAATCCTAGGTGTGTATTTTTTACATGGGCGCTCCGGTAGGGTTATCGGTAATGCTGGTTTGACCTTGAAGTCCAAAAATATTTTATTGGAAGACCCTGTACCTTGGCAGGTATCGAACTAGTCACTTTTTTCCCCTAAAAGTTACTTTTTTTGTGAATGGTCACTAAAAGTCAATTTTTTAAAGGAAAGTCACTAAAGTCACTTAAATAGGTGGATTTTAAAAAATTTCCTGCATTAAAAGATTTCTGTTTAACATTCGAAGTTGCTCAAGGAAAGGTTTTTTTCACTAAAACACCATCTTCAAAAATAATTTTATGTAAAATTGTGAAGATTCCCAACCATTTTTCCTAAAAAAGAAAAAATAAATTCCTAATCCACTTTTTCAAAAAATTTTAGTTCCCAAAATTGTTTTCCCATTTTTTTTTTTTTTTTTTTTTTAATTTTTAATTTCCTAAAATTTTTTGATTCCTGAAATAAATTTCCTAAAAAGAAAATGAAATTTCCTAAAACCCCTTTAGGGATTTAAAAAATTAGGACAAATATTCTTTTTAGGAAATTTTATTTGAGGATTAAAAAATTTTATGAAAATTGGAAATTAGGAGAAAAAAAAAACGGTTCGGCTAAAAATTTTAGGAACCAAAATTTTTAGGAGAAATTGATAAAAATAATAAGGAATGTAATTACTTATGTCTAATACGTTAAAAAAATTTTGAATATACTTATTTCAAGTCACTAAATTCCTTCTGGCAGGTCACTGAAAGGAGTCTCAGTCAAAACCCCGAAAGCCCAAAACCCCGAAACAGCTTTTCGGGGATTTGGGCTGCCCAAAACCCCGAATTTTTTCGGGGTTTTGAAATTTACATTTTTTAATAATTTTTTTATAATTATTTTTTCGGCGTTTTAGGTAAGTTCAGAACCCCGAACAATAATTTAATTTTAATTTTAATTATATTTATTTTTATTTTTATTTGATGTTATTTCCGGGCAGGAATTTCATTCAAGCCATTTACGAACTGCTGATTACAGGCCCGTAGTCAGCCTGAGAAGCAAAGGGGGGCACAAGATATTTTAAGGGGGCTCCAAATGGCCCCTTATAACATGGAAGATAGGGAAAATACATGGGCCAAGTCAAATTTTCAGGGGGCACAAGCTTTTCCAAAGGGGGGCTAAGTCACCCTTTTCCCCCTGGCTACGGCCTGGCTGATTATCAAGCTCACCAAATTATGTTAATGAATTCATAATGAATCAAGTAAAAGTGATGACGTTACTAATGACTAGCTTTAATTTAAAAATTGGCGGGTATAATATTACAGATTACAGAAGATCCATTTTTGCAAGGTATAGGGGAGAGCGGATCTGAAGATGATCCTTTGCCTCCAAGTCAAAGATATGTCTCAAAGATATAATCTCTTACGATTTTATTGTATACTGTTTTGTAATACTGTTAAAATCAGTTGTTACGTCGTTTTCTTATACAGATTTTAATATAATTTTTACCAGTGTTGTAGCACATATTCGGCCGTTTTTAATTTCGGAAAATTTAAAGAAAATGAGTGAAAACATTTTTTTTCGGTGTTTGAACAGGTTCTGAAAGCTAAAAAAGCAACTTCTAAATCACCATTTAAATAATAAAAAATAAAAAATAAATAAAATATAATTAAAATTAAAATAAATATTCGGGGTTTTGAAATTACTCAAAACGCCGAAAAAAAATTAATTAAAAAAAATTAAAAAATGTAAATTTCAAAACCCCGAATGCCCAGATCCCCGAAAGTACTTTCGGGGATTTGGGCATTCGGGGTTTTGAACGAACCCCACTGAAAGTCACTATTTAAATCATTTTTGGTCCCTAAAGTCGTTAATTTTTCTGGGCGAAATGGGTTCGATGCCTGCTTGGGTTCCGACTAGAAATGTTCAATTTTTATTTTTATTTTTATTTTTTATTTATTTATTTATTTTTTTTTATTGAAATGCACAAGTTTTTAATTTTATCTCTTTTATTTTTCAGTAACTCTTCAGCAACTGCATCCGTCGACAATCCATCACCTCAAAATTCAAATCAATCATCCCCTACACCCCAGTCAGAAGGGAATTCATCAAACAACACGAATCCGCCCCCCGCCTCCAGCGAGAACGCTTCGAACTCTTCAAACAATTCGACTTACAGATCAAACGTAGTTTCGAATAGTAAACCTAGCGGAGCTCCGTCGAACGCCTCCTCCAGCTCCTCAAACAGCGAAGAGAAAACCGCGGATAACAATTCGGAATCGGCTGCCACATCACCCCAGCAACCGGCATCGAATCCGGCACCCGTTGAACTTCACCCGAGGAAACGGAAGTTGAAGCATAACAAAGAAGTCAAGGAACCCCCGCCGGCTCAAGTCACATCTGAAACGAATGAATCCGCGAATACTTCTACCGAAATTCATCCGCATGATCAACCCGTTAAAAATTGTTATCAACTCTTTTTAGATATACGCAAACAGGTAGTTATTTTCTCTTTTTTAAATTTTATTGGTTGATGTCGGAGTGGCGCTTCTTGCGTATTTTTCAAATTTTAAAAGAGAAAAGCTAAATGGGGTTAGTGGCCTCTTTTTTTTTTAGTTGTGGGGGTCGGCCTGATTCAAAAACAGGTTCGAAGTGATGGCCCACCCAACCTGACCAATAGTTTTGCCAGATTTGCGCCGTACGAAAAAGAGATGCAAAAAATTTATACATATAAAATTTTTTATATTTTGTTATAATTTATACAAAATTTTGGACCTTGATAATTTTCGCTTTTTTTATAAGGCTTAATTGTTTTTTTGGTCACTGGCATCGAACTAGTCACTTTTTTCCCCTAAAAGTCACTTTTTTTAAGTGGATTTTAAAAAATTTCCCGCATTAAAAAATTTCTATTCAACATTCGAAGTTGCTCAAGGAAAGGTTTTTTCACTAAAACGCCATCTTCATAAATAATTTTATGTAAAATTGTGAAGATTCCCTACCATTTTTCCAAAAAAGAAAAATAAATTCCTAATCCATTTTTTCTAAAACTCTTAGTTCCTAAAATTGTTTTCCTAACTATTTCTTTTTTTTTCTAATTTTAAAGGATGAGGGTCAATAAGGCCGTTTTTTGGGCTAAATTTTTTTTTTCGTGAAATTTGATCCTTGAGTCCTGGTAAATGATTCCCCAAAAGAATTTTCGATTTCGGTCGTCGGAACCCTTAATATTCGCCTAAAACCATGATATTGTATTAAAGCAAATTTTAAGGATCAGCATAGGAATTAAAAAATTTTATTGCGGCAGGGAAGTACTCCTACCTGAGACCTTTTAAGGGTATTTTTTCATGTTCCGAAAAATGTGTAGAACCCCCTTAAAAGCGGCAATTTTAGGTGTTTTTATTTTTTTAAACACCGTTCTTCCAAGGATTTCTCAAAACTGCATACAATATATTATAGCTTGCCCTAAGATAAACCTCACGTAATTTTTCCCGTTTGCGAATCCAATGGAATCCATTTGAAAAATGCATTAGACGCGGTTTTTACGGCCTATTTGAGCTCCCTGGTAGTCAGATCTAAATTTTTTTTGAAAAAACATCATTTAGGAGTGACAATTAATCGATTCCAACCATTATCCCGTTCCATCCATGATCAAGTTATCTTAAAAAAAAACTTTAAAAAATTATTAACATTTAAAAAAAAATCACTTTGCATTTGATGTGTTCCATAACAAGTTTTCGAAAATGGAATATTGAAATTATAAATAATCTGTATATTTCCTTCTTTTTTCGTATTAAGTTAGTTGGTATTTTTAATTTACCCTTCAGAAATGATGTCTTGCATCTAAAATAACAATTTAATACAAAAAATAGAAGAAAATACATATATTGTTTATATTTTTCACATTTCATTTTCAAAAACTTGTTATGGAACACATCAAATGCAAAGTGATTTTTTTTAAAATGTTAATAATTTTTTAAAGTTTTTTTTAAGATAACTTGATCATGGATGGAACGGGATAATGGTTGGAATCGATTAATTGTCACTCCTAAATGATGTTTTTTCAAAAAAAATTCAGATCTGACTACCAGGGAGCTCAAATAGGCCGTAAAAACCGCGTCTAATGCATTTTTCAAATGGATTCCATTGGATTCGCAAACGGGAAAAATTACGTGAGGTTTATCTTAGGGCAAGCTATAATATATTGTATGCAGTTTTGAGAAATCCTTGGAAGAACGGTGTTTAAAAAAATAAAAACACCTAAAATTGCCGCTTTTAAGGGGGTTCTACACATTTTTCGGAACATGAAAAAATACCCTTAAAAGGTCTCAGGTAGGAGTACTTCCCTGCCGCAATAAAATTTTTTAATTCCTATGCTGATCCTTAAAATTTGCTTTAATACAATATCATGGTTTTAGGCGAATATTAAGGGTTCCGACGACCGAAATCGAAAATTCTTTTGGGGAATCATTTACCAGGACTCAAGGATCAAATTTCACGAAAAAAAAAATTTAGCCCAAAAAACGGCCTTATTGACCCTCATCCTTTTCCTAAAATTTTTTGATTCCTGAAATAAAATTTCTTAAAACCTCTTTAAAGATTTAAAAAATTAGGACAAATATTCTTTTTAGGAAATTTTGTTTGAGGATTAAAAAATTTTATGAAAATTTAAAATTAGGAAAAAAGTGGTTAGGCTAAAAGGAAAATTTTCAGGAAAAATTGATAAAAATAATAAGGAATGTAATTACTCACGTCTAATACGTTAAAAAAGTTTTGGATATACTTATTTCAAGTCACTAAATCCCTTCCGACAGGTCACTGAAAGTCACTATTTAAACTATTTCTGGTCCCTAAAGTCACTAATTTTTCTGGATGAAATGGGTTCGATGCCTGTGGTCAGAATATTAATTATTTTTATCAAAATTTTAATTAAACGGTCAGTATATTTCAAGGTCAATATTTTTTTTTTGTAAGTAATAAAACTTGAAAATTAATTTATAACTCACTGCAATTGGAAAAAAATCATCTGAATTTTTTAGTGAGTTTGGATTAATTGTGCTTTATAAAGGCTGTTTGAAAATTCTAAGATGCAAAACTTAAGAACGCATTTTTACTTAATAACATTCTATTTTTGACGTAGGACTACGTCTTGGGGGTCAATACGGAACAAATTGTTTGTGGGATGTCTGTCACCGTCAATTCAATTTTTTTAAAAGTAAAATTTACAAGAATTTTTTTCAAAAAGTTAAAAAAAATAGTCAAAATATTATTTAATTTTTATTATTATTTAATTTTTTTTTAAACTTTTGGCCTTTTGTAATAGTAAAATTTTTTATCGAAAAACCCGACATTTTTTTTTGAGCAAAAAAAAAAAAAAAAAAATGTTTTAAAATTTAAAAATGTTTTCTATTACTCATGGTATAAAAAGTCCCTTTTTGAGAATTATTTGGGGACTTAAAAGTAAAACTTTTTGGGACTCTACTTTTTAGTACGGAGTACTAAAAAGTTGACTTTTTAATACTCTTGCTATCGTGTCGTCTGCATCGAAAAAAAAAAGAAACCATGAAGGCCCCGAAAAATGGTTGGCAGCATTGTATCAAGAGTCACGTTATATACGTGAAGAGTCACGTTATATACATTGTTTGGACAAACGAATGTTTTCAATTCACATCCTCATTTTTTTTTTTTTTTTTTTTTTTTCTTTTTTTACATCACACCCCATTTGTCACAGCAATATTAACCCCTTGAAATCAATCTTTACGAAAAAAAATCTCTGTTTCATTCGAATAGAAAATATTTTTAACCCCAAAGACAACACGGGGCCCTTTCCTGAACTTCGAGACAGTGTTGTCAAGCCTCGCTTCGCTCGGCTTGACAACGCACTGTCTCGAGTTCAGGAAAGTCCCCCGTGTTGTCCTTGGCCTTAAAAATACTATTTTTTTTTTTTTTTTTTTTTAATGTTAAAATTTAAACTTCGAAAATTTTAAATATTAAGTATTATTTAATTTTAAGTTTTTTTCGTGCCAGAAAAAAAACGAAATGTTGACTATTTTTTCCACAATGTATCCAAAGACGTAGTCCTACGCAATAGGATGGGTCGAAAAGCGCGGATTTTTGAATTTGGAAACGTCTGATATGGGAATCGATGCCTTTTTATAATAAATTAGCCCTAATTTTTTTCGGATTTTTTAAAGAACGGCATGAAGTGCCGCGATGACTTTGAAATTTCTAAAAAGCCCAAAAATGAAATTTTTTTTTTCGTGTAAAAGACCATCGTTTCCTATCGGAAATTTTGCGTAGATTACGAATTCGAAGTCGAAAATTAGTTTTGGTGCACGGTTTTTGAGCCACATGCTGGATTCCAAAATTCCGAAAAACTTGTTATGGTTTTCTATCTGTGGCTCAAAAATTGTGCACCAAAACTAATTTTCGACTTCGAATTCGTTATGTACGCAAAATATTCGATGGGAAACACAAGGTCTTTTACGGGAAAAAAAATTTTAAAGTTTGGTCCTCAAATGGGCTTTTTGAAAATTTCAAGGTCAATGCGGCACCTCAAGAGTTTTTTTTAAAAATCTGAAAAAAAAATTACGGTTAATAGTATTATAAAAAGGCATCGATTCCCATATCAGGCGTTTTCAAATTCCAAAATTGGCGTTTTTGACTCACTCTACTATGCAAAGTTATATGGCTATGCCTTCATAGCCTGATTGATTTTTTTTTTAATTTTCTGTTCAAAATGGCATCTTAGATTATATCAAATTTTTTGAAAATGCTGGCCAATGTTGGTAAGACCTTACGAATAAATACTGTTCTCCCCCCTCCGCGAATTACTGACTATTTCCAGAATAAAGCACTGACCGGAAAAATGCCAGCTTTTTTTTAAGCATAAAACTTATACATATTAACTTTTGGAAGTCGTAAACTACGAGTTTTCAAAATTTTCCCCCCATTTTACGCTTAGTTAAATAAATATGCGTAAAATAAGCTTAATGCATAATTATAATGGCGGCTGAAAAAAAATTTTTTTCGTTAGGAAAACTTATGAATTATGTGTAAACACAATTTATAAATTTTTATATAGGCCTATGTCCGATTTTTTTGTATAATTTTTACGTGATTTTTACGTGGAAAGAAACAGGTAGTTTTTTTTAGATAGTCTTTCCATGTTCTAGAACAATTTTAAAAAACGCGGAGTGAAACAAGTAGTTAGAAAGAAATAATCGAATTTTAAAAAAATCATTTCGAAGTAAAACTGAGAATATTCGATGTTGGAAAAGGGTCCAATCGATCGGTTTTAACATTAAATAGTTAATTCTAGTGAAAAATTTGCCTCCTTCAGACCGAAAAATACTGAAAAATCGAAGTTAAAAATTTGCACACCGGATTTAACTTGGGCCGCCACATGTGCGCAAACTGAAACTTGTAAATTAAGAAAGCTTTTACTCCTATACAACACATATTGAAAGGAATTTAGGGACTCTTACCGACTTCGCCAGATAATGGCATATTCTATTTTTTGAGTGCAATTTTAAGGTATGTGCGCACTTCGGACGGAACCATTGGAAAGCTCGCATGGTTGGGCCTCGCGTTACCTGCGTTTTTTGTCATTAGACGTTTTTCGTCCGACGTGCGCACAATGGCGAACTTGACCACTGGCTATATCTCCGGAACGCATGCGCGCAACTTTGTGCGACCGGTATCAGTATGTTAAGGGCGTCTCAGATGAAGTTTTAGGCGAAAAAAATTTTTTTTTCTAGGGGGCCCAAAAATCGGCCTTAGTTACCCACATCCTTTTAAGGCACAAATTCTCGAGCAGAAAAGCTATGATATAGCTCGAGAATTGACCACAAGGGCTTGCCCCGTCAGGATATATCTTAAGTATATATTGGCAAAATAGTATCGATGATCCCAATATTATATTTTACTCGACGATTTTCTCGATATTATTGTAGAGATTGCAGTCCCGGACTATTTTTTCAAGTACGGGATTTCGGGATTATAAAATTTTTAATCCCGGGATTCCGGAATGTGATAAAATTATTCGATTTTGCGAATGAGAAGCAATTTCGTAACATTTTGCGAATGTTTTGATTCTGTTAAATTTTAATTACTGTAGCGGTAAAATAATAGTAATCGGGTTATGAAAATGCAGAAAGCTCTGGTAGTTTTTTAAAAATTTTGGACCAGAGGAGTCTCCTTGTTCGACCCCTGTGAGGAAAATTTTTAATTGTATGAATAACGATTTCCAAATCTGAAGTTGCCTTATACTGAAATAACTGTGGTTGAGGAAATTTGAGGCATAGTATTACGTCTAATTTTTTTTTCCCATAAATCGGAGTTTTATCGTCTTTGGGCCGCGCAACGACCTTGAAATTTTTATGTGTGGTAAAAAAAAAATGAGAATTCTTTTTCTTACTAAAAGACGTTAAGAGTTATCGTTTCCTTTTAAAAATTATGCGCAGATTTTGAATGTATGTCAATATTTAGAATCCGGTTCTTGAGTTTCAGACCGATTTTTCGAGTAATATTTTACATTTACAAAATTAAAGTATAAAGCCTGATATCTGATGTATCTGGACAAATATGGGTGGCCCTTGTTTTACGAATTTTTAAATTTCGGCGAACACGCACACCTTCTAATTCTTTTATAGTGACCGAAGGAAGATTGCCAGAATTTTTAAGATTTTTTTTAGACGTTGTTTAGCCGAGTCTGGGTCAAATCCCCGAAATAATTTTTCGGTGATTTGATTTCCGCATTTCAAATATTAATTTAATTTTTAAATAATAAAAGTAATTCTCTTTTTTTCGGGTTCAAAACCCCGAAATTTTTTGGGGATTTGATTTTTGCATTCCAAATATTAATTTAATTTTAATGTCATAAAATTGAAGAATCGGAATCGTACTGGAATTGAATTGATTTTTCGATTTTTACCATTTAAAATCCATATTTTTTTATTTCCATTTAAATCAATGTATAAAATGCGAAAATCAAAACCCCGAAAAATTTCAGGGTTTTAAACCCGAAAAAAAAAGAATTATTTTAATCATTTGAAAATTAAATTTATATTTGAAATGCAAAAACCGGATCCTCGAAAATTAAATCCCCGAAAAATTATTTCGGGGATTTAATGATGACCTGGTCCCGTTTAGCCGTGTCCCCTGAGACATAAAAATTTTACCGTAAAGACCGAAAAGTATATGGAAAAAAATTTTTTTTTTTTTGAAAAATCAAAAATCTTACTTTCATTTTTGATTTTTAATTTTTCGGTCTTTATAGAAATTTCGCAATTTTTATGTCCTAGGGGACTTAGTTCACGACTTCCAAAAATCCGAAAAAATTCGTGCGATATTCTTTCGGTTAGTATTAAAATATTTAGGGGTGCCTTTGTCGAAATTGAAAAATTCTTAAAATTAAGGGTCACCTTACTGCATGTTTGCCATAACTTCATGGCATATATTTCGAAAGGTCTGTAGGGCCATCTTTAGCGCAGTATTTGGGCTATAGCAAGCATCGAACTAGTCACTTTTTTTCCCTAAAGGTCACTTTTTTTGTGAAAGCTCACTAAAAGTCATTTTTTTTTTTGATAAATTGGTGGACTTTAAAAAATTTCTATTCAACATTAGGTTTTTTCACTGAAACGCCATCATTAAAAATAATTTTATGTGAAGTTGTGAAGAATCTCAACCATTTTTCCTAAAAAAAAAAAAAAAAAAAAAAAAAAAAAATCGCTAATCTATTTTTTTCTAAAAATTTTAGTTCCTAACTATTTTTTTTTTTTTTCTTTTTTTTTTTTTTCTGATTTTTAACTTTCCTAAAATTTTTTGATTCCTGAAATAAATTTCCCAAAAAGAAAATGAAATTTCCTAAAACTTCTTTAGGGATTTAAAAAATTAGGACAAATATTCTTTTTAAAAAATTTTATGAAAATTGAAAATTAGGAAAAAAATGGTTAGGCTAAAAATTTTAGAAACCAAAATTTTTAGGAAACATTGATGAAAATAATAAGGAATGTCTAATACGTTAAAAAAAATTTGAATGTACTGACCCCCTGGCCTGGTTTTGGGACTGTTATTCTCTCAGGAAAAAAACCGCTGAGGACTTGCATCGCCTCTCGCGGAATAAAATTTTGCATCTAAAATTTTTTTTTTTTTTTTTTTAATTAACTAATCTGTTTCTTTTTTTTTTAAATTTCAGATCGAAAGGCGTCGAAAAGGCTTATTCCCCGTTCAACCTAAACCTCCTCAGGGCTTTAAGGACTATTTAATGAATAGGTGCACATATGTTTTGGCTGGGAATGCGTCCACTAGGCAGATACCGAGTTCTCCCGTTCCGCCCAATTTAACTCCGGCTATTAAGGAATTGTTCACCGAACAAGAAAAGGAGAGGCATCGATTAAGGCTGCAGGTTTGTACAAGAAAAAAAAAAAAAAAAACATGTAATTTATTTATTTAAAAATTTGCCAATATTAATTTTCATTTTTTTTTTTTTTTTTTTTTTTATTACAGCATGTGATAGAAAAAGAGAAATTAGTCTTGTCCGTAGAACAGGAAATTCTTCGAGTTCACGGGAGGGCCGCGAGGGCGTTGGCCAATCAATCGTTACCTTTTTCGGTTTGCACAATCCTCAAAGACGAGGAAGTTTATAATCTTATAACTCCGGAACAGGAGGAGAAGGACAGGAACGCTAGGTCGAGATATAACGGTAGACTTTTTTTAAGTTGGTTGCAAGACGTCGATGATAAGTGGGAGAAAATTAAGGTAAATATTTGACGTTTCAACTCCAGAGAAAATAAAAAAAAAAAAAATAAGGAACTTATCGATATTTTCTTTTAATTTTTAGGAAGCGATGCTACTGAGGCATCATAACGAAGCGGAATCTCTTCACGCCGTTCAAAAAATGGACTGGGAATGGAAAATGAAAGAGTTAGGTTTGTGTGAGTACAAATCAACTCCGGTGATCCACGATACTCACGTGCCAATGGTTCATGTCAGCGACGATTTTGATCTCTTGCCTGCTTGAGGCATTTATTGCCTTATTTAGGAATAAGTTGCTTGAAAATCTGCACTTTTAAATATAAACAATATATTTTATAAATAAATTTGAAGTTATCTTTTTAAGCTTCCCTTTTTCATGAGTGAATGTTTCGCATATTTAATTCTTCAACTGGAGAATACTCGTGACTGACGAATTAAGATGGATCGAAAAGCACGACTTTTTGAATTCGAAAATGCTGCAGCGAGGAAAAGTTACACTTTGACCTCCATATCAACGGTAATTATTTTCCGATTTTTTCTGCCTCCAGAGGCGTTAAGTTTTTCAAAATCTCACAAGAGCTGAAAAATTAGAGCTTATATAAAGAGCTCAATAACAGTCGTTTTTTGCTCATAACACTGGTCTACAAATTTTAACTTTGTTTATGTACCAGAATTAAAATTTGATTTTTTATGCGTATGTTGCCAGGCCGAGCCGAAGGCGAGGCTTGGCCGCTGTCTCAAATTTAGATAAGGGCCCCATGTTGTCCTAGGGGAAAAACATATTTTTTATTATGAATGAAAATAGGGAAATGTTTGAAAAAGGCATTTTAAATAATACTCGGTTTGTGTTAGGAAAGAAATTTTACCGTTTAAAAAAAAAAAAAACAATTCCCAATTGAATGTTCGGTTTTCGAGAGAAGGTGATGTACCGTGTATTCGAAAAAAAAATGAACCATATCCGGAATTCGTTATTTCTTCGTCCTCCATCTTCTATATATATAAAATTCAAGACGATTTTTTTTCACTTTTTTTTTCACTTTTTAACGAAATCGCAACCCAAGAAAACGGTCAATACCTGCTACCAACTGAGAACCCCCCCTTTCTTTTAAGAGGCAACTACGAAAATCGCTCTACGCGTTAAATCAAACCGGAATCGCATCAACTTAGAATGAAAGTCCGGGGAAAAAAAGAATCGCGATTTTCTCGAAAACCTGATGTCCGAATTAAGTTTGATCACGGCCCCTGACACGTTTTCGGGAGCCGCATCGAAATTCGACAGATTTAGTCTCCTACCACCATTCCTTCGCCAAATATCGCGTAAAAAGCGAAATTTCATATACCTCCTATAGGGAAAAAAATGTTCGCAGTTGCTTCAGGTAGCGAAAAGAAAAAGGGACGTGTTTATAACAATGCCAAACGGTTGATGTTTTTATTGAGGGTACTGTGACCATCGGTGATACATTATTTTGCGAATTTGTTTATGAGAACATCACCCCTATCAATCTTTCTTAAAATTCTTATCAAAAAAATGAAAAAAAAATTTTGGATTTCTTAAAATTTCTTTCTTTTCTCTCTCCAAAACTTTCAAATTGCAAAATCTGCTAATTAACATGTTTCTAATTAACATAATCTTAGGCATCTACTTTTTCTCTTTGAAATTTTTGAAAATCGGACAATGAGTAGACCCACCTTTTGTTTTTAATTCGGTTCTTTATTTTTATTCACTGGTTGATGTCGGTCTTTTGCATGAAAAGGACGCATGGTGGCCATACCCCACTTTTGGTGGTGGCCATCCCCGACTTTTTTCTTTGAATTTTTTTCCCTCCCCCTTTTGTCGCCAACATAATACTTTTTATTAATATTTTTCAGCTCAATTTGAATCAAAATTTTTTTCTATTCCATTAAACTTTTGAACCGATTTTAATTTTCGAACAGATTCCGTTCAAAATTTTAACGGCACCGCAGCCCTACTCTCTATGATTTGATAAAAAAAATGTATGGAATTTATTATATTTATGACTTCTTTAGCTTCATACGATTCTCATCATCGCTTCTTTAAGATCAGGCATCATAGTTCCTCCTTAACAAAAAATAGGACATTTCTTGAAAAAGTATACGTTCTTTTTGGAGAAATATAGATCAAATACAAGGCAAACACTCTTTCATTTCCTTTTTTTTTTTTGAAGGAGGGGGGAAGGAGGGGATAAAAATTTTTGGATAAAGAAATTAGAAAAATTATAATTTTTTTTATTATAAAGAAATAAGTTTTGTCAAGTGAAGAAAAATCATCAGAAGAAAATCAGACATCGCAGCAGAAAATGACCATTTTATCATAAAATATAAAGCTAAAATATAAAGCTAAGAAAAAATTAATTTTTTAATTATAACTACAAAAATATAGGACAAACTCAAAAATAAGACTTTCATAGGACATACAAAACGTTATGTCAAAACATAGGATAGATAGGACAACTAATATGATGCCTGTTTTAGATCAATGTCCCTATGAAGAAAAAAAAAGAAGGAAAAACCTTGGTGCATTTTTCTGACTCTTAAACTGCGATAGGGGTGAAACGGAATATGAAGTTAGAATTTAAAAATATTCCAAATTCAAGATGGTTGCCCTGGTGAAAATTTTGAGATCATCAATGTCGATCCAACCTCAGAAAGTTAATGCTTTTCGATATCGGTCAAATGAGAATTTAACATATTTTCAATATTGGCCGTCATTGGAGATTGGATCGATCTTGGCCAAGATTGACCCGATGTCGACAAGCATTAATTTTTAATATCGATATGACATTCCAAAATTTCCACCAGGGTGGTAATGTCTGTTTTAAAATATTACAGATTTTTTATACTCGAATTTTGTAAACGTTTTATTTATTGCTCTTTTTATTCTTATGAACTTAAAAATGCAAGCAATGAACGAGTAGACAGTGAATTCTGCAATATTCAACTAGATTGCTTCATCTATGTTTAGCTTATAGGCAAAACAGCTGTTTCTGTGTATAGGCGTTCATAAGTTTAAAAGAATAGAAACTAAATATTTTGGGGCGTTTTTTGAAGTTTGCACCAGCGGTTGCATAACTGGGCAATATCGGGCGCATGATTTATTTATTTATTTATTTATTTAATTTTTTTTTTAAATGTCCCTTTGGCCGAGTGCTTTACCTTTATAGATATAATACAGAAAAATAATATTTGGGAGGAATGAGGTATTTCCGAATTTTGAAATATGGTCGGCAAAGGGTTTAATCAGTTAGTTCATAACCAAGAAAAAAAAAAAGCTTACATTTTATTTTTCCCTTACTTCAGAAAAAAAACGAAAGCGAAAACTACTCAAACGGTTTAAAAAATTTCGTATTATTATAGCTTTACGGTTAACACGGTAAAAGTAATTGATATTTCAAATTTTATTAATTATTACAGTGCATACACTAGATGCGTAGGGGTCGCGAAGCGACCCCGAAGCAGCTAGTTTTTTCATAATTGTAAACAAACAAGAAAACAACGCATCGTTGTATTCCCTTACCCTTATGCTTTTTTTTTTTTTTTTTTGTGTTCCCTTTTGCTTTTGATGTTTTGAAAAATGGGCTATTACTTTTTCAAGTAAGCTTTTTAAGGAAATTATGATGTTTATTATTTTCTTTATTTTAAAGGAAACATTAATGAAACAGAACATTGAATGCAGTGCAATAAGGCAAGTTCATTGAGATTATGTGTCTTTGATTGGATTGAAACCTGTAATTGCTTTTCACCCTAAAAGCATTTCTGGCTCCATAAAAAAATTCCAGAACCCCTGATTTCTAAAAATTTATTAAAATCAAGCTATCCCATCCCCCCTTTTGTCCACCAAATCCAAAACTAAAGCAATAAAACATTTCCCACACCGAGTTCCTCTTTAAAATTACAATTTTAGGAACAGCGAAACAGTTTTAGCGACCTGGTATGAAGGATGTTACATTTATGCTCCTGCTCCGCCCTTGCCATAACACCAGGACCAAAACCATGAAAAAATGGAATTTGCCCAACCTCGATTAGGGCATTTAAATGGAATACCCGGAAAGAATTTAGCATCCTTGACTAAAGGAGATGACATTCCTACCCCCTCGCTTCCCCCTCCTAGAAGTTATTAAAAGTATGGAGTTTTCTCACATCCTGGCAACCCCTTTGGAATTAAAATTTAAAGGAGAGCAAAAACGGATTTAGCATTTCTGGCATAGGAATAATATTTTTGTCATAACATGGCTTGGCTTTGAAGAGTTAATGGGAGCAGCTTAGTTTTAGAGATTTTAGTTTTGCTCTGTGACAAGGGAATGCTGCTCCTTTCCAATAAAATCTCTAAAACTAAGCGGCTCCCATTAACTCTTTAAAGGCCAAGCCGTGGAATGCCAAAAATTTCATTCCAGGAATCCATCCAAGATTTCTTTTCAAGTGATTTATGCATAGGTATAGGTGATGCCTAAGGTACACTGAAATCATTTATCATATATAGGTCCTGAATTTTTTTTTTTTTTTTTTTTTTTTTTTTAAATCATTATTGTTGAAATGGAAGTATTGAATTAATTAACCAGGAGTTGTTATAAAACGGGTTAAAAGAAAATAGATTTTTAAATTATTTTTTAGAAAAATGAAACAACAGGTTCCTCTTTTTATTTTTATCATTTCATACTTCGGAATTGAGAAAAAAAATCAATTTGTCGGGAATGACAATCAAAAAGAAGATTTTTGTGTGTCTTCGTATTGCTCTCTTATTGGTGGAGGCAACTGTGATTTGCGCAACTAGGACAAACGCATCCAAATTTCGAGAATGTTTCACTTTTTGTCAAGCCGACAATATCTCAGACAGCCGAGATACATATATTCTACCGTAGGTAGGTATGTCCAGCGCCGGCTTTACAAGTTTTGGCACCCTGTGCAAACATTGTTTTTGGCGCCCTGCTTCAAATTTTTTTACAACATTCCCCCGCTACCCCCCCCCCCCCCCCCCCCCGCTTTTTATTTTTTATTTTTATTTTTTTTTCCTAATATTAGTTTTTATCTTTTAAATTTTTTTTTACAAAAATAATAAACGGCAAACGAGCAATAACCATAGTTTACCGTTATGAGAAAAGAATAAAATATATTAAAATCGATTTCGAATTTTATTGAAACAGCACAAGACTTTTCTTGTACATGCTGTGAGGTAATTTTTTTTTATTTACAGTAAAAATTATAGTGTTACGAAAACATTAAAAAAGTTAAAAAAATAAATCCGGCGGTTCAACCAAATGGTAGATTATTTGAAAACTGTCCGGAGGAAAACCTCTAGAGCTGGAACTATTCACAACTTTTCGTCTGAAAAAATATAATTTCATACAAATAAATTTATATAAGCTGTGGCAAACGCCCATTTGAATTTTTTTTTTTTCAATTTTATAAGAAAAAACTTACTGGATGGAAATGAACTTTTCTAGCCTTTCTGTCAGCAAATTCCTTTAATACCTCTGTCATATCTAAGTTTTGTGCAAGGCGATTTTCAATAGCCAATATTCCAAGGGATGTAAGCAGATCTTGGGACATAGTAGATCGCAAATATGTTTTGATAAGCTTTAATTTAGAAAAGCTCCTTTCTCCACTAGCTACTGTTACTGGAATTGTCAGCAGTATTCTTAAAGAAATCCACAGGTTTGGATACAAGTCCTCCATTTTATGTTTCCTTAGTGCATTCAATACATAAAGAGGCTTAGGGTCTTTCAGTTTACATTTTACAAAGTCTTTAATATGCATTAATTCAGAAAAAAATTCATTACCGTTAATGTCCGATTCATTCCCAACCGTTAAAGCAAGCTGAAGGTCTGCACAGTGCTTCTTAAGTTCCTCTTTTTCCGGTAAATTTTTTATATTATATAAAAATCCCCATGTTTCAACGTATCTTTCTAACTGATAAAACCTTTCTTCTGTTTCTGAAATCGCTAAGTTGACTAATTCGTTGAAAAACTCCACTTCAAATTTTTTTTTGCTGTCTGTAATAGGTTCGTCGTTTGCCTCATAATCAAACTGCTTTTTTACCCGCCGAATTCTTGTTTTCTGTTTAAAGTTTTTTTCTTCATAACTGAGCCCAAGATCGTCGGCCAAATCTTTTGCTGTTGCAATAGCACCTTCAAAGCCATTTTTTTTATATTTTTTCAAAAAAGAATAACAAATTTTTACTTGATCAAACGCTTCACAAATGTCAATATTTGTTTTTTGCATTGACTTACTAATTAAATTAATTTGAAAAAGTATATCATACCAAACAACTAATGATACCAAAAATTCGAAATCTTTCTGTTGATTGGCCAAAGTTTCCGCTTCATGTCTTGTTTCTGACTCCTTAGTTTTTTCCGAAAGGGTTACAAGTGCATCGTGGATGTCGGCAATCTGGTATCTAACAGCCTTGACGCTTTCGATTTTTGATTCCCATCGTGTATCATTCCATTTCTTTAAAGTTAAACTTGGAACATGGTTTTTTAAAATTTCCCAACGAGCGGTTGAACCCGCAAAAAGGGTGTATAATTTACCAAGGATGCCAAATAACGAGATCGATTTCAGCGAGGATTCTACAGCATCCCTCAAAACTAAATTAAAATTGTGACATCCACAGGGCATAAAAAAGGCCAAGGGATTTTGATCCAAAATCCTTTTCTGAACCCCTATATTTTTGCCTTTCATGTTTGAACCATTATCATAACCTTGACCTCTGCAATTTTTTAATTCTAAATTATTTTGAGTCAAAACTGTTTCTATGCTTTCTGTTAAACCCTTTCCGGTAGTTTCTAACACTGAAAAAAATCCCATGAAGCTTTCACATATTTCAATGTTTTCTTCGCTTTTAGTATCTACATACCTAATGACTACTGATAGCTGCTCTATGTGGGCAATATCTGACGTGCAATCACTATTATGGAGTAATATTTCGCATTTCGAATAGAATCGGAAATCGACGAGTTTACTTTTTCGGCCATTAACTTAATTAATTCGTTTGCGATGTTTTTCCCGCAATAATGATCTTTAATTTCGTTTCTTAAAATCCGATTAACATGTTCTTGCATTATAGGATCAAATTTTGCTAACAACTGAATAAGTCCTAAATATTTTCCGTTATTCTTTGTATAAAGTTTATCAGAACTTCCACGAAGTGCCATATTATTCTCAGCCAAGTACAATATTATATGCATCAGCCTATTTAAAACGTTACACCATCTTTCTGATTCTTTGTCCACCATCATCTGTTCCAATTGGTCAATTGATGAGTTATTTTTGAGCCTTGTTTCTGCTTCTTGTTAAGTTGGCAACATGTAAAGTCTAACTCCACGACAATATGTAGAACTAAGAAGATGTTCAAGTTCATTTATTAAATAGTTTTTCTAGTTTTATTCATTAAGTATCTTTTCATTCACATCCATAAACCGTTAAACTTCATAGGTTATGGACCCAGAACGCTTTTAAATTAAAAGAATGAACGGTTAACGGTGGAGAGCAAAAATAAAGAGTGAATTAGATTGTGTTGCATAAGGCCCATATAGATTGTACGATGGGGACACAACGAACAGACTTGGATATTCAGCGCAAAACCGGTGTAAAATTACAGGGATCAGAAAATTGGAACGTTTGGAAATTTTCAATAAATATCGCTTTGGAATCTAAAGGTTTTAAAGACTATGCCACTGGAAAAATTCAGGAGCCCACCGATACAAGAGATGATGGAACAAAGAAAAAAGCTGCTGAATATAGACAGGAATTGGAAGATTTTAAAAAGAAGGATTTGGAAACAAGAGAATTTATTGTCAACAGGTTAAGTGAAAAGGCTATGGCTCATATCCAGAATGTTCAACTAGCTATGAGATGTGGGAAAAATTATCAGCTATCTATGAACATAAGAACAGCTCACGATAAGTCAATTACACTCAAAATTTTTTTCCTTGGAATTAGGCACTCAAAGTATGGTGCAGTATTTTACAGAGCTAGAACGTATTAGGAATCAGCTGCTCCAGTTAGGTGAGAAAATCACTGATGCCATGTTTATCAACAAAACCTTGTTGGGATTGTCATCGGAATATAAACATTTCATTACTGCATGGGAGTCAACACAGGATTCTAAGCAAACAATCAATGAATTGTTGAGCCGCTTGTTATCTGAAGAAGATAGGATTAAGAAAGCAGGAGAAAATAATTCGGCAAGTGAAAATGCCTTATTTACTAGAAGAAGATTTGGAAGGAAAAATCAAGGTCAAAGTAAGCAAGCGGGGAAATGCAATTTTTGTAGGAAAGAGGGTCATAAGGCCAATGACTGCCGTTTGAGAAATGATTATGAGGCACAAAAATGTTTCAAATGTCATCAACCAGGGCATAAGTCTAGGGAGTGTCCAAGGGAAAATCCAAGTAGAAATGGAAATTCAACTAATCAAAATTCAGACCGGAATGCAAACCAAGCAAATGATTCAAGAGGAAGTGACCGTAAGCAAAGTGGTATTCGAAGAGCATTTTTATCTGTTGCATTACTGAACAACAAGGACATGAATTTAGATTGTTGGTATGGGGATTCGGGGGCCAGTGAACACATGACATTCAACCAACAGATACTTACGGATTTTGAAACCTTTCATGAACCAGTTCAAATTAAAATTGGAAACGGAGTTTTTTATCTATGGCTATGGATGTGGAAATGTATGGATTAAAAATTATAATGGTCAAACTTGGGAGCCAGGAGTTTTAAAAAATGTGTTGTATGTACCAGAGCTGACTTGTAATCTTTTCTCGATTAGTACTGTAACTGATAAAGACTATGGTTTTCAAATGGACAAGAATGGCTGTAAAGTGGTAGATGAATTTGGAACTTATATGACTGGAACTAGATTTGGGAAAATTTATAAAATGGATATTCGATTGGATAAGGAAATTTATGGGGATTGTGCTTTACTCGGAACTGGTGAAAGAAAAATTTTAAGTTTAAGGGAATGGCATGAACGAATGGCACATCAGAATGTAGCGAAAATTCGGGAAAATTTGAAACGAGAAAATATTGATTTTAAGGACGAAAAAGACTTTGTTTGTGAATCGTGTATAGAAGGAAAATTACATGTTTTGCCGTTTAAAAGAAGTTATAATCGAGCCACAAAAGTAGGGGAACTCATTCATTCGGATTTGGGCGAAGTGGACGTAAGGTCTTTTGGAGGGGCTAAATATTATTTACTGCTAAAAGACGATTTTTCTCATTATCGAATGGTGTATTTTTTGAAAAAGAAAGACGAGGCAAAAACTCTTATTGTAAATTTTTTGAAATTAGTTAAAAATCAGATTGGAACTTCACCAAAAATTTTTCGATCAGACCACGGATCTGAAGAAGTAAATCAACACGTTGATAGTTATTTAGCAAGTGAAGGAATTTATCACGACAAAAGTTGCACTTATACGCCTCAGCAAAATGGCAGGATTGAAAGGGAAAATAGGACGATTATGGAGGCCGCTCGAACGAACTTAATCGCAAGTGGATTACCGAAACCTTTTTGGGCAGAGGCCGTAAACGCAGCAAATTTCGCCATTAATCGGACCGGGTCAAGTGAGATAAAAGACAAAAGTCCTTATGAACTGTGGTGCGGTAGACCACCGGACATTAAATTTTTACGAAATTTTGGATCAAAAATTTTTACGAAATTTTGGATTAGCGTTTGTGTATGTGCCTAAACAAAAACGGAAAAAGACAGATTCGAATGCAAAAAAGGGTATTTTTGTAGGTTATGACGATAATATTAAGGGTTATCGCGTTTATTTTGAAAAAGAGAAGAAAGTTGAAATTTCGCGGAATGTGATTTTTGTACCTTTGTCAAAGAAAGTTCAAGAAGAAGATAAAGACGAAAATGACAATTTTAGAAAAGATGATGACGCATTTTTCGAGGAGTTTGAAATTTTGGATGGCAAAGCTGAAAATCAAGAAGATGACAAAGAGGATACGGAGAGTGAAACAGAAATGTCCGATGATGGTCAGCAGCAAGATGATGATCAGCAGCAAGAAAATGAACATTCCCAACATGAAGACTCGGATCAAGGACCAGATTCTGCAAACGATGACACCGATTCAGGAGAGAGTCCCAGAAGTCCTGATCAACCAAATTCCGGATATAGGCTAAGGGATAGGAACCGAATAGAACTTCCAGAACGTTTACGTAGTGGCGATTTTGAACTGGATCCAGATGTAGCTTTAGTTTGTAAGTCAAGCATGGAAGAACTAACATATCAAGAAGCAGTGTCAGGACCGGATAAAACTAAGTGGAAAGAAGCAATAAACAAAGAATTTAAGGCATTAGAAGAGAACGACGTATGGATGGTTGTAGATGATCCAGGGGAGCAGTTAATCGATACAAAATGGGTATTTAAGATAAAAGAGGATCGAAATGGTAGCAAGGGATTATATAAAGCTAGACTTGTAGCACGGGGTTTCCAGCAAAAAGACGATTTTGACCTGGGGGAAACGTACGCACCCGTTGCTAGACTAGAGACAGTCAGGACTTTTCTTGCAGTAGCAAACCACTTAAACTTAAAAGTTTATCAGATGGATGTAACCAGTGCTTTTCTCTACGGGGAGATAGAAGAAGACGTATACCTAAAACCTCCGGAAGGTCTCAATTTACCCAAAGGAAAAGTCTTAAAATTAAAGAAGAGTTTATATGGTTTAAGAAAAAGTCCTCATTGTTGGAATAAAAAGTTTAATAATTTTATGATTTCAGAGGAATTTAATAGGTCAAAAGCAGATTATTGCCTTTACATCAAAGTTAAGGATGGGAAAATTTTGCTTTTTCTCATGTTTGTGGATGATTCCATATATTGTGGAAATAATGAATTGGAAAAGTTCAAGACAAAAATTCAAAGTACTTTTAAAATGAAAGACTTGAGAGAAGTTGAAGATTACGTCGGATTACATATCGTTCAATCAGAAGGTAAAATAGAAATCGATCAAAAGAAATATTTGATGAAGTTGCTTAGAAGATATGGAATGGAAAACTGTAGCGGTGTAAGAACTCCGATGGTAAAGGATTTAAAAATATCAGTTGAACCAGGAAATGATCCAGACATCGAGCACAAATGCAGGCAAATCATTGGATCTTTGATGTATGCAGCTATCGGTTCACGCCCAGATCTATCTGCTGCAGTCAACAAATTAAGCAGATTTCAGACTGTCGCTAACGAGGATTTGTTGAAAGCATTGAAGAGGATTTTAAGATACGTGAAAGCAACGTTGGATTTAAAACTGGTATATGAGAGATCAGATTGTCTTACACCAGTCATTAAAGGTTTTACAGATGCGGATTTTGCTGGATCAGACGATTGCAAATCTACATCAGGATACATTGTGAAAGTCTTTGATAGCACTGTCAGTTGGGGAAGTACAAAACAACCGGTCGTCGCATTATCATCTTGCGAAGCAGAGTACATAGCGATTGCTTATGGATTGCGAGAATGCTTGTGGATTAAAAGCCTACTTCACGAGATGCAGATTAAAAACATTGAAGTGATCAAGATTTACGAAGACAACCAGGCGGCGATTAAAGTGTCTAAGACGCCCGGAAATACGAAGAAGTTAAAACACATCTCCGTGAAGTATCATTTCATAAAGGATTACTTAGAGCGAGGTCTTGTCAATATGGAATATATAAACACAGCAAACCAGCAAGCTGACATATTGACGAAACCCTCAGTTCGAAAAACTAAGGGAAAGCTTAGGTTTAAGAAAATAATTTTTTTATTTTTCACTTTAGGTTAAGAAGCTCAGATTTTTTTTATTCAACTTTGATACTTTTTGTAGTAGTAAAAATTTTTAGTTAAAAATTTTTTTTAAAAAATAGGAGGAGTGTTAAGTTGGCAACATGTAAAGTCTAACTCCACGACAATATGTAGAACTAAGAAGATGTTCAAGTTCATTTATTAAATAGTTTTTCTAGTTTTATTCATTAAGTATCTTTTCATTCACATCCATAAACCGTTAAACTTCATACTTCTATCCAGGTTTGATAACATTTCATATGAATTGCCGCTATTTTCGTGACCTTTCAGAGTTTGAGACAAATGAAGCCAGTCGTTGTTGCCCTCATTCGCTAAACTTGATTTAGAATTCCGGTCAAAGCACAAACAGCAAAAACAAAACACTCGGTCAGTAGATGTCGAATATAAAAGCCACCGACGAGATATTTTTTCACCATTTGGCAAAACGCGCATAAAATGAAAATCGGAGAAATGTCTTCCCTTCCGATCTTCCGGATATCTCTCTAGCTTTTTTATTTCAGGACCAATAAAAATTAAATGATCTAAAAGTTTCTGATTTAGAAAATTTGGCCATAGTGCAGGGTCTGATAAATTGACAGAAAAATTACAATTTAAATGATTTGGCTCACTTTCTTCAGGTTCACAGCCGATAGTGTTGCAAAGTTCATTTCCGTCCTTTAATTCATTTTGATCACTCTTACTTTCTTCGCTCTCAGTTAGATCTTTTTGAAGCATTTTGTTATTAATCTCAGCAAACCTATTCCCATCATCATCAGCTGTTTGTCTTTCCAAATGATCAAAACCTACATTATCTCCGCTTGTTTTTTCCGAATCGTCAGATTTTGATTTCGTTGTATTCACCCGATTTGCACTACTTTTTCCTTTATCACAACTAATTTTGCCTAAAAACCGAGCCATATAATTTTTACTTTTTTGTACATCCTTGTCTCGTAACATTTTTTTTTGCCTATTTTCATGTCCGGAAAGTTTTCTTTTCCCACTTTTTACCGGAAAACTTGGCAATTCGTCGCCTTCAACGCTCATTTTTTTTTTTTAAACTCACTTGAAAGGAAGCAAGATCGAACAGAAACTGGTCAACAGAATAGTCTTTTAATAGAAAAATGGATTGCCTTGGTCAAAGGTTTGACTTCAGCCAATATATGAAAAAACTAAGTACTTCCTTGTGAAACTGATTTTTTTTAAAATGAAAAGTAATTTTAACCTTAAGCTAAATATACTAGAAAAGTATCTGGTACAGTGGTTCCATGTGTTTAGCTTATCGCAAAGTAGTTACTATCGACGGTAACAGCTAGTAAGTGTTAGACATGGCATTAAGGACTATTCCACTTCAGCCCGTTACAATTGCATTCTGCATACTACTTGTATGAAGGAAAAAATTTTAAATAAGAAAAATACTTTTAAAAAACGAATTTCGAGAAATGTTAGAAAAAAAAATTTGAAGAATAGTTTTGGAACATTTTAAATACAATAGGTCTTTTCATTTTTCTTCATTTTGGCGCCCCTAAAATTTGGACAGTATGTGCCTGGGCACGGAAGGCACATTCCTAAAGCCGGCGCTGGTATGTACGTATTAAAACGTCGTATCATTTACTAGAGTTTATGCGACTTTTTATTCGTATATTAATTGTACGAATATTTTCTACGTAAACATTTTTTGGCTCGTTTTATGCAGATTTGTATCCATGCCCCCTCCATTGGCGGACCTAGAAACGGGTTCCTGAGGGTGAGCGCCGCCCTTATTTTCGAAAAAAAACTTTAAAATTTTGACTCCGCAAATCTTTTTTTTTATTTTTATTTTTCCTCACATTTTTCTACATAAAATTATTTATTATTTTTGAGGAGTGTGCACCCTTCCGCCCGTAAAATGCACCCGTAAAAATGGATTCGGTATAACTGCCGTAGAAAATGTCTTAAATGTAATCTATTATAATCTACCGAACCTAAACGTACATTTCACGTATACGTATATAATATCTACTGTCTGGGTAATAATACTTTCTAAGATACAGAAACATTCTTTTCTGATTGTTGCTTCTACTTTGGGGATCAATTTTTTATTTCAACCAACATTGCTATTTTATTCTCGCCTCATCCTGTTTACAGACATTCAATCTTTTAAAGCGGGAACAGCTACTTAACGAAATATTAGGATAAGTCAGGACCTGGAGAGTAAACTGACGAAAGTGAAATATAAACTACAAGTACTGCTAACTATGCGGCTGCAAGGTTATGCTTATTGCATCTCTTATGCAGGTCTTTATACGGCACTGCACGCAGTAAAAGCCAATAAACTAGAATAAAAATTCTAGTCTACTTTTCCCTTCTTCAAATTTTACATAGGCAGAACATCATCATCTGATATTCACATTACTTCAATATTCATTACGATTCTTGAAATCATTCCTGAGTCTAACTCATATTGCTCCCCGCACAAACCCCCGACTAAAACCCCTAAGGACCGCGAAGCGGATCTCAACATCTAGTATTTAATATTTCAATGATTATATGAAGAACAAATTCATAGCTTTGCAATGACTCTTATCAATTCAAAATCAGTGAGTAAAATGATTTCCGCAATGCTAAACTATTAAAGAAAAGCAGGAATTCGAGGGCATTAATGAAAAAAAGGTCTTTTGATGTTGTCTTTCGATATTCATTTAAGCTTTCCAACGAAATATGACATATTTACGACAGGGTTTGGTCTTTTCGGTTTTTTTTTTTTTAAGTTACGGGAAATAACAGAAAATAATATCAACAAGTTATATTTATGTTGCAGCCCATACTGACGGTCCCAGAGACACCCTTTTAGCATTCAGATATCTATAGACTTGACTAAAAAATTAGCCATGTAATGTAATAGATATCTACTAAATGGCTGTAGATGTCTTGTAGATCGCTAATAGAAAAACCAAAATTTTCCCCCCCGCTCCAGAGGCGGATTTACCACTAGGCACAGTAGGCAGCTGCCTAGGGCCGCAGCTCTCGAAGGGGCCGCGCTCATGTATTGGTAATTTGATACTATATGTACAGAGCTACGACATGATACGAAATTCAAAATCTCAAACTGCAAAATATTTTTTTGAAGAGTAAAAAACTTTAAAGGCTGTACCTAAGTCGTTTTTATTGTTATGTACCACTGAAAGTGTTTTACAAAAAAAGAGGCAAATACCAGGGGTCCGAATCCGAATCCGATGCCGATGCCGGCCGCGGCCGGCTAAAGTCTCGGGCCGATGCCGATGTTGATGCCGATGCCGACGCCACCAAGCATCCGTTCGTTACATCCGATGCCGGCATCAGATGTAATCGACGCCGGCATCGGAACGCCTTTGATTCCGATTTTAGTAGAAAAAATCAGAGTCATTCTTCACGTTTTTTAAAATATTATTTTATGAATCAAACAGCCTTACAAACAGTTTTGCTTTTTCAAAAATATAAATTAATTGTGAAACCGCTTAAATTTCGACATTTTAATTCCGATGCCAGTGCTGGTGTCAGCACCGATGCCGATGCCGATGCCGATGCCAAATGAAAAAAAATTGCATCGGCATGCTAGCATCGGCATCGGCCGAAATTTTCAAACTCTGTACGTCAGAGCCAAAAAGTTCAATATGCAAATTCAAGATGGCCGTTTGTTATGGGTAAACAACGTTTAGCAGACATCTTTAATTTGCATATTGAACCTTTTGGCTCTGACGTACAGAACTTCGGACCCTTGAAATTAAGTGCGGAACTTGAAAAAAGAGCTTGTGCATATTCGGAAACTGATCGTTTATTTGGATTTTTATATCGTTTATATATTCGTTATCTAATGATGAAATTCAAAATAAAATTAAAAAGTCCTGCCCGGGAAATTTAGACGAAGATTTTGTAGAAGAATCCATTCATTTTCGAGACTTTTTATTAAATTTAGATTTAGAAGAAAATCAAAATAGTTCAAAAACAAAAAACTTCTCTCTGAATCCTAAAAGATTATTACAAATTATTCGCATAATAAATTTAATCGTTTCATTTCCTAATATGGACGTCTGTTTGAGAATTTTTTTAATTATTTTACCTTCTAACTCAAGTGGAGAAAGATCTTTCAGCGTATTAAATAGACTAAAAAATTTCTTGCGAGTACAATAGGTCAAGAAAGGCTTTCAAGTTTAGGAGCTTTTGCTTCCAATGCAGAAATGTTGTCAACTTTAGATTTTGAGGCAATTATTGATGACTTTGCTGCCGTAAAAGCAAGGAAGAAGATATTTTAAAAATAGGTGAATTAAAAAAAAAAAATACCGGTTAGATAAGGCTGGGGGGCCACGCTTCAAACTGCCTAGGGGCCGCACGTCTTTAAATCCGCCTCTGCCCCGCTCTATGGCTATTAATCGCTGAAAATTGGACAAAAAATTCACGTGGAACACACGTGGATTTTTAGACTATTTCCACCAATTTTCCACGAGATTTCCACCAGTTTTCCACCAATTATCCACGAGCTGGTGGAAATGTGGTGGAAAATTGGTGGAAAGTGTCTTAAAATCCACATGAATTCCACCAGTTTTTATCCACGAGTTTTTTTGATTGGGCTAATAGTTGAGTCACTTGGACATATATGAGACTTCTTACGGATGTAAAGACATACTTATGGGATTCTTTATGAATTCCTCTGAACTTCTCTAGGTGCAACGGAAATAAGGCAGTTGTGTAGTTGGAATATTTAAATAAGGTTTGTGGTTAAAAAATGGCCAAAAAATGACCAAAATCGAAAAAAATTTGTTTCACCACGAAGACCACGCTGGACCCAAATTTTGCATATCCCAAACAGCAAGTACCCGGATAATACACGGATAACATCGGGTGTGAGTTTGGTGTAATACACCACTTATTGAACCCGATAATATCCGGGTATTTTAAGACTTTTTACACCATTTTTACACTTTTGACTAAATACATAAAATCACGTGGTTGTGGTAGCTCAAATGACTCCATAGTTATTTTACATATAATTTTCTAACAGCAATTCTTCAAAACCTTATGTAATAATCTAATATGACTTGTTATAAATTTGAGTTTGCATATATAATTGAATCGCAAAGCAAACTGTACGCTAAAAACCACCACTCCTAATATCTTCCTTCCAAAATAGAAATTCCGAAATGTCTCAACTTGATGATCCTATATAGGCTAAATACAACATAAAAATACAAAAATCAGAATTTTCGGAGTGAATCCTGATTTTTAGAACGAGATTTTCAGTTTTTACAATTTATAAGTTTTTGGGAATAGCCAGGATATGTACAAAAAAAATTGATATCTCGTTTATTTATAAGGCTAGAGGGATAAAATTGCATCCAGGGGTTTATCGATCCGAAAAATCCAAATCTAAAGTCAGAGTCTCGAAGTCTTTATACTGCATTCATGTAAATTAAAGCCCAAAATATTATAATCGGACCCTAATTTACAAAACAGCAAAAGTCTCTGCTTTGGTGCCTCGACTACTACTAATAAAATCGCTTTTACCTTTTTTTTCTTTTTACTGTTTTACTTTTTTTCCGGGATAAATACGGTGTAAAAAGTCTTAAAATACCCGGGTATTATCCGGTGGAAATACACCACATTTACACCGTGTAAATTTGGTGTATACACCGTTCTTGTTGTCTGGGATGCTACAACCCCTTTTTCTCATATGCTACAAATATTGCTACAAACCCATTTAAAATTTAAAAAAAAATACGGAATTCAGAAATAGTAAATAAATAATAAATAATTATTATCGGATTTCGGATTTCGGAATTCGGATTTATTTTGGTCGGTATTATAGAGACTGACGCCTAATAGTAATTTCCATTTTATTTTTTAAATTTCATTTTAATTTAGGCCTAATTAATTTGTTATTTTTTTTTATTTTTCCTTTTTTTCTGAACATTTGAAGACAATGCACAGGGCAACGATCGAAAATAAAGCGCCGCTATGTCTTTTTCCTCATTTCTTCATTTGTAATCATTTTTACAGTCCTTCAATCATCGGACTAAGACCAGGTTCAGAGCCAAAACACACGGAGCGTGTGAGACGCGCGTTTTTATTGCTCGAGCGTTTCGAGTCCGTACACATGGAGCGTTTTTATTGCTTTTACTTTAACAAAAGAACGCAACAGTTTAGGATTTTTAATTATTTTTATTGATTTAGAAGATGACTTTTTTTTCTGAGTCAATTTTGGAATATTAATTTTAAAAAAAATGTATTCCTCGTGCGATTCTGATGAATTCCATATAAAAAAATCATTTTTTGAAGCAGCTTTACAGATTTACTATTTAAGAGAGTAAAATTGAATTTTTTTTCTTTTCCTGCAACCAATACCAAAATGCATTAAAAGAGCCGCAAAAATATCAAAAAGAAGTAATAAATAAACGAATGAAGGCCATGTCATTGATCCGAAGCTCATTTTATATTCGGCGGGAAAAAAATAGGTATAACCTTTTGAAAACAAAACCTATGAAAGGGAGAGTCAAAAAAATCGGTATAATATAATAACAAGATTTTATTATTAATAAAAGTTAATAACTTTAATTGTTGCATTATGTTTGTGTTTTTGCTGCTGTTAATATTATTAATAATAATATTAATAATTAATAACCGTTTTTAAAATTCTTATTTATAAATGACTACAAAACCCTTAAATTTTATTCTTTATGAAAAAAAATTGGTTGACCTAAAGATCTCGGGTTTTTTTTATATATAATTATATATCACTTATATATAATTTATATATAATTTTTAATTCAAATAATAATTGCATTATATATAAATTATATATAAATTATATATAAATTATATATAAATTATATATATATAAATTATATATAAATTATATATATAAATTATATATAATTTTACAAATTGCACAACTTAAATACTATATATAATTTATATATAATTTATATATATAATTTATATATAAATTTTGAGTTCAAAAGGGTATTTCCCTGTTACCATGGACGATCGGCCACCACCGGAAAGTCAAGTCGCGGGTTTGGCATTTTATTGGGACCCATAAGATATGTTATCCCCCAACGTTTTAGTCCGATAAGTTACACATGGGAGCAACGCTGCACGAGATCTGTTTTTTTCATTTATCGTGCATTTCTTTTTTATTATGAAATTTGGAGATCCGGCAAAAATCATGAAGGTACCCTACCTTAAGACCAATATTGTGGGTAGGCTGGACCCCTCCTAAGGTCAATGACCCCGGAGAAAAAAATTTTTAAAATGAAATTTTGTCAATTTCCTACAGTTCCGACAGAGGTGACACTTTTTAATGCCTTCATATATGATGGTCTTAGGGTACCCTAACATATATCATTGGGCCGTTTTCACTATGCTTGGTGCGTCAGGTCGAAAAATTCAGAAACCTTATTAGGGTATACCCGAGTAAGCATCTGAAATCTGCCCTTGGCGGAAAATCCGGGGGGGAATGCCTTTAGTATGTAGGTACCCTATAGGGATATCATCACATATAGGTCTTAAGGCCACCCTGTGCAGAAATAGGGGGAGGGGGAAGAAAATCATGACGATGCCTTAGACGAAGGGCAACACAATGATGAGGGAGGGGGACCCGAAAGGCCAATGACCTCGGAAGGAGGGCCTTTCGAATCCTTTTTTTAAAGATTTCGCTTACATCCAAAAGAGGGATTACTTTCAAAATCCGTTCGTTCGGCGCGTCTTATGGCCTAGTAATATAATATCAATGGCTCGATACCATTTTCCAGATGGGTCAACATGAAAAGTGGAGGTTTTTGAATTTTGCTCATTTTTCCCGTACCCCCTTTACATTCGTAAAGATTAAAAAAAATATGTGGAGCCATTAATGAAGACTGCTCTTGTATATAATTTTTAATGAAAATGCTTAAGGGTATTGTTCCTTTACAAGGAGACCGGGGGGAAGGGGGGGGGGGGGTGCTGAAAAAAAATTGGTTTCTCTAAGCATTTTTAAAAATCATTCCTGGATCAATCTCAAAAAATGTTTTAAAACAGACATAGGACGCGCCGAACGAACGGATTTTGAAAGTAATCCCTCTTTTGGATGTAAGCGAAATCTTTAAAAAAAGGATTCGAAAGGCCCTCCTTCCGAGGTCATTGGCCTTTCGGGTCCCCCTCCCTCATCATTGTGTTGCCCTTCGTCTAAGGCATCTTCATGATTTTCTTCCCCCTCCCCCTATTTCTGCACAGGGTGGCCTTAAGACCTATATGTGATGATATCCCTATAGGGTACCTACATACTAAAGGCATTCCCCCCCGGATTTTCCGCCAAGGGCAGATTTCAGATGCTTACTCGGGTATACCCTATTAAGGTTTCTGAATTTTTCGACCTGACGCACCAAGCATGGCGAAAACGGCCCAATGATATATGTTAGGGTACCCTAAGACCATCATATATAAAGGCATTAAAAAGTGTCACCTCTGTCGGAACTGTAGGAAATTGACAAAATTTCATTTTAAAAATTTTTTTCTCCGGGGTCATCGACCTTAGGAGGGGTCCAGCCTACCCACAATATTGGTCTTAAGGTAGGGTACCTTCATGATTTTTGCCGGATCTCCAAATTTCATAATAAAAAAGAAATGCACGATAAATGAAAAAAACAGATCTCGTGCAGCGTTGCTCCCATGTGTAACTTATCGGACTAAAACGTTGGGGGATAACATATCTTATGGGTCCCAATAAAATGCCAAACCCGCGACTTGACTTTCCGGTGGTGGCCGATCGTCCATGGTAACAGGGAAATACCCTTTTGAACTCAAAATTTATATATAAATTATATATAAATTATATATAAATTATATATAGTATTTAAGTTGTGCAATTTGTAAAATTATATATAATTTATATATAATTTATATATAATTTATATATAATTTATATATAATTTATATATAATTTATATATAATTTATATATAATGCAATTATTATTTGAATTAAAAATTATATATAAATTATATATAAGTTATATATAAGTTATATATAATTATATATAAATTATATATATTTATATATAATTTATATAAGATAAGATAAGATAAGATAAGATTAATATATTTCTGCCTTTCGGCTTATAGTATTACAAAATATCAACAAGGTTGGCTATAAAAATACAGTAATTAATTTTAACTATTCGTGAAAAAACAAAGATGAAGGTACAATGACTAGGAGGCTTGACTAGAAGGCGTAGCTGATGGAGCGTTACTGACTGACTAGAGGACATCCAATATAAACGCCCGGGTCTGGAGGACCTGTGTTAAGTATGTGTAGATTTTGACTATTTTTCCTCTGTCCAAATTTGTGAGCAGGTTGACGATCCTGGTCTCGTATGAGAGATATTCCTTCGCTTTAATTAGATTCGTCCTCAGACCCTCATAGGCTGGACAGACGAATAAAAGATGTTCCAAGCATTCATTAGTATTCATGTTGCAGCATTGGCAAAGTTCCTTGGGATTCCAGGAGTAGGAGAATTTACCAACGGTTAACTTAATCCAATTCTTATTGACGGCTCTTAGTTGGACGATTAGTCTTGTCATCGCATGCTGCATGTTAAGTGTTAAGTACGTCTCCATGCCCTCCGCTTCCATTATAAACTGGTATAGGGGCGTATAAGAAGAGTCCAGGATTCTCCGTTTATCTGCTATACTGCTACACTGTATGTAATCTGGTATCGCTGTGTCCACTATTTTCTTTAGAGCATCCGAATCTATATGAAAGGGGTCGACACCGCTCTCTAAAATTGCATTTTTACAAAGGGCTTTCACTTGGCTTAACCAATTATACTGAGGAGACATCCCTTCCACCGCATCCAGTTCAGCTAGGCGGTTCAAACACTGTCTTGTGAGCGAAGTTTCAGGATGTTTAAGTAGTGTTCCCCACCAGTTTAAAGCCCTTTTTAAAGCTGTTGCACCGAGTGGCTCAAGTCCAAATTCCGCTCTTATGAGGTAGTGCGGGGTAGAACGGTTCAAGTTAAAAGATGATTTGATAAAATCCGCTTGCACCTTTTCCAAATCTTTTAGATTCCACGGGGCCCAGATTTCTGCACCGTATAAGAGGGTGGATGCGACTATACTATTGAAGAGGGTTAGTTTGGCATCCCATGATTTCATTTTGGCACCTACTAGGATGCTTTTTACTCTGGCGATGGCCAGATTGGCTTTGGCCCTCGCGTTCTCCGCTGCCTTCCTCATCAGGCCTGACGCAGACAAAAGAACCCCTAGGTAATTAAACTCTGAGACGATATCAACCGGCTTCCCGCCAACCATTAGCTTTGTTTTTTGGCTAATCCTACCCCCCTTCCGAAAAATGACAATCTTGGTTTTTGCAGAATTTATGTCCAACTCATTTTCCATACAGTATTTTTCAAACGCGTTTATTACTTTTTGAGCCTGCCCCTTCGATGCAGCTAAGAGTGTGGTATCATCTGCGTAGATTACAGCTAGGATGTCTCTTAAACTATTTAAGGGTAGTCCAGTAATGCCCTCCGATCTTAGAAATTCCGGTAGATCGTTTATGTAAAGTAAAAATAGTAAAGGGGATAACGATTCGCCCTGTAGAACTCCCTTTGTAATTTCAACTTCGGGGCATATATAATTTATATATAAATTATATATAATTATATATAAATTATATATCATTTATATATAAATTATATATAACTTATATATAATTTATATATAATTTATATATAAAAAAAACCCGAGATCTTTAGGTCAACCAAAAAGGTTATACCGTTTTAATCGGGATAAGATGAAGAATAAATATTTGATACCAACTCTTATAGCAGCAATATGGGCATAATGCCCGCCCCAAGTGGCCGAAGGCTAAATGGCCGTAGTAGCCGTAGCCAGGCATTAAAAAAAAAAAAAAAAAAAAAAAAAAAATATTTGATACCTCTGAAACGAAAAAGTTACAATTTTAAAAAATTATATTTTTTAATTGAATAAAAAGCAATTAAAACCTCAGGTAAAAACGAAACGCGGCGTGTCATGTGAACAGCCCCGTATATTCAATAGGGCCACGCACCCGCGAAACGCAGGGCTCGAGCGTGTGCTCCGCGTGTCAGACACGCTGGCGTGTCCATGTGGACGGCTCCATTAAAACTCAGTGGAACTGCGTTTAGAGCAATAAAAACGCGCGTCTCAAACGCTCCATGTGTTTTGGCTCTCAGACGAAGCGTGTGACACGCGCGTTTTTATTGCTCTACACGCTGAGGGCCATTGAGGTATATGGGACTGTTCAGACGACACGCCGGCGTGTCGCGTTTGCTCGACACGCCGAGAGTCACACGCTGAGCCCTGCGTTTCGCGTGTGCGTGTGGCCATTGAGTCTTATGGAGCTGTTCAGACGACACGCGCGTTTCATTTTTACCTGCTCATTTTAATTGCTTTTTAATCGATTACAAAATGACTTTTTTTAAAAAATTGAGTTTTTCAATATAAATTACTCGGCATTGTAATCTTCACTTAGTGCTGATAAAAACCATATAAAATTTTCCTTAAATAACCCAAATTAAAGCTGTCTTCCAGTAATTAAAAAATGTTTTTATTTTTGCCAATTAAGATGAATTTTCCGTTCGCTGGTAGAGTTGAAAAATGTAAAGGCTAATGCTAAAATCCTTTCACCCCGTTCTTACAAAAATACATGCACCCTATTCTTACATATAATGTCTTCATCTCGGTTCAAAAAATTTTGTTTATAGCTTTAAATCTGCAAAAAAAAAAAAATAATAAAAGTCATGGTTTAATCACAGAAGAAAAAGTTATTCTTCTGTGGTTTAATTGCATATAAAATGCATTTTAAGGGATGAGGGAAGGAATTCAGGTACAGGGCTAATCATATTCATTCAATGTCAATGATCTGATTATTTTCCCTCCACTGATTTTTAAGGTTGCTTTTTTTTTTGTCATTTCTGCGAAACTCGATTCTGTATTTACAATTTTTTTTAATTGTTTAAAACGACCGTTCCATTTTTATCTGAACCCTTTGTCATTTTTAGGCATTCTTCTCATCTCACACGTTTTTTTTAACCTCTATATACAAAGTTCTTTCAAAATATTAAAACTCGGAATAATACAAAAAAGATTCTGTACCTACGGAAATGATTTTTCCGCCGAATGTTAGTAAGTTTGGTCGACATTTCGTCATATTTATTGCCAGTTATATATATTGTGTTGCTTTTTGTAAACCGATAGTAGCATATTTGGTTCATTTTTCGCCCTTTTTAGCTTTGCACATTTTTGGAAAAAAATAAATAGGTAAATAAAATTTTTATGTTTTTTCAAAATTACCTATTTGAAAAAAGTAAAATTTTATATCAATTTGTTCAGAATTAATCAGCGGTTCTAATTATGGCAATTGCAATTAATTAAATCCACCAGGGAAAAAAAAAGTCAAATTGTAAATGAGTAAAAAGCAATTAAAATGGTAAATTTTTGCGTTCTTTTGTTATGGTACAAGCAATAAAAACGCGTCCAAAACGCTGTGTGTGAACACCACACGCACACGCTAAAGCAATAAAAACGCGCGTGTCACACGCTCCGTCTGAACCAGGCCAGGCTACATCCTTACAGTCGCTTTTATTGCTTTCCTTTTTAAATCTTTTTATTTGCATTCATTTCTTATACCTGATTCGGATTCCATTCAGTGGCGTAGCGGAGAATCCGGGGGCCCTGGTGCTAAAATTTTAAAAATATAAAATATTTTTCAAAATTTTTTTTTCTTTTTTTTTTTGAGAATGTTTAGTGCAAAGTTTTAACATTATTTACGATTTTTTTTAAACATGACATTTAAACAAAAATTTTGGGTCCTCTTCAGATCGGGGACCCCGGCGCATTGCACCCTCTGCACCCCCCTCCTCTACGCCACTGATTCCATTAAACAAACACATTCTTCTTCTAGTCGTTGAACTTATCATTTTTTTTTTTTTTTTAGTGGAAATCTCCACTGCTTTGAATCCTTTTTTCCTGACAAAAGAAGAGGAGGTTTTTTTGAATATTATATATATGTATATGTATGTTTTTTTTTACATTTTCATTGGTCAGCCTAATTTATTTATTTATTTTATTTATTTATTAAGAGACTGTGTCAAATCCCAGACGCCGAGTCTCCCAGACTCTACTCCCGGGAGATCAAATCCTAGAATATATTATTTATTTATTTGGTCTATAACTTGGGAACCATGAGTCCTACAACCCAGACCAAAAAAATAAAATTATATAATCCCGATTTTGCTCTCCCGGGAGTAAAGTCTCCCCCAGACTCTACTCCCGGAAGAACAAAAAACAGAATTATATTATTTTAATTTCGAAATAAATAATGAAGATTTGTCTTCGGCCAAGCAGTTTTCTAAAATTCTAAGTTTTTCAAAGAAACACCCGGTAGGTCAAAACGTAGACCAATTAATTAATTATTTATTATTATTCTCTAAATATTTATTTATTTCTTTGGTCTGGGTTGTAGGACTCTATGTTTCCAAAGCATAGACCAAATAAATAAATGATATATTCTAGGATTTGCTCTCCCGGGAGTAGAGTCTGGGAGACTCGGCGTCTGGGATTTGGTGCGGCCTCATTTATTTATTTATTCATATATATCGAGAAGCTGACAGCAAAATTATGCCTTTTAGTAGCAGTCCCTGTCGATTTAATCATAAGAAAGAAAGAAAAAAAAAATGGAAACTCTGAAAACTACTGTATGAAAACTCTGAATGAAAACTCTAATGAATGAAAATTTGAGAATAAGACTAATTTGCCCCTTTTCATGACATTAACAGAGGTACGTGCAGCAGTGCTAATGTTTTAATTATTTATTTTATCGGTTTAAAAATTATTTTCCAAATTTAATAATTCATAAAAATTGTCATATCACTAATAAAAACTTCGAAGAATAAGCGCTGTCGTTTCCTGTCGACGGCTCTTATAATTAAAAAATAAACATTGTTTTGTCGATTTCATGTATTCGCAAAAGAGACCCGAATAATTAAGTAAATTAAACGTTAAGCTAAGAAATATAAGAAGGGAATCTGATTAATTTTAATAGTCAAGAAAAAAAAAATGGAACTTTGGTGTAGCGTTCAAATAAGGGAGAGAAAAACAGAAAGCGTTCAAATAAAGCACGTTATCTGTCAATTGCTATTAGATTATTTACAAGAAGAGAGTTTTTCAAAATTAGATTTAAAAAATTCTCAAATATTTTTAATTAAAAATACTATCAAAAATATAGGAATGCAAAAAAATTTCGGAAAAAAAAGGAATTGAGAAGCTCAAATTGATCCTAGACAAATACGATATAACAATTCGCCGACAAAGAATGAAGCAGGCAAACTGGTAATGGTTAAAAAGCTAGTGAAAAACTGATTTATAACCCTAAATTATATTTATTCATTTCTGACCTAAAAAAAAAAAAGTGACAACGAAAACTAATCTCGCGGTCAGTTCTTAAAAAAACCTCAACTTCTCAACACGAGAATAAGCAGATTGATAATAAAAAATAAAAAAAACTATTTTGAGGGATTCAAAAAAAATGATAATTTAATTTGTGTACCACTGTAAATCCATACAGCTTGTTGTCCTAACCTCCCTCAACCAAGAATGAATTTTTTTACCGCTAAAATCGTTGATTTTTTAAGAAAATTTGTATAAAAATTAACTCTTTCATTTTCGAAATCTGAATTAGCCAAATCGCGCATGTCTGGGATATTTTTCCGGAAAAAAATGCAAAAGTGCGCCTCTAGAATTTTTTTTTTTTTTTAATTATCGGGCTAGGCGTCTTTTAAAGACAAACGGTTGAGATTATTACTTGTCAGAAAAGGGCAAGAATCAATTTTTTACCAGCAGAAATTAGGAAAAAATGTAGCCCTATCAGTAAGTAATTTGCATTTTTACAAAAAAAGAAATAAAAAAGAATTAAAGTGGAATTCCCGTAATCCCTTTAAACGTCACAACAATTTCAAAAAAACCGCGTAACCACCCTCTTATCTTCAACAAAATGTCCGCTAGAGGTCGGGTGATGGTTTGTTTCATAAACCGGATATGCCAGAGCATGTTGTAACATAAGAACTGGGTGACATTTATGTCACCTAGTGCCCAAAATTTGTCACCCAGAGAGAGAAAATTCGATCGACTAGGTGACAAGAAAAAAATTTTCTAGAAACTTATTTTAAGCCATAGAAATTGTTTTTAATTTTTTTCCCTGGGATATTTTGAAAAAGATTTGTCTGGTCCATTGAATGCTGGTTGTAAAAATATCAATGTTTAAAAATAACCTTATTCCAAGAAATTTTTTCATTGTTTTTTGAATACCTTTTTTCACTGAGAAAGGATACCCGAAGGTATCTCCAATTTAATCCGGTCAAAGACTTCTGCAAACTTTTTTTTTTATTCTCTTCTCCTTTTCTATTCCATAAAAATTGTTTTCTCTGATTTACAACTTTCTTACATCTATTCATAAGGCACGTTTTTCCTTCAGCTGCCTGCTTTTGGTCTTTTTATCAGGTAGTGACGTTTTCAAAGCAAAGTTCAAATACCTCTTTCCTTTCCAGTTTTCAAGACTGGACCTGCTTCTGCTTCTCTCTTTCCTCTCCGCCCCAAAATCTAAAGTTCATTCAAGGTAAAAAAAAAAAAAAAAAAAAAAAAAAAATTGGTAGTCTTCTAATTTTGAATTTTTAAAATTGAAAATTTTTTACATCACGGGCGGGAGGGGGCGGGGGGGGGGGGGGTGGCGGCTCGCCGCCTAATATCTTTGGTCTTTGGTCACCTACTGAAAATTTCTTACAATATGCTCTGGGATATGCTTCCCCTTTTTTTCGAACACATGGTAAATCATCTTCTCTCGAATACCGAACATTCTTTCCGGGAATATTTAAAAACATCCACAGAGTTGCCATGTTTAATTTAAGGGCCTTATTATCGTAATTTATAACATAGAGTAAAACAGTTTATTTTCCCCTATTCTCTTACTCTGTGGGAATATAAAGTGAACTTTTTATTCCTAGGAATAAAAAGTAAAGTCATTTTGAGTATTTCAAAAAGTTATCCTTTTTGCTCCTGAGAATAGCATATAAAAAGGGACTTTTTGCTCTATGAGTAATGAAAAAATTATTGTTAAAATGGAGACGAAAAGGCCACTTTTTCGCGCTGTGGCATTTTCAAATTTGGGAAAGAAAAAAGGTGCTTTTTGATCCATCTTGATGACGAAATTAGTTGAACTTGAACATCAAATTTTTCACAAGGTGTAGTGCTCTTGGATGATAGTTTGAGCTACAGGGCTTGGATTTGTCAAATTTTAATTAGCTAGAGCATAGGTAAAAAAATTAGATCTCGTATGGGTTATTATTTTCCATTTTTTTTTTCTTTTTTTTTTTTCCTTTTTTTTTTTGCATTAACGACAGGATATTACAGCATATGGTGAAACAGTTGCAAAACAAGCTTTTTTTAAGTCGTTAAAAGTAATTTTACAATAAAAATATTTGTGTTGAAATTGGTTATGTCGTTCGAACGCTTATTGCCTTTTTATTGCAAAAACAAAAACGTAATGAATAAATTTTTTTTAAAATTACTAATAACCGCAGAAGCGTTACCTTGAAACTTACATAAAAAGTGGTTAACAACGATCATCAAGAAATATTTTTTATCTTCTTCGAATCTTTTTTGCTAAACGTAAACCTGAGCTTTTTTTTTTTTTTGATAAATTGGTGGATTTTGAAAAATTTCTATTCAACATTCGAAGTTGCTCGAGGAAAGGGTTTTTTCACTAAAACGCCATCTTTAAAAATAATTTTATGACAAGTTGTGAAGATTCCCAACCATTTTTCCTAAAAAAAAAAAAAAAAAAAAAACTCTAATCCATTTTTTCTAAAAATTTTAATTCCTAACTATTTCTTTTTTCTTTTTTTTTTTTCTAATTTTTAACTTTTCTAAAATTTTTTTATTCCTGAAATAAATTTCCCCAAAAGAAAATGAAATTTCCTAAAACTTCTTTAGGGATTTAAAAAATTAGGACAAATATTCATTTTAGGAAATTTTATTTGAGAATTAAACAGTTTTATGAAAATTGAAAATTAGGAAAAAAATGGTTAGGCTAAAAATTTTAGGAACCAACATTTTTAGGAAAAATTGATAAAAATAATAAGGAATGTAATTACTTATGTCTAGTACGTTATAAAAATTTTGAATATACTTATTTCAAGTCAGTAAATTCCTTCCGGCAGATTACTGGAAGTCACTATTTAAACCATTTTTGGTCCCTAAAGTCACAAATTTTTCTGGGCGAAATGGGTTCGATGCCTGTACACTCTATAGCCGATTTAGATAGAATGCAGCTCAATATAATTAAGAGCATCGGACTTTTTTTTTTTTTTTTTTTTTTTTTTCAGCAAAAATCCGAGCTTTCTGTTTTTTCAATCCTCATTTGCATTCATGAAAGACAACCTGACAAATGCATTACCATGGTCGGTTCGGCAGGAACAGGAGTAATTTAAAAGATCGGTTTTTTAATTTTTGAAAAAACATTTGTAAACTGCTTTTTTTTTCAAGTCGGAATGATGATATACCACAAAATAATTATGTTTTTCTGTGATTTATCTTCACAGACACGGACTGGGAATTTTTTAGGGCGCGAGCTACGGACTGGAAAGGGCGCCAAATTTTTCAGAAATTTAAATTCTGAACAAGCTGATGAAACAGAAGATTCCCTACCATTTTTCCTAAAAAAATAAATTCCTTATCCATTTTTCCTTAAAAAAAAAAAAAAAAAATGAATTCCTTATGAATTCCTTATAATTCCTAATAATTCCAAATGAATTCCTTATAATTTATTTTTCCTAAAAAAATGAATTCTAATTCATTTTACTAAAAATTTTGGTTCCTAAAATTGTTTTCCTCAGGCAGGGATGCAGGCCGTTGGCTTTTTATCGGCATCAGCATCGGCATCGCTGCCGGCATTGGAATCGTTAAAAAAAAAATTGCCAAAATCGGCATCGGCATCGGCATCGGAGTCGGTAGAAAAAAATTTGCCAGAATCAGAATCGGCTTCGGAATCGTTTAAAAAAAAAATTCCGGCATCGGCATCGGAATCGGAATCGGGGGAAAATAATTGGCCGGAATCGGAATCGGCATTGACATCGACATCGCAGACTCCGAAGTCGGAATCGAAGCCTCCATCGCATCAAGTATTTTACCGAAGACAGCGGCGTAACAGTAATTAGGCGAATGAGGCGGCCGCCTCCGGCCTCGCTCAAGTCAAAATGAAAAGCGGCCTCGCGCTCGACTTTGGTTTTTGAAATTTTTTTTTTCAGCTTGCATTACAAAGTGAACGATCTGGATATAGTTGAGCCGAGCCTGTACATTTCTTAAAAACAGTGCAATAAAATTTTAGGGGGAAAAATGACAATAGGAGCAGGTCAAAAATTTGAGTTATTTTTATCTTTCTTTCTTTTTTTTTTCCTTTTTCTTTTTTTCCTTGAATAAATTTCTAATGAAAGATTCTTCGATCCTTCTTACGACCGAAAAAAATGTATCCGCAAATTAATGCCTCAAAAAGTAGGCCTCGCAAAAAGGTTTTCGCCTCCGGCCTCGCAAAAGCTGTTACGCCACTGCAAAGAAAAAAAAAAAAATGTTTGACAGCAATAAAAAATTTTACATTTAAAATAACAAATTAAAAACTTGAAAAAGTTAAATATTTAAAATTAAGAAACAGATCCTTTGTTTTAACACCTGATCGAATTGGAAGTAAAAAAAAAAAGCAAAAAAATTTTTTCTTTGCTCAGATGCTGAAAATGAAATTTTCGATCCGCTTCAAAACTTAAAAATTCGCAATTTGTTTCTACAAGTAAATCTAGAGAGGCATTTTTTATTTCTAATCTTTTTTTTTTCGTGAAATCGGAATACCGGTAGGCGGAATTTTCGACTCATTTTTGAAAGCATCAGCATCATCGTCGAAAAAAAATTATTGTTTCCACAATTCGGCTTCAGCATCGGCTTTTTTTTTAAAAAAAGGGATCGGAATCGGCATCGGCATCGAAATTATTTGCGAGCCATAGTGGCCGATGCCGGCATCGGCTTCGACTTCGGCATCGGCATCGCATCCCTGTCCTCAGGGTTGCGATTCCGATGCCGATGCCGACGCCGACGCTGAGTAGTTATTTAAAAATCGTCGACGCTGACGCCGACGCCGACGCCGACGCCGACGCCGAATCCGGTTTGTCGAAAAATTTCCGACGCCGATTCCATTCAAATATTTGCGATTCCTCCATATGAAAAATAAAAAATGACTTTCTAGGTTTATTTTTAAAATATTAATTTCTGTCATAAATTTAAATTGAGTTGTTGTGAATCGCATTTATATCACTCAAAAAAACCGATCAATTTCGATTTCTTCACTCATTTTTTCCTATATAGTCAAATCGGTTATTAATTTAATTGCAGTTGTAAAAACGTTAAGAGAAAAATATTTTTTACACTGAAAATTTTTCGCGATTCCGGCGTCGACGCCGACGCCGATGCCGATTTTGGTTCGTGAAACTATTCTCGAAGCCGACGCCGACGCCGGTTTGAATCAGATTCCGATGCTGATGCTGACGCTGACGCCGGCTTCAACTTCTGTTCCGACGCTGATGCCGACGCCGATACCGATTCCGGTTTTTTTCTCATCGATGCCGATGCCGATGCCAGTGAAAATTCCATCGGCATCGCAACCCTGGGTTTCCTAACTATTTTTTTTTCTAATTTTTAATTTTCCTAAAATTTTTGATTCCTAAAACAAAATTTCTTAAAATCCCTAAAATAAATTTTCCTAAAATCCCTAAAATTAAATTTCCTAAAATTCCCTCAGGGATTTAAAAATATTTTCATTCTAGGCAATTTTATGAGAAATATTCATTTTAGGAAAATATTTTAGGAATTCAAAAGTTTTAGGAAAATTGAAAATCAGGAAAAAAGATGGTGGAGAAAAAATTTTAGAACCAAAATTTTTAGGAAAAACGGATTAGGAATAAATTTTTTTTTAGGAAAAATGGTCGGGAACGGAACAGAATTAAGGCGCATCTACATCCAGGAAGGCGCACCGGGATTTCCCCGGTAGTTCGGCGCCCAAGCCCGTGCGTGTAAAATCTTCACAAATATTCTCCCTTTTCTAGTTTTTAAATTTCGGTCTCTAAATAGCGAACACTCTTTGAGAACATATTAACGATCTTCCTTTTGTGAAAGGATGATAAAAAATGGGGGTATATGTAAAACGTTTCTTCCTGAGTCGAAAAACTTGATTGTGATAAGTTAGTTTATAAATTATTTATATTCATACACTCTGTCGTTATGCGGGACTGAGATCTAACCATCAAAACTTCAAGTGTTAACAATCTCTCCAATGTCAATTGTCGAACTAACTTACATTCAACTACATAACAAAAAAAAAAATGCTCATTTAAGCAACGTATAAAATTAATAATCGATTGAGAATTGCCAAAGTTTTACCTTCCGCAAAAGCTTTAGTAAATAAATAATTTTTTGAAAAAAAAAAAAAAAAAAAAAAAAACAAAGAACTTGGCACTTCGTTGGCTAGAAAAAACCGGTCGGTTCACCGTCCGGTTTAAAAAAAAAAAGTTTTTCTAATTAATATTTTTAAAGGTTAATACTGCATTAAATGGGGCGAAAGCGGCGAAACTTATACCAAATTGTTCCTTATTATTAGAAGAAGTCGAATATACATGTTAAAAATGTCGGTAAGCTTAAATTACGTCAATATTCACAAAATTTAATGTCGTTTACATAAAAAACAAAATGGCCGATGTAAAAAAATCGGTTTATTTTGCGAATATTGACGTAATTTAAGCTTACCGACATATTTAACACGTATATTCGACTTCTTCTAATAATAAGGAACAATTTGGTATAAGTTTCGCCCCATTTAATGCAATATTAACCTTTAAAAATATTGATTAAAAAAACTTTTTTTTTTTTTTTTTTTTTTTAAACCGGCGGGTTCACCGTCCGGTTTTGTCTAGCCAACGAAGTGCCTAAAAAGCTAAAAACAAGCTTTTTTATTTAAGAATTAAAATAAAAAATTTTGAAACATTTGCACTAGTGAAAACATTCTGGAGAATTTAAAAGCTAAAAACAAGGAAATCTTTTAATACAACAATACGTTTTTCATTACGAAAATTAATCCCAATCTTTAAAAAAATTTGTATTTAAAAATATTTTTTAAATATTGGGATTAATTTTCGTAATGAAAAACTTACTCTTGTATTAAAAGATTTCCTTGTTTTTAGCTTTTGAATTCTCCAGAATGTTTTCACTGGTGCAAATGTTTCAAAATTTTTTATTTTAATTCTTAAATAAAAAAGGGTACCCTGACAAACCCCTGAAATTCAGAACCCTGATAATTGCAGAACCCCGATTCGGGGTTCAGTAAATCGGGATAAAAGAGACGAAAAGTACTTTATTTTGTTTTATTTAATTTTATTCTACTTTGAATAATTTTATAATTTTTTTTTTTTTTTTTGATGACAAGCAGATACGAAAATGGACACGTATGCCATTAGGGTGGTTAAAACCATACTTTTTGCGATTTTCACTTTTCTTATGGTCTAAAAACAAAAAGTAATTTTTTTAAATTTTTTTCGATCACGTTTAGGGGAGGCTCACCGCCATTTTGTGCTTACTTTTCTTTTTTTTCTTTTTTAAAATTTGCAATTCCCCGACTTCGTCGAGGTTTTGAAAATTACAATAATTTATCATTTTGCTTAATTTTCAAAACCTCGAAATATTTTATTAATTTGAAATTATTTAATTAAAAAAAAGAAACCCCCGAAATCATAACACTGACGTTTCAAAACCCCGATCGGGGTTTTCAAATGTCAGTTCCCGATTTCGGACTTTCTTTGTTTTACCGACGTTTGCACTCAAAAAAACTAAAAATGCATAAATAAATTTTGGAGAAATGAAAAAACGTTTTTGCTTAAAAATAAAGTGTTTTTTACACTAAATTTTATTATGTACGTCATTCTTGCATAATTTATGCAAGATTTTTTATATAATATATGCATCTCCTTTTCGTACAGGCATGTTTCTTGGAACTGGAAAATGATTCAGGATAATAAAATAAAATCTACAGTGCACTGCTCACTTTATTTGTATTTTTTTAAAAACATTTTCAGGATAATAATTGTAGTGAATTTTCCAAACTTGTCAACTCTTCACACTCGATTTTTCATTCTTGATTATCTTCTATTTTCCCAACGCGCAAAGTAGAGGCAGGACAAAACACCACATAAATTGGCGTTGTTCTACATTACTTTCTTGTATTGAATCTTTGATTTGAGGGACAACATCTAAATTAAATTTTTAATAAAATCAGAATTGATGATATTACAAGTATTTCCCTTTTCTACGAACTTTCGAATTTAACAACGCATATCTCCCTTCCCTTCCAGATCGATCTTCTTTTATGCATAAACCTGAATGTTTTACTGGCAGCGAAAGCGTACTGTTTTTAGTTAAAAAAATAAAAAAAAGTAAAATACGACGAGTATGATGAGAATGCCGTTTTTCCGTGTCTGCTCCGATTTTCGGCCCAGAGGCCAAATATGAGCAAAACTGGAAATTTAAACGGGTTTTTTCTCATGTTTTTGGCGTTTTCAAATTCGAAAGTTCGCAAAAATAAAACAGTCCCCTATTTTACTAACCTGGCGGATATGCTAAGACTGTTATTAGCGTTGCGAAAAATAAAAGTACCGTGAAAGTCATCAATTTCATTTTTGGTTTTTTGATTTTTTTTTTTTTTTTGATTTTTTAAACTGAATGCTGTCGAAACACTGCAAAATGAATGGTTAACTCAAGAATTTTGTATGGGCTGAAAAAGCCTACACGTAGTCATTCGATAAGACGATAAAAAAATTGCATTTATGGCGAATTTGTAATCTTACTCGTAAACTTTACTGGTTGATAGCATTTAGGAAAATATTTGAAATAATTAATGAATTTAATATCGTTCCACTCGGAGAAACAATTCCGAAATGAATTATTCCCGAAATTCCCTTATGAAACGTCGCTATCGGAATGTAAAAAAAATTATTGGTTCCGGTGGTTTGCTTTCGGTTTCGGTGGCTTATTAAAATCTCAATAGCTTTTTGACATGAAATTATCGACTCATTTTGAAAACTCGCAAGTTTTTCAAAAAGCTTTACATCTCAGTAGCTTTTTGACATGAAACCATCGACTCCTTTTGAAAACTCGCAAGTTTTTCAAAAAGCTTCACATCTCAATAGCTTTTTGACATGAAACCATCGACTCATTTGGAAAACTCGCAAGTTTTTCAAAAAGCTTTACATCTCAGTAGCTTTTTGACGTAAAACCATCGACTCATTTTGAAAACTCGCAAGTTTTTCAAAAAGCTTTACATCTCAGTAGCTTTTTGACGTGAAACCATCGACTCCTTTTGAAAACTCGCAAGTTTTTCAAATAGCTTCACATCTCAATAGCTTTTTGACATGAAACCATCGACTCAATTTGAAAACTCGCAAGTTTTTTAAAAAGCTTCATCTCAATAACTTTTTGACATGAAACCATCGACTCATTTTGAAAACTCGCAAGTTTTTCAAAAAACTTATACCTCTCTGAAAAAATTATCGAAAAAAATGGGAAAAGCTATTGAAAAAATTACCGAAAAACTTTTCAGAAAATTATCGAAAAAATTTAAAAAACTATCGACATTTCATTTTTATCCGCCAGTTTAAAAAACTGCCGAGATTTTTAAAAAAACTGGGTAGCGAAAAATCGGTCCAAAAAGACTATTCGAGTCTCGGTCGCTTTTTTTTTTTAAAAAAAAAACCGATAGCAACGTTTCATAAGGGTTATTCCGAATTCCGAAAATTACAGTTTGGGAGTAGGCGTGTTGTCCTTCACCTCTTTAAAAGAAAGTAAATTATAGGAAAACAACCCCGTAGCGCTTTTTATGCCAGGTATTTTCCTTTTTTCCTTGTGATTCATAGAGGTTTGGGAAAAAAATAAAAAGTTTTAGCCAAACAAAAAATAATAAAGCGTAATTAACACCACATACTTTTAAAAATAGCAGCTTCGTCAGAAAAATAACCTTGTTCAATGCAGGAGATACATCTAGTGTTTGCGGTATCTAATAAAATTCGCTATTTGCGGTATTGAGGTATGGCCAAATATTCAGATACTGAATTTTCCACTCACAGATACTAAGGCCTTAACAAACGACACGGTGTCTAATTTGCCAAAAAAAAAAAAAAAAAAATCAGGGATATCTTAGCGGGTCAGACCGGATTCGGATTCTTCTCATTCAGAGCAACCGGAATCCGGCCTAACCCGCAAAAATATTCCACCCCCTACCCGTAACAAAAATTAATTTCGTCTATAAAAACCTTTTTTTAAAAAATTAAGAAAAAAAAAAAAAAAAAAACAACTAGGTCTATGACTAAATTTTTTTTTTTTTTTTTTTTTTTTTTTTTGAAAATTAACAACTAGGTCTATGACGTTTACTTTGCAATTTTCCATACCACAACAAAGTTATTAAGTTTTAGGCAAAACAGCTTTTTATTTCAAGAAATTTTTTCTTCATTTACAGCATTCATTTACAAAATTTATCTGTAATAATCCCATTTTCGATTCTCTAAAACCCTAATCGAATATTCCACTCATCGCTACCTCAATAATCGGAGAAATAATCGATATAGTTCGGTAAAAAAATTAGCCGATAACTTGAAAATCGATAAGTAATCGCCCATCTGTATTTTCAGGCAGCCCAAAGCCTTTTCTAACTAATGAGGACTTTTATATGAGAAAGGCTAAAAAGCTATAACAAGTCAGCCCAAAGTCAGGGGCTCCTTAAAGAGAGAAATCAGAATCCAGGTCCACCAGCTAATATTTACTTCAGGCATCGAAGTCATTTACTTCTTCAAAATTAGAGACTTTAGAGACCAAAATCGGAAAATTAGAGACCATTTAGAGACTTTTAGAGACTGAAAAAATTCATTTTCCATTACTTGTAAACAAAAAACGCCCTTTTTTCATATACCTAAGCGAGCGAAAAATGAATTTTCATGTTATTGAAAAGCCAAGTTATTCGTGTTTCTAAACAAAAAAATCCCATCTTTTTTTCAGGAAAAAAAAAAATAAATAAATAAACAAATAAAAATAAAGTCACTAGAAAGTCATTCTGGATTCGAATTAAAACAATCTATCACATCTATCACAACTATCTATTACATCTTTTAAAAAATATCTATTCAATTAAATTTCAGAATAAAATTTTTCTTTCTGTCAAATATTATAAACTTAACAATGATTTTAAAAAAATTAAACAAGTGGAATATCATATCATATTTTCCTCTTTTTGTTTAAACTTCGAATTCTCTTTATTTCTACAGTTTTCCTTAGTTTTTCAATTTTCTTGACCGCTTCCTCGATAGATTTTTTTTTTTTTTTTTTTCACTAAAATTTCTCTTACAGAAAAATAAAAGATGACCTCCACGAACTCGGCCAGAAATAAATCAGAAGGGTTTTTTTAAAATTCATTCAAATGAATAATAGGGTGATCAGACAAATGAAAAGTGTTTCCGATTTTGTTCTTCACGAAAAAAATTGGTTCATTTTGGGGTAAAAAAGCAAGAAAAATTTTGAAACAATTTTTTTTCAACGATTTAGGGGTGGCGCAGAGCAGAAAAAGGGCCTAAACTACAATTTTTTTCTTAGCATTTAATGAAACGAAAATTTGGCGCATTTTTCCGTAATTGAATTTTACAAAAGTGGACTTTATAGGTATTTTTGACGACGTAGAAGACGAATTTCACCATCCCGATTTTCTCAGACCAATGCCTGAGTCGCTATTACCGCTTTTTTAGCGCTTAAACCTGATTTTTTGGGCTTAATTTTAATTTATGTACAAATTTGGAGCCCCCGAAATTTTTTTTTCCCTTTTAAAGTTGCTTATACTTATGAAAAAAAGCCCGGGGAAAACGAATTTCAGTATCCCGATTTTCCCCGATCAACGCCTGAGTAGGGGTATAACTAAAAATTTGGTTTTTTGGGCTAAAAATGGATTTTTTTGCCAAAAAATGGCGCTAATTCCTTACCTGTTCGTTTTAGAAATCATGTTCAATGACATTTTTTACTCAGGACACTCCAATTAATAAGGATCTTTTGTGTTTCGAATCAATTTCCGAAATTTTGTTACGGTCACAAAATTCTATTCATGACTTTTTTAAAGTTCAAAATTTTTTCAAAAATTGTGGTTTAGGCCCTTTTTCTGCTCTGCGCCACCCCTAAATCGTTAAAAAAAAATTGTTTCAAAATTTTTCTTGCATTTTTACCCCAAAATGAATCAATTTTTTTCGTGAACAACAAAATAGGAACCACCTTTTATTTTTCTGATCACCCTAATGAATAATACTTAAACGAAAGAAGAAGCAAGAAATTAAGAAAAAAAGAGACTTTTAGAGACTTTTTACAGAATTAGAGACTTTTAGAGACTTTCAGAGACCACTTCGATGCCTGTTACTTAGATTTCTGGCCGACCCGCAGCATTTTATTTTTCGACGATATTAAATTTTTTGGTTCCAATGTGAAAACGTTTTGCAGGTCAGTTCGAAATTAAGACCATCTTGAAGAGAAAAACACAAATCCAAGTTCACTTGCTTAAAATTTCACTCAAGTTCTGCCTATGGCCCGCAGCTTTTTATTTATTTATTTATTTTTTTCAACGAAATTAATTTTTCTTTAATGGTAGGGGGTGGAATATTTTTGCGGGTCAGGTCGGATTCTTGTTGTTCTGGATGAGAGGATTCCGAATCCGGTCTGACCCGCTAAGATATCCTTGATTTTTTTTTTTTTTTTTTTTGGGCAAATTAGACACCGCACGACAGGAATGCAACAGCTTGAGAAATTTAAATACAGCCTCTAAGGCACTTTGTTGGCTAGACAAAACCGGACGGTGAACCGGCCGGTTTAAAAAAAAAAGTTTTTTTAATTAATATTTTTAAACGTTAATATTGCATTAAATGGGGCGAAACTTATACCAAATTATTCCTTATTGTTAGAAGAAGTCGAATATACATTTTAAAAATGTCGGTAAGCTTAAATTAAGTCAATATTCGCAAAATTTAATGTTGTTTACATAAAAAACAAAATGGCTGATGTAAAAAAAATCGGTTCATTTTGCGAATATTGACGTAATTTAAGCTTACCGACATATTTAACATGTATATTCGACTTCTTCTAACAATAAGGAACAATTTGGTATAAGTTTCGCCCCATTTAATGCAATATTAACGTTTAAAAATATTAATTAAAGAACTTTTTTTTTTTTAAAAAAACCGGACGGTGAACCGGCCGGTCTTGTCTAGCCAACGAAGTGCCTAAGGTAAAAAATTATTATATTTCTTTGCGTCAAAAAATAAGAATAAAAAATTTATTTCTATTATAATTGTGCAGAATTTATTAAAAAAAAAAAAATTGACGCAATAAAATATGATAATTTTTACTTTAGCAGCTGTACTTTATATTTCTCAAGCTGTTGTTGTAAGGCCCACCGGAATACCGGGAATTTCCCACTGCTCCGATAGGTTTGTAGGTGCAAAAGGCGCCGCGTCGGTGAAATTATCATTAAAATGTCTTTTTTTTTGTTCATTTTCAACTTTAATTTTCAAGTTGAAAAAAACAAGATTTTAGACTTTGCTGCCCTAACTTTTGTTCGTCATTTATCGCAGAATCCTACAATCTTTCGAAATTTTAAAAAGTATGATAAACAAGGAAGCTATTAAGCTTTTCCGAAGAGTCCTTTTTAGCAGATTTTAGGCTTCCTTTTTTAAAATACAATTTTTTTCATAGGACTTTGTTCTACTAAAAAAAAATGAAGTCAGAATTTTAAAAAATAGGTGTAAACGTTAGTAACTCGTGAGCTTCATATCTTTCTTACGTTTTGTCGACTTTAAACCCTTATATATAAAGAAATAAGTGACATTTTTTTTTACGCTTAATTGATCAATTCCAAGATAGTGTCGGAATTTTTTTGTCTACTTTTACCAGGTTTATGTTATACCAACGAACTTGAAATATCCAATAATATTTTGATAATAATAAAGTATATGAGTTAAAAAATAATGCCCAAAAAATTATGCGTTCAATTTTAAAATATTTGGCTCCTGATAGGGTTGCTCAAAAAAAATCATCGAATTTATTTTTTTGTACTCCAGTCAAAATTTGTTTATTTTGACCATAAAAAAGCTCCATTTAAAAGCGGGACCAAAAAAAAAAATTTTTTTAGGGGTTGAACCGCCACTTATTATTTTTTGGATTAAATCTTACGTTTTATAGTTAAAATAAAATAGCACATCATTTCCATAATTCTCGCAATAAAAAATTTATACCTCGGGCTTATGTAAAGCATATTCTGAGCTAAAAAAAAATATTTTTTCATGAACGAAAATTTCAGCGGTTAAAAATTAAAATCAACTATGTGCCGAAAGTTTAAAGTATAAGCACCAGACGAAGGCAAGGAATTCTAAATTGGTCAAATCATAGAAAATGTCCTTCACTTAGATAGGTTTAAGGTGACGACAAAAATTTTTTCCGGGTTTGGTTTTTCGCCTTAAAACTCTGAAATTTTGTAATTTTGGGGGCAAATTTTTCAAGTGTTCGGCATTTTGGTGGAAAAATTATGAAAGAATAAACACGGCAGGGTAATCACATCGAATTACATGATGTAAGATATAGGAAAATTTTTTTTTTCAACTTCTGTTCAAAAGTAATTCAATTTTTGGAATTTAAATTTAAATTTTATAATTATGAATTTCTTATCATCGGCTCTATCTATCAGTTGTAATCCTGGACAATTTTCACCCCGCGTTCGGCCCGGTCGTTGATGACACGGAGTTTGTTCCGTTTTCTTCAGCCCTGGATTACAGCCGAAACGTAACGAGCAATGAAGGTGTATACTAAAGCATCCTTCATGCTGTCGCCAATAATAGAAAAAAAACCCCGAAGCCAAAAAAAATGCATAATTATAAAATTTAAATTTAAATTCCAAAAATGGAATTACTTTTGAACAGAAGTTAAAAAAAAAAAATTTTCCTATATCTTACATCATGTAATTCGATGTGATTACCCTCTACCGTGTTTATTCTTTCATAATTTTTCCACCAAAATGCCAAACACTGGAAAAATTTGCCCCCAAAATTACAAAATTTCAGAGTTTTAAGGCGAAAAACCAAACCCGGAATTTTTGTCGTCACCTTAAGGGTGTACTAGCTACTTTTAAAAACTGCAATTTCTGAAGTAGGCAACCATGTATTTAGGAGATATCCTTTTCCGTCGATAAACCGAAGGAAATATTATAAGATGATGAAATTTTACACTAAATTGCCATTTGACAATAAAGCAAAATATTTTTTTTTTACGTTAGGGGTATTAAGGTTTGCAAAAATATGAATTTATGATGCCCTTTGGGCACGATTTGTCTGGACTGGTGATTGACAATCGGTTTTCTGACGACCGGGTGAGAACCATTATACCACAGATTATACTATTGAAACCGTACCATGTTTTAAAATCCAAATTGAATTTTTTTTTTCCAATATTTTCTTGGACTTGAATTTTACGTGGCAGGTACTGTTTTCTTTTTCCTCGTACTCGTCCATTCTCTTTTTCTCCGAGGCTCTTTTACCTCTTTTTTTTTATTATTAGAGATGCCTGTTTCCTCGGGGTTTCTTCCTTTTGTTTCTTCAGAGTTTTCATTTCAGGTTGCCTCCCCGGCTTTTTCTTCTTAACTTGCTTTTCATCGTTTTTTTTTTTTATTTATTTTTTTTATTTATTTATTTATTTATTTTTTTTTTTTTTTTTGCGGCTTTTAATTTTTTTGTAGCAAAGGCTTTAGCTGATTTCGCTTCAATTTCTTTTTTTTCTTTTTTTTTGGCCGGTTGTTACGGCAACGCTCAAACGTCATCTTTGGGGGGTCAAAAATGATTTTTTTTTATTCATTAAAAGTCGTTCTGTCATATCCCCCCCCCCGTGAAATGTTCTGGGGGATAAAAAAAATCGTTCGGTCATATTTCCCCCACGAAAATTTTTGGGGGGTGAGAAAAATATCTTACCTCAGAAGTCACTGGAAAAATGAGAATCTTTTTCTTCGCTCTAATCGCGCATAGATATAACGCATTTTTTAAAAATTAATATTAAACATTTAAAAAATCTGAAATTCTTCGGAACTAAAATTTTGCAAAGAACAGGTTTTTTTTTTTTTTTCAACTTAGAGCAAATGGGCTGGTAAAATTGAACGTTTTTTTAAAAAAGTGAGTTAGATTACATAATTAAAAAAATTTAAATTATTTTCATTTTGGCATGTTTATTACATGAGACAAATTCTAACGTTAGATATGTAAAACCCCTCCCTTCCCTAACCTGCTCACTTGTTTTATGGACGACCCCATAGGCAGATTTATTTTTATTTTAGTTTAAGATGCACTGCCGGATCCAGACATTTTTTTACGGAAAATTTAAAATGAGCCCAAAACTTGAAATTCTATCATGGGTAAAATTTTCCAATGAAACCGCATTTAACATATTGTAAAATGGTTTTAGTTCACCTATTTTTGAATCCCCCCTGGATCCGCCATTGCTAAGATGAAGGTTTATGTCCCAAATATTTTAATTTTTAAAATTCGACATTTTTCTTTACTACAACCATCATCAAATTCAATCATAACGGTGAACATTATCAACCGCATATATTTATTTAATTTTAATATTGATTTAATTTAATTTATTCGGCCCTTCAACGACCAAATAAATTTTAAAATCAAATGCATTTTTTTTTTTTTTTTTTTTTTTTTTTTTTTTTTTTTTTGAACTCAGATACTATATTGGATTTTTCAAGTTTGTTTGGATAGCAAAAGCCTGGTTGAAATAGACAAAAAAAATTCCGACACTATTCATTTTTGGAATTGACCAATTAAGCGTAAAAAAAATGTCACTCATTTCTTTACTTATAAGGGTTAAATTCCTCGAAACATAAGAAAGATATGACGCTTACGGGTTTCGAACGTTCAAACCTGTTTTTTAAAATCGCTACTTCATTTTTTTTTTAGTGGAACAAAGTCCTATGAAACAATTTGTATTTTAAAAAAGGAAGCCTAAAATCTGCCAAAAAGGACTCTTCGGAAAAGCTCAATAGCTTCCTTGTTTATGATCTTTTTTAAAATTTCGAAAGATTTTCGGATTCTGCAATAAATGAGGAACAAAAATCAGGGTAGCAAAGTCTAAAATTTTGCTTTTTTCAACTTGAAAATTAAAGTTGAAAATGAACAAAAAAAAAGAAATTTTAGAGCTTCGACTTTGCTCATTTTCCTGGGCCCCCAGAAATGCAAATAGACAAAACAACCTTGATTATTGAAGAAGATCTCCTTTTGCCATTAACGCAAATTTCACCTCTCTAGCTGCATATGCGGCGAAGCTATTGAAGAAAATTCTCTTATGTAAAATTAACATTGTATTGAAATAGCTAGCATACCCTTAAACCTATCTAAGTGTAGGACCTTTTCTATCATTTGGACAATTTATAATCCCTTGCCTTCGTCTGGTACTTATACTTTAAACTTTCGGCACATAGTTGATTTTAATTTTAACCGCTGAAATTTTCGTTCATGAAAAAATATTTTTTTTTAGCTCAGAATATCCCAGTGAGAACAGCCTCTTAAGTTATCTTTAAGACGTCTTTTATTTTGCTAATGCCCCACCTTAGAGACGTCTATAAGACTACTGACGTCTTAAAGACGTATTAAAGATCGATTTAAGACTTAAACGTCTAAAAGACATCTCTAAGGTGGGGCATTAGCAAAATAAAAGAAATCTTTAAGACCTCTTGTCTTGAAAATCCGTCTTTAAGACATCTTGTTCTACCTGGGATGCTTTACATAAGCCCGAGGTATAAATTTTTTATTGCGAGAATTATGGAAATGATGTGCTATTTTATTTTAACTATAAAACGTAAGATATTTGCCCCAAAAAGTAATAACTAATAAGTGGCGGTTGCAACCCCTAAAAAATATTTTTTTTTTGGCCCCGCTTTTAAATGGAGCTTCCTTATGGTCTAAATAAACAAATTTTGACTGGAATGCAAAGAAATAAATTTGATGATTTTTTTTGAGCAACCCTACTCCTGAAGGACTAAATTTAAATTAAATTAAATGCAAATATACGGTTGATAATTTCACCTTTACAGTTTGATTTGACCATGTTTGAAGTAAAGAAAAGCCGACTTTTAAAAATTAAAATTTTTGGGACATAAGCCTTCAACTTAACACCGGCGGATCCAGAAGGGGGGGGGGAGGAACACGCGCTCCCCTTAACTGAAGCAATTTCATAATAGATACAATGCGATTTGATTGGAAAACTGATTTTACCCTAGATAGAATTTCAAATTTTGGGCTCATTTTTGACTTTCCGGAAAAATTTCTGGATCAGCCAGTGCATCTTAAACTAAAATAAAAATAAATCAGCCATTGACATTACAATGAGAAAAAAAAATTAAAATCCTGAAGCTGCATGTCATTGTAGAGGCAGAAGTGCCTAAAAGCTAGGAAAAAAAGAAAAGGCAAAGAATAAGCGAAAGCAGGAAATCAAGGAGAATGTCCATCAGAAAAAAAGAGAAAAAAAAGTTGTCGAAAAAGATTGGAAAAACCGAATCGAAGGGAAAAAAAGCCACAAAAATAAAAAAACACTACCGCCACAAAACAAAGGAAGCTAAAATTCAGAAAACTATTTTGGGAAAACAAATTGAAAAAGACAGTCAGAGGAAAGAGATGGCAAAATATAACCGGTCAAAAAAAAAAAAAAAAAAAAAAAAAAAAAAAAAAAAGTTAATAAAAATAAATAGGCCTAAATAAAATAAAAGAAAATAATAATAAATACATTCAAGCCGAATTTAAGTTAAAAAAAAACATATACGCTGAAACTTTATTTATCCATCCTGTACATGTCCCCTCTTTCACCGCAAGACATTAAAACAAAACAATAAATAGTAAAGTACAGCTTTTTAACATGGCATTAACAGAGTCGCGGAACTTCGCGAATGTTTCCGGGTGTTCGTGTTAATTTTTTTTTTTTTTTTATAAGTAAAAAATGTATTGAAAGTGGTAAAACTTAGTGTAGTATACAGTTTAGTGTGAAATAAAAAATCAAAAATCTTGATAATTATGACCGGTGATATTAATAATAAGGATACCACAATAAGTTCAGCAGCTTCCAAACAAAATGTGAGTAAAAAACATTTTTAAAAAAATGTATAACGATAGGAGCGATAACGTAGCAGGAATATCTGGATTATTTTTTTTTTCGCCCTGTACATAGCATGATAAACGGATGTGAAGGCTAAATTGTCACTAACATTTGGATCCGCTCTAAAAAAGAAAAACAAATTTTACTTATTTGTTTGAAAAAAATTTATTCACCTGGCGCAATGGTCATCAAAAACTATCTCTTTCTTTTTGCTCTTCAATGTTTTTTGCTCTTTCCTTTTTTTTTTTTTTTTTGAATTTCTATTTGAAAATAGAACATAAAAAAGGTTGTTTTTAAGATGCAGGGTAATAAAGCCAGAAAATCAAAAATATCCTAAATTTAATTTTTTGAAAATTAAAAAAATTAAATTTAATAATTATTAATAATAATTTAAATTTCGATAACACTCTTGAAACCGGCTAAAAAGTATTTAAAGCTAAAAAAAAATATTCGTTTTTGCTATTATCGTTTGGATTTTCTTTTAGTTTTGCTTCAAGTTTCTGAAAGTTTTTTCTTCGTATTCCTTTTTTGTTGGTTCCAAGTTAACCAAAAAAATGGTTGTTTAAATTCTTCATTTATTAAAATAAATAAAAAAAATCATTTTTTGTTAGTTTGTGTGAGGTAATAATTTAAGAAAAAAATTTTAATTTTTATATAAAGGGAAACAAAAAATGCAAAATTGTTTAAAACTGCAAAAAATTTTATGAAGTTGTAGGCGAAATTGTATCACTATAAGTTTAACCAAATTTAGCAATAATTATAACATCTCGCCTCGTAACATTGCTAATAAGTGGGTCCTATTTATCTGTTGCCGCCAGTACGCCGCAAAATTTAAGATAATATCTTCATCTGCGACCGAGATGATTCCTAGGCGTGCAGCGCCGACAATTAAATAATCCTCTGCCTGCAGTAAATTATCCTCTGCCTGTAATAATCCTCTGCCTGCTTAAAAACAGAAAACGTTTTAAATAATTTAAGAATAGAATTAATAATGATCCTTTCTTACACAATTAAATGTGCTGCTATGTTAAATAGGTAGACATTTATGTGTTGGTAAGTGTTACACCAATTGGTTCATTTTTCTTCCTGTTTTATTTGATCGGGATTGCTTGTTCTGGATTTATCAGGAATTTTTTTTTGGGGTCCGTGGTTGCATAGAGAATCCTCAGGAGGGTATGTGGGCGAGATGTTATATTTATAATTACTTCTTCCATGGAGGCATTTTTTCTGAAAATGTTTTTAATTGGTTTTTGTATGTTCGAAAGGATATTTATGTTTGAATAGCATACTTTTTTATTTTAATTTTTTTGGTGGTGTTTGCTTGATGGATGCTTGTGGACTTGTAGTTTCCGAATGTGCGCTACTTCCTAGTTCAGACTTGCTTGGCGTAATATTGGTGGTGTGTATGAGGGGCTTGAAGCCAAGTGTTTGCTTGATGGAAAATGGTTATATATATGCACATTATGGTTGTTTAATCATGATAAAAAATGGATTTGTAGGTGTTCAAAGAGTGTTTAGTTTGTTTGAGATGTGATTGTTTCAAATTTGTGAAATGTGTTGTGCTGCGTCAGTGAGAATCTTAATGTATTAATCGCCGCGTTGATATAAATGTAAATGGTCTGGTTGTTACAAATTTATGAATTTAAAAATGTGCGTGTTCTGCTGCAACATTGAGAATCCTGATATATTGTTCTTCACCATCTTGATTTAAGTGTAAATGATCCGGTTTGAATAATGAAAGATTCATTGTTTTGTCATTGTTTAGGAATTTTCTGTATGTTGCAATGAATCGGACGTTTTCTGGGTTTTTTTTACAAACGTTTTTGAGTTTTAAATTTGCTTCGACAATTGTTTGTTTAAGATTATGTGTATCACGTGGTAAAATGGATGGGATGAGGATGCTTATGTTTTCAAATGTGATCACTGTTTGCAGTAAATTTTGTACTTGGAAAATGAATTCATTGGGAGTTTGGCGTTTTTCGATATTTTTTGAGCCGATATTATTAGTGCCAAACACAAGTATTATGATATGTTTCTTAGTTTTGTCTCGTGTTTTTAATATTTTGCTTATTTCATTGATGCAAGTGGCGTTTAATTTTGCTCCAGAACGGTAAAAGATTTTTGTTTGGTATGAAAAATTTTTTGAGTTAATATTTTTGATCATGGAATCGCCAAAAATAAATAATATTTTGTTTGCATTCGTGTTATTTAGTATATTTCGTGTTTTCTGATACATTATGAAAGAGTCGGTGAATTGTGAGTGGTGTATGAAGTGATTATATTAATGTTTGGTAAGTGAATGGATGATTAGAATGTTTTTTTTGGAGTGCTATTGAAGTTTTTTTTTGTTTTGATAGTTTTTCTTTTTTGATTATCCGAAATAAGAAAAAAGTTGGTGAAATTGGTCATGCATTAGGAATGTATGTTGGAAATGTATCAGTTTAGCAAGAAAAAAATTGGAAATCAATAAATGAAATAGTCAGTAAACAATTTACAGATGATGAGGGGATTATGAGAAATAAAATAAAAATAATTGCATATTTGTAAGTAGGTAAGTAATCGGTAAAACTCTAATGGAGCGCTAATGAGGAAGATGTATATTAGAAGAGGTTTTGAGTTTAAATGGTTCGTTTGTTGGATAATATTAAAAGGAAGCTATAGAATTTTATAGGGCCTTTCACGATATAATCCTCGAAACAATTGATGGTGTTTGGAATTTTGAATTAATTTTTTATCATGTAAGATATGAAATTGATGAAGAAATAGGGAAATTTAGGATTTTTTTTTATAATACCTCATTGTATTTTGTTTTCCTTATATTATTATACACTGTACTTTATTGCGAAATTTAAACCCTCCAATTTTTTTGTTTGGTTTAGGGAATTTTTTTTAATCGCTTGACAGTACCTCATCGTAAACTACGTTTTTTGTGTTTTCCTCATTGCATAAGAAGAACAAATTTTTTCTTTCTCTGACTCGGGAACATGCTACATAGATTTGGCCGTGTGAAAAGCATGGCTGTCTGAGATCCACGCCTACTTTTTCGAACGTTTGTCCCTGAGATTTGTTAATTGTGATGGCAAAACTGAGACGAATTGGTAACTGTAGGCGTCTGAAATTTATAATGTAATCATCAGGGCTTAAAACAATTTTTGGTATAAAAACTACTTTGCCTTTGCTGCTGCCGGTCATTATCGTTGCCTCTATGCAGTTTTTGTATAATTTTTTAATTTGTAGACTCGTCCCGTTGCACAACTCTGGAGGGCTTAAATTTCGCAATAAAATAACGGGTGCACCTATTTTTAATTTTATTATGTGGGCTGGCATCCCTGGTGGGTCTGTGGAGTTTAAAAATTCAACCGGAAAATTTAGCGTCGTTTCATCGTCTATGGCTGTGTCTATTGATTCGTAAATTGATTCGTCTCCTTGTAGATTATTTAATATTAAGTTGTTGATTTCGTCAACGGTGTCGTTTCTCGGTGATAAAATAGCCCGTTGGCAAAGCCATATTCTGGATGCTTCCGATTCGTCTATTTTATGTGCGGTCGGATATATTTCATTAATTAATTGTTGTAATGATAGGACGCGAGTTCCGATTTCTGATACGTTGATTTCATCTTTTTTTCCATTTTTGGGAGTGTTGTTTCCAATTAGCATTAAATCTTTGGCAAATTGTTTAGCATCTGGGTTGTTTGTTGTTTCCACCCGAAGGTTTTTTGTTAACCTTAGCGTTTTAATATGTGAAAACAGAATAGATGATTTTAAGCAAGCGTAAATTTCGTCTGCTCTAGTTCCTCGGGTTACTATCGGCAAGGTTTGCCTGAAATCCCCTGCTAATACCAATGTAATGCCTCCCATAAGTGATTCGTTGCCTCTTAGAATTTTAAACGTTCTATTGACTGCTTCGATGGCTTTCTTATGGGTCATTGTGCATTCATCCCATATCAGAATAACAGCGTCCTTTAATAAATAAGTTTGGTTTGACAGCTTTGTTTTTGCTTTATCGACCGCAGGGAGAATAAAGCATTGTTTTTAGCACAAATTTCAGATTCTCGGTTTTTGATATTTTTACACGTTTTGAAGTCCCCTGATGCCGAAAAAAGCAAAATTTGGATGGTGGCCGTGTGTGTGTATGTGTGTATGAATATATGTGGAAAAAAAAGTGTCTGTCGGAAGAAAAGCAGAAAAACGAAAGAACGGATCTCGATGATTTTTGGTGGGTAGCAACTTCTAATGAAATGTAGGTGCTGATTAGTTTTTGAGCCAAATCGGTTCAGCGATTCGGAAGCAGTGAGTGAAAATGTTGAATTTTCAACAATTTCAAGATCTTTTTTGACTATAAATCGCGAACGCAACTACCGATTGAGTCCGATTTTCGTACTGCAGTAGATATTCATCCAGATACGCTACCATTGAAATTTGGTTAAATTCTGTTGAGTGGTTCAGAAACCGTGAGCAGGGCTAAAAGTATGGGTATAGGCCTAAAAACCGATATCTCGACTTTTGAAACGTCACGATATGACGTCATCGATTACGTCAACAAAGCGATTTGGATGCTGATTGGTGGGTTCCTCGTGGGTGCTAACGAAAAACTAACCGTATTTTTGAAAATATTTTCGGGGTAGAGGATTCCAAATCTGAAAAAATTTTTCCGAAATTCGGATTCCTTATGGCCATATTGCGGCTTTGGTGGACTTCTGATCAAAAAACTAACCGTATTTTTGAGAATATTTTCGGGGTAGAGGATTCCGAATCTGAAATAATTTTTCAGAAATTCGAATTCCTTATGCCCATACTGCGGCTTTAGTGGACCTCTGATCAAAAATCTAACCGTATTTTTGAAAATATTTTCGGGGTAGAGGATTCCAAATCTGAAAAAATTTTTCCGAAATTCGGATTCCGTATGCCAGTAATGCGGCTTTGGTGGGCGTCGGATCGAAAATCTAACCGTATTTTTGAAAATATTTTCAGGGTAGAGGATTCCGAATCTGAAATAATTTTTCCAAAATTGGAATTCTTTATGCCCGTACTCGGCTTTGATAGACCTCGGATCAAAAAACTAACCATATTTTTGAGAATTATTCAAATAGTCGATAAAGCACTTTGATCGGTTCACCGATCTCATTTTTTTATGTTGCATGTGGGGTTTTCTATGTGGCTGATGTTGAGGGGGATTTTTAAGGTGGTATGTGCCGTTTTTCCTCCTTGCAACAATGTGGCTGCTATTCCTGACGATGCAACAGCAAGGGCAATCTTCTTCTGAGATCTTATCTTCGAGAGAATTAAATTTAACAGAAATGTTTTGCCTGTTCCCCCAGGAGCATCCAAAAAAAAAAGTTCCCCTTTTTTTCCTATTACGCTTTGTAAAATTGTCTCGTAAATTATTTTTTGTTCAGGCAAAAGAATTTTCTCCTTATCTGTCACGAAATTTTGCAATTTTTCGATATTGTATGATATTTCCCTCTCATATGCCATGGGTAATTTAATTTTATGTATAGCGGATGGGAGTCCGAAATCTTTTGTAGTTTTGTTTGCTATTTTAGAAAGTTGCTCGTCGATAAGAATTAAAGTTTCGTTGTAAATGTCATCATTGTATTGTAACGTTATATGTGGATTTTGTATTGGCGTTTGGTGAAAAATATCCTCGCTCATAGCTTGTTTGTATTGGTTCCATAATTCCATAGGATTTCCAACGTGACAAAACTCCAGCATGATACAATACAATTCTCTAATTGCGGAAGGTCTACGACAAATTGTCGCTTCTTCAAGTGTATCTTTCCAATGGTCGTCATTTTCCAACAGGCCCAAGGCTTTACATGCTGATTCGAAAGTGGGATGAATGAAGTTTTCAACTGTTTTTAAATTTGCAAAAGAAGTAGGCCCTTTGATTTTGTGAAGAAGTAAGCGGAGATAATAGCATTCTCTGTTTTTCGGATGGATGGCGTATACTCTTCCTAATGCTTCATCTTTTTTGATTTCTGGATTTTCAAGTAACGGTTTTCCTCTTTTTCGTCTTCTGAAAATTTTGTTTTTATCATCCCAGACGTAGTATGAGGGTACTTGGTGGTATAAAAGTGTTTTGGCGAAATCATCTGTTTTACATAATTCGAAAAATGCCATTAAAGTTGTCCGTGGGGGGTTTTCTAATTTTTTTGATACATTTTCATCTGTGAAGTAAATTCGCTGTCCGTTTTCCAGGTGTACGGCCAGGTGTACTATCGTGGGATATCTGATGTGTATTGGGAAAGAAAGTATCCTCCATATTGCTTCTGACGTGCTGATGTATCTGCCATGGCAGTAAATTTCTATCTCGTCTTTTTGATTTACTACGGCAAAGATCGCTTGGTCACTGCCTTTACAGATGTATTTGCAGATGTATTTGATTGATTTTACAGAACTGCAGAACTCGACATTTATGTGAGCTTTGTAGATTCTGCATAAGATTGGTGAATAGGGCACCACCCATCTGTTGTCGATTGTAATTTTCTGACCGTTGCAAAAAATTTCTGCAGTAAATCCGCCATCTTCCGGAGATCGCCTTCTGTATGTTGGAAAACCGTTATCAGCCATTGCTGTTTCCTTTGCAAATGGTTTCGGGTAATTTCTTTTGCATTTCCCATCCTTCATGCATACACATTTTGGATTTAAGGGACCGCAAGGACCGTGTATCATGTGTGTTGTTACAATTTCGAAAAGTATTGGGTGTTTTTCCGAATCGGGTAATTCAGCGGAAATTATCGAGTCTATCTGGTTAGGAGAAATTTTTTCTTTAAACCATTTTAATGAGTGAGAATGTGGCAAACCTCTTTTTTGCCACTCTACGGTTGTCATTTGGCATTGTACTGCTCCGAAAATTTCGCCTTTTGTTATTAGATCTAGCATATTATTTAATTTTTGATGAAATACTCGAGATACGATATCATGCCTATCCTTAGGTTGCATCTCTTCCGGAATATTTTCTGTTATTTCTGGCCATTTCGGATTGCATGTGAATGTTATAAATAATTGTGGTGTTCCAAAGTGTCTAACGTACACCATACCGTCCTGCGCTTTTTCATACATATATCTGGGCGATCCTGTAAAAGTTGATGGTAAAATAACTGTTTCGCCGACGTTTTCAGAGTTTCCATCACTGGCTACGGCGTCTCTGAGGTGGATATAGCTTTCAACTTTCAACTTCTTTTGATTTCGTCGGATTGAATCATCAATCGGTACGAATAAAAATCCACGGCGGAAACTTTTTTCGATGAGTTACATGTGTTGTTCTTTGGGTCGATTTGCGATATATAGATGTTGTACCCATCTTGACCATAAGGTGTATTTACATTTATAATAATCCGGAGCGATACAAGCGGAATCAAGATATTCATTCCCATAATACACGTAACAAATGTAATATTAACACTTCTATTATAAATAATAAATGGGATCTTGAAGATTTACAAATATATAATCATTTACCATACGAACTTAAACAATTAACATCTGCAAAACAATTTAAAACCCGTGTAAAAAAGCTGCTTGTATCGCATCCATTTTACACCTTTCAGGAATACCTAGATTTTAAATTTTAAATTTTAAATTATGAATATCAAATTAAATTTTATTTTTGCTTGTGACTAGCCCAAAAAATTTTGTATTTAAATTTAGAGGCAATATATTCTATTCTATTCTATTCTATTCTATATAGTAAACGTTCCGACTCGATCTTAGCATACATGTCGACCCAGAATTGGTTGGTTAATTGTTTAAATTTGAGCAGGTAGTTTGTTTCTCCTTGACGAATCATCAATCGGTACGAATAAAAATCCACGGCGGAAACTTTTTTCGATGAGTTACATGTGTTGTTCTTTGGGTCGATTTGCGATATATAGATGTTGTACCCATCTTGACCATAAGGGAATAATAAGGGGTACTGCAAGGCGTCGTACGATCGATGAATCTCAGATATCCGGTGTAATTTTGCGTCCTTCGATTTAATTATTATATCCCGCTTTTCGAATTCTTGACCGGAAATTAAAACGGCAACGTCATTCTGTGCGGGTAAATTATAACGACCCTTGTGATCCGTAGATGGAATTTCTTCTTTTTTTTCCCGTATGATGACACTAAAATCGTCTTGAGCGGAAAGGTGTATTGCTGATATAGCAGTTGGTCCTGGTCAACATTTGTTGCAACGATTGTATTAGCGAGTTATCAAGTGTGGATTCTAAGTTGCATCGCCGTTCTTTTTGTTCTTCGTCTCCTAAAAAATAAATCTGTAGAAACTTCTCCTCGTTTGGTGCCTATGGCAATAAAGATCCCACCAAGTGGTACACCTGTCCCTGAATCTTGAAAGTTGGAAGAAATTCGTTTTTGACATCGTTTGGGACGGTAGTCCCAAATGATGTCATTTGAAATGCACTATTATATTTTCTTGTGTATTTTAAAAAAATATTAGATTTTTCATGTTTGCTCTTTAGTAGGCAATTTAAAGGTTCAGGTGGTTCCTGGAGGGGCGGAAGTTTCGTTTTCCCATTGTTGCAACAGATTCCTGACGATTCTTTTTTCCACGTTAGTGCGCCGCAATCGTAATTGCAAAGATGTTCCATTTTGCCTATATCGACTTGTAAGTCATTCTCATAATCCGTTGTTGGATCATAATGTAGAGCCGATTTTTCTTTTCTATCCCAAATTTTTTTTTGGTTTTTCGCATTTCTCTCAGCTCGGTTGTTTAACCGTATTCTCTTCACTTCTATACTATCGTTTTGTAGGTGTAATTTATCATTTTCCCTCTTTTTTTGTAATCTTGATTCAGTTTGAGTAGGTGTTTCATTCCTTCTTTTCAAAGTTTTTCTGATTTTATCCCTTTCTTTTGTAATTTGTTTTTCCTGTTCATCCTGTTGTAACCTTGATTGTCTTATTCTTAAGCGTTCTCGTTCCCTTCGCATTTGTATTGTAGATTTTTGTTCATGATTATCGGTGGACATTTTATATTATTTTACTATTTGAGAAATTGTTATACCATAAGAAATAAAAAATTATGTCGTCAAAAAATAATTATTTTCGAAAAAAAAAAAAAAAAAAAAAAAAGACTATTGTCCTAGGAGGGATCTGAAAAATAAAAAAAAATCCGTAAATAATAATTCAAATAATAATTCTGATCTGAAAAATAAAAAATAATTCAAATAATAATTCAGAAAAATCGTTTCTAACATTATTAGTTTTTGAGATGAAATATTAAATAAAATATCTGAAAATGCATTACGAAAAACGTGTGTTATGAAAAATACCTAACACCTAACCAATTTTTTTCATAGATATAATAAAATTGCGTCCAGATCAATTTTCAAATTTTCGCTGTTTATAAAAATGACTAACATTTACTGATTTCCAATTTTTTCACCAAAATTTTTAACATTTTCTGGTTTCAGAATTAAATCAAAAATCACGTTGGTGAATAATACGAATTTAAAAGAAATTTGGGTTGGTGGAAGTGCAACTGTTTAATTTGAACATTTTATCGGGAAAAAAAATGGATAAAAACCAAGTTTCTGCAAAAAAAAAAAAAAAAAAAAAAAAAAAAAAAAATAATGAAAAAAGTGTTTAAAGATATGGGTTATTCATAAATGATTTATTCTTTAGCTAGAAAAACTTACATGATGACCAATTTACCGTTTAGTTTATTTAATGTAATAAAAAAAAAAAATGTTAAAATGTTTCAACTGCCTTTTTTATTTGTGTACATGTTACCAAGGTAATAAGGAACGGCGTCCATTGTGACCATGGTGATCTGATGTTGTTTTGGGAACAGAAAGTTGTTTATTATTTTTCTTATTTTTATTTTTGAAAATTTTTTTTTTTTTTATATCATTTCATAATTTTTAAATAATATACGTATTTATTTCATATTTTAATATATAATCATGGAATTTAATATTGCTAATCTACTAAGTAAAAAAGTTGAAATCGAAAAAGATAGTGTAATAAAGATTAAAGTAATTGACATTCATGACGATAATTCAAAAGATTTATTGAGTTTGAATATAACTGGAGGTGATTGTACAGGAGAAATTAGTATCAAAGCCTACGGGTTTGAAAAAATTTAAAAAATCCTTTTGTGTAAGTCATTAATAATTAATTTGTTTTGAGAAATTTTGTTTTATATAATCTTCTCGTTTTAGATCAACGCAACATATGCAATTCGAAATTTCAGTAGTAACCTTGATAAATTTAACAATTATTATATTGTGTTAGGCCTCTTAAGTAAAATTGAAAAATTGGATGAAATTATTACGTGTTCTGCGCCATTATTTACAAAATTTTCCGATATTTCATTATTACCCGACAATTCAGTTATCAGTAAGTTTTTTTTTATTTCCTTTTTTTTATAAGGATAACATACGACGCAATTTTCTTTAGATATAAAAGCTAAAATTGAAGACGTGGCCGAAATTCATGAAGTTAGTTCATCCTCCCGGGAAAAAAAATACAGGAAGAGAGATATTTTGTTAACTGAATTGACCACGGAAGATTCTGTAAGAAATTTTTGGGTTTTGATTTCTTTTGTAGTTGCAGAGTTTAGAAATTCGAAATTTTTGTTAGATTCAATTGACTGTATGGAATACTTTTGCCGAACAAATTTTTAAAATCGGAAACGTTGTTGAATTTAAAAATGTGAGAGTTATGACTTATAATGGAGAGAAAATGGTCGCAAATACAATTAATTCAACAATGAAAAATGTGACATCTGACATCGATACAAATAAAAATGCCAAAAAGCGGAAACACAAATGAAAAAAAAAAAAAGCGGATTTAATACTTCACAGAGATTGAATTTAAATTTATAGTGAATGAAATATTAAATTCTATGATCGAAATATATTTATTTTATATATGAAAAATGTTACAGTTCAAATTTACTAAAAAAAAAAAAAAAAAAAAAAAAAAAAAAATTAATATCAGAGATAGTTTTCGTCGAGAAACTTTTTTTCGGTTTTAGGCTGAGTAAGGTTGAGTGTTTTAATATTATAAAAATTTTTTTTCTTAGGTTGGTTTTCTCGGAGGAGCATACCATTAAAAATGGCGCTGTGTTCTGTCAGAAAACTAATTTCACAGATGTACCCAAAACCCCAAAAAAAATATCACTGCAACGGACAAAGTCCAAACGCTCAAGTTGACTTAAGTTCAAAAAATTTTTTCACCAAAAATTTTTTCAAATCACTTCGTGCAGGTAGACCCCCACTCAGCTTCAATAGTATACAAAATTTTTTTCTTAAGTTGGGTCAGGTTGGAAAAAATTTTTTTTTTTGGGAAACATTTTTTTTTACCCAAAACAAAAAAATCACTGCAACGGATAACGTCCACAAGACGGTTTTAGGCTGGGTTAGGTTGAGTGTTTTAATATTATAGAAAATTTTTTTCTTAGGTTAGGTACCAAATCACTTCGTGCAGGTAGACACCAACTCAGCTTCAATAGTACACAAAATTTTTTTCTTAAGTTGGGTCAGATTGAAAAAAATTTTTTTTGGGAAAAATTTTTTTTTACCCAAAACAAAAAAATCACTGCAACGGACAACGTCCATACGCCGGAATTTTAAAAAATTTCGGGAATTTTAAAAAAATTTTTTTTACCCAAAACAAAAAAATCACTGCAACGGAATCCGTGTTCTAAAGCTTTTTACATTAAAGTAATATCCATGGTTACATAGTCAAAGTTTATTTACAAAAATCCACGCCTTTTCTTATAAATATTTTTTTTTAAAGCTTTCTACTATTTTTAATTATTTCTGAAAAAGTTTAACATGGAAAATTTTTTAAATATTCGGCGCATTTTTTTTAATATTTTAAATTTTATATACCAAGATATCTATAATTCAATTGAGGACGACGAAACATACAACCTTATACAAACACAGGATTACTTTATTGTCGGTGGTGCGCGAGCGGGAATAGTCGACGTGCATGATGCCGATCAGATTGATGCCATAGCCCGAACCTGGGGTTTCTCCTGGGAACGGCGATTTTTATTGGAAGCCTTAAGAGGTGAAGAACAATGACAACCTAGCAGAAACCCTCCACAATTGGTCATTTTTTTTTATTTTATTTATGTCATAAGTGTCATAATTAAGTGTCCATTGATTAAGTGTAATACTAGTACCTTTCTAGAGAGATGTTTATAGAGACTTTTTATAAAAAGTTTTTCTTATACCCTTTTTTTTTTACATATTCTTTTCAAGTTTTTTTTTTTTTTTTTTTTTTTATTTTTTATTTTTTAAATGAAAAAAATTTTCTATTATTCATGGTATAAAAAGTCCCTTTTTGAGAATTATTTGGGGACTTAAAAGTAAAACTTTTTGGGAATCTACTTTCTAGTACGGAGTACTAAAAAGTTGACTTTTTAATACTCTTGCTATCGTGTCGTCTGCATCGAAAAAAAAAAAGAAACCATGAAGGCCCCGAAAAATGGTTGGCAGCATTGTATCAAGAGTCACGTTATATACGTGAAGAGTCACGTTATATACATTGTTTGGACAAACGAATGTTTTCAATTCACATCCTCATTTTTTTTTTTTTTCTTTTTTTACATCACACCCATTTGTCACAGCAATATTAACCCCTTGAAATCAATCTTTACGAAAAAAAAATCTCTGTTTCATTCGAAATAGAAAATATTTTTAACCCCAAAGACAACACGGGGCCCTTTCCTGAACTCGAGACAGTGCGTTGTCAAGCCGAGCGAAGCGAGGCTTGACAACACTGTCTCGAGTTCAGGAAAGTCCCCCGTGTTGTCCTTGGCCTTAAAAATACTATTCAAGGAAATAATTTAAGGAAAATTTTTTTTACCCAAAACAAAAAAATCACTGCAACGGACAACGTCCATAAGCCTTTTATATATATAGTTTAGTCCACCAACCGAATTTAAAAAAAAAAAAAAAATTTGAAAAATTTTTTCCGACTTCAACTTTGGGAGATATGGGGGTTCAAAGTTGGCGAAAATTCGAAAAAAAACGCTACCTGCATTTTTTGAAAAATTATAGGATTAATTATTAATTAAATTTTGGTTTTTCAAAATATCCTTCAAAATTTGGTACCTCAAAATATCTCTTTTTTTTCAAATTTTTGAAAAAATATCTTATCAAATTGGGTTAAACAGCCTAAATCTTCTCGGCCCTTTCACTTAATTACTCAAAGATTATCCAAAATAAGTCCTTTTAGTCTAAAATAAGCCATTTTGAAACAAACCTCCAAATTTTGATTTGCTGCAATTTTGTCTACTATATTTCATATCGTTATTGCTAATGATTCCATACAACTGCCTTTAACTTGTATAGTTATTTTTGAACTAAACTTCTGCTAGATTTTGATCAGTATGGACGTTTTGATTTTACTATTATAAGTTTAATTTGTAATAAGGGGTCGTACATATATTACGTAAGCATTTTTTTGACAGTTTTTGACCCCCTCCACCCCATTGTAAGACAAAGTAAGATTTTGGAGGACCCCCCCCCCTAATATTACGTAATATTTTTCTTTCCTTAAAATCCCTTTAAATTTAGTTTTTTTAAGATTTTCCTCATTTTTTATGATTTTACTTCATTTTAAATGGTTTGAAATTTTTATTATTTTTTTTTTCAGTTTTGTTTTGTTTTTATTTTATTACTCCAATCGATTTTTATATCCATTGGTTAAAAAATATGTATATATGAATGCTTACGTAAGATTTTACAGACTCCCTCCCTCCCCTTCGTAAGCAAACGTAAGCATTGACTGGACCCCCTCCCCCCCCTAAATATGCTTACGTAATATATGTACGACCCCTAACTCAAAAAAGCTAATCTTAGATTGAAATTGGATACGTAACTGGGGAAACCGGCTATATTTGCAGAAATGCAAGTTCAGTAAAAATTGATCATGATGCAAGCCACAATAAGTCATTTTAAGTCAGTATAGCTATTTTTACGTAAGGTATATACCTATGTATATAGGTTTTACCACAGTTTTACAATATATAAAATTCGTATGACCCAATTCCAATAAATTACGATCACAGAAAATTGTACTGTACAGTACACATAGTTATTGATTGATTATAATTCGTTAGACAATTTTTTTTTCCTTCAAGGTAATATGGAAAACGTATTTTGCGGATGAAATGCATAAATGACAATTTTGCATTAAATAATTAATAAAATAAAAAAAATATAAAAATTATGAAAACTTAGAAATAAATTTATAGCATTTTGTTTTGTGTGTGCACTACTGTTGGGATTTTATTATAAGCACACTTCTCAGGAAAAGGAGGAACCAGTACAATCCTAAGCTTTTAACAAAATAACAGACGGAGATGCTTAATAAAAGATTCGGATATCCCTTCATGCATTCTTTTTAGGCACAAGTAATAAATACATACAGTATATAGGAGAAATTGACAATCTTATTTAGTTCATCAAAGGTTTTACCACAGGAAAAATATAATACAGAATGTTCGCTTAATGGGCAATATGCGGGCATTAAGTTTAGCTCAATGATTTCCCATAAGATGAAGCTGAGACATCCCATTTTAAATCGATCAGGTTTCACACCGACCCCCTCCGATTTTTTTTAATTTTGCTGGTTTAGTCTACCAACCGAATGTTAAAAAAAAAATTTTCAAAAATTTTTTCTTTCTTCAACTTTCGGAGATATGATGGGGGTTCAAAGTTGGCGAAAATTCGAAAAAAAAAACGCTACCTGCATGTGTTTTACTGACTGTAGCTCCCTTGTTTTTGAAGTTACAGGAGTTTGCTTAGGCTCATTCGAAAGGTATTAAGACAAGCTTTCATTTGATGTATAGTTTGATTTTGGCATTTTGGGATTCCAATGGGATCCCAATAAAATTAAATTACAGAGCATAGTACCTCACAAATCCGACGATGTAATTAATGTTAAGGAAGTAATTTAAATCAAGTAAAGTCTTTTAATCTGCGATTAAATTATTTCTGACGATTTATCCAAGGCCTACGGAGTTTTCTGACATTCTATACTTCTATACTGTAGCTTCTAATCGTCTGATTTGCTGTTGGAGCTGTCGGCGCTGTTGGTAAGAAGTATATGGTATTTCAGACTTCTGACAATACAATTGTTATGTCTTTTGGTTCTCAAATATTATTCAAAAATTATTTTATTCGATTATTGAATCAAACTCTTTTTTTCTATTGGTGCTATTGGATAAAAAAAGAAAAAAAAAACCCAGAAGCCCCGATTTTTTCCCCGGTCATGTTGTATATCATATGAAAGCCCGTTGCAAATGCTGTCTGTAGAATGAGACCTTGCCGAGGCTTCTACCTCTTATAGATATAAAGATATTGCCATTTAAAAGGGTCAAAATTTGCATCTCGATTTCGAGTGATTTAAATGGCCATATCTACATATCTATAAGAGGTAGAAGCCTCGGCAAGGTCTCATTCGACAGCATTTGCAGCGGGCTTTCATATGATATACAACATGACCGGGGAAAAAATCGGGGCTTCTGGGTTTTTTTTTCTTTTTTTATCCAATAGCACCAACAGAAAAAAAGAGTTTGATTCAATAATCGAATAAAATAATTTTTGAATAATATTTGAGAACCAAAAGACATAACAATTGTATTGTCAGAAGTCTGAAATACCATATACTTCTTACCAACAGTGCCGACAGCTCCAACAGCAAATCAGACGATTAGAAGCTACAGTATAGAAGTATAGAATGTCAGAAAACTCCGTAGGCCTTGGATAAATCGTCAGAAATAATTTAATCGCAGATTAAAAGACTTTACTTGATTTAAATTACTTCCTTAACATTACTTACATCGTCGAATTTGTGAGGTACTATGCTCTGTAATTTAATTTTATTGGGATCCCATTGGAATCCCAAATTCCCAAAATCAAACTATACATCAAATGAAAGCTTGTCTTAATACCTTTCGAATGAGCCTAAGCAAACTCCTGTAACTTCAAAAACAAGGGAGCTACAGTCAGTAAAACACATGCAGGTAGCGTTTTTTTTTTTCGAATTTTCGCCAACTTTGAACCCCCATCATATCTCCGAAAGTTGAAGTCGGAAAAAATTTTTGAAAATTTTTTTTTTAACATTCGGTTGGTAGACTAAACCAGCAAAATTAAAAAAATCGGAGGGGGTCGGTGTGAAACCTGATCGATTTAAAATGGGATGTCTCAGCTTCATCTTATGGGAAATCCATTGAACTAAACTTGATGCCCGCATATTGCCCATTAAGCGAACATTCTGTATTATATTTTTTCTGTGGTAAAACCTTTGATGAACTAAATAAGATTGTCAATTTCTCCTATATACTGTATGTATTTATTACTTGTGCCTATAAAGAAGGCATGAAGGGAGGTCGGAATCTTTTATTACACATCTCCGTCTGTTATTTTGTTAAAAGCTTAGGATTGTACTGGTTCCTCCTTTTCCTGAGAAGTGTGCTTATAATAAAATCCCAACAGTAGTGCACACACAAAAAAAAATGCTATATTTATTTCTAAGTTTTCATAATTTTTATTTTTTTTTATTTTATTAATTATTTAATGCAAAACTGTCATTTATACAAATATACATTTCATCCGCAAATAAGTTTTCCATATTACCTTGAAGGAAAAAAAAATTGTCTAACGAATTATAATCAATCAATAACTACGTGTACTGTACAGTACAATTTTCTCTGATCGTAATTTATTGGAATTGGGTCATACGAATTTTATATATTGTAAAACTGTGGTAAAACCTATATACATAGGTATATACCTTACGTAAAAATAGCTATACTGACTTAAAATGACTTATTGTGGCTTGCATCATGATCAATTTTTACTGAACTTGCATTTCTGCAAATATAGCCGGTTTCCCCAGTTACGTATCCAATTTCAATCTAAGATTAGCTTTTTTGAGTTATTAAAAATTAAACTTATAATAATAAAATCAAAACGTCCATACTGATCAAAATCTAGCAGAAGTTTAGTTCAAAAATAAACTATACAAGTTAAAGGCAGTTGTATGGAATCATTAGCAATAACGATATGAAATATAGTAGACAAAATTGCAGCAAATCAAAATTTGGAGGTTTGTTTCAAAATGGCTTATTTTAGACTAAAAGGACTTATTTTGGATAATCTTTGAGTAATTAAGTGAAAGGGCCGAGAAGATTTAGGCTGTTTAACCCAATTTGATAAGATATTTTTTCAAAAATTTGAAAAAAAAGAGATATTTTGAGGTACCAAATTTTGAAGGATATTTTGAAAAACCAAAATTTAATTAATAATTAATCCTATAATTTTTCAAAAATTATAGGAAATTAATATCGAAGAGTTTTAAGAATTACTTACCATATGTTTTATCTTTTCAGAAAATGTATATCATAAAAGATATGCGTCTTGGCACCTATACAAAATTATTTTTTATGAATTTTCCGAAAATCAGCTCAAGGAGCTTGGCAGTCTCATGTGGAATTTTTTTCTTAATACTCACATATTTCCATTTTCTGGTCTATTTATTCCTCCAAGAAAAAGCGGAAGAACTTGTATATAAAATGATAAATACACATCATGCTGACAAAGTTACTGACATAGAATCATTATTAAATACCGGTAAGACCTTTTTTCATTTCCGATAAATAAATAATATTTAATTTCCATAAAAATAAATTCGTTATTTGATATTATTTTCAGAACTCGTCGCCTCCACGGCTTTCTTCTTTTTGACTGCATTCGTTACAATGCTCATGATCCGAGGAATCATAACGGTAAGTCAAAAAGTAGAAAAAAAGGGGATGCAATAGGTGCAGGTGAAGACCGATATCGAATTGGTAAAGTATTCCAGCATGAAGAACCGCGTTCGTAGAATCATGTCGGATCCTGTAAAAGACTTTGGAACATAGATACTGAAATCATTTTATAATACGGTAGAAGATAGAAATGTTTCTTTTAGATAGAAATAATTTTCCAATACGGTATCTACGGATCACAGATCACAGATCACAGTATTCAACAATATGCAAAGCATATTTTTAAATTAGATGCCTCCGAAAAATAATCCTGTGAAAAAAATGACAAAACAGAAGATGCATGCCCTTCTGCAAAATTTCCAAAGCACTGAATGAGTATCTCTTGTAATGATTTTTATAGAACTTGTTGCCTTAAAAAAATATACCTCTATCCTGATTAGAAAAAGGAACAGGAACAAAAGCTGGTGCCTCCGTCGTTAAAAATAATTGTTATAGGCAGATTCTCGCAAATGGACTAAAGATTGTACACAAATGCTTATCTTGCTATGTCCATGGGCGGATCTAGGGGGGGCTGGGGGTGCTAGCCCCCCCCAGGAAGCGGAATAGCCCCCCCTAGAATTTTGAAAATTATATGGCAGAATAGGGTTAGCCCTCCCCAGAAAATTTTTTTTCCCTATTCTTAGCCCCCTCTAGAAAAAAATTCTAGATCCGCCAATGCTTATGTCTTGTCTGAAGTTAAAATTAATGAAAAAAAAAAAAAAAATTAAATTTTCATTCAAAATGATAGAAGAGTCAACATTGCTGTCAACAATTACAATTATTACATTTACAATAGCTTCCAGTTTCACAAAATGTTAATAGTTATTGCATTTACAATAGTTTCCAGGTGCACGTTGAAAGAAGAGAAAAGGTTTACCCAAAGTGAAACGACTTTTTAAAAAATTAACATTAAAATTTAATACTGTACTTATCTAAATCCAATTTCAACTCTGAGAGGTTAGGCTTTCTCGTCAACTTTGATCTTTTTGCTTGCCTGCAAAAAAAAAAAAAAAAAAAAACTCTGCTCTAAAGAAACAATTGCATTAAAATGTATTGACAACCGATGCTTATTTGTAATTAAGATCCAGCAAAAGTCAATCCCAATTTTAAAAAAAAAATCAAAACACGAAAATCGGGGATGTTTGAGAGTTGAAAAAAAAAGCCACGAAATTCATTAATTTATTTTGATCCAAGAAAAAAAATTCTGAATATTTATTTAATTTATAATTTTATTTTATTTTTTTTTATTTTTTGTTTTGTTTCAGAAAAAAACTGGATTTATCCGTTTCTGGATACGCTTTTGCGTAATACTAGAAGTTGGTGAACTTTTATCCTGGATTTACATTCACCTTGCGCCTGAATCTCCGTTATTTCTTTTAATTGAGAACGTGCCACGGCCCGCTGCCTTCTTGTATTGTGGCATTGTTGGTAAATATTTTTTAATGATTTAATTTTTTTTTTAATTTCTTTTCATCATTTGCGGACGTCCACATGAAAACCTGCCTTGTGGGGAATGGCGGAGAAAACGTTGTAACGTATTGTTTGTAAACAATATGTGATTCTTAATAAGTTAAACTTCCACAGCCTTCTAAGTACCATTCCCCAGAAGGTACCCAGGTTTTCATATGGAAAACTCAATATTAATATTTATTATAAATTTTCATATGAAAACCCAGGTTTTCATATGGATGTACACATTTAAGTGGTTTATGGACATATGTTTACTGAACGGATCGTTTATTTCCGAATGGTTTTTTTCCGAATTCCGAATTCCGAAAATGTTATTTGCAAAATAAGGTAGAAATAGAGTTTTCACGATTGTTACTATCATATTCATTTATTTAAATTAATTGCAGTCGTTTATAAAAGAGATTATTGCATTATAATAATGTCACAGATAATTTATATAATGATGCGTCCATAAAATATATCAATTTTTTGGATTAGGGAACGAAAAAATATCCGAAATATCGATGTTTATGCAATTCACCGTATAAGATAAGTATTTTTCAATTTATCGACGCTACTTATTTTATATCCTTGTCAAAAACTGAGACTTTTACTCGTTTTGCACTGAAAAAAATATGGCTTAATCAAATTTTGATTAAGTACTTTTGATTAGTCGTAAAATTTGGCTAGTCGTTAGTAAACTTTTCTTAGCCACTAGACAGTTTTACTAGCCGCAAAATCTAGTTCATTTCTGACTGCTTATCAGTAAACACTTTTTTTTGTGTGAGCTTTTTACTCTTTTAAGGCTTTTATGCAGATAAAAAGTTATAATAATATCTTTGTCAAAAAAATGACGCATTCACTTGGACAGATTTTTTCTCGTTTACTCTTCGACTGCTCATTAGGTTAAGGTTGATCAAGAACAGAAAATGGGTGATAATATCTCGAAGCCGTTGAAAGGCCGATGGTAGCATTGCATTACTAAAGTTTCGTAAGGGCTCCACCCTTAGGGTACGAAGTTTCTTTGCCTTATCATGGTCAAAAACCGACTCGAGATACTATCACCAATTTTTTGTTCTTGACCAACCTCAACCTGAAGAGCAGTCGAAGAGAAAAAGAGAAAAAAATCTGCGTAAATGAATGCTTCGTTTTTTTGACAAAGATACTATTATTATTTTTTATCTGCATAAAAGCCCTAAAAGAGTAAAAAGTCCAAAACGAGTGGAAGTCTCAGTTTTTTGAAAGTATTATACAAAATGAATGGCGTCCATAAATTGACAAATACTTAGCTTATACGGTGAATTGCATAAACATCGATATTTCGGATATTTTTTCGTTCCCTAATCGAAAAGATTGATATACAATTTTATGGACGCATCATTACATAAAATATCTGTGACATTATTATAATGCAATAATCTCTTTTATAAACGGCTGCAATTAATTTAAATAAATGAATATGATAGTAACAATCGTGAAAACTCTATTTCTACCTTTTTCGGAAATAACATTTTCGGAATTCGGATTCGGAATTCGACGTTCGGAAATAATATTTTTCGGAATTCGGAATTCGGAAAAAAACCATTCGGAAATAAACGACCCATGTTGATCCATGTTGACTTATTTATTTATTTATTTTTTTTTTCATCTTTCAGGATTTCGGATTTTAATGGAAATTGCAATTTGGAACTATTATCGATCACTTAGAACAAATCAGGAGCAGTGTTCCGGGTCCTTAGAGAAAATTGACCCTGAAAAAGTTTTGAAATATTAACTACTTTACTTGTATTGTTTTTCCTTTGTTTTGTTTTTGTTTTTTTTTAAATTTTAGTTTTTGAGGTCAACACTAAGAAGTCGTTATTTTTAGAATAACAGTAAAAAAACAAAACGACGCTTTTTTTTTTTTTTTTTTTTTTGTTTTGAAAATCTCATGTTGAATCATATTTAACTATTAGAGGTAGAACGTGGTGGCCGTTAAAACAAATTACAAGGTGTCATTTTTTTCCTTCTTATTTGTGCCACATCCCTTCTTTTTCTTCTTTTAAGTTTCTTTTAAGTGCCTTTTCGCTTTACGCGTTCGTAAAGCGAACAAGGATGATTTGTTTACTTTACCAAAGCTCGTTCTTCCATTAAGTTTTTTTTTCTCTTAAAAAAATTCTTAAAGTAATTTTGGCCTTTGAGTAAAAATTTATTTGGAAAAAAAAATTATTTAGAAACTTACTGTAATCGGTCCCTAACCTACTCTTCTTTTAAAATTTAAAGAAACGTGCATATATGTGAATTAAAGGAATGCTTTTAGACATCACTTACAAGAAACGAAAAAAAAAAAAAACAAAAACAAAAAATTTTATTATTAATTATTAGCTTAAAGTAGGTATGAATGCAATGCTTAATAGGCGTGTATGAATTCTTTTCAAATACGGTGTAAATCACTTAAAATGATAACCAAAGTCGAATTTTTCAAGTAGCTTTTAAAATTATCGAGCTTTTGAAAAAATAAAAATCTTGAGAATAAAAAAAGAAATGAACGTTCAAAAAACGTCATGTTGGTAAAACTTAGTAAGCAGCATTGAATGGGCCGTAATGTGCGAATGAGATATTTTGCGAAAATTATTATATGTATTTCTTACATATATTCTTATATGTATTTTTTATTAAACTGTTAAAGTAACCTTTATAAGCAAGCAAAGAAAATTCATTTTAGACGGGTCAAGTCTAAAGAAAATTCATTTTCGGAAGCTAGAACATCTTTAAAAATGTCTCGGTGTAGTCATCAGGTTAAAAAAAACTTCTTTTCTAGTTTATGGATTTTTTAAAATAATTTTTTTTGAAAGAAAATGAATTTTATGGGAAAACTCAGAAATTGATTATCCAATTATTATACTGATTATTATTACATTATATTGAATTATTAATTGATATTCAAACTGTAATTATTTCTTATAATTCAAGACCTCTTGTAAAACAAAAATGTTTACTGTCATGTTTACTGTCACGTTTACTGTCACTGTTTTTCTTTTTCAAGTAGAATTCGGCTTGCTTTGCTTCTGGAGAAATTGCAGTGTCTTGGTCGGAGAAATTGTTGGAAAAGCTCTTGGAACGAGACGAAAAGGCACCGAAAGATTCCTTTGAAGAAGAAATATTTTGCATTTTACAAAACTTTTCCCAGAATTTTTCATAAAAAGGAAAGTTTGGAGGAAGTTAAAAGCTGTAATAAAAGAAAAAATCGAAGAAAAGTATCAGAAAGAATATGGGAGAAAGAGGAGATTTAACCATTTAAAGTAAGAAGAGCAAAATGTTTTATTCATGTATTTATTTCGTGGGAAGAGGAACAGGAAATTAAACATACTTCTTGAATTACGCCATTCAAGAAGTCTTGAAATGGCGTAATTCAAGAAGTATGTTTAATTTCCTGTTCCTCTTCCCACGAAATAAATACATGAATAAATAGGCTGGAACGTGAATTGTTTACATACAAAATGTTTTAGTTAAACGTTTGTATGACTTGAAAAGCTTCTGAGCAAATATTTAGTTTTGGTTAGTTTTTTTTATACCTTTTTCAGTGTTTAGGAAATTTAAAAAAAAAAAAAATTCGGATCAGATTCGGATGCCCGGATTGGTATAAATAAAGCTTAAATTTAATAATTCTTCAAACTTAATTTTCTAATAAAATATTCTTTTTTTTATTTGCAAGCATGATGACTTAGACGGAGACGACACGAATCATCCCGATGATGGAGAATGTGAAAATCGTCAAGGTGGAGAAGACGCCAAAAATATAATTTATCTATCGCCTGAAGAATTGGAAAGTATGTAATTTAAAATTTTTATCGAACACGGTGGTTAAACAGTGTTATATCGGTCTTTTTTTTTTTGTACAGAATTTTTGGCCTTTGACAATGAAACAGAGGAAGGGCAGGAGAAGGATGAGGCGAGAATCGAAAACTTGACACTGAAACGTGCTCATGACATCATTCAAAATCAAGGTCCAAAAAAACGAAAAAAATTAGCAGGAAAACCCCTCGAAAATTCTTTGAAGCAACCAAAGGAAAAGGAAAAACACCTGGTATCAAATGGATCAAATACCTGGTAAGTAATAAATAATATTTTGTCATAGTCGGTATTCCTCTTTTTGTGACCAGTAGTGATGGCGATATTTTTGAAAAATATCGATATCCGATAATAATTCCAGTGTTCAATGAAAAATGATAACAATTCATTTGTTTAAAATCCATTAATTCGTTAAAGATATTTCAGGAAGTTAAACAAATAATACGGATAGAATATCTTCTATTTCTTTATAGTTAAAAATTTTAAACTTAGTATTTTTAACCGAAATAATTAAAATTCTGTAACGATTAAACAGTATAAATAAAAAGTTGCAAAATTTTTCAAAAAAGTCTACATGGTGTTACGATTAGGGTGGGGTTTGCCATAAACCCGATAGGTATAGCGGCCATCTTGCTTAGCACGGTAAGAAATATGGCCGCTATAGTATGTATGTTAACGGGTAACAATTGTCAGTATCACATTTTGAAAGGCATCATTCAAATATTATGTAAGCATCTTTAAGGGAGAGGAGGGAATTTTTTAAATGCTTACGCCAATCTTAAATCTCCATAAGAGGAAGCCTAATTTTGATTGCCATGAGGCGGGAGGGCATCCAAAATTTTTAAAATTGTGCTTTTGCATATTGCTTTAATGATGTCAAACTTTCTGAAATGTATAAAAATTTCAAATCATAATTTTTTTTTTATCTTTAGTCTTCTAAATTAGGGTGATCAGAAAAATAAAAAGTGTTTCCGATTTTGTTCTTCACCAAAAAAATGAGTTCATTTTAGGGTGAAAGCGCAAGAAAAATTTTGAAACATTTTTTTTTCAACGATTTAGGGGTGGCGCAGAGCATAAAAAGGGCCTAAGTCACTATTTTTTTCTTAGCATTTAATGAAACGAAAATTTCGGGCATTTTTCCGTAACTGAATATTACAAAAGTGGACTTTTTAGGTACTTTTGATGATGTGGAAGACGATTTTTTCCGACCAACGCCTGAGTCCCTGTTAGCGATTTTTTAACGCTCAAACCCGATTTTTCGCGATTAATTTTTATTTAGGTCCAAATTTGCAGCCCCCAAAATTTTTTTTTTCCTCTTAAAGTTGATTATACTTATAGAGAAAAGCCTGAGGAACACGAATTTCACTATCCCGATTTCCCCCGACCAACGCCTGAGTAGGGGTGTAAGTAAAAATTTGGTTTTTTGGGCCAAAAATTTATTTTTTTGCCAAAAAATGGCGACAACTCTTCACCAGTTCGATTTAGAGGTCATGTTCAATGACATTTTTTACTCAGGACACTCTAATTAACAAGGATTTTTTGTGTTTCCAATCGATTTCCAAAATTTTTTTACGATCGGAAAAAATTTTAAATTAAAAAAAAATTACGGATATAATTTTGCGTCCGTCAAAAAATTTCGGAAATCGATTCGAAACACAAAAAATCCTTGTTCATTAGAGTGTCCTGAGTAAAAAATGTCATTGAACATGACCTCTAAATCGAACTGGTGAAGAGTTGTCGCCATTTTTTGGCAAAAAAATAAATTTTTGGCCCAAAAAACCAAATTTTTACTTACACCCCTACTCAGGCGTTGGTCGGGGGAAATCGGGATAGTGAAATTCGTGTTCCTCAGGCTTTTCTCTATAAGTATAATCAACTTTAAGAGGAAAAAAAAAATTTTGGGGGCTGCAAATTTGGACCTAAATAAAAATTAATCGCGAAAAATCGGGTTTGAGCGTTAAAAAATCGCTAACAGGGACTCAGGCGTTGGTCGGAAAAAATCGGGATGGTGAAATTCGTCTTCCACATCATCAAAAGTACCTAAAAAGTCCACTTTTGTAATATTCAGTTCAGTTACGGAAAAATGCCCGAAATTTTCGTTTCATTAAATGCTAAGAAAAAAATAGTGACTTAGGTCCTTTTTATGCTCTGCGCCACCCCTAAATCGTTGAAAAAAAAAATGTTTCAAAATTTTTCTTGCGCTTTCACCCTAAAATGAACTCATTTTTTTAGTGAAGAACAAAATCGGAAACACTTTTTATTTTTCTGATCACCCTATATCTAAATTCGTATGTAATTTCATATGCGATATCGAACTTCGATATTGAAGGAAAAATATCGATATTCGATATTATCGAAGAGGCGAAAATGTCGATAATTATCGATATTTTAGGGTCCGATATATCGATATATCGAAATATCGATATTTTATCGCCATCACTAGCTCGGTTGACCTGCCTAGTACAGATTTATCCGTCCGTATTTATTTTTAAACGCTTGCAATTTACTTATTTGGTACTTTTTTTAGGTTCCGCTTTAAAGATGATCTTCTAAAAATTGACAGACGTCGAATTCCTGGTCAAAAATCAAGAGAAACAATAGGAAACTAAACTTATGGATTGACTAGGACCAAAAATTATGAATGAAAAATTGTCAAATTTAATGGAAACATAATAGACTCAAAAAAAGGAAAACCGAAGGATTCCCTGGAGAATTCAATAAGTTACCGATTACGACGGAGAAAGAGATGGAAGACTTAGAAAAGCGCCTCGAATCCGAAGACGATTTTGAACTCTATGTAAGTACCATTTTACTTTTATTTTTTGATTCTTGATTAAATAAAGTTAGAAAATTAATTAATTGTTCGTGTATTTTAACAGGTCGGCAAGATTAAAAAGATTATGGGAAAAACTTTGGCGGAAATGGCAAGGAGACTGATGAAAGCATGCATTTCTGATGAATTACGCACATCGTACACATTTTTTGGAAAGAAGGAAAATAAAAAAAATTTTCCGCGACTTTCTTAAAAAAAGCTATTTTTCAAAACTCCTGTTCTAAACTCAAATATGTATTTCTAACAATTTTTGTAGACTCTGACAAAGAGCCTTTTTTTTTTTTTTTTTTTTTAAAGTTTATTCTCATTTGTTAATTCACCGAATTTAATCTGAATTAAATTAACGTAAATTCATTTAAATTGACGAAATTATGAAAAGCTATTTATAAAAAATAGATGGGTTAAAAGTATTAAGAAGTAATTAAACTTCGCAGATTTCTTCTTTAAGAAATTTCGAGAGATCTTGCAGCGTTGGAATAAATTTTGACTTTAATTTGTATTTTTTAATCAGCTAAACTGTTGTTGATGTAAATTAAAGTTTCTAATAATTCATAAATTCTGACTGGCTTCAACAAGGAGTCGTTTTTTTACTTTGACAAGAAGTCGTCTTTTAAAAACTTTAGGCCTATAATCGTAGTTATGTTCTAAATTGTTAAATACCAGATGTTGTAAATTTCTATGAAGAATGTCTCTTAAATATTTTCTACAAAGCCGAAGAAAAGAATACGAAAATTTTGCAATAGTTTACCTATATCTTCAAATTTTAAATTTGGCTTCTTTTAAGAAAGACATTCTTTGTAGTAACGACTGTGTTAGACTGTCTTTCTAATATGTTAAATTATATGTTCTTTTTTTTTCTCAATAAAAAAAACTTTGTTATTTGATCGTAATTCTTGCGGTTTTTTTTTCATTTAACGATTGAAACGGCATGAATTACAAATTTAAAATGTGTTTTGCGAATTTTATTATTATTATTTCTTTTTTTCATTATACTTTGGTTGCAATGAAAATATTTATTTAAATATTTTTAAATATTTGAATACTTTTACTGCAATCGAATGAAATATAATGAAAAAAAAAAAAAAGATTCGCAAAACGCATTTTAAATTTGTAAATCCCGCCAAATTTCTCAATTTTTAAGAATATCAAGGTCGGGAATATGCTTTTTTTTACCATATTGCGGATACAAGATTATTCGCTTATTCAGGAAAAGTTGTACCAGATATGTAGAGCCAAACTAGCTGTAGTATTTCCGACATGTTGCATGTTCCGGCGTTCCGGAAAACGACAAAAAGAAGAGCAAGTGAAAAAGAATGTTTTGTTTTGTTTTGAAAATAGATGTCTGCTTTTGAGAAAGAAAATATATTCATAGATTTGAGTATACTGTATTGCAAATATATTGCTCCGGATATTAATTTTCATAAAAGGCGTTACATTCCAAACTTGTCGACATATAAAATTTAATGTTGACGCGGCAACATTGTAACTTGCGAGGTGAACATTGATCTCTATTATATACGCTAGATTTACAACTGATTTTCTTCACCTATATTTAACTTATGAAATAAAAAAAAAGCTATCGCGAACCCAGTTTGACTCCAGTGCGCTACCTCCGAGATCCAGTTTTCATTAATTAGCAAAATGATTTAAACATTTTTGTGTACAAGATGAAAAAATAAATGATCAGAAATTTGCAACTAGATATCACGACATCACAAAATATTGCAATTGCAATCTTCCCTCAAAAATACGGAAAGCAAATATTATCGTTATTCGATTGTTTACAAAAAATGATAAAGAAGGTAGTGCATTGGAGTCAAATTTATGGTTCGCCATTTTTCCCGTCAGTTGGGAATCTAGCGTAAATAATAGAGATCAATGGAGGTGAACTTTTAAAAAAAAGTAAAAAAAAAAAAAAAAAAAAAATTTATAACGATTCATACCCATACATAACGATACCATTTTTTACGAAAATAAATTTTTTTCCCCTTTTTAAAAAATTAAATAAAAAAAAATACTCATATATGCTTTTTTATTGATATCACACTGTCAAAATGGTTTCGCCGTTTTTGATTCCGTTTTCTTTCACGGGAAATATTTTATATTTACTTTTGTATTCCAAAAGCATGTTGTTCTCTGGGGGGAGTCCCAAACCAGCTCTAAAAATATTTTCGATGCAAGCCCTTTGCCTGAACAAGGAATTTACGATAGGAGTTTTCCGGGGTTTAATTTTTTTTTTTTTTTCAAATAAAATTAAATCTTTTGAGTGAAAGTGACAAAAGTAATGTTTCCCTGTTTTAATGTTCAATGAAGGCAATATGCTTTAAAGTTATTTCAATTTCCTGCAAACATGATGATTATTGAATAGCCTGTTAGTTGTCGTAGATGTTGCACATTTTGTTAACATGGTGTACTCTTATTTCTATATATTTTTCTACAGCAGCCCTCAATAAATGGGGTTTGAAAGCATCAACTCCAATAAAGTTTTGGAGGGTAATAGTTCTAAGTCTTTGAACATTAAAACAGGGATTTAACAGAGCCCCCCACTTTCTCGAAGAGCAATCCTGATAACTTTTTCAGCAATTTTGCAAATAAAAATCATATCAGATGATGGATAAATCAAACTCCCATTGCCTTTTTTTTTTAATCAAACGATAGAGATTTGATCTAACAGTTCCTAAAGATTCTACTCGAACCAAAGCTAATAAACAGTCTTCACAGTCTAAGTACTGTACTAAATAAATATTTGACCACAAAACCAGATATATAAGCATAACAATTAAAATACTAATTTGAGATAATTCCTGTGGCGAAGGACTGTAGCAATGATCATCATAAAGAGACACGCTGAACCTTATAAAATTATCCAACATTTTTTCACGTTCTGTTTCAGGCTTTAAAATAGGACTAGCACAGTATGTATGATCGTCATATGTAAGATTTATATAGGTCTATTGCTTTTTCCTTGTGGTCGATTCATAACATTTATTGATGAGTCACAATCATTTGTTATAATGCTGATTTCTTCTAAGGTATGCAATTGCCTGTTCGATCCTCAGACAATTCCATATACGACCGTAATATTTTCCAGAGGAGTATTCTATTCTTTTTCGAATTGCCACTTCGTCAATGATAAGAGAGCACAATATTTTTCGTTCTGGTGTAGGTTTTAGACGTTTTTCTATGGCAAGGAAGGATTCTTTCGTAAACCCTGGACTTCCACCCACTTTTTACAGCCACCTCGCTAAAGTTCATTGATGTGAACAGGAATTAAATTTATTTCTGACAAAGTTGTTCGGGCTGTAGTAATTCAGAGTAAAGGCAAAAGCTTTCAGTTGCGGACTATATCATTTGGGGCATTTCTTTCCATTTAATTTTAAATACTGCCTTTTTAATAAGTCTTTTTGCATCTCTCCCAGGAATTCCAAAGTTAAAATTTCTTCCTCATCTAACAATTTTTTCTTTTTTAAACTCCGTAGAACATGATGAATAAAAACCACCTTTAGGTCATAAATAAAAGCTGTATATATTTTTTTATAATTTTCTGATGGCCATTTCGGATCTCTGTGGATCCATCTTCAGAGCCTGGAAAAATACAGAAGGCATTAAAATTTTAAAAAAGCAAATAAAGGTAACATAACCTCCAAATATAAACAACAGGAGGCAGAACGAATTTTTCACATTGTTATCACAATATTAATTTGTTTAAATATTGTGATAACAATGTGATAAATTCGTTCTGCCTCCTGTTGTTTATATTTTGAGGTTATGTTACCTTTATTTGCTTTTTTAAAATTTTAATGCCTTCTGTATTTTTCCAGGCTCTGAAGATGGATCCACAGAGATCCGAAATGGCCATCAGAAAATTATAAAAAAATATATACAGCTTTTATTTATGACCTAAAGGTGGTTTTTATTCATCATTATAAATAGGTCATAGGTCCCCACATCCTCTCATTCCGTAGAACATTTTTTAAATTGGCTATTTCTTTTTCTCTCCTATTTAATTTTTTATTTAAAAGTCTTTATTTGATATTCATATTTCATTTTAATCTTTTTTATAATGTTACTATTCGTAATACATTCCTGGCAGGTTGGCTTGTTAAAATCAGTGACAGGAGTATACAGTTCGATAGCAGGCTGGGAATTAGGAATTGGTGATTTCGTTGATTCGGTTGATTCATGATTCTTCACGTATGGATCTGAAACGCTTAAGTGCTGATCCGGAACAGCTTCTTCAATTTTACTAGCATTAGAAGAATCAGATCTTGGTGATGAGGGAGTAGAAGGCACAAAATTTGATAAAGTTGAATCTGACTCGTTTGACTGGTCCAGACTTTTTTTGAAAACTTTATTCGGGATAGCTCCGGGTTTCAGTAGATTTAGACTGTAACAATCGTCATAAGAATCCGAAGAAAAATGCTGGGAGCATAGATGCATCAATGCTTCCAGCATTTTTCTTCGATTCCAGCATCGATTCCAGCGATGCTGGAATAGACTCAGGCCCCAGCACCATCGGCAAAAATTTTGAGCCGGTGATGGCGCCAGCACCAGCAATTTGGATTTCTCGGCTCCGATGCCGCGGCGTCAACTCCAGCCCATTTTTACGGGTTTCGGACCCCTGATCCGAAATTGCCTGATCGACCTTTACCCGCATGAGGATCGTCCTAAGTTGTCCATCGCTGAATTTAGCCTTTCGTCTGAAGTAAGAGATACGCCTAGCCTAACCTAGCCTTTCGGCGAGACAAACACTATTCCCACGTTTTTCAAGTGATTTTTGTACCTATAAAACAGGCCAAAGTAGATTTATTCTAGGTGTTGATGTCAATTTTATTTAAATCATTTGAACGTTGTCGTTTCTTTCGTAGGTGTAAAAAAAATTTTCTGGAATCAAATATTCCAATGAAATATTGCATGCTTCAGAAAAAAATTTATTTCAATCGAAGCAGTTACAAAAACTTTGGTGTTGCATGTTGCAAATATTTTTTTTCTTCATCCTACAGGCATAAATTAAATCATCCTGAATTTTAGCAGGTGAGTTCGCCATTCTTCACGGTTATTTCTATAAATTTTTGAAATTAATCTAAATGTTCTTCTTTCATAAATATATACCATTGATCAATCAATTAAAATGAATATTTATTAACATTATTAATATTTATTGGCATTTATTAAATCCACAGTACAATAGCAACTTACAGGAAAAAAGTGAAAGGAATTACTTAGCATTTTTGGCTCAAGCTGTAATGACAATTTTTTTAACTTTAACAACTGAAGTCTAATACTAAAGAAACAAATTTGAGTTTTCGTCGAAATGAGTTCAGTACGAGAAAAAAAGAGACAGCTATTTAAAGGTGTCTATGCAAAAAAATTTCGGAGTAGTTATCAAGCTGGGTGGGGGGTATCCCGTTTTACTTTCGAGCCGTGGTCGGAAAACCGAAAATCTTTAATTCTGCGAGTTTCTACATAAAACTTATATAGTTCGACATAAAATAAAATTCTGAATTCCCGGTTGTCCGCCTCGTACGCCCGGAGTTTTTTCTCCGCTATTACGCATCGGATCAAATGGAAATTTTGCACACGTATTTTTCGTCGAAAAATAAGAGGGGGTCTTTTCTTATTTTTTAAAAATTTCAAAAATTACGTAAACGGCAAATATATGAACTTTTAAATTTGATTTTTTCCTGGCGACGATAAATCTCGAACCCGGCTACAAATTGTCACCAATTTTCGTACTATAGTAGATATTCATCAAAGTATCATACCACCAAAATTTGGTTAAATTTGGATGATTGGTTCACAAATTATGAGGATTAGGCTACGTATAAATTAGTCCTAAAAATCGGTATCTCGAATGACGTAATAAGTCATATCGATATATCGATTAAGTCATATCGATATCTCGAGTTCCAGGAACAATCCATTGTTCGGATTTTTTTTGTGGGTACAGCGGATTTCGCGGACCTCGGATCAAAAAACTAACCGGATTTTTGAAAATATTTTCGGGGTAGAGGAATCCGAATATGAAATATTTTTTCGGAAATACGCATTCTTTATGTGGGATTTTTTCTTAAGGAGTTTTGGGCGTGAAGGAGTTGAATTTTCACAAAAAAAAAAAAAAAAAATAAAAAAATAATAAAACAGCCAAGGCTTAGAAAATGAAAAATACGAAAATGGATTTTTAATCAAGGATTTTTGAGGATAAAAGAGTCCAAATTTCGAAAAACAAATTAAAAAATGCGATCGGTAAATCGATCAAAGTGCTTTATCGACCATTTTAAATAATTCTCAAAAATATGATTATTTTTTCGATCAGGAATCTACTGAAGCCGCAGTACGTGCACTATGAATCCGAATTTCGCAAAAATAATTTTAAATTCGGATTTACTTATTTTAAATTCAAACATTTACTTTAAGCTTTAACTTTTCTAATCATTAAGTAATTTAATTTTTCTATTTATAAATATTTTTGAGGTCAAGGGTTCCGAATCCAAAATCAGTTTTCCAAAATTCAGTTTAATTAATACCCTTTGAAAACCTAAACTTGATTTTTTACATTTTTTTTTATTTCAACTTCTTTTTTCCACCAATAAAGCCGCGAGAAAGTTTAATGGGGCGCGTATGCACCCCCATTACCGTTCTCCTTGTTTTATCTTCCTGAACCCATTTGGAACAAAGTCAAATTTTTTAGTCGGTTCTTAGCTCGATTGGGACATGAAATCAAGACAAGGGTTGAGATCTACCCGATAGAATTTCTTTAGAAGATGCCCCCTCCCCCTTAGCTTGATAACTACTCCGAAATTTTTTTGCATAGACACCTTTAAATAGCTGTCCCTTTTTTTCTCGTTTTGAACTCATTTTGACGAAAACTCATTTGTTTTTTTAATATTAAACTTTAGTTGTTAAAGTTAAAAAAATGATCATTACAGCTTGAGCCAAAAATGCAAAGTAATCCCTATCGCATGATAGGGATTACTTTGCATTTTTGCGAAGAGGTGCATATACAGTACCTCTTTGTAACCATTTAAAATTTTTAACAGCCTTATTTTTTATTCATCTAACAATTTTTTAACAAAATGCCTTAACACTAGATATAATTATGATAACCCCTGAGGATCGGGGGAAAATTCAAAAAATTGTTTTTTTCATTATTAAATTGCAAAGTTGATGGACTTTGGAGTCCATTGATTTGTCTTCATATGCAAAATGCTGCCTACACTCTGCCACTATTATAGCGATATCCGTCACATTAATTTTATAATCGCTTGTGTCAGATTTTTGAGGCCAGCAGTATAAATTATTGGGCCTTTTTGCCGGCAATATTGTGTTTTTTGTTTTTCTAATTGCCCCCGATAGAGATGAATTTAAAAATCTCATCAATGATCGCCAACGCCTGGACACAGGTACGGCACAATGAGAAGAAGAAGGTCGACTGCTCCGAAGAACAACTCCCTATTGTTTTTTTTTAGCAGTACAAGAACTCTATATCTTTTTTCGGACAGTTGAAAAACTCTATCTTTTTTTTGTAAGTGCAAAAACGATCTATCGCATGACCATTTAAATAGATCGTTTATAAGTCGTAAAAAAAAAAAAAAAAAAAAAAAAAATAGGGAGTTTTTCAACTGTCCGAAAAAAGATAGGGAGTTTTTGTACTGCTAAAAAAAAATAGGGACTTTTTCTTCGGAGCAGTCGTTGGTTCCATAATCCTTAAACTCCTTTAATTCATTCTGCAAAACAAAACAAAAAAAAATTATAAATTACTTAATTCTCTAAATTAATTTCAAACGAAGTGTGTTATTGCGAAAAATTATTTGCAAAAATTAGAGTAAGCAAAATTGGAAGACGATTTTGAGAAACTTGAGAAGGAAATGAAAGAAAAGGTGGCCCCCAAAGTTTTAAAATATTATGATAAAAATTGAGCTGAAATTAAAGAGGAATAGGTAATGTGTTGTGCTTTCTCAAATCCTACTTTTTAAACAGAAAAAATAATAGGTTGGAAAATTTAAACAAACACCTAAAGTTAGTTATTGAGAGATATTCGAATTTGAATGAATTTATCAAAAAAAATTTCATTGTTATAAATTCTACCCGAACAAATCAAAACGTTAATAGTTCAAAATTGCTGAATCAAATTTCAACAACAGCATTTCCTGAGAACTCGCCGGAGCGATTGCATCAATAACTGCTTTCATCTCGCGCTTCGAGAAAGTGCTGCAGCAATTGAACCCAATCGATTGCCGTAAAGAATGTTCGAATTTATCAGAAAACCAATTTCTTATAGAATGGCTAAACCTGAATGTTTAATTTGGAAGTCTATGGGGTTACCTTGCCGTCACATTTTCAAAGTTAGATGAGTAAAAAATATCGACGTTAAAGTTGTTTCATTTTTCAATCGTTAAATTTCTATTTTAGGTGTCCTTAAAATTACTTTACTCACTGCTTGAGATTATAAAAAAAACTGCAGCAAGTGGTCAAGTTCATTTTTATTTTCATTTTCTGACGTAAGCGATAATGAGGAGGATGTCATCACTGATCATTCAGCAGATGAAGAGGAGGAAGTCTTAGCTGTTAGTAATACTTCATCTAACAAAGAGAATGTTAGCATGGATGACATCCTTAAAAAAGCAACGTGCTGCGACGGAAAGCAGAATTTTTTACAAGTAGATGATTGGTGTCTTTTTAAAGGTTCTGATAGCAGCAAAATAGCCGGCAGGATCTTATCTTTTGCCTACCTTACTGGAAAACCCCAAAAAATATTTCTTACTCCGCTCAGAAAGCGCCAACAGAAGCACCGAAGGAAAATTCTAGGGGAATCGAATGCCTTTCCACATGGTTCACGATTGATGAGGGTACAGAATTGCATTATTCTAAAGAAATTAGAAACATATTTGTGGACGTCCATATGAAAACCTGCCTTCTGGGGAATGGCGAAGAAAACGTTTTGTTTGTAAACAATGTGTTTCTTTATAAGTTAAACTTCCTCAGCCTTCTAAGTGCCATTCTCCAGAAGGCAGGTTTTCATGTGGACGTCCACATTTTACGATTTACAAAACTATTTTTGTCTGTCAAAGCTCTTAAAAGTCATTAACGAAGCTAAGGAAATAAATAATTGAAAAGTCTTTCTAAAGATGTACGGTAGAACATCTTTACCTAATTCATTTTAATTTTCATCCATCGGTTAGATCCGATCCAAGAAACCGAAGAGATGGAAAGGAGCTGTGAATCCGATTAAGAAGCTTTTTATTGCACATTGAGATCCGATGAGTAATGTCATATAATATTTATATTAAAAACCCCACAACTGAGGGTTAAATCATATGATTTATGCCTGAAGAAGGAAATGATATGTCCGAAGATCGAAGTAATATGCACCACGTTCGAGAGTTCGAGAGTGTTCTAGAATGTTGAGAGGTATAGGTTTGAGAACTCATGTGCTGCCAAAACGATTCTGACGAAGACTCCGAGGAAGAAAAGTGTGCTTTGCAAATGTTGTCGTTGCATTAAAAAAATATTCTACTCTGCCATTAAGGATTGCAGAAATTTTTTTCCCATTCGCATTTTTCCACCATGTCGATGAGAAAAAACTTGTTGAAGACTTTTTTCCGATCATCAGTAGAAAGGAAAACTGATGTTCCAAAAAATAAAACTTAATGGCTTATCTACTGGGTTTTGTGTAACATAAGTAACGGGTTTAATATTTAGCTAACGAAGAAAGTTGCAAGTTGCCCGTTAACCATGTGACACAAAACGCAGTGGACAAGCCATTATGCTAGACAAAGGTGAAAACCCGAGTGAACAAGTAATCCAATCGTTGAAAAAGTACCATAGAAATTAGGAAAAAAACTCTTAGTTACAATAAAGTGACTATTTTAATAGCGAAAAAATGAATTGTTTTGAAAAGGAGTTCAGAGGAAATATGAACGGGCAGATTTGTACAACTGAATTCAGTGTAATGTATTTAAAAAAATAAGCCCAGAGCCGGATTTTCCACTCAAACTGATTAGGGCCCCAAGTTATTAGGGGGCCGCAAGTCTTTCAGGGGACCCATATGTAAAATGGCTAAGCGCCCGTTTCATTTTTTTAGTACGTTTTCCAAAATGAAAGCAATAATCGCATTCAGCCTTAAAAATGAAACCAGGCACCTCTATCTTAGGTATTAATGGGTATTTATGACAGATAACCGCATTAATTCACAAATTTCATTATCGGATGAGGTATTTCATACCTTCGAAAAATTGAATATAATCTTTTAAACTGGAAAGAAAACCTATTGGGAATTGGACGCAATGTGTTAGGGACAATAAAATAATTCGCGATTTACATTTAATACAGAGGGCAGGCCTGTCGATCAATATGTCTGCCGATAGTAATGTTGCATTTTGGCGGTTCCTTTTCTCCTATTGAAATTAATTCAGATTTTATTCAAATGTTTCAGCATTTCTAAACAAAAAAAAGGTAGGTCAATTTCTAGAAGTGGTAGAAAATATCCTTAAAAAATAATTTAAGCTGGATTATGTACTGTCAATAAAGAAAATCTAAACAAAAACACTTCCGTGTAAAAAAAAGGGAGCCAAGTTTTTTTTGCTTCCCTTTACAAAAACCGTCTGCCCTTAAAAGTGGTGATATCAGAGGGGGCAGCCAAGTAGCTTCATTTTCTTATTACAAAAAACATTTTGCCCTCAAAAGTGGTGATATCAGAGGGGGCAGCCAAGTTAATTTTTTTGCTGTTATTAAAATTTTTTCCGAAGTCATTTTCCTCCGTGAATAAACTCAAACTTGGGCGCTTTTTTCTATCATGCAAGTGAAAACTTTTCTCAAATATCGAAAATCATAGCTCAGATAAAGGTTTCGACGTAATATTTATTGTGAGTGACGGGAAAACTTACGTAAATCCTTATTTAAAAAGTGAGATTTTGTAAGGATTAATGACGAACCATTGAGGCAGACTTATAGCGACGTAATAACTTTCTGGTGCAGATTCTTGTCCGATTTCTGAGAAAAAAATTTTTATAGGAGAATTTTTCCAGTTGAAAAGGATTGAGGAAAATTTGATTTGAGAAGGATTATTGTGTCATTCATACAGAGCCTTAAAAAAAAAGCGCCCAAGTTTGAGTTTATTCACGGAGGAAAATGACTTCGGAAAAAATTTTAATAACAGCAAAAAAATTAACTTGGCTGCCCCCTCTGATATCACCACTTTTGAGGGCAAAATGTTTTTTGTAATAAGAAAATGAAGCTACTTGGCTGCCCCCTCTGATATCACCACTTTTAAGGGCAGACGGTTTTTGTAAAGGGAAGCAAAAAAAACTTGGCTCCCTTTTTTTTACACGGAAGTGTTTTTGTTTAGATATCACAACTTTTTGTAGGGTGAATTGTTTATTTTTTATTGAAACATTTTTTCCCTTATCACTATCATCATCATCACTACATATATAAAAGTAAAGTGAACCAGTTATGTCTGATTTTTCGACCGCCTTGTAAATGATTTTTTTTTTTTTTAATCCTTTGGGCCCCCCATCAGTACAAAATATCTTTTTCATCACTCAGTGCAGAAAACCTATTTTTCCGCACTAGTGCGTTTTAGAAAAACCTTTATTGCGCTGTGCTTTGTGATGAAAAGTATCTTACAACACAAGAACTGCAAAAGAATTACCCGTCGAGACCTTTTTAAAGCCCTCGCCTTCGGCTCGGGCCTCAAAATCGGCCTCGACGGACAATTTTTTCTTTTGCAGCTCTTGTGTTGTAATATACTATTTCCTACTTATTAGTTAAATTGTAAGTTTTACACCAAAAATGTGAAAAAACTTCAAGGTTTTCCAATTTTTTGATGATTAAAATTTCAACCTTTGAAATATTTTTTCTGTAAAAAACTTGCGCAATCAGAATAATTTTTATTGAAAATTTTGACTTTAATACAAAATCCTACCTTTTTCTTAAAAGTTTTGGTCCTGTCATAGTTAGAAAACCGAGAAAAAAAAAAAGGAAAAAAAAAAAACTTATTCAGCTTAAAATTGTTTTCAAAAAAAATTAGCCCCCCATTAGCTAATAATTACAAATTTGAAAAAGGTTGAAATCTCCCCCCATATAAAGTGGTCTGGGGCGGGGCAAAGCGCCGAGCGGAACGGCTAGTTAATTATTAAATAAATAAATATTTTGGCTTTGGAAAATAATTCTTGTTTAATTTCTAAGTCAGCAATGCCGGTAATGACTCCTTGTTATTACCTATTATTGAAAATTTGTTTTGTTATAATTAAAAATTGACAAAAAAAAAAAAAAAAATTCTTTAATTTTGAATTTACAAGTTATGACCGATTTTATAAATATGAAATTTCGGGAAAAAAAAAAAAAAAAAAAAAAAAAAAAAAAAAAATGATAATTTTGCCTACGAATTGTCTGGGTTTCATTATTGTTCACTCAACCGTAACATGTCATTGACATTCATAATAATATAACAATAACAAAGGCTACTTTTAAACTAGTTTCCTTTTTTTTTCTTGATTTTTTTTTTTTTGAATAATGTTGAGGGTTGCATACTCTCGATTTTGCAGGCGGAAAAGAAAATTGCTTGTAGCTCAGGCCCAGTTTCGAATTTTCCAATTTTTGAGGTTTTATATGAGTTTATATACCAAATGGTGTAACGGTACCGAATCTCAAAATTCCAAGACCTCTGGAAGGGTCCGAACTTTATGCTATATATATATATATATATATATAGTGAGTGAGTAACGCTCAAAATGACGATTTTCGACCCCTAGAAAACCGAAAAACGACAAAACCTAGAAAGTTGAAAATCGGCATAGTTAATATCGAAGGGAGCGGTGTTCCGTATGTGAAGAAAAAAAATTTTTATCTTAATCGGGTCGCGAGTTTCGGGGCTCTGAAAACAGCGGTAGGATGAGCTTAGTAAAGTAAGGTGCGAGTGGAGTGCACTTAAAACTTGGCTGGGTGCACTCCGTGCACCTTGATGGGAGTTCAAAAGGGATAAAAGTTGTAGGTTAAGTTTATATTTTAATCGAGATTTGACGAATTTTTTCTTTTTTTCCTGTGGGTCTCGTAATTAATTAATATAGTTCTTAATTCTTATTTTTGCTATTAACAATCTTGATAATATAATCTTAAATTCAAAGCCATCAAAGCCATCAAACCAAAAAAAAAGAGCACTGCCGACATGATTGATATTTTGTGGCTCCACAAATCCTCGAGGGCGACGCAAATGTATGTGGAATTAAAGGAATTCTGAGTGAATGCATCAGGAAATACCATTTTTTGGTTATAGCGGTATTTCCAGATACATTCACTCAGAATCAATCCATACCACAGACTCCGTTCATTCATTATTATTAAAAGGAATATCTGGAGTGTGAGAAGCTTAATTAACAACAAGGGACAAATGTGTACTTCCACATGAAAAGGTCCAATTTTAAGACCAGTAAAGTAGCGTAACGAGAGAGCTACTGGAGAATCCAGGTGTCATATAACATGACATTACCTGGATAATTTACAAGATATATTTCTTGCTGTTTACTAATTTTAGTGTTAAAATAATAAGAGGCATTTTTAGGTACGAAATGCCTTTGATTATAAGAGACTTATTAGACAGAAAATTATTTACTTTAGATGTTTTAAATAGAATGAAATATAATTGAAAACGATTTCGTTCCTAAGATTGAATATGACTTTTTTTTATTTCGGGAATACTGGAAGATGTCAGTATACGCATCGAAACGTTGGCGGAAAAAAGCTTAATGTTTTTCAACCTGGTTCCAGTATTCCCGAAATAAAAAAAGAATGAAATATTTCGATTAAGCACCCTTTAAAAGTAATATTCCTCCTCCTATAACTATTAACCATATTAAGAATGATCACATAAAAATATCAGCATCTGAAATGAACAATTTTTTTTTGTTTCATAATATGAAAATGATTTTTTAGATGACGAAAAAGCTTCAACTCCAAAAGATGATGTTTACATCTTTGAGGAATCGTTACCACAATCTCCAATTTTGCATTCATTGCGTCCAGCGAGAAAAGTTCTTAACTTTGATTACATGGGGAATACTTTATTCCAGGATAGCAGTTTCCGTCAAGATTCCAGTGGTGTAAACTTTTCAGAAAGTCAATCACAATCGTCTACATCATCATTTCCTTCCGAAACAGCAAATTCATCATCAAGTAAGGCTCCAAAAAGGAAAAAGAAAAGAAAAAATCTTTGAATAAACAATGAGTTTAAGCCAAACAAAAGATTGAGACACGATAAATGATGGTTACAAAAGAGGGATAAAATTCGCAAAGAAAAGGAATAACAGATGTCGCGTCGATCGTTCGTAATGGCGGACGATAGTAATACTCAATTTTGACGGTCTAATAATTTCATTGGAATTTGAAGGCCAATGAAATGTTTTTTAAAAATGAGTATCAATACTTTAAATTAATATGAAGAAATTTTAAATAAAAGCTTTAATAAAGGATATCCTGAAAGGCTATTATCAGTTCATAATTTTTATGCGGTTATAACGACTGAAATAATAAGGTTATGTTTACGTTCTATAGAACCTTATTATTTAATAATTAAATTGACACTTTCAACCAAATATTATTATATACAGTATTATAATATTTGGTTGAAAATGTCAGTTCATCGATAAACATACTAATTACGGGGAAAGCTCAGGATTTCTAATTTTTTTTTTTTTACACTGTTTTCAAAAATTGATGATATAATATTGGGTCAACTTTTGAAACGAAGAAAACTTCCTTGAACTTTTACAACTGTTTAGATAAATAAAAAATTGATTTTCTTTTCATTCAATTATCTTGTATTGTGCAATTTATCTTTTAATTTTTAGCCCTGAGGAAGTTATAAATACAGATAACGAAAAGTTGGCGAAGAGATACATGTTATTTCATTTCAATTAGTTCCATTTATCCCGAAACCGACCTACAAAGTTTAGATAAATGTTTCGTCTTATATTTTTTGTCAAAATATTGTGTTTACCTTTGGATTTAACCTTTACCTTCGGCTTAATAGAACTTGAGAAAGATTTTAAATGACTTTTTTTTCTGCAGATTAATTAATTGAAAATATGGCTAGGGCAGTGTTACTATACCTCGCCATGAAGGAAATATGTAGATGCGGGGATTGTACAGTGTCTAGCAGAAATTTTGAAGAATGAGCTGTTAATGCAGGCCACATTGTTCTCATAAGAAAAAGGTCTTCGTCAGATAATGCTTACAAATGTATCCCTTGGTACTTGTTCTTGTAAAGCTGGCTCCGATAAGTTCAAGCACATAATGGCAGTTGAGCAGTACATCGAGAAAGAAGAACAAGAAGAAGAATATGAAAGTTCAGATATTGACGTAGAAGATTTAGATGATAATTTGTCAGTTTCAGCATCTTCAACTTCCACAAATAAATGTTCCAAAATTGTGGATACTGAAGAACCTAAGCGATTTGTAGAAATGACGAGAGAAAACGGTCGGAATCATTGGTCAGGGATCATCAAAATCAGACGTATCCTTAAGATAACATATTTCCTCCTAAAAATTGCAGTATGATAGAATTAATTACTGACATCAGGAAGAGAGATATGGCAACTCAAATGGAACCGATAGCACCATTTTTGACCGCTTTATGAAACAAAAAAACTGAATACCATAACAGGACTTGACAAAGGAATTTGATTTTCCTTTTCTGGAAAAGGAAAATCAAATTCCTTTGAAGGAGATACAACTTACTTTGGGGTGGGTGCATAGGGACCAGGACCTCCATCCCTATTATGAGATTCCGCTAGACTAAACGGATCCCCAGATCTAATTTTCAATCCAAAAAAAAACACGACCAAGGCGGAAGTTACTGAAAAAGGAATAGATGTTTATTTTCCCGAAAGGTATTCCCTCATTGGAAAAAGAAATGAAGTCGCATTCGATCTTGTTGAAGAATGCCATTTATCCATGGCATTCTTCAGATTCTTCAACTTAAACGCCTTCGACGAGGAAGGGGCAAACGAAAAGACCCAGAACCAGAACCAATCGGTACCAATAACGAGTCCCGTACAGCACATCTTAACGTTAAAAAAAAATAAGAATTCTAATATTAGGTATTTATGTAACCGCAATGCCAGTCTTCTTTCAAAATTATTGCTGGTATAGTACTTAATTTTCAATATTTGACACTAACATTTTTCACGTGTTTAACCGCAACACATTACAAAATTATAAGACATTTTAACAAGACAAGCACTTGTTAGAATGTCATGTAATTCTTCTTTTTTTTTTTTCTTTTTTTTCTTTTTGGAAAAATCTTAGTATCAAATATTCAAAATTATATATTAGGCCAACATTAGGTCGTGTCTTCACATCCGATCGCAATAGTGAAATGTCATCGTTCGCTATTGGCAATGGTCACCAAAGTACCGGAAACTGAATGCAAGCCAACATCAAAAATACATGTAACTATATGGAAGCAACTTAATTCAGTTTCCGGTACTTTGGTGACCATTAACAATAGCGAACGGTGACATTTCACTATTGCGATCGGATGTGAAGACACGACCTTAATTTATACAATACAGTCTCTTGGAACTGAAAATTGGCTCCAACTTCAATTCAATAAAACATTAGTTAAAAATCCAAATAAAAAATTTAAAAAAAAAAAAAATATTTAGAGGATGAGTCATTAAAATGTAAGTACCAATTTATGTTTTCAAGGGATACCAACGTTTTCAAGGGAAGGTGTATATGTGATTCTGCGTTAACTTATTTGTGTGTTTTTTTCTAAAACTCGTATCTTCAATGTCTCCTTTCCCTGCTATGGTTTAACCTCTAACCACAAGACCTCCGCCAGTGTATGTATGCATGTCTGTGATTTATATAAGTAAACATATAAATGATCTACGATACAAGATACACATGTTTAAAATGATCCATTTATTATTCGGTTAAAAAGAGCCATCTATTTGAGGGTGAAGAAAACGGCTTGAAAATTCCTATTTCAAAAGACGATCGTCTAATATTTATTCATGATGGTGATCAAAATGGTTTCATTTCCACTACGTTCTTGATGCGGAAAGCGACACAAAAAACTATCACGACCAAATGAACAACACAAATTTTAAAAAATGGCTGAAGGAAAAGCTGACTCCATCTAAAAGCGAATACGGTTCTTATAATTGACAACGCACCCTATCATAATGTAACAGCATATTCAATTTTAAAAATTCTTTTGAATGTTTTCTCTGACCTGTACGTTCAAACAAAAATCCATTTTAGCTGAAGGTCAGAAAAATGGATTTCGATGCGTTATAAAAGGGGGGCCAGGGGGGCGTTGCCCCCCCCCCTTGGCTGACTGGGTGCCCCCCCTAGAGCAAATTGGCTAAACATACTGTAACAGGTATAGGGAATGAAGGCCTATTGCCCCCCTTAACTGGCCCAACTGCCCCCCCGGCTCTTCGTTCTGGCTACGGGCCCGCTAAAATCAATCATTTATAAGCAAACCAGTTCTTCGTTCCCAGAAATTATAACTGCTTCGGGAATTTTGGCAACTTTAGAACATGAGATCATAACTTTTACCGAAATTTTGAACCCAGAATGGATCAAGGCAGCTGCCGAAAACAAACTATTCTTTTTAACGGCCTGGCTAAGAATCCGTATACTTTATGCGTTTAAATGGATAAGTTTAAAAAATAAGGAAGAAGAAAAAAAAAAAAAAATATGAGCTCCAGAAAAATGAGCTTCATGACTTATATATGAATTGAACATCTGTATAATCTGTGATTTTATTTTGCAATAAACAGTTTAAGTGAAAAACTAAATGCATTATTTATGTTCACTACACAAGAGAGCCTACCATTGCAAAATACTCCTTCCCGTATCCCAGCCGTTTAAAATTCAAAAGTCATGACATTCATCAGACATGAAAGTTTTATAGCTTACTAAAAATCGTGTTTTTTTTTTTTTTTTTTTTTTTTTTCTTTTAGAAATAGGAACTGAAGCTCCTTGGTGGAGCAACTCCCAAAGAGCTCGGAACTAGAATGATGATTAACTAATCAACTAACTAGATTAACTGATCAAATGGAAACAAAATTTTCATTCAAAGGGATGGGCAAAGCCAAGAACGAGGGAAATAAAGCTTTCGAACAAACGAATCTTATATCTGTGTTAAATGGTATGATCAGACGACGGTGTTAAATTAAACATTAATTAACAAGATATTCTGTCACAGGTGCGGCGAAACAAGAAAAAGTTCACGGGATCTGAAATGGAGCCAGTCCACGAGAATTTTCTTCTATTTGCCAAGTCTAGGAGTAAAGAGAACACACAAGTTTTACCGGCTCAACATTAGGTAGCTAAGAAAAACGCAAAAATTTTTTTGCGTCATTATGTAACAAGGCTTGTGGACATTAGAGTGGGCCGAAAAAACGCGAATTTTTGAATTCGAAAACGTCTGACTTTTTCAGATTTTTTGAAGGTCATCTTGAGGTCGCGAAATGACCTTGAATTTTTTTGAAAAGCCCATATAAGGGCAAAAAATAAGAATTTTTTTTGCTGAAAAAAGTATCGCCTCCTATCGGAAATTTTGCGTAGATTACGAATATGAAGTCCAAAATTTATTTTTGTGTACAATTTTTAAGCTAAAAGGGAAAAAAATCAAAGAATTTAAGTGTTTAGAAATTAAGCCAGAAGCTCAAAAAACCGCACACTTAAAATGATTTTGGACTTCATATTCGTAATCTACGCAAAATTTCCGATAGATACTTTTTTTGGCAAAAAAAATTTTATTTTTTGCCCTTAAATGGGCTTTTCAAAAACTTTAAGGTCATTGCGGGACCTCAAGATGACCTTCAAAAAATCTGTAATAAATAAATTTTTAAAAAAAAAGAATACCCCTTCAACAAAAAGAACTAAAAAGCAAAAAATAATTTTTTTTTTTTTAATTTTTAAAAAAGAACTGAAAGGCAGAAAACGAGATCAATTTTCGCTATATAGGTAAGAGTTTGATTTCCCGAAAAAATGAACCATGACCTTCAGATTTGAAAAATTTTCACTACACGCAATAAATAGGCCAATAAAAATGCATTCAAAGGACAAAAGAAGCGCAGAAAAAATTTTTGTTGAAGGAGCAAGTTTTAAAAAAAAGGGGACTTGCTCCTTCAACAAAAATTTTTCTGCGCTTCTTTTGTCCTTTGAATGCATTTTTATTGGCCTATTTATTGCGTGTAGTGAAAATTTTTCAAATCTGAAGGTCATGGTTCATTTTTTCGGGAAATCAAACTCTTACCTATATAGCGAAAATTGATCTCGTTTTCTGCCTTTCAGTTCTTTTTTAAAAATTAAAAAAAAAAAAATTATTTTTTGCTTTTTAGTTCCTTTTGTTGAAGGGGTATTCTTTTTTTTTTTAAATTTATTTATTTAACGCATTTCAGTTTTTTAAAAATTACATTAATTTTTGAAGGTTTTTTTTTTTTTTTTTTTTTTTTTGACGACTTATTTTGCGCATTTTAGTTAATTGCAAATTTTTTTATTTTCATTCTGATTCTGACTAATTAATTTTTTTCTAACTCGATTTATTCCGAGTCCTAATCCAATTGAGAATTTTTGCTCTGTTTGTCGTTCTTATTCCAATTTTTCTTTTCTTATTAAATAAAAAAGTTGATTCCAATTCCGATTCCTATTTGCAAAATTTATTTCAAGATTCCAATTTTCAGCTGTTCACGAAATATATTCAGATTCTTATTCACAAATATACTGCAAGATTTCGATTAAAAAAATAAATTTTCAATTACTCAAGAAATCGATCTCCATTCTTATTTATCAAATTTATTCAAGATCAGGCGTCCGAATCCGATGCCGATTCCATATTATTTATTGAACTCCCGATTCCGATTCCGGCATCTACACCCGATGCTGATGCCGACGCCACAAGGCATCGATCATATCCGATGCCGTCTCTGATCCAGATTTTAGTGGGGGAAAAAAAAGTCATACACAGTAAAAAATTTTATGTTAAAATTGACACAAATTGTATGTCCAAATCGGTCTACATAAATATTTTGTTAAGAAAAATAACACAATTGTTTTGTTTAATGTTCTGCGTCCATTAACGATTATCATTTTTTTGCTGTTTACATACAAGTTTTGTTGATTTTTTAACATAATAACTTAACATAGACTTTATGTAGACCGTTTTTAACATATTTACATAATATTTTTTACTGTGTAGAGCCATTCTAGATTGTTTTTAAAATCAGGGGTCAGATTCAGAAGCCGGTGTCAATGCCGATGCCGACATCGCATTTTTTTAGTTATCCCAAATCGGCATCGGCATCGGCATCGGCATCGAGCCGAGATATTTAGGCGCGGCCGCAGCTGACATCAGCATCGGCACCGGCATCTGATTCGGACCCCTGATTTCAAAAATCGTCTAGGCTCCACGACTTTTTTTTTTTTCACTAAAATCGGAATCAGAGGCGGCATCGGATATGATCGGAATCGGAATCGGGAGTTAAATAAATAATATGGAATCGGCATTGGCATCCACCCGAGATTTCAGCCGGCTGAGGCCGGCACCGGCATCGGATTCGGACCCCTGTTTAATTTCCCGCTGGATTTGTAATGCAACACCCATTAATTAATTCTTTTTAATTTTTAATTTCTTTTAAAAAAATTATTTAAGAATGCTTAGGCCTGCTCCACAAAAACTAATAATTTCAAAAAAAAAAAAAAAAATCAGCTGTTCACAAGTTACATTTCTTCCATCTTTTTTTATTTTTATAATTTAATTTAAATGATAATAATGTTATTTCGTATTAACCGCCAGCCTTCTAACATTCTACTGTTGAATGAAAATTATAAAATGATTGAACGCTTATGCGATTGTCAATGGGCTTCGCCGTCATCTTATGTGGCTCACTTCAAGGTTCCGATTACTATCACAGAAATATTCGAGATATGAGTACTACCCTGTGAACCACCTTAACTTTGACACCCCCTTATTCCTGTTGATATTGTCAGATTTTAATTTTGAAAATTTTAAACATTACGTTGGACCTTCCTCTGTCGGATAAGCCCAAAAAAAGAATAGGTCATCACTGAAAAAAAAAAGTTTCTCACTAGCAAACGAAACCCATCCGTTTTTCTCTTTTTTTTCTTCCGCCATAAGTTAAAGCTATGTGTTTTGTACATTTTAAATATTTTCGGATTTCTCGGTTTACTCAAAAACTGTTTGGAATTTCGAAAAGATAATTACAACAGGGCCTCCGGGAAAATATGTAGAATCAACTGTGAAATTTTCAGATTTCTACATATTTCCGTTTCAAAGTTACAAGGGAATTCCAAAATCATGCCACACGGCAGTCAGCCAGCCGTATAGACCATTAACCAGACGAAGCGATAAACATAACGCCCTTCAAATTGGTTGAAGGGGTAACAAATTGGTTGAAGGGGTAACAAATTGGTTGAAGGGGTAAAAAGTAGGGTTAATAGTATTATAATAAGCCATCGATTCCCAGATCAGGCGTTTTCAAATTCAAAAATTCACTTTTTTCGGCCCACCCAAGTGGACATAGATTCTACAATTTTTTTTTTTTTTTTTTTACGTTCTGTCGCAATTACAACAATAATAATAAATAATTAGTATTGAAACTTTAAAACTTGTTACATTGTTCTTCAATTTTGACTATAAATCCTTTAATTTGCTATTTACTTTGATAATGTTGTTTGCCAGATAGGAATGTATTAATTATTTTTTTTTTTTAAATAAATAACTTTGAGGAAGATTGGCGGGATTGGAATAAAATTGCGACAATTATCGCATTCGATTTTTTTCCCGCCAATCTTCCTCAGCTAAATTTTGGAACGCCATTCACCATCATCATAAACAACTTTCTTCCAAAAAAAAAAATTAGAAATGTGAAATAATAAACGTAGTCGAGTCGAAAATCCCTAGTTAATAAACCGATTGAACGTTAAAGCATATTTTTTATGAATCGATTTTTTTAAAAATATGTGACTGAAATTTCGTAAATTTAACATGAGCTATGTGAAAACTATCTCAATAAAATTCAACATTTAAAGGAACCTTAAAAATTTTTGTTTCGATTAAACTAATTTTTTTTTTTTTTTTTTTTTTTTTTTTTTGCATTTGGCAAAGCACGACATTTTTTTTCTCGTAGCATCGTATTTATTGCTGGACCATATGTACAATTTCAAAGACCCTAACGATCCCAGAAGATTCCCGAATTATTTTCCCAATTTTTCCAAAGACGAACCGGCTGAATTGACAGATTTAAAAGAGAAAATTAATCAAATTTTAGAAGAGTTTAGGAACAACTCCTCAAACCCGGATAGTTTTATTTTTATTGAGAGATCTTGATTCGGATTTTTCCAAGTGTATAATTCATCTTATTCTCTTAATACAACGATTAAATCATCTCTTCACGTGTTTTCAGAAAGCCACCCTCCTTAATCCCCGAGTAAAGATAGTTGAAATATACGAGCGCCCTCCCGAAAATACTAGCGGAAATTCAAATATTTCTTCACATTGTGATCCCCTTCCTGTAGAAAACGTTTTCCCAGATAGAAATTCAATTCGAAACTCCCGTCGCGAATCCCAAAATGAATTTAGAGAATATTCCCCCTAATGCCCCCGGAAGACTCTGAAGATGAAATTTTTGAAATACCTCCCTCTTTAATATGCAAAAGATAGCATAAGTGTGTTTGTAAAAGAACAGTGAAAAGAAAGAAGCTTAGAAACAATCAAGTAAACAAAGTGCTAGACTCAGAAAAAACATTGAATGAAAATAACGAAAGACAATATCAATAATTTTATGATAGAAAGTTCACAATATAATAAATTTTTATTCATTACCTTACTATAAAATTTTGTCACTGATTTATTTACATGTTTTTCCTTCCCCTTCACAGGAAAACCAACGTTTGAATGAGAACCTACACTTATTGTATTAGAATCACACATATAAAGATAAAAAAAAAAAAAAAAGATCACACATATTTGATGGGTAAATCTGGAGAAAATTTACAATTTATTTTGTTAAAAAAAAAAAAAAAAAAAAAACTTAACGGTTATGCAAGATAAGCAAAATCATGGCTCAATACAGGGCAAAACATGGCAAAACGTAGACATTTATATTACAAAAAAATACTGACCCCAGAGTGAAATACAGTCAACCTCGGTTATAGTGGCCTCGGTTATAGTGGAATTTCGGTTATAGTGGACAAACTCGTCCGGTCCCAGTCCCATTCCCTATATTGCAATGTTAAATTACCTCGGTTATAGTGGACCGAGACCTCGGTTATAGTGGACAGATTTTTAAAGATATTATTGATTTCAATGTGAATTTTTCGGCATAAGCAACCGTTTTCAAAGATTTTTTTTCTTTTTTCACGAATGATCATGTTGCATTGCAATCAAAAAATGTTTTCTTTTTGCTTTTATTTGTTAGTTGAGCTTAAAATGTCGAAAAGAAAAGCATTTTCGTTAGATGAAAAAATTAAAGTTTTAAACGAATTGAAAAATGGCGGTACTCAGGCGGAAATATCAAAAAAGTATGGTATTGCAACTTTTAAAACAGGCTCGAATTACAAATTTTTTCTTTAAAGTTGCAAGTGCTTAAATATACGATTATAATTCACGCTTTTTTTCAATTACCACTTCATTTTACTTTTTTCATTTTTTTCTACCGAATTTTTTCGACCTCGGATATAGTGGACCTCGGTTATAGTGGACTACATTTGGCCGGTCCCTTGAAATCCACTATAGCCGAGGTTGACTGTATGGGCTTAGCTCACAATGTCAAAAAAACACATTACAGCTCGTGTTAAATGAGGCATCAGCTTTCGACAGGAATTATTCAATTCACATCTTTTAAAACCCGATTTCATTTTAGAAAAAAAAATTGGAATCAGAAAAGCAGAAATTCCTATTTTATGAAATTGACTAAATGTTAAAAAACAGGGCTGAAATCCTGCTAACTGAAGCTGTTATAATTTGAATAACCATAAAATTTACAAAAAAAAAAAAAAAAAAATGAATAAAAAAACAATTTAATTTAATTTAATTTAATTATAATAATGAATGTCTTTAAGTTAACCAGACTTGATTTCAAATTATGGCTGTGTATTGATTTTTAATGAAAGAGCAGCTCCTCATTTTCTCCAAAAGTTGTTCCTTAATATCAGAGCTAAAACTCACTCGAACCTAAGGGTGGGGCTGAGCTTAAAATGCCCAACATAAATCCTTCCGAGACAAATGCCTTTGCACTTTTGATATTCTCAACTGATGACAATTTCCAAAATGTTGGATGGGAGTCTTTTGAGTTTTCACATGAACATTGACCTGAGACCATTTTATCTTCCAAAAAAATAAAGAGCTATTTTTAACTAAAGAGTGACATGTGGAAAAGCAAACAATCCAATGTCAGGCCAAGCAATGACCCAACAAACCTTGCAATTTTAAAGTGGATATCTTTGCCATGTGCAGAGTTCATTGCACTGATTTTTACAGACATCATTTTTATTAAAAATAAAAAAAACGTTCATATTCCATTTATATTGTATGAATTCCTCTTTTAAAAAAATAACTCTTTTTTCTGTCCACTGTAAACATGAATTCAAAATTTAAAAAACAGCAAAAAAGCATTTAGAAATTCCACTTTGCAACAAGATTTTCATGAATTAATTTTTTTTAAATCTCGTATTCTTTTTACACTCTTTTCATACTCTTCATTCTTTAACATTCAAATTCTAAATATTCTCTTTTTTAGTTTTTAAAATGGATGTAATGGAAAAACAAACTAATAACAGCAGCAAGCATGAAATATTAGGATTGAAAAGAGTACCCTTCAGTAATTCAGAAAAACCCAAAGAAAATAAAGAACCTCTACAACAACAAGATATCGAAGGAGATAATAAAAATGTATGCCCAAACAGGATTTAGAGAAACTTTCCGGAGATGATTCAGAACCATGAAGAAAACAGTTGATGTAGGTATTCTCTTTTTATTAAAACCAGTTTATGAAACACCTGTGGGTTTCAGAATTTATTGTACGAAGCATCTAACTGAAACTACATTCAGCCTGTCATAAACATTAGGAATGTGTCAATGTTGAGCTTTTCAATGAGTCCGACACAGGTTGCTTATAGGAAAATCAGATATTGCATAGTTATCCATTTCAGAACATGTCAAATTGTAAATTTCAAAAAAAAATAGAATGTGATTTCCTTTTGATGCATTACAGATGGGTCATTTTACACACAGCAATTCCTTTGCCACTAACCTCACCAAATCACAACCTTCATTGGATCCTTCATGTTAATAGAGTCAATTAGTACGCAAGCTTTTTAAATACATAAGAAACATCAAAGTAGTGGAAGCAGGTAAAAGCCTATGCAAATAACTCATTTCTCAAGTGAAAAAGTAAAAAATAATATATGACATTACCTTATGAAATCCTCCCAGACCGTAATATTACGATGATAAAAAACGACGATTAGATCGGTTTAAAAATGAAAATTCGATAAAGCCGCATAATAAAAAATAACAACTGGCACCAACGCACCGTAAATTTCATTCGAATTTATTCATAATTAACACATTTTCCGATTTGTTTACAAAAAATTCCGTTCCACGCGACCCGACCACACTTCTAAAAACGTGCCGGAAGTCGTGATTTTAGAACATGGAAAAATCCAAAATGGCGTCTGAGTCAGTGTTGTCTAAATTGTATTGTGCCACGTCAATTTTCATTATTCCCGGTCTTCCAGGTACAGCGAATTAAAATTTACTTTTGCAATGGAAAATTTTGAGGGAGAATTATCTTGGCGTTCGGAAACGGTAAAAGAGCATTTAATTCTAATATCATCATACCGTAAACTGCCAGACGAAGCTGACAGACAAGAATTTATAAAATTTTTAACCAAAGTAGGTTATGTCAAATTGTCAAAAACGTTTTTTTTCCTAAATATTTTTCTAACTCTGAAATGTTTTTCAGGATGTGTCTTATCATAATCTTACCTCTTTAGAATTCAGTCATATATGTTATTTTCTCCTGGGAATCATCAGCCATGAGGAAAGGAATAAATTAATCAGATGGCCTCTTGTAACAAAACAAGATCAAACTAAATTTCGAAAAGGATTGAAAAGTTTAATTGATGATGCTGTTGAAAAATATCCTTGGGCATATCTTAAAAACTTACCAGGTTTGCAAATGCTGCTAAATTAAAATTTATTTTCAATGATAACTAATGTTCTTTTTTTTTTTTTTCCTTAGAGTCATACTTTCTGCAGCCCATTGGAAAGCAGAAAAGGGTTCTTGATTTTATTCTTAGTTTAACTGGATTAATTATTCATCTTTTATTAAATGATCCAAACGTTCTGATAAAAAGTACCAAGGACGATCTGAGTTTAAACGATGTTAATCATATGATTGAAGTTATTCAAGCCGCCAGATTAAATGAAGAAAAAATAATTAATGATAATGTTTTCCCATTAAATGAATTTGAAAGGATAAAAGATGAAACCTGTGAAAAATGTATTTATTTAAAACAAGAGAATGATGAACTGGAGTTGGATCTAAGGAAATTCAAAAAGGAGTTAATAAGTAAATGTATTATCGAGGAGAAAAATAATGATGTCAATTGTACGTATTTTATTTTACTTTTTGGGTAAAAACAAACATTGTAATTTTTATTTTTTTGTTTCTTTTTTAGGTTTAAAAGGAACAAACGATTTAAAAATATCTGGATTAAAAAATTTAAATCAGGAATTAAAACTCTATTCAGAAAAAAGTGCAGAGCTGTCATCAAAATTAAAAGCAGCAAATGAGCCAAAATCTCTATCAATAAGAGATTTCAGTTGTGACAGCTCATCGGAATTAAGCAGCGCTACCAGCGAAGCATGCGAAAATTTAAATCAGATTTTGGAGCAGTTGAAATTAAAGCAAGATTCAGTCAGTGAAGAAACTTTACACTTGAAAAATTTGATAACAGTCAAAAATTTATTGGTAAAAGAGCGAGATGCTCTCCGTGACGTTTTGGAAAAATTATCCTAATCTAAACAGGGATCTCTGAAAAATGAGGCCAAGTCTTTAACTCTTCGAATACATTTAAACCTGGACTAGTGGTATCCGAAACATTACAATGTGCTACAAGTCTGTAATCATTGGAGATCTTTTTTAATCGCACACCTTCGTCGATCAATAATTTTGTGGCATTTAATTGCTTTTCGGTTGGCTTTAATTTTACAAAGGATCCGATCATTGCGATGCCGATGCTGACGTTGTTGGAGCCTTTAGCGAATGCCCCGACGTAATCCCAGCCGCGTCCTTCGTAAACGTAACCGTCACCGCCGACCTTGAAAGAGAATAATTAAATTAAGTTGTAAAAAGGAATTTCTGATTGGAGAAAAAGTAACGAAGTCGTAAAAAAAAAAAAAAAAAAAAAAAAGTAATTAATTATAAATAATTTTTTAAAACAAAAATAGGCAGTGTTCGATTAATTATAATTTTTTCTAGAATTTTCTTATCTTACCAAAAAATTATAACCGATATCCGACCAATTGTTCCCCTCAATGTGAAAATTTTGGATGTATCGAACCAAAAATTTGCACCCTGATCTGTTTTCACAAATATCCGAAGCTGTGTGGGTAATGACCACCTGGTGAACTGGGTGCTGTAACTTTGTAAGTGGATCCCTAGCTGGTTCAGCTAACCACTCACGTCTCGTTACGATTTTCAAAGTGTTCCAAACGTTATAGTACATGCTCTGATTTTGGTAACTAGGTACACTGCTAGTCTCATCTACTACATTTTGTGAACCATTTCCAGACTCTTTTTTTCCGCTTAAAAAATAAATGGCAGCAATTATCAACAAAATAACTAAAATTAAAATTGTCACTCCGGCTATCGCCGGCCTTAATTTAATTTTTCTATCGGTCCTGCGCAGCTCCGGTAAAATGTCTCTTATTATTTTCGAACTTTTTTTCTTTTTATCGTTGTTGATGTGAACTTCGATTTTCGGCCCGATATGGAAATCGGAGCTGTGTTTGACATTAACACTGTCATAATAATGCCGATTTAAAAACGAGGAATCAATCGGTAACGTCGATATCACTTTTTCTCCACTTTCAAAACTTTTATTTTCGAGCCCGTGCATCTCCCCGAAATTAAAAACATTCTCCTAAATGTTTTTTTTTTAATAATTATTTATTAAAAAAAGATCGAAAAACCCAGATAAATAAAACGCGAAATTTCCTCGACTATGGCATGTATGTAAACATTTCATGCGCGTTGATGATTAAACGTCAAGGACTAGTCGACCGATGATACCCGAATGTTAAAACCTTAATCATAAAAAAACGAACAGGGAAAACACGAATAATGACTCATTGAAATGACTTAAAATGCATATACAATATTTATTTTCTTTTAAGTAGCAAAAACAAATTTCTCAGCGAGATTATTAGCGGTTAATTTTGCGGTTTTGGGAAGCTGAGTAATAGTTTTGCACATCTGGTTTCCTTCATTTCTTTTAGTTTTTTTTTTTTTTCTTTTTCGGCTCTTTTTTTTATTTCTTTTTATTGTTTGTTTAATTTACCATTGTGTTCTTTTCCTCATTGTAGTATTTTTTTGCTTTGTTAATTTTTTCATTCATTGCAGGAGATTTCTTTGATGCCTTTCAACTATTATGATAGCAAGTGGCGGAGGTGCTTCAAATTTTTTCCTAGAAAAGGAAGAAGCTGGTTTACAAGTTCAATTTTTTGTTAGTAAATCTGAAAAAATATCTTTTGCGAAATTTAAAATTTGTCTTTTTTTTAAAGTTGCATTTTTGTTTTTTTGCCCAGAGAAACTGTCTTCGAAAAATTTTGTTACTTAATGGTAGGCTCCTGCCTATTTTTTTCTTTTTGCAACATCCTATACTTGAAAAATCGTCTAACCATATACTTTATTTTCGGATCAAAATTTCAAAATTCTACAGACGAAGGGCTTCTCTGCTACCGAACAAGCACCTTAAATGAAAATTTTAGATTTCTGCATCAGTCACTTTTTCTTAAAAATTGGCTTTTTCCTCTTCCCCTTACAAAAGCAACATCTCCTAGTTCCCACGGGAGAAAAACCGTACAATTGCTGCAAATGTCAACAATGTTTTAGTAACAAGGCGCGCTTAAAGTCTAATTCTCAAAAGTATCATTCTACAGAGGAACCTTTCAATTGCAAGGAATGTCAACAAGGTTTTTGTGTAAAAACGGAAAAAATTAATGAAGGGAAGAGGAAAGGGTCATAAGCCTTTCAGGTTGAGATTTGATCCTGAACCCTGGAGCACTTTCTCCACTTCCTACGTCTTTAAACGTTATCCTAAATTAACCGTCCATATGCTGCATAATTATCCCTAAGGCAAACATAAGCTAAAAAAATCGATTGCAGCAGTAGATTTGATCTACTACATAGTCTTTTAAACAGGACAGGAAACTCCTATCTTAAATGTATGGGAAATGGTGTCCGTCTTAACTGCACAGATTTTAATTCCACCCAATTACCATCCGTAGCGCTAGTTGTATTGAGGACGCTTTTCATTGGTCGTTGCAATTTCAAAACAATTATGGAGGATTGAAATTATTTGCATAAGTAAAATGCGTCGGTTATGTTCTGAATCCCGTTTTTCCGTATCTGCTCCGGTAGTCGGCCCAGGGGCAAAAATATGGAAACTTGAACGGTTTTTTTCTCATGTTTTTGGCGTTTTCAAATTCGAAAGTTTGAAAAAGAAAGACACTCCCCTATTTTACTAACCTGCAGGCAAGTTTCTTGGAATTGGAAAATGATTAAGGATAATAAAAGTAAAATCTACAGTGCACTGCTCACTTTATTTGTATTTTTTTAAAAACATTTTCAGGATAATAATTGTAGTGAATTTTCCAAACTTGTCAACTCTTCACACTCGATTTTTCATTCTTGATTATCTTCTATTTTCCGCAAATTAGAGGCACGAGAAAACACAAAAATTGGCGTTGTTCTACATTACTTTCTTGTATTGAATCGTCGATTTGAGGGACAACATCTAAATTAAATTTTTAATAAAATCAGAATTGATGATATTACAAATATTTCCCTTTTCTACGAACTTTCGAATTTAACAACGCATATCTCCCTTCCCTTCCAGATCGATCTTCTTTTATGCATAAACCACAATGTTTTACTGGCCGCGAAAGCGTAGTGTCTTTAGTTTAAAAAAAAAGTAAAATACGTCGGTTATGATCTGAATCCCGTTTTTCCGTATCTGCTCCGGTTTTCGGCCCAGAGGCCAAAATATGAGCAAAACTGGAAACTTAAACGGTTTTTTTCTCATGTTTTTGGCGTTTTCAAATTCGAAAGTTCGCAAAAAAAACTCCCCCTATTTTACTAACCTGGCGGATAGCTAAGACTGTCATTAGCGTTGCGAAAAATAGAAGTACCGTGAAAGCCATCAATTTCATTTTTGGTTTTTTGATTTTTTTTTTTTTTTGATTTTTTAAACTGAATGGTGTCGAAACACTGCAAAATAAATGGTTAACTCAAGAATTTTCAATGGGCTGAAAAAGCCTACACGTAGTCATTCGATAAGACGATAAAAAAAATTGCATTTATGGCGAATTTGTAATCTTACTCGTAAACTTTACTGGTTGATAGGATTTAGGAAAATATTTGAAATAATTAATGAATTTAATATCGTTTTACTCGGAGAAACAATTCCAAAATGAATTATTCCCGAGATTATTCCGAATTCCGAAAATTACAGTTTCGGAGTAGGCGTGTTGTCCTTCACCTCTTTAAAAGAAAGTAAATTATAGGAAAACAACCCCGTAGCGCTTTTTATGCCAGGTATTTTCCTTTTTTCCTTGTGATTCATAGAGGTTTGGGAAAAAAATAAAAAGTTTTAGCCAAACAAAAAATAATAAAGCGTAATTAACACTACATACTTTTAAAAATAGCAGCTTCGTCAGAAAAATAACCTTGTTCAATGCAGGAGATACATCTAGTGTTTGCGGTATCTAATAAAATTCGCTATTTGAGGTATTGAGGTATGGCCAAATATTCAGATACTGGATTTTCCACTCACAGATACTAAGGCCTTAACAAACGACAGGAATTCAACAGCTTGAGAAATGTAAATACAGCCGCTAAGGCACTTCGTTGGCTAGACAAAACCGGCCGGTTCACCGTCCGGTTAAAAAAAAAAAAAAAAAGTTTTTTTAATTAATATTTTTAAACGTTAATATTGCATTAAATGGGGCGAAACTTATACCAAATTGTTCCTTATAATTAGGAAAAGTCGACTATACATGTTAAAAATGTCGGTAAGCTTAATTAACACGTATATTCGACTTCTTCTAATAATAAGGAACAATTTGGTATAATTATTGTAGAAGTTATCGTAACCCTAATTTGGTATAAGTTTCGCCCCATTTAATGCAATATTAACGTTTAAAAATATTAATTAAGAAACCTTTTTTTTAAAAAAACTTTTGTCTAACCAACGAAGTGCCTAAGGTAAAAAATTATTATATTTCTTTGCGTCAAAAAATAAAAATAAAAAATTTATTTCTATTATAATTGTGCAGAATTTATTAAAAAAAAAAAATTGACGCAATAAAATATTATGATAATTTTTACTTTATGATCCAGGCCAGATCCCGTAAATTCGACTTGAAGGTTGCAAAAAATTCTGCCCGGTGAAATAACTTTCTTTTAAGTATTACGTAAGACTTTTTTTCGGGTTTTCGGGACCCCCTCCCCCCCCCCCTTCGTAAGGATTAGTAAGATTTCTTTCACCCCCCCCCCCATTATATTACGTAAGATTTTCGCGGACTCCCCCCCTTTTTTTCGCGCCAATTTTAAATCGGAGTAATATCTAGATATGTCTAAGCGGGGTGAGGTCTAGGGTCGTTTCGAAAGGGTTTTTAAGTGATGCGTTCGATGTTAACACCGGACTTAGGCAAGGCGATGGACTTTCACCCGTCCTTTTCAACCTAGTCCTAGAGAAAGTCGTACGGTGCCTGGAGAACGTTCCTGGGGGAGTAAACGTAGGCGGACTCATTAAAGACCTGGATTATGCCGACGACATCGATTTATTAGGGGAAACCCGTGACGATGTTCGAAGGTTATGTGGAGAGTTGCTAATTACTGCTCGTAGGGTTGGGCTCGAAGCGAATGAGGGGAAAACTGAGTACCTTGTTATGGTCAATGAGAAAGACAGGCAGAGACGGCACGATGAACCTCTGGAGGTAGGAAACGTTAGGTTTAAGAACGTTACCGAATTTCGGTATCTAGGGTCCTATGTCACCAGCGACAATGACATTAATTTTGAGGTCGCAGCGAGGATTCAGAGTGGCAATCGTTGCCTTTTCGCGCTAGGCCATCTCCTTCGTAGTAGAGTTTTATCTAGACGAGCGAAACTCCGCATTTATAATGCCATAATCCGCCCTGTAGTCACGTACGGCTGTGACACTTGGAGCCTTACCGTCCGCGCTCAAGAGAGGTTGCTGTATTCGAAAATAAGGTCTTACGCCGAATTCTAGGCCCTAGAAGGGATCCAACTACTGGCAGGGTGCGCATGCGTTCAAATGACGAGATCCGAAGGCTCACTGGGCAACCATTAATCACTAGTGTGATTAAGTCCCGAAGGCTCAAGTGGGCGGGACATGTCGCTCGCGCACCTCCGTCAAGATATATCCGGCAGGTCCTGGAGGGCAGACCAACGAGTCCCAGACCCCAAGGTAGACCACGGATCAGGTGGGAAGACAGGCCCGTAGCCAGCCTGAGAAACAAAGGGGGGCACGAGACATTCAAAGGGGGGCTCCAAATGGCCCCTTATAACATGGAAGATAGGGAAAATACATGGGCCAAGTCAAATTTACAGGGGGGCTCAAGCTTTTCCATAGGGGGGCTGAGCCACCCTATGCCCCCCCCTGGCTACGGGGCTGTGGGAAGATAACGTGGCGGCAGATGCGAGAAGGTTGGGAGTGCCCGACTGGCGAGATGCCTGTCAGGAGAGGCCTGATTGGAAGAAAGTTTATAGCGCGATAGGGCTCCAGGCCCTGTAAAAGCCATGTGTGTGTGTGTGTGTGTAATATCTAGATTTATAGTTTATACTCATATCCCTGTGGATGACTACAATTGACACAAAATCTCATCAAAAAATAAATTTCAGTTCTTAAAATTTTTTGAAAAAAAAATTCAATTTTTCTACTTTAGACATTAAAAAAAAAAATTAAAACAACTTAATTTTTTGATATTAAAAAAAAAATTCTGAACAGTAAGTAATATTGAAAATTCTTACGTAAGATTTGCCAACTCCCCCCCTCCCCCAAGTAATAAATCGTAAGAATTTCGAGTACCCCCCCTCCCCCCCCTTTCGGTCTTACGTAATACTTGAACGCTCCCTAACGTGTCAAATAGCATCCTAAAATCGCAACTCTCTGGGGCCCCTTTAAGTGCCATTTAGCCCTATATTTGGCTGATATTTCTTATACGGCTGAAAATTATTTCGTAAAATGGTGTTGAAAATATTCTTTGAATTATTTGGGTCGGATCTAAACCATTTCGCATTTTTAAACTATCTTCCCTTGCTCAATTTTAACTTTTTTTAAAAATTCCCCTTCAAAACCAATATGCAACATCGCATCGTCCCCGCCATTTTCAGCCACTTAGAAATTCTGGGCGCGCGTTCGAAAACTTGCTTTTTAAATTTTATTTTATTAAAAAAATAGCTTAGATAATAGAATCCATAGATAGGACAATAGCTTCAGAAAATTTACATATGGGCATAAGCTAAACACGAGGTAGGCTTAATTTTTTCGGACCAAAACAATGTAAATGGAATAGGAATGTCCGATCTATGGATTCTATCATCTAAGTCTAATAGCAGGATTTTTCTTATAGGGTCCATAATTGTTTTGAAATTGCAACGACCAATGAAAAGCGTCCTGAATACAACTAGCGCTACGGTGGTAATTGGGTGGAACTAAAATCTGTGCACTGCATATTACCACCAGACGGGACCATCTCCCATATACATTTAAAATAGGAGTTTCCTGACCTGTTTAAAAGACTATGAGGTCCACAAATGTTGTCTAAATACAAATGAATTTTACGTTTAAAGCAGTTAGCATAACTTCGTTATGTGTTATTTCAAAATGTTTCATTTTGTAGAAAAGTTTAGCTATAAAATAACATTTAAGCTTCCCATTTAGGATTCGAAACCTAGTCACTCAATAAAATAAGCTATATTTTATAAAATTGAAAAATTCAATTTAATCTCTTTTAAAACTGGAAAAATCCGGGCCCCCCTTCGAAAATGTTCCGCCCCCCTGAGGATGCCGCTCTGATTAAGAGCCTGGTACGGTTTGGGCAAAACGTTCCGAACTGAACATCTTAGACTATTTTAATTAAAAAACCGAACCATTTAAAATTTAAAAAGGGTGTAAAACCGAACCGAAACTGAATCGAAATCTGGGAAAGAAAATCCGGAAATCGAAGCCGAATCGTTTTGATTTTTAAACCACCTCTATGGTTTTCATTAATGAAAACTCAGTCCGCCTTCGGTGCAAATGTACTTATGGAAATGCGAAATCACTGTTGCCATTTTTGTAAAATTAAGGAAATCAACCAACGTTCCGAAAGGTTTCTCCTGCAACGCTAACGATTGGCCCTATTATGGGCAACATTATTTTTGAATTTTGATCCTTCGGTTATCATTGCGACATTGTCAACGACATAGACGAGACCTGACTTTTATTAATCTTTATTAATCCTAAAATCTGATTTCCGTCGAACTGATAAGTTTGCAAAATATACATATCGCTGTTTATATAATCAAGCAATTGTCTTAAAAAAAAAATAAAAATTTCTTGTTTCACTTTGTCTTGCGACGCGACGCCATTTATATTTTTTTATTTCAAACAAAAAATAACTTATCGCACTTAAAACAAAAGAAACGAAACCAAACGTATCAGTATTAAAATTATAAAATATATTTTAAAATTCGCACTGAAGTAGCAGACGTCATCAAGCAAAACTCGGACTCTAATCTATGACGTATTAATGCCGTTTCTAAGAAATTCTCGATATCCAACCTAGTCTTGCCCTTGAAGTGCAAAGATGTGAGTTGATTTGTACATTATACCATATGCTGTTATATTTATTTTAAACTTTATTTTTTTTTTTGTTATTAAATTACCGATATTTCAAATCACAATGTGAGATAACGGATTTATTATTATTTTTTCTTTCCGATTAAAATTTATTGGGACGTGAGAAAGGAACAATTAAAGATTTAGATAACAGATAATTATAAGGATTTTCTTTTATGTAAATGGTCATTTCGCATTTGACGGACCTAACCTAATCACGGCAAAAAAAAAAAAAAAAGTACAAAAAAACCAAGAATGACCGTACAATTCAACAATGATTTCGGTCAGGAATTTAACGATCTCAACATAGACGTGAACACCAAGCAATTGGAATATTTAGAAAGTGACAATTTAAATATCCAGTGTACAAATTCAAGTGATTTCATTGTCGGGAAACAAACCAATTTCAATGGTCCCGTTACGATCATTAACTGCGATTTCCCGGAAAGGCATTCCGTGTCGAGTGTTGAAAGTGATCAAAAGACCCCGGAAGAAAGGATAGTTATCAGAGATAAAGTGCTGACGACTTCTGCGGCGAATTTAGTTCAAAACCAAGCTCAAAAAATTAGTTTAGAAAATCAAACAAAGAAAATCGGGTTGGAAAAGCCCCCGCTCAAACCGAAGAAACATGTTTTTTTAGTGCAATTTTTAGCTAAGGATTTTTTAAAAATTCCCGTAGGAGCTTGGTGCGTTATAATTGCAATTTTAATAGGGATCTTGATCGCTCTTATGACTTATTTGCTAGCGGAGAGCGCAGAGGGTAAGTTGCAAAAGAAAAATTATGCTAAGTATTTTTTTAGGCTGGTTTGGGCAGAGCCTGTGGAAATTTTCAAAGATGTCCTTCAAGTTCAGATTGCAGCCGAAAGTTTAAGTTGCGTCGCCGTATCTAGACTTTAGAGCTTTTATTAAGCTTTTAGATTTGAGCTTTAAAAGCAAAAAAAAAAAACTTTTAGAATTCGGGGCCGTCCGTACCGTAAAACAGCATTTGGGGTCGTCCATAAACCACGTTCAAAATGCTAACTTTTGCTAACAAGGGGGGGGGGGGGGGGTTACATATCTAACGTTCGCATTAGTCTCATGTAATAAATGGGCAAAAATGAAAATAATTTAAATTTTTAAGACACTTAAGAGGAAGCTTCACGGATGCCGGAAGGAATGGCTGCTTTTTAAGTATTTTCCTTTCCAGGTCAAAAATCAAAATTTTGTACACATAAAACCCTAGGCAATGTTTTTCACTGTTTTTTGATACCAAGTTGACATTTTTCCAAAAGAAATTAAAGCCGGCTTTTGAGTTTGAAAAAAAAATATATAAAAAAATTTTTGAAACAAAATAACGGCTTCAATTTCATTTGGAAAAATATGAATTTTATGTCAAAAGATAAGGAATACCATTACCTAAGGTTTTATGTGTACAGAATTTCAATATTTTGCTTAGAAAGCAAAACATTTACAAAAAAGCCATTCCTCGCCATACTCTAATGCAGAAAGGGTCTATGTACATGAAACCTTCTCTTAAAAAAAAAAAAAAAAAAAAAATTAAATTTAAGTTTGAAGAGTTTCAGTTTTTTTTAATTTTTTAACGGAAGGGGGGTCAAAAATGGCCAAAATAATGCTAACGTATGGATGACCCCTAATGGTAGCGCTATGGACGACTCCTTTGTGCCCCGTGATGTAGGACAAATTACGAAACCTGCTTAAAGTTATCGAGCTTCGAGTTTTTTTTAGCTTCGTAATTTTCCGTCGAAAAGACCTCATTTTGGGCTGTCAGTAAATGTAAGACTCCAAATTTCGGTTTCCTTTGGGCTCCTGTTAGGGTGGTTCTTATTTCGCGAAGTTAGGAATTTCGCAGGTGTCACCCCCTAACTTTTTTTATTTGTGTGAGATAAGTTTCCTTAAATTTTTTCAAATTTTTACTCGACGAGAAAGCGTGCCTCATCGAGCGTTTAGTTCGGAAAAATCCCATAAGAACCAAAAATTGATAAATTTTTTCTGCAAAAAAAACGCTCGTTTTTATTCGAAAATATTGCGTTGATTTCGAATCTGAAAACAGTTTTTTTGTACCTGGTCCGGTTTATGAGATAGGGAACGTTCAAGTATTACGTAAGACTTTTTTTCGGGTTTTTGGACCCCCTCCTCCCCCCCCCTTTCGTAAGAATTAGTAAAATTTCTTTCAGCACCCCCTCTTTTTTTTTGCGCCAATTTTAAATTTGAGTAATATTCTTCTTAAATATTAGTTCATACTCATATCCCTGAAGATGGCTACAACTGGCAAAAAATCTCATCAAAAAATAAAGTTTTATTTCTTGAAATTGTTTGAAAAAAATTTTCGATTTTCCACTTTACACATTCGGCAAAAAATTAAAACAACTTAATTTTTTGAAATTAAAAAAAAAATCCTGAACAATAAGTTATAATGAAAATCCTCACGTAAGATTTGCCAAACTCCCTCGCCCTCTCCCCTTTCGGTCTTACGTAATCCTTAAACGCTCTTATAGAAGCCAAAAAGAAATGGAAATTGTGGACTTATTGCGTTTTTTCACTTTTCTCTCTTTTTTTTTCTTCTCATTTTGGCCTCCTGCTCAAAAACCGGACCAGATACAAAAAAGCTGCCTTCAGATTCGAAATCTACCCAAAATTCCCCATAGGAAACAAGGTTTTTTACCAAAAACAAAAATTACCAATTTTTTGGTTCTTATAAGATTTTTCCGAACTAAAAGCTCGATGAGGCACGCTTTCCCGTCGAGTAAAAAATTCGAAAAAATTCAGGGAAACTTCTCTCATACAAATAAAAAAAATTAGGGGATGGCACCTCCGAAAATCCAAACTTCGCAAAATAAGAACCACCCAACTCCCCCATCTTGGCAAAAATAAGCACTTGCGCAAGACCCCCTCTCCCCTAACGAGCTAAACTGCCTTTTCCTAAATATTTCTTCTTTTTTTTTTTTTTTCTTCAGTAAATCCTTCAACAGAGAGCAACGATGGTAACGAGGGTTCGAAAGCCAGCAGATGCATCAACTACAACGGGGAAACCTTCAATTTATTCTCAAAATCGGATTGGGGCGGACTGAACGAATCCTCATCCGTAAAAATCAATTTACCGGTGCCATACGTCGTCATATCCCACACGGCGGGGAGAATGTGCTACGAAAAACACACCTGCATGGAAATCGTCCGGGAAATTCAAAAATACCATCTCTCGAGGAATTTCGCGGACATCGCTTACAATTTCCTGGTGGGAGGGGACGGGAACATTTACGAAGGGAGAGGCTGGTCGAACAGGAGCCCGATCGAAGGGTTCGCGAACAATCGAAACATTGACATTAATTTTATCGGGGATTTTTCGGTTTACGATAATCCGACTTTACCGCAATTCGAAGCCGTGAGAGCTTTGATAGAGTACGGAGTGAACAAAACGAACATAGCGGAAAATTTCAGTTTGATAGCGGCAAATTCAACTTACGCGACGCAAAGCCCTGGGAAAAACGTTTACAAAGTCATAAAAACTTGGCCTCATTTTGATCCCAACCCGAAGGATCATATTCCAGATAAAAAGACTAATAATAAAAATGTTAAGACTGAATAATTTTTTTTTTGTAATGCTGTCGTTTGCTTTCATTAAGATGGTAATTATAATGCTAAGACAAATATAATTAATATTTTTTTACTGTTATTTTCCGGGTTGTTAAAACGTATTTCTTTTTTTTCTTTTTTTCTTTAAAGATGATAATTTCTGTGACCTTATTTATCGAAATAGGGTTTCAATCCTAATTAATTTTTGGCGAAAAGATTAAAATGTAATTAGACCTAAAAATGAGAAACATTTTTTTGAGATTTTATACATAATAATAACGGCTGAGATTCCGATTTCGATTCCGAAAGGTGGAAAAAGTTTCAGATTCAGATTCAGATTCAGATTCAGATTCAGATTCCGATTCCGATTCCGATTTAAACCAAAATTGATTAAAATGTAATAACGGTATATTTTCGTGGTTTTTAAGTCAATCTGATTTAAAAATTTTTTTTGCGTACCAATGGCTTCGCTGTTTCTCTTGGAGGGGCCATTGCCCCTCCAATGTTGGATTTTGTCCCCCCCCCCCCCCGCTGCCCCCAATAATCTCTCATGACACTTCATTTCCAATACAAAAGGGCAGTAAGAATCATTTCAGGCCAAGTTTTTTTAAAACTTTTTTTTCTCCCCCCCCCCCCCCCCCCAATATTTAATGCCCCCTGTAAAATGAATGCCGAGGCAGATTCCTAAGACTTCATACTGTTTTCAGACGAGATTATTCCGATTCCAGTTACTTTTGAAATAGCAGATTCAAATAGAAATTAATCGGAGTTGCAGCCCTGAATATAATAATGAAAAATTTTGCTTACTCCGGGTGCCCTTGTACTCGGGAGAGGTCAAATATCCTGCCTAGTCTTTGCGTCTGACGTTTTTTGTCCGAGAATTCATCTATCTGCGCAAAAGTCGACAAAATTCGACCTGAAAAAAATAAATAAATAAATAAATAAATAAAATAAAAATAAAGAAACAATTTTTATCTTCTTGATGATAACATGGTCTAAGGGATCATTCAAATAATATGATGTCAGCATGAAATTGACAATTTTTTTACCCCCTCTTCCCTTTTCAGGAATGTCAGGATCAAATGTACCACCCAAACAAAAATAACGTCAGATTAAGATACACTCCCTCCCTCCTCCGGTTCATTAAATGAATAATTAAAGGTTCATGAAAAAAAAAAATTAATAATAAATCTGTCCATGATTCGTCTCATTCTAAAACCTAAAGATTTGAAGAGCTTCCATTTCATAGAAGAGTATGTAAAATTTGGTTTTGAGTTTAGGTACCTTTTCTTACATTTTAAGGTAGATAATTTCTTATGCTTGCTTACACCCAGGGGTATAAAATAGGGAAAAGAAATGCTTATGTAATACTTGTATTACCCCCAAAATTCTTTATCAAACAAAGAAACCAACTACTAGGTTCTTGATTAGCAAATAAGGGAGTTGCATAATTCAACTGAGCAAAATTCAATGCTGTTAATCGATTTATACACACACACACACACACACACATCAGGCTTTTACAGGACCTGGAGCCCTATCGCCGCATTATAGACCTTTTTCCAATCAGGCCTCTCCTGGCAGGCGTCTCGCCAGTCAGGCACTCCCAACCTTCTCGCATCGGCCGCGACATTATCTTCCCATCTGATCCGGGGTCTACCCTGAGGTCTTGGACTCGTCGGTCTGCCCTCCAGGACCTGTCGGATATATCTTGACGGAGGTGCGCGAGCGACATGTCCCGCCCACTTGAGCCTTCGGGATTTAATCACACTAGTGATTATTGTTGCCCAGTGAGCCTCCGGATCTCGTCATTGAACGCATGCGCACCCTGCCAGTAATTGGATCCCTTCTAGCCCAGAATTCGGCGTAAAACCTTATTTTCGAATACCAACAACCTTTCTTGAGCACGGATGGTCAGGCTCCAAGTGTCACAGCCGTACGTGACTACAGACGGATTATGGTATTATAAATGCGGAGTTTCGCTCGTCTAGACAGAACTCTACTACTACGCAGAGATGGCCTAGCGAAAAAAGGCAACGATTGCCACTCTGAATCCTCGCCGCGACCTCAAAATTAATGTCATTGTCGCGGTGACATAAGACCCTAGATACCGAATTCGGTTACGTTCTTAAATCTAAGGTTTCCTACCTCCAGAGGTTCATTGTGCCGCCCCTGCCTGTCTTTCTCACTGACCATAACAAGATACTCAGTTTTCTCCTCATTCGCTTCGAGCCCAACCCTACGAGCAGTAATTAGCAGCTCTCCACATAGCCTTCTGACATCGTCCCGGGTTTCCCCTAATAGATCGATGTCGTCGGCATAATCAAGGTCCTTAATAAGTCCGCCTACGTTCACACCCCCAGGAACGTTCTCCAGGCACCGTACGACTTTCCTCCAGGACTAAGTTGAAAAGGACGGGCGAGAGCCCATCGCCTTGCCTAAGTCCGGTGTTAACATCGAAGGCATCACTCAAAACCCCTTTCGAAACGACCCTAGACCTCACCCCGCTCAAACACACCGCGTCATCCGTATTAGCTTCCTCGAAAACCCAAATTCGGCCATGATGTTAAGAGGCCGTCCCTGTGTATACTATCGTAGGCTTTCTTGAAGTCGACGAACAAATTATGGACCTCGCTGTCATGCTCGCGCTTCTTTTCCAAAATTTGCCGTAGCGTGAATATTTGGTCGATGGTACTGCGGTTCGGTCTAAAGCCACACTGATGCTCCCCAATGACTTCTTCTGCCAACGGTAAAATGCGATGCAGTAGAATACTCGAGAACACCTTGTATGCTGTGCAGAGCAACGAGATGCCTCGGTAGTTCGCACACTCTTTTCGATCCCCTTTTTATGAAGAGGGATGATCAGAGCCTCTTTCCATTGGTCGGGCAGTTCTTCGGCCTCCATATTTTCGAAACGAGTTTGTGTAGCACTTCGCAGCTCGCCTCCCCTCCATGCTTCCACAGTTCTCCGGGAATTTCATCCGCTCCACTTGCCTTCCTGCTTCAGCTTCTCTACAGCGTCCTTTACTTCCTGAAGGGAAATGGGAGGATCGTCAGCTGGGCCGTCTATTGGCTGTACAGGAGGCAAAGGGTTAGCAGGCAGAGGGACGTTCAGCAGATCTTCGAAATACTCCTTCCAACGCTCAAGTATTCGATGCGGGTCGGTAAGTAGTTTGCCGTCCGAGGATCGTATGACCCCCGTGCTGGGCTGGAACCCTCTCCTGAAGTTCTTTACTCGCTGAAAAAACTTTCGGCTGTTTTTTGCCGTACTTTCGGCCTCAAGTTCCTCCACCAGGCCCCTTTCATACTGCTTTTTCTTCGCCTTAAGCAGATTTCGGGTAACTCGTTGCTGAATCTCGTACCCTAGCTGCTGAATCCACAATCGGCGTTCTGAAGGGCTAGTAGCCTCGCTTTACCGCGTTTATCTACTGCCCTTTCGCAGTCCTCATCGAACCATGGCTTAGCTCGACGCGGTTTCTGGTATCCGAGTACTTCTGCTGCTGTGCTCTTTGTGGCATCCCTACTTTCTCCCAGCATATGTGGGTATCCCTCGCATCTAGGTCCAGGGCGTCAAAACGATTCCTTAGTATGAGCTGGAATCTGGTGACAACTTCCTCTTTTTCAAGCTTCTGCGCGTCAAAACGCCGAGTTCCTTGACGCCGCCTCTCCACCTTACTCGAGATACGCATTGCCATATTGCATGACCAACATTTGGTCCGAGTCCGTATCAGCACCCCTCCACGACCGCACATCCTGCACCATGCTCCCATGTCGACGGTCTATCAATACGTGATCAATCTGATTGATAGTTTTACCGTCCGGTGATCTCCAGGTCCCTTTGTGAATATCACGGTGGGGGAACATGGTAGATTTTACCGACATGTTTCTCGACGCGGCAAATTTGCTATTCGTAGGCCGTTGTCGTTGGATTCCTGATGCAAGCTGTGACAACCTATGAAAGGGAACAACCCTCCTCTCGACCTATCTTGGCATTACAATCCCCAAGAACGATTTTTACGTCATCGGGTGGACAGCGATCATAGATCGTGTCTAGTGACTCATAAAACTCGTCCTTCACAGCGTCACTTTTCTCTTCAGTTGGTGCATGGATGTTAATGAAACTAAGGTTGAACCATCGCCCCTTGACGCGCAACACGCACATCCGTTCGTTAACGGCTTGGAAGTCGATCACATTCCGCAGCAAATCATCCGCCACAGCAAAACCGACTCCAAAGGTGTCTCTGGTGGCATGACAGCTCCAAAAGAACGTGAAACCGCCAGATGACAGATGGTCCGCCCCTACCAATCGCGTCTCTTGTAATGCCGCGATCTGGATGCAGTAGCTCTTCAGCACGGATATGAGGTTAGCCAGGCCCCCCGGCTTATACAGGCTCCGTGTGTTAAGAGTTCCAATTTTCAGTTGACCATTTCTTTGCCTAAGTCGTCTTAGTTGAGTCCGTCCGGTTTTATTTCTATAATGTAACGTAACAACTGGTAATTTCGGGCTGTGTCGGTTGTTAGCCCACAGCAACCCTAGCTGGACGGGGGTCAAAGGTTGGTTCGGCATCGGGTTGAGAGGTTTTGCCTTTCATCCCGCCATTTGTATGAGTCGCTACCGACAATCCCTACTTCCACGTCCACGTCGTGATCCCCGGAAATACACGGCGCATAATGGGTATGCGTTGTGTAGCCAACGGAAGAGGGCTATCAGGGAGGTGGGCTAATCGATTTATGCCTTGTTAAAATTATTTGCAGATGATTATTGTGATTCATGTACGTAAAGCCATCAAACTCAGCAAAACTGTACTTAAAGTCAATATCTATCGTAGATAGCATTTTAAAATATCTGGAAGAATTAAGATTCAAAATATCAACAAATAAAAGCAACGCTATGATTTTCACCAGGAAGCAAAAAATCTATATGAACACTGTCCAAATCCCTATCTACAAAACTCATGTCTATTGTGAAAAAGACAAGATTTTTAGGCATCGTCATGGACAACTAACTTAAATAACTTGATTGCATTCAAAACATGGTACAGAAAGTTGAAAAGAAATTAAACCTTTTTCTAAGTCTTTGCGAAGGGAACATTACATACATAATTTATTTTGACAATTTCAAACATATTAAAACTGAAATTAAACCAAAAATTAATTTATCACTCACCAAGGAATATATGACATTAAAAATTGGTTGGACTGCCTAGTGCAGGGCCCTGCAATATGCCTTGGCACCATGAAAACTTAATTTATTATCAATATATAAAATGTAGAAAGAATAAGGCATCGTTAAGAATGTATTACTTACCACCTGGTTCATGATGGGAGCATTATTAAGTAAATAATTCAAAGCCGAAATGATTTCCCGTCCTAGATCTAAAATCGTATTGAAGAACTAAGGTTTAGTACCGACTCTTGTAAGATATCTTATTCTTTTCGCTCACAGTAAAACGTTTCCCTTAGTCTTCTTTCCAATCCTGCGGGGATATGCACAGACAAACTGCCATTCTACAAGTATAATTTACTTTCATAATTAATTTTATCCATGTAAATGTAAACGAAGTCCTACAATAATAAATAAACACGAAGCAGTAGACACTACTCTTTTAGTGATTCAGTTTTGAAAATGTAGTCCTTAACATTAGAAAACGTGATTCTACATAAGATAATTATAGGGTACTAGTTTATTTTATAGTGCATAAGTTTTGATCAAAAGTTTAGTTTGTAATTTTTCCGTACAGATGGCATTGTTTGTACAAAATCGATAATATTTCATTTAAAAATCAATAAAATAAGTTAAAATGCTAATATTTTATAGGAAAAAAGATTTCATAATGCGCAGAATTTTATAAGCAATTTTTTTTTTAAGGATGGTCCAAAAAATTTTTTTCTTAATCCTTTTACAAAATGTAAAGTCTATTTGGCGTCATTACTGATTTGTAAGTTGCATAGGTCGGCAATGACATATCGGTAATGCGTTATATATACTGGGGGAAAAAGTAAACGAACCTGACAGACGAGGCGAGCTAAGCCGAGTTTAAAGGCTTATCGCCTTGATACTACTTTTACAATGAGGTTAAGATGACTGTAAGTTGTTTCTACAATCCCTGCTAGAGGGAGGGAGTGTCGGTGGTCACCCATCCATTAACTGGCCATTCACAATGCTGCTTAACTTCATTGATCACGATGCCGTTAGATGGAATGAGTCACCACTCCGACCCCATAATTCTTTTGAGTTTCCAATTATAATTTCAAAGCTCTTAAAAAAACTAATTGATTGCAATGGCATTGATGGATGTCAGGGAATGTTACTATACCGACTTTAAAAATATTGACAAAAAAAAGGAAAAATTATGGTTATGTGATGGTGACCCAGTAAAATCGGGTGTAAGATAATGTTATCATTTTTTTTAAAAATAAAAATTATAGAGCGGACAACGTTTTCCCTAGAAAGACGAAAGGAAACAAAAAAAAAAAAAAGACAGTCGGTTGTCAGCTGGAGAAAGAAAACAAAAACACTTGTAACATTTCATTTTCCGAAAATCCAGATTAATTCTAGATAAATTCCAGATTGGATTTTGATCCTTTAAAGAACTCCGACTTTTAAATCTCCGAATTAGTTTTCGGAATTTTGAAAATCGGTGTCCTTTCTTCAAGCACAGTCCGTTCCAAAAACGTTTTCCAAAGTTTCAGGAATGTCCCGCTAGTCGGAACATTTCTGGAACGGATTATATTGTGCTATACAAAGCTCCTCTTACATCTTCTGCCGTACGGTTAACGAGGACTTTATTGCAAAAGGTAAACCTGAGAAGGCGCTGACGGCTGCTTCTAGGTAAAATGACGGCCGGCTTCGAATTAGTTGTTAAATATTCCATTCTCATCTTTCAGTCATTTATTAGTCAATCCAAGCCGGCCTCAAGATAGCACGGCAGCTCTTAGCGGATTTAACATAAAAATCCTCATTATTAAAAAACAAAAAATAATTTTTCAAAATGTAAACATTATGCAAACTACAAGATCCAGAACCATGGAAAAGCAAAACCAGGAAAATTTATTTTCCATGCTGGAATTCAGAACTCTTGAAATTTTCGAAGTTTCAAGCTTTTAAAAATGATCATTTTTAAGCTTAAATCGCTGCATTCAGAACTCTGAGCAATTTTTTTTAAGGTATTGTTTTCCGTGGTTCTGAGCTGGTTCCAAATTAAAATACATCACAAATACTCTTTTCAATTTTTTTTTATTTAAGTGTCGGTAGTAACAAATAAAACAATGTTTTTTGTGTTTGTTCAGTTTTTTTTTTCCAATAAAATTCCTAGTCTGTAAAATAATAATAATAATCATAATACAATTGTGAAAAATAAAAAATAATCATAAAATTAAGATAAGAAAAAGAAATTTTTAAACAAAAAAAATATACTTGATCAGTCATTCATTTAAAACACAAATATCACTTAATAATACAAATCTCACTCAACTCACTGTAATGTATTGTCGTGTGCGGTGACATTCATAAAATTTTTTAAGAAATTAAAATTTAAAAAAAAAAAAAGAAATATACGGCTTTTTACAATATCGAATTTATCTACATGACTTGAATTCCTTTTTTTTTTTCTTTGTTCTTAAAAACTTTGGCCAAGAAAAAAAAGAATAAAACTTGAAAAAAAATTTCAGGTTTGACTTAAAAACGTTTCCAGCTCCTCCTTCTCCTCATTTCTCTCTCTCTCCTCTCAATTTGGCCCCCAATAAAAAAAAGGAAAAAAAAATAATCATAATATAAAATATCTATAGTACAATATTTTTTTTCTTTGTTTTTCTTTTTTGAAAATTGATATTCCTGTATACATCATCCGTTGCTGACAAAAAAGCAACAAAATCGTTATTTTTCTTCTCCTTCTCCACTTGTCAGATTGCTTTTCATTATTATTTCATTTTTTTTTATTATATTAAAATCCATTTTTCTTTAAAGAAGATAATTAAAAAATTCCTATTCATTTGACTAAATAAATATCTAAGGAAAAAAAAAAGTCGTTTTACATATTGTAAGCTACGTAAATAGGATCAAGCTGATCGGCCAGGAAACCATCTCGTAAATGCATCCTTTGTTTTTCTCCCCTTGAATTTATGGGAACGACTCCTGGATCCACGACGACGACTACCCCGACGATTAAGTGATGTTCTTCGAGCACGGTGTTCGTGACCAACGGGACTAAATCAAGGGCTTCGTTTTCGTTTCCGTCTAGTTCGACAACCACGACTAGGAGGTTGGTCCACGTGAAAACGGCGCTAGAAAAATTTAAAAAAAAAAATGTAAAATAATTATACACCAGAACTAGGACGAAGTAAAGAATCGGCAAAGGGATGTCGTGACAAATTAACCGAATTGTAGCACGCTGTCGTGACAAAGGAACAAAAATGTAAAGAATGTCGTGACAAAGTAACAAAAATGTAAACAATGTCGTGACAAAGGAACAAAAATGTAAACAATGTCGCGACAAAGGAACAAAAAAATGTAAACAATGTCGTGACAAAGGAACAAAAAAATGTAAACAATAGTCATAAGTAAGGAAACTGTAGCACGAGGTCGTGACAAAGAAACAAAAATGTAAACAATGTCGTGACAAAGGAACAAAAATTTAAACAATGTCGTGACAAAGTAACAAAAATATAAACAATGTCGCGGCAAAGGAACAAAAATGTAAACAATGTCGCGACAAAGGAACAAAAAAATGTAAACAATAAAGTCATAACAAATTAACTGAATATTAGACGCGTGTCTCCTCGAGTAACAAAACTGTACAAAAGTGTCGTAACAAAGTATCAAAATCGTAAACAATTGAAATAATTACCATTCCGCTATTTTTTTATGACACCGCATCACGCTATTTTCGATGTCGATAGGATGGTATCTCATCCCACGCAGCGTCACAGTCTCATCCAAGGCCCCGACAACAAACACGGCATCGTGTAATTCTACAAATTATAAAAATTTTAAAGATTAGTATTTAAATCCTAAATTGAAACATTAAGCGCCATAATAAAATTCAATTTCGGGAAAGGGTTCGGGAGAAGGAATTTTTTTTTTTTTTTTTTTTACAGGATATTCGACTTGTGACTGTGAGTGAATGAAATGATACATTTGTTTTCGTATGAAAATGAATGATGATATGATTTTGGCGCTGTACATGATATAAATCTCAACACGACCACGACATTAAAAATAATTCCCATATGGTCGTACTTACCCCTTTACAAAAAAAAAGATGAGAAAATGATTTTAAAAAAAATTGTGTGAAAGTGTAAAATGACCATAATGAGATGAATACTTTTTTTTTTTTTTTAATGCATGCGGAATTAATGAAAGCTTGTGCACCTGGGACTTCTTGGGACGGAGCGGGGCCAGGGCCGGGGCCGGGGCCGGAGCCGGGGCCAGGGCCGGAGCCAGGGCCAGGGGGCAGGGAACTATCGTTCTCCTCACCTCCACCTGAACCTAAAGTATCATTGCTATCCCTTTGGGTTCCTTCCGTTCTGCGTAAGAATCCGAGATACCCAGTTCTTGCGTAAACCTCTCCTGTAGATCCCGTTACAAGTTTGGCGTTAAAATGATCACCGTAATCGCTGTCGTCTCCGTATATCGTGAAATACCCGCTTGCGTTGTGAGGTGACTGGACCCAGATCTAAAAATAAAATGACAGAAAGGTATTAATTTAAAAAAAATCTGCTGAAACTCAGGTACAAATTAAAATTTAAAAAAAGAAATTTTGCGTAAAACATTTTTACAAAAAAAGCTCTTTAGAAATCTTATTACGGAAGTCATACGGGCTTATTCAGAAATTTTCTGCTGTATGATTGCTTTCTTAAACTTCACCTCTCCTAGATGAGAATCTCCGCATTGGCCTTTCGTTTCCGGATTGGCGATGATCACTTTTACGCCAGGCAACAATTTTCCAGATTCCATAACGCATAAGGAATGTGGGCTTCCCCTTTCTACGAGTGATACTCTATCGTTCCGAAGTGCTCTTAAGTCGACGTAGACGGTCGACGGTTCTGGACTTGAGGCTCCCTAAATTTTAAAGGGGGGAAAAAATTAATTAATTAATTAACTTAATCATAATTCACAAAATTTTTTAATTGAAAAAATCGATTTCCGCCGCCCTAAAAATTTTTAATACTGTACCTGCAAGCATATGGCTACGTTAACGCGGCAACCGAAGCTCGTGGAAACCGCCCTGGGACTGAGGCCTAACGCGGAAAATAATTTTGAGAAAGACGTCGTTAAATTAATCCTGGGTCGTTCTTCGGCAACGACGACGCAAGTCCTTACGCAACTAAGATTTATATTCCTTTGTTTTAATAAATTGACAGATGATCCTAGGCCTTTTGTACATAGCTCCATAACACCTGTCGCGAAAAAAAAAAAGATGAATTAAGTTTTATTACTTTTTCCAAAATTTAATTTTAAAAAAAAATTCGTGAACTTTACCATAAGAACAGAAGGTATCTCTAACCCTAAAATTACTAACAGCAGTCAGCCACAGAGCGGGGTTAACTTCTACTTCAGACGGAGGTATTAGAATTGAATGATGACCTGAATAAATGCTGAAAAAAAAAAAAAAATAAAGCAAATCAATTATTTTTTAAATCTTAAAAAAAAAAACTTTTTTTTAAAAATAATTTCTTACCTGCTAAGACACCAAAGTGCAAATCCCAATCCGCAATACGGATCTAAGCATAGGGCGATGTGCCTGGATGGGTATAATTCGCAAGCCAACTTCATTGATTTGCAAAGGGAGGTAACTGCGGCGTGAGACATTTTAATACCGGCTAACATTCCAGTTGTGGAAACGCTGAAATCTAAATAAGCCAACATTTCGGCAGTGGGAGCTCTGTACAGCATTGGCAGTTTCTTTTTGGGCATGTCGTCCGTATCTAAGGTAATTGGCCACGACTTAATATCTACAACGTTGCTCGCTTCCTTCGACCGAAGCAATTTAATTACGTTTGCATTTGAAAGGACTAAAACGGATTTGCTAACGTCCACGATCATTCGGACAGTCGGGAGCGTCGTTTGCAAGTTCTGCGGGTGAGGGGGCCTAATCGTAACTGGGACTGCTCCTGAAAAAAAAAATAAAAGAAAAAGAAATTGATTAGTAAATTTTTAAAACAATTTAAAATTTATTTAAATTTACTATGGCAGCAAACCAGGAAATCTGAGTCACATCCTTTCCCCCAAAAGTTTGCCAGGTAATATTTGCATTTCGTAAAAAAAAAAAAAAAAAAAAAATAACTCTTGAGATTTACAGAAACATTTTGCGGCAATTTTTTAGACTTTCGTTCAAAAAACTGATTCCAGGGCTTTGTATTTATTCCCGGAAGTATTCTTAAAGCCTTACTAAATATCACTTTAAACTTTATGAAAATATTTCCAAAATTTTCAAGAGCAGAAATAAAAATGATTTCTGTGGTATTCAAATACATCACCAGGAACAAGAGTCTCCTTCCAGGAATAATATGGATCTTAATTTAATTTTCCAGGAATTTTTCAAAATTATTTTTCGGGAATCTTGTTTCTCCTAAAGAAGAGAACATTGATTCGGTTCGCCAATTCCCGAAAAATTAAAAAACTAAGTAAAACGTGATTCCCATTCCTGTGAAATTCCCAAGTATTTTTTCAAGCACTTTCTGGAATTATTTCTAGATAAAATTTGTCCATTCAAAGAAAATTATTTTCCTGAATTTTAGTAATTTAAATTCAAAACGTTTTTATCATTCTGGAAATTTTTAAAAAGGCTTGTATTTATCCGGTCAGTATTTTAATATTTTGACCAGTTTTTTTTATTAAGTTTTTCGGTATTTATTACCGTAAAACCGGTAAAAAATTTAAATGGTCAGTATTGGATGGTCAGTAAAAAATAACTAAAACGTCAGTATTTTTAATTTTTTTCGCCAGTAAATAAAAATGAAAAATCAGTAAAATAATTATATTTTGCCAGAAAAAAAAAAATTTCAAATGAAGCATTTGCGAGAAGTTTATCTCCAAATTTAAATAACGAAAACTTGTCGCGGCAGGAATATTAGCGTGGTGGTTCAAATTTACCTTACTCTTCGCTATTTTGTTCTTCATGCGATTTTCACTTTTCTTAGCGTCTGAAAACAAAAGGTAATTTCTTTCAGACTTCTTCGATCACGTTTAGGGGTGGCTCACGGCCATTTTGAGCTTGAAAAAAAAATTTATTTGTCATTTTTTTAAACAATTCCAAAACTTTAGGAATAATTTTTTGGGACCAAACCAAGTCTTTTATATGCTTTCGACGTCGTAGAATCCGAAAATGACCATCCCGTGTCGATCAGAATCACCTCCAACTGGCCAAACACCCTTTTTTGGCCAAAAATAGGAATTTTTGTAAAATATTTCGATTCAACTATTGTCTTTCTAGTCACCTATTGTCACTGTAAAACAGTGTCTAAGTATGTTTTCGACAACGCAGAGTTCGAATTTGACCACCCGGATTCGATTAAAGCCACCCCTAACTTAATTAGACCCGTTTTTTTTTTTATAAATTCCATTTTTTTTATCCTCATAATAATATTTGGTTTGTCAAAAAATTACTTTTTGGCATGTCAAAAAAGTACTGTATAAATGAATTTAAATACCGATTTTTTAAAATAAAAATATTGCCTAAGCGAATTTTAAATACTGATTTTATAAATTAAAAATACTGGCAAATAAAATGAAAATATTGCCCAAGTGAATTTAAAAAACTGATTTTATAAATAAAATACTGGCAAAAAAAAAAATAAATAAATAAAAAATACTGCCTGAATTAATTGATATTACTGACTTTCTACATACAAAAATACTGGAAATTTAAATTAAAAATACTGCTTTTAATATTAAAATACTGGTGCAATGAATTTAAACCTTTTAAAAATTTTCGCTCAAGATATAATTTTCCACGAATTTACTAAATAATAAAAAATGATTCCTTCCCTGACTTTATGGAAATGTATTAGAAGCTTATGCCCTAATTTATAAAAACTGCAGGAAAAATTAAAATTTTCTAAAGCGAAAGATTTTAAAATTTCCGCAGACAAATTAAATCCTCGAACTTTATTTAAATAGTGGACTTGGAAATACGGATCCTAGCACACCGCTATTTCTATATTTAATTTACGTAATAGTTCCGATTTTCTGCAATTAACAATTTTCTGCAAAATTTACAAAGGTATCGTCTTCATAAAGAGGCCCCCTTTTCACTGTCACCATGGCAACTGGCCTGTATTTGTGACTTTTTTCCTAAACTAATTTATTTTCCTTCTACTCCCTAAAATGGAACTTATTTTTTTTTAATTTCTAACCATTTCGATACTAACCTACATACAAACAGCCGTAAAAAGCGCAAATGAGATCAATACCGGGAGGGAAAATAAGCGCAACATGATCACCAGTGTTTATCTTTCCTTTTTCCAACAGCAAATTTCCGACTCGCTCCGCTCTTTTGTGTAATTGTGAGCAAGTTAAAAGCGTCGTAGCCGTTCCTTTGGCATTCAAAAGACTGAAAATAACGTGATCTGATGTGCTCGCAGCTCGCCAACGAAGAATCTCCGAAATAAATTGATACTGAAAAAACAAAAAATCAAAAATTCAGATTTTTCAGTTTAAAAAAAATTTTTTTTTTTCTTTTTAAAAATTTTTATTACCTTTCTAGCTGTATCAGAATCCTCATCGACGATCCCCATGTCTCTGCCTTGAGCGGACGCCAGCCTGTTCCCCTGGACCAGATTACCGACGATGACGGACGCCGGACCGATGTCTGTAACAAAGTTCGCAGCTGGAAAGCCACATTATGAAAAATGGCAATTATAGCAAATGGCAAACCAAACAAACAAAAAGCGATGTTCAAGTCTGTTAGATCCCCCGTGCTATATGGTTTTTCTTTTTTCTTAAAAATAAAATCAATCCAAGCAAAAATATACGAAAACATCATCCCATTCTCGTTTAAACAATTAATTACCCACACGGCATGCTCCAAAAAAAAAAAAAAAACATACAACGCGCACTTGTTTTAATCCAATTTTATTATTATTATTTTTTTCTTTTTCGAATTCAATACCACCCTCGAGGCATGCTCAAACCCATTCAGACTTACCTGGATGAACTTCCCTAGGCTTTGGCAAATTTGTAACACAGGTGTGAGGGCATAAAAGTACGTTTGCAGGATGCAAAGTCCCTTCCAAAAACCTTCGTTTAGTCTCTGATAAGTGAATACCACCTAACGGAGTTTTCGGCAAGTAGTTTGGCGGGACAAGTGCTAAACAGTATATACCGACTTGATGTATTGAATCCACGGCTTGAAGTACTCGTGACATCCATTGGAAACTCTGAAAAAAAAAAAAAAAAAAAAAAAAAAAAAATTAAGATTCGATTTTAAAAATTAACAAAAAATAGATATCATTACCTCTTCTTCACTACATTCCGGCCTTTGTTCGGCTATTACACAGATCCTTTCATCTCTTAATACTCTGATACTAAAAACAGCTATTCGACCACGGTAAATGAACCTCATGGGTTCCACAGCCAAGACGGTAGCTATTATGTCATCTGCGTTGTGCTTCCTTCCTGTCACAGTCATCAAACCATCCCGAGATCCACATACAAAAACTAAACCTCCCTGAAAAAAAAAAAAAATTAATAAAATTTTTAAAAATATGAAAATAGACAAAAGCAATGAAAAATTTTAATTTTTTTTTCCTTCCGAAAACACATGAAAGAAATAAAATAATGAGAAAATCAGATTGAATGCTAATAGATTTAGTGACTAGAATATTAATTAAATTTGAAATATTTTTCCGGTAATTCGAAATAAACTCCCAGACCAGTCGGTAAAAAAATATTTAAAAAATATTATTTCAGGTATTAATATTTTTTTGCTAACTGGGAAATGAATCAATATTCTTTTTTATGTTTAAACATAAAAAGAGACTATAAAGTTAAATAAATTCCTCGTAATGGAAATTTATTGAAATAAATTTCCGTTCGTAATGGGAATTTTCTTCATGCCATACCAAAAGAATTTTCCCATCAATTTCCGAGAATTTATTTATTCCTCCCAATTTGCAATTCTAATCGTGTCACAGCGTAAGTAAAAATCTGCGTTCCCGACCATTTTTCCTAAAAATGTTAGTTCCTAAACTTTTTTTCCTAATTTTCAATTTTCATAAAACTTTGATCCCTAAAATAAAATTTCCTAGAATTAATATTTTTCCTAATTTTTAAAATCTCTAAGGCACTTCGTTGGCTACACAGTAAAAAATATTATGTAAATATGTTCTAAGAGATCCACATAAATTTTTTATGTTGTTTCTCTCATAAGGCAAACATAAAACAAAAACAACATAAAAATTATGTGGACCTGCTTATGTTGATTTAAGTTGATTTTGACATAAAATTTTTTACTGTGTAGAAAAAACCGGCCGGTTCACCGACCGGTTTTTAAAAAAAAAAGGTTTTTTAATTAATAATTTTTAATGTTAATATTGCATTAAATGGGGCGAGACTTATACCAAATTGTTCCTTATTATTAGAAGAAGTCGAAAATATATGTTAAATATGTCACGACATTTAAACGTACCGGTACGTTTAAATTACGTGAATATTCGCAAAATGAACCGATTGTTTATGTTTTTTTACATCGGCCATTTTGTTTTTTATGTAAACATTAAATTTTGCGAATATTGACGTAATTTAAGCTTACAGACATTTTTAACATGTATATTCGACTTCTCCTAATAATAAGGAACGATTTTGTATAAGTTTCGCCCCATTTAACGCAATATTAACGTTTAAAAATATTAATTAAAAAAACTTCTCCTTTTTTTTCAAATAAGCATTGAACAAGGTTATTTTTCTGACGAAGCTGCTATTTTTAAAAGTATGTAGTGTTAATTACGCTTTATTATTTTTTGTTTGGCTAAAACTTTTTATTTTTTTCCAAAACCTCTATGAATCATAAGGAAAAAAGGAAAATACCTGGCACAAAAAGCGCTACGGGGTTGTTTTCCTATAATTTACTTTCTTTTAAAGAGGACAACACGCCTACTTCCAAACTGTAATTTTTGGAATTCGGAATAATCTCGGGAATAACTCATTTCGGAGTTGTTTCTCCGAGTGGAACGATATTAAATTCATTAATTATTTCAAATATTTTCCTAAATGCTATCAACCAGTAAAGTTTACGAGTAAGATTACAAATTCGCCATAAATGCAATTTTTTTTTTTTTATCGTCTTATCAAATGACTACGTGTAGGCTTTTTCAGCCCATAGAAAATTCTTGAGTTAACCATTCATTTTGCAGTGTTTCGACAGCATTCAGTTTAAAAAATCAAAAAAAAAAAAAATCAAAAAACCAAAAATGAAATTGATGGCTTTCACGGTACTTCTATTTTTCGCAACGCTAATGACAGTCTTAGCATATCCGCCAGGTTAGTAAAATAAGGGACTGTTTTATTTTTGCGAACTTTCGAATTTGAAAACGCCAAAAACATGAGAAAAAAACCGTTTAGGTTTCCAGTTTTGCTTCAATTTTGGCCTCTGGGCCGAAAACCGGAGCAGATACGGAAAAACGGGATTCAGATCATAACCGACGCATTTTACTTTTTATTTTTTTCTTCCTTTTTTTTTTTAACTAAAGACAGTATGCTTTCGCGGCCAGTAAAACATTCAGGTTTATGCATAAACCCATATCGGTTAGGGTAAGGCAGATGGCTTTTTTTATATATAATTATATATAATTTATATATAATTATATAATTATATACAATTATATATAATTATATATAATTATACACAATTATATGATTATATATGATTATATATAATTATATATAATTATATATAATTATATATAATTATATATAATTTTTTTTTTTGGATGTATAATCACCCAGGAAAAGCAAAACTATATAATTTGTATATTTTTTGTATATTTTTTGTATATTTTTTCTATATTTTTTGCATATGATATTTGAGTTATACAAAAAGTATATGAAGACATATTTTTTTATATTTTTCCATATTATTGTATACAAAAATGGACCCCTCAAACGGGGGCTGGACCCCCCCGGATTTTTGACAAAAAAATGAAAATTAAAAAATCTATTTTCTTGCATTTCCAGCCCATACCAGTTTTTTTCACACTGGAAAAATCCCTTGGCATGCCTGAGATTCGATCCCAGACCTCTGGCGTGTTAAACCAGTGCTCTACCTATAAGCTACAAGTCTTTGTTATAAAGAAAGTGATAAAACTTATATTTAAGCTGCAACCGAAAAAATATAGAAAAATATGCCAAAATATAGGGAAAATGGCGAATTTTTGAAGTTTTAAAAAAATATAGGTCCAGATCGGCATAATATGGATTAGATATGAAGCTGCCGCCTCATATAGTAAAAAATGCGTCCTGCGACGATTTTAATATAGTGTAGGATGGCTCAGGATGGAAAAATATACGGTTCATATGCATCTGTATAATGCTTTTCAAAAAAAAATTTTTTAAACATTTTTTTCGATAAAAAAATATGCAATAATATGCATCTCTATAGATAAAATAAAAAAAAATTTTTTTTCAATATATTTCCCGATAGAAAATCATATGAAAAATATGTAGTGTTATATTTTTTATATAAAAAAATACAAAAAAATAATTTTTGGATAAAAAATACAAAAAATATAGTTTTGCTTTTCCTGGGCAGGGGTTTATGAGGCTATTATATATAATTATATATAATATATATAATTATACACAATTATATGATTATATATGATTATATATAATTATATATAATTTATATATAATATATATAATTATATATAATTTTTTTTTTTGGATGTATAATCACCCAGGAAAAGCAAAACTATATAATTTGTATATTTTTTGTATATTTTTTGTATATTTTTTCTATATTTTTTGCATATGATATTTGAGTTATACAAAAAGTATATGAAGACATATTTTTTTATATTTTTCCATATTATTGTATACAAAAATGGACCCCTCAAACGGGGGCTGGACCCCCCCGGATTTTTGACAAAAAAATGAAAATTAAAAAATCTATTTTCTTGCATTTCCAGCCCATACCAGTTTTTTTCACACTGGAAAAATCCCTTGGCATGCCTGAGATTCGATCCCAGACCTCTGGCGTGTTAAACCAGTGCTCTACCTATAAGCTACAAGTCTTTGTTATAAAGAAAGTGATAAAACTTATATTTAAGCTGCAACCGAAAAAATATAGAAAAATATGCCAAAATATAGGGAAAATGGCGAATTTTTGAAGTTTTAAAAAAATATAGGTCCAGATCGGCATAATATGGATTTAGATATGAAGCTGCCGCCTCATATAGTAAAAAATGCGTCCTGCGACGATTTTAATATAGTGTAGGATGGCTCAGGATGGAAAAATATACGGTTCATATGCATCTGTATAATGCTTTTCAAAAAAAAATTTTTTAAACATTTTTTTCGATAAAAAAATATGCAATAATATGCATCTCTATAGATAAAATAAAAAAAAATTTTTTTTCAATATATTTCCCGATAGAAAATCATATGAAAAATATGTAGTGTTATATTTTTTATATAAAAAAATACAAAAAAATATATTTTTTGGATAAAAAAATACAAAAAAATATAGTTTTGCTTTTCCTGGGCAGGGGTTTATGAGGCTATTATATATAATTATATATAATTATATATAATTAGGGTCCATGAAACCCCCCGATTGGTTCTTTTCTTTGTAAGCTTTACAAAGTAAAGTTCGCAAATCAATCCTGATGCTTAGCGACAAGACTTGTGAGTGGTCTCCGCTCGATAGAGCTAAGGGGCAGATTTGTTTGGCTTTTTAGAAATTCGAGCAAAAATATAGTTCGAGCGTTATATAGCACAGCTCCACCATATTTTGCTTGAAAAGTGACTGACGTTGCTCTAAAAGCGTTTATTTGGATTGCAGATCATTAAAGAATACTTATATTAAATTACATTTAAATATATTTCTAACCTCATCGTATCCAGTGCTAGCACTTTGGGGAACCAGTAAGGTTTCCCTGGCCGCTAATAATTGGGAGCAATCCTGTTAGCGGACTCACAAAAAAAAAAAAAAAATAAATAAATAAATAAATGAACAGTCCATAGGTTAAACACGATTTCCTTTTATGGGCATGCATGTTTACCTTATGACCTGTTCAGGATTACGTGACTGTTCAGGCTTTTCGTGATTTACTTTAGGGAACGTTCAAGTATTACGGAAAACTTTTTTCCGGGTTTTCGGACCCCCTCCACCTTCATAAGAATTAGTAAGATTTCTTTGATCCCCCTTATTATATTACGTAAGATTTTCGCGGACCCCCCTTTTTATTTTAGCGCCAATTTTAAATTAAAGTACTATTTTTCTTAAATCTAAATTTACAGTTCATACTCATATCCCTGGAGGTGGCTAAAAACGGCACAAAATCTCATCAAAAAATAAATTTTTATTTCTTAAAATTTTTTGAAACGAATTTTCAATTTTTCTACTTTAGGTAGGGATTCACGAGACTGCGAGACAGTATCGCGTCTCGTCTCGCAGTCTCGCGGCTCGCGCGAGACGAGACGAGAACGATATTAGGTTTCTGCGATACGAGACGAGACCGAGATAGATTTGTAAAATTGCGAGACGATACGAGACGATATTTCATCAAATATCGCGAGATATCGCGTCTCGCACTTTTTTTTTTTTTTCTTTTTTTTAAACAATTTTTCGATCTTCAAGAACGTGTTCTCATAATAGGATTAAAATACCAAATTAAACTCTTTCGGTTCAATTCACATTTTTCTATTCTTTTGCTATCGGTCCTTTGTACTTGCGGTACTGACCGTGGTTATTCAAATAAAGAACTTTTCGGGCATTTCTTTTTAAAAATGTACTTTTTAAATTTTGGGTTTTTCCATTTTTTCCAACCTTTTTTTCTCGGAATTCGCCAGGTACAACCGTTCGTTTCGTTTTGCCCTTATATTTTTTGTCAATTCTCGATACTCCTTCGCAGATTTCGGTTCGCTATTAATGCATTGAATTGTTGGCTTATGATAATTTAAGCCTTTGCTTACTTATTTTTGACTTTGGAAAAAGCACTTTTCTACCAAATTTTGCTTTTGAGGTTACGTACCAATATGCTTAATATTATGTTCAAAAAAAAATTCTTATCATAATGTCCCCTGCAGAATCGAATTTAGGCAACCCGCATTACATCAGTACTGTATGAAGTACAATTATACGTTGGAATAATTCAGAGATTACTAATGATATAAATTTCAATCTGGGGGTTTTAGAGGGTCCGATTTCAAATCTGATATTTTTTTTTCAAAATCAAGCTTCTTTTTGAGAGAAAGAAAAAAATGCAATTTTTATATTTCTTTTTTGGAAAAAAAAAACCGTTTTATTGAAAAATTGATTTTTGTGCCATAAGCTTAACATAGAATCTACTACTTTTTAAAAGAACCTTTCAAACGACCCAACCCCGCCGAAAACATTCCTATTGTTATTCACTCTTTGATGAATATCACTTTCCCTTTAAAAAAAAAAAGGTTTTCAGGTTTTAACTTGTCTATTTATCCCTTCATAAGCTAAATGTAGAGGAAAATCAAGCCAAGTTTCCGCGAAATCTTCTTGGCTGACAACACTAGAATTATTGAGAACGTCAAATTGGTTTTATTATCGCAAATAATTACTTTATAAGATTTTCAGTATTTTAATTGATCGACTTTTTAACTATCAGATATAATTAGTCGCCCGCCATATTGAATTTTGGTTGTAGCGAATTCGAAGTTTATATTCCAAACCCTCGACTGAATTTACACAAGTACACCAATTTTTAAGCCCCGGCATTTGTAGTATTGAAACTATGAATTTTTTAACAAATGGACCCTGTGGGGGGGCCATCGGTAGGCAACTAAATTTTTGCGAATAATGGCCTTCCACGAGGGCCATCGGTAGGGGAAGGGTTAAAATGAAAGATAGGAACACATTGGGACTGATAAAACATCTAAAAAATCATCATCCAAATTAATATTTTGAATATAACCGGAGAAAAAAAATGCGAGATCGCGAGACGAGACGAGACGAGACGCGATACTTTGCGAGACGAGACGAGACCGATACGACAGTTTTGCGAGATTATGCGAGACCGATACTTCAATTTTTTCTCGCACTGCGAGACGAGACCGAGACTGAGATGAATCTCGTCTCGTCTCGCGTCTCGTGAATCCCTAACTTTAGGCATTCGAAAAAATGATAAATTGCAAGTTCATGAAATAGCAATGAAATTTAAAAAATGAAAAATTGTAAGTTCATGAAGTCGCATTGACATTTAAGAAATTAAAAATTGCGAGTTCATGAAGTCGTTTTGAAATTTTGCAACTTAAAAATTTGCGAGTTTAACAAGTCGCATTGCGAGTTGAACAAGTGGTACTGCGAGTTCCACAAGTCGTATTGCGAGTTGAACAAGTCGCAATAAGCAACAAATCCATAAAAATAAAAATACTTGACCCTCCAGGGCTTCCATAATAATCTAAACTAACTTTTAATTAGTTTAACAGTAGGCGATACTTTGCAGTTCATATATCGTATTGGTATTTTGTTGGGTATTCGTTTTATCTCGAATTTTAGAATGTAAGGAGTGTATATAGGGGTGTGGTGGTGGGGGTGGGGTTGAAAACGTAAATAAGTAAAAAAGAGCTCAACAAAATTTTTAAGTTTCTACAAAGTCTTTAAAGTTACAATTTGAATAATAACCCATTGATTTACTCGGTTAGTTTCATTTTACTAGTTCCTAGTCAGTAATCCGAATTACCATCTCCCTAATTTTTAAAGTGATCTAGATCATTAGATTCAGGTTGATTTTTTGGTTCACATCACAGTTTATAGTTCATAGGCGGTATAGTTGGTATTTATAAGTTACCTAATCGTTGATTTACATGGCAGGAAAAAACTTAAACATAAAATGGATATCTAATGTATTTGGGGGGGGGGGGGTCATGTGGGTTAATTATACCCTGCAATTCTTTTTTATCTATAACAAAAATTCTATGTTTAGCTTATGGGAACCCTGCAAATCTATTTTATATATGACAAAATTTCTATGCTTAGCTTATGGGAATATTTTTGTATATGCCGTCTGTTCATATACGTGACGTATAGGCTGGTATATAGCGATGAATATTTTTTAATCTTTTTGTATATGAAACAGTACAAAATTGAACGTCAATAATGTCAAACCGAAAATTCATATACAAATCAGTTTGCAGGGAGTTTGCAGGGTACCCTGCAAACCTATTTCATATATGACAAAATTTCTATGCTTAGCTTATGGGAATATTTTGTATATATTCAAAATCAGTTTGCAGGGTATATAATATATTATATATAATTATATATAATTATATATAATTATATATAATTATATATAATTATAATAATGCCCCCCTCAACCCATCATTATACATCCGAAAAAAAAATTATATATGATTTATATATAATTATATATAAATTATATATAATATATATAATTTTAAGATTTTATATAATTATATATATTATATATAATTATATATAATTATATAATTATATATAATTATTATAATTATATATAATTATATATAATCATATATATATTATATATATTATATATATCATATATAAATTATATATAATTATATATAAATTATATATAAATTATATATAATTATATATAAAAAAGCCATCTGCCTTACCCTAACCAGAATATCCATCTGGAAGCGAAGGGTTGTTAAATTCGAAAGTTCGTAGGTAAGGGAAATACTTGTAATATCATCAATTCTAATTTTATTAAAAAAATAATTTAGATGTTGCACCTCAAATCGACGATTCAATACAAGGAAGTAATGTAGAACAACGCCAATGGTGTCTTATCCTGCCTATAACTTGCTTTGGAAAATAGAAGATTAAATCAAAAATGAAAAATCGAGTGTGAAGAGTTAACAAGTTTGGAAAATTCACTACAATTATTATCCTGAAAATGTTTTAAAAATAATACAAATAAAGTGAGCAGTGCACTGTAGATTTTATTTTTATTATCCTGAATCATTTTCCAATTCCAAGAAACATGCCTGTACGAAAAGGAGATGCATATATATTATATAAAAAAATCTTGCATAAATTATGCAAGAAATGACGTATTTAATAAAATTTAGTGTAAAAAACACTTCATTTTTATGCAAAAACGTTTTTTTATTTCTCCAAAATTTATTTATGCATTTTTTAGTTTTTTGAGCGCAAGCGTCGGTAAAACAAAGGAAGTCCGAAATTGGGAACTGACGTTTCAAAACCCCAATTGGGGTTTTCAAAAAATGGGGCACTCAAAAAACTAAAAAATGCAGGGTTATGATTTTTCTGGGGTTTCTTTTTTTAAAATTAAATAATTTCATTTATGAAAATTTAAAATAGCAATTTACAAAAAATTGCTATTTTTGGCCTTAAAAAAAGGAGTTCGGCTAGTTAGGGGTGATTCTAATCGAAACGGTATTGTAATTTTCGGAATCTACGACGTCAAAAACATACAAAAAAATTAGTTTCGGTCCTAAAGAATTACTCCCAAAGTTTTGAAAAAATTTCTTTAAAAAAAAAAAAAAGAAAGCACAAAATGGCGGTGAGTCTCCCCTAAACGTGATCGAAAAAAATCTAAAAAAATTAATTTTTGTTTTTAGACCATAAGAAAAGTGAAAATCGCAAAAAGTATGGTTTTAACCACCCTAATGGCATACGTGTCCATTTTAGTATCTGCTTGTCATCAAAAAAAAAATTATAAAATAATTCAAACTGGAATAAAATTAAATAAAACAAAATAAAGTACTTTTCGACTCTTTTATCCCGATTTACTGAACCCCGAATCGGGGTTCTGCAAGTTTCAGGGTTCTGAATTTCAGGGGTTTGTCAGGGTACCCTTTTTTATTTAAGAATTAAAATTAAGAATTAAAATTGTGGTCTTGATTGAAACAATTGTTAATCCGACAGCAGAAAGTTTTAAATAAGTGCAACTAACCGGTCCTAAAAATCCCAACAGCCCACTTCTCGTATATTCCGCATCCCCTAGCAAAGCACCGTCCGCTTGTAACGGTTGAACCTTAAACGTGTTATTCGTCAATCCTTGTAGTCCCCAGTATTGGCTAGCCGTTGCTCCGGAGTTAACGCAAATTTCTCCGACTTCGTCAGTCTTACACAGGTACGACGTTCCTTCCATTTTCACAACCACAATTACACCTGTATGGAAAAAAAAAAAAATTAATTAATCCGTCCATACGCTTTTTTTTTTTTTACTTTAATTTAATAAAAAATTTTCACTTACAACCAGGCATCACTTGTCCACAATCCTGAAGAGTTAGCGATGTCAACGAATTTTCTTGATCAACTCGAACGACACCGTAACTCAATCCTGACATGGATAGGACGCCCCTACCAGTTGCATTCACACCAGCCCTACCCGGTCTGAAAAAATAATAAAAAAATAATGAAAAATAAATTAAAAAAATAAAAAATAAAAATCCAAAGTTTCTGAAATTTAGAATTTTTAAGACCAATATCATCCACTTAAGACTTTCTAAGACCAAAATTTCCAAATATGAATTAAGACCAAATTCAGAAACTGGGAACTTTTTAAGACCAAGATTCCAAAACTTGGAACTTTTATGACCACATCGAACTTTTCAAATCAAAAATTTGAATCAAGGCCAAACTTAGAACTTTTTAAGACAACATTTCTAAATTCGGGACTTTTAAAGACAAAAATCCGAAACTCAATACCTCTGAAACCGAAAAAAAAATAATACGTACCTCCTAACGGAAACCGTAAGCGCCTCGCTAGACGAAGCACACGGGCATATTGCATCAGGACGTAAACCTTTTGACTGGAACACAGATAAAAATTGATCACAAGACGAAAGGGACCAAGGATTCGCGCCGTCCGCAACCAAAAGGAGCCTCAAAGAAGATAGACTGATGTCCTTGTGATCCTTGGTGGCTAAAAGTCCCCAGTGAAGGTCTCTTGACTTGACGACCGCGACGCTGGCTCTGTATTTCGTGATCATCTGCATCCAAGACGCAGGGTTGACTTTCATCAGGGCGTACGGTATAAAAATTACGTGCATCCCGTTCAAGACGCTCGTCAAAACGCTGTGCCAAAGGCCGACTTCCCTTTTGAAATCCAAAACGCAGACCATGTTCTCTCCTTCCGTGTAATTGCAAGCCATCGTCAGGGTTCGGCAGTGGTTAAGCATCGCGACTCTGGTCACCGTGACCCCCATTACGGATCCGTCCTTGTCCGTCGTGTATTCGATGTAAGCCGGGGTGTCGTCCGTTAATTTCGGAGGCGGTAACCAGTCTTTTGGTGTTTTGGCCAAGTGCTCCGTTACGAACCACTGGAGTTTCGGCCAGCCTTTAAAAGCGACGACTTCCCCCGCAGTCGTCTTTGGTAATCCTTTGAGACATGCTTCAGACGTTAAAGCTACAGATATTCCGCAACTTCCCAAGAGGAATCCGATTTGTTGAGAACCGGCATCCTAAAATTAATAAAAAAAAAAATTATGTTTGGTACGAAATTTAAACCAAAAAATTTGGGGAAGAGATATTAATTCTGTGCTTTGAGGGGCTTTTGAGAGGAAAAAAATATAAGACAAATATTCCCAAACTTAAAAGCATATGGGCAACAAAACAAAATTTTCATGTAATAATCCAGGGTTGCTGTTTAAAACATTTTTTAATAAAAAACAGTTTAAAACGTTTTATATTATTTTCACATGTTTCAAAACGTTTTAAAACGTCTTTTATTCGACCTGGTTTTAAAACGTTTTAAAACATGTTCAAAATGTTTTAAATTCGTTTCTATTTTTATTCAAATTTTTAAAACGATGTTTTTTATTCAAATGTTTTAAAACGTTTTAAAACACAGTGTTTTAAACCAATTTGTTTTAAAACATTTGCTTTAAATGCATATTTTAAAACACGGTAAAAAGTTTTATGTTAACTTGCTAAAAAAGAACTACACATTTTTTATGTTAAAAAAATAGAATGTTATTGTCCATAAGACATTCTTTTGTTTTTAGTGTTTTGTTCGAGGCTACAGGCAAATTATGTTACATTTAGCATAAAATTTTTTACCGTGAACGTATTTTATTCACTTAATAAAATACGGTGTTTAAAACAGTGTTTTAAAACGTTAGTGTTTTAAAACGGTGTTTTTTATTCAAATGTTTTAAAACGTTTTAAAACACCGTGTTTTAAACCAATTTGTTTTAAAACGATCATCCCTGTAATAAACGTTGTGCAAAAACATCTTATTATTTAAACCAAAAATAATTTTAAAAAAAAAAACGGAAATTACCCTTCTTGTTAGTGGTACTTCAATCGGAACAGGTACAATCCCGGCTTGAAGACAACCGTAGAAAGCACAAAGGAAATTAATTGGGTCATTGTTCGGATAAACAAGAGCTATTCTATCACCAGATTTGAGCGAAGTTTCCTTACTGAACGATCTATTCAATAAGGTATAAGCTATTTTTTGAGATCTACTGAGCAATTTTCCGTAGGTGAGTGACGTTATAAGCTTTCCGTTCGGATCGAGAACGGTCGCGACCGGAGCTTTAAAAGACGCTGACCCATATCTTTGAATGGCAGCTTCTAAATTACGTGGTAACCCTGATGGCACCTGAAAACAAAAACCAAATGGTAAGATCAGGCTGCTCGTTTTTTTTTTAAGTCTCTCTCACAAGGATACGTACAACAAGTTGCTCTCCTAAGGCCGGAGTCATGGTACTTCCTTCCGGTTTCGGGGCGTTCGGATCTTTTGGATTCGCCGCGATTTCTAATTCAATATCATCGTCCTCGTAAAACTCTGGTAACGGTCTTCTTTTTGGCCTTTTTAATGTGTTTAATAATTGTTGAATTTTAGCTGAGACTTTCCACCTTCCGGTTCCTGTAAGCGTTCCTGAAATTGAATAAAAAAAAATTGTTATATTGCCTTTGGTTTATAAACTTGTGCAAATAAAAAAATAATTTAAAAAATTATTTTAAAAAAACTTTTCAAAAACTTTTGCCAATTTTTTTTCTCAGGAAATAAGTAACCGGCGCCGATTTGGTCATAAAAATGGTGGAAATAAGTACCGTAGATTGGGGTGAAGTTGAATGAAAATTCAAAACAAAATTCTAGGTTTATTTTAGGCACTAAAAATAAAATTTTTTTATTTCATTAAGTGGATATTGTTTTTGGAATACTTAAGTAAAAAATTTCCTTTTTTGTGCCTAAAATAAACCTAGAATTTTGTTTTGAATTTCCTTTCAACTTCAACCCAATCTACGGTAACCGAAACCGTAAGGCCATTACGTCCAATAAGCAAAGAAATATTAATATTTATATAATATTTTGATGTAGGACTACGTCTTAGGGCACTGTCCTGGGTAAATCAGTCAGTTCGGTGTCGCACTGTTCGCACCAAAAATTAATATTTAATTATTTTAATATTAAAATTTTAACATTGAAAATTTAAAATTGAAGACATCGGTGGAAAAAGAAGACCGTTCAGGTTCCATCGAAAAACTGTAGTCAATAAATGAAAATCGAAAGAGGATCTAACAGTTTCCTACTGCTTGTTTACAAACAGTACATAAAAAATTCTATCGGAATCAAAATGGCTTCCAAAAAAAAAAAAAAAAAAAAAAACGAAAATAGCCTGTTGTCTGAATTTTTTTTCGAGAGGTCCAACGGTCTCCTTTTTCCACTGATGTCTTCTAATATTTATTTAGACTATTTTTTTTTTCACTTTTGGCCTTTTTTAATAGCAAAATTAGACGTTATGAACGAAAGCAAGGACTTAAAAAATGTCTTGTAAATTTTACTTTTAAAGAAGTTAAATTTTAAATAATATTTTTTTTTTTTTAACTTTTGCCCATTTTCAATACTGAAATTAGACGATCGCGGAAATAGAATCACCTCCGGTCCTGCGAGAGGTGTGGGAAGAAGAGGCAGACCCCCAGGCCCGGGTAGAAACGCTGGAAGAAGAGGAAGAGGAAGACTCCAGGTTGTTTGCAACAATCTTTCAGGGATGTTCCCTCTGCCTCGACCTGGGCGTCTTCCTCTTTCTCTTCCTTTTCTTCCATGCAGCATTTCTTCACCTCTCGCAGGACCGGAGGTGCTTCTATTTCCGCCAAATCATCATTATCACTGTCAACTTCAAGAAGATATTCAGAAAAAGTAATGAATTTCGGCGGCAATTTCGACTTCTATGTTCATGTAGCATTTTTAACTAAAAGTAAAACTATACTTTATTTGTGGAATATTCCAGTTATTGAGACCACGGGGGTGGAATTTACTGGGAATAATATTTTTAATACTATTTCAGGTAAATTCCACTACTTCGCTCATCCGTCATTTTAAAAATTAAAAAAAATTTTTTTTTTATATTTTCCGGGTTTTGAGATTCCGGTAGTGGAATTAACTGGAAAAATTTTTTAAAATTTAAAAAATTAAATTCTGGGTTTTTCCACTACAAACGAACTCTCCTGTGGATTCTACTAGAAGAGACGGTCGGATTTATCCTAGGTCCCATTTTAAAGACTTTAATTAAAATTTGGACTAATTTTTTTCACTTTTGACCTTTTTTATCAAAACTTTTAAGTTTTTTTCGTGCCAAGAAAAAAAATTATATGTTTATCAAAAAATTCGAATTTTTCGACATACAAAGACGTAGTCATACGTAGGGATATGCCCCCATATCCCGGTCTGATTTTGTTTTTGAAATATTTTTCAATATTTTAAAAATAGTATGCAAATATTTTTTAAAACAAGAAACGATAAAAATATTTTTTAATGTTGACAAAGATTTTAAAAATATTTAACTGTTGTTTTTAGTTTAAAAAAATATTTTATAAATATTAATATCTCTTTGCTTATTGGGCGGCGAGGGCTCCAGAGCCAATGCCGATGTCGACCACAACAGAGTGAATTTCTATACTCTGCCGATTGCTGTTCCAAACGCTTTCCAAAACTGGCCAATGCCGATGCCAATTAATATAAAAAAAAAAAAATTTCCGATGGCACTTTTACGGGGCTGCAGTTCCGTTTCCGATTCCGATGCCGATTCCCAAAATTCTTCAATATTTTTCGGGCCGATTCTGATTCCGATTCCGATTCCAACTAGAGAACAAAAATCTAAGTTTCCGATTCTGATTCAATTAGGAAATATTTCAGTGGTGCCGATTCCGATTCTGATTCCGATATTTCCAGAAATGTACTAATCGTAAAAAGCATTTATAAATACTTTTCAGCTCAATTGGAATCAAAATTATTTTTCGATGCCGATTAAGATTCCGATTCCGACCAATTTTTGAGCCAGATTCCGATTTCGATTCCGATTCCGACTGCATGAAAAAAATTTAGGGTTCCGATTCCGATTTCATTTATTTTTTGAACCGACCGATTCCGATACCGATTCCGTTTAAAATCTAAACGGCACCGCAGCCCTGGTTTTGATGCCGTTATCGATATCGATTCCTAGAAATATATCGGATCGATTTCGATATTACAAATATTCTGATACCGACGCCGATGCTGGTCCAAATATTTATTTCTGATTCCAACAAAATGCCAACCTCGATTATGTCTTTCGGGCGGTAGCCCTTTTCATTTTTCATTGATCCAATTTTTTTAATAAACCAGCGATTTCCTTTAAACTCGAGTTTTTAACACCTACCCATGCTATCATCGGAAGCCGATGACTGCCTTGATTGATTATACCTATTGACTCTATCAGCTGCCGTCAGTCTCCGAGATTGGGCAGTATTGTGCGTCACATCTGGTGGCTGTGAATCTGAAAAATTTTTTAAAATAATAATTACATATGATTATTATTATTTAATCATCCGAAAATTTTTTAAAAATGCACACTCGACGATACTCACAAGGTCTAAAATTGTGCATTCCATCCGAAATGTCAGTCATTTCCGGCGGTGGTGCTTTGTTTCTTTTTCTATCGTCCCTAGAAATTTGTTCCTCCCAAACTGTATGACTCGGACCATTTGCTAGTCTGTAAAAAAGAAAAACACAAAAAAATTAATTTTATTTCGATTCGTAAATCTTTCACGAGCGCCATTAAGACTCTTAAAAAAAAAAAACGACCGGGGCTCCCCCTTACATTTATTGTCTCGATACAGAAATTCATCTTTTTTTCAAAAGGATAAATAAATAAAAAAAACATCCCGCTGTTACTTATCACGCGAAGCTTATTGCTTATTTTCCACACAAAGTAACACACACACAAATATTTCATATAGTGTCAGATCGGGAAATTAATCGCATATCAGTAAATCCGATATTGAAAAGATAAGATTTGTATCTGAGCTTTAATACAGCGTCTTCGTCATTTTCAATCTTTTTTTTTTTTTTTTTTTTGTAAAAAAAAATCCTCTTTGGAAAAAATAAAACTCAAAAAATTCCTGTTAAAAAGAATTAATCGATCGAACAAAAAACCAAAACTAAATCCGTTTCGGTAAAAAAGCAAAAAATTTCGCCCGGCAGCTTTTTTTACACAGCCAGGTTAGCTTTTTTTTTTTTTTTTTTTTTTTAAATTTGACAAAAAAAAGTTTCCTATTCTCGAAACCGAGTTCCTTCCGCTCCATTTACAAAATCCTTCCATGTTGCAGTGTTAGATATTATGAGTCGAATGGAACGGCGACTGAGCTGGAAAATAGATCCATAACTTCAAAAAACACTTTGGAACATCGATTTCCCCCATTTTTTTTTTTTTTTTTTTTTTTTCCTACTTCTTTTCCTGATTTTTGTTTTCGAAAAAAAAAAGAAAATCCTCACGCACAAAGGTGAAAGGTACAAAAAAAAAAGGTAACATTATAAAACTAACACGGACGTCCCTCTGGGGTTAGCTTATTAACATACAATATAAATGCGATTGTGTATCGAAGAGTACTCACCTAGTATTTCTATGTATTTGCCGTTGTTGAGGTGGAGTTTCTCGGGCGGAACCCGTGCTGCTTGTATCTGACTGCGGCAGCATTTGAGGTGTCGTCCGAGCTCTTTCTCTTTCAGGTGTGCTTTGTATATCGCCACCTTCTCCGGCACTATCGTCGCCAGAACTTGAATCTGAAAAAAAAAAAGGAAAATTAGACGGGCTTGTTCCAATAGAGATCGAAGAAAATTTTCATAAAAATTTTGCGACCAATCAACACTGACGTCATGGTGGTGGGTCAGATATTCGTCATCAGGTATGGTCAATTTCCATGTCAATTTTCGACGTCAAAATGACGTCTAGAGAGTACGAATATATTCATCGCTGTTTGACGTCATCTTAATTTCAAAACACGGATGTCATAACCGTTACGATGATAATAAGACGTCCCACTGATGTCTGATTCACATCATTTAGTGACTGGTCTTATAAGTTATACTTGATAACGGCATTTAGACGTCGAGAATCTCCTAAAAATCGTCCAGGAAATTGACCACATGTACCAGTACGAAAAAGAGATGCATAAATACATAAAAATCACGTATAAAATATGGAAAAAGAACTGGGCATATGTACATAAAAAATGCATAAATGTATAAAAAACGTAACTTCTTTTTACTGAAATCATCCTTCAATATAATTATGCATAAATAAGTATGAAAGAATTATGCATAAATAAATGTGCATAATTAAATGTACATAAATTATGCATAAATAAATCTGAATAAATTATGCATAAATAAATAGGCATAAACTATGCATAATTTATGCACATATTTATGCATAATTTATGCACATATTTATGCATAATTTATGCACAATATATGCATAAATAAATGTGCATAAATTATGCATAAATATGTGCATAAATTATGGATAAATAAATAAGAATAAATTATGCATAAATAAATTTGCATAGACTGTGCATAAATAAATGTGAATAAACTATGCATAAATAAACGGGCATAAACTATGCATAATATTATATGCATAAATAAATGCGCATAAATTATAAATTGTCATAACTTATGCATAAATAAAAATGCATAAATTATGCATAAATAAGTGTGCATAATATATAGAAAAGTTTAATAAGCTTAATATTTGCAAATTTTCCTGCTTAATGATTTATAAAAATTATATGCATAAATTATGCCAAAGTTATGCATATCCAGATTTTCATGAGCAAAAAAATTATGCATAAACTTTGAAAAAATTATGCAGGTGTAAATTTTTGTGTAAATTATACATTTTTTATATATATTTTTTGCATTTATTTTCCAAAGATTTTACACACTTTTTGCATCAATTTTTCGCATGGGTAGTGACGTCTCGAGTTGACGTCTTCATGACGTCATCTTTTTTTGCTGGATACACACTAATAATAGAACGCAGATTAGGGTATGATGTGTCAAATTTGACGGGAGCACAATGTTTTGCTTATGCTCGGCTTATGTTCAACTTAAGCAGCTAATAGAAGCCCTTAATAACCAACTGCATAAAATGCATGACCTGACCGATAGCTAATCAAATCTAACGATCCTCTCAAAATTCTTCATTTTGATTGGATACAGCTAAAGGACCTGCAGCGCCCCTGGCGCAATAATTTTGCATCGGAAATCTCCCTATTGAAAGCGAGAATTCGAGAAAAAATTAATCCATAAGCTAAACATGGGTGCGCGTACAGTTAATATTTTTTTAGTAATTATTTTGGCTGCTTATGTTAATTATCACGTCCTATGTTTCACCCATGCTTAGCTTATGCAGCTAATCAAATTATTAATCGTAAAAAATTTTTAACTTAGGTAAGCTAAGTATAGGAGCTTGAAAAATTGGCGAAAAAGCTTAATCGGGAGCGATGGTTTTATTTTCTCTTAGAGCAGATAGTGTCACCCCGTTCCACGGTAATAAAAAAAATTAACTTACGTAAAAAAATCAACTAAAAATTATCCTTCAGTTTATTAAGATGACTAAAAAAAAAATGATTCACAGGCAAAAACCCACTGGCAGTTAAGACGCCATTTTTCAATTAAAAAATTACAATGTTTTTAGCGCATTTCAATTTCATTAAAAAAAAAAATCATTGAATTAATTTACATTTCACCAATTGGACTTATTTTTTCCGATCACGGACCGATTAAATGCCAAATCAAACAATCAACTCACCGGTGTCGTGTCTTTCCCTATCCGGACTTTTGGCCATGACTGATGTTCTTTTAGACGGCATAGGCAACGACGGTTTAGGCCTGTTCTGCATCGCTGCCAAGGCCTGTTGTACTGCTTCCTGTCGAACTTCTGCAATTTAAAAAAATAAATCGAACTTTAGCGAAATTAGGAAATAAATAAAAAAAAAAAAAAAAAAAATACAGAAAACTCATAAATAAAAAATAAAAGGGAAGTGGGAGTTGATTAAAATGAATGTCACATAGGAAATTAGGTTATTGTACGGAGTTAAATGAGAAAGATATTCGCGAATAATCATTTCAGGATCAAATAAAACGTCAGCCTTGAAAAATATATAGCGTCCGCGAGTGAATTAAGGTTTCAAACTATTAAATTAAAAGGTGGCAGGAGGGAAGGGAGGGATCAGAGGAATTTAACGACTCTTCAAAGGCGCAGGTTCGTTTTAACACGAAATAAAAAACTGCATTTCCGGGCAAACGTTAAAAAAAAAAAAAAAAAAAAAAAAAAAAAAAAAAAGCTGGGCGTGTGGAAATAATTAAGACGACAGAGAAGAGGGAAAGTTTTCGGAAAGGTAAAAAGGAATAAAACAATTTCTCTGTGTTCGGGAATGACAAATCCCAATTTACGATCAACTTTCTTTTATACAGTCACGTATACGCAAATCGAATCCCGAAAGATTTCCCTGCGAGTCATTTTCATCTGCCATAGAGACTTGTATTTTCCTTTTTCCGAAAGGAATATCCGTATTTAAAATGAAAGGGAAAGATGCTGAATACAAAGGATGGAATTAGGCTAATTTCAAATTTAAAAAAAAAAGATGATATAGCGAGGTTTTAGAAGACGAACGGGATTACAGTTGCAATAAAAACCGCAATGCAGGGCTGATTTAAATGAGTACAGGAAAAAAATTGAGATTTTCGAAATTAAAAGGCAGAAGGTTGAAAGGGTTGAAAGCTATTCGCATAACCTGGGCTACGTTCTGGTTATCTAAGTCAATGTGGCTGATGGTCGCATAAAGCTACGTTTAAGGGAAATGCTACTATTGCGTCAGCAGTGTTTTGGAAATTTTTAAGTACCTCACACCAATGGTTAACGAAAATAGGTTTTACAGATAATTTGAGACCTTCTTTGACGATTGGCAATAAGAATTACTGACATTCAGCAATAAAAATTGATGACGACCGGCAGTAAGAAGTTCTGACGATCGTCAATAAGGACTACCGACGACCGAAAATAAGAACTGCTGACCTCCGTCAATAAAAATTACGGAAGATCAGCAATAAGAACCAATGGCAACCGGTAATAAGGACTAATGACCACCAGACGATCAGTCATAAGAACTGACGACTACTAACAATAAGAAGTACCGTCAACCAACAATAAGAACCACTGACAACCATTAATAAGGACTTCCGACCACAGTCAATAAGAACTACGGCACGATCAGCAATAAGAACTTATGGCAGCCTACAATAAGAGCTGTAGATTGGCAATAAGATCGGCAAAAAGATCGGCAAAAGGAGCTGACGGCTGCTAACAATAAGAAATGACAATTGGGAGTCAGACGTGCTGACGATCGTCAATAAGAACTACCGACGATCGAAAATAAGAACTGCTGACCATCGTCAATAAGAATTACGGAAGATCAGCAATAAGAACTGTCGTCAACCGACAGCAACAGCTACTGACAATTAGTAATAAGGACTGATGACCATCGTCAATAAGAAATACGCACGATCAGCAATAAGAACTTATGGCAGTCTACAGTAAGAGCTGTATATTGGCAATAAGATCGGCAAAAGGAGCTGACGGCTGCTAACAATAAGAAATGACAATTGGGAGTCAGAAGTGCTGACGACCGAAAATAAGAACTGCTGACCATCGTCAATAAGAATTACGGAAGATCAGCAATAAGAACTGTCGTCAACCGACAGCAACAGCTACTGACAATTAGTAATAAGGACTGATGACCATCGTCAATAAGAACTACGCACTATCAGCAATAAGAACTTATGGCAGCCTACAATAAGAGCTGTAGATTGGCAATAAGATCGGCAAAAGGAGCTGACGGCTGCTAACAATAAGAAATGACCATTGGGAGTCAGAAGTGCTGACGACCGAAAATAAGACCTGCTGACCATCAGGGTGGTTCGAAAATCAACTTTTTTGGAATTTCAAAACTGTTATATTGGGAAAAGTTTCTTTATAGGTAGAGTATCAACCCTGAATTTTTTCAGATTTTTTGAACTACATCCTGAGGTGTCAAATCGGCCTTGAAATTTTCAAAAAGCTCATAAAAGGGCCGAAAATGAACTTTTTTTTTTTGCATAAAAGACCATCGATTCCTGTCGGAAATTTTGCGTAGATTACGAATTTGAAACCGAAAATTAGTTTTGGTGCACGGTTTTTGAGCCACAGGCAAAACGCCATAACCAGGCTTTTAGAGCTTTTAAATCCGGCCTGTAGCTCAAAAATTATACACCAAAATTAATTTTCGGTTTCAAATTCGTAATTTACGCAAAATTTCCGATAGGAATCGATGGTCTTTTATGCAAAAAAAAAAAAGTTCATTTTCGGCCCCTTTATGAGCTTTTTGAAAATTTCAAGGCCGATTTGACACCTCAGGATGTAGTTCAAAAAATCTGAAAAAATTCAGGGTTGATACTCTACCTATAAAGAAACTTTTCCCAATATAGGAGTTTTGAAATTCCAAAAAAGTTGATTTTCGAACCACCCTACTGACCATCGTCAATAAGAATAATGGACCATCAGCAATAAGATCGGTAAAAAGAATTGACGACTGCTAACTATAAGAACTGACAACAGGGAGTAAGAAGTGCTGACGATCGTCAATAAGAACTACCGACGACCGAAAATAAGAACTGCTGACCATCGTCAATAAGAATTACGGAAGATCAGCAATCAGAACTATCGTCAACCGACAACAACAACTACTGACAATTAGTAATAAGGACTGCTGACGACCGGTCAATAAGAACTATGGACGATCAGGAGTAAGAACTGACGAAAAGTAACAAAAAGAAGTATCGTCGACCGAAAATAAGAACTACTGACAACCAGTAATAAGAACTGCTGACGACCGTCAATAAGAACTACGACAATCAGCAATAAGAACTGATGGAAACCGACGATAAGAACTGTCGGCTGGCAATAAGATCGGAAAAAAGAACTGACAACTGGGAGTGAGAAGTGCTGACGATCGTCAATAAGAACTACTGACCACCAGAAATAAGAACTACAGACGGTCAGCAATAATCGATGACGACCGCAATAAGAACTACTGATAATCGCTATAAGGACTACAGAAGACTTGCAAACAGCTCTCCTTCGATCCAGAAAACTGTTCCTTTTTTGTCAATGACGAAAGACTTGAAAGTCCTAAATTTCGTAACAGCAGATCCAACATCGGGAAGTGAAATTTATCAGATCCTTTTCGAATTAATCGGCCAACGGAGACCGAGCTTGTATCCCACCAATTCCCAATTATTGATGGCAATAGGATATAATCGGCGTTTAATCGACTTGTATTAGGATTATAAATTACTGACTACCGTTTCCAGCTGAATAGACATTATAGGCGTGATTAATATTAAAAAAAAAAAAGTAGAAAGCCATTAGATAAATTTTGCGTTACATTTTTATGTTAATAACGTTCATTTAGGAAATTCTTCCGATTCTCACGTTTTGTAACAAGACCCTGAACTTTATCGTACATTTGGCCACACCTACTTGATTTTTTGCCTTCTCTTCCGGCAAAATCATCCCGAGAATAGAGATTTAAAAAAAAAAAAAAAAGAAAAGATAAACGAGATAAAAATTAAATTGAATTACTTTTCATTCATGACAGCTTAAGAAGCGATTACAGTTTTGTAAACTTGGAAAAGATTGGAGACTAAAGCCGTTGTTTCAGATGAAAGAATAGGCTAATTTATTGAATTAATTTTTTTTTTTTTTAAATACAGGACCTTTATCTAAACGGGAATAAATTAAGGATTTATCGGTTTTTTTTCTGTCTTTTTCGGGGGCGAGCCGGAATAAATCCCGCTCCGGTAATCCACAGCTTCACCTGGGATATTTTAAAGTTGCCTCCTTCATTGATTAAAGCTTTTAAAGGTCATTTGAGGGTCTCGTTTAAAGTATCGGGGGCGCCCCCGCTTTATTCCCTGTTTTATTTACAGTTTAAATCCCGGTCAGGCGGCATTAATTTCCAAGAAGAAAAAAAAAAACAAAAAATAGACAATAAAAAAACGTTTAGCTTAATTTATATTTTTAATTATATTTCGTAATAGCGAACCGAAAAAAAAAACCGTTGCCCGTTATGAGAAAAAATGATCTCATTGTTTAAACAATGAGCGGGACAATGTGAATCTTCATTACACGAAGCAGAACAATATCGGTTAAGGTAAGAGGGGGAGCAAAAAAAAAAAAAACGGGTCTCCGTACTTGCAACGACCTTGATTACATCCTCGCTAATTATAATAATCACACGAAATAAGAGAAAAGAATAAAATAAAAAAAAAATAAATAAAAATAAAGAAAGAAAAATTACGTTGGCCCGAGTCATTTTTACGTGCTTCTAAGGCCATGGGATGATCTTTCAGCAGTTTCTCTCTTAACTTTAATCACATAATACTTAGTTTATATTATTTTTTTTTATCATGACTCACGCTCTTCCATTACATTTGCGGTTTGCCTTCTTTTTGATTAAAAAGGGAACCTTCAAAAGATCCACCCGGGCTGATTAGATCGCTTGTCCGGCCGGGAGGAAAATTGGTTCTTTTTTTTTTTTTTTTTTAATAATGCTTGTACCTGCACTGACTAATTTATTTCAGGGCTTCCAAATACCGGTGTAAAAAAAAAAATTATTATTTTGTTATTATTGACTACATTAAGCTGAAACGAGACCAGCTTCTGTATTCTGGATAATTGATTCCGAATCTAAAGTCAGAAGTTTAAAAAAAATTAAAATAGAAATTTAATTTTTGGCGCCAAATTCCTTTTTCTTTTTTTTTTTTTTTTTTTTTGTTTAAAATTGAGTTCATTCGGACATCTTTGAAATCTACAACATCGAAAACACTTTCCCAATTGTTTTACAAAAAAGACAGAAATTATGCGATATTTTGTATCACATGCATATGATGCGAGTTGCCTATACTCGAATTCGGTAGGCGCTTAATATACGTTTTGAAGCATAGAACTAGTGTCCGTTAAAAATTTATTTTTGAAAATATTATTTTTGACGGCAGAAATTTTATTTTTGGCGCCCTAGTCCTTTTTTTCGTTTGGAATCGAGTCATTCTGACATTTTTGAAATCTACAACATCGAAAACACCTGTCAGAATTTTTTTCCCCTGTTGTTGTACACAGAAATTATGCGATAGTTTGTATTGCGTGCATGTGATGCGGTTGCCTATACTCAAAATCGGTAGGAGCTCAATATACGTTTTAAAGCACAGAACGAGCATGGGATAGTGGAACGAGGACTGGGGATAGTTTTTTCTGGAAATTAACCAAAAATAAAAATTCGGAAAAATATTTTCCGACTTTTCCAGAAATTTTCCATGAATCTAACCCCTTTCGACCTAAAAAATTAAGAATATTAGGGGTCAAAAACACGCAAACCAAGGACAATTTTAAGCCAACAAAAAATCGAAAAAAGAAAATTGGGACTTTTAGGGACTTTATTTCAAATGAGAGACTCTTAGGGACTCGTGTTAAAAAACAAAGACTTTTCCAAAAAAAAGGACCTCGGTTAGATGCCTGTAAAAGGTCAAAGCATAATCATCAGAAAAACAATTCGCCAGAGACATCATTGTCAAAGTAAATTTCAGCGAATTTCCGTTGCAAAAAAAAGTCACTTTTTTCTTGGAAAATTGACATTTTCGGTCCGCCTTTTTTGTGAAAATAAGCTCCTTTTTTACAGCTCAAAAACGGGAATTCCGAGCTTGTGATAATAAAAAAAAAGAACAAGTAAAAAATTACCATCATGATTTCGCAAAAAAAAAAAAAATCTTTTTAATTATTTAAAAGTGGTTTAGATAAATTTATTTACAAAAGAGGGAAAAAAATTTTTTTTTCTCGTTTTCCATATTCAAACAAACGAGCCATCTTCCCATTTTTCTTTGCTAAATACACATAAGCTGTTCCAGGAAAGACATATTTGACTTTCATTCCTTTAAAAAAAAATTCGAAATACCTAACTCATTAATTAACGTGTCATCGACAGGATTAATTTCTTTTTTTACATTTCTCAGATTTTTTTTTTAAAATTTAGATTTTTCCTTCAAAAGAAATTTTCCCCGTATTTTTTCTTTCTTTGTTCTTAAACATCTTCGTCCGATTGTTTCCACGTTCCACTTTCAATAGAGCAAGGAAAAAAAAAAAGTTTTTTTGCATGACCTAATTATAATTTTATTTTCCTCCCGTTGCAGTAAATGATCAAATGAGAATAATAAAAAAAAATATATAGTGCAAGTCGGAGAGAAAAAGAAAAGCGGCAAATTTCATATTATATACGGGGAAAAACCCGGAGTTAATTTCTGAAAATGTTTCATTTTTATGGTTTCGCGGCGTTTGAATGCAGCGACTCGTAACTCTTTTCTCCATTTTTTTTTTACAAAAAAATAACATTTTTTTTTCTTATTTTTTCATCGTCCAATTTTTTTTTTTTTTTTTTTTTTGTAACAGGACGGCGAAAGAAAGAAAATGGAAAACCTATTTTTCCTTTCAAAAGCTTCTATTCATAAATAACTCCAGCAAGTGGCAACGTTTAAGTGTTCGCAACCTCCTTATTGTTTCGTGTTATTAATCCCATCATCTTTTTCACAGAAAAGGATATTGTTTTCCGAGAAAATGGACGGTGGGGTATGGGGGAAGGGGGTAGAAAGAAATGAAGGAAGAAAAAAAATGAGGGTTAGCATCCACCCCCCTTTGTTTATCATTTAAATGATAATTAATCATTTTATCGAGAAGTTCGATACACCTGTTGATTCTTTTTTTTTTTTTTTTTTTTTTTTAATCCCAGGGGAGTGATTTTTCACCGTTAAGAAAGGTCAGGAAAATAATATCGACTGCTCCGAAGAACAAGTACCTATTTTTTTTTTAGCCGTACAAAAAGTACCTATCTTTTTTTGGACAGCTGAAAAACTACCTATCTTTTTTGTGTTACTGCAAAAATGATCTATCGTATATAGCAATGACCATTTAAATAGATCGTTTATAAGTCGTCAAAAAAAAGACAGGTAGTTTTTCAACTGTCCAAAAAAAGATAGGTACTTTTTGTACTGCTAAAAAAAAAATAGGTACTTGTTCTTCGGAGCAGTCGATATGTGGAGATTTTTTTAAAGACTGATTTTTTAAATAGAAATACTAAAGGCTGATGGCTGATTCTCATGGCAGGTGCGCAGGGGGCCCTGCCTTTTATTTTGACTTAAAACTTGGCTGAGTGCACTCCGTGCACCTTGATAAATAGGGGGTCCTGCCATTTGTGAAGGGTTAGCAGGGGGCTCTGCCCCTTATGTCAGTTTTTAAAAAAATAGCAGTATGTTAAGACAAAATTTACAGGTTATGCGCCCTCTTACAAATTTTGAATTTTTAAAATTATTAAATAAAAAATAAAAAAAAAAACTTCAAAAAAATTTGTGGCCAATTTTTTTTTTTTTTTTTTTTTTTTTTTTTTTTTTTTGTACAAAATACCGCATTTTTACGAATTTTCCTTGATTTTTAACGAATTTTTTTAAATCATACGCTCACGAACAATTGCTTCTTCATTTATTTCTCTTTCTACATTGTTTTTTTTTTTTTTTTTTGACATCCTTAGAAAGACACAAGTTGACGCATTTTTGAAATGTAACCCTTAGCTGCATGAGGAGGAAATCGTTTTCCGGATCTTGAAAATCTCCATAGGGAAACCACCCGAGAAGGAGCGAGAGAGAAAAGACGACAGCAAATGTTAATTTGAAATTATGAAACACTTCGTTTTGCATGGACGGGAAATAAAAAATGGTTGCCGAAGAGGAAACCCGGGGGGGAATGCCGAGACTTGGTGTTTGAAATATAGAAGCAACATTTCACTTAACTGGAAATGTCTCCCTGTTGGCGAATATGTTCACTTTTACCTTTCTGCTTTTTAACCTTTTTTTATAACCCCGATAGCTGTATTTTTTTTTCTCCCTCTTGTCCCCCATTCCCTCGTCACTTTTTTTTTCTGGAATGGGGACGATTACTAATAAAAAAGTCTTTAGTCAAGTGACCCCGTTTCACGGTATTTTAAAAAAGCTTAACGCCCCAGCTGAAAGCGGTAAACTCTAAAAAAAATGTCGCTTTTTTAAAAAATTTAAAAAAATTCCTGAAATATCTTTTTACATGTTAATTTTTTCCCTCATTTACAACTGTTGATAAATTTCGTTTTCGTTTTCCGTGACATTTCAGGACTGAACTTGTTTCAATGTAAAAGAATTTTTCTTCAAGCTTAAAAAAAAAAAGAACATAATTTGATTGCATAAGTAATTTAAGATCAGGACCGTAGCCAGGGAGAGAGGTTAGCGGGTCGCAAAATTTATCCTAGGGGAACGTGAACGGCCTTTTAGTACTTGGACTATGGAAAAGATGTAAAGAGTAAAAAAAATTCAAGGCGAAGGGGAGAGGAGGGGGGGGGAGGGGGGGGGAGGGGGGAGGAAAACGCAAAGCTTAGCTCTCCCTAATTTCCCCTTTTTCTGCTAAGTTTCAGAATGGTACTGCTGACGATTGCAAGCATCATGGGAGAAGCTTTGGAGTTTGGAGGAGGGGGGAGGGGCTTGATAGGGTAGGGTGTAGGTTAAATCCCCCCTCTCCCTCCACTACCAGAATTTTTAAAGTTTCCATTTGATTTAAAAAAATTCGATAATAATAGATTTAATGCCCCCTTCCCCTTTCAGCCCTATGTACATAACTATTCCTTCTGCTGTTTTTGGCCCCCTCCTCTATATTTTTAAGAAGAGGGGGTCAATTTTTTTATTTTCATTTTACAACCTCCTCCTAATATTTCTTTAGGTTTTTCCTGAAATTTGCATTTTTGCTCATAAAATCGAAACTAAAATTTAAAATTAAAAAATTTACTTATGCTTTTCAGTATTCACCTTCCCCTCCACCCCCTCCACCCCACAAGAACTTTACCGAGCGGTTTTCATTAAATCTGTTTACCTAACATTGAGTACGACCTGATTATAACAGAATCCTACGAACTTGATCTAAATCGTATTGTAAGAAGAGAGCTCCAAATGCAGTATTTACATCACTGAGGCTGTCTTCTTACAGTCAAATATTCGTGGAATTAAAAATTCGACAAAGTTCATTCCTGAGCTTCAAAATCGATTACTATTTTTCTTAACTAAGCAATTTATTTCTTAAATTCAATTATCCGGCTTTCACTTTCTTTAAAAAAAAAATTAGTGGCTTAAAAAAGGAGAAACCCATCACATTTTCTTTTCTCCTTCCAACTTTTCCTTTTTGTTTTAACCGACTTTAAAAATCCGACGACGTCATCAAAAAGCTAAAAAAGCGACATCTGGCTTAGGAGGAAACGAGAAATTACAAAAAAAAAGAAGATAATAAGGAATCTTTTAATTTAAAATCGGCCCAACGCAAGATTAAAAAAAAAAAAAAAAAAAAAAAAAAAAAACAGTAAAACCGCTGCTTCTGTTTTCCCGTCTGCATTTTTTTTCCCTCGGAAAAGCTCGTCAAACATTCCGCATGGAATTCCATGTCATTTCTTCTCTTTAAGATAATAAAATGTAACATATTTTTTTGAAAACTTTTTCGCAGGAACTCAATTTATTTTTTGAAATATTAAATGGAACATGGAAAGCTTTTAGCTGTATTTATTAAAAAAAAAAAAATTGATGCCCATCGAGCATTTTTTCTTCTTCTTTCGATTCCTTCAGACGTTGATTTTCGACTCGTTTCCCCTGTCATCGTTGAGTTAATAATCTGTCATTTTTTTTATCGTCACTTACGGTTATTAAAAATACAGCAGAAGGAAACAGATTTTTTTTTAAAGCGAAAAAAAAGGTTTAACTTTTTTTTTTTTTTAATGGCTCTTGAAGAAGACAAAGTTTACCGAAGCAAGTTCACAAATGTTACCAACAGAACGATCCAAACTTTACACAACATATATTAAATTTTTTTAAAGCTTTTTCCGGTTTTCTTTTTCTTCCTTCCCCACCTCCCCCCCTCCAACCCCCCGCACTTTCCCTTCCAATCGATTCCTTGACCTACTGGTTAAATTCTGTTATCCCGGTTGGAATTTCCCTCTTTTAGGGTAACTAATTTATTTTTTCTCTTTCGCAAAATGCAAAAATTCTCAAAAAAAAAGAAAAGAGAGATCTACGGTGTATATATATAGAGTAAGGCCTCTTTCCCTGTCCCGTAAGCACTGACAGGCATTAAATTACAAAGACAGCCTCTCAAGTTGCTGATTTATAAGGTCAAACAATGGCGGAATCGATCTTTTTCCCCCCGGTTTTTCCTTTTCTTTTTTCTTTCCTACTTTCGAGGAGAGTTATCTAGGAGGATTTTCGGTGTCGGACCTTATCTTCACATATCCGGCTCCGCACACTTATTTCTTTTTCTCAATACACATCGAATATCCCGTTTTATTCCTTTTTTTTTTCTTTATTGTTTAGATTTTTTTTTTCTATTTGCTATCGTCGATCCGAAACGATTTTCGTTAAAGAAGTTTACTTTTTATAAAACATTCGAAAGAATGAATGAAGATGTATGGGGTTTAACGGCAGATAAAAGGAAATATTTACTATTTACTGAAAATTCTGGGCGTGGGGTAAGATGAAGCAACTAAATTCTCGTCTCGAATCGTTTGTTTTAAGGAACGTAGAAAGTGGTAAACATAAGGCGGGAGTAAAAAAATTAAACAGTTTTAAAATTAGACAGCTTGCTTTCACTTTAAAATTACAAAAAAATGAAAATTTTTAATCTTGTTCCGCACTTACCCACTTCCCAAAATTGGCCAAAAATATTCTTTTTTTTTTCAAAAAACGAATTAGGTCGAAGATCAATTTCGTACCTCTGGAAAGAACTGAAGATCAAAAAAATCGTACTGTAAGAAGACGGCTTTTCTAATATGGTTGCTATGCTTAAAACGGTCTTCTTACAATAAGACGCAATTTTGTTAGTTTTATTACATTTTCCTTTAGACTCCAGGGCTGCCCCTGTAAGCGAAATGACCTCAACTGCATTTTTTTAAATTTTGAGATAATGACAATAAAAACAACAGAGGCGGACTGGCCATAAGGGCGGAAGGGGGAACGCCCGATGGGCCAGTTTCAAATGGGGCCGGTTTAAAAGCTCTTAATTTTTTTTTTTTTGAAACGAAAAAAAATTAAATGGATACATGCAGTGTTGATTCTTTAGTTAAGAAAATCAAGCATACAGAAAATAAAAATCAGCTCTAAAAAATAAAACTATAAATCTTTAATTCAATCAAAACTAAAAGGTCGGCAGAAGTAAAAAAAGTTCGGCCGGCTGCACTTTTTAGAAAGGCCGCGGCCTTTCTATCCCTTGCTCTCCAAAAGCTTAACATTAAAAGTAAGGGATAAATATAGAGGCAAGTCATGTAGTTGAATTAAATAACATTCCTTCTAAAATTTTTGGAACATTTCTTTAAACTTCTTCAAGCAATAAATTGTCCAAATTGCTTATGTTTTACTAAAAAATGTAAGTAATATTTGCGTAATTAATTTGTTAAATTATTTTCGGGAAAATAATATTAAAAACCTCCAACTTCAAAAAAAAAAAAAAAAAAAAAAAAAAAATTGGTTAAAAACTTTTTGATGAGGGGGGGGGGGGGGTGTGCGAGGAGCATTATTAAGGCCGAGATTTCTTAAATGCCCGGGCCGATTTCTAGGGCCAGTCCGCCCCTGAAAAACAATCGTGAAAAGTAAACAAATATTTTGTTTCTTTGCATTCATAATGAAGATCGTCTTTTTTTCTTTTTTATTTACTTTTTATTTTATAAAATTAAGCTTTTTTCCTTTTCTTATCTCACTATTTAGGTATAAAACGTAATTCGTGAGATTATAAGGATTCGATCGGTACCAAAATCACCCTTTGTTTACAAAAATGCAGTTGAGGTCATTTGGCTTACAGGGGCAGAGGGTTTCTGGACGGAAGATTGCCTCTAAAAATTTTAATTCCTATTATTTCGGGCGTAATGATAACCTACAGCCCTTATGGAAACGGGCCAAAATATCGCATGTAATTTGTTTACTTTGGTAAAATAATCGGAAAAAAGTGTTTCATGGTTTCTCTCCATGTAGATTTCATGTCAGAATGACAAAAAGGCACGAAGTCCAATATGGCGCACAGTGGTTGCTAGTCAGGAGAAAAATGAACATAATTCCCATCTCAAGCGTAGGTAAAAGCTACAAAAAGGACCTAGGCGTCAAAAGCTCTGATTTTCTGTGTAATTTAAAATCACTTGCCCATATTGAAAAATTCAAAATGGCAGATCCAATATGGCGGACGAAATTTCGAATTTTGCGTTGATTTTCATAAATCTATATCTAGGGGTTTTCAAGGTCGCTGAATAAAAATCTGATATCAGTTTCTTCAAATTTAAGGTGGCGAGTTAATATGGCGACTTTTATCCGCACTTATGCTTAAGTTTACCGATGTTCGTAAAAATTAGTATATAGGGGTTTTTGAGGTCGCTGATTTAGAATCTGTCAGCGTTTTTTTTTTTTTTTTTTTTTTTCCAATTAAAATATTTTAAACCATTATGAGCGGTGTTTTGCCTGGCGTGTGGAATTCGAAAAAAAAGCTGACGGGTTCCAAATCAGCGACCTTGAAAACCCCTACATACAAATTTTTTAAACATCGGTAAACTTTAGCAAATGCGGATAAAAGTCGCCATGTTAACTTAGTCATTTTGAATTGGAAGAAACTGATATCAGATTCGTATTTAGGTACCCCGAAAACCCCTAGATATACAGTTTTATGAAAATCAACGCAAAATTCGAAATTTCATCCGCCATATTGAATTTTACAATATGGGCAAGTGATTTTAAACTGCACAGAAAACCAAAACTTTCGACGCTCAGCCTTTTTATAGCTTTTGCCTACACTTGAGATAAAAATTATGTCCGCTTTTCCCTTGACTAGCGACCACTCTGTGGCGCAGAAAATCAAATTATTAATTCGATTATAAATATAATATCGATTGTCGAAGTAGCTTAGTGGTAGAGCAATCGTCATGAAAACGAGAAGTCGATGGTTCGATTCCATCTTTTGTCCCTTCGATTTAACCTTTTAACTGATTTCGTATGTTTATCTTATATAGTTCATGATCATTTAATCGTGATTTCGAGATCCATATCCCGTTAAAAATAATAAAAGAAATGATTAATAATTAAAATGTTTCGGCCACGTTGGATTTTAATCTAATCAAAATTCTGAAAAAAAAAAAAATCTTCTAAAATCAATTGACTTCGTAGAATTCTTTCCCCCTAACGTAATCATTTTTCAATATGTCCGGGAAGTTACATACTCGCTTTTTAACAGATTATCGGTTTCCTTTAGTAAAAATGCTAATAATACGAGAAAAAAAAAATCGAATAATCCCTTTGTATTCCGGCAAAAGGTTTCCTCTAAAACAAAATTCGGCAGGCCTACGTACGTAGGCTCAGACTCTTTTACTATTTCCTGCTATTCACTTTTCAAGGCACGTTTTATTCTTATCAGTTTATTACCTATAAAAAACGAAAATATTTTCGACAGCGCGCATGCCGGACATGCCAAACAAAAGCAAAAAAAAATAGACAGAACACTGGTACTTACCGGAATGGTATCTACTTTCATTTCTCGTAAGCCGACGGTTTCCCCTGTGCCTCGCCCTTGTGCCAGGACTGTTTGGTGCGGGAGGCGGCAGGTATGGGGTGAACGTGCGTGCAACTGCGAAAAACACAAAAAAACATTCCCATGCAACATGTAAATTCTAAATGAACTAAAAAAAAAAATCGTACAATACATCGTACATCAACCCAAAAAACTATATGATAAAGGGGAATCCATACTGAAATATCTGCCCCGAAGCAAAAATAAAGACCCGTGGGGAACGAACAATTGACACGATACCAAAATTACCACATCTTCTAAAAACAAAATTAGGCGAGACAGATCAGTCAGACAGACAGACAGACCTTGTACACCAGGAGAACGGACCCAACATCTGTATAACAATTATTTAAACAAGGGGCTTATAACACTATTATTATAATTTGTCATTGCATAATCCTTATACCATTTAAATTAAAACAACTCACCGAACACGAATCCTTGTCGGGTTCTCGTTTTGAAAAGGAAAAAAGGTCTACCCCTCACCCACCCCCCCGACCCGCCTTTCTCCCCCGCCGGGGGGAATGAAAAGGCTCAAGCGTTTCGGTCTTCATTCTTCTCCGCAAACACGGAGGAGGTAACAATCGAAAATTCAGATAATGAGGAATTATTCCGGTGTTAAAATGTATGTATGCGCACCGTTTAATTTGCTTCTGTTCTCGGGAACAAACCACCAGCCCCCCTTCGCCCCCACACTTCGAAAAAGGGGAAAACATGATCCCTCTCGGATAAAGATTTCTAATAATTATGTCTATTCGTTTTTATGAGTATTGTTAAATGGGTCGGAAAATGGCGTTTCGAACGGAGGTGGGAGAAGAGCGAAATCTTTTTATGGAAATTGAAATAATTTCAAAATTTTTGTTATATAGTGCAACTGCGTATAGGGCGTTTCATTTTTAAAAAAATTTTGAAATGTTGAAGGGTGTGTTGAAAATCGGCTTCCTTCAGCTGTAAAACGACTAAACATTTTTTTAAAATTTTTTTTATAGGCCCCCCCAAGGCCCCTTTAGCTTTTTAAAAATTGAGCAATCAATTTTTATTAATCTCAAATTTTTTTACCCAACTTTAAAGGCTTGAAAAATTTTTTGAAAAAGTGTTTCCTTATGTTTTCGAGGTCGTAGAACACGCAGGGCTCCAAATCGAGATTAGCGAGGGCACTTCAGGGCTCCAAATCGAGATTAAGCTGAATTTCAGTCGGAAAAATCAGGTATAAGATCGATAAAAACGCTAATGACGTCACAGGGGTTAATCGGAAAAATTCAAGATAGGGAAATTCGTGTTCTACGACTTCGAAAACATAAGAAAACATTTTTTCAAAATATTTTGTAGGCCTTTAAAGTGGATAAAAAAATTGAGTTTGAAAAACCTTGGTTGCCCGATTTATAAAAAGCTAAAGTGATATGGTGAGCCACTAATTGGTTAAAAAAAAATTCAAAAAAAAATTTATTTAGTAATTTTACATTTGAAAGAAGCCAATTTTCAACACCCCCCCCCCAAAAAAAAAAAATTCAAAAATTATTTTAAAATGACACCCTACCGGTAAGGTAAAGGCACCGAATCCTGACCGGGCACCGAATCCTGACCGGGCACCTAATCCTGACCAGAGCCCAAAAATGCCTCCCTATGTATCTTATGAGAGGATAGAAATTTGAGACAACCGTATTTACAGTATCGTCAGCATTACTATTACACAGTAAAAAAGTAATTTGCTCTTATTTTACAACTTTGAAGAAGAAAAAGCTATCTTTCATTTGCAAAGTGTTGATACAGTAAAATTTTATGAGATTTCTAATGGATTTTGATAAGTTTTTAAATATGCGTCTTAAGGTTTTCTAACGACATTTTTTCATATATTTGGGAAATTTTTGGTTTTATACCATTGGAATAATATATGTTATGAGATCTATAGGCCAAAAAAATTTAAACCTCAGTCCATCGCAAGTGAGAGGGTGGGTCAGCTTTAGGTACCTTATTCAGACCCAAGGACCTAATCATGACCTATAGGGAAAGCATATGGAATAAAATTTAATTTTTCAGTAAAGATGAATATAGTTTCAAAACCGTATTTTTATTACTTTTCTATCGCTATTATATACTTTATAGTAAATTATTTGAGTAAAAATTGGAAATTTAAATTTTATTCTATAAATGTTTTCCAAGTGCTCTACTAAAGAGAAAAACTACTCTTTTGCTGTGAAACATAAAAATAAACATTCATTAATAATCAAAAATCATTGTGTAAACCCATTTTTACCGACAAAAATAGTTAAATGAAAAATTTCCTTTGAGTCACCTTTAGGTACCGCAATGGTCAGCATTAGGAGCAGCTCAATTTCAGGCGGTCAGGATTAGGAAACTTTTTTATTTTGTCTTAAGCCACTAGCCACGGACGTTCCAAAAGCCTACACGAGTAAGGTCAAACAGGAGGACAAGGACAGAGTTCTAAATTCACGTTTTAATCCAAAATATGAATTCATAATTGAAAAAGAAGGGACACAAGATTATCTAACAAGGGACACTAACTTTTCAGAAGTCAAATTACTTTGCCAACTGAGGCTAGCAGGGGATCTCTTCATAAAATTCACGATAAACAAAAATTGCTACTGTTGGAGCCAACTCAGAATATGCGAATGCTGCAACAAGGGATCCACAGAAACCATAGCACATTTCCTGTTCGACTGTCCAGCCTATGAACCCGTAAGGAGCGCCTTCCTGGCCGAGTATCTGATTGGTTTTAATCCGGACAACAGGATTATAAACTTGTTGACCAACCTGAGCCCACAGAAAGTAACTAAAATCAATAACTACATTAAGACCGCGCTAAAGATAAGGGCCTTTGTTTTGGAATTTTGAACGTTTTAACTTTTCTCCATAACCGTACTAAGTTAAGCTGGTGTTAAGAGAATGATCTTGTTGAGCTTGTTTTGCTTTTCTCTCTTTTGTATAATCAAAAAAAAAAAAAAAAAAAAATGTTACCAATCTTTTATATGCTTTATTGCGAAAATAAATATACTATTATTATTATTTTGTCTTAAGCGGGAAAAAAAAAATTATTTCTTATTTATTTGTTTAAGGTAGGACTAATCTTATTAAGCATAAATCCCTAAATAGTTTGCCATTTTTTCAAAAGAAAGTAAGTAAATTATTCCCATATAAGTAAGTATTTCTATAGAAAAATCACCTTATATAGTCAGGATTCGGTGCCTTTACCTTAAGTCAACCACAAGACTTTTGTTCTATTCCAAAGAACTGGAATTTTCCCCCCTTTTTTTCCTCAAGAAAAATGTTTAAAAAAGAATCTGTTAAGTCCCCATATTTTAAATAAAGAGCAAATCAAGCATAAAATTAATATATTGCTCAGTTAAAAATTTTCATTAGTTATAAAATTTTATAATCGGCCAAAACATTATACAGTTATAAAATTTTATAACGCACTTTTTCTTGGGGCGAACCTATCGTGGCTGCGTAATTTAAGATTTTGAACGACACAGTTAATTTGCCTTAAGAAAAGACCTGCTTTTTCTGACCAAAAAATTGAAAGGTTCAAAAAAAAAAAAAAAACTTTAAATTATGCTGACGTAATACTCTTACGAGTCCTTCACAGTTCTCAAACCCCCTCCCCCCAGCAAACGTGCAAAAAATCTGCCAAAAGAAGACTAAAAATATGCAAAATACGTAAAATAAAATAAAAAAATAAAAACACTTCAAAAAATCTTGAAAATGGACGAAAAAAAAAAATAACCAAAAAGCTCGAAAAAAAAAGACATTTAACCAAAACTTTTTAACGTCATTTTGAAAGGAATTCGTACCGACACGAGTCTTCTTTAATCCTTCAGAAAAAAAAAAGGAAATCACCGTTGGGAAAAAGATAACGTTTACAAAAAAAAAAAGGAAAAGAATGTCAATATCAAAAAAGAAGAAGGAAAAAAAAAACGGGAGGGTGAGGGAACGAAAAAACAAAATCACATAATTGACTAAACCAAAAAGCTCTCGTACAAATTCCCGTATCTAATTTAATTGTTCAAACAATTTCTAAAGAACAAAAAAGAAAATTTAAAAAGCTCTCATTCTCTCCCTTTAACTTTTTAATGGATATTTTTCCTCGACATATTTTTTTCATCCCCGCCACCCTATCATTTCTCAGGGAGCAGTAAAAGGGTTTTAACTTTAAAAACGTATAAGAGGCTTTTTTTCCTAAAAAAAAATACATCATAATTATCGCCCACGGGGCTCACCAGGCCTACCCCCGTCCTTTCCACGCCGAATTTTAATTAATAATCAACTTCTCATAATAACCCGACAGTTCTGGAAATTAATTCCACTAACCGCCGCGGTGATTCAATGAACCTGAAAGTCGAAGGACGTTCAAGGCACCACCACACGTGCTACATCCATTCATACTTGATTTGTCTAGATTATGGATATTACAACATGTCCATTTTTTTTTTTTTTTTTCAAAAGGAACATATTTATTGCGACATCGCATCCTCGTCTTCGCATTTTTTTATGAGTAAAAGTGGTGACATATTTACGGTTTCCATGTTACGCATGCGGTATGAATTCATTATTATAATCATTTTTATTATGAAAGAAAAAATTTTCAGTCGTTTGGTTTGGACTTTGACTGCAAAACGAAAAAGTGTAACGAAAATTTAATGGGCGAAAAATTTTGGTAACGATGGCTTTTACGCAAACTAAACTTACAAGGGGGCTGTCCGCTGCTGTCCTAGTAAAATGGAGGCATGCTTTGGATTCGTTAATAAATGACTCAAGAAGAGAAAGGAATGCTTAACAACCAGTCAGCCACCATTTTTACAACGATAGCAGCCGACAACTCCGCAGCGGATTTAGTTTGCTGCATAAATTCTCATTTTCAACCCCTTTGTCCCCCTTCCCTTTGATCAGCAAAAACTGGCCACGACTTAGGGACCAGGCCCAACGTCGTTGGGTTTTAAATTTCAAATTTTGGTTTGAAATTTTAAATTTCAAATTTTTGGGCATTTTTAAATTTTTTTTAAATTTTCTCTCAATTTTTAATATTAATAAATTAATTTTTGATCGATTTTTTAAAAAACTGAAAATTCCCAAAAATTTGAAATTTAAATTTTTTATTTTGGAGAACTTGTCAAGTTTTGTTAATTTGGGTACTTACATGCGCTGGAAATTCACTTTTTGGCTTTAAAAATGCAATTTTTTACAAAAAAAGGAGCCAAAAATAAGGGAAAATGGGGTTAGCATAGGGTAAAAAATGTTTGGCATCGAAATTACATTTGGCGCATTATTTCTACATATTTTTGGCACATTTTGGCTATTTTCGAATTTTCAAAATTATCTGCCCTTACCCTGTTACAGCCATCCCCGTTTTTCTACTATAACCCTGCCTGGGCGGCCAACGGGTCAATATTTTCGAACCGAATATTTTTTTTTTAGGAAGCTCAATATGTACCTAATATACCCTATAAAGGACAATTTTTTATATTAAAATATGTTAATTGGGCGAATGTTTGAAATTCGTCCAAATGAAGTACCATCTCGGCCCTAAAAACTTCAAACCCCTGGGCCTGGGCCAAAAAATTTTTTTTCGACCTAAAAAAAATTCAGGCTTCTTTTTACATATAAATGAATGATTTTTTGCCCAGGGAGCGAAAATTAAAAAATAGACCTTCAAAATGAGCCACCCTACTGTTAGCAGGCCGTCATACATTTTTTTTTTTTTTTAACAAAATCGTTTTTTTTAATGACTTATGCCCCGTATAAAAAAGGTCACGGGATTCTTTCCCTAAATTAATTGATCCCTTTTCATTATTATCAATTAAAATCTTTTTAAAGAGATGATGAAAAGGCTAATTGAACGTTTTGAACTTGCATGTATCAAAAAAAAAAAACTTTTTTTTTTTTCAACGAAAAACTCGTAAGGAAGTTTAACTAGACCTTGGCTTGTTTCCCCGAGGGAGTCGTGAAAATGTGACACGATGGTTTATGATATTAACGACCTACATAAGGGCGTAAGGGGAGTCGTAAGTGACAAACCATCAATAAAAAGACTGTTAATGTTTCTTAGCACATTTCCATTGCTTCTTCCGCATTTATAAAAAAATAAAATCTATCAAAAAAAAAAGAGAAAAAACAATTATTATCGTGCAACATCCATGCCAATGCTCATTATCATCTATGCTACTTTAAGAAAAAATAAACATCCAAGTGCTCAAGTACAACTACGACATCGAAGTGCTTTTTTAAAATTTTTTTTTTCTAGCATGAAATGGTACCTGAATGATATCGTTTTTCATTGTGTGTAAGACGTCGTTGTGTCCTTCTAGCGCGAGGTTGTTGCCGGCTTTGGGAAGGCGCTATTATAAAAGAAAATGATAACGTGTTAATGGTGAAATGTTTACTATAATATGCATATATGTTAAACAAACATGAAATTTTTTTTTACAAATGATTTTGTCAATGAAACTGGGAAGGACGTTAAAACATGAATGGCAAAACGTAAAATCAGAGTTTTTTTTTTCAACTTGTCAGCTTTATGATGAAATTTCCTTTCCCTTTCATTTTTTTTTTTCATTCCCACAAAACTTTTTTTACACAACCCAGGGAGGATTCCATTTCACTACTCTCCGTTCATTTAAAAAGCCTGTCAACATGCACAATCATTCTGACCGCAACGCTCTATATTTTCCGAATGTTTTCCCTGTTTTTTGAATCTTTTAAAAAAAAATTACAATCAAAGCTGCAACCGGTCCAAAACAGATTTTTTTTTTTTTTTTTTTTTTCAATTTTTCAGTTTCATTTTTGCCAACGAGAAATCCTTCCCTGAAGTTGGAGAATAAAGATTTGTTACGTAAAAAAATATGGTTTACCATAATTATGGTTAAAAAATTATGGTTGTTTTTAGTAAAAAAAAAACCGGGATTTGAAACCTGTTCACAAATTAAAATGGTTCGGTTCGGTTCAGTTTTTTTTTAAGTTGAAAAATTAACTTCGGTTTGGTTCCGGGTAAAATGCTGCCCACCAAGAAGGATTTGGTTCGGTTTGAGTACCGATCCAATATTTTTTTTTAATAACGTTCGGGTTCGGTTTCGGTTTTGTTTCTTTAGTTTTTTAGGTTCGGTTCGGTTAACGAAATATTCGGTTCGGTTTTTTCAACGAAAACACTGGACTGGGTTTAGTTTGGTTCGGTTCGGTTTTTTTCTAACATTTCCGCCGGTTTTGGTTCGGTTTTTCATTAAAAAAAAAAAAAAAAAAAAAAAAAAAACTCTTTTTTCGTTAACAAATATATTTGTTAACAAACCCGAAAACCGAAACCAGAAACCGGAACCAGAGCCGGGTATTTGAATCTGATTTCGGTTGTTTTGAGTAAAAAAAAATCGGTTTCCGTTCTGGTGTTTAGCTATAAACCGGATTTTTTTAAAGAAAAAGAAAACCGATTTCGGTTTCGGTGTTTAGCTAAAAACCGGATTTTAGAAAGCGGCTTTAGTTCAATTCGGTTCTTCGGGTTTTTCTTTTTATTTTTTGGTAAAATAACAGTTTTAAATCAATTCGGTTTTTCTTCTACACAGTTCGAGTTAGGTTTCGCTTTCGGTCCGGTATTTTTTTTAAACGGTTCGCATTCGATTTCTGTTCGGATTTTTCTTCCACTGACTTGGATTCGGTTCGGGTTTTTCAACTCTTCTCCCGGTTTCGGTTCGGTTTTCCGTTAAAAAAAAAAAAAAAAGACCGGTTTTTCGTTAAAAAATATATTTGTTAACGAAACCGGAAACCGGAACCGGGTACTTAAATCTGATTTCGGTTGTTTTGAGTAAAAAAAAACCGGTTTCGGTCCTGATGTTTAGCTGAAAACCGGATTTTCTTAAAGAAAAAGAAAACAGCGTTCAATTCGGTTCTTCGGTTTTTTTTTTTTTTTTTTTTTTTTTTTTTTTTTTTTTTTTTTTGTAAAAGTAACAGTTTTAAATTAATTTGGTTTTTCTTCCACACAGCTCAGGTTAGGTTTCCGGTATTTCTTTTTTAACGGTTCGGATTCAATTTCTGTTCCGTTTTTTCTTTCCCTGATTTAAGTTCGGTTCGGTTTTTCGTTTAAACCGTGGTTCTGGTTAAAAACCCGACAAATACCCGGTTCCGGTTCGGTTATTGCAAAAAAAAAAAAAAAAAAAATTATGGTTTCGCTTGTTTTCAGTAAAAAAGAACTCCCGTTTGGGTTCGGTTTTAGTACAAAAAACCCCGGTTTTGGTTCTGGTGTTTAGCTGAAAACCGGATTTTCTTAAAGAAAAAAAAAAGCTGTAGTTCAATTTGATTTTGTAAGGTTTTTTTTTTTTTTTGGCAAAAATAATACGGTTTCGATCAATTCGGTTTTTCTTCTACACGGTCGGGTTAAGTTTCTCTTTCGGTTTGGTTTTTTTTTTCCTTCCCCTGATTTGCGTTCGGTTCCGGTTCCTTTTTCAAACCGTTTTAAAAATTTAATGTGTTTGGTTGAAGATTAAAGTCATAAAAGAGCTGAAACCGGGAAAAGCTGTAGGACCCGATGGAGTTCGTGCAGAATTGCTTAAGGTTTTGAGTGACGATGAAGATCTAGATGTCCTCACATCCCTCTTCAATAAGATTTATCGGAGCGGAAATTTCCCTGAAGATTGGCTAAAATCCACGTTCATTCCTCTTCCAAAGAAAACGAACGCCAGGCGTTGTGAAGAATACCGAACCATCAGCCTTATGAGCCACCTATTAAAGCTCTTTCTGAAGATAGTCCATGGAAGGGTCTTTCGAAAGTGCGAGGCACTTATGTCTGATACTCAATTCGGGTTTCGTGGAGGTTTTGGCACACGCGACGCTTTGTTTACCTTACAAGTACTCGTGCAGCGATGCCGAGATGTAAACAAAGATGTCTTTTTGTGTTTCATCGACTATGAGAAGGCGTTTGACAGGGTTCAACACCAGAAAATGTTAGAAATCCTTCAGCGCATAGGACTCGACAGTCGGGATGTGAGACTTATTGCCAACCTCTACTGGAACCAGGGCGCAAGCGTGCGGATCGAAAATGAGTTATCGGAGGAAGTCCAAATACAGCGTGGCGTTCGGCAGGGCTGTGTATTGTCTCCGTTATTATTTAATTTATATTCGGAGATGATCCTCTCGGAAGCTTTAGACGGCTAAATCTAGGAATCGTGATCAACGGCGAAGAAATCAACAATTTGCGTTATGCAGACGACACGGTCTTACCGACAGGCAGTGCAGAAGATCTGCAAACTTTGCTCGACCATGTTAACGCAGTGAGCAATCGGTACGGCTTAACCATAAATTCGCGAAAAACAAAGTTTATGGTTGTCAGCAGGGAAAATGTTGACGTGAGAATCTTTATCGCCGGAAAGGAAATTGAACGGGTCCACTCGTATAAATATCTTGGGTGCTGCGTAAATGATTCTTGGGATTGTAACCAGGAAGTCCGAGCACGTATTGAGCAAGCCAGAGGAACTTTCTTCAAAATGAGGAACCTGTTGTGCAATCGCAACTTGAGTCTCCAAACAAGGGTCCGTATCGTCCGATGTTACGTTTTTCCCGTGCTCTTATATGGACACGAGGGATGGACTTTAACTAGGGCGTTGGAAAAGAAGTTGGAGGCTTTTGAGATGTGGGTATACCGTCGAATGCTTAAAATTTCGTGGACTGACAGGGTGAGAAATGCTGACGTCTTGGCTCGTATGGGAAAGGAGTTGGAGGTGCTGTACGAGATCAAGCGTCGGAAGCTCGATTATTTCGGCCACGTGATTCGAAATGAAAAGTACCGCCTCCTTCAGCTTGTGATGGAGGGAAAAATCGAGGGTAAGCGCAAGCAAGGCCGTAGGAAAACCTCATGGCTTAAGAATCTCAGAGACTGGTTTGGTGTTGATTCCTTGAGTCTTTTTAGAGCGGCGGTCTCAAAAGTAAAAATATGCCAGATGATAGCCAATCTTCGTCGCGGAGACGGCACTTGAAAGAAGAAGAATGTGTTTGGGTTTGGGTTTTGTTTTCTAATTAAAATTTTCAGTTTTGAACAAATAAAAACAACCAATTAGCTGGTATCGGGAAAACGGGCGCTCATAAGCTAACACATATAGGCAACTTGTGTTACAAAAAAAAAACAACCGAGAATTGCTCGCCTGCTTTATACTGTGCTTATGACTCTAGCAGGCGAGCAATTCTCCCGTACTGCGGATTGCATAGCTACCCCCGTAATCCCGATACCAGCTATAAAAAAAAACGTAGATACTTGAACCTTGAACAAACACTGCTTGGTTCCGGAACAGATAATGAATTTAAAATTGTCAGTTCCGGAAAAGGCAATCAATAAAAAATTATCTGTCCCGGAACAGACAATGAATTTATAACTGTCAGTTTCGGAACAGACAATCAATAAAAAATTGTTTGTTCCGGAGCAAGCAATGAACCAAAACGTGTCAGTTCCTGAACTTATATATGTTTAAACAGATTTTTGACAAAATTCTTTTCAAGTAGTTTCCATAGACCCATTACCCTACTATCAATCTATTGTTAGCTTCAAATATTTCGTCTTATTGAAAAAAAAGATCTGACTGATTTTCCGTTTCTGCAGCAACATGTATATTTTTAAAAAAAGCCGAATGAGTTATCATGAGTGGGTGCAACTAATCGTTTAATTCTGACATAATCAATTTTTTTTCCTTTTTTTTTTTTTTTTTTTCTGAATAAACGACGCTTTTAATATTTCTAAGGAGCCTCCTAAAATAAACGACGTTATAGTTAACGGTACATTAAATTTTAAAACAAGAGACCAGGAAAGGAGGAGGAGGGGGGGGGGGATTTTCTAGATAGGAGAAGTTAATTAAACGGAACAAAAGAAGGCCAGAGATATCATATAACGACCCGATATACGATATTACCCAATTTCGCGGAGATAACCGAAGACCATAATTTTCGTTTACTTTTTATTTCTTTGATGGGGAGCTCCGATCCGCTCACGCAATTTCTTTGATGATTTTATTTCGGAGTGATTGATTGATAAAACGTCCACTTTATGTGTGTATTTACCTTATAGATTGCATAACCGCGTTATTGTTTCTCTTTTTTTTTTTTTCGTTGTTGAAAAGTTAAGCGCCGACGGTGAGGTCATTACTGACTTTTCTTTTCTTTTTTTTTATAAACATAAATCCAGTTTTTTTTTTTTCTGCTTCCTGTAATGCTACTTTTTATCATTTTCATCGAGAGGCACCCGGGGGAATACTTTTGCCAAGCAAAAATCTTATCCCCTGTGAGCTTCTTAGTTATTTACCTTTTTTTTTCTTCCTCCTTTCCCGTTTTTCGTCCGGGATGAACTTTTTAAAGTTACCTGTGATTAGGCCGGGGCATCCAGATTATGTAGAAAATCCTTAGAAAACGAAAATCCCCCTCGCAAAATTCCGTTAATGTATGTAAAGCGCGAAAAACTGGGGAGGAAAGGTGGGATTCTATATTATTCGTTTCGCTCCTTTTTGTTGCTCCCCTCCCCCTCCTTTTTTCCCTTCCTGACGTTGTTTTTACCTTTAACGTCTTGGCAAGAGCTCAGGAAACATTATGGAAGTTGTTTTGGAATCTGGAATATATAGTATTTCCTTTTTATTTTCCGTTGTTTCTAAATCTTTTTTTTTATCTTCTCTCTTTCTCTCTCTCTTTAGGATTCCTAACGATTTTCCATCTCGAAGGCCGATTTAACGTCGTTGTCACGCTGTATATTTTTTTTCTTTTTTTCTTTTAATGAACTTGTCATCCTTTGCTAAGTTTCAGCGAGATGAAAGACGTAAATGGGATTGAAAGTATATTGATTTCGCTTTGCGACGGGCTGAAGATAATAAAAAATTACGAGCATTTTTTTTTTTTCTTTTTTTCACATGTGCGATCAAAAATAGTTGAATGTTGATTTCCCGGGAAAATTCTTTCGTCTTTTCTTTCTTTCTCTCGTAGGTTTTTCTTCTTATGTTTTTCATTCGTTTTTTTTCCTGATATTCATTTTCTTCGTTCGTTTTCCTTACTCTTTTTCGGGAAATTAAGGAAAAACCGGAGCTGAAAAAAAATGACTGAAGGGGATTAATTTTTTTTTTCAGTCCAGGTTTTTTCCTTAATTTCCCGGTATTTTTTTTTTTTTTTTTTATTTTTCAGAATTTTCCTATTGCCATTTATTCCTGAATCAATATCAGAGTTTTCCAGAGAGAAAAAAAAAATTACATTTGTTCCTCCATAAGCTAAGCATAAGAATAAGGCAATCTTTTTGACTAGGGTTTGCAAACCGAACCAAACCGAGTCAAAAAAACCGAACGTTTTAGACACGTTTTGATTCACTGCTTGTTCCGGAACAAGCAATGTCTGTTCCAGAACAAACAACGTTTAATAAGTAAATTGCCTGTTTCGGAACGAATAATTTTTTATAAATTGTCTGTTCTGAAACTAACTATTTTAAATTCATTGCCAGTTCCGAAACAAACGATTTAATTATTAAGCCCTGTCAGTTCCAGAGCAAACACTGCTTGGTTCCGGAACAGGCAATACATTTAAAATTGTCAGTTCCGGAACAGGCAATCAAACGGTAATGTGTGTTCCGGAACAGGCAATTTACTTATAAAACCATGTGAGTTCTAGAACAAACCCTCCTTGTTCCGGAACAGAGAATCAATAAAAAATTGTCTGTTACGGAACAAACGATTTACTTGATACATTGTTTATTCCGGAACAAGCAATGAACCAAAACGTGTCCGTTCGGAAACTGACAATTTTAAATTCATTATCTGTTCCGAAACAAACAATTTTATGATTAAATGCTGTCAGTTCCAGAACAAACACTATTTATGTTCCGTTAACATTCAATTTAACAACAGTCAATTTAAAATGGTCAGTTCCGGAGCAGACAATCAATAAAAAAATTGTCTGTTCCGGAACAGGCAATTTTTATTCATGGTCTGTTCCGGGACAAACGATTTAATTAATAAACACTGCCAGTTTTAGGACAAACACTGCTTGTTCCGGGACAGACAGTGAATTTAAAATTGTCAGTTCCGGAACAGAGAATCAACAAAAACTTGTTTGTTCCGGAACAAAGAATGAACTAACTGTCCGAAATAATTAAATAAATTATTTCGGACAATTTCCTAGGTAAGGGGGGTTATAAAATAGCATTCTGTCAGAATCCTATTTGGCAGGGGCCCGAAGCCGGTAAAAATTGGCCGTCGCCGATGCCGTTATCGGCGCTGAAATATCCAAAGTTCTGGAGCTGTGCCAGCGCCGGCACCGGAATGACAAAATTTTTGCCGCTGGTGCTGGTGCCCGATCCGATTCCAGCATCGATGACAGCACCACCATCAATTTTGTCAATTTTTTTTTTTTTTTTTTTTTTTTTTTTTTTTTTTTTTTTTTGAAAAAAAAAATTGTTACAGTAACCTTAGTGCCAGTCAATAAATCGGCCGCTTAATTAAATCAAAACTAGTGGCCTTTCTCAGTTATATTCAGCATTGCCATCGGGTCATAATTTCAATACCGGTGCCAGCACCGACGCTGGCACCAAGATGAAAATAGATTATCTAGCACTGGCACTAGCTCCGGCACCGACCTGAGTTTTTTTTTCGGACCACTGCTATTTGGACAGTTTCCACAGGCCCTTAGGTGATAATAGTGAAAAATACTGGCTACCTTTATCGATCGAACTTATTAAAAAATGAGATTAAAAACCAGCACCGACTGTTTTTCCAATATTAACTGCAACATATATACGAATCCGCCGATAATTGAAATCTTGACCGGACTGTGAGAAAATCGTACCTAAGAGATAAATCACTCACGTCACTTTCATTTATATTTGAGAATTTTTTTTAGGGCCCAAGCCCCGGCCATAGGTTAATAACTGGAATCAATGTACTTAATTTCTTTTTTATTTTTTTTTTATTTTTACAAGAATCTCCCATATAAATTACCGTTGCCTTTCTTATAAATCGAAAACGCAATAAAACGGCGTGGCTTTTAATAAATTTTGACGTGGGGTGTTAACTAGATGGCATTTGCCCTTTTTGCGGACATGGAAATATTGCAAATGCGATAATCCATTGCGTAAGAATTAAAGGTTCGGAGAATGAAATTAATTTAAACGGTTATTGCCGCGATCGGTTCCAAATCCCCGATTTAAATACATCTTTTACAATAAAACGGGTGCCAGATTAATTCGCTATGGAAGCGGTCGAATAAAGACGCCGTTTCTCAAATTCAATTAACCGCTTGTCTTATGTAGGAGCATTTTCTTCAAAGTTATATATAAAGTTTTCGAGGTGGGGGGGGGGGGGCGGGAAGAGAAGAAACTTTAAAGCGAGAGATAGAACTCATACATCTATCGTGACTTTCGTGTGCGGAAACCGTTTCCATAGGATTTCATCGTCTTCAGACACTTTGTATAGAGATCTCGGGTGTGTGTTTTCAAAAGATTGTCATAAACAATTTTAGCAAAGTAGACGGAAGAGTTTCAGAATCGAATCAGCCCCCCACGGGCGGAAGTTGATATTGAGAGTGTGTAAAAAGTTACGCAGACGGATACGGAGAAGGAGGCGAATAAGAAGAGAAGAGCAGGGGCAGAGGCGGATTGTGAAAGTAGAGAAACAGAAGATCCAAATGAGAAGAGGAGATAAGGAAAGAGAAGAGAAGAAAAGAAAAGAAAAGGAAGTACCAAAAGAATGATAAAAGTAGATCAAAGTGAACTAGATGGATGGAGGTAGAGTAAAGATATCGGGAGAGTGATTAGGGTAGGCTACAGTAGCCAGATTTGAAAAGCCCCAAAAAAACAGAGCAAGTAGAGACTTTGCGGCGTTTCAGAGGCAAGTCAGCAGGTTGCAACTTGTTGTAACCTGCCTTGTTTTATTAAAATTAACAAAATTTTGGATGTATGAGGGAAAAAGACTCAATTTTAGGACAAATAATGGCCATTTTCGGGATGGAAAATGCTGAGATCATGATGTTAAAAACACGGATTAATCTATGGGGATCGGAGTGGTAACTTCTCCATGTAGCGGTTTAGTTATCAATGAAGTTAAGCAGCATTGATGCGGGTCTGCTTCTGGATGGGTGACCCTACCGCTCTGGCGGGGATGGCGGGAACTTACAAATGCAGTCAACTTAACCTCACTGTACCAGTTAGTTGTCACAAGCCACACGGTAAAAACATTTATGTTAAAAGTAACATAATTTGCCTGTAGCCTCCAACAAAACATTAAAAACAAAAGAATGTCTTACGGACAATATTCCATTTTTTTAACATAAAAAATGTGTAGCCTTTTATTACCAAGTCAACATAAAATTTTTTACCGTGCGGAAAAACAGAAAAACAGACTTGCGTTACGCAGTTAATTGACGAAAACACAAAAAGGCCTGCGATAAGCAGCTAAAGAATAATAAAAAGAAAAAAAAATCGCGTCCAAAAATAGTTTGAGATCCAGAATCCAGAGATTGCCAGATGTCTTCCGCATTGCCAGGAAATTTTGAGTATTTGCAGGGACTGGATTTTTCTGCAAAAAAATGTCAGGAAAATTAAAAATGAAGTGGAAATTGAAACATAAAAAAAGAAAGAAAAAAATCTAGACGTCAAAAAATTGAATCTAAAAAAGAAAAATAGCAATTTTTTAGATGCCAGAAAATATTTTCAACATTTCCTGGTAAAACTGGAATTTTGGGGGGAGGGAGAACTGGCAACACTGAAACAGATCAGTAAAGACGTGGGAGAAAGGAAGGAATACTAGTACAAACGTTACGGCACTTCTGACAGATATCTGGAATTCCAGAAAAATTTTATGCTTTTTTATTCAAAAAAGAAAAAAAAAATGGAAATTTTAAATTTTTGAAAGGAATAAATTTGCTGCAAAAACATTCTAGAAAATTTTTAACCCAAACCTCTCAAAATCACAGGATATTCGAGAATAAATACGGAAACTGAAGTAAAAATAATAAAAATTTAAGTGTAAAAGACGGAAATTTTCGAATAGGTAGATGCCGGGAAATCATCGCTGTCTTTTCACGGGAAAACAGGAAATTGGGAAAAAATTTGGCGAAACCAGGGGGAAAAAATCAGCAAATCCCGAATCATACTTATACCCTATATTGTATTGTGCTACCTGCCTTTCATTCTCCATAAGCTAAACATAGGAAAATCTCTGCCCAAAAAAAAGTAGTGTAATTTTGGGCCATCCAGAAAAGAAATTTCTAAAAAACAAATTAAATAAATTTTTTATGCACTTTCGAATCCAATTCAATGACTAAATGGTGTAAGTTTTTGCGGAAAAGTTGCCAGATCCCAGGAAATTTTAACCGGAAGTGCTTAAAATCCCAAGAAATTCGAGTGTACTAAAGGAAATTGAAGCGAAAAAAGAAAGTAACTTCTGAATTTTTAAACAGCAGGAAACCTTTGACAAAGCATTTCCTGTCAAAACAGGACATTCGGTGGGGCAAAAAAAGATAAATCTGGCAACACGGCTGTAATGTGGGGCAAGGATAAAATGATTGCACTACTGATTCAGCCCTACAGGAACTTTACTAAACTAAAGTGTTACTTTTTTTTTCTAAAGTTTTTAATAAAAAACTGCTGAAAGAAAAAGGCATTTTCATTACTATATCATTTTGGGAAGGCTGTTTTTCGCAAAAACCGAGGTGCTTTACGAGTTCAAACAAGTTTCTCAATAAATTTCCGACCGTTGTATTAGGTGTAATTATTATTTCAAGAATTCCGCAGTGTTTTATTTCTAATGAGAACCTTTTTACATTTTATCTTTAAATTTATGATTTCTGGCGTTCGTTTCGAGAGAATTCTAACCTTTTTCCGCGAATTTTCTTTTTTTTTTTATACACTCCCCCTTAAAAATTTTATATTATTATTTTCCTGAAAATATATGGAGAACTAACGAACGACGGAGGGGTTGGTTTTTCCAGCAAAGCAACAAAAAAAAAAAAAGCGAGTTTGTGAGTTTTGGAATTAATCGTTATCATTGTTATCTTTACTTTAAAGCTTCGGTAATTTCCGACAAGTTTTAAGGGGGGAAAATGTTTGCTCCGAGTGTAGTATATCATTAGGATAATGTGTTGTGAGGCAAGGAACGATTACGGACTTAAGTGTAATCCAAGATTCTCCGAAATTAGGGATGCGAATTGTATTACAGTTTTGAGGGTTGCAAAGTTGTCTTTTGTTATAATATCTGGATTAGCTTTGCCCGCTTTTAAACTTTTGTTTGGTGTGATCGATATTTTCATTGGGTTTTAAAAACCGTGGCGGTTCCTAATGTTTCTTGTGCGGGGATAGGTTAAGACAACTTTGGAGTTTGGTTTCTTGACTGACTGTGACGTTGTTGGGATGTCTTTTGGGAATCGCGGAAAATCATCCTTCAATTTGAATTATTGATGTCGGGAACGAGAGGAAATCGCTATGGGAAGGAAGGAGGAAGGAAGCGAGTTTAAGGGGATTTGAGAGAAAAAAACCAATAATGAAGTGCCCTATACGATACAATTCTCGTATGTTTTCGATTTTAAAAAGTCGTGCCCCCGGAATCGTTGCTCACTAGGGTACCCATCAACCCCAATTTTTTACTGCAGCTGAATCCCGTGATCCCGAAATCAATGTGAATGTCTATTGACTGTCTACTATAATGCCAGAAAATTATTCCTGGTCGGTTCATAGCAATTTTTTCAACTTTTAATTTCAATTTCACTTTTATTTTCCAACATTTCAGCAACATTTAAGCAGGTGATAACCTGTCATTTCGTTAAAAGTTTGACAAATTAGGGCAAAGACTCAATTTTAGGACAATATATGGCAATTTTCAGGTTCGACTAATTAAAACACCGCGTTTAATTCAGCCAAAATATTTCGGTAACCGGAATCCCGAGATTCAAAAATTGTCTAAATTGTGCTTATGCAATACTAGGCTAGCCCCGATGTGAAAACACTTGTAACTAAAACTAGTGCTTTCAGTGCTGACAAAAAAACAAACTGTTCTTATAGTGCTACCAAATTATTTAAATGATTAGTGAGCATTATTTTGGTTTTCTCAATTTTTTTTCAGCAGTTTTTATCCCCAGTTGGACACTCGAAGCCAAATGCGTCATTTTGTAGGGGATTTGATGCCCTCAAGTGGATTTGATACATAAAACTTAATATTCCACAAGTATTTTGGAACTTATTTCCATCCAAGGAAAGTCAGGAATTCATTCCCAAAAAGATGCTTTAGTTAAAAATAAATTCCGATCTAAAGGGAACGAATTCCAGTCTAAAAGGAATAGATCCCCGTCTATAGAGATTATTTATATTTCCGTCTGGAAAATCGATTTCCGCCCAAAGGGGCAATGTTTCCGTCTTAAGAGAGAATATTTCGGCCTAAGGGAATATGTTTCCGTGTAAAGGGAGAATATTTCCTCCCAAAAGGGAATTTATTTCCGTCAAAAAGGAATATATTTTCATCAAAAAGTATATTTCCGTCAAAAGAAATATATTTCCATCTAAAGGGAATATATTTCCGTGTAAAAGGGAGAATATTTCCGCCTAAAGGAAATATATTTCCGTCAAAAAGGAATAAATTTTCCGTCAAAAAAATACATATTTCCGTAAAAAAATATATATATTTCCGTCAAAAAGAAATATATTTCCATCTGAAGAGAGGATATTCCCGGCTAAAGGGAGTATATTTCCGTGTAAAGGGAGAAAGTTTCCGCCTAAAGAAAATATATTTCTGTCAAAAATGAATATATTTCCGTCCAAAAAAAAGATATTTCCATCTGAAGGGGATATATATCCGTGTAAAGGGAGAATATTTCCGCCTAATGGAAATATATTTCCGTCGAAAAGGAATATATTTTCGTCAAAAAAAAATATTTTCGTCAAAAAGAATATATTTCCATCTGAAGAGAGGATATTCCCGGCTAAAGGAGTATATTTCCGTGTAAAGGGAGAAAGTTTCCGCCTAAAGAAAATATATTTCTGTCAAAAATGAATATATTTCCGTCCAAAAAAAAGATATTTCCATCTGAAGGGGATATATATCCGTGTAAAGGGAGAATATTTCCGCCTAATGGAAATATATTTCCGTCGAAAAGGAATATATTTTCGTCAAAAAAAAATATTTTCGTCAAAAAGAAATATATTTCCATCCAAAGGGAGAATATTTCCGCCTAAAGGGAGTATATTTCCGTCTAAAAGGAATGGATTTCCGCCAAAAAGGAATATATTTTCATCAAAAAGTATATTTCCGTCAAAAGAAATATATTTCCATCTAAAGGGAATATATTTCCGTGTAAAAGGGAGAATATCCGCCAGAAACGGATCTATTTCCGTCAAAAAGAAATGTATTTCCATCTAAAGGGACTACATTTCCGTTTAAAGGGAGAATATTTCCGCCTAAAAAAATATATTCCGTCAAAAAGGAATAAATTTTCCGTCAAAAAATACATATTTCCGTAAAAAAATATATATATTTCCGTCAAAAGAAATATATTTCCATCTGAAGAGAGGATATTCCCGGCTAAAGGGAGTATATTTCCGTGTAAAGGGAGAAAGTTTCCGCCTAAAGAAAATATATTTCTGTCAAAAATGAATATATTTCCGTCCAAAAAAAGAGATATTTTTCCATCTAAAGGGAATATATTTTCGTGTAAAGGGAGAATATTTCCGCCTAATGGAAATATATTTCCGTCGAAAAGGAATATATTTTCGTCAAAAAAAAATATTTTCGTCAAAAAGAAATATATTTCCATCCAAAGGGAGAATATTTCCGCCTAAAGGGAGTATATTTCCGTCTAAAAGGAAAGATATTTCCGTCAAAAAGAAATATATTTCCGTCCAAAAAAAAGATATTTCCATCAAAAAGAAATATATTCCGTCAAAAGAAATATATTTCCATCTAAAGGGAATATATTTTCGTGTAAAGGGATAATATTTCCGCCATAAACGGATCTATTTCCGTCAAAAAGAAATGTATTTCCATCTAAAGGGACTACATTTCCGTTTAAAGGGAGAATATTTCCGCCTAAAAAAATATATTTCCGTCAAAAAGAAAGATATTTCCATCTAAAGGGAAATGTATTTCCATCAAAAAGGAAAGATATTTCCATCAAAAAGAAATATATTTCTGTCAAAACTGATTATATTTCCGTCCAAAAAAAGAGATATTTTTCCATCTAAAGGGAATATATTTTCGTGTAAAGGGATAATATTTCCGCCATAAACGGATCTATTTCCGTCAAAAAGAATGTATTTCCATCTAAAGGGAATACATTTCCGTCAAAAAGGAATATACTTTTATCAAAAGGAAATAAAGGAAATATATTTCCATCTAAAGGGAGAATATTTCCACCTAGAGGGAATATATTTCCGTGTTAAAGGATAAATATTTCCGCCTAAAGAAAATTTATTTCCGTCATAAAGCAATATATTTCCGTCAAAATGGAATATATTTCCGTTAAAAAGAAATATATTTCCGTTAAAAAAATATATTTCCATCTAAAGGGAAAATATTTCCGTCTAAAGAGAGAATATTCCGCCTAAATGGAATATATTTCCTTCTAAGGGAATAAATTCCCCACTAAAGCATTTATTTCCACTTAAAGAATAAATGCTCAGCTTCCTCTTAAATGACGCCTCTGACTAAAAAAATTTAAATGTGAATTTCTAAATGTTTACATGATCCTATAGCTGGAATGTAAAAAAAAAAGGGGGAATCCCCAGGCGAAGCCCCTAACGGCAACATGTGGACTTCGCCGTGCACAGACCCCTATCAAACAAGTTCCCACCAATTCTATGATCCCATTATTCTAATGTAAGTAATTTTTTAATTTTAAAAAAATTCGTTTTTTGCAACTCACCTTGTGTCTGCTTTGGTGCATAAGGTGCCAAAAGCTTCGTCCTTTTCTTTTCATAGCCCTTTTGTGTGATGTCACCTAAAACAAAAGAGAAAGAAAAAAAAAACCGAATTTATTAATAATATATTGAAAACGCAAGTTAGTAACAGCCTTGTGGTAGGCATATGGCGTGTGGGCAGGACCCAGGCCGGTTCGACAAGTGAAGTATTTATCGACTTATGGCATTAAGGAAGACAATAAAACACAAGCCGATGTAGGTGAACAACTTGACATATAAAGTCAATATTATATTATAAAAAATAAAAATTATCACCGAACCGATTTCGTTATTTTTTCACACAAAAATAAAAATTTTCCCTCGAGGAGAAAAAAAAAATTGACTTATGGTAACCACCTTGAAGCTTATGTCTTACGAGTGACATAAGTTTTTTTCGAGTTCAGGTTTATGGCTTGTGAAAATTACGAGACATCTTATGGAAAGTTATATTGTTTTTTTTTTTTTGTCGTTGTTGTTGTCGTCTTAGGTTCCGTTCGCAAGATAATGAGATGGAAATCTTGTCAGTTTGATTAATGCATTCTAAGTTGCATTGCGGATTAAAAAAAAAAAACACTATCGGGAGGGTATATGGAAAGTGTACAAGGACGGATATGTGACATGGCGTGACTTACGAGACGTGGGGCCCCTTAGGGCTACACAAGGATCGTTCGAAAACCGAAGGAGATAATAATCTATGATTAGGTTTTTTGAATGATAAGTTCCATTTTTTTTTCTCATTACGATAAGAAACATTTGAATTAGAAATCTGTTACGAGAACAAGCATTTCTCTTAATCTTTTAATTAAGAGGAAAAGGATGAGAAGAGCTTTATCAATTTTTTTTTTACTCTAGCTATTCTTCTCTTGTTTCAATCCATTCATCTTTTATAATTCTTATTTCTTAGAGCAAGAATGAGATTGCGGAGGATGTCACCGCGAAATCGGTCTTCGGCTTAAGTCAGGGATACAAGGGAAGAAAAAAACCTTAGGGAACCAAGGGAAGAAAAAAGATTAAAAACCTAAAAACCATTGGGCATTGGAGCAGGAGTAGGATAAACCATCAAGGTGAGGATCAGGAGAAACATTAGAATCCGGTTAAGAATCAGGAGAAGCATCGGGATTAGGATTAAGAGAAAGATAAGAATTAGAAGGATCAAAAGAAGGATAAGGATAAGGATCAGGATCAGGATAAGGATCAAAAGGATCAAGAGACGTGGATCAGGATAAGGATCAGGAGAAGGATCGAGATTTGGAGAAGCATAAGGATAAGAATCAAAAGGATCCGGATAAGGATCAAAAGCATCAGGATAAAGATAAGAATTATAAGGATCAGGACACAGATAAGGATCAGAAGTATCAGAATAAGGATCAGGAGAAGTATTAGAATAAGGATCAGGAGAAGTATTGAGATTGGGATTGGGATTAGGATTAGGAAAAGGATGCGGATCAGGATTCGTATAAGATTTAAAAAGGATCAAAAGATGAGGATTAGGAGAAGGATTGGAATTAGGATTGAAAGAAGAATAAGGATCAGAAGGATCCGGAAAAGATAAAAAAGATCAGAAAAAGGATCACGTGTATCAGGATAAAGATGAGGAGGAGGATCACGATTAGAATTGAGAGAAGTAGGATCAGGAAGATCCGGAAAAAAACCATAAGGATCCGGGTAAGGATCAAAAGGATTAGAAGAAAGATAAGGATGAGGAGAAGTACCAGGTTAAGAATTAGGAAGAGGATCGCAATTGGAACTGAGAGAATGGTAAGGATCAGAAGGATCCAGATAAGAATCAAAAGGATCAGAATAAAGATAAGGATCAGGAAAAAAACCGGAACTAGGATTGAAAGAAGGATAAGGATAAGGATCAGAAGGATCCGGATAAGGATCCAAAGAATCAGGAGAAAGACACATCAGAAAAATGATACTAAGGATCACCAACCTTAAGGATTTAAATTTAGGATTCGGTCCTACCAGACATCAGGTTCTTGGGTTTAGGGTCAAGAGTTTATAATTCCATACGGTCCCTTGGAAATTTTTCATTTCCAATGCTTGCTCTGACTTGAACGTGCCGATATCGGAACTTATTATACAATTCCACAGCAGGACCCAAAAACTTTAGATAACAAACGGTCCTTTTTTTCCAGTAGCATTTCTATTTCAAAACTTTTCTCCTGTCCGTCATCTCCTTCAAAACCAAAAACCCCAGATGCATCAAAAACTCAAATTAAACCAAAGGGAACAAAAATTCGTTATTGTTCTCTTTTCTTCCCTGAAACGAAAATAGAAATTCCCATTTTGTCTCCTGCCGAGTTCGAAAATCGTGGCGTAAAACATTAAAACCTTCGTTTTAAATAATTAAAATGACTGAAGTGAGATTTCCCTCAGTTTTAGGCTTCTTTTTTTTTTTTTTTTTTTAAATATGCATTTCAGGTGAAAACGCAGATCGATCACCCGATTCATTTCCCAGATCGTTCGATTCCCACGTCGCGTTTCATCGTAACCCCGGTTCGAGAAAGACGGTATGCGGTTTTTTCAAAACCAAAAATAAAAAAAATAAAAATGAACTGAACAAACCTACGATCTGCTACAAAGAATGGTTTTCTTCCAACTTCGTGACAAAATATTCTAGCGGTCGTCACATGTTTTCGATTCATCGTCCTTCGTTCATTCATTCATTCATTCATAAATTGTACCGCTTGCTCTCTTCTCTTTCACTCGAAAAAAAAAAAAAAAGAAACAGTAGTTTTTCTTCTCATCTTTTTAGTTGAAGGAACAAACGTTATTTCTCCCGACATAACAAGTCAATGGCAAAATTCACTCGACTGGATGGACGGCCATTGGATGAGATCCAGATTGGATTGAAGCCTCACAGGACGAAATCGCTACGGTGGATGAATTTTTTGAAATATCGAGTGTACGGTTTCAATTTTCGTTCGGATGATTTTTTTTTATCGTGTTTTCACGATGGATTAACGTTTAATGTTACAAATTATTTAAAAAATCAGGATCTGGATCCATACGTTATGACTCATTGCTTTTTCTTGCTTCAGTTTTTTAAGTTCTCACTGTTGCCATATTTTTTCGTTTTTTTTCTCCAGATAGAATATGGGCACAATTAATGGCTAGAAAATAACAGAAGATCCTTCTATGTTCAGTTTACGGATCAAAATCATTTAGAAAAAATTTTTTGAATCATTTCTATATATCGGTATATTGGATTCTGAATTCAGAACTCCGAATCCAGGACTCCGGTCTCTGGTAGGACTTACTTATAATCCACAGCCTTACCCTTACCCTTATCCTTCTAATTTTTTTGATCCTTATCCGGATGCTACTGGTCCTTTTCCGGATCCCTCTGATCCTTATTCTTTTCCCAATCCTAATTGTGATCCATATCTCTAATTATGATCCTCTTCCAATCCTAATTCTGATCCTTATTCTTTTTCCAATTCTAATTCTGATCCTTCTCCTGATCCTTATCTTTCACCTGATTTTTTGATCCGTATCAGGATCCTACTGGTCCTTTTCCAGATCCATCTGATCCTTATTCTTTTCCCGATCCTAATTATGTTCCATATTCCTCTTCCAATTCTAATCCTGATCCTTATTCTTTTTCCAATTCTAATTCTGATCCTTCTCCTTCTCCTGATCCTTATCTTTCACCTGATTTTTTGATCCGTATCAGGATCCTACTGGTCCTTTTCCAGATCCATCTGATCCTTATTCTTTTCCCGATCCTAATTATGTTCCATATTCCTCTTCCAATTCTAATCCTGATCCTTATTCTTTTTCCAATTCTAATTCTGATCCTTCTCCTGATTTTTATCTTTCACCTGATTATTTTAATCCGTATCAGGATCCTACTGGTCCTTTTCCGGATCCCTCTGATCCTTATTCTTTTCCCAATCCTAATTATGATCCATATTCCTCTTCCAATCCTAATTCTGATCCTTATTCTTTACCCAATTCTAATTCTGATCCTTCTCCTGATCCTCATCTTTCATCTGATTATTTTAATCCTTATCCGGATCCTTCTGGTCCTTATTCTCTGAATTCTAATTGTGATCCTCCTCCTCATCCTTATCCTGATACTTCTCCTGATCCTTGTATCCTTATCCTTATCCTGATCCTTCTGGTTCTTTCCCGGGTCCTTCTGATCCTTATCTTTCTCCCAATTCTAATTCCGATCCTTGTCTTTTTCCTGATTCCTGATCCTTTTTAATCCTTTTCCGGGTCCTTCTGATCCTTATCCTTCCCCCAAACCTGATTCCGATCTTTCTCCTGATCCTTTTAATTGTCATCCTAATCCTAATCCCAATCCTAATTTTGATCCTTCTGATCCTAATCCTTCGCCCAAACCTAATTCCGATCTTTATCCTGATCCTGATCTTTCTCTTGATCCTTATCCTTTTCTCAATCCTAACCTCGATCCCTATCCTTCTTCTGATCCTTATCTTTCTCCCAATTCTAATTCCGATCCTTGTCTTTCTCCTGATTCCTGATCCTTTTTAATCCTTTTCCGGGTCCTTCTGATCCTTATCCTTATCCTGATCCTTCTAGTTCTTTCCCGGGTCCTTCTGATCCTTATCTTTCTCCCAATCCTAATTCCGATCCTTGTCTTTCTCCTGATTCCTGATCCTTTTTAATCCTTTTCCGGGTCCTTCTGATCCTTATCCTTCCCCCAAAACTGATTCCGATCTTTCTCCTGATCCTTTTAATTCTCATCCTAATCCCAATCCTAATTTTGATCCTTCTGATCCTAATCCTTCGCCCAAACCTGACTCCGATCCTTATCCTGATCCTGATCTTTCTCTTGATCCTTATCCTTTTCTCAATCCTAACCTCGATCCCTATCCTTCTTCTGATCCTTATCCTAATGCTTCTCGTGATCCTTATTCCTTAATTAGAAAAAATAATGAGCCCTGAAACGCAGCAACATAGCCCAGAGATAAGGCTTCATTTTAAAAGTTTACCGAATAATATAACTTAATTTTTGAAGGAGCAGCAATTATCTGAGGGGAAAAAAAACTTCTTAAAAATTTGGGATTTTTTTTAGAACAGAATTCGGTGATGACGGAGTTTTTAAAAAAAATGAAGTAAAAAGCTCGTGCAAACGAACTCATTTGCATCCTCCAAAACGATTAAGCAATCGAACAAAAAGATCAATAAAGGTTGGCAAATTATGGTTTATGATGGCGCAGATTCTCCGGATGACAGGTTGAGAAGAAAAAAAAAATAATAAATGTTGTAATTTGTCAATCCGGTTAATGAGTCGACTGCACGGTCGACTAATTCACTATCTAACGACTGACGATAACCACTTTTTTTTTTCGCTTTGGCATTGCAATGGATGTCTCGATACAATTATCCATAAACGGAATACGCACGGGGGCGTCCTATCGAAAAAAAAAAAAAAAAAAAAGGAACGTGTTGACCTCGCGTTTAGCTTTCAATTGACCATTATCATCTTCCTTCTCGTCAGCATCAGAGAGACAACAATAACATACACCTATATATATGCAACGAAGGGGGGAAGGGGGGGAGTAGGAAAGGGAAGCCAAATTAATGACGTGAAAATAATCCGTGGTACCGTATTTCAGTATATATAATATTTAAAAGCATTTCCATGTCTAAATCATCCCGATGTGACACTTCGCAATCTGTACATGGAAATTTCGGAATTCGTGCTCCGGCGATAAAATTTTCGTTTTCCACAATCGATTTCCACTCCCCCGGAAAACAAAACAACCGATATATATATAGCGAATAGTTTGCTAAAGAGGGAATAGCAAAAGCAACTGTCCCCCCTTTGCATAAATTCCAAACTAGTGACTGGGGAATCACGATAACGCGAAAACGATTTTAAAATTTTGTTTGCGCCAAAAAGTCCCGGAGTAAGCAATTTCAAAAAAAAAAAAGGAAAATGTTTTCGCGGGAAAAAGAAAAATCATTTCGATATCTATTTTCTATAAAATATTGCTGATTGAAAACTCTTCGACCTCTTTTTTTTTTTATCAGAGGAAAAAAAAATCAAGATCCTTCCGATAAATTTAAAATTTGGTGCATATGTGCTCCTATAAATTTCTCGCGGTAAAAGCTTCAAGCTTTACGAATGATTTACCCGGAAATAACAGGGAAAAGGAGGGATGAGGAGGTTAAAACAAAAGTAACAATTTTCCATAGCAGCTTGCGACTGCTGTATGCATGTGTGACCCAGTTAGTATTATGATGAAATTTATGTACCGGGGGGCCGGAGGGGGGAGACAAAAACCGGATTTCAGCACTGTAACTTTTCACGTCGGATATCTCCCTTAAAAAAAAAAAAAAAAATTACTTATTGAAAATGTGCTTGGCTCGGCCTCCATTGTCTTTTTTTTTTTTTTGCGGTGATAAATTTTCCGGGGGAAGGTTTATAACGCGAAAGGAATATGACGTTGCAAAAACTTAAGCTTCCCTCAACTTTGTTTATATTCCAAACTTTAATACTGTGAGACCCAACTTTCGGTTATGAGTTACAGCTTTTTCTCCTTCCCCATCCTTTTACGATTTTCGAACGTGGTAAACTGCTTCTTCTTTTTTTTTATAATCAAGAATTTTTTTTTTTTTTTGACTGGTATTACGTAAATAAATAAACAAGGGGATAAAGTTGAAGGAAGCTTCTCCATTTTTTTTTAATTAGGTGCGGAGTGGCTGTAACCACGATCCCCCTCGATGAACCCTAAACGTGCATCCGGTGCAGTCAACAAGTGTATTCATTTTGTGAACCTTGCCGAAAGAAACTTCTTTTTTTTTTTATTTTTCCATTCATGCTCTCCCCCTTTTCACGAATAAGATTCTATAGGGAAGCCCTGAAAGGTCCTTTGCAAGGTGTCACTGTTAATGTCTTTAAATTGAAAAAAAAAAAAAAAAAAAAAAAAAAAATTGAAGGATTTTATAAAGGTGATGACTCCAATGGTGTCAGTATCAATTCAGAAGTAGAAACTGCAATCCCGGAGGACTTTTCGAATCCCGAGATTTCTGGATTCGAAAATTCTCATTCCTGGGATTAATTTGAAAGTTTTATGATAATGCCAGAAAATCGTGTCTGGTCGGTTTATAAAGATTTTTTTTTTTCGCAATTTCGATTGCACTTATTATTTTCCGGCATTTCAGCGACACCTAAGCAGGGGTCCGAAGCCGGTGCCGGTGCCGATGCCGGCCGCAGCCCGTTAAAACGTTAGGTCGATGCCGATGCCGATGCCGATGCTTTTCATTTATTTAATTCTCGATTCCGATTCCGGCACTCACTACCCGATGCCGATTCAGATTCCACAAAGCATCGACTATATCCGATGCCGAATCCGATTCAAATTTTAGGCGGAATGACCTTAGTTAATTAATGTAATACTCGAATATTCGATAATTCGTTTTATCAATTCATTTTGTGATGTTTTTTTTTTTTTTAATTTTTTGATTTTATTTTTAAATTTAAATTTTTCAAAAATATAATTAAATTGTTTTGTTAAAACTCGACTTTTCAATTCCGATGCCGGTGCCGATGCCGATGCCAGCACCAGCAATTTTGCTGTGCTGATTCCGATGCCAATTCCGATTTCAATTTTTAAAAAAATTTGATGCCGATGAGCATCGGCATCGGCCAACTTTCATGAGCTTCGGACCCCTGTCATTTAAGATGGTCCCGGCTCTTCGAAAATTTTAACGATTTCTTAGTTTTTGTTTTTTTAAGATTTGACTTCGTTTTTCCGTAAAAAGAAAAATACGATTTATCTGCCGCCACGAGTACCGCGTACTCTTAACAAATCATCTGATACCCAAACGCATATTTCGATCAATATGGCGCAATGGCGTAAACCATTTTTTTTCCGATATCGGCAACGCTGTTTTCGGGGGTGGTGAAAAAAAATATGAAAACTCACAGGACGGTTGATTACACTGCTCTACCTCCCAGGAGGGAACGCCCGAACATGTTTATTTCATTCGCGCCCGTTCCTTCTCCCTTAAAAAAAAATACCATTTTAACAAACTAGAAAAAAAAGAAAAACAAAAAACTTTTCGAAAATACTTTTGGTCTGAAAGTCGCAGCCGCCATTTTTCCCCTTTGTATACTAGCAATAATAATTTTTTTTAAGATCATAAATTATCGAAATGAACCGTGAAAAAACTTTTTTTTTTTTTTGCTTGACGTTTATATTAAAAATGTTGCGTACACAATCCACACGCAGTGTCGGTCTTTTTTTTTGTTTTGTTTTGTTTCGTTCGTTTTGGTAAACGATTAATATTTTCGATTGGAAATCTTAAATCACGACTAATAATAACGTCTTAAAACCGTCAAAAATGAATTATTTCGGCTCAGGGTCGAAATAAATTTTAAAGAAATTAAGACCGTTAACGCTTTCCAATGACTTCCGTTTCGTCCTTATTGATTGGTTACAGTGATGGGCGATTTTGTATCGGTTCCTGGGAACAATTCCTGCAAAATAAGGTATGAAAGGAGGTATGTGGATCGAAAAACACGAATTTTTTAATTTGAAAATGCCACAGATCGGAAAAGTTGCATTTAGCCTCCGTATTAACCCTAATTTTTTTTGAGATTTTTCGGAGGCCGATTTCTGCTGCCCCGAGTGGCCTAAAATATTGACACCAATGATTTTGATCCTGACACTGGCCCTGCCGCAGTTCGGTTAAAAAATCGATGTCGTTCTCCTCGGAATCTCCCGTCGCCAGAATGGAACGATCGGAATTCGCCATTTGTTGAGCCTGAGCGATCGTCCATTTGTTTAAAAAAATATTTCGATATATTAGATATCGATAAGCACAAAACATAAAACCCATTCTTTTTTTCTTTTTTCGATTCGCTTCTTCTTTTTTTTTTTTTTTTTCTAAAAATAAACGCGAAAAAAAATAGAAATCCTCTTAATATGATAAAAATAACCCACGAGATGAAAAGGTTATAAGAGTTATCAGGAAAAAGGTTTCGAAAGGATGTTATGGTTATACAACAATAGATATTTCGAATACTATAGTGCGAAGGTTTTTACGTGAATCGAATACCAAAAAAAAGAAAAAAAAAAATTATGATTGTTTGCTTAGCAGAAAAGATTTTTTTTCCTGCCCTCCCCGCCCCCTTAATCGATTCGTAATTGTGTGCATCAAGGGAGAAAAAAAATACAGATTGGAATGTAGGTCATCCGATTTTATACTTCAATAAAAAAAACTCTTCTCCCCCTCCCTCCCCAGGCCCTTTTCAAAAAGTATTCCCAATCTATGTTTGTTTAATTTTCTCATTATTATGTCAATCTTGCGATTCGTCCAAGGTGAGGATAGCATGCAAGTGTGAGTTACTCGTGGAATTTTAAACAGGGATTCCAATGAAAGACTTTAAAGATCAGAGACGTTTAGTGTATTCAACAGCCATTTTGGATTTAAGCGGTGGTGTGCCATGTTGCACTTATTGCAAGTTTGAACTAGTGAAATGGGTTGAAGTAGCAAGTGGTGGCTATTTTAATTTAATTTAATTTATAAACGAGATTCTTCATATTTTCGTCCTCCAGCCAGAGGTCCAAAGCTGAATTTTTGGCAGATTTTTCATCGGCATTAGCATCGGCACTGCGAAATTTTTTTTAGTGCTGGCATCGGCATCGGAATCGGACCCCCGATTTAAAAAAATCGTCTACAATTTTTCACCCAAATCGGAATCAGACGCGGCATTTTTCACTAAAATCGGATATGATCGATGCTTGGTGCTGTCGGCATCGGCATCGGCATCGGCATCGGCACCGGCACCGGCATCGAATTCGGACCCCTGCCTCCAGCACTTCATTTTCGTAATCTGCACAAAAATTCGAATAAAAGCCAACGGTTTTTGCAATAAAAATAATTTTTTTTTTTTTTTTTTTTTTTTTTTTTTTTTTTTTTTTTTTTTGGTCTTTTTTTCAGGGGTCCGAAGCTCATGAAAGTTGGCCGATGCCGGATGCATCGGCATCAAATTTTTTTAAAAATTGAAATCGGAATTGGCATCGGAATCAGCATAGCAAAATTGCTGGTGCTGGCATCGGCATCGGCACCGGCATCGGAATTGAAAAGTCGAGTTTTAACAAAACAATTTAATTATATTTTTGAAAAATTTAAATTTAAAAATAAAATCAAAAAATTAAAAAAAAAAAAAAATCACAAAATGAATTGATAAAACGAATTATCGAATATTCGAGTATTACATTAATTAACTAAGGTCATTCCGCCTAAAATTTGAATCGGATTCGGCATCGGATATAGTTGATGCTTTGTGGAATCTGAATCGGCATCGGGTAGTGAGTGCCGGAATCGGAATCGAGAATTAAATAAATGAAAACCATCGGCATCGGCATCGGCATCGGCATCGACCTAACGTTTTAACGGGCTGCGGCCGGCATCGGCATCGGCACCGGTACCGGCATCGGCACCGGCACCGGCTTCGGACCCCTGCTTTTTTTTACAAAAATTACGGAATTTTCAGGTCTCCGGGGACGCGGCTAAACGAAGTCCAAAAAATCTGAAAAAATTCAGGAAATCTTCTTTCGGTTACTACAAAAATATTTGGGGCTGCATTTTGCCGAAATTTAAGTCCACCCGCCTGGAGCAGACATTAAGCAGCAAAAACTTTTTCCTAATTTAATTTTTCTAAAAAATTTTTTCCTAATCAATTCTTTCCTTCCCCCCCCCCCAAAAAAATTTCAGTGGTCTAGTAGATGCAGAATTATTAATTCAGTTTCGATTTCAATGGTTTTCGAACAATAAATTTCAACAACGACGAGCATGACACTTCTGCTTTTATAACGTTTTCCAATCCCAACTCCTGGCACCAAGTAAAAACATAAAAACGATCCTTAAAAACGTTTCGTGAATACCACACAATAGAAAATAGACACCCGCGATCGGAGCGATTACAAAAATATAAATAAAAGAGACAACAAAAACCCCCAGTGACATCCGAATGACAAGTTACAAGGACTTCCACTTGGAAAATCATTTTAACAAATTAACAAGTGTGGAAACCTTTCCCAGCCAGACGTGCTAACCTACTTTTCTGGGGGGGGGGAAGTCTAATGTCACCCTTAACCAACTTATTCTCCCTTGTGTAACCGCAAACATTGACAACCCGGAAAATTATTACGACCCCCGCCACCGCCACTTTGAAGGACAAAATGTTAACGGTTTAAAATCCGAACAAAAGGGAGGGGGAGAGGAGGGGCTGGACGGACGACGGGAAAAGGGGAGAGAAAAAGAAAAACCTCCGGTAAAACGAAACCTATGTCAACGGACAACAAACTGTCACGTAAAATGTTGAATAATACATGATAGCTCTTTTCCCAACGGCGTGCCAAGATTATTATTTTCGTTCTTTCGGATTCCGGTCAGATATCGTAGTTAAATGTGACGATCGAAAAAAAAAAAAAAAAAGTCAAAATGACATAATAACAAGAAAATTAAACAAACATACATTGGGAATTTCTTCACGAAAGCAGTAAAGATGGTGAGGGGGGGAGACAGGGCAGTTTGATCTCTCCATTTTAGGGCCAAAAGAAAATTTCCTGATGGGAATTCAAAAAGAAACTTATGAAGTGTTTATTAGTAAAAATATAGAAAGATTAATTTTTATACCCTAATCCGGCATTAACATTTTAGAGTAAAATTAGAAGATGAAAACGTCGGAAGGCCCTGACCTGCCCGAAAAAGCCGATGGCCTTTTTTTCCCTTCAAGACTGGGGTCCGAAGCCGGTAGAAATTGGTTGGGGCTGAAGCCGGCATCGGCGCCGAAATATCCAAAGTGCTGAAACTGGCGCTAGCGCCGGCAAAATTTTAGCAAAATTTTTGCCGCTGGTGCCGATTCCAGCATCGGTGCCAGCACAACAATTAATTAATTTTGTCAATTTTTTTTTTTTTTTTTTTTTTTTACTTGAAAAAAATATAATCGGCCGCTTAATACGATCAAAACTCATGGCCTTTCTTAATTATATTCAGCATTGCCGTCGGCTCATAATTACAAGACCGGTCCCAGTGCAGTTTAAAATAAATTATCTAGCACTGGCACCAGCTTCGACACTGACCTGAGTTTTCAGTCGTCCGCGGCTGGTATCGGCGCCGGCATCGGCTTCGGACCCCTATGCTTCAAGATGGGAAGATGGCCATTGGTAAAAACCCAGAAGGAATATGGTTCTATGCCAATTTTTTTCGAACTTTCAGAATATGACATCAGATTTTTAGTTCCGGCTAGGCAAGGTTTAATTTAGGCTGTTTCCATGGTTTGGCCCATTACTAGCCCATTTAGGCCTTTGGTAAAAAACGTGAAAAAATATGGTTCTAGGTCAGTTTTTTACTTACTTCAAGCCTGAGAAATACAAATTTTAGTGCGAGTTTAAGAAGTTGGCTAAAATAGAAAAGTCGTTTTTTGACCCCAAAAATTTTAGGCTTTTGAAATACGTTTCTAGGCCATTTTTTTGAGTTATTTTCAGAAATAAAGCCAAATTTAAGGCTACGGACCTCCTTCATGGAGAAAATTTTTTTTTTCCCTTAAAATCGAATTTTTAGGCTTTGGCCATTTTTTTAAAAATTTGCCGAATTCACCATAAAATAGGCCATAAAAAGTACTATTTTTCTGCGTTTAGTTTTCTTAAAATCCGACACTCCGCTCTCCGGCAAAAAAATAAAAACCAAATTTTTTACCCCGTCGGAACCGGAAAACGGGTCATAGTACATACGACCCTGAAATTTTGGCTCAAGTACCCTCTAATATGGTCCAATTTATAAGCCAAGTTTGAAAAAAATCCCTTTCGGGGGCAGAAATCATATGGTAGCCCGGTAGTAGCCTTTAGAAATCTCAATTTTTTGGTTTTTATGCGACTTTTTCGAAATAAAAGCTGGATGGGGCACGCTTTCCCGTCCAGTACAAAGAAAAAAAATTAGTTAAGGGGTGGCAGTTCCAAAAATCCAAAAATCCAAACTTCCCAATATAAGAACCATTCTAATGTAAGTAGTGACTGGGCCAAGTGATCAAATTTTCATCTGTCTATTTCGCAAAAAAAAAAAAACATCACTTTAAAGTATTAAGTGGTGCTTTCACCGAAATTAAAAAACTCATGTAAAAAAGGGCCCCCTATCACGAATTGCTTGAATAGCCCCAAACAGGAGAAAAAAAAAAGGGCGAAATTCGCCGCCTATGAAAAACGTGGCATTGAACCGTCCCACTTGATTTCTAAAAATCAAGCATAAACAGTTACTTTGAAACAGAAAAAAAGACAAAGGGTCTATAAGAATAAAAATCAACAGACATTTCAGTTTGGAGCCCATAAACATAAAAGAATACAAGACCACTTCATACGAAAAAAAAAAAAAAAAAAAAATCTAATTTTATATGTGTACCAAACTGGCGAATTCCGCATCGGATTGTAGATTCCTACCATCTGTCATCTGTTTTATAATGACACTTTAAAACTGAACTCTAAATAAAAAAAGTCTAATAATAAACAATTCGTAGCCCACGTGGGGATCTTAAGACGGATCAGTGTTTGTAACTAATAAACTTAAAAATGATGCGTTTGTTTTGACGTCGTGTTTAACCAAACATGTCTCGATAAAAAAAATAAAAAATCATTATCGGGAAAGAAAAAAAAAATTTTTTTTCTCTTTCATTTTATTAAGTTTTCTTTTTTTTTTTTTTATGTCTTCCTCGTTTCCTTTTTACACCGTTCGTTTATCTTGCTTACGGGGAGGAAAATCTCTATTAAATCGCTTACAATGGGTTATCATTCACAATTTTCGCCCGGGGGATTTTCTTTATTCCCCCAATGCCGTGTTCTGAAATTTAAAGGCATATAATAAGTGAGAGATGAGATTAATAAATTTAATCTTTTTAAACTTAATTTAATCCCCCCTCAGCGCGCTTATTTAAAAGCCCTTACCGATGGTGGGATCCTCGAATTGTTGAAGCCATACGTAAAGCTCCTCAAGATCGACGAGGCTTTGTTGCCGGGCGGTATCGTTCTCCGCCATTTTAATCAAATTAATCCGGAATTCACCTGATATCCATTTGAGGTTTTATCCCGAGATCCAGGCGTCATTTCGCGAAAATTTTCATAATTATCATCATCATCACGTCCACTTAATTAAAAAAAAAAAAGTTAAAGCGAACACGCCTCAAAAAGTTTTAAAAAAAAACCGTTCGGAATTTTTCTTTTTTTTTTATTTTCCTCTCTCCCTTTCCTCCCCCGAATCGAAATTGAGGTATTTATCATTTTATGGTTTGTTCAACCGTGAAGTTCAATAACAAGATAGCATGCGATGCTCACGAGGTTTTTTTTTTTCTTTTCAAAGCGAAAATATCATATTTCCGGCTTAAAAAAAAATCGAATTACATCCTTGACGTCAGTTAATACATTCGAATAATAAATCAACCAGGATGCGTCGGTCAGATGACACAATTCGCGACACAATATTTTAGGTATGCGAAAAATTAAAAAAAAAAAAAAAAAAAAAAAAAAGGCTCAAAGTACGCGTCGATGAATCACAGAAAAATATCAATAAATAATATTTGAGTGACGTCATTTTCGGGATATTAATAGGAATTTATCAAAATCATTTGTGGATGGAAGGGCTCACACTACATTAAACACGATTAATATTCAGGTCCCGAATCGCGTTTTCCCGGCTCCTTCGAATCTATTAAAAAATAGTCCCCTGAATTACCATTGAAATCCGTTTTATTTTATTTTTTGTCTATATATGGGGAGACATGCCTCATGGGAGATGCAAATAAGATAATCGCGAATATAAAATAAACCGTTTTCGATATATCAAAAAAAATTAATTAAATCCAGCGAGTTTTCATGAAAATCGTTTAATTTTGCCCTTCCGGAAAAAGATGACAAATTGAGTAATTAACGTTTTAAATTTTATGTGAATGAAGAGGAGAGTGAGTGAGTCCGTGCTTTAGTAATCTGAGTCCAGAATTTTTTTTTTTTTGTAGTTTCATTAACAGACTTTTTTAACTTCATTCAGGCGCCGGAATTCAAATGACGTATCTCAGTCATAGATATGATTGGAGATACAAGACTTTTCGAATGTTTTTAGAAGCCACGTGACAACAAGTCTACATTCTTATGTGGTCGTAAACCTATGGCTACACATGATTTTCAAGAACTACAATCAAAAACCATTATCTCCGATCATATTTATGATGGAGACATCATCTCCAATCATATTTATGACGGAGACATTGTCTCCAATCAAATTTATGATGGAGATATTATTCCCATCACATTCATGATGGAGACATAATCTCCCACAATATTCAAGTTGGAGACATTATCTCCAATCGATTTCATAATGAAGGCAGCATCTCCAATCATATTTATGATGAAGGAATTATCTCCAATCGAATTCATGATGGAGACAACATCCCTATCATATTCATGATGGAGTCATGATCTTACACAATATTCATGTTGGAGACATTATCTCCAATCGATTTCATTATGGAGGCAGTATCTCCAATCGTATTTATGGCGGAGACATTATCCCAATCATATTTATGATGGAATCATTATCTCCAATCATATTCATGATGGAGATACATTAGTTGACCACAGAATTAATAAATCAAACGAATTACTAAAGAAACCCCAATTAGAGATTATGATTTACCGGGAAATTTGTGAATCCGGGATTCGGGATTTCCCGATTTTGAGAAAAAATAAGTTCCCAGGATTCGAGAAATTTAAATTCGCTGGGAAATTTAAATCCGGGGTTTCCCGTGGATTCTTGAGAATTAAATAACGACGGGGAAAATTCCGAAAAATCTGAATCCCGGAAGTCGGGATTGAAAAATTTTTCGGGATCCCGAGAGGGAGAACCTCTACTCCCAATAGCTCTGGACGTTCAAAACATTTAACGTAGGAACGTTCAAACGGTGATTCATCGGACTCTCTGTGGAGATACAAGACGAAAGACACTCAAAAGAATTAACAAAAAATTTAAAAAACTAATGTTTGGGGGGTGGGGGGGGGGGGAAGGGAAAGGAATGCTAAGAAATTCTAAATTTCTATCTTAAGAAATTCTTTTTCTCTTTTGCCCTCTTAAAAATAAAATAATTAATTTAAAGAAATTAATTAAGAGTGTAAAGTTGAAGCCGGATTGATGTTTTTGTGAATGCATGAGCACCATTTTCCAATTTTCGGAGGTCAACTGACGTATCTCCATCATAAACACGGTTGGAGATAATCGGTTTCGACTGTATATAAAACTCCTGTGAACACAGTAAGTCGTCGTAAACTTCAAGTCACGTGACACTTTCATGAAACGTCGAAGCAGACTATCTCCAATTATATTCATGATGGAGATACGTCAGTTGACCTCGGGCGCAAGGAGCTGAAGTATCGAATGAATTCAGTTTTTTCTTTTTCCTGATACTAAGAACTTTTTTATTATTTTTCAACAGTAGCAGAAGAAAAAAAAATGACAAAAACTTTAAAAGACGGTAGCAAAGCCAAAAAGTTAAAAATTGCACAGCACTTTCCACCACTACAATTCTGTGCGTCGGAGATGAACTAACGTATCTCCATCGTATATATGATTGGACATAATGTCTCCATCATGAATATGATCGGAGATGGTGTCTCCACCATAAATTTGATCAGAGATAATGTCTCCGTGATAAATTTGATTGGAGATAATGTCTCCATCATGAATACGATTAGAGATAATGGTTTCTGACTGTAGTTATTGAAAATCATGTGACAAATCAAGTGTCACGCGATCTCAAGTTTACATCAATATGAGCGTGTAAACTTGCAGTCGCAAGATCACGTGATTTTCTTAAACACTCGAAACAGACTATCTCCAATCATATTTACGACGGAGGTACGTTAGTTCACTTCCGACGCACGGAATTAACTGTATCTCCAATTAATTTTAGAATGGAAGTAAGGTACAGTTAATCAATTAATTAATCAATTTATTTACAGCAAAAGCTGGTTGATTATTTTTTTGTCAATTCACTTAATCCTCCGTAATCCTCCAGCGAAGAAAAAAATTAAGTGACTCGCTACGCAATTCTAATTATTTTCAATTTGCAAAAAAAAAAAAAAATTCGAATTAAAAAGAAAATAATAATAAAAATAAAATCTTATACAAAAAGCTATTAAATCCGCAATATTCCCAGGGTTAACCGGAATAACCGCAATCTTCATAAGCCCTGGTCACAACCATATGGAGTAATAGTTACGTAATAAAATAAATCCATCGGGAAAAAAAGAATTAGATCTTTTTCATGTTTTAAAAAAAAAAAAAAAAAAAGTTCAAACAGCCCAACTGAACCCGTTGACAATAAGTAACAAGTGAAAGTTTTTTTTTCGAATGCATCTAATTAATTATATTTCGTCGTTAGTACAATCACACCATTATAATTAAAACCGAACAATAAAAAAAAATTCTGTAACAGGCACTTCGGATTAACAGAAAAAAAAAAAAAAAGTCTCATCACGATCAAGATTGACGATGACGTAATTTCCAACGCCATAAATTGTCACATGCGTTTAATAAATTCGAAATGGATATGAAAAAAAAAAAATTATTCGACATGCCGCTGACATAACCGCAAAATTCGGGTTTTCCGAAACTTCAATTTCGAGGTTTGACCTAAATCTCATTGGTCATATATTCCTCCGTTAAAGAAAAATTATCGAGAATAAAAAAAAAAAAAAAAAAAAATCGAAGCAACTCGTTCATCGATTAACCATCTCCTGTTTCCAGTTAATTACCATAGATCCAAACAATTCATCTCCGATAATAACGGAATTATCAATTATTGATTTGATTATCCAGAACCCGGTCAGATTAAAAAAAAAAAAAGAAAATTCCTTTCAATCTTTCCCCCCCACAGTATTTAATAAAGGGAGGAAATGCAATTTATATTTTTTTCAGGCATTGTCTGCTCTCGCGATGAATGACGAGGACACATTAACCCTGTTCTTTTTTTTTTTTTTTTTGTTCCTCCCTGATAGAGATCTATTTCCGGCTTTAGAAAGTGGATATCATCGTCATCCATTGTCGTTTCATTTAAAATGAAATTTAATCCTCTTCGTGTTTTAAAATTAGAGTAAATTTTTGCACTTGAACCGAGGCGATAAAAAAAAAAAAAAAATTGTAAGTAAGAACCTCTAGAGTAAACATAACTGAACTTGATTTATATATTTTATTTTACTTTTTGCTATACTTTCCGTGACTCGTAAAGAGTGGGTGTGCGTTGCCACGATAATGGGTAATTACTGGTGTGCATAAACACCGTGTAACACATCACACATTAAATTATAAAAAAAAAGTAATGCGGCCTCTTGAAAAGGTCGTCAAATCCTAATTAGAAAGTCTTTCGAGCTGATTTTAACGTTCCAGAGGAGTTTTTTTTTTCACGTTTTGTGCTAGTTTTCACTTGTTTGTTATGGGTTTTAACGTATCGGTTTATTGGGTTAAAAAAAAGGTTTTCACCAAATCTGAGCGATTTCGAACACTTTTCACCAATTTTTTCGATATACAAAATTTAGTATTTTCGTCGTTTATCAACCGACAAAATTAATAAACGTAATCCGGCAGTCGTCGTAATTGGCATGTTTGTCGAAGAGTCTAAAAGGAAACTTTTCGCCAAATTTGGCCAAATTTGCAAAATTTTTCGCCACTTTTTGAACAAACCATAAAATTTAATATTTTTCAATTTCCAAAGGAAAATAAATTTTTACTTTAATATTTTGCATGCTTATTGATAAACTTATGGGAAAATTTTTCATAACTTTTTGGGAAACTCAAGTAACTTTTCGCCCACTTAACACATCATTTCCTCAAATGGCCAAAAAAATGGCCTTAAAAAAATTGGCCAAATCGTAAAAATATTTGACTAAGACCTCATGCTCCAGCTTTCAGGTTCAACCCTATCAAAACACTTCCGTTCGCTTCTCCCAATTTTCAAAATCCAAATATTTCCCAGGAACAGTTTCAAAAAAAGATCGAAAAAATTCCGACAGGTCGTTTTTTAAACGTGCGACGTTTACATACGGTAGAAAAAAAATTTTTTTTTCAACTGAACGCGCTTTCAAATTAAGAAAATGAAAAATAAGAAAATGAACAAAAAAAAAAAAAAAAAAAACTTAAAAAGTTTAAAAAAAAATATTATTTTAAAAAATTTCGAAAGATCGGTCACAATGAAATAAAAGTCCCGAGGAACGAAAAATAAACGATCGCGGTATGACGTAACTCGCTACGAGCCATCGCCGGAGGCTACTGGGTAACTGACTGTGAATGCGGACGTCTGCCGATCGGGTGCTCCATGGGCATGTCTGTCACGAGGGTTGAAATTATCAGGAGAGGAATTAGGTTCGCCCAGGACCGGATCCTGATTTTAATTCATTAATATGGTTAAAAACATTTTTTTAAAAAATCTATTTCCTTTTTGGGTTTAGAAGCACTCTAAAATCTATTTTAAGGTACTTTTTATGACCGAGTTTAAATGAAACGGGGAAGATGATAAGTGTAATAAGTAATTGTGCGCCGGAGATAAATTGACGTATCTCCATTATGAATATGTTTTCAAATATCATGCGACAACACGTTTAGCCGCTCATGTTGACTTAAACCTATGGTCACATGAGTTTGAAAAGAAGTCAAAACAGATTATCTCCAATCGTATTTAAGCTGGAGATACGGAGGAATCCGAAGCCGATGCTGTTGCCAGCCGCGGCCGGCTAAAAACTCAGGTCGGTGCCGAAGCTGGCGCCTGTGTTGGATAATTTGTTTTAAACTTCAAAATTAACACTAAACTTTAAAATTTATTTTTTTTAAATTAAAAAAAAAATTGATAAAATTGATGGTGGTGCTGGCACCGATGCTAGAATCGTCTTCGGCACCAGCACCAGCGACAAAAATTTTGCTATTCCGGTACCGGCGCCGGCGCCAGCTCCAGCATTTTGGATATTTCGGCGCCGATGCAGGTGTCGGCTCAAACCAATTTTTACCTGCTTCGGACCCCTGGAGATACGTCAGTTGACCTCCGGCGCACGGAAATATGGGGTGATTTCGGAAGTTACTAACATCTAGGGCTTGACTGCAAAATATGTGATTGGGATTTAGGTCACGGCTGCATTTATGTGCGCCAGAAGTCAAATGACGTATCTCCACGAATATGGTCGGAGATAAGTCTGTTCTGATTGGGTTTAAATATCATATGATCACACCTTCACCCTCTCACAAACTTGTGGACACATGCTTTTGCAAAGCAGACATAACAAACCATCTCCATTCATCTTTTTGATGGAGATACGTTAGCTGACCTCCAACGGACGGATTCACTTTCAAAAGAGCGCCTATTTGGCACTAAGCACTTCATTGGAAGAAACTTCCTTTATTTCGTTTTTCCAAACCCCGAAATTTATAAAACCTGAAAACCAATTCGGCGATTTTTAATTTCGGGGTTCAAAAAACGCGGTGTCGTTTTCCTGCGTTCTCGCATTTTAAAAAACCCGAAACCCGATTCGTGATTGGAAAATTTGGAGTTCCTATGCAGAATCCTTATTTTCAAAATCACGTGGCGAGTTTACGTCAACGTCCGACGCACAGATATATGGTTCCGATACATTTTCTGCCTCTTTCAAGCCTATTTATATAGTTTTAGCCTACTTAATGCATCAAAATCTCGTTATTTTTCCTCAGGATTGCCTGCGTAAAAAGGTAACGTGAAGAGCTGTTTTCAGATAGTGAGTCAGAATTATAATCAGATTAAAATCCAAAATGGCTGAGCCATTGATGCAGCAACCATTTCCGCTCTGACACATCGATATGCCAACCATATGACGCAAGAATCGTTACACGCATGAAAAAAAGTCAAGAAAATCGGAGACTACACTTTTTTTTTTAAACAATCCCTGGCCTCAGACAATTTACAAGACACTCAACCACTGCAAACAATTCATAAACCTACCCAGCGAACCATATCAAACTTACAAAAGCCCCTCGAGATTGTTGTTATTGGGACTGCGCCCCTCGGACCATGAAAAATAATATCAACCATGTCCGTGGCCTCTGGGCAGTAAATCGACTTTCAAACGGTTCAATGGGGGCTCTCTTGACTTTTATAAAAAAAAAATTCCTTGTACCTAACTGATTTACACACTTTTCAGGTATATATTCCACAGTTGAACATTCGAAAAATTAACTCACACGATGTAAAGAGTTTTTTCATTCCTTGGACTAAAAAGTAGACCATAAAAATTGTTTTCCTCGGAATAAAAAATATTTTTCTTTGCAGGTATCGAAGGTAAATTTCAAGACTCGACCAATTACGGCCCTCGGCTTCGCCTCGAGCCGTAAACTTGGTCTCGTACTTGAAATATTTACCTTCGACACCTGTAAAGAAAAATACTATTTTTTTTTTTTTTTATCTCCTTTTTTTTCTTCTTAGTCGATTTCGAAGAGAACGTTAAAACAAGAAAAAAAAAATAAAGTCCATATAACAAATACGGGGAAAAGACTCCAGGTGGAGAGATTCTAGTCTATATTCCAACTCCCTTGATTCCAGTTAGTGAGACTCAATATTTGATGAGAATGAGAAGAGCGTGCAATCCACATTTATTACTTTCCTATTGTTTTTTGTTTGTTTTCTTTTTTCTCCTGACTGCTGACCACTGCCTTAAAATAGGTCAGGGAGCTTTTTGATATTTCTTACGGGACATTTGCCCGGGAATTTCTCGGAATTAAGAATATAAAATTTTTTTTTAGCGTTTTTTGCCATTCAAAAAAAAGCGCGAATAACACAAAAAATGTTGTGCGTCAAAAATTCCGTTCGCCGGAGCTGAACTATAAAACGTATCTCCATCGTAAATATGATTGGAGATAGTCTGTTTCGACTGTTCATAAAAATCACGTGATAATGCGACTGCAAGTTTACACGTTCATGTTGCCGTACATTTTAGGTCACGTGACACTACCACGAAACTTCGAAACAGACTAACTCCAATCGTATTCACGATGGAGATACGTTAGTTCACCTCCGGCGCATGGATTTTTTTTCTGGATTTTGCCCAAGATTAATCCACAGCGAAAATCTTCATGTGACGTTGCAATAAAAATTCCAAAAAATTTTTATTGCGATCCAAAAAAAAAAAATTACGAAAGGAAAAATCAGATCAAAAAATTAGCAAAAATTCGATAAATGAATAAGCTGGAAAAATGCTTCAAAAAAGATTTGAAAACGTTGGAAACTTGGCTGAAAGCTGCAGTGAAAGTCAGTCAACAAAATCACCAAATATTAAAAAATCGAGGGTGAAAATTTTTTTAAAAAAAAACGTCATAAATTTTTTTCGTTACTCGTAAATATAAAGAGAAACTTTCCGCGCATGCACGGTAAAAAATTTTATGTTAACTTGCTAAAAAAGGGCTACACATTTTTTACGTTAAAAAAAATTGAATGTTATTGTCCATAAAACATTCGTTTGTTTTTAGTGTTTTGAGGCTACAGGCAAATTATGTTACTTTTAACATAAAATTTTTTACCGCGTGCGATCGGAGCAGAAAATGACTTTTCCCGCATAGGGCAAAACAATGTTAAACCTGTTTGCAGAAGACTTTGTTTACAATTTATCAAATCATTTTCTCTTAATTTTTCTGAATAATTAAGCATTAATTCGTAATGAAAACTATCTTGTTTAACCTAGGAAAGCAAATGTATTTTCCTCCCTAGGTTAACAATATACTATTTTTTTTTTTTTTTTTTTGCCCTCAACACAACAAGAATTTTACTTCCTTCTCGATACATTTTACAGCATCGAATATATTTTCACGACGCTAATTCCAATTCTCTCAATTTTCTGAAAAAAAAAAAAAAAAAAAACCAATCACACACCTTTCCCTTAGGATAAAGAGCTATGCAACCCGAAACTCAAGAACAATTAACTTTTTTTTTTATAATTTAAAAAGACAAGAGAAAGAAGTGATGTCATTGTAATAAATTCGACTTAATCTTTTGACATTTTAAAAAGTGGTCGTATGAAACCGTCGTAGGCGGTTCTTTTGCATTGTTGAAAAGGACTCTTTAATTTTTTTTTCTTTTTATGTAACATCGAGGTTTGTTCTTCATTTCAATATTATAATAATATTTTAATTTAAAATCATATCCGGTTTCGAAATTAAAAGTAGGAAAGCCGAAACGCTGTAATGGATTCGGCGGTTTCGCTCCGCTGAAAAAGCTCCCCAAACTCAAAAAAAAGTTTTACGTCTTGGTAACTTTCTCTCTGCATCTTTTTTTTTTTTTCGACCATTTTCTATAATTTAGGGAAACCCCAAAACAACGTTCCATTCCCCGAAAATTTCGTCAAACGGGGAAGAGGAGAGAAAAGAAAAAAACAAGGGGGGTTTTTCCTCCCGAAGGAAAAAAAAAAGGGAAACCGGAAACTCTTTTAGATAATCTTATCAGTATTAAACTTCCCGAAACGTGTACGATTCAATTTTACCGCTTCATAGAGCTTAAAAGAAAAGAAATTTTTATATGGATTTCCGAGAGAAAGGATTTTTGGGATGTGAGGGAATTTTTTTTTTTTATCCGCTCGAAAACGAGCTTTTACTTTTTTTTTTGTTATTACATTCATTGAAAATGGATCGCAAACGTGCCATCTTATGAGATGTTGACGCGGTCTTTCGAAAAGAAAAGGAAAATAAAGACGATTGACCTCTGGCATATGTGTCATTTTAGCCTCATTACAAGATGTTGTTCCATCGATAAGGGGATATTGATCTTTTCATTTTTATTATTGTGGGATGATTTGTTTCAATGTAGAAGGACATTTTGTAGTTAAATAAATTGTAGTTGAGAAATAGGAAAAAAAAATTTAGGGAGTATAATTTTGGAAGATTTGGAATTTACTAAAATATACCGAAAAATTGCTGCAAAAAGTGTATAAAATTTTTGAAAAAATTGATGCATATTTTTTCTTAAAGCGGTAACATTTTTGAAAAACATAATTTTTACAAAATTTATGAATATAATTCTTTTAAATTGTACAGCAGGAAAATTTGCAAAATATTATGCCTACACGGTAAAAAATTTTATGTTAAAAGTAACATAATTTGCCTGTAACCTCGAACAAAACACTAAACACAAAAGAATGTCTTATGAACAATATAACATTATATTTTCTTCAGCATAAAAAATGTGTAGCCCTTTTTTAGCAAGTTAACATAAAAGTTTTTACCGTGATGGTACACGGTAAAAATTTCATGTAGAAAAAGTCCTACATAGAATTTATGTAAATTTTTATGTTAAGCCGACATATTTTTATGTTAATGTTAATTTAACATAAAAATTAACAGAAGCTCTATGTTTACTTTTTTTTACTAACACGGTAAAAAATTTTATGTTAAAAGTAGCATAATTTTCCTGTAGCCTCGAACAAAAAACTAAAAACAAAAGAATGTCTTATGGACTCAGGGGTCCGAAGCTTGGACATTTTAACCGTCGAATTTTTTTCAAAGTCGAAATCGGCGTCGGCGTCGGCATCGGCATCGCGAAATTTGTTAGTGCCAGCATCGGCATCGGCATCGCGAAATTTATTAGTGCCGGCATCGTTAGCGGCATCGGCAGCGGCATCGGCATCGGTGCCGGTACCAGCACTGACGTCGGAATTAAAAATTCGAGATATGTGATTTCACAATTAATTTATATTTTGAAAAAAAAAAAAAAAAAAAAAAAAACGAACAAACAAAACTGCTCTAAGGTAAATCATAAAAAATAAAATAAAAGAAAATCAAATCAAATCAAATCAAAAAGAAACATTTTCAACTTAAATTAGTACAGCGAGAATGGCTCTAAAATTTTTATCTGATTAAAAAGTCGGTACATTGGGTATAACAGATGCCGGCATCGGATGAGATCGATGCTTGGTGGCATCGGCATCAGCATCGGGTGGTCGATGCTGGAATCGGCATCGGCATCGGAAATAAAACAGATAAAATGGCATCGGCGCCGGCATCGGCGTCGACCCGAAATTTTAGCTGGCCGCGGCCGGCTTCGGCATCGGCATCGGCATCGGCTTCGGACCCCTGTTATGGACAATATTCCATTTTTTTAACATAAAAAATGTATAGCCCTTTTTTAGCAAGTTAACCTAAAATTTTTTACCGTGAATAAATTATGTTACATTTCACATTACTTTTTTTACCGTGTAATTGACGATTAACAAGAATTGCAATTCCGATTAATTTTTATTCGGAATCGGAATCGAAATCAGAATCTGCTGTATTTCAAAAGTAAATGGAATCGTGATCGGAAGCAGTGATTTTCTTGAAGAAATAGGAATCGGAATCGGCATCCAAAAAAATATTTTCTATTCAGATTGACTTTAAAAGCACGAAAATACCGTTATTGCAGTTAATCAATTTTGGTTTAAATCGGAATCAGAATCGGAATCTGAAGTTTTTTTCCACCTTTCGGAATCGGAATCGGAATCTTACTCATAAATAGTCAAGATTCTGCGGAATCGGAATCGGAATTGCACACGGTAAAAAAAATTGTATGTTAACAACTTAAAAAAGGGCTACACATTCCGTGTGTAACGCTTTTTATGTTAAAATTTCAATGTAAACATTTTTATGTTGACAAATGACGATTGGTCATCAAATTGATGCGACATAATCGTTTTATGTAAAATTTACATGAAAATATATATGTAGCCTCTTTTCTTACCAGTGAATTATGTTACTTTTAACATAAAATTTTTTACCGTGCAGCCCTGCGATAAACACATTTTTTACATCAAATAAAACCGTAGGAAGTCCGTAAAAATTTTACTAAGAAAACCGTTTTAATGGCAAGTCTATTACACAATGAAGCTCCTTCTTACAAAATAATTTCTATGGACTTGGTCAAGTTTTACCGTGATGTCCAGAGCAGACCACCTGAACCGAAAAAGGCAGCTCGGAATTCAAATCAAAAAGAGCGCAAAAGATACGTTTTCCAAAAACATCGACTAATTTAGGGGAATAGGACAAGGGACCTTTTTCGAGTTCAGGACCTTAGTCCTAAGACAATTTTTTTAAAGCTGAAAGCTAGAGTCAAATATCATAAAATACACGGTAAAAAATTTTATGTTAACTTGCCAAAAAAGGGCTACACATTTTTTATGTTAAAAAAATATGTTATTGTCCATAAGACATTCTTCTGTTTTTAGTGTCTTGTTCGAGGCTACAGGCAAATCATGTTACTTTTAACATAAATTTTTTTACCGTGTAGAGTCAAAGAGTCTCAATTAGCCCTAATCCTCAGACGACAGCCTTAATTTTAAAGCTTCATCCACCTTGAATTTTTTTTATCGACGACGGAAGTGATAGGTTTTTTAATTTTTATTAATTACGTATTAATAAGAGGGATGCACAAAAAAAACCGTTAGCCCCCCACGGCCCCCCTGCATCGTAAATAAATAAATAAGGATGTACGACGCGATAATTAAAACAATGTCCCGCCAAGGAAAACGAGTCGTGATTACTTCCGACATTAATTTTCTACCTACGCCGAATCGGCGAAAAAAAGAAAAAGAAAAAAAAAAAGTCAAGTAAAAAACGATTTCCAAAAAATCAGGCTTGAAGAGATTTATTGTTTAAAAAAAGGAGAACACTCTTTCTTGAATTTCATTTTTTTCGAGTAGGAGTCAAACCAAGGTTGCTGACAAAGGCAAACGCCAGGAAGCTTGAAATGACAAAAACCGCAAAGTCATTATTACGACAAGCACCGTATATATACACTTGAAAAAAAAAAAAAATTGGAATGCGTGTTTGAACTTGCTCCGACATTCATCACCAAAGGAGTTTTACAACTGAATTGCGGATTGTTTTTCCAAGGAATTTCAGGCGGGAGCAACCCCCTTTTCCAGGAAGATCTTCTGCACCTGAGACGAGAAATTTCGTGAAATTTAGGGAATGGAAACCGGTGTAGGCGGTTTTATCGGGGAATACGAGGAAAAGCGGGGAGAGGGGGGCGGGGGATAAAATTTAAACGAGTTTGTCGTTTTGCTTGTCTCAACTTGAACAGCAAATACGCATGTTTAATTTTTACCCCCTTGGTCTTATGTTTGCCCCGCTTCTTCCTATCAAATCGTCGGATGATATAACAAATCGTTAACATCTGTATCCAAACACTTTTTTTTTTTTTTTTGTAAATTGAAATTCCGAAAAACGAACTGTCAATTTCAATTGCGAATTACTGTTAAATTTTGCACGAAACGAATTCCAGGATGATCAGGAAAAAAAAAAAAAAATCGTAGCAAATTACGCAACGAATTATCGAGAGAGGAACTCCAAAAATCGCTAATAAGCAAGATCGAATTACTATTTGTTTACAAGCCTGCATTTCATTTTCTATTTTTATTTTCGAACGTGTAATTTAATATAAATCATTTCCTTTTTCTTTTAATACGATGATCGTACACATGACCGGTAATCACCGTCATTTCCAACCCGAAAATATATCTGATTAAAAAAAAAAAAAAAAAAAAAAAAATTAAATAATATGGAAAAACTTTCCTTTTCGGAAGGAGACGGTTTCACTTTTTTTCCGCTTGTTTTTTTTTTTTTTTCTTCTTAATTGGGCTTCTTCCTTACGGAGGCGATAAACTTTCGATGCTCCGTTTTCTTTCAAAAACATCGTCGGATGGAACCCAAATTCTTTTACGTTTATAGGAGAAGTGAAAAGGAAGATAAAAACCGAAAATCATTCCAAAGAACGCGATGACTGATCACGAAGAACTGATGATAATGACGATAACGAGTCAATAAATCACTGCTCGATCATTTTTTTTTTTCTTCTTCTTTTTCTGATTTCACTTGTTTTGGTTTGTAAACGACACGGCATTCACGTTCTCATAGATTCCAAAAAAAGAAAAAAAAAAAAAAAAAAAAAAAAAAAACGTGCCCGCGATTTTTTGTGATTTTTTTTATTTGAATATTTAAAAAAGGAAGCTAGAAATCGGTGAGATTTTCGGAAATTCGTGCATGGAAGGAAGAATAATGAATTAGGGGTTTTGAGGCACGGACGTCTCGTGAAATTAATTTAGGGCAGAAAATATTCATAGGTCAAGTTTAGGCAAAAATTAAAGGAATCCATCTGTTTGATAACCCAAGACAAGCATACGGTCCGTAAAAAATACAGAAAAGAGATGGGTTCAGTGGCGTAGCGGAGAATCCGGGGGCCCTGGTGCGAAAATTTTAAAAATATAAATACAGTATTTTTAAATTTTTTTTGAGAATTTTGAGTGCAAAGTTTTAACGTTATTATTTACGATTTTTTTAAAATTTCATGATAATTAAACAGAAATTTTGGGGCCCCTTCAGGCCAGGGGCCCTAGCGCATTGCACCCTCTGCGCCTTCCTCCACTACGCCACTGGATGGGTTACGTTGCAATTATTAATTCCAATAAATTCAAATAGTAAAAATTGCAGAGTGCATTTCCAACCCGATTTCATTAGTTAAGATTGCTCCCGAAAAAAATCCCAGAAAATGTTTAGGGGAATCCCGTTTCCGGGAATCTAATTTGTCTTGTTTTCGAGAATAACCGAAGAATCTTTTCTCAGGAATCGGTTGCAGCTAAGCAACTTTTCAGTAGTTTACTTACAGAAGTTTACTTAAAAATTTTCCTTTGGACTTTATTTTAATTCGATAAGAAAATTGATGATGAAAAATCTTACCTGAAAACCAAAAAAGAAAAACGAAATTAGAAAAACATAGCAATAAATATGCATAATACATTATACCGTCATTTTAGGCGTCCTGAGGGAGTTTTTAAGGTCCCTTAAAATCACTGAAAAGCCTTCTGATAAAATCGGCAAAAAAGAGTTACCAATTTTGCAAAAAAAATTTCCTGGAAAAATTTAAAAAATTTCCGGGAAATTGTATTTTTTTTTTTGAAAAAACGGGAATTCCCGATTTCATAAAAATGTTGGGAATTTGGAATCTCTAGTCATTAAATCTAGGGCAAATCAATGGAAGAATCGAAAATTTCCCCCAAAATTATGTTTCTCATTATTGAGAGGGGAAATTTGACCTAAAATTCCTTGCGGACCCATTTCTCAAATTTCTATGATTTTGTGCGGGATTTTTTCAACGTTTCTACTTAACGTTTGCAATACTATGTAATATTATAAAATATTTATGTAATACTAATGTAATATTTTTTTCTAAAGGCAAAAGTATCACAAAATATATTGTTTGCAATTTTGTACCATTTTTGGCTTTTAGGGGCGAAATTTTCTAGGTTTGTAATATCCTGTAACCTATAGAAACTACAAAAGCTACTGCAGCTTCAGAACCTTTAGCAACTACGGTCAATATAGTATTATATGAGAAAGAAGCGATCGTTTACAAAATGGAGTTAGTCTGAAGTCGCTTACAGTGACAGTATTTTTTCCCTTAAAAAATATTCCATAAATATTTTATAACATTATAAATATTTTATAATATTACATAAATATTTATAATATTCCATAAATATTTTATAATATTACATAAATATTTATAATATTACATAAGTATTTATAATATTCCATAAGTATTTATAATATTACATAAATATTTATAATATTACATAAGTATTTATAATATTCCATAAGTATTTATAATATTACATAAATATTTATAATATTCCATAAATATTTTATTACATTATAAATATTTATAATATTACATAAATATTTATAATATTCCATAAATATTTATAATATTACATAAATATTTATAATATTACATAAATATTTATAACATTCCATAAGTATTTATAATATTACATAAATATTTATAAATTCCATAAGTATTTATAATATTCCATAAATATTTATAATATTACATAAATATTGTAAAATATCAAGTTTTGAGTTTCGAAAAAAATATCGATAACTATCGACGTTCTTTGGTTCGATATAATGAAATATCGATACTTTATTGCCATCACTAGGTTAGTTCCCAGACTTGTCTTCAAGACCGTAGTCATCATGGCCATCCCGCAGCCTTCAAAACCCAAATGTAGCGAACGCGTTGCGACCGGTATTGTAAACACACAACCGTGAGTTTCGGTCTTCCTTCCTTCCTCTTTTTCTTCTAGCTTCCAAAACTAATAAGCAAAAACAAGGAAAATAGCTTCACCTCCGTCATGACACAACCCACTTGACTAACCGCAACTAACTACAGAGTCTCTTGTCATTGCAAAAGATCCCCCTTTGCAATCATTTTCCTAGGCGAATTCTAAACGCTGTAGCACCGGAATTATTTACGAGAACAATGCTTTCTTTCGGCAAAGAAGACAAATCTTGAGAAAGAAAAAAAAAAAAAAGAAAGAAGTACAAAACTTAAAAAAACGGAATGAAATATAGACAAGCATGTTAGCTCAAAAGGAAAAGTGTGAATATTTAATGCCAGAGCCATATCAACATCGCGTTCGGAGAGGATTCTTTTTTTTCTTTTTGCGTTTTTTCGAGTTATTGGAACTATCCATTATTCGGATCTATCGATCGGGTTCCGCCCCCCCCCCCCCCCCCCCGAAACGCGTTAAAATCTCAAGACCTTCCGGACGCAAAACTGACGTGATATCTTCGGATCATTGTCTTGGGGGATTTATCTTATCAATAATGACAAATGGTTTGCGCTATATGATAAAGCACTCCGTCTCCTATATATGGCACGTACTCCATTAGAAACGAGAGATAACGACATTGATTTCCTTTTCCTTTGTTATTAACAATTACGCTGGATCGAAAAAAAAGAATTTGGCCGAAAAAGTTGTTAAGGAGGAAGATGACCCGGACCGGGGCTTGGGACGGTTGAAAAAAAGTCACGTAAAACATTCGATTAATCCGATTGGAAATTAAATAACGGATCGGGAGATGGAAGGTCTAACATTTTTTTTTCTATTATTAATTCTGTGAAAAAGTATGCACCTTGTCATCGATTGAATTCGCTTCTGAATAAGTTCTGGAAGACGGAAACAATAAAAAAAAAAAAATTTTTTTCCTTCGCCTGGCCAGAGAGAGATCAACAGTCTGATTACGCAGCGAGATTATTATTAAAAAGTAGTCACGAAATGTAATATGTTCTTCCTTAAATTTATTTTTTATCGAATTTGACGTATCCCTTCCACGTTTTTCGGTTGAACTTTCCTGTCACGGGGTCAGTTCCTTTTTGGTGGTTGGTCCAGGAAGCATCGTATTTCTGACTTTTCTTGGAAAAGTTTAAAACACAAAAGTGTAATTTAACTTTTCAAAGAAAAGGGGGGGAGGTTTGAGTTCTGTTGAAAAGCGTTTTGTTAAGATACAAGTTACAGCCATTTAACTCTTTTGCCGATTCAATTAAAAGAGCGAAGCTGACCCTAACGGGGATCGTTAAAAGCGATGGTAATTTTTATCCTTCAATGCAGATTTTATAGGGATTCCTTATTCAAATTACAAGTTTCCGAAAATTGGAATCGGTTTGACATTTTATCGTTGTTTACAAAATTTATTTGACTAGTCTGACATTTGTTTGTTTGCTTTTTATTAAGTCGATAGGGCTGGTATTTTTATCGAAAGTGCTGTCGGCTTTTATTAAAGTCAGTTTCTTATTTCGTTGGGGTGATAAAGTATTGTCCGAATAACCAAAAAACGTTCCGTATCCAAATGTGTGAAGGAGTGTCTGTTTCTTTTTCGACGCGGAGTTCAGTTCGAACTTATTTGAGTTGTGTATGTAAATACATGGCGGAAGCCATGCGTTTACGTAAAAAGATTAAACTCTGATGCAAAGCTTCAATCTAGACCCTAAGCTTCGGTCAAGATTCTAATCTCTAATCTAGGTCCTATGTTCCGATCTAAAGCTCCTATTAGGGCTGCGGTTCCGATTCCGATTCCTAAGATTCATGAATATTTTTCGGACCGATTCTGATTCAGATTCCGTTTAAAATATAAACGGCACCGCAGCCCTGGATCCCATGTTCCGATCTAGATCCTAAACTTAAATCTAGATCATATGTTCCAATCTAGATCATACGTTCCGATCTAGACCCTAAGATCTAATCTTGATCCTATGTTTTGATCTAGATCATATGTTCCAATCTAGATCCTAAGCTTAAATCCAGATCATATGTTCCAATCTAGATCCTAAGATCTAATCTTGATCCTATGTTCCGATCTAGATCCTACGTTCCGATCTAGATCCAAAGCTCTAATCTAGATCCTATGTTCCGATCTAGACCCTAAGCTCTAATCTAAATTCTATGTTTTGATCGAGATCCTAAGCTTAAATCCAGATCATATGTTCCAATCTAGATCCTAAGATCTAATCTTGATCCTATGTTCCGATCTAGATCCTACGTTCCGATCTAGATCCAAAGCTCTAATCTAAATTCTATGTTTTGATCGAGATCCTAAGCTTAAATCTAGATCATATGTTCCAATTTAGATCCTAAGCTCTAATTTTGATCCTATGTTCCGATCAAGATCCTACGTTCCGATCTAGATCCTATGTTTTGATCTAGATCCTAAGCTCCAATCTAAATCTTACGTGCCGATCTAGATCCTAAGATCCAATCTTGATCCTATGTTCCGATCTAGATCCTACGTTCCGATCTAGATCCAAAGCTTTAATCTAAATCCTAATATTTCGATCAAGATCCTAAGCACTAACCCAGATACCAAGTTCTAATGTAGATACCAAGCTATGAATGGTATCGACCAATTTTTGTGGGTCTGTTCATTACTCGAATTTTCGTTTCACAGTTTCCATACTTGACTCATTAACAATTACCTACACTGCAACTCTCGAATTGATCTCTTAATAAACCGGAAAAAGCAAAATTTAGTCCACGAACATCGTCACGTGTCCGATCTAAACCGAACCTCTGCCCCTCATGTTAAAATTAAAAATCTGTCAAAAGTGTAAAGCAAAGGTCGCCATTGATCTTCCTTGCTCATCACTTTCTTTTCTTTATTTGTCCGTCTTTATTCCCTTTTTCTAATTTCTACACCCATCACGCACCATTAATCATTACCGAAAAAAAAAAAAAAAAAAAAAAAAACACTTGTCGAAATCATGTTCAATGCCAGCTTATTTAAGTGTAAGTCAATATTTATAAAATTTCTCGGAAATTGATATTTTTCAAAAAAGGTTTCTTCCTTCTCCTCCTCTCTCGCCCTCAACCTTTTTTTTGACGAGATGACTTTCAGTTGTTTTCTCCCGGAGAACCCTCCCCGATAACATTCTTTCGTGTCATCTTGTCTTGACAATCAAGCGACATTTTTCCAATAGCTTTTCCTCGCGACGCTCATTTTTTTCTTCTCTGTTCTCAAGGCTTTTTTTTTTATTTTAAAATTTTTGCCGAATCCATTAAATGTTAATGTCTTTTATAAACCCCGTTATAATGGATCATGATCCTTATTAACTGGAACCGCGATACACGGTCGGTTACTCCCATACGGGGGCGATCTTCTTTTTTTTTTTTATAAGTGGCAAGACGTTATCAAATTATTCGCCACCTACTGAAGCATTCTAATGTCAAAATATTGGAACCCATCCAAGTATGAAGAAGTTCTTTTTATCTTGTTTTGATTGTTCCGCGGTCATAACCATCCACGAAAAAAAAAAAAAAAAAAAAAAAAAAAAACACGCGACCTTGAAAAGGTGTTAGTATTTTTATTTTTTACTTTTTTTCCTGCGCGATGATTACGTGAATTTCAGTAGTGTTAACTCAGCCATAAATCGAATTAATTGCTTGGCCTAGATTTCGCGTAATCGTGAAGTGCATTGTCGAAAGGTTTTTTTTTTTTTAATACACATACATTGAGAGAAAATGACCCTTGCAAGCGGGAAAAGTAACATGGCGGCCTAGGGACTGACGTCGTTTGTGAGCAAGATTTTTTGCAGTAGTTCCAACTTTTAAACTGGAACAAGGGCGATTTTCAAACAAAAATTTATTTAAAAAAAGCAATTTTTTTTTTTTTTTTTTTTTTTTTTTTACGGAAATTCGGGAACTTTTATCTTTAAATGTCTGTTCATAGCTAGGGCTGCAATTCCGATTAATAGACAACAGACACATTTTGTACTGAACATATTTTTTAAATAAACCTAGCATATAAAAATGGTAAATGTAATTTTTGCTGTTATGCGATGTTTAATAATTTATTCGGTAATTATTACCGAATAAAAAAGAATAAAAATTTTGGCTGTTTGAATTGGCGCCGAAACGATTATGACGTCACAGTTCACTATTTAGGTATGCTCCTAGGTGAGTTATCGGCGGCATGCCCATTGGAGCAAGAAGAGTTGTCGTACGAACAAACCCGTGTTAATCTTTGACGACGAGCAGGTGCACTCGTGGTTTCGTTTTTCAAATAACCGCGCGCTTAAAAGTGAACAATGACGTCACACCAATGAGAAACTTTTTGGAGTGAATTGACGTGACAAAAGGTTTTTACGACTTTCTAATTTTTTTTCTTTTAATTTCTAAGAAAATTCCTTCAGTAAAAATTGCCATTAGATTACCAGAAAACTTTGAGCTTTCATTATTCACCATAATTAGCGATCATGTCTCTTGTCTATTCTTATTCGGAATCGAAATCGGAACCTGCTTTTTCAGAAGTAATTAGAATCGGAATCGGAATCTCGTCTAAAAACTGTTCGAAATCTTCAAAATTAGTCATCGGCATCCAAAAAAAATATTTTCCATTCATATTGACTTTAAAAAAAAAACGGAAATGCATTTAATCAATTTTGGTTGAAATCGGAATCAGAATCGGAACCTTACTCATAAATAGTCAAGATCCTGAGGAATCGGAATTTCAGCCCTGATTCCATGTCGAGGGTTGAGTCCAGATCCTAGATTTCAGATTCCCTTCTGATTCCAGAATTTTCATTGAAAAACAATTCAAACAATTCCTTTTCTAAATAAATTTTTTCGAAAATTGCGCTTGTTCAAAAAATGAACGCAATTCTTTTCTGCTTGAGTTACTCTATAAGCAGTACGAAAAACAGATGCATAAATTATGTAAAATTTATTTATAAATTATACATAAAAAATTGGACATACATCAAAAATGCATAAATTATGCATAAGGAACACGGAAAAAACAAGTCTGGTTCCTGTTACTCAATATTGAGTTGAGTCTCGTAACGCCCAAAACGTTTGAGTCGATAATACTAAAGATTTAGTAATTATTACTCAGAGTTAGTAATGATTACTAGCGCCTAGTAATAATTACCTAATTTTCAGTATTATCAAATAAAATGTTTCGACGTCACGTGACCCAACTCAACATTCAGTGACAGGAACTAAACTTATTTCCTCCGTAAACTTTACATTTTTACCGGAAAAATCTTTTTCCATGCTCTAATATAATTATGCATAAATTATGCATAAATAACTATGCATAAATTGAAAAAAAAGTTGAATGAGAAAATTTTCATACTTTACGATTTAAAAAAATTATATGCATAAGATATGCAAAAATTATGCATATTCAAATTTTTGTGCTTAAAAAATTATGCATAAATGCAAAAAAATTAAACATATTCAGATTTTACACCCTTAAAAAAATTATGCATATCCAGATTTTCATCCTTAAAAGAATTAATGCAAAAATTTTGCAAAAATTATGCATATCCAGATTTTCATTCTTAAAAAAATTATGCATAAATTTTGTAAAAATTAAGTACACCCAGATTTTAATCTTTAAAAAAATTATGCATAAACTTTGCAAAAATTATGCATATCCAGATTTTCATCTTTAAAAAAATTATGCATAAATTTTCCATATCCAGATTGTTATCCTTAAAAAAATTATACATAAATTTTGCAAAAATTATGCATATCCAGATTTTCATCCTTAAAAGAATTATGCATAAATTTTCCATATCCAGATTGTCATCCTTAAAAAAAATTATGCATATCCAGATTTTCACCTTCAAAAAAAAATTATGCATATCCAGATTTTCACCTTCAAAAAAAAATTATGCATATCCAGATTTTCATTCTTAAAAAAATTATGCATAAACGTAAAAATTATGCTAAAATTATGCAGATTTTTATGCTTCAAAAATTATGCATACTTACATTTGGAAAAATTTTACACACTTTTTTCATCAGTTTTTCGTTCGGGAGCTTACGTCAGTCAAAGAATCGAAATTGGAAAGCAGAAGACCAACTGTTTGTTGTAACAAAACAAAGTATAGCAGAATAATAACATATCAGATCTCTACTTTTGGTTTAATTAAAAGAAAAATTTTCAATCAGTTCAATTTTTTTTTTTTTTTTTCGCCACATAATTTCTGCAAAAACCAGGTCGCCGATTTATTTTACAATTCGGTTTTCATACTTAACTTTTTTTTTAATAATAGAATTAATCCGTCCCTTTCACCTTCTTCGTTAAACTATCTGCTAATTTAATAAAAAAAAAAAATGTGTGTGCTTCTGAAAATTTTCTCGGGTTCCGCTTTCTTTTTAATCACCCTCATCAATTTCGCCTAATCCCGCTCTAAAGAACCGTGACCAAAGAATCTAATTGATGAATCGATGACGGTTACGTAACAAAGTGAAAGATTATAAAAAGGGAGGGAAAAAAAAAATAAAAATAATAAAATTGATGAGCAATCGAATCGATCGATGGATCGATTAACGAAAAATCCTTCGCATTATATATATTACCTCTTGACAGATTTAAATACAACAAAGGGGTCAGGCTGAGGTTGGGACTGACATTTAATGACCGCAACATCGTGTAATTTGAATTATTCAGTCTTGGGCAAAATATCACAATCATCCCATGTGACACCTTAATTAGCCGCCCCGATTTCATAGAAAGAAAAAGCTTTTGAAATTATTGTTATTATTTTTTTTTTTTTTGAATCATGACCTAAATCGAAGCATAAAAAAAAGGAATAAACAGCGGGAAAGCACAAACGGTAATAAAATGGAGATTATAATAATTCTCGCCTTATTGTAACATAAACGGATTCATTAAATTTCCAAGAGCGTCCTAATCTCATTTAACGAGTTTCCATAAAAAAAAGTACAATATCTCATCACATATATCGAAGAATGTGACCCATAGGAAAAAAAAAAAAAGTTTAAAGTTCATAAACAAACGACAAATCAAACGGAACTTTCTAAATAAATATCCGAAAAAAAACAAAGGAGAGATTACATCACGACCCGATTTTATTTTATTTCTTTTTTTTTTTTTTAAATCTCCAGGAAATATGTATCACATATACGAATCCAGTTTATGGAAGTAGTAAAAAATGACAAGGCATTAAATAATAGCGAATTATGAGGGTCAATTCTTGAAATAAAAACAATGATGGCACCGAAGGAAGAATATACTAAAAAAAAAAAAAAAAAAAAAAAAGCGAACACGGCCTCTCCAGTGAAAGTAATAGTACCTGGATAACAAGGTACCCGCTGTCTTACGTCAGATTCGCTTTCTTGTTATGTCCTTTTGATATAAAACCACGACTTTCTTTGTTCGTTTTATAAAAACATCGTTGCGATTTCTTTAAAGGGTCGGATTGATTTTTTTCTTTTTTTCCTCGTTTTTATTGGGTGCTTTTTCACAGCCTTTTATGCGCCGACTGCCACTTGGTACCTTTTTCAAAAGAAGTGGATTTCTTAAGTTAGAGGTAACATGGGACTTTTTGACCGTTTGCCGCCCATGGGTCGGTATATCAACCCATCAGTTTTGCAACCCTCCAAAGCTTTAATTTTCTTAAAACAGCAAAAGTCTTGTAGGGATATTTTCAACTGCTGAAACCGAATATGAAGTCAGAAATTTAAAAAAAAATAAAATTCAAGATGGCGGATGGTTGGTAATAGTATATTTCATTACTAGGGAGTGAGGACTTTTGCCGCTCGAGCGAAGCGAGATTCGGTGTTATTTTACCCATAATGCTTTAGTCAATGAAAGATTATTTTCTTTATTAGTGGGACGCCGACAGAGGAATTTTTGTCAATACTACCAACATTGCCTTTCAGGTTGGCACACTTGCTTTGCATCAAAAAGAAAATATTTTTGTTGGTGATGACGTCAGAGGCATGATATTTGTGAAATATCATGCAGGTAGTGTGATATAACGAGGCATTTTTAGTTTGTTATGAAGCTAATATCTCCGAAGCAGACGATGCTGATAAAAGGGAGATTTCATTCACGTATAAAGAAAAATCTTATTAAAAATCTTATTAAAAATATTACAGATTTTTTATATTCGAATTTTGTAACCGCTTTATTTATTGCTTCTTTTTATTGTAATAAATGACGGATGGACAGTAATTTATGCAATATTTAACCAAAATTCTTCGCCTATGTTTAGCTTATGGGCAAAACAGCTACTTATGTATAGAGGCTTTTTATAAGTTTAAAAAATAATAAGAACTAAATATTTCGGGGGGGAGGGGGGGGGAGGGGGGTTGGGCTGCTCAAGACAAATTTTGAAAAAATTTAACACGCTCGATGATATATAGCGTTAGGATTGAAGCGAAACTTCACTTTGGGTCAATTATTTAAATTAAAGTAAAGTTTTTTTAAAGTTTTAATAAGATTTTCCTGGCCTCTAAAAACTATAAATTAATTTTTGAAAGTTTTTATCACATTTTCTTTAAATGAAATTTAAATTTTGTAAACTAAAATTTTTAACTTTTTCCTTTGCACTAGCTTCAATTAATTTTAAACTCAATGAAAGTATTGCAGAATTACCAAAATATTTAATTTTTATTATTTAAAAACTTACAAACACCTCCACACAGAAACTGCAGTTTTGCCCATAAGCTAAACATAGGCGAAATTTAAATTTTCTAAATTTTTCATTTAAATTAATATTACAATGTTTTTCTTTAGTTTATCGTTTTTAAAATTCTTCATTTACCTTTTAAACTCAATAAACATATGCTTTTTATGAGATTAAAAATTTTATTAAATTTTTAAAACGTTCTTAATTTTATCGCCCACACTCAAGATTCGCCATTAGAATTTTTCACTTCCAAAAATGAAATTAAAGATGGCGGACTATTAACTTTCAAAATTTTCTGTTCTCTTAATTGTTATTACATGAGAAATAATTGGTTTTTGAAAAATAAAGACAAGTTAATTTTCCGGGAGGCAGTTAATTTGAGTTTGCATCACGGGTTGTATAACTGAGCAATATCGGGCGCATCATTTTTTTTTTTTTTTTTTAATTTCCCTTTGGCCTAGTGCTCTGTAGAAAAATAATATTTGGGAGGAATTGGGTATTTCCCAATTTGAAAATTTGACCGGCAAATGGTTAACCCAACAAATTCAATACTTTCATCAGAAGAAAGAAGAAAAAAAAATTTTTTTACTTAATTTGAAAGAGCTCAAGAAAACTCGACTAAAGAACAATAATACGCATTTGTTCTAATTAAATTACCGTACATTTTTTTTCGTAACGGAAGAAGACAATATATTTTTTTAAGGCTCAAGGCTATACCGTAAACGTTCTTACATTGTTAACATAATTATTTTTCCCATAGTTTCGAAGGACGTTTGTTAGTATCGCCAACCTGCCAAAAAATTTGACGGCTTTAGAAAAAAATAAGTAACCGAGTTCTCAGGTCAGGAATTTTTTTTCTTTTTTTTTAAACGCTTCCGCTTCATCTTCTTTTTTTTTTTTTTTTTTTTTTTTTTTTTTTTGTCTGAAAAGACGTTACTGTTTGCGGAACATCACAAACACATCGTGGGATGAGAAATTTGTTGTATCTAACGGAAACCGGACGATTCAGAAAATCAATTAAATTCGATAAACGTCACTCAAGCTCCGGGATCGTAGGATTAACTCAACTGGACGGGATCAGAATTGATTTCATCTCTCAACTTTGGGATATTAATCATAATTATTTCTTTGACGATTCGATTGTATCGATTCCCCCTTTTCGATCACGATTTAATTTATTATTAATTTTTCTCCTGTTCTCTTTTTCGAATAAATCGAAAATCCATGAGGCTCTTGGTCAACGGGCCCAGACTCCACATAAGAATCTGCGTCGGTTGACCTCCGATGCATGGAAAAGGAAAACAGTGGAAAAATTGGGGGGGGGGGGGGGGGGAGGAATAACTAGAAAATATTGGAAATTACACATTCGGAGGAGCGGGTCTTCAACGAAAATTTAACTCCCTTTTTGTTTGAGAGTACCCCAAAGACATAGTCCTACGTAGGGATATGCCCCCATATCCCAATATGATTTTTATAGAGCTCTCAAAAACGGGGGAAAAAAATTATCTTAACGTAGGAAAATTGTGCCACAGAACTTTCTAAATCAAGATGGCGCTTCCTTTGTGGACAAGAAAGGTTCATTCATATATCGTTTAAAATCAGATGATTCGTATTTATACATATTATGAGAAATTATGGGATCATGATGGCCGGTGGGCTTTATTTTGAATGGAAAACAATATTTTGCACGAGTCACGAACTAGAAAATCACCTGTTTCCATCCTCCGAAATCGTTATATCCGGTATTTTGTGAATCTGTTTGTTTTCTAAGATCTCGGGTTGTTTATTTGAAAAAAATAAATAAATAAGAAAATTCACCCTTCGATCGTGACGATCCTGCCTGTGGATTTATTTGCTTTTTGGAATGCGAAATCCGATGTTTACATTCGTTTTCTTTTTTTTTTTTCGTCGGTTAATGAAACGTAAAATCGGTTCATCTGACCGGAAGTCGTCAATTGCACAAGGGCAGGGACATGTAGAACGTGAATAATCGATTTAGAAACCTAAGCAACAAGTCATACGAATACTTTTCACGGTCACTGAGGACCGTAGAAAGTGAATGAAGGGCCGAAAAATCATATCGGTTGTTTCGAACTTCCGCGGTCAGTAAGTTTAAGCAAGATTCAAATTATGGAAAATTCTTATTTTTGAATAATTTCAAGCAAAAAAATGACGGGGGATAACATCTCTATCATAAACATGGTTGGAGATGATCTGTTTTGATTATGGAATCTGGAATCTGTTTTGATTGTTCTTAAAAATCACGAGACCACAGGTTTATCCACTCATAATGCCGTGATCAGATTGTTTTCAATCAAAACATATCCAGTCATATTTATGATGAAGATAAGTCAGTTGATCTCCGGCACACGCCCGTTTGAAAAAGATATGCATAAATTATATTTAAAAAAATCATGTATAAATTATACAAAAAATTGGGCATATATGGAAAAAATATATAAAATATAAATGAACTACATAACGTTTTTACTGGAAAAAATAGTTTTCATCCTCCAGCATAATTATGCATAAATTGTGGAATTTCAGATTTTTATGCTTAAAAAAATTATGCATATTCAATTATTTGAGCCCTTAAAAAATTATTCACACACTGCAAAAATTTGTTAAGCTGTACATCTTGGAGGCCGCACTAAATCCCAGACGCCGAGTCTCCCAGACTCTACTCCCTGGAGATCAAATCCTAGAATGTATTATTTATTTATTTAGTCTATGATTTGGGAACATAGAGTCCTACAACCCAGACCTAAGGAATTACCAAATATTTAGAAAATAATAATAAATAATTAATTAATTGGTCTACGTTTTGAGCTACCGGGTGCTTCTTTTAAAAACTTTAAATTTTAGAAAACTGCTTGGCCAAAGACGAGGGCTTAACGCAGGTGGGGGCCCTATTATTTATTTCGAAATTTAAATAATATAGTTCTGCTTTTTGTTCTCCCCGGGAGTAGAGTCTGGGAGACTTTACTCCCGGGAGAGCAAAATCGGGATTATATTATTTTATTTTTTTGGTCTGGGTTGTAGGTGCGCCGAGTCTCTTAGACTCTACTCCCGGGAGATCAAATCCTAGGATATATTATTTATTTATTTGGTCTATAATTTGGGAACTGAGAGTCCTACAGCCCAGACCGAAAAAATGAAATAATATAATCCCGATTTTGCTCTCCCGGGAGTAAAGTCTCATACACTCTACTCCCGGGAGAACAAAAAGCTGAATTATATTATTTAAATTTCGAAATAAATAATAAAGACTCCAACTGCGTTACGCCCTCCAAGCAGTTTTCTAAAATTCTAAGTTTTTCAAAGAAACACCCGGTAGTTCAAAACGTAGACCAATTAATTAATTATTTATTATTATTTTCTAAATATTTATTAATTTCTTTGTTCTGGGTTGTAGGACTCTATGTTCCCAAATCATAGACCAAATAAATAAATAATATATTCTAGGATTTGATCTTCCGGGAGTAGAGTCTGGGAGACTCAGCGTCTGGGATTTGGTGCGTCCTCACTATTTATTATAAATAAATTATATATATAAAATACCACAAGATGTACAGCTTAACCCAAAAATTATGCATGTCCAAATTTTTGTATAAATGACACAAAAATAATACATTTTTTATATAAATTTTTTGCGCTTATTCTGGAAAAATTCCTGTCCTCGACTAGTTTCAGCAATCTTTTATCAGTTTACTTACATATTTGAGACTTTTAACTCGGCAGGAAAATCGATGATAAAAAAAATCTTACCTGAAAATGAAAAAAGAGAAACAACATTAGAATAACAATAATAAATCTTCATATAACCTTTCCCAATAATTTTTCCCTTCTGAATTTTTTTTGGCATCTTAAACTTCCGACTCACGGAACCCCAGAAAATTATCCGGAAAAATTTTCCCCCCAAAATATGATTTCCCATTATTTCGAGCGTCAAACTAGTTAAAAATCCCTTATGGGCCCGTGCTTCAAGTTTAAACCTATATAATGCGCCTACCGAATTTAGTATCTAGGCAGCCATCATCACATGCATGTAAAGCAAAATATCGTGCAAAAAGTTTTTTACTCGGAGAAAAAAGTGTTACGTGTTGCGTTTTCGACCCCGCAGATTTCAAGTTTGATGTCAGAATGACAAAATCGCAGACTGGAATCCAATTTGGCGCCAAAAGTCAAACTTTTAATATTTGAAATGGCTCCGCCTCGTTGGAAAACGTATAGAAAGTCGTTTTCCCGATCATTTTACGTAAGGAAACAAGTTTTGTCCGACTTTTTGTATTGCATGCATGTGTTACGGGTTGCATAAACTGATAATTGGTAGGCGTATAATATGGGTTTTAGCGCACAGTGCGGGCCCCTAATGTGTTAACTTTAAGTGCAAAATCATGAAAAAAAAAAAAAAAAATTGGGAAACTTTTTTTGATTTTCCGCGGAAATTTTCCAAAATTCGGCAGTTAAAAGGTTAATCTAATCAAAATATCGACTTCATATCTGAAATCAGTGAAATCGGAGTTCCTTCAGAAAAATTTCAGGCAATTTTAACGAAGGATAACTAGTTTATGATGCGATCAGTCAGCGACATCACAAGGACCTCATCCGGAGGTTACACCTTAAAATCAGCAGAAGACATCCAAATTTTCCCTGCTTAACCGTTTTAAGTGAGACGTAAAGAAGCTCATATCCTGATATTTTTATAATTTTTTTCTAATAAAACATTATTGATAAGCAAAACATTTCATTAGAAAAAAAAAACTTATAAAACTTTATTAATAATTTTTCACTAAATCAGTAAACCAACCCCCCCGGGTTTTCCAAAAACCCTTATCCAGAAAATCAGGTATAATTAAAAACTACACAATTTTCCCGTGGAAAAAGCACGTTACTTCTTGTAAATTAATCCACGCTCTTCACTTAACTTTATTGCCCCGGGCTAGGCAGGAGAGAGAGAAACGTTATTTTCCCTGGGGAAATGCCTTCATGATTCATCCGAGCTAACAAAACGTTTGACCCATTTAAAAACTTCATAATGGAATTTCTAATCCCAGAGATCGTTAACTATTTTTTTTTATTATTATTTATTTTAAAAGGTGCATGAAAATGATTTCCCGCATCGGAAATAAATTAATTTACAAATGATAAAATTTCTCGGTTAATTACAGAGGAAAAGAAAGGAAAGAGAAAAAAAAAGAACAACAAGGATAACCGCCCATTTCGCCAACTGCCTATAGGGTGGACGTTAAATGAATGTTTCTCTTTTTATTTTATTCATCATGTTAACCGGTGTTTATGTTACTTAATTGATTTGATATTTGGGATGAATGTTGTAAAAAAGCTTTTTTATTTTTCTTAAAGCGTCCCTTTAACGAGGTGGATCATCTCGATGGCGTGTTACTTGTTGAGACATTGAGAATTACGCAACTTATGTAGGATACCAATTAACTGGTTGAGATTGAGAAAAAAAATTTGGCTTTTGGCTTAATCCAATGAAAATCGCCTGAGCAGCTTCTTTCGAACGCTTGTTTTTTTTTTAACACCTTCTCGACGCCAGTCATCATGTATGGGGCTAGTTTTTTTTAATTCAACTATGATTAATTTTCGACAAAACAGTGGTCAAAACTGACATCTACTTGTACGTAAAAGTGATGCAAAAAGTGTATAAAACTTTGCAAAATAAATGCAAAAAATCTATATGAAAAATGTATCATTTTTGTACCATTCATACCAAAATTTGAACATGCAGAATTTTTGGAAACATTATGCATATTTTTTTAAGCACCAAAATTTGTATATGCATAATTTTTACAAAATTTTTGTAGAATTTTTTTAAACTAATAAATCGGGATATGCAAAATTTATGCATATAATATTATTTTTGAATTATAAAGTAGATAATTGCTCAAATTTGCTCATTTCATTTTTTTTTTTTTTTTTTTTTTTTACATTTTATGCATTTTATGGATTGGATAAAGGTTCTAGTTCGTTTACATAACCGGCCGGTTAGCCGGGCGGTGTATTACATTTTAACGATACATTTTAACGATAAAAAAAATGTTAAAAAAAGTTTTTTTCAATCCAATATTTTATACATGAAAATGGGGTCTAACTGCACCGAAACCGTACCCAAAACATTTTGTTATGCTCAGAGATAAATTTCCATGATATTAAATGCATGAACAACAGTTAATTAGTTCTTATATTTGATAATATTTAATTGTTTTCGCAAAAAAAAAAAAAAAATGTTTATTTCCGAGAGACTAGTGCAGCGCTCTAGCGGTGAAACCGCGAACTATTTCAACAACAAAAAGAAAAATGGCGTCTTATTTTTTTATTTTGAAAACATTAAAAAAATATATCAAATTTAGGCACCATAAAGACTTTTTCATACATTTTCAATAACGAATCTTTACCTTTTAAACATGGCAAAACGTTTTGGCACGGTTTCGGTGCGATCCGATCTCATTTTTATGTGTAAAATACGAAATAAATAATAAAAAAAATAAAAAAAATTTACTTTTTTTATTGTTAAAAAATTTTCCGGCCGGTTATGTAAAGGAACTAGAACCTTAAACCGACTAAAAGCTTAGTTGAAAAAAAATTTTTATAACATTTTTTACAAAATTAACTTTAAAAACGAATTACCGCCAGAAATAAATTTTTGGAGGGGAAATAATTTACACTCTACTATCACTGGCTATCAGTAAATCCTATTCGATTACTCATGATTTCCGTAAACATGCCTACAGCGTTAACAAATTTTATGTCACTATTTACAAAAAGTGAGTTAAAAACAATTTAAAAAAGCAAAAAAAAATTTTTTTTGCCTTTTTCGTTCATTTAAGGAACAGAAACAACCTGAAAATTGTGTTGTCCGATCAGTTATGTAAAATTGTGAAAGTTTTTTAATTGGGTTTTGACCAAAAATAAATTTTTCTGGACGACTGTGCCGTGCTGACAAACAATTTATCGGGGAGCCCGAAAATCGGTCTTATGGACCCTCCTCCTTTCTGCATTTCTTATGCATGTACAATTTTTTTGCATAATTCATACATGATTTTTATATGTAATTTATGCATCTCTTTTTCGAATGAGTAAACGGCAAAAATTACAAATTTGTAATTAATGAGACACACGGAAAAAAAAGTTCCGTTCCTGTTACTAAAGTTCGGTTCCTGTTACTGAAAGTTAAGTTGGGGCTTGTGACATCAAAACATTTGAGTTGACAATACTGAAAATTAGGTAATTATTACTAAACGTTATTAATCATTACGAACTCTTAGTAATAATTACTAAATTTTTTCGGTATTATCTACTCAAATGTTTAGATGTCACAGGTTCAGTAACAGGTACCGAACTTTTTTCTCCGTGCAGAAAGTCGCATTCCTAGAGTTTTCGAAGATGCTGATTTCGAATCTAAGAACATTCCTTCGAAATTCAAGATTATTATTATATTCGTATTATTATGATTATGTATATGACTAAGCTGGTCACGGGTATTTTTTCATCCGGATTCTCATTATGAGGAGGGAAGCCTACCTGGCCCCTTATCCCTCCCAAGTAACATTGATTGGTTGAATAACCATCCCAGCAACGTTGAATTGCGACGATCAACGTCAGAGCCCAAAAATCAACCTTCGATTAAACGAACGTTTTTTCAACTAGGTTGAATAATACTACAAGACAACGTTAACTACTAACCAATACCCGGGCAGTCGGTTTAAATAAAGTCTAATTTCGTTATGTATATTTTAATGTTTAGCTTATGGGAAAAGTTTTCCCGGATTTTGGAAAAGTCAAAATATAAAATCGCAAAATCTCAACTTGAGGACCTTTAACAGGTCTATAAAAATGAGAAATACTAATAGTACACAAAAATACCTGGAATCTGATTTTTAAGACAAAAAATTAGGTATTTGGCGTAAAGTTTGCTTTGCTCTTTTGCACTATATATAGAAGTTCCAAATTTATAATAGACAGGTAAAATGTCGTGTTCCGTAATACTTACGGATAAGTTCGCGTTATGATAATACTTATTTAGAGATAAAGATACAATTACTCTTCATATTGGTGCTATAATAGTCATATCAAAATGCATTCTTTTTTTTTTTTTTCTTTTCTTTTCATAGTTGGTTTATAGTCAAGGGCGTAGTTGAATAAACGTTTTTTCAACCGTTGCCAGGACCGTTATTTAGGCCGGACATTTCAACGTAAAAATACCCGTTAACGCCGACCGTTTTTTGACGTTGGGGAAAAACGTTGCTGGGATGGTTATTCAACCAACCAATGTTACTTGGGCAGTCAATTAACCCAATACTTTCCTAAGAATGTGGGCAGATCCGTATAGGGTAGATCTTTGAATTTCGACTCCTGCTGTTTCCTGGGATCTCCTTTATAAATTTTTCGTGCTCTTTCGAAGTAGTTCCCAGCGCTCCCACCACCACTGGTGTAACAGTTACTGCAGTGTGCCACATACGGGATATCTCTATGGCCAGATCCTTGTACTTCAGTATCTTTTCAGCTTCTTTGGACACTACATTGTGGTCAGCGGGTATCGACACATCTATGATCCAACATTTTTTGGTAGCATTGTCTCGCAGCACAATATCCGGCTTATCAGCTTTTATTTTCCTATCAGTGTGGACTTGGGAGTCCCACAGTACGGTGGTATTTTTATTGTTGTCTTTGGTGACCTCTTGCGGATTGTGCTCGTACAATTTCTTGGATACTGGACAGTCGTAGGCTTTACATATGTGCCAATGGAGGTAACTCACAATCTTATTATGGCGTTCTATGTATTCCCTCTTGGCCAGCTGCTCGCGTCCACTTAAGATATGATCCACCGTCTCATCCTTAGCCCTGCATATTCTAAATCTGCTGTCGGAGTGCTGTTTTAGTATTTTCTTCTCGTAGTACTTAGTTCTTCAAGCCTGGTCCTGAGCTGCTGTGATCAGAGCTTCCGTTTCGCCTTTAACTATCCCTTTGTTAAGCCAACGAAAGCTAACTAATTCACTTATTCCCGGTTCTATTAGCTTCTTTGGGAACTGCCCGTGCATTTCGTATTATTATTATTATATACTTATTATATTATATACTTTATATTTACTACTTCATATTCACTTTTTCGTACGTTCGCCTAGATGTCGGTTGGCTGAAAACATGTATCTAAGTAAATAAAAAGCTGTATTTGAAATTCGGCCGGAAGGTAAAAAAATATATCTTCTGCGGGAAAGAATTTATCAGAAACATGTACGAATTTTTGTTTAAAAAAAAATTGTATCAATTTGACGTAAAAACTGCAGGGGTATAAAAAGGGTGACGCAATGCGTGAAAAAATAAACTTATGACATTATTTAATATATAAGAGGAAATGAATTGCGAATGACTTGTGGGAACGCGTAGCGGGTAAAACTCCATTGTTTCACGGTTGGATTATAATATTTTCAACTCTCTATCCGTCTATTTTAATTGTATGTTTTTTGACTTTATGGGATGCGAGGGAAATGATAAGGAAGATGCCGCAAAAAAGAGAAAGACTCATTTACATAAAGAAAAAAATAATAAATAAATGAATTTCTTAGAAATCGAGCGAAATGTCATTCGATCGCACCGCCCATTTTTTTTTTATTTGATGAGAAAAAGATCTGGTAAAAAAAATAAAATAAAAGCGACGTACTGAGCAATTGCATGGAATGGAGTCGTGAAAACACCAGGAGAGCGGACAGTTAAAACTTTTGATACATATACGGTTCTCTTGCGAAAGAATATTGTACACGGCTCATTAAATCAGCGGGATTAAAGCATATGGGAGTAGTATAATAATTACAGATCATGATCGTTATAAACGAGCGTGGCTTCAGTTGCGGGAGGAAATTAAATCTCGAAAAGAAAAGAATCAATAATTTAAAAAAAAAAAAAAAAGATATTAAAGAGTGTAGCTCAATGATAATTAATAATTCTATTACGGGTAATAATTTATTGGTTAATAGAAGAAGGGACGTCCAGCGAGTTTAGTGCATTTCGTAATATTTTTCATTATTAAATTTTGCTGCCATTTTAATTGTCCGTCCCCTAAAAAAAACATCTTATAAGATGTTTTTTTCCGAAAAATAAAATACATTCAACGAAAATAAAAACGTGGAAAAAAATTACGGTTCATAGAGACTGGGTGCTAAAAAAAATTATCAAATCCTTCTCATTTTTAACAATCCCTGGATTCCATCGATTCAACTTTCGAAATCAGAAATTTAAATTAATATTTTTATTATACTGCCGATTTTACTTTAATTGTTTTCCGAAACTCTCAAATTTTTACAAAAACGTTTGATATATTAACCGATAACGATGATTTTGACCCAATTGAGTCTTGAACTGTGTGGTAACGCGAAATCAATGTCCATCAGACAAAAAAAAAAAAAAAAAAATTGACGTGGAACAATGTCGAGAGCTCTTTGTTAATATTCATTTCTTGTCCACGTGAAATTAATAATTCATTTTTTTTTTCAGATTTGTTTCCAGTTTAATAAAGTATCGCAGAAAAGAAAGAAAAAAAATTGCGTCATGTACTAATATTTAAAAAAAAAAAAAATTAAATTAGAATGTTATGCAGGAGATAAGTGGCAAAGGTAAATACAAGTTAATTACTTGTAATATCACACGCGTTTTTTAATTTGGTTTACATAGGATTATGGTCTACTGTAAGCAGGAAGTAATTCCTTCAATTCTTTTTTTTTTTTTTTTTAATAAACATGCGGTCGACCGCAGACGTCTTTAAAAGGATGACACAGACAAATGCATAAAAACCCGGAACGGAGTTTCGCGCTTTTCGGTTTTTGATTGAAAGCCCACTCGAGAGTGACGCCGCTTAACGTCAATATTTTTAGGAGAAAGAAATGAAAAGAAATAAAGAAAAGAAAAAAATGAAATGGAAAATTTGTTTTTCGTGCGTTTTGCAATTCCGATCGAATAAAACCAGTAGGTACCCGTGGCCCACATTTGAAATCTAGGATCCCCTACCGAGAATCCATTACAATGGATTATCTAATTAACGCCCGTACTCGAGGAGAATACGATTAGGTTTCCACAAGTCGAGTATCGCAAAAAAAAAAAAAAAGATATTTTCGATGCGGAAAAAGGAAAGTCTCACGTATATGGGGTATTGAGGTTAAAAAGTAACCTGTTTTCCTTTTGAAAGGAGATACCCGGTTCATAATGTAATGCGAACGGTTCCCTTTGCTTTCGTTATCGTCAGTAGCACCGATTTATGCCGGAAAGACGGATGACGTAATTCTTGGAAGTTGGGGCACTCTTTTGTCCTGAGGGATGAAAAATTGTCGCTGCAAGTCGGAGGAACCACTCACGGTGGTAAGGGCTTAGGATTAGGCCGTAAAAATCTGATTAAACTGGCTTTATTTTCCCCTTCAGCCAAAGGTCCGAAGCCTATGCTAAAAATTCGGGTCGGTGCCAAAACTGGTGCCAGTGCTAGATAATTTACTTTAAACTTGGTGCCAGAGCCGGTGCTGGCACCGGTCTTGTAATTATGACCCGATGGCAATGCTGAATAGGGTGGGTCGAAAATCAAAAATTTTGGAATTTCAAAATGCCTGATAGCGCAATCGCTGCGTTTTGTCATTTGTAAAAATTTTTTCCTTTTTGAAATTTTTTTTAAAATGGCGTCTTGAGGTTTCGCTAGAGGGCCAAAGTTTTGCAAAACTCCATAAGGGATGAAAATTCGACTTTTGGATTTTTTTGAAAAAAGTATCGTTTCCGATCGGATTTTTAACGCAGATTTCGAAAATGAAATAGGTTTGCGTCTTAACTGTTTTTGCTCTTGAGGTACAGGCCAAATTATGGCATAAAAATCTTCAATTCCAATATTTTTATTACATTTTTTACGATATCTCAAGGAAAAAAAATAGTTAAGAGGCAAACCGGTTTCATTTTTAAAATCCATGTTAAAAATCCGACAGGGAACAATACATTTTTCACAAAAATCTAAAAGTCAAATTTTCATCCCTTAGGGAACGTTCAAGTATTACGTAAAATTTTTAGGGGGGGGGGGGTGCCCGCATTAACCATCTTCGCCATAAGCTAAGTATGGCGAAATATCTTACAACCGAAAGGGGGTTCAAATTCACTAAAATCATTCTTACGTAATACTTGAATGCCTCCTTATAAATGGAGTTTTCCAAAACTTTGGCCCTTTGCGAAACCTCAAGACGCCATTTTAAAAAAATTTCAAAAAGGAAAAAATTTTTACAAATGGCAAAACGCAGCGATCACCAGGCATTTTGAAAATCCCAAATTTTTGATTTTCGAACCACACTACTGAATATAATAGGGAGGTTGTTTCACATAATTAAATGAACTTTTTAAATCATTTAGAAAATTTGAGGAAAAAATAAGAACGCAATTTGTTTCGGAATTTCTTTGGTTCAACGTGTCATTAGCTCGTGACAGTTAAAAAAAATTTGGTAAAAAATTCATGAATTTGAAACGATTCCCTAAAGCTGGACGGCCATAATGGCGTCGATCGTTCTGTTATTCGCAGGCAGTGTCTGATTCATTTATCATTAGGATAGCACCAGCAGCAAAAATTTTGCATTTGGGGTACCGGCGCTGGTGCCAGCTCCAGCACTTCGGATATTTCGGTGCCGATGCCAGCGTCGGCTCCAACCAATTTTTTTAACTTTTAGCTTTGAAAATAATAATAATGTGTATATATTGATATTAACAGCCTGAGCGGTCCATTACAGATTCAATTACAATTCCTACAAATATTTAATTATCACAAAAAAAAAAAAAATTATTACAAAATCAAATATCACAGAGAAAAGAAAAATAATTGAATATATTTAGAAGTTGTCACAGCTTAAAATTTATTCATTGAGGCTAATACGTTTTTAAGAAATATTGTACTAAGGTGCGTTTAAAATGGTTTAGCGATGTGCAGTAGAGATGTAATTTATTTGTTTTGCAGGCTTTGGACCCCTGACGGAAATTTTCGGAACTTTAAGCTCAAGTCGGCACCCGCCACGCTTTCCCGTCAAGTAAATATTTAATAAAAATTCGGGTTTATCAGTACACCAAGGAGAACCATTTCTGGGGGTACGGGATTTAAAATTTGAAAATTACCAAAATAAAGACACCCTAACCCTGAAGTCCTACCATTTAGTGCGCAAAAGAAAAAAAAAACTTGATGGTTCTATAAGAGCTGAATTTTCTTACCATTCCTAGCACCAATCCTATACGTCTCGTATTTTGCATTTTCAAAAAAAGAATAAGACATATCTTTTATTTTATTTTCTTTGTTTTTTTTTTTTTTTTTTTTAGAAGGAAAAAAAGAAGGAAAATCGAATTTCCTTTAAAAGATAAAAAGGAAAAAGACAATGGAGTCGGCGGGTAGAACATTTCAAACTTTGAAAATAAAGCATTCAAAACGGGTTTTACACTTATCTTACGGGGACAAATTTATTATGAAAGATTTATCAAAATTTATATTGCCAACGTTTCAGCAACAAATCTTTTCCTTCTTTCTTTCCTTTTTTTTTTTTGCTTCATCATCATCCATCCATCGTCATCAGAGCCTTATTGTCTTTTCTCTTTTCCTTTTTTTTCCCGCTTCCTTTTTTTATTTTTTTATATTCCTCAACCGACTTCCGGAGAGATGAAGGATGGTTGGATCCATCTTTGCACCGCAGCGGACCAAAATTTGCAAGTTAAAACATTTTCGCAGTGAATTATTAATTAAAACTAACGTCGGATTGTGGTGGAAACTATCCCCTCACGTCGTGTCGGAAGATCGGGAGAGACTTTGCAGGATAACCCCGAAGCGCATCTTTTCCCTTCGAAGAAAATCGAGAGAGAGAAAGAGAGCGAGGGAGAGAGGGACGGAAAAAACGAAAAATATTTTTCCGTGCAATTAACTTTCAAATCGGTCAATAACTGATATTTATGCATGGTTTGGTGAGCACGATAATTTACTACGCTTTATTGGAAGGGAGGGCAAAAAAGGAAAAAAAAAATATTAAAATAGTCAAAGTAATTAATTAAATAATAGCAATCCGATGTAAAATATACGAGAAAAACATTTTTTCGATCGTGATTTTCGTTCGGTTTTTATGTGCTAGAGTTTTTTTTAAAATTTATCTTTTAAAATGACGAAGAAAAAAAAAAATGCTTCGTGCCTTAAAATTTTTTTTAAGAAAATTCTAAAAATAATATAAGATCGCAAGGTGAGGGATTTGTTTCCAAAATTTTAAAATCAACCAACATAATGTCGAAAGTTATCAAACCTCAAAATCAGAGAACCTGAACAACCTATGACGAAAAATTTTAAGCAAAAAAAAAAAAAAAAAAAAAAAAAAAAAAAGGATGGTTTAATTTTTTATTCTTTTTTTTTTAAATTAATTAACTCTGCTTCTTTTTTTTTTGCGATGTTTTAAGATCGTGATCATACTGACACGATGACATAACTTTTAATTAAGCGTGGAAGAGTCATTAAAAGCGAGTTTATCACTTTTTTTTTTCAAGGATCCGTTGTCTCAAAAAAAATCTTCAAAGATCAAAATTAGAGGAGGGTTTCCTTTCCTCCGAAATTCACGTGCCCACAGTTAGTTAATGATTACTTAAAAAATGGCAAAAGATCAATATTTAATCTCTTTAATAAATCAATTTTTTTTTTCTGTATGAAATCCATGATACGAAGGTCCATCAAGATGATGTTTTGAACTCTTTGATGTTAATCTACCTTTTGTTTTGCAATTTTTTTTTCTTTTACCGGACTTTCTTTATGATATAAATCATGAAAACTATGTAACCAACGCGGTTGAGGATTGCATTGACCTTTCATCCAGGTCGATTTTTTTTTTTTATAAAAATAAAAGAAAAAAAGATGGCGTTTAATGAACCGAAAAATATGCACTAATACCGTCACAGTATCATAAATACGCGATGGGAAGTTATTCGGAAAAGGCACAAGGATGACGATTTTGTCGGGGGGGAGTTCATAAATTACGTAAGCATCTTTAGGGGGGAGAGTAGGGGGTCGGATTAAGTCTTACGGATGCTCACACAAAGGAGAGGGGGTAGATCCAGAATTCTTAATTAAGCATTACAATTTTTAAAAAAAATTAAAAATATATTTTCATTAATCAGGCACATTTTTATGATAATTTGACACAAAAATTGAATTTTTCGACCACAATACTGATTTTGCACAAGTTTCGGTCAGTTAAAAGGGTCTGATACGGTATGGAAAATTTTAGTAATTTTTATTTTCGGGTGGAGAGGTCAGAAATTTCCAAAAAAGATGGGTACGTAATTTATAAACTGCACTTTTTGCCTACATCGGATAATTTTTGGACCTAAATGTTCTTTTAAAAAAAATGATTTAAAAAATTTTTAAATGATCTTAATTTCGAATTTCGCTTCTTTGCAGACACCCTTGAGGTAGGACTGCAGGGTAGGGTGGTTCGAAAATCAACTTTTTTGGAATTTCAAAATTCCTATATCGGGAAAAGTTTCTTTATAGATAGAGTAACAACCCTGAATTTTTTCAGATTTTTTGAACTACATCCTGAGGTGTCAAATCGGCCTTGAAATTTCCAAAAAACCCATAACAGGGCCAAAAATGAACTTTTTTTTTTTTGCATAAAAGACCATCGATTCTTATCGGAAATTTTGCGTAGATTACGAATCTGAAACCGAAAATTAGTTTTGGTGTATAATTTTTGAACTACAGGCCGGATTTAAAAGCTCTAAAAACCTGGTTATGGCGTTTTGCCTGTGGCTCAAAAACCGTGCACCAAAACTAATTTTCGGTTTCAAATTCGTAATCTACGCAAAATTTCCGATAGGAATCGATGGTCTTTTATGCAAAAAAAAAGTTTATTTTTGGCCCTTTTATGAGTTTTTTGGAAATTTCAAGGCCGATTTGACACCTCAGGATGTAGTTCAAAAAATCTGAAATAATTCAGGGTTGATACTCTACCTATAAAGAAACTTTTCCCAATATAGGAGTTTTGAAATTCCAAAAAAGTTGATTTTCGAACCACCCTACTGCAGGGTTCGGAGTGGAATAAATAGTAGGTAAAAATTAGAAAAATATACCAAAATTTTAAAATTGTATACCAACCAATGACCTGAATAACATTTTTAAAAGCCCAAAATTCGAAAAATGAGTGACTATTAAAAATATTTAATGAACAAAATTTTTTTAATACTTGCCCAGTATCTTAAAAAAATTTTTTTTAAAATAGTTAAAAAATGGAATAAGTGAAGGCATTACTGCATGAAGGATGTTGTTCAAAAACAAAAGAAAAACGTTATATGTACTTTTGGGTAGTTCTTATTTTGCGAAGTTTAGATTTTCTGAGGTGCCACCCCCTAACGTTTTTTATATGTACGAGCCGCTCCGGGGTCGCTTCGCGCCCCCTTGAAAAAAATTAGAATTAAAGTCTTCAAAGTTAAAATTTCAAATAGTTAAAATATTATTTAAAATTTTCGAAGTTAAAATTTTAATATTAAAATGATCGAAAAATATTATTTAAAAGTCTACGTATTTCGGCCATAACTTTCGATCTTTTTTATCAAAAAATATAGCTTTTTTTGCCTGGCACGAAAAAGCTTTTTCAATTCTAATCTAACAAAATTTAAAAATCTTTTTTCCTGGCCATTTTTTTCGTATGAAAAATCTTGTTTTCTATTTCCCCTATAAAAAGTGATGTTTTTTCTTTTAAAAACTGATTTTTTTTCCTCAACATAACGATCTAACTCCCCCCCCCCTTTTTTCTCTGGCCATTTTTTTCCCTAGACATAACGATCTCACTGCTCTTTTTTTTTTTTTTTTTTTCCTGGACAGATTTTTTTTTTCTCCGCAACTTGCGGACATACCTTTCCCCTTTTATATATACAGAGAAGAGAAGATGAGATAAGTTTCTCTGAATTTTTTCAAATTTTTTACTCGACGGGAAAGCGTGCCTCATCGAGCTTTTAAATTCGGAAAAATCCCATAAGAGCCAAAAATTAATGATTTTTTCTTTGTAAAAAAAAAAAAAAAAAAAACCTGGTTCCCTATCGGAAATTTTGAGTAGGTTTCCAATCTAAAATAATTTTTTTTGTATCTAGTCCTGCTTATGAGATAAAAGCCACAAAGCAATGAAAATTGTGGACTTAGTGCGTTTCGTCACTTTTCTCAATTTTTTCGTTTTATTTTGGCCTCTTGCTCAAAAACTGGACCAGGTACAAAAAACATATTTTCAGATTCGAAATCTACGCAAAATTTCCGATAGAAAGCAAGGGTTTTTTTTTACAAAAAAAAAAAAAAAAAATAAATAAATAAATAAATTAAAAAAAAAAAATAAAAAATTATCAATTTTTTGGTTCTTATGAGATTTTTCCGAACAAAAAGCTCCATGAGGCACCCATTCCCATCGAGTAGGCACCCTTTCCCATCGAGTAGAAAATTTGAAAAAATTCAGGGAAACTTATCTCATACAAACAAAAAAAGTTAAGAAGTGGCACCTCCGAAAATCCAAACTTCGCAAAATAAGAACCACCCCATAAGATACCTAAATAAATGCAAAACAAATTTAGTTTGATCTGAACAACCTCATTTATCTACTGATGTATTAAATAAAAATAAAAAATAAAAAAATAGTACAATAATTTTTATGGAAATTCGATATTTCAATGTGATGTCGGTAATGGGCAAACAATTAAAAAAAAAAATTTTGGCTAGACTTTTTTAAAAAAAATTGTAGAATTTAATGACTATGTTCAAAAATATAGACTTTCAATAACCGACCCAAAAAAAATGATTTTTTAGAGAAAATATATAACGTGTGCAAGCCCTGAAAAAAAAAAAATGGAAAACAGATTTCAGATCTGAATAAACTTTCTACGTGATCATTTTTCATTCTAACTTATCGCGGAATTCCCTTTCAATTCAAATAATTATCACCATAAAAATAAAAAAATAAAAAATAATCTCCTGGTGTGACTAATTGCCAATCTCCACCGAAATCCTAGGAAGTAGGAAACGGGACATAATAATACCCAAACCGACTCTTAACATGATTCGATATAACAATGTCATCGATATCACAATCTACAATTAAATCATATTTCAAAAAAATAAATAAATATAAAAAAGTAAAAAAAAAAAAAAAAAAAAATGTTAATCGCTGTGACATTTCCTGGGTCACCGATCATCCTTATCACCTTTTCCCAACCTTTTTTTTTACAAAATAATAATAACGAAAAAAAAAAAACCCCGTTGGATTTGTATGAAAATGAATTGACGTGGAACTAGAAAATTCACAACGGAATTACAGTACGATAGACACATGTTTGAAAAAAAAAAAAACCGTTTGATTTTCAATACGGTATTACCATCCGTGGATTCAACCTGTCACAGTTTTAATCTCTGAAAGTGAAAATATATTTCTAAAAAAAAAAAATGGTAATGATAATGATAATGCGTGGTATGGAAATTTAAAATGCCACCGTTTTTTATTTCTTTTTTGCATATATACCTTTGCATTGTTTTATTTAATCACATTTGCATTAATGGGACGTCAGGGATTTAAAAAAAAAAAAGAAAGAAAAATGAAGCATTTCGAAAATCACGTACCGGCGGAATTAAATTGACATATGAACTTCGCACGTATATACCGGGAATATATTTATTTTTTATTTTTTTTTATGCAATTTTAGCATTTAATGTTCGCTACCGATTTTCTAAATGCGGTTACGGTTCCTCAAGGAGATTCCGAATGTTTTCTTTTTTTTTTTTTTTTTTGGTATAATCGATTAGGTTTGAAGACGTGACTGAAAAAATATTTTTGTTTTGGGGTTCACGGTTGGTTTGGTGGTTTATGGTTGATGACCGTATCGGAATTTTTTTCGTAACTTCATTCGGGTATAAACTAGATTATAATGAAAAAAAAAATCTTCTTAACGATTACAATCAATCAATGTTTACACAATAAGTAAAGCGATCTCCTAGTTAAAAAAAAAGGTTATGTAAGAGTCGTAATAATAATTATTATTATGATTATGATATTACAAAGTGTGATCATTGAATCATTTTGACAGGTATTGAATGACTCTAACGTAAACAAAAAGAATCGGGGGAGGAGATCGAGCCCGTAATCTTATGAACAGGGGCGATGTGAAGCATTGATTAGAAGGCCCAATATTCAAGACAAATATGTCAGATAACATTTTAACTAACTAAAATGTTTGTATAGGACCATGAATTCAATTCACTATCAATAGGTTCACAAAGACATGTTGCTACATGTTCATTTAGCTTAACAGTGAAGCGCATACTTGGAGATAATACATGAACGTTTTGGCCAACAGTTTTTCCCGATTTTCTCCAGGAATCACTGCGTCTTTTGCACCAAATAAATTTTTGCCCTGTCATATTGCTCACGTTCATTTAACAGATTCAATATCATGTTCATGTTGCTCATCGAACATTTATACAATCACTGGTTAAGGTTCAGAACGTGTTCGTCCAACATGTTCCGAACAGGTTCATCCAACATGTTGGATGAAAAACATGTAAGATGAACCTGTTGAACGTTCTGGACTAACATTTTGCCCAACATGATCAGGAAAGTTACAGATCAGAAATGAGGATTGGGTAAAGATGTTCATCTAGCATGCTTACAGATCATGTTCGACATGTTGGCTGAACATTTTCTTTCAACATGTTAAAACCTACAATGGTACGATTTGACGATGAAAATGTCAGCAAAGCATGTCAAAGAATCGGTTAGCTAATATGTTTTTCAAACATGTCGATAGGAAAAAAGGGAAAAGTTTGAAAAAATTTTGCCTATTTTTTTTCTTTTTGATTTTTCTGTTATTTTTTCCAAGAGACATGTTAAGCAAACATGTTCAGTGAACAAGGCAAGCATAAAAAACATGTTTGATCAATATTATCATCTGAACTTGATCCAACAAGTTAATTAAAGGCTATGAACCAATCTCCCTTTGAGGTCATACTATAAAAAACATGTTGAATAAATATGTTCGTCCAAAACATGATTCACCCAATAAACATGGTTTCGTCTGCTTTCAATAATCATGGTTAGCCTGTTGCCGTTCGCAGCTTATCTACAACTATCCTGAGGGAGTTCGGTAAAATGTTCGACAGGTTGAATCTACCTGTTATTAGTGTGTTTTCAACATGTTGGAAAAATAACGAAAAATCAAAAATAAAAAAAATGTAAAATTTTTCAAAACTTTTACCTACATGTTATTGCATTATCAACATGTTTAAAAACATCCTTTGACATGTTTTGCCAAAATTTCCATCGTGAAATTGCACTACTGAAGTTTGGGATTTAGTGTTTTTTGACATTTAAGACTGTTTAACTAATTGCAATTCTCAAATTCACTACGAACATGTTGATCGAATATGTTCAACCAACATGTCGAACATTTTCGGTAAGTATGCCTGGTGAGCATTTTTACCAAATCCGAACTGATGATCTGTAATTTTCTCGCCATGTTCGGCCAAATGTTTGTCTAAAATGTTCGACAGGTTCATTCAACACCTTATTAGTATGTTTGCTAACATGTACCTTTAGCATGAATGTCACACATGTTCGGAACAGCGTATGTCCAACATGTTGGAAAAAGTAACAAAATAGTATTTTTCAATACAAGGACTGCAAACGACAAACTTGACCGTCGAGACCGAGTTTTAAGCCCGAGCCGAAGGCGAGGGCCTTAAATAGGTCGAGACGGGCATAAGTCGTTTGCATTTCTTGCATTGAAAGATATTTTTTATCACAAGGTACGGCGTAAAATAGTCTGTAAGTAAGCTGCCTAGGACTGAAAAGTAGACTTTTCCGTACCGTGTGACGAAAAAATCAAAAATAAAAAGGTAAAATTTTTCAAAACTTTTTCCGCAAAATTTTTATCGACATGTTATTGCATTATCAACATGTTTGAACATATTAGCTAACCTATTTTTAGACATGTTTTACCCAAATTTTCATCGTTAATTGCGCATTAAAGTTAGGGATTTAGAGCTTTTTCACATTTAAGCCTGTTGAAATAATTGCAGGTCTCAAATTCACTACGAACATGTTGAACGAACATGTTCAGCTAACATGTCGAACATTATCGGTGAGCATGCCTGATGGGCATCTTTACCACATCCGAACTGCTGATCTGTAATTTTCTCGCCAAGTTCGGCAAAATGTTTGTCTAAAATGTTCGACAGGTTCATTCAACATGTTATTAGTGTGTTAAGCTAGTTAGAAGAACAAAGTCAAACCCGACATGATGCGTTTCATTGAAACTGTCAGTACAAATTTTTCAGATGCCAGCTCGGTCGAGCCTGCCTGTAACTCCTGCAAATTTTTTTTTTTACGCAATTTTCATTATCTTTTTATCCCGAAAGCTACTTTATCAGGTCATCGAATTCATCCTTGCAATAACAATAATTGCATTAAAAAAAGAGAAAAAAAAACTTTTAAAATAAAAAGAAAACAATGAACGTTTCCTAACATGGTAACACGATCCCTAATGTTTCAGTTAGAGCCAATTTCACCAACCACAGTTAAATAAAAACCGATCGGTTTCTATTGTTAACTTGTCAAATTTTGACAACTAAACAATGGAAACCGGTCGGATTTTGTTTAACTGTGGTTGGTGAAATTGGCTCTTAATAATTAAAAAAAAAAAAAAAAAAAAAAAAAAAAAACAGTAATAAAACGAGTTCACGGCTAATGAGACGTGATTTAATAAATCGATGCGTGCGCCTTACGATTGTAAATTTTTTTTCAAATCTGCAAAACCAGTGCCCCTTTAAAAATATTAATACGGTTGCAGCCTTTCACAATCGTCATTATCGTCTTCATTTTTTCTTCGAGAACGAAAAAAAAAAGTGAAAGGCGATAAAAAGACAGACAACTCGCATCGACCGTAAAATGAAAAAAAAAATGCACCGTATATTTCTTGTTATGAAATTATTTAAGGAAGCACACTTTACCGATTTAAAAAAAAAAAAACCAAAAACTTCCGGTTGAGGTAAAGCACTTGGGACACCATATGGCAAATTTATATATAAATTATATATAATTTATATATAATTTATATATAAATTATATATAAATTATATATATTTTTAAAAAATGTTGTGGAAGCAGAAATTATACATAAATTATATATAAATTGTATATGATTATATATAAATTATATATAATTTATATATAAAAAAACATCCATTTAGAAATTTAATACAAAAATTATGCATGCTTTATATTTAAATTGTGTATAATTTGTGTATAATTTGTGTATAATTCATGTATAATTTTTGTATCAATCCTATACAATTTTTCAAAAAAAAATATTTAGCTATAAAAAATACGACGAATTTTATATATAAATTTGATATAAAATATATATAATTCATGTTTCATTTATATATAAATTATACATATTTTATATATAAAATATATATAAAGGTTTTTAAATTATACACGTAATTTAGTATAAATATATATAATTTATATATAATTTATATATTAATTATATATTATTTATGTATAAATTATACATGAATCGTCCATACCGCGGTGAAGAAATGTTAACTTTGTCAACGAGCAGCTACAACGGAAGAAACAACAAGGAATGAGCAAAAACTGGGAAAATTTACGCGGATCAAGGAAACATTTATTTTATATTTAATTCATCTTCGAAATCTAGAGAAGCTCAATGAGTTAAACATCAATACAATTTTGTCTAAAACTATAAGAAATTAAGAAATATAAATTTTGCAAGAAGTAAGTGCAGGTAAAGATGTTAACTTTTTTTTAGATTATAAAATGTACACTAAACTGTCCCTACCATAAGGCCAGCCGCCTTATGCTAATCTTCCACCGCAGTTGTCTGCTGTCTCTAACCCTTTGCCGCCCATGGATTTTAATGCCCAAACGTCTATGGGTACATATACAGACCCATCAGTTTTTCAACCCTGCAAACCTTTAATTTAAAAAAAATTGGAAAAATCGGGAAAACCATGTAACTACGGATATTTTGACCTGCTAAAACCGAATATGAAATCAGACTTTAAAAAAAAAAATTCAACATGGCGGGTGGTTGGTAAAATCCTATTTAAAATATTTAGATTTTTTATATTCGAATTTTCTAAACGCTTTATTTATTGATCTTTCCTAGGCCTATTCTTACGAAGTCTTACAAATGCAAGTAAATAACGGATAAACAGTCATTTGAACAATATTCAACAAGAATTCTTCACCTATGTTTAGCTTATGGACAAAACAGCTTTTTCTGTTTACAGGAGTTTATAAGTTTACAAATAATAAAAAGTAAATATTTTGGGGGGGGGGTTCTTTGAACTGCTAATTCTGAAACTGAAGACCAAACTTTGAAAAAATTGAAATTAAAAATGGCCGACTATTAGCTTTTGAAATTTTCAGTTTTCTAATTATTATTACTCGAAAAATAATCGGTTTTTGAAAAACAACGACAAGTTAATTTTCCGGGAAACACTTAATTTAAAACAAGTTGATTTTCTGGGAGGCCACACGTGTCCCCTACGTAAAATCCGCTGTTAGCTTTGAAACCAGTGGCGTAATTTCACCAAAACTTTGGGGGGGGCAAAAAGCCTGTTTGTAATGACCTTTTTTTTTTTTTGCTTTTTAGTTAGTGAGTGACACCATTTAATTAAGACTTATAGCTTGTTTTAAACGTAAAACAAAAAAAAATTAAAATTTTTGCTACACAAAATTATACATTATTTTAACGGGTATCGCCGTTCTTTTAGGGCATCAAATGCGCCCACTAGGGTTGCTAAGTTAGTAAACTAAGTTCCAAGTCAGCTTTTTTTACTTCCATTTTATAATGGCCTGCACTACTTGGGGGGGGCAAAAGAGCCTTGGGTAGGGCAAAAAACCCGTAGGGGGGGGCCAAAAAACCTTGGGGGGGCGAAGGCCCCCCCCTGCCCCCCCGAAATTACGCCACTGTTTGAAACCAGGGTGCCGAAAAACATAAATCAATATTTATGTCATTTTTTCAATAATTTAAAAAAAGTCTGGGGGGCATTAGTGCCCCCCAAGTAGGAACTAATTTCAGATTCGGAATCAGTGACCCCTAAAAGCATTAATTCATGCAAATAATATTAAAAAACTTTCGGGCAGAGTTAAAAAAATTATAATTGAGTTTGCATCACCGGTTGCATAACTGAGCAATAAAGCTTTTTTTTTTTACATATACCGGTTTGGCTTAGTGCTTTACCTTTATAGATATGATACAGAAAAATAAAATTTGGGAAGAATGGAGTATTCCTAAATTTCGAAATCTGGGCGGTAAAAGGCTAGAGACCACATTCTGGCCTCTCTTGTGATTTGAAAAACTGATGGGTCTGTATATGTACCCATAGACGTTTGGGCATTAAAATCCATGGGCGGCAAAGGGTTAGAGACAGCAGACAACTGCGGTGGAAGATTAGCATAAGGCGGCTGGCCTTATGGTAGGGACAGTTTAGTGTACATTTTATAATCTAAAAAAAAGTTAACATCTTTACCTGCACTTACTTCTTGCAAAATTTATATTTCTTAATTTCTTATAGTTTTAGACAAAATTGTATTGATGTTTAACTCATTGAGCTTCTCTAGATTTCGAAGATGAATTAAATATAAAATAAATGTTTCCTTGATCCGCGTAAATTTTCCCAGTTTTTGCTCATTCCTTGTTGTTTCTTCCGTTGTAGCTGCTCGTTGACAAAGTTAACATTTCTTCACCGCGGTATGGACGATTCATGTATAATTTATACATAAATAATATATAATTAATATATAAACTATATATAAATTATATATAATTTATACTAAATTACGTGTATAATTTAAAAACCTTTATATATATTTTATATATAAAATATGTATAATTTATATATAAATGAAACATGAATTATATATATTTTATATCAAATTTATATATAAAATTCGTCGTATTTTTTATAGCTAAATATTTTTTTTGAAAAATTGTATAGGATTGATACAAAAATTATACATGAATTATACACAAATATACACAATTTAAATATAAAGCATGCATAATTTTTGTATTAAATTTCTAAATGGATGTTTTTTTATATATAATTATATATAATTTATATATAAATCATATACAATTTATATATAATTTATGTATAATTTCTGCTTCCACAACATTTTTTAAAAATATATATAATTTATATATAATTTATATATAAATTATATATAAATTATATATAATTTATATATAAATTTGCCATATGGTGTCCCAAGTGCTTTACCTCAACCAAACTTCCTACAGTGCTTCTTAAAATTATGTAGGTGACGCCCATTTACCTCGTTAGCAAAAAAATAAAAATAAAAAATTCTCACAGGATTTTTTTTTTCCCATTAAGAAATCTGCCCTAATTAGAAGAACAAAAACAAAAGAGAAGTCACACAGAAGTTACCAAAGAAAAAAAAAACATTATGATCTTTATTGCAAAATTATTACTTTAGAATAATAAAATTAAATGCATAAGACTTGCGTAAATAAAAAATAAATCTTTTAGAAGTCATCGGAATGGAAAATTAGGATAAATTTATGCTCAAAATCGTCTCGATTCCGATTACGATATTTTACTATTTATTATTATTATTTTTTTCGGCATTATCTTCCCGATTTTTTTACAAAAAAGAAAAAAAGTGTGCATACGGTAGCACAGTTGTCGCATGGTCGGATGATTAATCACTGAAGGACGTCAAGTCCATCAAAAATGGTTTATTTAGCTGACGTCATCTTCATCTGTTGCTTTATTTCGAAAACGTGAGTGATAGGTTTTTGCGAAAAAATTAAAAAAAAAATCTAAACAGGCCAAGTCGAATTTTGAAAAATTGTTTTTACTTATTATTTTTTTATTACGTGTTACAGTCAATTCCCGAAGTCAGGCAATTAAGGAACTTCTGAGAAATGCCAAAAAGGGAATATTAGTTTTGCCTCAAATCAGATTTTGCCTCTAACGTATAACAAAGAAAGCAAAACGAAATCTTTTCGAAAAGACATAAAAATCCGAATTCGATGATAAAAATAAGGAAAAATGTTTTTTTAAAAACCGAGATATCAATTCAGAAAACAATATAAAAGACGATAGAGGGAAAAAAAAAAAAGTTGTAAAAATTGAAAAACAAGAGAAAAGCATGTAAAAAAAAAAGTAGAAATGAATGAAATTCGAACTGAAACGAAATGAAAGACAAACTTTTGAATGCACTATTTTTTTTTTTGGGGCGGAGAAAAAAAAAAAAAAGAATCTTTTCGGTGGAAATTTCAAATTTCGATAAATTGTTCAGTAAAATCGGAATCGTAAAACGTTGTTATTACTTAAAATGCAGGTTGGCGCCTGTTTTACGGTGCTGAGAAATGTTTTCGAAAACTACGAACGTAAGATTTTCGGGGATTTAAAGCCAAGATCGAGGACAAAAAAAACCTGAATTCAGTAGATAAAATTGAGTTCTCTATGTCTTATATTACCGCCCCCCCCCCCTCCCCCCCAAAAAAGAGACACCATGCCGATGTCGTCGGCATCGGTCAAGATCTCCAAGTTAAAATTAAAAAAAAAAAAAATTTCTGAAAAAGATTTTCTTGGGCAAGATTTTCAAAAAAAAACTCGAAATTGGCATCGGCACAGGTATCGCGAAATTGTTGGAGATGGTACGGAAGCCCCGGAGGGTCATGCAACTTGCTTCCTGCTTACTGCGACCTTTGATCATCGCATTGTGACCATCAAAGGTCTCACTGCGATGATCAAAGGTCGCATTGCGATGATCAAAGGTCGCATTGCGATGATCAAACGACGCAGAATTGCATTGCGACCTTGCATCATCGCAATGCGACCTTGCATCATCGCAATGCGACCTTGCATCATCGCAATGCGACCTTGCATCATCGCAATGCGACCTTGCATCGTCGCAGTGAGACCTTGTATCGTCGCACTGAGACCTTTGATCGTCGTAAAAATGCGATCTTTAATCGTCGCAAGAATGCGACCTTTCATCGTCGCAAAAATGCGACCACTGAACGTCGCAATGCGATGATGAAAGGTCGCATTCTTGTGACGATGAAAGGTTGCATTTTTGTAACGATTAAAGGTCGCATTTTTACGACGATCAAAGGTCTCAGTGCGACGATCAAAGGTCTCAGTGCGACGATACAAGGTCTCACTGCGACGATGCAAGGTCGCATTGCGATGATGCAAGGTCGCATTGCGATAATGCAAGATCGCATTGCGATGATCCAAGGTCGCATTGCGATGATGCAAGGTCGCATTGCAATTCTGCGTCGTTTTATCATCGCAATGCGACCTTTGATCATCGCAGTGAGATCATTCATGGTCACAATGCGATGATCAAAGGTCGCAGTAAGCAGGAAGCAAGTTGCATGACCCTCCGGGGCTTCCGTAAGATGGTATCGGCATTACCGGCATCGGCGCCGGTAGAATAGTGCCTGCATGATTCATAAAATGATATTTTCAAAAACTTCTCGAGTGGCTTTATGATTTTTTTCTAATAAAATCGGACTCGGAGGCGGCATCGGTTATAACCGATGCTTGGTGGCATCGGTATCGGCATCGGCATCTGTGGTCGGTGCCGGAATCGGAATCGGGAGGTAAATAAATAATATGGAATCGCGAATCGGCACCAGCACCAGGATCAGCATCAGAGTCAGCACCGGTACCGTCACCGGCATCGGATTCGGGTCCTGCTAAAAAGTACTTCTCAATGAGTGTAACCCACCTCTCAAAGAAGCCTTAGGGCTGAAGATTGAAAGTAATCAGCTTTTTGTTGCAAGACAGAACTTGTTTAAAAACATTTCCTTTTCTTGAGTGTGGCAGCAGGAGGCATATCAGGCTAAAACGTTTTCTGCAGCCGCAGCTTCCACGTGCAGGCTTCAGTACTGCTTATATGCTTTTGAATGATCTACCAAAATTACCGGTTTTAAGCCTGAGACTCGATACACCCGATATTTGTTTCCAACAGAATTTAGTTTTTAAGACTCGTTTTTGACTTCTTTAATTTCAAAAAAAAATTTTCTTCTAAACAGCCATTTGTTTTTGGTTTACTTACATGCTGTCAAAAGAAATTCTTGATCGAGGAACCTCAAGTTCACTCGTGAAAAAACCATAAATCCATGAAAGCTTACCTAAAAACAGAAGAAAGGAAACAGTATTAAAATAAATATAAAATAAAATAAAATAATAATCAGGCTAAGGTAATATTTGGGTAGTGCTTGAAAAAACGTACATTATTATTTTTTGGCAATATTGCTTAATATCTTATCAAACACACACTGAAAAACATTTTTGTTACAGTGGATTTCTGCCGTCCTTAGCTAAACTGTCCTATCTGCATTCTTGAATTGAATGTTTATTTACATAAGTTAAAAATAGAAGACAAATACCAACTTAAGAATGCAGATAAGACAGTTTAGCTAAGGACGGCAGATTTGCCTTTCAAAAAGTAAAGAACGATATCCCTTTTTAAAAGAAAATAAAAATTATTTTTCAACCTTTTAATTTGCTAAAGAGTGAATTATTTGTCCTCCCCGTCACGTTTTGTTTTGTTAGCAGTTTCTCACTAAGGATGCAACGAGAAAACCATTTTTTTGTTGTGAATTCAAGTTTTGGATGGTAAAAAAAGCTATCCCTCTTTTAGAGAAAATTAATTACTTTTTAACCTTTTTTATTATTAAAAAATGCAATATTTGTCCTTTCCGTCACGGTACGTTTTTACAAGAATTACCCATTTCTAAAAATAATTGGGAATCATTTTTGAAGACTTTGTTACTGAATGAACTTGAATTATTTGCCCCAAAAAATGGGGATTTTCAAAATCCTGCAGAAAGTACATATTATTTCCTCACGCAAAGTTGAACAGTAAAAAAAAGCAGAAGAAAGAATATAATCCCATTTTGATATCTTCACACTCTCGTATTTAGTATACACAGGGTTTAGAGTAATAAAAAAAAAGAAAAGAACAGTTATTAAACACCACAAGGGTAATTAACGATATACAAGAATCGTCAAATCCTATTGTTTTACTTCCTCTACAGTGTGCGGCATACCGGTTACGCAGGAGAATCAACGAACGGGTTCTCGTCCATTTCACGATCCCGGTTCCATTAATCATCCGGAAAAAAAAACTGGAAACTGTTGCGGAGGTAGACATTATTGTTTTCGAATGGGAAAATTTCTCAAAGTTTTTTTAGTAAAATAAAAAACCAAGGTTACATAATTAAATTAAAGTGGTGTATTATGTTGCGACTCGGTATTTCATCATTTCTAATTACCGACTTCGTTCAGGTTTCACCTGGTTGAATCGATGTATAGGAATGTTCTGTTCGACTGGACTTGAATGGAGTCCGAAATGTTTGGGAGTTCTTGAAAGTCGAGGGGAAAATTAAAAATGACAATTTGGTGGAATCACGACATGGTCCGGCCAAGGACGCGGGACGGACGATATAGAGATTCCGGAGGATATAAAAAAAAAACTGTAAAAAGTCCTCGGGTATTGTCTCGTATGTTATTTTCGATTTGCGTGACCGATTTCGATTAGGTGGAAAAGACCTTGGGAAGGATGGAAACGCGTTTTGATAACGATAGGATTCCATTCGGACGATCCCCCATTTTTTTAAAAAAGAAATACGGTCCGGTCATTATGCACGGAAATTGGAGTACGTTTCGGAATGCGAAAGCGATTAAAAATTCGGGGCACGTCCCAACTTCGCAGGCCATAAGGGGTTGAATTTATTACTTCATTAAAGCGAAAACGAAGAAATTCCGCCTTCTCAGAGGAAAAAACAAGCTCAGGAAAAGAGATATAGAGCAAATCCATATGTAACGGAAGGGACATTTGCACGCTTTAAAAAGCGTTACAAAACCTCCTTAAAAGTGAAAAAAATAGTAGTGCAATACAGGTCTAGATCTGCCATCGGTATTTTTTTCAAAATATGAACCATGCAGCAGAAAACATAGCAACAGCTTTTAGTGTGTAACGGACGGGACATTAAAAAGTAACTTTGAGATTTATTATCGTTTGTGAAAATTTATGTTTTGGATTTTCAAGCTAGCGGGGCAAAGTATTTTTTTTCATGAGATTTATAGGTGTGTAATAAGTTTATTGTGATTTCATAATTTCTAAAAATTTTTCGTTCCACGGCTTCCATAAATTTTTGAAAAATGTGACGGACAGGACAAGTCAAAAGCTTTTTGAAGTATAGATACAGAATACGTACGGCTGTGACACTTGGAGCCTGACCATCCGTGCTCAAGAAAGGTTGTTGGTATTCGAAAATAAGGTTTTACGCCGAATTCTAGGGCCTAGAAGGGATCCAATTACTGGCAGGGTGCGCATGCGTTCAAATGACGAGATCCGGAGGCTCACTGGGCAACCATTAATCACTAGTGTGATTAAATCCCGAAGGCTCAAGTGGGCGGGACATGTCGCTCGCGCACCTCCGTCAAGATATATCCGGCAGGTCCTGGAGGGCAGACCGACGAGTCCAAGACCTCAGGGTAGACCCCGGATCAGATGGGAAGATAATGTCGCGGCCGATGCGAGAAGGTTGGGAGTGCCTGACTGGCGAGATGCCTGCCAGGAGAGGCCTGATTGGAAAAAGGTCTATAATGCGGCGATAGGGCTCCAGGTCCTGTAAAAGCCTGATGTGTGTGTGTGTGTGTGTGTGTGTGAGATACAGAATATAGACCAAGCATGGAGAATAAGGTGGTGGTGTTGAAAGGAAGCAAATATTTTCCGACAACAGAAGAAGGCTTATTAGCTCTGATTGAAGACATGTTCCCGGACGAAACTGAGTACCGCTTTTATTATCATTCAAGCCTATTTATATCCGGCCAATGTAGATCAGTGGTAAGTTAACTCCAAATAGTTTTTATTTCTATTTAAATTTCATTTATATGTTTGCAGGGCGAATTACTTGCGTTGCGATAAGAACATTTTGCAGATCACGGCTCAGGAATTACAACTTACTTACAGGAATTACAACTTACTTTTTACAATTTCTTAACTTATAATTGATGCAGGATAGTAGGACCCAGTAGAATAGCATCCTACTGGATTTACGATGGTTAATTAAATATAAAGACGCAGACGCTCGATATGGATGGAATTTGTTTGTCGTTTGATTTTTTGATTGATGTCCATGAACCCCCCGGAATCCTTTGGTACGGCTACACGACGTATCAAATTTGCGCCCGAACAGGGACTAGGATAGCATTTTACTGGGTAATTCTTGAAAAAAAGTACCGTGACGGGAAAGGACAAATATTGTTAAAAAGTAATTAATTATCTCTTAAAAAGAGGGATGCCGTTCTTTACCTTCCAAAACTCGAATTCACAACAAAAAAAATTGTTTTCGCCGCAACTTTAATGAGAAGCTGCTAACAAAACAAAACGTGACGGGAGGACAAATAATTCACTTTTTAGCTAATTCTTCTTCTTTCAAGTGCCGTCTCCGCGACGAAGATTGGCTATCATCTGGCATATTTTTACTTTTGAGACCGCCGCTCTAAAAAGACTCAAGGAATCAACACCAAACCAGTCTCTGAGATTCTTAAGCCATGAGGTTTTCCTACGGTTTAGCTAATTAAAAAGGTTCAAAAATGATTTTTATTTTCTTTTAAAAAAGGATATCATTCTTTACGATCTGAAACGCAAATCCACTGTAAAAAATTTTTTTTCAGAGTGTGTTTGATAAGATATTAAGCAATATTGCCTAAAAATAAAAATGTACATTTTTTCAAGAACCCTAAATATTAATGTTTTGGAGCCACTATTCAAAATTTGTTTCCGAGCAACAATTCTTATCAAACTCATGCTCCTTCATGAAAAAATCCATAGGTGTGTAATAAGTTTATTGTGATTTCATCATTTCTAAAAATTTTTCGTTCCAAGGCTTCCATAAATTTTTGAAAAATGTGACGGACGGGACATATCATATCTGATATGTCCATACAGTACTGTTTTGGGAAACCTTAATCTACTATAAATTCCCGGGACTTTATCCTGGATCAAGGTTTCCCAAAAAAGTACTGTACGAAGCACGAAGGTGCCTAAGATCGATAAGAATTATTGCTCTGAAGCGGAATTTTGATATCTAGCACCAAAAGGATAACCTCAGCATGTTTCTAAGTATAGGGTGTTCAAAAAAATGAATTACTTCTGCGTCACCTTAACGATTCCTCGTAAGCGTGGATTTGCTCAATGTATAGAAAGCGAAAGTTTCGCCCCCCTCTTTGTCGTTTGCTTTGGGAGCGGTCGGAAGGTGAAAGACGAAAAAAAAAAAAAAATCAAGAAGTCAGGGTAACATTGGAGTTAGTCTATCGAGCTTGAAGGGTCAAGCGACTTACCCGTGCCGACAAAGGCCGAGGTTATTTAAATGAAAGGACCTGGTAATTATGAAACAATTGAGTCCCTTCGATTGTTTCATAACGTCCCGTGTCATTAGAGGAAAAAAAAAATAAATAAATAAAAAAAGGACTGTCGACGAAAAAAACACCAAAAAATTATGACTCCTTCATAAAATACCCGCGGAGGAAGTTAACGGGTGTCATCTTAGACGTCTAGTTATATTTATTCCGGGTGAAGAATTTACGACCGGTTTCGGATTTATGTCAAAACCCCGAATCCACGAGGGAAAACACCTCTGCATGTATAAGGCAATTACGTCTGGAAGGAAGTTTAAAAGGATCAGGTGCGGAGAAGAGAGGAGGTAAGGAAGGGGGGGGGGGGGGGGATCGGGAAATGTGGAGCGTGCACGTCAAAGATGACTCCGCAAGACTCTAACGGGTTGTTTATAGTAAGTTTGATGTTTTCCTGCTTTTGTTTCCCTGAAACTTTTCATTTTCATCTTACGAGTGTTTTATAGGGGAGTTTGCAAAACTTTATAAGTTTATTGTTTGTGCTATTGTTTAGTCCGAAAAGTCGTGAAATCAGGGACTTTGGAAAAGTTTTCGGACTAAATCGGAATAAAGCTGATTAGTGTGAGGAAAGGTCGGAAATGTTAGAATTATGGCCGGGGTATATGGAAAGGAGAGTCATCATTTTAGATGTTCCTCAGGGTGATGAGAGCTTTCTGAAGATGAGGGATGCTAGCTGAGAGGTAATTTAATAATTTTTTTTTTTCCCAAAGGCAAAAAGCTCAAATTTGGGAAAATAATTTGACGTAGATTTTAAAGTCATAAGTTGAGAAAAAAGCGAGCATGAGTCTGGCAGTGCTGCATATTTGGGTAATTCTTGAAAAAACGTAGCGTGACGGGAAAGGACAAATACTCCTTATTTCCTGAAGTGGATTTAAAGTACGGTGTGCACATTTCGTGTTCATTGTGATATTAATTGGAAAGTTTGGTATGGGGCTGTACAAGTATTACGTAAGCACCTTAGGGGGGGGAGGGGGTCCTTCAGATGCTTACGCCAATGTTAAACCTCCATAAGAGGAAGCCTATTTTTGCTTCGTCGTTCGTCGAGTGCGGGTCGGTAGCTTAATGGTAGAGCACCTGTCCGGCAAACGGTAGATGTGGGTTCGATTCCCATTCGGCTCAAGTACCGGACGAAATTTTTTCTCTCAATGTTGTTTGTTTGTCCATAAAAGTTAAGGACTTTAGAGATTTTCGGCTTTTATAATATTATAAAAGGCGATAGTTTTTCCTCTTAAAACTATTTTTGCTTATTAGGGGGGGGGGAGGGGGTCAAAAAATCACCAAAATCATGCTTACGTAATACTTGTACAGCCCCTATATGAAAATCATCCTAACGAACCTAAGTTTCTTTCTTCAAATTTTGGAGGATAAAATAAGGTAAGACTGAAATTAATGGCCGGAGAAAAAGTAGCCACAACGAAGAAATTAGTGAGCAACTGGTTAAGAAACGCCAAATCCAGAATAGCAGGAAAGCTGCACGTTCATACCGAGGAACTTTGAAGTATTTTACTTTTTGGTAACAAAAAAAGGTTAAAAAGTAATTCATTTTTTCTCAAGAAGAAAAATATCGTTCTTTACCTCCCAAAACTCGAATTCACAGCAACGAAAATTTTTTTTCGTTGTATCCTTAATGAGAAGCTGCTAACAAAACAAAACGTGACGGAAAAGACAAATAATTCACTTTCAATAATTCATATCTAAAGTTTTGAAAAATCGTTTTTTTTATGCTCGATGTCCAAAACACCAAGACAACCGAACAGCCGGACACGACAAAACTATCATGGTGCGCTTAGTCGCGCATAGTCCTACGTCAAAAAAAAAATTAAAAGAAGAAAAATATTAGCTTTTATATTATTTTTCCAGAAATTGGAAATTTTTAAATCTACATTACATTCCATTTCTGAAAAATAAAAAAACCGACCCTTTCCAACCAAACCGAACCCCTAAAGAGCCGGAGGAAAATCAATTTAGATATTTCGCTTCCATCGATTTCCTGCCTTCATCATTAAAAAAAAAAAAAAGATTACGATCAATTATGTGGTCATTCAACGACCTTGCACGGGGAGATGTTACGTGACAGTATTTCCCATCCGCGAAATCCTACCTGTTTTTTTATTTCTTCTGCTCCGTCTCAAAGTTGATTGGGCTCTGTGTATCCCAGGTTTCGCCAAATATTTAACATTTTTCCTCGTGGATTTTTTCTTTCTAACGGGTCTCCTCCGAGGAACGGGGGACACGCCTAACGGTATAAAAGTCCCCTTATCAACCTCCTCCTCGGAATCCGTGTAATTGATTTCGCTCTCGTTGGATTCGATTTGTTCCGTCTTTCCGTCTATGCACTCGTACAAATCCTCCATGTCGTCCTCCTCGGGTTGCGGGGGTTGAACGTCCCGAGGGTTGCAATAATCCCGAATTTCCTTCACTTCGTATTTCTTCAAATTCGAACCGGGTTTCCGTTTTTCCGGGGGCACGAATATCATAGGATCTAATTTAAGGGACCTCAAGGATTTCGCGGACCTATTCACCACGACCGAATATATATCACTTTTGCACGAACTCGTATTTTTCCAAGAACGCTCCCGTTTCGGTTTTTTCTTTTTGCTATTTGTACGTTTCACTGAGTTGGTTTTGACTTCGGCTATCCTTCCGGCGCCGCTCGTCCGTTTGAAATAACCGTCACGGGACACGCTCGGCTTCGGCCTCGGAAACTTTTTCTTTTTCCTAAAAAATCCGGAAGTGTTCCCGCCCGTGAAATCCGTCAACTTCGGTATGGATATCGAAAAGGAAAATCCCGAGTCCTTGCTCGACGAGTCCCTGGATTTGTTGGTGTGAGTCGTGGAGGAGGAGAGGGTTCGGCTCACGGCGGACGGATGATTCGGCTCGTAGAAATTCGCCGAATTCGGGTAATGGTGGTACCGACGACTCGTCCGCCCGGATTCCTTCAATCCGCTATCCAAAGAGTGATGAACTCGGGACTGCTCTTTGCTCGTGCCCGGAGGCGTCGGAAGCGGCCTCGGTAATTCCAAACTCCTAGGTGCCATCGCCAAAGGCGCGTCGATCCAAACCCTCCCTAAATTGATGCTTAATCCGGAGTCGGTCCTCGACGAGGCGGGACTTAAACTACTTCTAGATACCTGAGGACTTAAACTTATCAAGCTATCCCGACTTTTGTTGACTGTGGGGGATACGGCTTGCCTGTATTTCCTTTGAGCTAAAATCGGGGATCTCTCCAACTTCAAAATATCCATGGTGGAGTGAACGCTCCCGCTCAGGCTTCCCGTCTTCTTCCTGGGCGGAGGCGTCGGAGGCTTATCGTCGGACGTCGGAGAGGAAGCCCCGGAGCATCTCCCCTTACTCGAGCAATCGTCCCCTTTCATCCCCTTCAACCACTGATTGTACCCGATCACGATGGATTCCGGACCGTCGGACAGAGTCGCCGGTTTCACGAGAGGAGGCTTCAACGTATCCATATCCTGTTTGCTTCCTCCGATCGCCCTCGCGACGACGTGCCCTTTCGACACGGACGGCACCGGCGGTTTCGCCGGAACCGGAGCTATTTTGGTAACTTCGCATGTCGCAGCCGCGGCTTCCACCGCTTGCTGCCTCTTCTTCCCCCTATCCAAATAATTCTTTTTGATGGATATCCTCTTGAACGAATCGCTTCTTTTGAAAGAGGATTCATTCCTCTCCTTCTTCTTTTTACCTCCGACGACGAACCGTCGGAGGTTTTCGAACGTCAACGGTTTCATATTATCCTTTGCATTTTACGTTTCATTTTTTGTTTGTTTTTCCTCTAAAAAAAAAAAATCGAGAAATCGTAAACTTTCCCGTTGTAATTATTTCAGTCTGTCATTCAAACTCCGGAGCAGAAAAAAAAAAAACATAACATGGAAAGTAAAAAGCGTGTATTTGTTTCAAAGGCGAAGACACCGGACGATTAATATAAAACAAGAGGGTATTGGCCGAAGCGGTTGAATCGGTCATCCTTGAAATCAGAAATCTTGTACCTGACAATTTTGCTTGCATCTTCATACAAAAATCTCATAACTCTCCATTTTTTTTTTTTAATTTTTGTTGCAATATTCCGCGCATCATCCGAAGGTTACGTGTCATTTTTAATAATCCACACAAAAGAAGGCGTCGGAAAAAATGAAAAAAAAAAATTAAAACCTTCGGATTATTACGAAAACCTCAGGGCGTTTTTCCTTATTTACACCCAAAAACGTGATTGGGATATTCTTGAAAAAAAAAATAATGACTTTTTTTGATAAAGAGGGATGACGGGTCGAAAAAGTTCAAGGGTGATATCCCGCGATAAAAAGGAGAAAAAAGGGTTGGCGAGGATCAAAATATTAAAAAAGAAAAAGAGCAAAATGGCATGAACTCGCGCGGCTTTGTACACAATATACGTATATGGAAGGCAGTGCACGTGACCATGCCCCAAGGGCCCCGACATCGTCCTCACGACACACCACTTTTTATTTATTTTTTAATAATTATACAGCTTTATATTTAGTACATCTAATTATTATTTCGCCTTTTTAATACTTTTATACAAGACAACATGCGAGTCTTAAAGTGGAACTGGTGAACTAGTCTTGAGCACGCCGGTTCCGTATTTCGCAATGTGAATTTTTAAATTGCTCAGAAGCAAAGGGGTCATTTTTTTTTCTTTTTTTCCATCACCAAAATCCGCCGCTCACGAAAATAAAATGATCGTCATTTCTGGTTTCTTCCTAAGGGTTTGAAGTGGTAGCTTCACCTTAGAGCTCGGGTGGTCTCAACCCCGAGCCCGGCGTTGGGACTGAGAAAATTGAAAAAATCGACGACACTCCTGAGCAAGACTGGCCGGGAGTGCCGAAATCTCACGCTAAAATATGTTGCGCAACATGTTTCTATGCTGCAACATGTTCAGTAAAATGTTACCGTAACATGTTTTAGCGTGAAATTTCGGCCGAGCCCGAGCCGTGGGAACCGGACTCGGGACAGGACTCTACGTGTACTACTACTTCAGTCCGCGCCAGATAATTTGGCGCGGGAAAGGGAATTTCTGGGAGGATCTCCTATCAACCAAGCCTCATAACAATTCCTCTTTCACGAGCCAAATTATCTGGCATCCCCTTTCTGCAATTGACATCAGGCATAAAGTAGAAAAGCAAAATTGCAAAATTGCAAGCGAAAAGTTCACCAAATTAAATTTTTTGAGGAAAGTAAATTAAAAAATGTGTCACGGGAATCCCGAACCAACGAAAAAGGAGAAATCCTTAGAAAAAACAGGAAAACGTATGTGCGCATAAAAGAAGAAAAAAGATGTTTATGCCCGAGATAGGATCATCACGACCGATGGGACACATCTGAGGGTTTCAATTCAGGAATTTTAAAATTGAACGAATCTCATACTGCCGTGGTAACCGAAATGGGCGTATGTCCAGTCTGGAATTGAATCTTTGTTTGCATAAGTTAAAAATAGAAGACAAGTACCAACTTAAGAATAGAAATACGCCCATTTCGGTTATTACGGCAGCATGCTCGGTTCGATCGGTAGAATTCGAAAACGACCTTAAAAATTAAACAGGTTTGAGAGGTTTAAAGACGATTTTACACTTCTCATTTTTTCAGATATAAGCATTTCCCTCAACCGTACCTAATTTTCAAAGTCATTTTGAAATTCTGAGGATTGAATTTTGCACAGCACAAGACTAAGTAAACTTTGAAATGTCTGACTTCCTCCAGCGATCGTGAAAACCCCCAATAAGCAAAGAAATATTAGTATTTTAAAAATATTATGCAAAGGAAAAAAAACTTCATAACAATGTTGTTAAATTTAAGACCAATCTTTTTTACAGTGTGTTGTAAATATTTTTCAATAATTAAAAAATATTATGAAAATATTTTTTGAAACAAAAAACGATAAAAATAATTTTAACATCTTTGTCAACATTTTCAAAATGTTTTCATTGTTTCTTGTTTCAAAAAATATTTGCATAATATTTTTAAAATATTGAAAAACATTTACAATACACTGTAAAAAAGATTGGTCTTAAATTTAATAACATTGCTATGAAGTTTTTTTCATAACAATGCAATTAAATTCCATAGCGTAAATTGAATTAAAATAAATAACATATAATTGATTTAAGTAAAATATTGTTGATTTTGATAACTCAATTATTATTGAAATGATGTCAATAAGTTGAACTTAACGATTATGATCCTCACTTGTTCTTTTAAAGAAAAAAATAATAATTATATTTATAACAATTATTGAAGTTATTGAATTTTATTACCAGTTATGAATTTTCATTGCAATTATTGTAATGAAATTTAATAACATTTGCCACAGTGTAAAAGGTAAAAGATTATATGTAAAAGTAACATAAAAAAGATATAGCTGTTTTTATTTAACATAAAAACGTGGCGTGAGAAATTCGAAACGTTCGAAAAAAATGAAGATTTAACAGAATTCATGTTAAATAAAAAGGGCTACATATTTTTTATGTTACTTTTACATAAAAATTTTTACCGTGTATATTTTGGAAAAAAAAAAAAAAAAAAAAAAAAAAAAAAAACAGTCATTTCCTATCAGAAATTTTGGGCAGATCACAAATCTGAACTCCATTTTTTTTTTTTTTTTTTTTTATCTGGTCCGGTTTTCGAGCTAGAGAGTCAAAAAATGAGTAAAAAAATCTGTGTAAAGTGACAAAACATGATAAGTCATTTATTACGAGTGACAAAACATCACTGTAAAAAAAATTCATATTAAATTTAATTAAATTGTTATGAAGTTTTTTTGCCGTCACTGTTATGAAATTTAATAACGTAAATGATATAAAAATTAATAACATTTAATAACAAATAAAATTAATAACAAATGTTATTAAAATTAATAACCATGTTATTAATTTTTATAACTTGTTATTAATTTTAATAATTGCAAAACATTAATCAAAAAATTGATCCTGGGTTTTTTTATCTGTTTTTAATATGATGTTTATGAATTGTATCAATTTATTAACCTTAAGAGGTTCTAATACCTAAAAAAAAAACCTCACAAATCATGCCGCCGACCAGATTCGAACAAGGTACCTCAGAGGTTGAAATCCAACTAACTAACCACTATACTAAACCAGATAGCTACTACAACGGAGTACAAATCTGAATATGAATTTTACAATACGATTTATGAAAACTAATAACAAAAAATGAATAAGCAAAAGTTATTAAATTTCGTTACCAGTTATGAATTTTCATTGCAATATTGCTATGAAATTTAATAAATTTTTTTACAGTGAATACGATTTTTGGCTCCAGTTCGAGAACCGGACCAGATAAAAAAAATGAAGTTCAGATTCGAAAACTATGCAAATTTTTGATGAAAAATCACTGTTTTTTCAAAAAAAAAATCGATTTTTTTACTCTAAAAGGGAATTTTTCGACTTCGACCAGGGCGGTTTCCCGTCGAGTAAAAAATCTGAAAAAAAATTAGGATTCATATGTGCCTCAGAGAGGGCCGAAATCCCGGATGTGCACTCATTCAAATTCTATAATAAGGGACTCCTTAGGTAACCACCGAGAAATCAATAAACGATTATTTGAAGGACGGAAGTTTGGAGTTCCATACCCTAAACTGCTTAAAGTATCTCATTCAAATTTTTGCGGTAAGCAAGCACCCAATTAGAGGAATCTCAACAACAACACAAAAAAAAAAAGAAGTTTTCCTTGTTACTTTTAATTATACTCCAAAGTCTAAAACAATCAGTTTTGCGCTCAAGCCATATTAATTGTACTCATTATGCTTTTTTTACGTATTAACCTGAGAATGCTGATAATCATTATGACATGGTTTTTTTTTTTTTCTACTTCTTCTTCTTGTTATTCTTCAAAGTCACGAATGAAGCGATGATCCGATTAAGACATGCAACAGGGATCTTAATTTTTTTTTTTTTTTTTTTTTTGGAGTTGTATACAAGTGTTAAAAGCATAATGCTATCTTTTTAAATCCGGAATTCCGAGAATTAGTAATTGATGAACTTGGAATATGAAACGCGTTGAATGATCATTAACTCCTCGAAACATGTTTTTCGAATCAAAATGATATCAATATAACATGAATTATCATCATTATCATTTTTTAATTTCGAAAAAAAAAAATTAATATTTTTGGTAACCATATCTGCGCTAGCGGCCAACGCTTTGAATTCCAAATCTCCTTAACCTTGTACGAAAAAAAAAAAAAAAAAATCAGAAAGCCCGTCGTCACCTTGACGCATCTTAGAAGAAAAAAATAAAGAGCGTGTCCTCAAATTTAATTCAATTGCCAGTTTAACACATGTTATATTATGTTTTTAAAAAAAAAAATGTACATTCTCGTCATTTTGTGCTCTTAATTGAAGACCTGTTACAAATAGGACGTCAAAACACCACAAGGTTATTCGGGTGTGCAAATCAGAGCTTTCCATCACGGGGAGGAACCGAAATTAATAATTCCTCATTGTCTCAATTACAAAAAAAAAAAAAAAAAAAAACGGTAGGCAGGAACGGGAAAAACTCCCGGTAGACACCCTGCGCATGTTATTCGTCCGACGACCTTGGCAATTATCGGGATATTTTCGCGCCCCCATTCAAAAAAAAAAAAAAAAAAAAAAAAGCAAACCTGGATTTAATTTATTACTTAAAATTATAAACTCGTTCCACCGGTATTTTAAATTCAAACATCGATTATTCAAAAAATCGATTGGAAAAGTCACCGTAAAACACGCATTTTTTAAATAAAAATTCGAAAGAGTCACTGGACCGAAACTGATAAAAACGGATCCGTTAATTTTGCAATGATAACATTTTGCTACTTGGTTTTGCTACTCCGTTTTTTTTTTCCCCGAGATGTAAAAAAAAAGAAAAAGGTAACAGTATTCTTCCGTTAAACGTTTCGCATCCTCTTATCTCCTTTTTCCATTTCCGCTTTTTAAATAAAGCTGATTTATTTTGTTACAATGCGGTCGTCGCTTAGACTGAAAATCCCAAGGAATAAAATGGGAATCGTGGTATTTTAATGAAACACGGGGGTAGAGGGTGTGCTGCTGGTGTAAGGGAAAAATTTTTTTTTCGATAAGACCCACAAAATTTTGGATTTTGGTTACGTCATAAAGTTAAAATTTAAAGGTCGTCTTGTTGCCCTGCCAAAATCCACAAAAAATTTGTTAAGTCAAGAGTGATGCTAGATAACGTAAAAAACACATTAATTTTCGCTCCCTGAGCAAAAAATCATTCATTTGTATGTAAAAAGATGCCTGAATTTTTTTTAGGTTGAAAAAAAATTTTTTGGCCCAGACCCAGGGGTTTGAAATTTTTAGGGCCGAAATGGTACTTAATTTGGACGAATTTCAAAAATTCGCCGAATTAACATCTATCAATATAAAAATTGTCCTGTATAGCGTATCTTAGGTAAATATTGAGCTTCCTAAAAAAACTTTTAGGTTTAAAAATATTGACCCGTTGGCCGCCAAAAAGTGAATTTCCAACACATGTAAGTACCCAAAATAAAAAATTTAAATTTCAAATTTTTGGGCATTTTAAATTTTTTTAAAAATTTTTATTCAATTTTTAATATTAATAAAAGGGTTTTTATTCAATTTTTTAGAAAAAAATTTTTAATCCATTTTTTAGATTTTTTTTTTTTTTTTTTTTTTTTTTTCGCAATTGTTTAGAAGAAAAAAAGCTGAAAACATGGAAGAATGGAGTTAACATAGCGTAAAAAATGTTTGGCATCGAAATTACATTGGGGCATGATTCCTACATATTCTGGGCACATTTGGGCTATTTTCAAATTTTCAAAATTTTCTGCCCTTACCCTGTTACAGCCATCCCCATTTTTCTACTATAACCCTGCCAGGGCAGCCAACGGGTCAATATTTTGAAACCTAATATTTTTTTTAGGAAGCTCTATACGTACCTAACATACCCTATAAACGACAATTTTTTAAAAGATTTTAATCGGGCGAATTTTTGAAATTCGTCCAAATTAAGTATTATTTCGGCCCTAAAAACTTCAAACCCCTGGACCTGGGCCAAAAAATTTTTTTTCTACCTAAAAAAAATTAAAGCTTCTTTTTACACATAAATGAATGATTTTTTGCCCAGGGAGCGAAAATTAAAAAATTGACCTTCAAAATGAGCCATCCTACCTTTTATAGTAACCAAAAGAAAATCCCCTGAATTTTTTCAGATTTTTTTGAAAAGTCTACGAGGACCTAAAAATTTTTAAAATTCCCGTAAAGACCGAAAAATCAAAATTTTTATTTTTAAATAAAAATGACCCCTTATCCTATTCGAATTTTTATGCAGATCACGAAAATATAATTAAAATACGGTTTTGATGATAAGAGGCCAAAATAAGTAAAAAAAAAAAAAAAATTAGCAAAAATATTCTACAGCCACAATTTTCTGCGGAATTCTCCATATTTTTGTCCTTCCAACACAATAATCGTTTGTCATAAATAAATTCCACCTTCATTTTCGTAATCTGCATAAAAAAAATTGGAATGGAAAAAGACCATTTTCCACATAAAAATACAATTTTTAAATTTCCGGTCTTTACGGGAATTTTCAAATTTTTAGGTTTCCGGGGGACAAAGCTAATTATTTTCGAAAAAATCTGGTTAATGTAAAATCATATCCTTACTTCAGTTTTTTTTTCTCTTATAATTTTTTTTTTCCCCTCCATATCTTTACAACCACATCAATGGAATAATTTGAGGCTAATCTCAGGATAAACAATGGGAACCACCCTAAATTGCAAATTTTTTTGTAAATCATGCCATATATTCATAAATCTTGTGCTATCATCCAAAAAAAAAAAAAAAAACCAAACGAACAATCCCAAAAATAAATTGGGATGTCTTAAAAGGGAAATACAAATTAACAGATCTGATCTGGGTATGGCAGTTTAAGGCCAAACCTATATCTTCAGTCCGAAGGCCCAGCTGCAATTTTTTTTTAAAGGATTTTTTTTTTTTTTACTGTTTATTCCCTCACCCAGTAGGAGATCAAGCAATTCGTTTTTATTTCAGAACAAATATCAAATTTCACAAGATTATTGCGAATTTTTTATAACAATGAAGTAACCTGTGACACTCTCAAGGTCTTCATCTTCAAATAATGATTATAAAAAAAAAAAAAAAAAAAAAAAAAAAAAAACATCTCTTAATTTTCGCTTCTTTCATCCGTGAAACGATTTTCAAATCCTTTAGGAGAACCACGCCTTTTGTTTTCCAGAAAAAAAAAAAATTCCAAACTACTCGTCATTTAAACTAATGAACGAACCGAATCCTTAAAACAATGTTTTTTTTTTTTTTCTAGTTAAATCGAATTTAATCCTTTCACTCCGGTGACTAAACGAAATTTATAGGCGAAAAAACTCATTTTGTGCAAGCGATTGACCAAGACTAATAAAACGAAATCGATAAGTTTTTTTTTTTTTTTTCTAAAGGAAAGTCGAAATTCATGTTTAGCTAACTAAAGAGGAAAAGGACGGATATCGGTTTCCGGAATCGATGGAATCACTTTATTTTTTTTTCCCTTACTCATTATACACAATAAGATAGTGAGATATTATTACACGGGCTCAAGGGCAGTCGGATTAAGGAGAAGACACACATCCTTACAAGGATAAACCGATATCATGCATACCCTTGACTCTCGGTGGAAATGATCGGTTACATAAACAAAAATCGCAGAAAAAAAAAAAAAAATAAGAGGAATCGTTACGGTTTGTTACTTTATGGCACCTGTGCTCTCTCAGGAGTTTACAAATGAGTAAGCTTAAAGAGCCTGCGTTCCGCCAAAAAATATCCGGAAGAAGGATCCGCAAGATGAAACGTAAGAGAGCGTAAACATTCTTAAAAAAAAAAAAATAGCTAAAAACGCCGGAAATTTTATTTTTCTAAAAATTTCCCTCAAGGACTTTTCACGTGCTTGCATCCGATTAAATAAAAAAAAAAAAAAAATGTGCGCTTTGAATCATTTTTTAAAGGTGTCAAGAGGCATAATCTTGTTTCAGAGGAAATCGTGATCACGATATCGGTAAAATTACTCCGAGAGGTATTTTAACAAGATGCTTTTCTTCAAAGTTATGCGCTTTTGATTTTTTTTTTTTTTTTGACCGGATGTTGCGTTTGATAGGCAGGTTTCCTTAACCCAGAACGATGCCGATGTGGAAATTAAAACTATGAGTGGTGTTATATAATTTTCGAGAAAAAGATTATTTTCGTGTATGGGTAACTCTGCTTCCGCAGTTATTTTTTTTTGGCTCATGTCACGGTTGTTCTACGGGTGTCATCGCTTTTGGTGATATTTTGGCAATTAGCAATTTCCGTTACGGCAAGTTTTTATCTTGGATAATTTGCCTTTTTTTTCTCTGTTTCAAGTGTTTTAGTTGTCCGCAATCAAAAGGGCATTAGAAATCCGAATTTTTAGGAGACTTTGAATTTCATCCGAATGGCAAAAAATTTGAATGAAACAAATATTGGGCTTTTTGCGTTTCAAACGCAAAACAGTCAAAATATTTGCTTCATCCAAAATTTTTTTGGATCAAACGAATATTGACTGCATTTGGCCAAATGTTTTGCCAAAAAAAAAAAAAAAAAAATATGGATCAAATCCAAAAAAATTTATCCAAAATATTTTGGATGATATACCATTCGGATGAACAGAAATGTGCACGAATTTTTTTTCGCCTGTGCAGCAATGATTCTGATTTTCAAGGAGGAGGGCCAATTGGGTCAATTAAATACTCATGTGTTTGGAATTCGACTAATTTTCGGGTTTTATTAAAAAATACTCTAAAATAGTCAACGATTTAATTTAATATTTGGATTTATCTCATTTTTCGGACATACCGAAGCCTAACCCTGTCTTCTGAGTGAGGGATGCTGACGGAAAATACGCGCCCATTAAAGGCGCAAAATGAAAAAAAAAATAAGGCTAAATAAAGGTTTCAAATGATTCAAACGTCAGTAGATAACACGGTAATTGCAAAAGTTGGTTGTCAAACAAACAAAAAAAAAAAAAAAAAAAAAAAAAAAAAAAAAAAAATGCCACTGTAACAAGAAAATGGAACGGTTATATACACTTGCAAATGCAAATGTCATAACTTGTCTGATGGGTGCAATAACAAATAATTATTCCTTTTAATTTGACTAATCACAGGTTTTTTTTTTCTTCTCTAATAAATCCACACCTGGTGGCTTATATCTTAGGCTAGCCGATTTTTCCTTCAAGAAATATTTATTTTTAACTTTTTTTATTGAACTTGTTACAACCTGCGTATGGGAGACTAAAATCGAGTGCTTATTAATTTTGTTTTACTGGGACTAGGGATGGTACCGGTTAATTTTGAAAAAATGATATAAAGGTAAAGTTTAATTCAAAATATTAAATTATGATTTTATTTTTATTTCAATTCGAAAAATTCTTAAAATTTATCGGGTTGAGTCATAAGAGAAGCGGTGCTTATCTATGATGCGAAGCTACCCCTATTAGAAAATTTTTTAATAATTTTTGTTTTTATTATTTACTTAAAATTTTTAATGCAAAAATTCTTGGAATTGATCGGGTGCGGGTTAGGTTGACTCATGAGAAGCGGCTTTGCTCAAAGGATTCTCCTTATTTTCGGTTCCATTTTCTTGGAAACCTTTATCTTCTGACATTAAGCTGTTCAAAGTACCGACTTTTGTTTTTGGCTTGTTTTTACTCGTATGTTTATAATTTATTCAGCATTTTCGGAACTTTTGAGCAAGTAGCATGGCTATTGATAAAGTAAAAAATATTCCGTTTGGAATAATTTCAAAAAAATAAATAAGGTTTAGAACTTTCGGTAGTACCGGTATCAGAAAAAGTTTGGTATTTTGCGATCCCCGATTGGGAGAAATACTTTCTTGTTGTTCCTTTTTTTTTTTTTAAAAATACCGGGTTGACCAACAATGGAATCAACCGTGGAATAATTTAGCATCCCCTGTATAAGTACCGTTATTCTTAATAAGAAAAAAATTTAAAATTTTATCGGTCATCAAAGAGCGTGTTAATGTACTGAGTCACATGTACTGCACATTGATTATCATGCAAAAATATCATACAAGTGATTGAAAGGGCGACAAGACAAGGCTAAGTGTTCCGCAGACGGCTATCTTGCAAATATCTCAATCGGCTGGAAATAGCTCGGACGATGCACCAAGAGGACATTAAGGAAATAAATCGATCAAGTCACGGATTATAATTCGGATTAGAGTTGCTCTTGTCTCGAAAAATTTAAAAATTCAGGAAATCAGGAATGCCGATTTTTTAAAAATACAGAATCTCGAGAATAGGGAAATACGGGATTCATAAAACATGAATTTATCGAGATTCGGGAGTTTCGAAATTTCAGCTTAAAAAATGAAAATGATGGTGAAAAAGGAAAAATGGTGCCCTGGATTTTCAGTCCCGAAAATTCTTGAATTCCGGAATGAGACTGGGAGTTATCGAAAATTCTGGAATAGAAACTCCAAATTTTGAATAGAAAACAATTTGTCTAGAGATTCTGATTTCCCGGAAATAGTAAATCCGGGATTTTTCGTTATAGAGAAAAAGTAGTTCCCCGGGATTCGGGAAATTAAAATATACCGGAATCTAAGGTGATTGCCGGGATTTTCCGTGATTTCTTGGGAAATTAAAAAAGACGGGAAAAATCCCAAAAAATAGAATCGGGATTGAATTCTCCTCCGGATTTTAACAACAGGTGGACACGGAATCGGGAATTTATCTTTCTGCCAACAAAACGGGACGAGATTCAGGACGGGAACGGGAAATAATAAGTTTGGTAATTCCCAAAATTTCCCGTTCCCGTTGAATTTCCAAAATTCCCATTTCCCGTTCCAATGTATTTACATAGGGCGGGACGGAATGGAATTAGCCATCCATTCCGAATGGCATTTCGAAAAATCCCGTCCCGTCTCGTGTCCACCCTTAATGCTGACATTCCTAACAGTTTTTTCCCAGGTTTTTGCATTTATTTTCCAGGAACTTCCCGTCCGAAAATTCTAAAAAAAGCAAAGCAAAATCTCAACATCGAGAATTGGGGACTATAATTTTTTTGAATTCTGGGAATTCCTCGACAGAATCAACTCCCTGTCTAAACAAAGAAATAGAAGTGGCTGCAACACTTTCAGATTTGTAGCAGTAATTGTAATTAAAATACAAAATCGTTTTTATTAATTAATAATAATTTTTGATTTAATTACAGATCTGGATTAAATGTTGCATGAAATCAGTTTCGAGTAATCAGGTGCTTCAGAGCCTCATAAGGTAAATTTATCACTCCTTACAAAAGCCATTTAAAATTTTACAGCAAAAATTGCTTTACAGGAATGTTACTTTCGAAAGTCATCACAAGTAATGATACACCGGGAAAAGAACTGCCTGAAAATTAAAATTCCCAATCAGGGGAAATTTATTTCGGTATATTTAAATAATGACTACTCAGAGCGTCACCTTAACCTGATAACAAATCAAATTTAAAGGTTAATGAAAGTACTATACTAGGAGTGTACCAGCGCAATCATGATTGTTAGTACTTTGTGCACAAATTGTAACCATCACAATCTACCAATTATGACCAGGGCGAGTGAAATCTATCACACTTTTAATTCCAATACTAATTCCATGACAAAACTTCCTCTCGACTTTTATTAAAAAAAAAGAGAAGATACTAATCAAAACACACTCTGTGACATTCGCTCAATAATTAAAGTTTTGGCATTTTAAATCTCAACTTTCATTCTCCAATATCTGATCGTTTCGAATATTAAAAAAAACAGGTTCAAATCCGCCAATAAAACGGTTTTTTGCGATTTCCACTCTTGCATCTTATAAATGCCGATTTCATAATAGGCTTTGATTGAATTCATCCGGAGGCTTGATCCCCCTGGGGGAATCCAGGATTCCACAAAATGATTCACAACCGAGCATTAAAAACAATAATTATTCCTTATCGTCGGGGAAAACGCGAAAAGTCGCTTTATCAATTCGACGTACATTTCCATTCTCGGATTATATAAAGCTTGCATGCGTTTTCCTTCTCACTCATGGGAAGGTCAAAAAAGAAAAACAAGAATAAAAAAAGAAGATTTATGGTTAAAGACTGTTTATATGCGATGATATTTTTCGTAAAGATTCCGAAATGATAGCAACGCTTTGCTTATGTTTCGTTATAAGCTAAGGATTGCTATTACAGAGGAAATATCATCCGGTGCAAACGGGATTTTCGTTTCAAACGAAAATGACGATTCTTGTGTTTTAAATGGTTTTTCCAGCTTTGCCTAAGGTACGTCTCTGAAGAAGGAGAACAGGCAAAAAGTCACTACAGATACTTTAGTTACCGAGGTCATTGGTGCACTACCAAAAATGTTACGGATTTCCTATGTTTAGCTTATGTGAATCACAGCACATGTGCAAACGGCTAAAACGCTTCTATAAGAAGAAAGTTCTTGGCATTGTAAGCTTACCATTAAAGCAGTTTTCTTACAATAAATTTTCATGACCATATGGCAAATGAACCAGTTTACCAATAATCCAAAACTGGTTTGAAACATTTGCAAAACGTCATTTTTGCAAAAGTTCCAAAACAAATTTGGGTCAATATTGTTTTAGCAAATGTTCCAAAATTTTTAATACATTTGCAATATGTGCATTTAAAATATTTAAAAAGGTATAGAAAGATCCAAATATTTTTGGACCTTTCAATTTAGATCATTTGCAAATTCACTAGATTATAAATATGATCCAAATTTGTTTTGAAACATGTGACATTTGGACCTTTGCAAAAATGACGTTTTGTAAATGTTCCAAACCAGTTTTGGACCATTTCCGATGTAGACAACTAGAAAAGGTACCAATCTTTATGAAGTTAATGAAGTTCTAGTTTGACGTACAAATGTTTTTAGCAAAATATTAAGAAACAAAAATGGTACAGACTAATGAAAGTGATGCGGATCAAGATGTGACATTAGGCATGAGGAAATTCTGTACTAGGCAGGTCAACTGAGCTATGTCCACCACAATCATGCATGGAGATAAACTCTTTTGAACGGTTGCAACTCAAAACTGGTTCAGGTAGCTGCTCGAAAGAGTATATCTCAATGCACGATTGTGGGGGACATAGCTCAGTTAACCTGCCTAGTACAGAATTAAACCTTCGGTTACCTAATTTTCAGACCGGGCAGGCTCACAAATAATTAACAAAACCGACAGGACACTTTGGGCATCATACATTGTCGCGAAATTTTGCCATGCAATAATTTTTTTCCCGGACTTTGACCTGGGAATTTCTCTTCACTTTTCTAAATTCAAAAAAAAAAATCAATGCCCCTTTTTATGCATTGGAGCGACGCCGTGAAATGTCGCGACAACGTAGGGACATAACCTACGACAATAACATACAACTGTGATGGTGGCTTTGTCGTCGCGACAATGAACTTTACAGCTTATAAGGAACGAAGATCCACTCGTGTGTCGTGACATGTCGCGACAGCGTCACATTTTCGTCTTTTATACCTATTCATATCGCGATACAAGATACAGCTAACAAACAACACCTAGCTCCGGCAAGCAAAATTCATCGGGCAAACGGGCAGACCCCTAAAATTCCAAGTAATAAAAAAAAAAGACAATGTCGTTTTATTCTCAACCCTTCAGCTTCTACATCGGATAGGTTCTCATGTAATAAAAAAAAAAAAAAAAAAAAAAAAAGAGGAGAATAACATTAACTACGGTTTAATCATGTGATGTTAGACTAGTTAGTGATTAAAAAAAGCTTATAAAAACATCCCTGATCCTATCATTTTAACGATACGCAGTGGCATAGTCCTCCATGGGCCCAAGGGCGCATCCGCCCCTTTCGTGATGAAAAAAAAAAAAAAAAAAAAAAAAAAATTTCTTTAAATTCCAGATGGTTTTTTTATCTTCAATTTTTTTTTAAAATATTTGAACATCAATTTTTGTGCATTGCCATTTCCCTTTTGGGCAAAATGCCAAACCCTGTTTTTTCACTGCCTCTTAGCCATTCGAGTTGCAAGACCTGTAAGCCGAGTCGCCGATTTTTGCTCATCCGAATAAAAAAGGGGTTATTAACATTTATTAAACATTTTATCCCAAATGTTTAAAAGAAAAAAAAAGTAATAAAACAAAAGACGAAAATTAAAAATTAAATCGATTTGCAACGAGGTGCGCCGAAACCCACGAGACGTCCTTCCACTTTTAATCCTTTTACACGCTTTCCCTTTCTTTTCGAAGAAGAGATTTTTAGCAATCGTTTAATTTTTTTTTTTTTTTCTAAAAATTAAGGTGTGTTTTTGTTTAACCCCCTAAAGGATTAAAAAAAATCGATCGTGGGAATCGATCTCGATTTATCCAAAAATTTGAATGACAGATTTCGAAATAAACGTAATCCAATTTTGTACCGTTGGAAAATGCAATTTCCAAGATCACTCACTATTTTCTTTTTCACATATCACACGGGGGTAGAACACCGGAACGCGCACAAACAAAAGAAAATTTGACTTGTGTTTTTTATTAAAAAAAAAAAAAAAATAAAGTAATCGTAAAATTAGCGCGGAATCCTGGTTCATGAACCAGGTACGCCGAGCTGCGATACACTGAAACCAGGTTGGATTGGTGCGGCTAGAGAACTCTAACCGAGCTAGTGTATATCGAAGTAGGGAGGAGTGGCCAGTTCTTTGGTTATGACATTATTCTGCAATGACGACTCTTGGTTTTTTTTTTCCTTTTTTTCGTTACGGCCGAAAATGAAAGGGACAATTTTTCTCCTCTTTTAATTTTTTTTTTTTTTGCAATTCCGGGATCCCGGACCTATTTTAATCCCACCAATCCCGAAATTTAAAATCAGGAAATCCCGGAACTTTTACATCCCGCAAATATAGGAATTTTTAAGACACAACTTGTGCCAAACTGACAGGAAACAGGATGACGATAATAGAGAGGATCCTACATTATTAGAAGATTCGGACGTCCAAGAAATCGACGCCGATAGCAAACTCATCTACTGAGAAAAATGTTAAAAATCAAAGCTCCAAAAACTGTAACCCGAAAAAGCCAGCCCAAATAAAGGCCTGAACTTTAACTTAAAGGAGTCAACTGAGTTGGATATGCCATTGACATATTTATGGAACGCCAATAGTAGGGAATCTCTTATTTTAGCAATTTTCGAATTTAATCTCGTACCTTCAAAAATAGTGTACTGATACACCCGAATTTTTTTTAAATTAAAAACTCGACGGGAAAGCTCAAGTCGTGGCGACTTGAGCTTAAAATTCCGAAAATCGCCCTAAGAGGAAAAAAATAAGACTATCCAAAAAAAAAAATGTGGTTTCTTATCGGAAATTTTTCGTAGATCACGAATCTGAAGTCCGTTTTGTCATTTCTCGTCCGGTTTTTGAGCTAGAGACCAAACTACAATGAAACTGAGGCCTTAAGATGTTTAGTAGGGTGGATCGAAAAAAGCGAATTTTTGAATTTGAATACGCCTGATATGGGAATCGATGCCTTTTTACAGTACTATTAACCCTAATTTTTTTCAGATTTTTTGAAGGTCATCTTGAGGTCGCGCAATGACCTTGAAGTTTTTGAAAAGCCATATGAGGGCAAAATAAGAATTTTTTTTTCTGAAAAAAGGATGGCTTCCTATCGGAAATTTTGCGTAGATTACGAATATGATGTCCAAAATTCATTTTTGTGTACAGTTTTTAAGCTAAAAGAAGAAACAACCTAAAGTATTTCAGTGTTTAGAAAATAGGCTTAAAGCTCAAAAACCGAACACTTAAAATGATTTTGGACTTCATATTCGTGAACTACGCAGAATTTCTGATAGGAAGCGATACTTTTTTCAGCAAAAAAAAAATTCTTAGTTTTTGCCCTCATATGGGCTTTTCAAAAACTTCAAGGTCATTGCGCGACCTCAAGATGACCTTCAAAAAATCTAAAAAAAATTAGGGTTAATAGTACTGTAAAAAGGCATCGATTCCCATATCAGGCGTTTTCAAATTCAAAAATTCGCTTTTTTCGATCCACCCTAATGTTTAGCCCCTTTAACACGTTTTTTGCCATATTTTGGCTTTTAGCTCAAAACCCGGACCAGAGATAAAAAAACGGGACTTCAGATTCGTGATCTACGGAAAATTTCAGATAAAAAACCACTTTTTTCGCAAAAAAAAAAAAAAAAATGTCAATTTTTTTTGTGGCAATTTTTGGAGCTTTAAGCTCAAGTCGCCACACTTTCCCGTCGAGTAAAAAATTAAAAAAAAATTCGGGTTTATCAGGACACCAAGGCGAACCATTTCAGTGGGTACGCGATTTGAAATTTGAAAAATGCCAAAAAAGTATTAATTTTGTACCATTTTGTACAAAAAAATCGAATATGCATAATTTTTACAAAATTTGTGTAGGATTTTTCTTAAGCATAAAAATCGGGATATGCATAATTTTTTTTCAGAATTTATGCATATAATTAATTTTTTCTGAATTATAAAGCAGGAAAATTGGCCACCTTTATGCATTTTTTTTTTGTATGTCCAATTTTCCGTATAATCTATACATGATTTTCGCATAATTTATGCATCTCTTTTTCGTAAGGGGATCAAAGCCATTGATTTTTTGAAATTAAAGAGTTTCTATTGATCAACGCATTATCTCTTCTGAAAATGAAAATGAAATTTTGCTTTTCAAATGGCAGCTGAATGTCGTTTTTTACAGGTTCTTCCTGAAGGATGCAAAGGACTTAGGAACCCAATTCAGTAAAAAATGATTCATCCTATGACTGACTTCTCATTCTCATCCAAAATAATGAATAAGAATGGCTGTTAAAAATGCGTAATTTAGAGACGGAAAAAATTCCCAACCTATTTCCATTCGCGGGGGATCGAGAATATTTATTTTTGAAAAAAAAAAATATTAATCCCAAAAACGTGAATTCCGGTTTCGATTAGCTTTTTCATTTCTCGGGAATCGAGAAGTTAATATTTCATTTTATGTGATTTATGGTCAACAAGTTGATTGAATTTATATTATTCCCGTTCCCGGAAAAAAACTGGCTGATCCCGGAAATACGGAATTCTCGAAAACGAGCAAAAAATTCCATTCCCGGGAAGCGAAATTCCCAACAATTAAAAAAAAAGGAAAAAGATTTGCAGGAAATGTTTTTGGAAAAAAAATCTATTCCCGTTCAGTGATTCCTGGGACGGGAATTCCCGGAAACAGCATTTCTTTAATCCGAGATACGATCAAACAAAAATCACAGACATGCCGACCATTAATTTTTTGTTCGTTCGTAAATAACAAAAAAAAAAACGTCGACCAATTTATTCGAATCGTGGATCCTTAACATTAGCGAAAAAAAAAAGTATTCTCATCACTTTTACCATAACTAAATCGTACATTATTGGCATAATGCAAATGATTCAAAGTGAAGGTAAAGGCACGATAATAACGGACCCCGGACACGAAATAACAATACCTTAAAACTTAATCGATAATCTATTTTTTTCCCCTCATCTTCTTTCTCTTTAAAAAAGTATCGCGTACTGATTTTTTGTAACTGATCCAACCGTTCGCAAAAAAAAAAAAATTACCTTTTTTGTGCTTTATTACGCGGATGATTTGATTATTATCAAAACGTCACTCGCACATTAAGTAGGCCTACGGTTTTTTTTTTTTTTTTTTTTTTCCTCCAAATGTTTACACGATTTCCCAATCGTAGCGGAGTTAAATGCAACTCACGGAATTTCCGTGCACTCAATCGGTTAATATTAGCATACGTTGGTCCTGCATACGTTGATGGAGTATCTGGTCATCTGGATGATTAACATCTGGGTTAATCTTTTTTTTTTTTTTTTTTTGCTACCGAAAAAAGAATAATAAACAGAGAAGGTCTGTTACTTGTTCTTATTTTCTGAGTGGATTGGAGTGGAATTTAGATTTTCGTTAAAAAGACTTTGCAAAGACTTAGCAGGTTTCTGGACTAAAATTTGAAATATGCGCCTATAAAAACTTCAAGTTCCTAACACCGGTACAAATAAGTTTTCGTTGGGATTACGGACATGATTTTAAAACTTTTATATATTCAAAAATAGTATAAAAAATGATGAACTCAACATTTTGTAAATATGAAGAAAAATCTATCGCCTTTTATAATGTTACAAAAGCCGAAATCTCGATTTTCTATATTTTTAATTTATAAAAATAACGACATCATCGAGAAAAAATTTCGTCGGGTGCATGAGCTGAGTGGGAATCGAACTCTAGTCCTCTGCTTGCCGGGCGGGTGCTCTACCAAGAAGCTACCGACCCGCACGCACTCGGCGAATCTGTTTTTCATTGAGGGAAGATTCGCCGAGTGCGGATCGGTAGCTTAGTGGTAGAGCACCCGTCCGGCAAGCAGAAGACGTGGGTTCGATTCTCACTCGATCGACGAAATTTTTTCTCAATGATGTCTTTATTTCCACAAGTTTGAAAATACTGGAAATTTTAAATGTATTCAAATCATCCATAAAATTCTAATCCGAATTTGAATCGGTTATTTCAAAAAACCCAACAAGTCTATTTTTTGGGCGAAATAAGAGACTTTACAGTCATTGGTTTTCTCATCCTTTAATACATGTCATTTTCAGCAAGATATCGAAAATTAGGGAATACTAGCCATTTTTTGTCCTCAATTTCGATTTTTTTCGACCGTAGCTCAAAAGCAGTACATTTTGTTTATTTATTTATTTTTTATTTAAATTTGAAATCAACGCAAAATTTCCGACAATGACCCACCACAAAATGATTGATTTAAAAAAATTAATAAAATACTTGTCAGAGGAAAAAAAAAAATTTTTCTAAATTACAAAGATATACAAAAATTTTAATTCTAAAAATTATTGTTTAAAAATATATATATATACATATATATATATAATATATATATATAATATATATATTTTTGTTTCTTTGTTGTTTTCGTAGTTGTATACAACGAAAAACTTTAAGCAAAGTAGCTGACTTACTAATACTTTATGGTCTTAAGTTTGGCCCACAGGGATCAAAAAACTTTTTAAAACATTTTGGTCGAAAGTGTGGTTCCTATGTTTAGCTAATGGGAGTACTTTTATCGATTTAAAATAGCTACGAGGCACTAAATGACTGAAGAACTAAGATAATTTACTAAATGTAATATCACAATAACTAAGGGGTATGACTTCTTATGTTTAGCTTATGAAAATTTTTTCACCCATGCTTAGCTTATGGAGATTTAAAAAAAATAAAACACACAGATACACAGCAGGCTTTAACAGGACCTGAAGCCCTACCGCCGCATTGTAATTTTTTTCCATTCGGGCCTCTCTTGCTACATTTTCATAATCGATTTCCTGTATTTATTTTTTCCTTTTTTAGTAAAGTAGATTTTCAATACACTTAAATCCAATAATTCCTTTTTCACTCACTGAAATGGAACTCAACGATTCATTTCATCCATGCGTTTCTCAATTTTCTGGGAGAAGGAGAACGCAAAAAAAAAAAAAAAAGAGGCTCCCCATTTTTGCTTAAACATTTAGAATATTAATGCGATTTTGTTTTTGTAGGGTTTAGACGAAAAAGGGGAAGGAGAAAAAAAAACGCAGCCAACCGGAAAATAGACTTTTCTCCTACACATACATATAAAATCTGGGCTAAATATCAGGAATCTATCTCGGATCCTTATGACCTATATCAGACGGATTAGGAAAAGGGGGAGTCACAGTGACTTGAAAAGGCGATTTCACGCATGACGAGGCGACGCATCCTCCTTTGAAAACCAAAATTAACCGGGACAAGTTTACCGGGAAGGAGGGAAGGAAACCTTTCTGATATATATATATTTTTTCCATCTTCTTATTTTCCTCCTAACCATTCATTGGACATCGAGGCAACGTACAAGGGCATCGTCCTTTAGGATATCTACTCAATCTTTGTGTGCACGTCGTGACTCTTTTCAACATAAAAGGACAATGAATCTGAACGGTATTTGATGAGATATGAAAATGTTGCACTCATGTTTTTTTATACTTTACCTCCCGAAGATTTTCATCGAAAAATAATTACATCAGTCTTTTTTTTTTTGTCATCTCTTTAAGGTCAAAAATTACAACAAAAAAAAAAAAAAAAAATTCGGTGGTATCAAGCGACATTCGATGTATAATGTCACGATCCTAGGGTTATTAATAATCATCATTACACCGGTATCGTCTGCCTGTATTCGTAAAAAAAAAAAAAAAAAAAAAAAAAAACTTCCATATCTGGTCATCGCGGATGATGAAGTATCATTCAATCTATCACTTAGGCTAATTGGTTAATAATACGAGTGCAAATTAGGTAAATGGGTTGTCCAAATTATGATGTAAGGGACGTCGACAACGTTTTTAAAGGTATATAGAATTCTGATGATTTGTTCCTAAAAGAAGCTGTGAAACGATTTTCGAAGTGTAGGGTGTTGGGGGAAAAAATAGGTGGAGCACAGCCTTAAGAAGTCATAGCTTTAAGCTTTTTTTGTAATTGTAATTGTAATAATAAAATATATTTGAAATAAAAATGCATAAAACGAAATACTTACTTAAACCTAAATGACGTCACAGGTCACGTGACAAAAATGATAAGAAAAAGAGCGTGCGGTTCAATTTAGAGGCTCTTCTTAGAATTCTTGTTTTTTTTTTTCGGGGGGTCCAGTGCTGCCATCTCCCCTTCCTAATTCGGAGGACCCTTACTAAGCGCTCCAATTGCAGGCATCGAACTAGTCACTTTTTTCCCCTAAAAGTCACTTTATAACGAAAAGTCACTAAAAGTCACTTTTTTTGATAAATTGGTGGATTTGAAAAAATTTTCGGCATTAAAAAATTTCTATTTAACATTCGAAGTTGCTCAAGGAAAGGTTTTTTCACTAAAACGCCATCTTTAAAAATAATTTTATGTAAAATTGTGAAAAATCCCTACCGTTTTTCCTAAAAAAAAAAAAAAAAAAATTCCTAATCCATTTTTTCTAAAATTTTTAGTTGCTAAAATTGTTTTCCTAACTATTTTTTTTTCTAATTTTTAATTTTCCTAAAATTTTTTGATTCCTGAAATAAAATTTCTTAAAATCCCTAAAATAAAATTTCCTAAAACCCTTTAGGACTTAAAAAATTAGGACAAATATTCATTTTAAGAAATTTTATTTGAGGATTAAAAAATTTTATGAAAATGGAAAATTAGGAAAAAAATGGTTAGGCTAAAAATTTTAGGAACCGAAATTTTTAGGAAAAATTGATAAAAATAATAAGGAGCGTGGGCTAAATACTCACGTCTAATAAGTTAAAAAATTTTGGATATACTTATTTCAAGTCACTAAATTCCTTCTGTCAGGTCACTGAAAGTCACTATTTAAACCATTTTTGGCCCCTAAAGTCACTAATTTTTCTGGGCGAAATGGGTTCGACGCCTGTGGATCTTATAACTTCTTTACATTATATTTATTGATATCAACAGCCTGAGCGGCCCATTACAGACTCAATTACAAAAATTTAATTATCAGAGGAAGAAAAAATAAAATAAAGAGGGGAAAAAAAAAATTTTAATAATCACAAAACAAAATTAAATAAATTAAATATCTTTTGGGGGTGGATGCTCGACAAGGACTTATAGGGACTTTGGTGTATCAAAATATTATGAAAAGTCATAAGGAAAATAAGCTTTCGACGGCAATGGCTTAATAGTAGGCAGTATCTAAACATTTTTAAGCTTTCGACGTTGGCAAAATAAGGTTACCCCCAGACATTTTTTCTCCCCTGTTTTGTGACCCAATTTCCTTAAATCCTAAAACGTAAACCAATATATATTTTATTGCGATAAAAAAGAAAATCTCAAAACGCATAAACCGAAATTGAAAAAGAACCGATTCTCGCATCCGAAGATTTCGTTTTAAAACTCTGTCGCAATCTCAAAGAGGTGTTTATATTTATCAACTCTCGGGGTTTCGTCGTTTATTATTTCTTTCCTGGTTCATCTATTTACTAAACCCATAATAATAAAAAGCAAAAAAAAAGATCAAAAGTTTTCTCATCAAAACCCGGAAAAAAAAGACCGATAACGAGGAAGGAAATTTTCTTATAATTTATGCACGATCTTAATCTCGTTAAAATTTTGTTTTTTTCACAAAAAAAAAATTTCGAAGTCGTTTCACAAGAAGTGTGAAGAACAAATAATAAGATAATGAGATCGCCCCGAGAAATATGTGCTACAAGGTTGCAAAAAAATCGTGGCAATTTTTTTTTTTTTAAAGGACAGATAAAAAGATGATGACCACGGCCTAGTCGCACCCTCCGGTGCTAATTGCGCATAAGAAAACCCAAATACAAATTTTCTTCCAAAAATTTCATAATCCTTTTCCTCAAATCTTACATCACTTCTTTTTTTTTTCGTTTTCTTTCTTTCTAATCCTATTTTGCCGGTTCATTCATCGAAACATACCGAAACGTGCCGATTCAGCGTACATAATCGATTGTTTGGGAGTAGCCAAATATTTTTTTTTTAAACAAAAGAAATTCGTTTATTATTCTCACTTTTTTTTTTGCGCAAACGCATCGGACATTTTTACGTCATAATTTTTTTTTTTTCCATCTTATTATTTAATTAAAATCTTCGCAAGTAATCTTAAAGGTAATTATCTATGCGTGTGCATATGTGTGTGTGAGCGCGCGCGCGCGCGCGCGCTTTTTTTCGAAATTTTCCCATAACAATTGAATAAGGTCAAGGTATGCGAAAACCTACGACCATGTCATAGTTTTCGCTGTTGTATATGCCCGCGATCGGACTACTGCTCTCCATATATGGTTCGAAGACGATAATAAAACAACCGCTTTTTTTTTTTCTCTATTTAAAATAATTACGAATTTTGCATTTTAATTAATCGTCCTTGAATCCGTCACTGTTGACTTTTGTCTGTATCAATTTATGAAAAATAGAAATTTTTCGGAGTTTTTTATTATTAAAAAAAAAAAAAAAAAAGTAACCGCATTAGCATAAGTTGAAGGACCTTAATTCCTGATAAAACGTATTTGCCATCATGTTCAGTGACCTGGTTTTAATTATCTTTTTTTTTTTTTTTTATCGCACCTGTGAAAACTGTTTCAGAAAAAGTATTTAGGTCCCGTAGTGATGGGGAAATTGTCGGCGGTCGCTCTTAAACCGTTGAAGAGGTAGAAAAAAAGGAAAACGCACAGGGTAATAAAAAAGTATTAGCAGAAGACAAAAGACAAATATTAAAGTTTCCAACACTCAGGAAAAAAAAGGCTAATGCTAATGCGAAAGCAAAATGCCTTATGACGAAATATTTTCTCAAAAAGATTCCCTACCATTTTTTCTAATCCATCTTTCCTAAAAAAATAAATTCCTAAGGGCGCAAATTCACTATGGAATGTTAAACCAATATGTTAGTACAACAAGTTGGACCAACATGTTGTACCAACTTGTACCAACATTCCATAGTTGAATATATATTCCAATATATATTCACTAATCACTATGCACCACTATGGTATGTTGGACCAACATGTTGGTACAACATATTAGTACAACATGCTGGTTCAGCTTGTACCAACATGTTGGTCCAACATTCCATAATGAATCTGCACTCTAAGAGTAAATTTTACAATAGTCCATTCGTTCGTTTGTCCAACATCTTGGTGCAACAAGTTGGTACAACATGTTTGTCCAACTAGTTGAACCAACATGTTTGTCCAACTAGTTGAACCAACATGTTTGTCCAACTAGTTGAACCAACATGTTTGTCCAACTAGTTAAACCAACATGTTGGTTCAACGTTCCATAGTGAATTTGCACCCTAATCCATTTTTCCTAAAAATTTTGGATCCTAAAATTTTTTTCCCAACTATTTTTTTTTTCCTAATTTTTTATTTTCCTAAAATTTTCTGCTTCCTAAAATAAAATTCCCTAAAATGTACATTTTTCCTAATTTTTCGAATCTGCAATATTTTTGTAATAATTTTACTAGGTCTATGCAAAGTTGTAAAATTTTTTAAAAATTCTTTAGTATTTATATTTTTAGAGTGGTTTATTAAAAAAAAGAGAAGAAAAAGAAAAACCGAAATTCGCAGTTTTGCCTAGAAATTATTACAAAAATTTTAGGGATTTAAAAAATTAGAAAAAAACCATCATTTTAGGAATCAAAAAATTTTACGAAAATTGAAAATTAAGAAAGAAAAGGTTAGGAAAAAATTTTAGGAACCAAAATTTAAAAGAAAAAATGGATTCGGAATTTATTTTTTTTTTTTTAGGAAAAACAATTGGGGACGTCTTAAAAATCATGAAAAAAAAAAAAAAAAAAAAAAAAAAAAACAATAAAAATATCTCGTTAGGAAACAACATGTCCGTTGTCGCGAAGAATTTTTGCTTTGCAAAGAAACATTCCGGTTTTGTTGCAAGACAGAACTTGCTTCAAAACGTTTCTTTCTCCTGAAAGTGGCAGCAGAAGGCATTGCAGGTTAAAAAGGTTTCTGCAGTCGTAACTTTCATGTGCAGGCTTCAGTACTGTTTATATGATTTTGAATGATCTACCGAATTTCCCGATAATTGTTTTCAACACAATTGACTCTTTAAGATGTTCGCACTCATTTTTGAATTCTTTTATTTCCAAAAAAAATTTTCTTCCAAAAATCCTTTTGTTTTTGGTTTACTTACATGCTGTTAAAACAGATTATTGATCGAAGAACCTCATGTTCACTCGCTAAAAACCTTAAATCCATGAAAGCTTACCTAAAAAAAGCAGAAAGGAAACAGTATTAAAATAAAATAATTATCAGGCTAAGGTAATATTTCTAAGAAAATTAGTAAAAAAAAAAAAAATTGGAAACATTTTTTGATGAAATAAAACAAGAAAAGGGGCTAAATATGTGCGGTTGTAAAAAAAGTTGGTTTTCGAACCACCCTAATGATTATGTTGGTACTGTAAATTTAAGTAAAATCTGACCGATTTCCAAGGAAATCTAGAAAGAAAACAAGAGTAGCCAGAATAAACCACAATCAACATACGCTGCATTACTCCACCAACACCAATTAATCACCGATATTCTTCTAATATTCCTAAAACGCACTCCTCCAAGTTTTACCATGAATGGTAAAGATACTGTACGGCTTCCTTGACCTTAACAACATCATGGAAAGTATGCTTTACAGAGAACTAGTAATTTATAGGAAGCTAAATGGAATGTTTTTAAGGGCTGGATTAATTATTAATTTCAGAAGCAGTTGATTTCTCAGCAGGGGATGGGCCCCTGGATCGCGTCCTTCCTGTACAAAACCCACGCCACTGCCACAATTTTTTTTTTCTCTCTAAAACCGCACAAATATCCGAAAATCCCCGTAGGCGATTAAAAGGTTTTTTTTTTCACAAGCCAAGGAACTGTCCGATCAGTTACGCTCGTAAACAACGTACCTCAACCAAAAATACACCTAAGCAAACGACCAAAACTAGCGAAAACAAACGGGTTATATCAAGAAAGAAAAAAAAATGATGTAACAAGAAAAATGACCATTTTAGAACCGAAGGGTATGTACAAATTATTTGTGCCCAAATGCAGTATCACCCGAGGAGGGACATTAAATTACCAGGTACCAGATATTAATCATCCAGCATTGAAATCAACTTACAAGATGAGATTTAAAAAAAAAAAAAAGAATAAAAAATTAAGACATACGATGAAAAACAAGAGCTACCGAATTATCAATACTTTTCCATAATTTTTTTTTTTTTTTTTTTTTTTTTTTTTTTTTTTTTTTTTTTTGTGGAGCATAACATTTATTGAAGAAATCGAATTGTCGAATTTGAAGAATCATCAAAGAGACGTTCTTCTCGATTTTCGATCTTCATTTAAACGATTTATTTCGTTTCGCAGTCGGAAATTGCAAAGGCCAAGGAAAATAGAGTGCGGGGGTCATTGATGGGGGTGAGGCACGGTGGTCGCTAGTTAAGAGAAAAGCGGACATCATTTTCATCTCAAAGCTATAAAAAGGTTCTGGGCGTCAAAAGGTTTGGTTTTACGTGTTATTTAAAATCACTTGCCCAAAGTGAAAAATTCAAAATGGCGGATCCAATATGGCGGATGAAATTTCGAATTTGGCGGTGATTTTCAGAAAACTGTATATCTAGGGGTGTTCGGGGTAGCTAAACACGAATCTGATATCAGTTTCTTCAAATTCAAGATGGCGAAGTTAATATGGCGACTTTCATCCGCACTTGCTAAAGTTTACCGATGTTCGTAATAATTAGTATATAGGGGTTTTCGAGGTCGCTGATTTGAAATCCGTCAGCGTTTTTTTTTTTTTTTTTTTTCAAATTGAAATATTTTAAGCCATTATGAGCGGTGTTTTGCTTCACAAAGTGTGGCGTATGGAATTCGAAAAAAAAATGTTTGGCTGAGGTTAGGTTTTCGTTCCGATAGTTTTTGTGAAAGGGATATTCGGGATTTTGGAACATAAAAACGTTACTTTATCTAATCGCTCGACATGTTTCGACCTTTATTTTAAGCCATCCTCAAGAGCTAAAACAAAAGTAATTACATCGTACAATTAACGGAAAATTGAATAAATAAAATCACAGCCATATGAATAATATAAAACAAACCTCGCAATTATTAAAACGTCTGGCATCGAAGTTACATTTGGGGCATTATTTCTACATATTTTGGGCACATTTTGGCTATTTTAAAATTTTCAAAATTTTCTGCCCGAACCCTGTTATACTGTACAGCCATCCCCGTTTTTCTACTATAACACTGCCTGGGCGGCGAACGGGTCCGTATTTTCGAACCTAATATTTTTTTTAGGAAGCTCAATAAGTAACTAATATACCCTGTAAAAGACAATTTTTTATGTTAAAAGATGTTAATTGAGCGAATTTTTGAAATTCGTCCAATTAAAACTTAACTGCCCTCAATCAAAGTGCACCAAATTCACATTCCCATCCCGCAAGTGATGGTGAAAATCTCCAGAATGAAATACAGGGTTCCACTTAGTGATTGCACGGTAGTGGGGGCTTTTCAATACCGGTAGTACGGTAGAAATTTTGTCTTAATACCGGTTTTACAATCGAATACCGGTATTTAAAAAATGAAAACAATATGGAACTCTATTTCATAGTTTTCACATGACCTAATTTCGAATCCGGGCTTATTTTTCCACCTAACCCTTCTAAATTCTAGTTAGTTTGATATGCAGTAAGTATTTTCATTTTTTAGAATTTATGTGCTGTTGAAAATATTTCAGCAGAAGAAAAATGATTTGATGTAAAATAAATAACATAAGAGGGGGCAAAAAATTGTAAGAAAAATAAATTTTAGAGAGAAAAAAAAGGGTTTGCAACAAATAAACAATTCTTAGAAAATTCGGCTGGTTAAGTAAGTCCGATAGCGGCGTGAGCACTGCGAAAATGCTTTATCTTAAGCATGCATTATTTAATTTTGATAATTTTTTGTTTTATTCATTCAACAGGATTATAATATTTTTTCTTCGCTTGAAAACTTTAATACCGGCCTCTTTCAACGGTATTACCGGTACTACAGTTTTGCCAAAATTTCCCAAAATACCGGTACTACCGGTATTACCGAAACCGGTATTGCAATCACTAGTTCCACTTCGGACTCAAACTCAGAAAGCGAGGACAACTCATCCGAAACAACACAAGACAACGGCTTCAGTTATCCTATCAGAGTACCATTTTGGGTCTAAAAACTTCGAACCCCTGGACCTGGGCCAAAAAATTTTTTTTCGACCTAAAAAAAATTCAGGCTTCTTTTCACATATAAATGAATGATTTTTTGCCCAGGGAGCGAAAATTAAAAACTTGACCTTCAAAATGAGTCACCCTAATTAGCACCTCTGAAGAAAAAGATCCCCAAAATGTCATCGAAACAATATACACTCGGATTTTCTCAATGAAGGGGTGAGCTTCATTTGGCTTCCCAGAAAATCTTTCCATCTTAATTAGCCAAAGAAGCTTCTTTATTCCTATCTGGCTATTTTCGGACCAAAAGGAAAAGCGACCCAAACACGTTCAGCGAATGGCCGACCGTATCTTCATGCAATCCACTTGCACGACCAAAAATTAAAGGTTCCCAAATTAATCTTAGAACCCAAGAAAAGAAAATTAAAAAAGAAAATCGTCAAATCCCCTCTACCCATCCTGGAAAAAAAAATTCGACGATCTAGTCTCGAGAATTTTTTTCACTATAAGTTCGGAAAACGAGGGAGGGATCTCAGGAAACGGTCAAGAAAAAAAAAAAAAAAAAAAAGAATTCGTAGCCCCCCCCTGGCAAACTGACTTGATACTATAAATCACCGCGTTTTAATGATAAATTCTAGATTGAAAAATATAAAAAGATGCAGGACGTTTCATTAAAGACCCGAGTCGTGAGCATGATTTACAATTCCCCATCTTAAAAAAATGATACAAGCTCTTTTGCTTAATGATTATTATACATTACGCGAGTACGCGGAGAGAAAAAATAAAAAACAAATGGGGGGAAAAACGCAAAACGAAAATTTGCACACGGGTGTGTCCGTTAATATCGCAGGCAAAAAGAAAAAAAAAATCCAAGACGATTTTAAATAAGGTAAAACGTTTTTGGATATCGAATTTAAAAGTGGTTCTAATTATATTAAAATTACAGGCCGACTCCCACATGTAATTTTTCTTTATTACACATTTTTTCTTTACATTTTGCGTGCGCACGTCAGGCTTCCCCTGGACGTTATTAAATAATTATTTATATATTTGGTGATTAGGTGCTAGGAGTGAAAGGAATCTTTCCCGTTGATGTAAGAGGAAACGTTTAGTTAGGGTTAAGCGGGGTAAGACCAACCCAAGTGACACAAGGATTTTTAACCCTTTGCATCCGAATGGATCTACACAGAGGGCCAGAAAAATTTATTTTTTGCCAAAACTCGATTAAAAATTTTTAAAATTTTATCTAATTTATCGGACAACACAATTTTTAGGTTTTTTCTACTTATACAGTAATAAAAGAAAAAAATCATTCGAAACATTCATTTTGCTTTTTTATATTTTTTAACCCACTTTTTTGTTAGTTATGGCATAAAATTTGTTAACGCTGTAGGCATAATTACAGAAATCAAAAGTAATCGAAGATGATTTACTGATAGTCAGTAATCGTGGAGCGTAAAATATTTTCCACCCAAAATTTTTTTTCTGGATATGATTTGTTTTTAAAGTTAATTAAGTAAAAAGTTTTATAAAAATAATTTTTCAAATAAGCTTTTAGTCCGTTTATTTAAAAGTCCCATAAAAGTCTATCGTCTCATTATGAGTCCTAGACGTCCTAAATGCTTACAATTTTGGCGCCTCTTTGCCTCTAAGTTTTTGGCCAAAAATAAATTTTTCTGGCCCAATGTGACGGGAATAATGGAAAAAAAGTCTGATCTAGGCGGAGCTGGCAAGTTCATCTAAAAAAAAAAAAACGCCAATACGGTTCCGGTTCCGAATTTGATCCATGAACTTCAGTTCGGTCCGTTTTGGTTCTTCGGAATAGTGGCATAGGAACCGGTTTTGGGTTCGGTTTTTCATTATCTTCTAAAAGAACCTGGTTCCGGTTCGGTTCAGTTTTTTCAGTTAAATGGGTTTAGGTTCGGTTCGGTTCGGGTTCTGGGTCCAGTCCGGACCCAAAACGGTTTAATGGACGTCCGGTGACGGGGGTACAAACCCAGAACCGGTTTCACCGGTGTCCGAACCCGGTTGCATTTAAGATTCTATTCTGTCTGGTTCCTCGTTCCTAGGTTTTGGTTCTTGTAATATTTGAAATTCGGTTTTGGTTCTGTCTGGTTTGGGTTCCTGTAATATTTGAAGTTCGGTTTTGGTTCGGTTTTGGTTCGGTTTCACTTAAGGTTCTGTCTGGTTTGGTTCCTGGCATACTTTAAGTTTGGTTTTGGTTCGGTTCCACTACAGTTTAAGAATCTGGTTCCGGTTCGGTTCAGTTTTTTCAGTTAACTGGGTTCGGGTTCAGGTTTGGGTTCTGGGTCCGGTCCGGTCAGGGGTCCGAAGCCGATGCCGATGCTGATGCCGAAGCCGGCCGCGGCCAGCTAAAATTTCGGGTCGACGCCGATGCCGGCGCCGATGCCATTTTATCTGTTTTATTTCCGATGCCGATGCCGATTCCAGCATCGACCACCCGATGCTGATGCCGATGCCACCAAGCATCGATCTCATCCGATGCCGGCATCTGTTATACCCAATGTACCGATTTTTTAATCAGATAAAAATTTTAGAGCCATTCTATACGTTTTCTATAATTTGTTTGTTCGTTTTTTTTTTTCAAAATATAAATTAATTGTGAAATCACATATCTCGAATTTTTAATTCCGACGTCAGTGCTGGTACCGGCACCGATGCCGATGCCGCTGCCGATGCCGCTAACGATGCCGGCACTAATAAATTTCGCGATGCCGATGCCGACGCCGACGCCGATTTCGACTTTGAAAAAAATTCGATGCCGATGCTAGCATCGGCATCGGTTAAAATGTCCAAGCTTCGGACCCCTGGGTCCGGTATCATTTAAGGTTCTGTCTGGTTTGGTTCCTGGCATACTTTAAGTTCGGTTCCACTAAATCAGGTTCCGGTCCGGTTCAGTTTTCTTAGTCAACTGGGTTCGGGTTCGGGTTCTGGGTCCGGTCCGGCCCGGTCTCATTTAAGGTTCTGTCTGGTTTGGTTCCTGCAATATTTCAGGTTCGGTTTCACTACTGTTTAAGAATCAGGTTTGGGATTTTTGCGGCTTGGGCAGGGTTAGAGTTCTGGGTTCGGCTTTTCGTCCGTGCAGTTCGGCCCGGTTTCGTTATAAATCGTGAAAACCCGGGTTCGGTTCACCAGAACTGAGCCTAACCCCCGAATGGTATAAGGGTATAAGGGCATCATAATTTATATGACTAATAGTAGTTTTCATTGTGTCTCAGCCGAGAATAATACATGGCCATCCATACCAATCTACATCCCCCTATTCCCACCCGCTTCATTTAGCCCGGTGTCTTGCTTTTACCCCGCTCTACCCTACAAAATCCCTAACGATGCTACTTCTAGCATCTGAGTTTTGCGCCATCCTCCCGCACTTAACGCCGCTATCCATTTAGCAATTATCTCTGAAGAGAAACCAGCATCCGACCTTGCCGATCTTTTGGACACAGTCGGACCGGGCCCTTGATATTTCGATTCGACCTTTTTGGGCATCTAACACGTCCGATCGAATACGGGGGGTGGGGAGCAGAGAGCATATCGACGTTAATATTGTCAACACGACTTGACAATGACCTCGTGAGATCCAGGTTACCGGGGTACGAGCAAATTATTACCGTCACGTATTCTCCCGTGCTTTATATCAAAAGAGTTTAAAAAATATAAAAAGAAAAAAAAAATTAGGATATGTGGGTAGAAAGTGGAAGAGTTTTTATTAAAAAAGTTTAGGTAGAGAACACATTGGAGCGGTCGTTGAGGCTGGGAGCGAGTATGATGAGTACCTGGTCGGTCGTTAAAACTGCCAATAACAAAACGACGACCTTGAAAATGAAAGTCAACGAACCCTGGTCATGAATTATGATGTAAAAAAAAAAAAAAACTTACAACATTATCATAAACGTTGGGTCGGTATTGTGTCTTTTTCTTTTTTTTTCATCTCGCCATCATCAACCCTTTTCCCGGTTGCCTCAGAGGGCGTTAAACGGAATTATTCTCCCGAAAGCCAAGTTTATTTTTATTTTTATTTTTATACATATCAAAGCAGTAATTACATTTAATGGTGGTTAATTAAGTTACACAGGACGAGGCAGATCCCGGCGTGCATTTGTCAAAACGAAAGACAACCCGACTTTTTGGTTGCGTCCCTCCGGGTGTTTGCATATGTCAGCATGCTTTTTTTTCGACTCTTTTTTTTTTTCCTTTTCAGTTTTCTTTGGCGGGAATTCTCAGGAATGTCAAGTTTTTTTTTTTTCCATGTTGGAGAAGGAATGCGTGGTATGTTTTTAGTATCATGTACTGCGATGATGGACGTATAGCATTTTAAATTGGTATGAAGGTTGATTCAACTGAGCAACATGAAAATAAAAACAAGGAATGTAGCGATAAAAGTCCTATATTTTATGCTAAAACCCTAGAAATTTTAGGTATCAAATACTTGTTTTTCAGACGTCCCTTTAGCCTTGGGACGGCATAAGTTGGCTCAAAATATTAAAATTTAGCTTTCGTCAGAATTCTCTGAAATTTTGCATACTGAGGTAAAATGAGACGCTGATCTCAGATGTGAAATAAAAATTTTGATTCGATTACAATTTAACATCCAACATGGCATAACTGTTTTAACCCCTTGCGGGCGGATGTATCCATACGGATACATTATGGGTTTTCTGTGAAATTAATGGTTAATCGGCAATAAATCAACTTAGACTTATACATAAGTGGCCAGAAAAATCAAATTATAAATTTTTGGCGAAAATGTAAATCCTATGTTTAGCTTATGGGAACATTACTTAATTAGAATGTTAATTAATGGCATAAAAATTGTGTTTTTGATGTTAATGTAAAGGTGCAAAATTATTATGGAATGTTGGACCAACATGTTTGTTCAACAAGTTCAACCAACATGTTGTACCAACTTGTCTGACAAACGAACGAATCGACTATTGCAGAATTTACTCTTAGGGTGCAAATGCACTATGGAACGTTGGACCAACATGTTGGTACAGCAGATTGGATCAACATGTTATACCAACTTGTTGACAAACGAATTAACATGTTTGACAAACGAATGAACGACTATTGCAGAATTTACTCCAACGCCGAAATTAGTGTGGAATGTTGGTCCAACAAGTTGGTACAACATGTTGTGTTGTGTTGGCACAACATTTGCATTAGGGTGCAAATTCACTATGGAGTGTTGAATCAACTTGTCGGTACAACAAGTTGGATGAACATGTTGTACCAACTTGTACAAACATTTTTGACAAACGAAAGAATTGACTATCGCAGAGTTTACTCCTACGTCTCAATTCTTCACCAACAAGTTGGTACATGTTGGTCCAGCTTGTACCAACATGTTGGTCAAACATTTCATAGTGAATTTACAGTTTTACACCCTTACATACCAACACACATTTACATATAACACACCAACAAAGTTGGTTCAACAAGGTGGTATAACATGTTGGTCCAACAAGTTCGTACAAGTTGGTACAATATGTTGATCCAAAATTCCATAGTGAATTTGTACCAGGGTGCAAATTCACTATGGATTGTGATGGATGCATTCCACACTAATTTTGGCGCAGGAGTAAATTCTGCAATAGTCGAGATTCGTTCGCTTTTCAAACATGTTGGTACAACAAGTTCGTCCAACATTCCAACAAGTTGGTATAACATGTTTGTCCAACATGTTGGTTCAACATTCCATAGTGAATTTGCACCCGCACCCTAAGTAAATAAAGTACAAACGATTGCGATATGGCCAAAAGTAAAAATTGTTAACTGACATGTTTATCATATAACGAATCTTCCTCCCATACTTAGCGTATGGAGCTAAAATAAAATCAAACTTTCAGAAGCGAAATATGACAAAAAAATTTCATAAGCTATAAATTTTGATATCAATATATATCCTGAGACTTGTTATCTTGATTTTGCTGCATTTTATACTTGGAACTATCAGTTTTTAGCGATTTTTGTAAGATTTCATCAAAAATATTTTTCCCATAAGCTAAACATAGGCGGCGAAATATTTTTTTTTAGCTTTACTAACTGCCTCTATGGCCTCAGAATATTGCCGAAAAAGAGGAAATAGCATTTACGGAGCGTAGATGTTCGACCCGTAAAGTTCAATAATGGCCATTCAAATCCTGTACAGTTACGGAAAAATACCGGGAAAAAAAAATTAGAAAAATAACAAATTTTCTTGTACTAATATTACAGGTTCCAAGAGATACCATCAGAGGGTGTAATATTACAAGGATTGCGTATTACACGACCGATCAAAAGCCATGAACGGCTTCGTCAGAACCCAGACAGGTGAGAAAATAAGCTGCCAAATTCTTTTCTTCTTATCCATTCCATTATAAAATCATTAACTTCCACGAATAATGTGTCAATCTCGCACCTGTGGCAGGAGGCCATCCTCACGATAAGGAGCATCCACCGCGAAAAGATCCCCTGCCAAAAGCATCTCCCCAAATTCAAACCACAAACCCAAAGAAAAGCTCAATCAGTTCATCTCGCTCCTACTTTTTCTTTATTTTCCGAAAATTGCTTTTCCCGTAAAGCCAGAGAAAAAAAGATTGAAAGGGTCACGTTCAAAACTTTTTACCCGCAATAGTAGACATAAATAAAAATAAGAAAACATATAAACTACTTCCTTTTAAAAAAAGGAAGAAAAACTATTTGCAATTTTAATACAGCTTAAACAGTCATAAATCTTACGCAATAAATCACTCCACGCACAAAAAAATTTTCTCAAAAAAACTTTTGAATTATAATTTTCCCAGCATCGATCCTATCGCCTCTCGTTCGTTTCTTCTTGGATGCAAACGATTTTGATTTATAAAAACCATAAATTTTAAAGAAAAAAAAACCAATTTTACAAGTTTCAATGAAATTTTATTACTCCTTGTTTGATGTGCAACAATAAAAAAAAAAACTACTATTAGTTAACGCAGGAGACAAGAAATAAACATCCTGCGACTATTATCATTCATTTTAATAAAGATGTTATATTGCCAGGAAAAGGTCGAAGAGGATACCGCCCTTTTCAGCACTATGCAATTATCTTCGGGGGGAGAGAAAAAAAAAAAAAAAGATAATTCGATATTTTTCTTTTCAGGTTTTCTTTTCAAATGCCTTCGAGAATGGTTGTAGCGAAAAAACTAACAATAGGCAGTTAATGAATAAAAATGACGATGGAAGAACATACGCGGAGCACGTTTGGATTTTTTTTTAATGGCTTCAAGGGAATTAAATTCCTCAGATTTGCCAGAAAAACCAAGGCCACTTTGTAAAATGATGATAATGCTTCCAACGTAGACAACCGATAAGTTGATGCACTTAAAATGGTTTTCAATCGTTTTATGTTTTTTTTTTTTTTTTTTTTTTTAGCTCTCCTTTTAGGTCGTTGCACCGCGAACACTCCAAAAAGAATAAAAATAAAATAAAATAAAAAACGAGAGGACAAATTTACAAAATGCGACTGCTGACCATATGTGGAAAGCGGTTCGAAAATCGTGCCCCGTTAATATTCGGGTTCATTGTCGTTCAAGACGCCCAAAAAATATGTAAGAAAAAAAAAGAAACAGAAAAAGAAACCAGAGAAACGAAGCAGCATGCACCCGCCGGAGAAGAAGAATCTAGATGTCCTTGGGAGTTAACATGCGCAGACTCACTTTTATAAACTCAGGTAGCTTGCGGCGCGTTCACTTTCATCTGTTAATTTTTTTTTCTAAGTTGAAAAAAAAAAAAAAAAAAAAAAAAAGCTCTCGTTTAGAAGTAAATAAAAAAGATAAAATAGTGTGCGCTAACGCCATCTGTCGCGCAACTCTAAAACTACATCGTATCGACGTACCTGACCGATCACGCTAACGCCATCTCTTGAGAAACGTTGCAACTACATCGACTACTCGTGCCTGGCTTTTCGCCTTACAATTGACGTTTAGACTTCCCTGCGTTCTTTTGAGATCGCAAAAAAATGAATATTTCTCTCTTTTTCTATTTTTCTAAATGACTCATTCATAAACGCTAAGCTTTCATAAATATTTAATTATACTGGTTTGGTCATGGATACGGATCCCGAATCTTTCTTTTTTTTTTTACCGATTTTCTCTTGTCATTCGTTCAGGAATTTAGTAGACCAGGAGCGGCTTCAAAAATTCAGAGCGACATTTTATTTTAAAAAATTTCACGGTTCGATAAATAATTTTTCTTTCTTTTCCCAACTCTTGAAAAACAAAACGAAACAAAACAAAAAATTATTCGGAATTAATATTCAAAAGCACGCGAATATAAAGTCATAAAGAAAATGATAACGTGTTGAGCTTTTTTAATTTTACAAATGAAACGAATGGGGGGGTGAAATCGTGAAAGATTAAAAATGAGAAGAAAAACGGGGAAATCAGGTCAGCACTTAAGCATTTATACAGTCAGCAAACGGGAATTTACACCAGAAAGGGTTTTAGAACTTTTAGCAATTATTCCTCTCCTTCCCCTCCGAAAAAACTCACCGAGTCTTCGGTCTTTACTCTGACCCATACAACTCACCTAAAAAAAAAACAAAAAGAATTTAATAATGAAAAATGGTTCCATTAAAGTAAAAGAAAGAGGGGGGAGAGAAAAAAAATTATTTTGAGCCCGACCCACAGCGTAAAAAACATTTTTACAGCCTTAGGAACAAACCTAAAACGAAATGGGTTAAAGCTGAGATAAATGGTCCAGCTGGAAAAGTTGTCTAATTGCATAAGAGGCTGGTTTTCGCAGAGTCATCTTCTTCCTCGAAGAAGGCGGGAAGAAAAAGATTATAAAAATGACTTTTTTATGCACTTGGAAATTTTTGCTTCGGAATAATATATTTATCAAATGGTTTTTATTTTTTTTTTTTAACTTTTTAAGAGAAGTTAGCGTCGAGAACAAGTGGCGGCGAAAAGAACCTGTACTTTAGACACGAATTTTTTAAGGTGGCAGTTACTTTTTTAAGAGGGTGTCCCATATTTTGGAAATTTTCGAATTTCAAATCGCTTACCTTCAAAAATGGTTCTCCTTCCTCACATCCTTCTCATACCTGCGACATTCCATGAGCTACCCTGACCCATGTATTTTCCCTATTCAATTTCAGTGCCTCGTTAATGCATCAATTTTGCCAATATTTTTCGCTTTTATATATTCTCACATAATAATTCAAAGTTCTTCTTTCAGCCTCGATACTGGTGGGCAACTTTGATGCTATAACTACTGGTGCTAATTAATTTAAGTAAATAAGGTCCCGCAATTTTGGATTTTACTTATATCTCATTTTCGACTTCATTTTCGAATTCAGCGCCTAAATATTGTACAGTATGCAAAATTTCAATCGATTATCTCTATAAATACCGAAAATACTAAAAAAAGGCTCTCTTAGAAGAGCCGTCGGCCCGGAAAGGGTTTACATCAAAAATTCCAAGAAATTGGAACGAAGACAGAAAACAAGGGAGAGATAGAGAAACCCACACACACAAAAAAAAAAAAAAAAAAAACGGTCCCCACACTGCAGCAAAAGAGGAAGAAACTGTCAACATACGATGACAGAGGAACGAAACAACCTAAACAAAACGTAAAAAACGTCGACAACAATAACACAATTATAATTAGCTCGATAATAAATAAAACACCGTCAAAAATTTTTAGGGAAGTCGGAAGATGATAAGCAAAAGATTGAGGAAATGCATCTGGCAATTACGTCATCATACGAATTCGCCTGCAAAGCTATTTTTTTTTTTTTTTTTTCTAAAATTAATTTTGGTTCTCTGCCAGATGCTAAACTAATGTGACCCGATTTATGAAACGAGAAAAGCTGGAATGACCCCATCATTGGTCTAATTATCGCGCATATTCGCTTCTCTTTCCCGGTTCATTAGCAAGATTGACTTTAGCTTTTCGAAATCGGATTTGTACGTTTAAAGTCGCCTCAGGGGGAAACCAAAACCCGAAAACATTTCTGAGAAAACCTTTTCCATCCCGAATTTCCGATTAATTTAATAATCTTATAATATAGACAGCTTCGAGAATTCGAAGGGAAAAAAAATTCCCGCGTAATGATTGACATAAATTTTCACGTTTGATCGGCCATCCGGAAGGAGGTTACGGCTGTTTCTTTTTCTTAATTGGGAATCAAAAATGACTTTAAACTTTTAATAACTCCTTTTTCTTTCTTTTTTTTTTCTCGCGCCCCTGAATTTACATAAAAAATAACTCGGAGGGGTTTGTTTTTCTAACACCGCGGTAGGTCCCCTTCCCATTTTAATCTCATCTGGTCATTTTGAAATTAGATTCGCTTGTCTTTGGGACGAAAGAAAAAAAATTAGGAAGAAATATGTGTGTAGAAAAAAAAAGAAACAAGTTCAAACGTGTTTGTATTTTGTTTTCTGTACATCATCGACTATTGCATTACGCTTGATTGGTGATGTATGAAATGTTTATCATGAAAGTCTTTAATTCTCTTCTTTCCTCTTCGGGATATTAAATCAGTTTATTTTATTTTTTTTTTTTTTCCAAGCGGCGGTGATAGGATCAAAAAGGAAACTATAAAAAATAAATTTATCGATATCAACCAAATCGACCTTTTCCTGATAAGAAAAAAAAAAGGAAGAAAAGATTTTTAAACGGGTTGATATAGTTTCCTATTGGAAAGAAAGTGACTAATGAAAAGGGAAGAGGATCCTTTTAAAGGCGCCTTCCCTTTGATTAATTAATTTATAACGTGTCTCGTACATTCCTCGATAAATCACTTACGATCCTTGATTGAACCTCTTCTTTTTATTATTTTTAGCCCTTTCCCAGTCGGAAGTCTTTTTCCCGAGATTATTTTCGGCGGAATATTTACTTAATTCAGTGCGTCGGAGGTGAACTAACGTATCTCCATCGTAAATATGATTGGAGATAGTCTGTTTCGACATTTCGTAAAAGTGTCACCTGACCAAGAGCTTATACCAACATGAGCGTGTGAAGTGAACTTGTAGTCACACGTTTTTAGCAAACAGTCGAAACACACTATCTCCAATTAGATTGGAGATAGTGTGTTGATTTTTTTACACAAGATTTGTGTAAAAATGTTTAAAATAAATATTTGCCAAGAAGTTAAGTATACCGTGGTCTAGTTCAGTAATTAAAAATGATTTTTTTATTAATTAATTAATTAATTAATTAATGGATTAATTCCGTGAGGAATTTTGTAATGTTAATTAATTTATTATTATTTAATATTTATTAAAATTAACTAATTGATTAATTCGGAAGTGAACTAACGTATCTCCATGATGTAGTTCACCTCCGACGCACGGAAATAATTAATTAATAAAAAAAAATAATCATTTTCAATTACTGAACTAGGCTACGGTATATTTAACTTCATGGAATATATTTATTTCGAACTTTTTGACACAGCTCTTGTGCAGATTTATCGTGAAAAAGTTTATCTACTTTGCACCAAAGTTCGCGCCGTTTAATTCTTAAAAATTTATTTATTGGCTTACTGCAGTAATAGACAGCTTATGCAGTAGTACGTCAGCTTTTGGAAGTAAAATGGAGGACATCAGCGATCTAGTTGCGAATATTGAAAATAAAAATTTTTTAGCCGGTTTCCGTGGGAAAAAAGATGTTTAATCGAATATTGAATAACATTTATTTTTATAATAAGGCTAAAAAGAATTTAAATTTTATTGTAATAAAATTTTTTAGAAAGCAAAGTTGTGCGTCAAAGGTGAACTAACGTATCTCCATCGTAAATATGATTGGAGATAGTCTGTTTCGACATTTCGAAAAAGTGTCACGTGACCACGAGTTTATACCAACATGAGCGTGTAAACTTGTTGTCACATGTTTTTCGCAAAAAGTCGAAACACACTACAATGTACCTCCAATTATTTTGGAGATAGTGTATTTCTTCAATTATTTTGGAGATAGTGTGTTGATTTTACAAAAGATCTGTGTAAAAATGTTTAAAATAAATATAAACCAAGAAGATAAATATACCGTAGCTTTGTGCAGTAATTAAAAATGACTATTTTTTAATTAACTGATTGATTGATTAATTCCGTGAGGAATTTTATAATATTAATTAATTTATTATTATTTATTAAAATTATTAATTAATTGATTAACTCGGAGGTGAACTATCGTATCTCCATTATATAGTTCACCTCCGACACAAGGAAATAATTAATTAATTAATTAATTAATTAGTTAATTAATTTTACTTGGAAACAGAAAACGGTCAGCAGGACTTCAAAGGAATTTGCACCGAATCTTTTTTTTCAGTCTCTGAGAAACGTGGAAACAGACGGCTTCACTCAATTCAGACGGCTTCAATTTTTTTCAGGTGAGCAGTGGAATGTTTCCATTCTCTGAGTGAGTGCTATACGTAATTGGACCCGTTTTAATTAATTAATTAATAACAAAAATAATCATTTTAATTACAGATCTAGGCTACGGTATATTTAACTTCTTGGCATATATTTATTTCGAACATTTTTACACAGATCTTGTGTGGATTTATTGTGAAAAAGTTTATCTACTTTGCACCAAAGTTCGCACAGTTCAGTTTTAAAGAATTTACTTATTGGCTTCTAGCGCCTCGGTGGCGAAAATTTGAACTTGTTCGCTTATTGTAAACATAATCAGTGCTGTAATTCCGTGCGTCGGAGGTGAACTAACTTATCTCCATCGTAAATATGATTGGAGATAGTGTGTTTCGACATTTCGTAAAAGTGTCATGTGACTACAAGTTTACACGCTCATGTTGGTGTGAACTTGTGGTCACATGACACTTTCACCAAATGTCAAAACACACTATCTCCAATTATAACTACGATGGAGATACGTTAGTTCACCTCCGGCGGATGGAATTATTTCAAGACCATTTGTGGACGTCCACATGAAAACCTGCCTTCTGGAGAATGGCGGAGAAAACATTTTGTTTGTAAACAATGTGTTTCTTTATTAGTTAAACTTCCACAGCCTTCCGAGTACCATTTCCCAAAAGACAGGTTATCATATGGATGCAGCTTTTGGTAAAATGAATGACATCAGTGATATCGTTTCGAATATAAGCAATAAAAGTTTTTTTAGTAGATTTCCATGGGAAAGAAGATGTTTAATCGAATATTTAATGGCATTGTTTTTAGAAAAGGAATCTATAGTAATACAATTTTTTAGAAAGAAGCCGTGCGTCGGAGGTGAACTAACGTATCTCCATCGTAAATATAATTGGAGATAGTGTGCTTCGACTGCGAAAGACGTGTGACTACAAGTTTACACGCTAATGTTGGTATAAACTTGTGGTCACATGACACTTTTACGAAATGTCAAAAGAGACTATCTCCATTCTTATTTACGATGGAAATACATTAGTTCACCTTCGACGCACGGAATTTTAGATACGATTGTTTTTGGTTTCAAATGTTTAGCTTACCAGGGTGCATACAGAATAAATTTGAAAATACAGTTTGACCTGTATTTTCAAATTTTTTCTGTCATTTTTTCAGGTCATTTTAAAGGCAAGTTTATATTAAAATTCATCCTTTTTTATCTGAAAAAAATTATTCCGATGATTTGATTATCTGCAAAATGTTGTGGTATGTGATCAATTTTTACAATTTTGATAACTTAATGTATCAGAAGTTGGTGAAACCTCACCAGCAAACCGGACAGACGTTTCGGAAGGGGAACCTGATCACGATGTTCCAAGTCTTCCCAGACGTAATAAGGGCAAAATGCCATCATTTATACAAGATAATTATGTTGTGTCATAAAATTTTGCTTGCAGGTCGAATTCAGTGTTCTAGTCATTTTAATCATTAATATAATTTATTACAATTTTAGGCCGAAATTTCAAGTTAAAATTTGTTGCGGTAACATTTTGCTCAACATGTTGCAGCGTTAAAAGCATCCTAGCAGCACGTTGCACTACATTTTAAAATTTTTATTTTAATTTTTTAGTGTTGTGCAACATGTTTTAACTCTTCAACCTATTGAGTAACATGTTGGCAACATGTTTTCTAGCTCAAAAATAAGATCTTGTGCATTATCAGTTGAAGACATCAGTGGAAGAAGGGGGCCGTTCAGAAAGAACGAAATTTGGTTTGTATTTATTTACATGGAGTTTTTCTTTTGTTTTTTGAACGGCCTCCTTCTTCCACTGATGTCTTCAGTTATTCGATTTAAGCAACTGATAAATTTACAATTTTACGTGGAGAAAAAAGTTTGGTTCCTGCTACTCAATGCTGAGTTGGGTCCTGTGACACCAAAACATTTGAGTTGATAATATCGAAAATTTAGTAATTATTACTACGAGTTCGTAATGATTACTAACGTTTAGTAATAACTAACAAATTTTTAGTATTATCAACTCAAATGTTTAGGTGTCGCAAGACCCAATTCAACATTCAGTAACAGGAACCGAACTTTTTCCCCGTGTATTTAAGGAAGGCCGAAGGCCGAACGAAAGATACCTTAATTTAGCTATTTTTGAAACTTTTGCGATTTGATAAGCTTCCTCCGGTAAGCTTTCTCTTTCATAATCCAATTCTCAAAAACCATGGTATTTTAAGCCATGGGCTTTAACTGCTGCAACCAAAAGCCGATGATTGGTCAAAAACCATGGTTAGAAAAAAAATATACACTGTAAAAAATTTGGTGTAATTTTAACAAAATTTATAATTGAAAAACGGTCCACACATTTTTATTTGTAAATAATAAGGCAATAACGAATATTGCCTAGCAACATGTATCAAAATTAACATAAAAAGATCTACATAAGAATGTGTGGACCGAGTTTGTTAAAAATAAACAAAATTTTTTAGTGTACCAAACTGTAAAAACTTAAACACTGAAACCACAGAAGGCAAATTTAAAAAACCAAATCTTAAAAAACCAAAACCTAAAAACCAAAATTCAAAAACCGAAACCAAATTTTAATAGTATATTACGACACAAGGCCGATTTTGATAAGCTCGTCGAAGTACTGGTTAACTTAAGGACAACAGCAAAAATTTCCGGTCACCCTCAACGAAATCATTCAACTAAACCCCAACCAAACAGAACCGAACCAAACTTATCCTAAAACAAACATGGTTCATTATTTCCACCAAACCATGATTAAAAAACATAATTAAACTAATTTAATGCCGTTAAACAATACCACCAAAAAAAAAAAAAAAAAAAAAAAAAAGACGGTGCCAATTTTTAACAATTATATCTTTAATCCTTAATTGGTTTTTTTTAAAAATGATATCCTTGAAAAGTCGAAAAAATCAGCCAAATGCAGTTTGTCGCATGCGCATTTAATGAATTCATGTCGGGCCGCAGCTCATTGAACCGTAATTCCTTTCGATAGTTTAACTGCTTGTCGTTTCATTATGGATATATTCCAACCATACACTTATGGATTTTTATGTACATAATTTGTTTTTTCCATCGGAATTAGAAAAGAAAAAAAAAATCGTCGATGCGAAGTCGTTTTTCTCGTTTAAAAATGTTATGTCAACGCGTGACGCGGCAACAGATGCAATGTTGCGTAATTAATTAAAGATTAATGATAATTTTTAACAAGTGAAAACTTGATAATTATCATTTTTTTTTTAAATCCGGAGAAATATGTATATATACCTATATAATTTTTCCCTGGAAGGGCATTTTTTGGAAGAAACTAAATTCTTTTTGAGAGAGGATGGAATTTTTTTTTTAAATGTTACCGATTGGCGAGGAGAAAAGTAAAATGTTATCAGAATTTTGATAAGCAAACCTGCTAAGGAATGAATGGTCTAGGTCTACCACGCACAAAAGAACGATCAACCTAATTTCAAAAGTGTGGGAAAAAAATATGGTGACCGTTCAAGTGGCTCAATAAAAAAATTAATGTCTCTCGTATTTTGGCATAATCAACTTTGTATTGTAAACAGGAAGTTTTTGGTTCATTTTATAATTTTTAATTTTTAAAAAATCGAAGATTCGATAGTTTAACGTTGAAAAAAACTGCGTGTGGTTAAAGAATTTTCGAATAAACTTTCTGAGTTTCTCAAAAGTGGCTATAGCCATCCCAAGGCGGTACTGGTCACGAGACCTCAGAATCCAAGACGACAGCTAGCTTTATGGCTATTCTAAGATATAAGTCGTGTTTAGGTATTTTGTTTCGATTACTGTTTTTCAATTTGAGAGCTCATCAATTTTATTATTTGCTTTAAAAATTTTTTTGTTTATGTTTTTAGCTACTGATGATGGGAGCGATCGCTCTCGAAATGCGCATTCAGTTTAATTAAACCATTTTTGAAGATCGTTAAGCTGCCCATGTAAGCGAAAATAGCGTATCTTCCTTTCCGGAATTGATTGTTTGTTTACATAAGTTAAAAATACGACAGACGTGCCAACTCCGAAAATGAAGATACGCTATTTTCGCTTACATGGGCAGTAAGGAAAATATTTATTTCATTTAAAAGTATTCTAAGATAGCAGTGGTCATGTGACTCTGATATCCAAAATGGCAGCCACCTTTATGGCCAATTCTGCCCTTTTAACCGAAATGGTCCTAAGTCCAACTTTTTTTGTTTCGAGAAAACAGTAAATAAAAATATTTTTATACATGACTTTGTTTACATAATATATTTTTAAAACTTAAATTTTCGCTATATCGGTTTCGGATTCATTGAAATAACATATACGGTTCGGTAGAGAATGCCGTAAGGAATCTGAGGGTGTCAAAAACTCGAAATAAAAAAAAAGGTGGACTTAGGACCATTTCGCTTACGAGGGCAGCGAATCCAATATATCGGTGACCATCCGTCTCCGTCATGGAATAGCCTTAAAACTAAGGGAGCTGGAAATATTTCTTATGAGGTATTCAGTCGGAAATACTTCTCAACAGGGATTCAGATGGAACTAGTTCTCATAAAAGATTCAGCCGGAAGTACTTGTCATAAGGAATTCCGCCGGCAATCCTTATCAGAAAGTACTTCTCATCAGGGATTCAGTCCGAAATACTTCTCAACAGGGATTCAGCCGGAAATACTTCTCATAAAAGATTTAGCCAGAAGTAATTTTCATCAAGGATACAGCCGGAAATACGTCTCAACAGGGATTTAGTCGGGATTCCTCATCAGAGATCCAGCCAGAAATACTTCTCATCAAGGATTCAGCCGGAAATATTTCATATCAGGTGTCAGCCAGAAGTACTTCTCATCAGACATTCAGCCGGCAATCCTTACTAGGGATTCAACCGAAAGTACTTCTCATCAGGGGTTCAGTCGGAAATACGTCTCATGAAGGACTCAGCCGGAGATACGTCTCAACAGGGATTCAATCGGGAATGTCAGGGATTCTGCCGAATATACTTTTCAACAGGGATTCAGCCGAAAGTACTTTTCATAAGGAATTTAGCCTGCAATCCTTATCAGGGATTCAGCCGAAAGTACTTGTCATCAGGAGTTCAGTCGGAAATACTTCTCATCAAGGATTCAGCCGGAAATATTTCTTATCAGGTGTCAGCCAGAAGTACTCCTCATCAGGGATTTAGCCGGAAATACTCTTCAACAGGGATTCAGCCGGAAATGGTTCTCAGTAGGGATTCAGCCGGAAATACATTTCAACAGGGATTCAGTCGCAAACACTCCTCATCAAAGATTCAGCGGGAAATCCTCATGAGGGATTCAGCCGGAAATACTCATCAGAGATTCGGAAATCCATCTCAACAGGGCAACAAGGGTCTCATAGCTATTATAAGACCATTTCGGTCATAAGACCCCGATATTCAGCTTTACGGCCAACCGGTAGCCAAGTGATCTTAGAATTCAAGATGGCAGCCAACTGCAAGCCCATTCTAGCCACGTCACGTGATGTCTCCAGCTGTGTCTTTTTAAAACATGACAGTGGTCACATGACCCCGAATTCACGACCAATCCAAGATGGCGGTGGCCCCGTGATCGCTCGGAATCCAATAAGGCGGCCGATTTATTAGTCACTCCTTCTCCTTATCACTTCTGCAAGATTGTTTTTAAGAAAAGTTTTGAAGGATCAGTCCCGCTATTGCTGCAGCCCCCACACCCATCTAGCTGCTGCCGCTCTTCAAACCAAAACTTTTACGATGTCAAATTGACATTCTAAAGCTATAAAGAGAAACAAGCCGTCTAATAAAACGAACAATTCTTTTCCTAAATGGGACGTCTAAACTGTTATTAAACCGAAGAAGAAAAGCTAATATCAGTCAACTCGAAAAAACAATGACCAATTGACCACCACGAATCTTAAAAAAAAAAAAATTATACCTGCGTGCGATGTGCGATTGTTTTTAAAAGTAATTATCAAAACACCGGAAACAAGACAGCGTGATACCTGAGCGTAGGCGCCATTGCTTTTAACGATTCTTATGTCATTCTTATTTTCATGACTTTTTTTTTCTTCTTCTTCAAATAACTCAAGTTGAAGGCTTTATTTGGATTCAATTAGATTCGATTTGTGCACATACGCGAATTATCTCACTTCCATCTTAAAAAAAAAAAAAAAAAAAAAAAAAGTAGTATTCGGTCAACGTCTTTTTTCCCCCTCGACGGTCAATTTATTCCAGAAGGTTTTAAAAAACGGCCAATTTAACTTTAACGAGCCGTGCGACATTTTCATCGAATAGGCGGAACCGGTGAAATATTTTTATTTTTAACTTTATTCGGTTACGTAAAATTAAACGGGGGTTTTAAAAAAAAAGATAGGAAAAAGCATGGAACAAAGCATGTTCCCCCCCATTGTTCTAGTTTTCTGAAGGCTTTCTTGTTTACGTAAAGCTCAGCGAACCGAAAACATTCATCGACGGGCTCCGTCGGAAAATCCCGAGAAAAATCCTTTTAAACCATCTGCTGCCACGGACTCCATTTTTTTTTTTTTAAAGCGAAAATTTTCTTCGATATAATCATCGACCCATAAATCTCCATTTCAAACCACGTCGATTTTCTTTTGTCTTTTAAATTCTTATTCAAACCCGATCGTTTTTAACTACTTGATTAATCATTCTTCAAAGAGTTTGCTTCTTAAAAGAAGAAAAAAAAATGTCAGTAACAGTTAATGGTTCAAGGTAGGATTTGACGTCGCTATAAAAATAATAACAGTTGACAACGCGGCTTCCAAGAGTTCATGTCACGTTCGCACCATTAGCGATTCGTCCTTGAAGGTTGCCACGACTGCCCTTTTTTAGTTTAAATAATCCCCGGTAGGTGTTTTTAGTTTCCGTTTAAACTTGGCGCCATATTGCATAATTCTTTTTTTTTTTTTTTTAACGGGAGGGGGGAAAAAAATTGAAATTCCGTTAAAATAAAAAAGATTTCATTTTTCTGAGTCATTTGGCTAAGAAGGTCGAAAGAAATCAGGTGTCTCGATGGTGTCTATTTAAAGAATTCCATTGTGTCTGCTCTTTTTGAACCTCCCACTGTGTTTTGATTGAAAGGATGTTCCATGTGTAGTTTTTTTTTTTTTTTTCTGGTTTCAGCTTTTATGTAGCCGGATTGAAAAAAAATTAAGAAAATTCCTGATGTCAATCTCAAAAGCGGTACTTAAGAAGTGGGGGGACGTAGGGGTCAGCGATTTTTTTAGAAAATTGAAAAATCGATTTTTATTACTTGTCGATTTTTTTATATCGATTAATCGCAAAAAATTGAAAAATCTATTTTTAATCCAATTTTTTAATTTGATTTTTTTGGTTTTTACTTCTTCTTATCAACAATAAACACGCCCATTCCTAAAGAAAGGTCTTTTTGGAAGAATCGATGCCCTAACCAATCATTTCAAAATAAAATTGAAATTTTAACTTTTGTGAGGCTTCAAATCGACCATATTTACTAGAATTAATTAAACTTTTAAGCAATCGAGGAGAAATTTAAATAAAATCCCCACTTTTTAAATATTCGATTTTTTTAAAAATTTCGATTTGATTAATCGATTTTTTACTCCCCGATTAATCGAATCGAATCGCCCATCCTAACGTAAGGAGGACCGAAAAAAAATTCACGATGGAAAAAGTAGAAATGGAATGGAAGTAGAAGAAATCGGGGGGGACAAAAAATTGAAGGGCTCAAAGCTTGAACATGATACTTTTTACGTATGTGGCTGTTCATACTTTAATTTGTTTACGTTATTTAAGAAAAAAAAAAGTAGTGAGTCTCGTTACGCAAACTCACTGAAGAAGGAAAGTGAAACTTCAAAAGACCAAATATATTTTTCGTTCACTAAAAATTGGCAGTGGAAAATTTACCAAAATATTAACGAAAAATGAAAACAATTTAGAAAAATTAACGAAGAATTAACGGAAAATTAACAAAAAATGAAAAAAAAAATTAAGTTAATTATCGTTAATTTCAATTAATTCTCGTTAATTTTTCGTTAATTTTCGTTGACTTTTCGTTAATTATCGTTAATTTTTCGTTAATTTTCGTAAATTAACGTCAATTTTTCAAAAAGTGCGTGAACACTTCCATTTTACCCCTCTATGTTTGCAATCTTTTTTAATCGATTAAATTTTCCGAGTTGTAGTATTTTGTGTTCACGCAGACCGATCCTAAAGAAGTTTCACTTCAAAAAAATTTCCCTGCATCAACTTTTGCATCCGGCTACTTATTTACGCACCAAAATTTAAGCAATTCAAACGGTTAGTGGCATTCGATCGATGTAAAATATGTGGAGCCTTACCTGAAAATAAAAAAGAAAACAGGTATTAAAATAAAATATTAATTAATTTTTAACAGCAAAACAGCAATTTATTTTCTTTGGGAATATTTTAGAAAGCTTAGGCTTTGGCAAAAATTGCTGCCGAAAATCTGATATTTTCCGGCTATTGAACAGGTGTCGCTTATTTTGGCAGTTTTCGAATTTCAAATCGCTTATCCCTCAAAATGGTTCTTGATGTGATGATGAACCCGAATTTTTTTTAAATTTTTCACTCGACGGGAAAGTGTGGCGACTTAAGCTTAAGATCCGAAAATTGCCATAAGACAAAAAAAAAAAAAAAATGGACAATTTTTTTTGTCACTAAAAAATGTGGTTTCTTATCGGAAAATTTCCGTAGATCACGAATCTGAAGTCCGTTTTTTAATATCTTGGTTCGGTTTTTGAGCTCGAGACCAAAATACGAGAGAACTGGGGACTTGGTATGTTTTGTCACTTTAGCATTTTTTAAATTGGGAAATATGCCCTCTTTTCTCCTGACTGGCGACCACTGTGCGGGAATGCAAGACCTTTCTCGCTTTTCTTGATAAGAGAGAGATATAGAGAAAAAAAAAAAAGCTGTAAACAAATGACGAATTTTTTTTGTATTCTTTTCTCTCGAGAAATCACCGACGTGTGGCCTCAGACACACGTGGGATGATAAAACACGAGTTGGCAGAGTTATATGTGAAACATTCAAATCAAAACGTCTGGGACTTGAAACGACGAAGGGAAAAAACGTCACTATTAAAAACAAAGGGTTGAAGAATATCACAAGAACAAAAGAAGTTGAGATAAGCTGTCCAGACTGAGAAGGAAGAGAGGCAAAAAAAAAAAAAAAAAAAAAAAAAAAAAAAAAAAGATGAGGAAGGAAAAAGAAAAGGTGGTAGATTTTCAACTTTCAACTTGATTTTATCGGGAAGGAATGTTTTTTTGAAAAGGATTGTAATTTAGAGATGATAAAGGGGAGTGGGGTTATTTGGCGATGGGGAATGTTACTATAAAAAAAAAAAAAGGGGTTCGACTCTTACAAAAGTTTAAACTTTTCCAATTTTATCCTTTCCTTCTTTTTTTTTTTTTTTATCTCGATAGTGATTTATTTATTTTATTTTATATTTTTGGACGAGATGAAGGGGGAAGAAAAAGGGATTTCCCTTTAAGGTAAACATGGGTCAAAATTCGAAAAAAGGGGTGAAGAACGTTTTACAATTACTCGGATATAAGTCACGAAGAGGATCTTGTTTAAATTATGCGCACGAGCATTTTATTTTAGCCGGATGGTAACGATTACAAACGGTTACGCCATAATAATATATTTGGAGCACTGGATCATCTGGGGCCCTTAAGAAACGCCGAATTTTCCAAACCCCGAATCGGGGTTTGGAAAGAAAACAGCAAAATGCGATATCGCGTTTTAAGAACCCCGAATTTTATAAAACCCGAATTCGATTTCGGGTTTTATAAAATTCGAGGTTTGAAAATACGCTATAATTAATATTTTTTTTTACTTTCGGCGATATAATAATTCGGGGTTTTTAAATTCGGCGATATAATAATTCGGGGTTTTTTAATTCGGCGATATAATAATTCGGGGTTTTTTAATTTGGAGACTTTAAATTTAGACGATTTTAAAAAATTAAAATTGATTTCCTCTAGTAAAAAATAGGCTTCAGAAACACAAAATAAATGAATAAAATTAAATAACCGGGGAGAACATAGCTACCAGCGCCCAGCACTGGAAGCAGGTTATCGGCTTACTATACTAGGTACGGCGTACTATACTATACTATACTAGGTTCTATCCTCCATCAGTTCCCTATGTTTTCGGTTCACAATCTTCCATAGGCACGGACGGTAACAGGTTCTGTGCCTACATGGAACTGCAAGGCGGGTAGCGGATCTCTTATAGTTAGCTTATGCGATCGATTCGGGCAATGCCCGAATGCCAACATAAGCTAAGGTTAAGGGATCAGCTTTACCAGTTTGCCCCTAATACTGAGTTTTCCGCCAGTAATTATATATTATATGATTAATTAATTAATTAGTTAATTAATTATTCAAGATTGTTCTATTTATTTTTAATTTCCTGCTTTTTCCACAAAAGTGTGGAAAATACGGGGAATTTTTCAAGTAATTTTTCATGATATGATAAAAAAAAAATGAAAAAATTTTATAAAATAAACCTGTGTCGAATTGACCCGAAAAGGCTTTTTAATTTAGCAAATGACATTTTAAGTTAGCCATTGCCTAGTTAGCCAACCCAGTCAGTTAGCATAACCCCGAATTATTATATCTCCGAATTAAAAAACCCCGAATTATTATATCACCGAATTTAAAAACCCCAAATTATTATATCGCCGAATTTAAAAACCCCGAATTATTATATCGTCGAAAGTAAAAAAAAATATTAATTATAGCGTATTTTCAAACCTCGAATTTTATAAAACCCGAAATCGAATTCGGGTTTTATAAAATTCGGGGTTCTTAAAACGCGATATCGCATTTTGCTGTTTTCTTTCCAAACCCCGATTCGGGGTTTGAAAAATTCGGCGTTTCGTTATAGACTCGATCATCTACACATACTCTTCTCGTTTTTCTAATTTTTTTTTCTCCCCGTCTTCTTAAACTCCGCGGGGCCAATGCAAAACGTTTTCTCGTTTATTCTCGAAGGAAAAAAAAAAATTGGTCCGTACGTGGTCCTCACGTAGTTTCGTTCAAACCTTGGGCGTATTGTGAGATTTTTATCAAATACGGTTTACGTGTCGATGGAACAATCGAAAAGTAGTCAGGAGGTGATTATTTGAGGCTTAACTGTTGATGGCTAAGGAAATGACGGGTCTATGGCGATTAGGGTGGTTCAAATTTACCTTACTTTTCGCGATTTTGTTCTACATGCGATTTTCTCTTTTCTTATGGTCTAAAAACAAAAGGTAATTTTTTTTTTTTTCAGATTTTTTCGACCATGTTTAGGGGTGGCCCACGGTCATTTTGTGCTTGAAAAAAAAATTTTTTCTGAATTTTTTTAAACAAATTTTTCCGAAACTTTAGGAGTAATTCTTCGGGACCAAATCAGGTTGTTTATGGGTTTTCGACGTCGTAGAATCGCCGTTTCGATGAAAATCTTTTCACCGCTCTAGAAATTTTTTTTAGGTAATTTTGTCATCCTAAAATATGTTTTCGACATCGTAGAATCAGAATACGAATATAACGCCCGCGTTTCGATCAAAATCACAACATTTTTTATGAAAATCGACTTGAAATTCGATTGTTTGTAGAAAAGTTGTTATTTTTCGACAAAAAAGGGTGTTTGTCCAGTTAGGGGTGATCCTGACTAAAACGCGGTGGTCATATTCGGATTCTACAAGGTCGAAAACGTATTTTAGCACGATTTCATCCCCCAAAAAAAATTGTCAGAGGGGTGAGAATCGACTAAAAATTTGATTTTTAGCCGAAAAATTGCCATTTTCCGCCAAAAAATAGGGTTCGGCCAAATAGGGCTGATTCTGATCAAAACGCGGTGGTCATATTCGGATTCTACGATGTCGAAAATGTGTTTCAGCATGATTTAATCACCCAAAACAAATTGTCAGAGGGGTGAAAATCGACTTAAAATTTGATTTTTAGCCGAATAATTGCTCAAAAAAAGCTGTTTGGCCAAATAGGGGTGATTCTGATCGAAACGGGGTGGTCATTTTCGGATTCTACGACGTCGAAAACCCATAAACAACCTGGTTTGGTCCCGAAGAATTACTCCAAAAGTTTCGGAAAAACTTGTTTAAAAAAATGCCGAAAAAAATATTTTTTCAAGCACAAAATGGCCCACGGCCATTTTGGCTAATACCACCCTAAAGGCGATTCGCCCAACTTGCGCCACATAATTTTTGAGCGAATTACCACACGTCAATTGACAGTAATATTTTTTTACAAAAAAACGTTCCTTCAGAGGAGGCTTCGCGGAATACCGGAAAAAATGGCTGTTTTGTCCAACACTTGACTTGCGAAGGAAAAATCCAAATTTTAGGTATCTAACGAACTCCTTCGGTACAGCCTGGAATTTTTAGGGACAGGTTTTAACTTGTCTGAAATGTATGAGAGACGGGAAAATAATTTCAAAAAAGCTGAGGTCGAAAAACTTTGATTTCGTTTTCTAGGTTCATGTTTGCTTGGAACAAGTTTAAACTTGTACCAAAAATACAAGAAAAAGTCAAAGGAGTTGTTAGATAAAATTTTTGAAAAATTTGGCGCACTTTCCAGTCCGTGTCTGCAGCTAATCCCATAAGCCAAATATAATTTTTAACCGGAAATGCATATAAAGCTGCAGCACACCAGTCTACAAAAATAATCTCTTCCTATAAGGAAAATAAACCAATAAGGACAGACCCGGATCAAAAACAAGACTTGACAATTTCCACCCAACAACAGCAGGGACAAGTTATTAAACTAAAGGAATATTTCGCTCCGGTTTTAATACTTAAACCCATGTTTACGGTTTATTTTCAGCGTATTAAAATTTGAATTTTAACATCTATACTTAACGACTTTTACACAAATAGAAACAAACTCCATTATTATCATTTCTTCATTTTCTCCGGATATATCTTTTCCTTTCCGTTAGGGAATAGGAGTACGATTTCAATTTTCTTATTGTCTCTTTCTCCCTGCCTCCTCCAACTGCCTCCCCCCCCCCCCCCGGCCCCTTCCCTCTTTTTTCCTTGCCTTTCTCTTCATTTGTCAAAATCTCAAAACCTTAACGTTTTTACCCCTCCTTTCTTTTTGTGTCAAAAGTCTTCACTTCCTGACACTTTTCATACTTTTCCCTGTCAGATAAAAAGTTATCGAGTAAAATCGAGGCTAGATTATCTTTCCGATAAGATCGAAAATGAAATCAATGAAATTAGTTAAGTATGAGAAAAAAAAAAGTTGAAACAAGGAGAATTTGTGTAATTAAGAGCAACCGAACGCATTCAAACATAAGCAGTGAATTAGTTACGATTCCTCAGTCAAAGGCCCTAACATACCAATTACGTAATTACGTGCTTAAACTATTTTTGATTAAATGAATCATACTGAAAAAGTCGTCCGCATGGGATACTTAAGAGACGTATAGAAACAGTCATTCGATTTTCCGAGTTTCTGTTTAAACTTTTTAAAAGTTTAAGTATTTTGGAAAGAAACAGGGCAGTGTGCGAAAGACTTTTCAAATTATAGGCCATTTCCGGGTCAAAATCAAGATTGCAAAGAGGAGAAATCGGAGTCTTGGAACTTTTTAGAGATCAAAAATGTTTTGGACCGGCATCGGAACTACCGGAAATAATCAGGAACGGTATGCCAAAAAGATTTTAATCGGAATCGGAATCAGATTCGATCGATGGAAACTAATCGGGATTGTCATCGAAATCGTGAAAATTAGAATCGGAATCGGAATAATCAGCATCAGGGGTCAAATTTCTCCCAGGTACAATGAGTCATTTTACATACAAAGTCGGATTTTTTATTAAAAACTATTTAAAAAATTCGATATTTTAAAAAACAAAATAAGCAGGGATGGCATGCCGAATAGATTTTAATCGGAATCGGAATCAGAATCGATCGATGGAAACTAATCGGAAACTAGTGATTCACTCAAGAATTCTTCAAGATTCCGATTTTCTTCTCTGGTAGAGATTCGGTTGCCTTTTTTAATTTAAAATTGGGTTTAAATCATGAAAGTGGTCTAGAACAATAGCTTAGTAGTCGAATTTATTAATTGAGACTCCTTGCAAGACGAGAATCTCGAAAGTCTTGACAGTCAAGACTCAAGACAAGAAAAAAATTTTTTTTTTTGAAATTTCGAATCCTTTATGTAAAAGAGGTGAAAAACCAAAATTTGAGCGAAATCTTGAAAAAGTCTTGAATGCATCCCTATCGGAAACGGCATCGGAAGAGCGAAAATTTTTCCCGTAGTTTAGAATCGGAATCGGAATCGGAATCGGCATGCCATCCCTGGAAACAATTGAATCAAAATCAGTATTTTGAAGCGGGATTTTATCAACGGCACATATTATTTCCTAATTAAAGAAATTAAAAAAAAAAAAAAAAAAAATCTTTTCTGGTAACGACTCTATTTGAAAAATCACGGAGAATCGACAGAAGCCGATTTCAGTTTTGCTTTTAAATGGTAACAATATTTCGCGACTACTATTCGGACGGGTCATTTGTCTCAGAAAAACTTAACCGAACCGAACCGAACCGAGCCTTTTAGAAAATTTTAATGAAAAAACCGAATCCATATTTAAGATTGAAAAAGGGTTTAAAATTGAACCGAAACCAGATCAGGAAAAAAAAAACCCGAACCGAAATCGAATAAAAACCGAACCGATCAGAAATTGGGCTATTTTTACAAAAAGAAAAACCGAATCGATCTAAAACTGTTTTCTTTCTATTTATAAAAATCCTATTTTCTACTAAATACCAAAACTAAAACCGGTTTTTTTTAAAAAACGAAAAACCGAACTTAAACCTGGTGCTTATTAACGGAATCTAAACAAATAACCGAAACGAACCGGATTCAAGAAAAAAAAACGAACCGAAACCGAACTCTATTCACAAAAAAAACCAAACCAAAATCGGGTTAATTTCAAAAACCAAACCGAACCTGAATTTTTTTTTTTCTTTTACTAAAAACCGAATTAAAGTCTATTTTTTTTTTCCTTTTTACCAAAAACCAAACCGAAACCGGGCGAGTTTTTAACAAATAACCGAACCAAACCAATTCAAAAGAGAGAGAGAGAGAGAGAGAGAGAGAGAGAAAAAACGAACCAAAACCGATCTGGATTTATCAAAAATACCAAACCAAAATCGATTTAATTTCAAAAACCAAACCGAACCTGAAACCGGTTTTATACTAAAACAAAAACAAACAAAAAGCGAACCGAACCAAGCCGTTTTCAAAAAATTTTGGATCGATACCCAAACCGAGCCGAATCCTTTCTGGTGGACAACATTTTAACAGAAACCAAACCAAACCAAATTCAACTTTTCAAAACCGAACCGAACCGTTTTGATTTTTGGAGATTAATTAAATAAATTAAAATTGAAAAAAATTGAAATAAAAAATTATGCATGTCCAAATTTTTGTGCAAGTGATGCAATTAATGATCCATTTTTCATTCGAATGTTATGCATTTACTTTGCAAAATTCTCAGGAGAAAATTTCCAAGAATTTTTAATTTTTAAATTTTTTAAATTTGTTTTCGTTTTCCCGTAAAAAGAAAAATACGATTTATCTGCTGCCACGACTGATGCGTACTCTTTAAGACGAGATGCTAAAAATCCACGTGATTCGATACCTCCTTGCTTTATTCAAGTATGGAATACGATTTTCCAGGAAAAACTTAATCTACCTTTCATTCCACTCATTTAGATTTAAAAAAAAAAAAAAGATTGGAATAAAACGATTCGCCCCTGGAAACCTAAATCAGGTAAATCCATCGACCGTGAAAATACCTTTTGATGCAAAATTTTCCAGTTTAAAATTCCGTCTAAACGTTTAAACGTTCCGGTCCCCACTGCGCCTTGACAGTATAAATAATGCAAAGGGCGATTTGCATTATAAATGACGATAACCGTCCCAAATGTGGGAAAACCTTTAAACTCTCCTGGCACATCCCAAGACTTCCGATTAAGTCAACGTTCGAAAACGATGACACAATTAAAATGATCTCTTTGGAATTAATATATAAATGCCTAACAAGCAGTTATGTGTCATGAAATCCATTGCAGTTGAGTAGGTCGACGAACCAACAAGGTGTTTATAAACCTGCATCATCGAAAATTATATTAATAATAATGACACGCGCTCTAACTAAACGGTCGCAAAAAAAAAAAAAAATTCCTCCTCCTTTTTTTTTTTCCTTCCTTTCCTTACTCATCAAGACTTTAGCAATGACTGTCAGAACCAGAAAACAAGAAAATAAATAAAACGGAAATTCTGGAGTTCTTGTCATCTTTTTTGCAGATGCTCATTTCAAGATGGCCTCTTTTTTTTTACGGTGCAGAAATAAAAAGGAAATTTAATTGACTATTTAAATTATTTTTCTTCCTTTATTTTTCCGACCTCTCGAAAAATTAGATTTTCGAGGAATCGAGTATATTTATTTTTTTTTTTCTCCTTTGAGGAGAATAACGGTGAACGGGGCAAGTGAGTTTAATTTTTTTATCCTTGGGCAAATACATTTTTTACAAGTCATTCCTGCGATTTTTCTATTTAAATATCGATTTAAGTGACTCGATCATTTTTGAAAATTAAAAAAAAAAATGCAAATTTCAATTTGTTTTTCTTTTAACATTTTTTTCTCTTCCTCTTTTGGTGGCTAAATCGGCATCACAGGTGCAAATCGATCGGAAAAAGGTTTTCAATCTCCAAGGTCCTTCATATTTTTATACACACAATGCACACCATGGGAAGAGCCGCGTGATTCATAAATAAGTACGAGTACCTGTCGAAATGAGTCATACGAACAATCAATAGCCAGAAGTATGACTAACATTCAGGTTCGGTCAAAAAAAAAAAAAAAAAAAAAGATGTGATCCTCTCTTCCATCCGCGATTGAACAACTCCGAGTTGCTATGGCAATAACGTCATCTCATTTCCGGTTATACAAGGACTGAAAATATTGAATATTTGACCGATAATGTATTAGTGAAAACGTTTACCTCTTCTGGGACGTGGAATCATTCAAATATTAAAAGTTTTAACATTACTGAGAGATTTATTTAATTGACGGACAGATATTATACTGCATAAGCGTATATAAATGTTACTACTTAAATATTTAACGGAAAAATTTAAAAATTTTAAAGGGTTAAATTTTCCACTCAAAATTATCGGGTCCGTGAAATCAGGAGTACAATAAAAAGCTCAAATTATAAAAACTATACAAGGATTTTGATCTTTTTTTGAGCTTTCGGGAAAACCAAATTTCAGAATTCGAGCTTTTTAAAACAAAAAAAATTTATTTGTATTATCAACTTTGTACTGCTAGCTTCCCGAGCAGCAGGGCTGCAATTCCGATTAATTTTTATTTGTAATCGGAATCGGAAACCGAGCATTCTTTTTTTTTTTTTTTTTTTTTTTTTTTTTTCGAAGAAATAGGAATTGGAATCGGACTTGGAATCGGAATCGGAATCGGCATCCAAAAAAAAAATCTCGATTCGGATTGACTTAAAAAGCATGAAAATACCGAAATTAATTAAAAAAATAAATATACTGTAATAATCAGCGATGATATGCCGAATAGATTTTAATCGAAATCGAAATCGGAAACAGATTTGGTCGATGGAAACTAATCGGAATCGGAATCGGAATCAGAATCGATCAATGAAAACTAATCGGAATCGGAATTAGAATCGATCAATGGAAACTAATCGGAATCGGAATCAGAATCGATCGATGGAAGCTTATCGGAATCGGAATAAGAATCGATCGTTGGAAACTAATCGAAATCGGAATCGATCGATGGAAACTAATCGGAATCGGAATCAGAAGCGATCGATGGAAACTAATCGGAATCGGAATCAGAATCGATCGATGGAAACTAATCGGAATCGAAATCGGAGTTTGCTATTTCAAAAGCGATTGGAATCGGAATCGGAAAGCGAGCTTTTTTTTTTTTTTTTTTTTTTAGAAGAAATAGGAATTGGAATCGGAATCGGAATCTGCATCCAAAAAAAAATTTCGATTCGAATTGACTTAAAAAGCATGAAAATACCGAAATTAATTAACGGTAATAATCAGCGATGATATGCCGAATAGATTTTAATCGAAATCGAAATCGAAATCGGAATCGGAATAAGAATCGATCGATGGAAACTAATCGAAATCGGAATAAGAATCGATCGATGGAAACTATAATAGAAATCGGAATCAGAATCGATCGATGGAAACTAGTCGAAATCAGAATCGGAATCAGAATCGATCGATGGAAACTAATCGGAATCGGAATCGAAATCAGAATCGATCGATAGAAACTAATCGGAATCGGAATCAAAATCGATCGATGGAAACTAATCGAAATCGGAATCGAAATCAGAATCGATCGATGGAAACTGATCGAAATTGGAATCGAAATCGGAATCGCGAAAATTTTTCCCGCAGTTTAGAATCGGGATCGCATTTGAAAAATCATCGAGCATTACTGGAATCGGAATCAGAATCGGAATCAGCATGCCATCCCTGGTATAAATACATTTAATTAATTTCGGTTTAAATCGGAATCAGAATCCGAATCGGAACCGACATCGTTAAAATCAGGGGTCCAAATCCGATGCCGGTGCCGACCGGCTGAAATCTTGGGTCGATGCCGATGCCGATGCCGATTCCGGCACCGACACCCGATGCTGATGCCGCCTCTAATTCCAATTTTAGTGAAAAGAAAAAAAAAAATAAATAAATAATAGACTTATCCTGGACGATTTTTAAAATCAAGGGTCCCATTCCGATTTCGGTGCCGATGCCAATGCCGATTTCGGATATGAAAAAAAAAAAAAAATTCGGATCCCGAAAATCTTCAAGCTTCGGACCCTTGGTTAAATATTTGTTAGTTGAAATCGGAATCGCAATCGGAATTGCAATCCTCCGGGCAGTACAATGAAAAGCTCAAATTTTAAAATAGACGCCGCTCTATGCCCCTAAATTTGAGCTTTCAAAAAATTCCCAAAATTTGTAGCTCAAAACAAAAAAAAATTGTGCGTTATAACGAAAGTTTTATACATATACGACACGAAAATTGAGCACTAACAGGTTCACACCTAAACCAAAAAAACCGAAAAAAAATCAGGGCTGATATGGGGGCTAAAATGCAACTTTTCCGAGCTTAAACATTTTCAAGTTTAAAAATTTGAGTTTTTAAATCCACCCTACTGCGGACTTTGCCTCCGAATAAGACTTAATAAGAAAAAAATCGAAAGATCCCTAAGAGAAATGGCACCCTTGCTGCTACTTGGTTTACATTTAAGCATAATCTCGAAAGTAAAAAAAAAAATAAAAATAAAAAGAGCTGTAAGTTACAAGGCTCATAAATTACATAAGAACATGATGGAAATTAAAATACGGCAATTAAAGTATACCTGTTTCGCGCTTTAAGAGAACAATGAGTACGGGAAAAAATCACGCACTCAACTAATTTGCACAAGGATTTTTCTAACTGATGACAAATCTTTGTGAGCTATAAAATGCCAAGACGGCCTGTCTGCAACTCGAGTTCCTTCACTTTCTCGTAAACTTGTGCGTGGAACGCACAGGCTCTGCTAATTCTAGGACTGTCAGCATCAATTTAAAGTCTTTTAACTGGTTTTCCGATTTTAAGTGATTCCGGGAATCATGAAAAATTTGTCATGATCGTTCGTAGGTTGAATATTCAATCAGGATGATAAAATCGATAGCTTTAAATTTTATCTCTTCTCGCGATCGAATGAATTCAAGTGGCGATGACGTCAAGCATGAGTAATTCTTACAATAATTCTGGGATCATGTTTTACTGGATAAAAAAAAAACAAGGTTTGGCGTCATTGTTGGGCTGTTGGGTTTTAAGGTTTTTTGGGTCGGATATGTCCCCGGGACTCAGTACGAAAAAGAAATGCATAAATTATGTATAAAAAAACTTTAATTTTTTTTTACCGAGAAATATTTCCTTCATACTCCAATATAATTATGCATAAATAAGTATGCATAAAATGAAAAAAAAAAAAAAAAAAAAAAATTGAATAAGCCCAATATTTGCAGTTTTACTGATTTATGATTTAAAAAAATTATATGCATAAATTATGCCAAAATAATGCATATCCAGATTTTCATGTTTAAAAACATTATGCATAAATCGTGTAACAATTATGCAGGGATGATTGTTTTAAAACAAATTGGTTTAAAACACGGTGTTTTAAAACGTTTTAAAACATTTGAATAAAAAACACAGTTTTAAAACACTAACGTTTTAAAACACTGTTTTAAACACCGTATTTTGAATAAAATACGTTTTAAAATGCATTTTTAAGAGGCCCGAGCCCGCAATTTGTCGCGCACGACTCATTTTATACAATCTATGGTATGGACCATACCATAGATTGTATGAGCCGCTCATATTCATAATGGTTGCTTAATCGCAGGGATGATTGTTTTAAAACAAATTGGTTTAAAACACGGTGTTTTAAAACGTTTTAAAACATTTGAATAAAAAACACTGTTTTAAAAATTTGAATAAAAATAGAAACGAATTTAAAACATTTTGAACGTGTTTTAAAACATGTTTTAAAACGTTTTAAAACCAGGACGAATAAAAGACGTTTTAAAACGTTTTAAAACATGGGAAAATAATATAAAACGTTTTAAACTGTTTTTTATTAAAAAATGTTTTAAACAGCAACCCTGCAATTATGCATATTCAAATTTTGGCGCTTAAAAAAATATGCATTAAGAACCCCACACGAATTGCACATACCGACATCTGACGTTGTGCAGATTCAAATTATGGTGCTAAAAAAATATGCATAAATTATGCCGAAATGAATGCATATTCACATTTAAATGTTTAAAAAAATTATGCGCAAATTTTGAGAAAATTATGCAGGTTCAAATTATGATGCTTTAAAAAAATTCATATTCAAATTATGATGCTTAAAAAAATGCATAAATTTTGTAAAAATTATGCATATTCAATTTAGGTGCTAAAAAATATGTATAAATTTTGAGGAAATTATGCAGATTCAAATTACGATGCTTAAAAAAATGCATATATGTGCATATTCAATTTTGGTGCTAAAAAATATGTAAAAATTTTCTAAAATTCAAGATTAGCAGATTCAAATTATGATGCTTAATAAAATGCATAAATTTTGTAAAAATTATGTGAAATGATGCAGACTCAAATTATGGCGCTAAAAAATATGCATAACTCTTCACAAATTATTCATGTCCAAATTCTTGTATAAGAGATACAAAAATAATACATTTTTAACATCAGTATTTTGCATTTATTTTGAAAAAATTTCATACACTAGTTGCATCACTTTTTCGTATTGGACTCCACTAGCTAAAGACTACTTTCAGTGACTAAGGACATTTCTCCCCAGGATCCAAACTAAAGTAAACACCGAAAATATTTTGATTGCCCAATTTATTTATTAAAAAAAAAAAAAAAAAAAAAAAATGAAAAAATTTCATAGAAAAAATGGGTGCAGGTCTTGCAGGGTTCCCTTTAACAAAATTCTTAATCTATTACCATACTTCATAAAAAAAGTGAACACGAATTTCGGACAAGACACAAGACTACCGTTTTCGTTCCCCATAAAACACTGTGATTGATTACAGAAAGATGAACCTGCGCCGACGTTTTCATTCATCTTTACGTCCATATTAATTTTTCTTTAAAAAAAAAAAAAACCGGCACGTGTTTCTTATTTACCTAAGCAGAAAAAAATAAAAAAAACGATTCCAATATAATCGAAGTGCATTATCGGTAATGAGTCCGGTAACCTTGGGAGGTCACTTGGGGCTACCACGCTTCTTTAAAAAAAAAAAAAAACTTAAAAAAATAAAGATGACAAACTCGGCTATGGATAAATTAGTTTGTTGCATGACCGATCGAGGTTTACTATGATTAGCCAATTTTCGAAGATGAGAACCTAATGGAGTCTCTACATCCCACCAACATGTTTGAATTATGTTTTCGAAGGGGACCCGGGTCACAGTGTTGTCGTTATCATTATTGAGTTTGTGTGAGTTTGCTCAAGTATTTATCTCCCATGTTCCATCGGTGTTAATGAACGGAGCACGCTTTAAGGCGACTTCCTTTCAACTCCATTTACTCATTTTCTTATCCCTAGATGCAAAAAAATGCATATAACCTGGTGTCGTTTTCCCCTGTAAAACGTCACGCAAAGTCCATTTAATACATAAAATACGACCGTTTTAATAAACGCGCTGCAAGAAGAATTTCTCGTTCTTTTTTTTTTTTTTTTTTTTTTTTTACTTCGTGTGGAATTAACTGATTTATCGGCCTTTATTACGCTGATTCACTGAGTGCATCTAACCCTTTTTTTTTTTCTTAATTTGTTGTGGAAAATTCACAAGTCAAATGCTTGTAATGTATTGAATACGCCCCTTCTCTTTAGGAAAAAAAAAAGATTTGATAGGCTTCCACATTTCGTTTTGTAATGCCCCACTGACTCCAATGGTACATGCATATCAAAGAAAAAGTTGTAAGTCATCGTTAATGTCCTCTGGGTAAGCTGACTCACTTTGAAATCACTCGTTAATTTTTATGATTTTGGACTTCATACAATCTTTCTTTTTTTTTTCGTTAAATCGTGTTATTATTTTGTGGGTGCCACCGATTTTGTCGAGGTTCGTAAGAAAAGGATCCTGTCCTTCAATGACTGACTTGCGGGCTCATCTCAAATGGAGTCTCAATTTTTTTTTTTTTTTTTTTTTTTTTTTACGATAGGAACTCAACTCCCCTACACGCTCCCGGAATCAAAAAATATACTATTTCTAAGGTAGGCTTAACATTGGCGTCATAATTAGACAACCCCCACCCCCTTAAAATTATGAAAAATCCTTTCTTGACTTCCCCACCCTCCTACCTCAGCCTAAAAAAAACAATGCCCCATAAAAAGTTGAATTATTAAAAGATTTCATAAGTCAACTTAGACTGCGGCTCATAATGAGTTTCGCATGTTTAGCTTATGTCGCTAAGAAATCTAAATTGAATAAAAATAATTTTTATTTCTTTGTTTTTTTTAAAAATTAAGTCTGTGAATATCCTTTTCAAAATTTTTTACAATTTCCAACTCGTACTTTGATACCGGAGGACTTAACAAAAATTTTTCGCTTCTTATAAAAAAGAAGGAAATCTCAAGTTTCACACACAAAAACCAAAATTTTAATTTTTTAATTTTCGTCAAAATGAAGTGTGCCTAATCATCCTTTCTGTTTTTAATTTTTAAAATGGGCAAAAGCTTCGCTTTGAAAGAGTACTCGCATTACCTGAAGTTTCTTCCTTCTTTCTTATAACTTACTTTCTTCTTACAAATAATAATAAAAAAAAAAAAAAAAAAAAGATCAACAAAGAACTCATTTTCTAATAGCTTTCCAACTTGTAAAAGCCATGATCTAAACATATAAGTTTACAAAAAAAAAAAAAAGTTGCAATTACTCTTCAAGCAAACTTTTCCCCAACTCATCAGATTAAGCTCGTAAAAAGAAGTCAAAGAAAGACGAAGAAAAAAAAAAAAAAAAAAAGATTATGAAAGTTAAAAAAAAAAGAGTCAATTCAAAAAAAAGGTAATTTCCTTTCTCAATAAATCTTTTGTTAAATAAATTTTTTTTTTCTGATTAGTTATTCCAGTCCGATTGTGTTTTATAATTGTTTTTCGCTTAACTCCTTCTTGCATTACAACACGTGCGTACGCCCCTTTAAAATTGGTACGTCATTCAAAAGATCTCAAGATTTTGTTCTTCATTGAAAATTAAGTTTTTGCTAGAAATTAACCTTTTGCTGCCGGAAACCTATTTATTCTTGGAAGCGTCAGGTTTGGTCTTTTTCGGTCATATTTTGATACAGTAAAGATAAATAAAGGCAGTTAATAAATTGATAAAAAAAATATTTGGCCGCCTATGTTTAGCTTATGGAAAAAAAAGTTTTTTTTTGATGAAATCTTACAAAAATCGTTAAAAACGAATAGCTGAAGTATAAAATGCATAAAATCAAGATAACAAGTCTCAGAATGTATATTGATATCAAAATTTGTAGCTTATGAAATTTTTTTGTCATATTTCGCTTCTGAAAGTTTCATTTTACCTCAGCTCCATAAGCTAAGTTTGGGAGGGAAAAATGTGACTTATGGTAAACATGTCGGCTCACAATTTTTAATTTTGGCCATATCACAAACATGTTAATAAACAATAATGTAAATAAACAGTTTGTTATTTATTTATTTACATTAATCAAAAATAAATGCCATTAATTAATATTCTAATTAAGTAATAATACTTTCATAAGATAAACATAGGATCTACATTTTCGCTAAAAATTTTTAATTTGATTTTTGGAAATTATAATATTGGAAAAACTTATTGGCAATACATAGCAGGCCCAAAAGCAAAATTATTAATTTTCGAAAAAAAAATGATTCCTATGTTTAGCTTATGAGTTATTAGCAATTTTGTTTTGGATTAAATTAATGGCATTAAAATTCCAATAACAATGTAAATATTAATAAATGCCTAAAAAATATAATGCTACACGGTTAGAAAGATAAGAAATATAATAAACCGCCAAAATTACTTTACGAAGATTTTTCTCCCATGTTTAGCTTATGGGAATATAAGAAATTCGAATTTTTAAGAGATTTTATGTGTCAAACATCACAAACTCAGTTCGTAAGCTAAGCACGTGTTACTTAACCTTTTGCTGACCTCATAGAGACCTTGGAAAAAACTGTTTCCTGACGGCGCTTATATTTTTAAGTTTCATCAGCAAACATAGAGTACAAAAAACGTTAAGCAAGTATTTTTTATTCCTATGTTTAGCTTATCAGAGATGAAAAAAAAATTTCCTTAACGTATATAAGAGTTATTTTAAATAACTTTTTAGGATGATTAGTGTGGCTGGAGCCGTTAAAAAAGAAAATTGAGCAAATTTTATTATTCAATTAGCCTATGCTTAGCTTATGGGAATGATTATTTTTTTATATTTACCTTATCACACATCATCAAAAGGTGGATATTCGTTAATAAAACCGGAACGCAACAGTAAAAGCCATATTTGAAACTTATTTTATAGTCGTTCAAGTACGGGTACGTTCATCTGATGGTGTAGTAAGTCCAGTATTTTTAATTTTTAGAACTTTTTAATAAATTAATTATTATGTTAAACATGTAAATTTTTTACCTCCATAAGCTAAACATGGGAGTCAAAATCTTTTTATAATTTTTTAATTTGGATTAAACACGACTTATGTCCAAAGTTTCAGCTGAGTCTGATAAATATGTGCCCATACATTAATTAAAATTAACTGATAATAAGTTTACTATCGCCTCTGTAGAACGCACTATCTATTGATAATAAAATTTATTTTCGCCGGGTTAATAGCCCTGGGGCTCCTAACTTTATTTTGATATATTTTATCATTGTTTCAGGGTATTTATCATTGTTTCTGAAAATTTTACTGGAAAAAAAAATTTATCCACAAGCTCAGCATGGGCGTTTGAAAATGTTTTTACCAATGCCGAAAATCTCAAAAATTTTGGCGCATCAAAATATTACAAAAGAAAAAAAAAAATTAAATTGCAGTGCAAGCCTATGACGTCACAAAAAGAATTGAGTCCAGACAGGAAAGGGTTAAGGCTAATTTGCTAAACACCAAACGGTTACTACTGTATTTTCGATGAAATTTTTTTTTTAAAAGCATATATTGAGTGAAATCCTTCATTCCTTCTCCTATAAATCAAATCATTCCCCTTTCGGTCAGCCAATTCGACATCCTTCCATCACCCTATTTATTAAACCGCACGGGAAAAAAAAATATCAATTGAATTTTCAAAGATTTAATTTATACATCCATCGGGTAACCTAGGTAACAGAAACATGCTGATATCGAGGGAAATCCAATTCGAGATGTCAAATCATCGAAAAAATTGCGAAACGACAACGGCGGCATTTTATTCAAATTATGAGGAAAAAAAAAAAAAAAAAAAAAAGTATAAGGGACTGGATAAAGCAAAGCGTGGGTTTTTTTTATATTGCCTAGACCATTAGACCAACGCCACGACGCCTGCGGCTTTTTTTTCCTCTCTTCCATCGTTTTACATCACCCCGGCCAAACGAGTCAAATTAAACAGAAAAAAAAAAAAAAAATTAAAAAAACGTCACACCCTGTATCGCATTGTAAACATTATAACCGAACGACCTTGCAATTTAGCCATTCACAATTAATTTAAACTCGGATCCTTAACTGAATCATAATGAGATGCATTTGACGAATCTTTTTTTTTGATTAAAACCAAACTGGGATGTGAAGTTTTTCAATAAAAAAAAAAAAAAAGTAATAAGTCCTAGATGGGTAACTTACTAATATGGTATTATTCATTTCTTCCGGTTTTTTTTTTCTTTCTCAAGGTCGATGAGATAGTCATGGAGTAGTGTAACACGTCATATATTTCCCCGTAAAAGATTAGATAAACTTTCAACCGATTACAACTGTCATAGGTTTTTATTTTTAAAATTGGAAAAAAAAGGAGGCAAATTGCAGTCGTCGAAAAAAAAAAACAATATTAATCTGATAACGTCGAATGCTTTTGATGATGCTTAAACTACTTAACTAATTATCACTTTTAGAGTCCTGATTGCGATGTGCTAATGTTTAAACTGTAAATAATTAACAAGGGAGATTTTGAAGTGCACATATCAAATCCACGAATCCATTCATTTCAATTTAACCCCCTTTCGTGCTTAATTATGTTAAAAAGTTAAACAAGAAAAATAAATAAAATGGTCCGTAGCAAAACATCGAGCCATTTTACGCAGCAGGCAAAAATAAAATAAATAAATAAATAAATGTTTCATTCAAAAAATGGGTATGCGTTATCAAGTCCTCGCAGGAATGGATATTTTTGAAGCAGGTGGTCATTAAAGTTGTCTGGAAAAAAAAAAATCGGATGTCCTCGAATTTTTCGGTATCTTGAAATTTGGATAATTGGATTAGGAAAATTTTGGATCTGATGGGAAAATCTTGGAAAATCTGTGAAATATCTTGGATTAGGAATGTCTTGGATGAGGAAAATTTTGTAAAAAATTGAATGAAAATATGAGAAATTAACTAGTTGTTACTTCTTGTAGTAAAAAAATATAGGATTTTATAGGATTTTTAATAGGATCTTATAGGAATTATAGGACAGTAGACACCCTGAATTTTATATGCCATGTAAAACACACCCTGAATTTTTTTTTTTAGATTTAAAACAAAATTTTTTTAGAGGTCGCGCAAATTACCATGCATTTTCCATAAGCTAAACATAGGCTTAAATTAAAATTCTATATGGGAAGAACCAATAAAATTATTAGAGGAAATACACCCCTAGATAAAAGGGTAGTCGTTCAGCAATTTTTTCAAATATTTATTGAGAGGGGCAAGCAACATATAACAAGGGCCATTTTGGGACCAAAAATGGCTCAAAATGGCCAAAAATGTTTTTTTTTTTTTTTTTTTTTTTTTTTATCAAGAAAAGGTCCTTATTTTCAGGAATTTTTCTTCGAAAATGAGGGGGAAAAAAAATTAATTTTGGCGCGCGCGCAAAAAAAAAAAAAAATAAAAATAAAAATAAAAATAAAAATAAAAATAAAAATAAAAATTTAAAAAATACCGCCAAAAATTTTAAAACGTTTGCGCGACCTTTAAAACATTTTTTTAAAAATCTGAAACAATTCAGGTGGTATTTTCAGACAAAACAGTATAGGCCTACACTGCAACCTTTAATATTTTTATGGGAAATATCAATTTACCTGATACTTGGCCTTGGTAAAAATTTACCCTAATAAAAAAAATTTATTTCAAATAAATTTTTAATAAATTTTAATTTTATTTTTTTTAAACTTTTTAAATTTTTTTGATTTATTTAAAAAATTTAATTCTGGGGCACAAACCTTATGGTAAACCAGTAGCGGCACCCCGGTAATCGAAAAACTGAACCCAAAATTTGAATTCATTGAAAATTTAAAAATGTTTCAAAACCTAACAGAAAACATAACCAAAATTATTTACAGACTGATTTAAACCTAAACCCAGATACTGATATCACTTTGGCAATTTTATCCCTCCAGACAAACGGCAAAAAAAAATGTGCACTGGATTCAGGCTCATTTCAAAAACAAAATAAGGGAGCGAAAGTTTCCGAAACAGAAACAAAAAAAAAAACCTTTTCTTTTTTCACCCCTTCGCAAATTTATAACCAAAATTTCTTTTACCAGAATTTGAGCTTTCCTGCAAAAAAAACGAGACTCCCATCTGCAAAACGTAATATTCTAGGAACTGGGCTAATTAACGTTATTTTAAAAATAATATTTGCTACTACAATTTAAAAAAAAAAAAAGGAAAAAGATATACCAAAACCCAATTTTTTTCACAATGGATTTCTGGAAAATACCCCTTGAAAGATATTTTGTGAAAAAACACTTCCTGGAAATATAATTTTTCTTATTTTTTCTCCGTCGGAAAAATCGGATAAAAACCACAAAGGTCTTTTGGCCCTTCATTTTTTAGTTTTTTTCCAAGAATTGGAAATAATGAAAATAAAAATAACTACGCTGCAATGAAAATATGAGGGTTTTCCAAGAAAACACAAATATTCGGTTTCACTGTACCGGTTTTTCGAAGGAAAAAAAAAAAAAAAAAAAAAATTGGTCTGAGCAACTTTGGATCGGAAAAACGAGCAGCTCCGAAAAGGTTCGAAATGAGATAAGCAGTGATACCCGAGCAAAGGTTAAAGTTTTACAACTCAATAAGGTCCGTAAAAAAAACGCCGAAGGTCTTGGATTACAAATTCAGAAAATTCGAAATAAAAAGTTTTAGGAATCGATTTGAAACAAAATATATTTTTGTTAATTAGACGAACAAGCATTCGAAATCGAAATGGGAGTGGAATTACGTAAGATTCTTCCCAAAAAATTTCACTCAAAAGGATAGAATATTTCTAATTATTATAACAGAGAGAAAACGATTTTCAGGTAAAAATGATTTTTCGTTTATACCGTTCTACTTTTCTTCTGTTAGATATTTCCAATGAAAGTATTTTAAAAACAGCAAAAAAAAAAAAAATCAAGATTTTTAAAATTTTGCCTTATGTCGCCCCCGCTCCTCTTTCCTCACAATTGGGCCCGCAACGGCCCACATTTCACATCATTTTTAAAAATTTTAGATGAATTTCGGCTGCTTTTAGCTTTTTGAACTCCTAACCTCAGGCTCAGGGTCAGGGTCCGTAAAGTCAGCAATACATACTGTACAATAAAAAGTTCAAATTATAAAAACTGTAACAGAGTTTTGAGCTTCTTTTGAGCTTTCAGGAAAACCAAATTTCAGAATTTGAGCTTTTGAAACAAAAAACTTATTTGTATTATCAATTTTGTACTGCTTAATTCATAAAAATCTCAAATTTTAAAATTCTAAAATAGATGCCGTTTTATGCCCCTAAATTTGAGCTTTCAAAAAACCACGTTACCAAATTCGTAGCTACAAAACAAAAAAAGTTATGCGTTTACCAAAGTTACATACGACACGAAAATTAAGCACTGCCAGGCTCACACATAATTTTTTTCAAAATTGTAACCGTAAACTGGTTCCATGTTGCTCTACTAAATTTGAGTTTTCAGAAAACACAACTCTCAAAATTTAGTTATCACTGTAGTCTTATTTCAAAAATTCTGAGCCAGTAGCGGAGGGGGGCGCAGAGGGTACAATGCGCCGGGGCCCCCTACCTGAAGGGCCCCAAAATTTTGTTTTAATTATCATGAAATTTTAAAATAATCGTAAATAATGTTAAAACTCTGCACTCAGCATTCTCCAAAAAAAAAAAAAAAAAAAAAAAAAAAAAAAAATTTGAAAAATATTTTTTATTTTCAAAATTTTTGCACCAGGGCCCCCGGATTCTGTTCTGAGCCCCGCTTAGGCCCTCGGGCTAATGACCATTAATTTTGCTGACGGGAATAAATTATATATTTCTAACGATATGAAACTTACGAAATATTTTTTTAGCACTTCATATATATTTATATCATTATCAGATCATACTCCGTAACAGTAAATCCATTTCAAAATCTTTTTTTTTTTTTCCTCTCAGTTGTTTTTGTTTTCTCAATCATTAATATTAAAAAATTTCAATAAAAACTTAGTTATTTACATAATTTTTAAATCCGTAATACTAATTGTGTAATTTATTGAATAAATGCTGCATTCATGTGAAGTAAACGAATTTTAAGAGAAACGAAAATGCAAATTTACTGCAATTCTATGCACTTTTGGTCTTTAGAAAAAAAAAGAAAAAAAAATTTTTTTGATTTTTTTAGATCAATTCTAGCATTGCATCATTAGACTCAAGTCAAACGTTTAAAAAAGAAAAAGCTTCTGATGAAAATTTTTTTTTCTTAACAAAAAAACCGGAAAAACCTCCCGGGAAACTGGACCATCTATTAATCAACTTGATGAAAAGAATCATTATAGGTTTTTAGTTTCACGCCTAGAATTTTTTCTTCTTTTTTTTTTTTTTTTAATTTCACACATCTTTCTCTCTGGAGATTTATTTTCATAAATTGCCCGTATGTAACTAATATGAATCGGGAAAGAAGGAAAAAAAAAAAAACTAGTTTGATAAGAATTTAACCGTGGCAGGTGCGGTTAAAGCATATATAAAACAAAGAAGTTTATAATGGTCTAACAGCTGGTTAACTTGAAAAAGTTAGTACACAAAAAGGAAGAGCTCCAAGGCATGACCCCGATCTTGGAAGTAAAGGGCTAGCTGGAGACTATTTTTTTTTTTTTTTTTTTTTTTTTTGACAAATTCTTTTACTGAGGACCGATTCATTCTTATTTTTAATGTGGAGTGTAAAGTGAATAATGCGAAGCCGTCAACCGTGAAGAAAAAAGCGAAAATTCGTGTTTATCACCTGTTTTTTTTTTTTGCAGGGGCTATCGTTATTGTGATGAGTCATAAGAAAAGTTATGAAAATTTTATAAGTATTCGCGTGACGCCCCGGTTAATAATGAATCACTGTTATCGAGCAACCCTTCCTTGTGGAGAAAAAAAAAAAAAAAAAAAAAAAATGCCATAGGCGGATTGAGTGACATTATCCCTTGGGCAATTTTCCTTATTATCGAGAGCCTATAACAAAGTCTTGCAAAAAAAAAAAAAATGGTGTGCCAAATTTTAGTTTATCCAGTTTTTACCATTCTACTGTGAACATCCTCAGGAAAAAAAATTCAGTATGCTTCCGAGCAAGATGTCTTTCATTACAGAAATGTATGCCTTCCCCGAAAAAAAAAATAAAAATCAAAGCTGTTGGGACCCCGACTTTACTTAAGCTAAAGTGGATTCTTATGGGGTCAGACGTTTTCCCTCTTCTTCCCTTATTGAATCTCCTTCACGATGTAAAAATTCAAAATATAAATAATCAGTGAAAATTAGCATTAAAAAATATTAACATGCTGCAGAAATGATTGTATTCATAAATATAAACTCATTTCGATCAGCTGATAAATCTGACATAACCTCACCCCCTTAACAAAAAATAAATAAAAATAAAAACAAAAGAGCTAAAACCTGGGAGGCTTTTTCCTAAAAATTGTACCATCAACCAATATAGCCCTCCAAAATAGAAGAGTTAAGAAAAATTAAGGTCAGCTTAAGAGGATAGGTAAAAGTACGAAGAGGCAAATCAAGTTTAACAAAAAATAAAAGAGGTTTGGGAAACGTTTAATAAAGAGTTTATCAAAAATTAAGATGATTCCAGAGAAATATATTGGCAAAACTAAGAAACTTCAACTGAAAAATTAAACTTGTATTTAAAAGACAAATCAAGAGAATTCAAAAGATTTTAACAGAACCAGGGGTACAAGTTAATGCTTTAAGTCTTAAAATTTTCAAATTTTCCTTTGTAACTTTTATTCAATTTCAATCCAATTCAATTTTTTTTGATTTTTTTTATTTCCAGCTATACCTTCTACTTATAAAATTTTAATTTTTTCTGAACTAAAATTCACAACTATCATACTTTTTGATTTTTGAAGTATGTTTCCTTCATTTTAACAAGTTCTGACTTGTCTCCTTTAACAATGCCTTTTGTCTAATTTTTAATTCTTCCCCTCAATTTTCTCTATTGTATTTTATTTCAATTCCACAATTAAATTACATAATAAAAAATTTTTACTTTTAATTAAAAAATTCCTCTTTACCATTTTCCTTAACCCTTTAAATTAGAACATATACCACGGGAAATTAGAAATAATTTTTTTTTTAGTTCCTCTGGCTTTTGTGAGCTGATAATCGGAATAAAAAGTAAAAGTAAAAAGTTTCAATCCTGTTCTTCATTTTTTTTTCCTTTTACAAAGTCCATGATAAAATTATTTCTAACTAGAAAATTTTTCTCATTCAGTACAAGCTGTGACATGTTTCCAAGCCACTATAAATCTTCGTAATTCAAAATACACACAAAAAAATAAAAAAAAATAAAAAAATAATTGAAAGTTTTAGTAGAGAAATCTCAAACGTTACAATGTGCAAGTCCTAACATGCTCCAACAAGATTGTACCATGAGCAATCTAATAACTCAAAAGCTCCAGAACATCAAAAAAAAAAAAAAAAAATGTACCATTAAATTTGCTATTCCTTTCAAAAATAAAGTAACCCAAAGCATAATTTACAGCACCCTTAATACAATTTTTTCCTCCTTGCAAATATAAACAAGATTTAAAACTATTTTGTGCACCCTGCCTAACAACCTGCCACTGACAACCCTTGTGAAAAAAGATTTTGTTATGAGGAACTAAAAGCAGCTGTTTAATACATCTTATCAATAAACAAATATTAGGGAATTTTAATTACAAATATGAAGTTTTCTGAACGAAAAAAAAAAAAGGGAATAATAATTTTCTTATCACTTGCACTACAGGTTCATGAACTCTGTTAGTTTACAAACAAAAAGATTTTTGTTTGAAAATTTCTGTTTGACATTGCCCTTGAAAAAGGAGGGGTAGAGAATCCGATTTTTGTTCTTTTATTTCTTTTTTTTTTTTTTCTGATAAACCGGGAAAAAGAAAGGGGAGGGAAAGGGATAGCAACGCAGAACACGGGACTATTACCCTACGCACATAAGACTCCGATTACATATCAGACAGCCACCAGATCGATATTTCAACGTCCACGAACTTCGCTGCATGGCTGTAGAGTACGCTAATACGAACAATTTAGAAATAACAATATAAACGTTATAATAAAAAAAATGGACCATATTGCGAAACGGGATAACGTACTTAAATTTCAACCTCGGTATGTATCAACAAACCGAATACGCCCATGCATTTCTATTATTGATTATATGATTACGAGAAAATAACCAAATACACATTACAAAAAAAATTTGATTCGCCCGACTCGAGTTTTCGGTGGCTTACCTTCTGATAATTCTAAATCCAGCTCCGCTAATTTTTCCCTCACGTCTTCCGGAAGCTTGGACACATCCACATTTACGTCGGGCATGGTCGCGATATCCATTGAAAACCACTAAAATTTGAATTAAATCTCACCTTAAAAACACAACACCGTAAAAATATGCCATTTTGCTTGTGACTCTCGTACGGAACTAAAAAAACATTGGAATATCCGCTAGGTGGCAGCACCTATCACCAAACATATACCACGTGACTTATTTATTTTTAAGTTTATTCTAATAAAATGGGAAATTATCGCTGGACATAACGTTAATTTAACAAAACCTCAGTCCTATCAAACCCAGGAAACCTCATACACGATGGAAATTCATAAAATCATTTTTTTTCTTTCCCGCCCCGGTCCCCCGGAAATGGAGTCCATTTCCCGATGCCGCGCTGTTTTACCGCCTTTTGTTTCCCGGCGAATTGTTTTTCGCATTTTTTCGATTTTTATGAATAAAACCCATACCGATTAGGATCTGTACTTCGTTTTATTTGAAACTTGCATCCTACGTTTAGGAAAAAGTTGATTCTGATCCCGTAATCTTTTAAAATAAAATTTACGATGAAAAAGTCGGTTAGGTACGTTCAGAAATTTTACGGAAACCGTTAAGTTGGTAACACATCCCATACGGCGGTTAATGGCGTGGTTTTATTTACCGGTTTTCAGCTGATCTGAAAGTGAAAATAGATATCGAAATGACGACTACACAGAGCCGAGATTTCAAATTAAAGTATCAAAGATGCAAGCTTAAGGTGAAAGAATGGGAGGAAGAATTTAAAAAGCAAAACGGACGCCCTCCTACAAAGGTATGCTTATCTGTATTTTTTTTTTTTTTTTATGCTTCGTAAGCTTTCTTATTCGTTTTACAGCCTGGGAATATTGAAACGTTTGCATCGAATTCTTTGCCTTGCATATGATATCGCTCAGAATTTGAATGAAGATGAAACGAATCTTTCGTGCGATAAGAAATTAATTATGTTGCATGAAAGGAAATTACTCAAATGTTTGGAATTTGGGTGATTTTCAAAATGAAATATATTTTTGTGTTGAAGGTTATTTTCATTCTTAAACATGATAATCCTGTGATGGAATGAGTCCTGCAGTATTTGGCAAGTGAAAGGATATCAGTCATGATTTAGGTTTTTAGGTTAGGAATGAATAGGAAAAAATGATGGATCATATTTTTTTTTTTTTTTCATTCCGTCTTTAATTAGACCATGTACTGCAAGCCTTAAAATTCTAAAATGTTATCTCTCCTTCATGCCTTTACTTTGGATTGTTGGTAATAATTAATAAGTGATTAATCCTTTTTTTTTTTTAGGATGACATTAAAACGTCATCTTCAAAGGTTAAAGACTACTATAAAATGTACTACAGGCTGAAAATGCAGTTATTGGAAGAAGAAATCTTAGGAGATACCTCAACCGATTCTAGCAAAGACACAAAATCAAAATCAAGTGTAGCCCGAATAAAAAATGTAAAAGATATTTCGACTGATTTGCATCAGGACATGAAATTGAGTTCCAATGCAGCTCAAAACGTAGGAAGTACTTCATCTGATTTGAGTAAAATCACTGAATCGAATTCAAGACTAGGTCAAATAAACGACATAGCAGACACCTCAACTAATTCCAATAAGGACACAGTATCAAATTCGGATGCTGCTTCAAAGCAAAATGTTAAAAATTCCCATGCAGAAACTGTTCTCAAAGAACAAACAAACATAATCCCAGAAAAGCCGAAGATTGATGAAAAGACATGGGGCTCTCATTTAAATAAACCAAAAGCGATTGAAGCAACTATGAAGAGATCTTTTAGCTGCAATATATCAGAAAAATTATTCGAAGGGTCCAAATTCAAAAAGCGTAATCCAAGAAAATCATTTTCACTGAACAAAACTAAATCCAACCTTTCCATTGCTGCAAGTGACGTTTCTTTAAGCAAAGATGATTCTTTTCAAGGACCAGATTCTTTATTTATGGAGTTGAGCCAGGATGTGGATACTTCGATCAACGAGCAGTCTTTCAGCGTGGAAAACGACGTTTCGCCTAAAATAAAGGAATTAATCACGACGAAATCGGATTTATCTCCTTTTTTGAGAAACGAAAAATTTAGAATAGTGTCTGAACCTGCCTTAGTTATTAATCAACCCGTTAGTTTAATTCAAAAAGTCGTTTCGGAACCGAATAAAACTTTCAAATCCGTTAGGAAATTAGATGTTGGTTGGCTCGACAGATGCGGGGAAATCGAAAATCCTCCGGAGCAGCGGTTGTCCTCCGATTCCGGTTTCGAATCCATGGAATCGAGCAGGCAGTCGTTATCCGAAGCTTCGAAGGATAACATAGAAGAAAAATTCGAGGATAATAAAGAAGAAAATATCTTCGACGACGACGATGATGACGAAGTTATCGACGGCAGCGATAACGAATTAGATAATTCTAGCCAATTCGATTTTTCGTTCTTATCTCAACCGCAGAAAATCGTGGAAATGACTCAGGAAGCAAGTCAGCCGGAAGAACCGGAAGTGAGCAAAAAACGGAAGATAGATGTTTTCGAATTTCCGGATCTCCCTTCGGAGCCCCCGTCGAAAATTATGAAAAGCAGCACGGACATTAAAAAAGAAAGGTTAGAACAGAAAATGAAATCCGGTACGTTGAACGATAATTTCGTGGCGATTAATCTCAAAAAGAAAGTTTTCGTTCGCGGGAAGAAACGGTTTAATTTCGCGAAGCATAAAAAACAGCAGTGGAAGAAAAAGAAGAAAAACGCGGGGAGGAAAGGGAATCGGGCGGGATAATTCGGTGTTTCAAATGCGGCGACGTCGGACATTTCGCTAGATACTGCCAAAAGAATGTCGGGGATAAATTGTTGTCTGGAGGTGAGGAGGAGGAAGAGGAGGATTCTCCGTTGCCGACTCTGGAGGAAGCGGAATCCATGGCTCAGGAAAAAGCGGATCAAGTTCACAGGAAGAAGAACGTCTTGTGTTTGGTGCCGGAACCTGAGGTAATTAGTAAAAAACGTTTTTATAATTTTTATTTTTTTCTTCTGGGAGTACTGATGAGTAGGGGGTGATTTTTATGCTTTTTGTGCCAGGTTTGAAGGAGTCCCAATGCCTTGATAAATTAATTGCAATCTATCTGTTGTAAAATTTCCATTGTGTTTTATACCAAAAAAAAGTAAAAAAAATTTCATTACTGCCCCTTATATGGGCTTTTTGGAAATTTGAGGCCAGTTCGACACCTTAAGATGTCGTTCCAAAAATCTGAAAAAATTCAAGGTTGGTACTATACCTAAAAAGAAACTTTTATAGATATGAGTTTTGAAATTCCAAAAAACAGTCAGGGGATATGAGGCATCCTATGACTACGTCCAGAATTAATAAAATCTTAATTTATTAATCTTTCTTTTTTGCTTTTTTATTTGCTCACACTTCAAAAATTTTTTAAAAAATCGAGGGAAGATATTGCTCCTACACAAAAACTGACATCTTTTTGAAATCCTTTAAGCATCGTAAGTAGATGTTTGAAAAAATTTATCTAAAATTTTATCAAATGTTTGTTTCAAAAAATGTAAACGATCCCCCTAAATCCCCCAAGCCCTGATATTAGTCCACTTGGACCCCCTTTTTCAATCAAATTTTATCAAAAATCATCAAAATCTTCGTTTTAAAAAATATTGATGACTTTTTCACAAAACATTATCAAAAATTTTTAATAAAAAATTAAAATTTTCAATAAAGCTCAAAATTTTCAATAAAGCTCAAAAAATGTCTTTTTTGAAAAATATTTTTTCAATAAAATTTTAAATAAATTTTTTCAATAATCAAAAATCTTTTTTGATTTAAAAAAGAATTAATTTTCGTTTTAAAAAATTGTTAACGATCCCCCTAAAACTTTTGAGCTTTGGTATTAGTCCACGTGGGCCCCCTTTTTCTGTAAAATTTTATCAAAAATTTTTCCCTTTTTTCATAAAATTGGTCAAAAATTTACAATATTTTGAAAAAAAATTTTATTATAAATTTCATTGAAAATTTAAAAATTTTTTTAAGATTCATTGATGAAATTTTATTGAAAAATTTATCTAAAATTTTCGAAGCATTTGTTTTTTTTTATGTTCGGTGTCCAAAACACCAACCGGACACGACAAAACCTTTATGGTGCGCCCTAAGACATAGTCCTACGTCAAAAAATTTATTTTCGAAACACCCTAGCAGCCACCTTATATTCAATCTTGTAAATTTAGTTTTCAAATTCCTTTTTTTTTTTTTTTTGCTTTTATCTTAGTCCTGGATCGCTGAAGAAGTCCTTTGCATGAGCTTTATTGTATATTTTCAAACAAGGGAACAAATGTTAGTTTCTAAAATATTAAATTTTATTGGAGTGAATAAATAGATACAATATTATAACTTTAAATTGCCTACAAAATTTTGAAAAAAAGGCGATGAAAAACACGCAAAATTTAATTGTTTTCTGTTTTTAATTTCCACAATTTTCTTTCTTCGCTTTATTAAGCCAAAAGCTTTTTGTTTAAAAAATCTGTAAACTGCGAAAACATAACTTTGCACAAACATTAGATATGATGACAATTTTGAAAGAAGTTGCTTATTGTTATAATTTAGTTATGATTATAGGCTAGTTCAGTGCTTGTCGTCCAAACCGCAGAAAAAAAAAATAAAAGATTTTGCTAGGAATTTGATTCTCAACGAATCCTCAGTGAACTCGTGAATGTTTTCTCAGGTAGTCTTTAAGAGCAAAGCTTTTTTCACATTTGGTACATTTGTAGGGCTTTTCACCCGAGTGAATTTGCAAATGATTAGTTAGATTGCATTTGTTATTAAACTCTTTTTGACATTCGTTACACTTGTACGCTTTCTCTTCCGCGTGAATTTGCAAATGTACCGCCAAGCTACTTTTACAAATAAATTCTTTTTGGCATTTTTCACATTTGAACAGGCCTTTCTTCGAATGAATCCGCATATGTCCTTTTAATGCAGATTTTCCAGTATAGCGTTTGTTGCATTCCTCACATTTGAATGGCTTCACCCCTAAATGAATTAGCACGTGTATTTCCAGATCGCTTTTTTTGTGGAAACGTTTTTCACATTCATTACATTCGTAGGCTTGTAGCTTGGATGAGTTCTCAAGTGGCTTATCAAACTGCATTTTGTATGAACTGCTTTTCCGCATTCGTCACAAATGTACGGGTTCTCTTCTTCATGAATTTGTTTTTCTCTTTCAAGAGAAAAACCTTTTCCACATTTTTTGCACTTGTACTTCTCACCCGAATGATAAACTCTAAAGTGTGCTTTTAGATTGCTATCGCATCGGAAACGTTTCTGACATTCCTGGCATTCATAAGGCTTTTCGCCTGAATGAATTCTTGAGTGATATTTTAAACGAAGGTGTGTACGAAATCTTTTCTGGCACGTCTTACACTCGTAAGGCCTTTCTCCCGAATGCATCAGCATATGCCCCTCCAAAGTGCCTTTCGTTCTAAAGCGATTATTGCATTCATTACAGTGGAAAGGTTTCTCACCCGAATGAGCTTTCAGATGACTTACCAGTCGGGGTTTGTTGTAGAAACGTTCTTGACATTCGTGGCATTCGAAGGGTTTAACTCCCGAATGAATTCTCGAGTGCTGATCCAGTAGGTATTTCGAAGAAAAGCATTTTTGGCACTCGTTGCATTTGTGTGGCAACGGATGAATTTGGAAATGGCTGATCAAATCACGTTTCAAATTAAACCCTTTCTGGCACTTTTTACATTTGTAGCGCTTCTCTGTCGAGTGGATTCGCATAATATGTTTGTCAAGATACAGTTTCGCAGAAAAGGATTTGTCGCATTCTTTGCAGTGGTACTGTTTCTCTGAATGAATTCGCAAGTGATTTTTCAGTATGTTTTTGCCGTGAAAACGTTTCTGACATTCGTGACATTCAAAAGATTTATTGGAATGAGTTTTCATGTGAAGGTTTAGTCTCTTTTTCAGAGAATAACGTTTTGGACATTGGTTACATTGGTATAATTTCTCGTTCTCACTTAAATGGACTAGCATGTGATTTTTTAAGTAGTCTGGGCAATGAAAACATTTTTGGCATTCACGACATTTATAAGGCTTTTCTTTAGAATGAAGCCTTAGATGAGTAGTTAGATTTCCCTTGCGATTAAAACTTTTTTGACAATGCTGACAGGTGTAAGGCTTGTATCCTAAATGGTCTCTCAAATGAATTATCAGATTAGCTCTGTGATTAAATCCTTTTTGGCATTCGTTGCAGTTGTACGGCTTCTCCTCAGAATGAATAACCAAATGATTTGTCAGGCAATTTCTCGAAGAAAATGTTTTTTGGCACACTTCGCATTTATTTATTTTATTTTCTGTCTCTATGGATCCATTTCTCTGAGATTTATTCTTGGATTTCTGTGTCTCAGATTGGCCATCGTTTCTCCGTTTTACCGCACCTCCCAATTTTTTACACTTGCTGCAGGATGACACATGTCTCATATCTACCCCTCTATGCAAGCTAACAAAGCACGGGCGAACCGAAACATGCTGATTGGAAATGTCCGGTCCAGGTTGCTCGTCCGATTGCTTTACGTAATTGCGACGTTCGTTTAGAAAAGATGGGGCCCTTCGAGTTGCTTCTATAAGTGGAACATGTACTTCTGCATTATCATTATCTTCATCTTGGCTTGTTATTGCTTCATTCAAACATTCAATTCTAGATTCTTGAGCATCCGATTGGCTTCTCTTTTTCCCTTGTATTGTAGCTTTTAGTTTTATGCAATAGTTGCAAGACGATATATCATTCAGATCTATCCCTTTGTGCAAGCAAACAAAGCTCTGACGTATTGAATGGTATGGACGTGAAACTTCCACTGCAGACTCCTTTATTTCGATTCCTTCTGAAGGATCTTTTTTGATTAGAGATGAATTGACTTCCCCATTTTCGTCCAGATGCAAATCTGTAAAATATTAAAAGTTGATAATTTAATCTTCCATTACACACAATACAATACAGTAACACTCCTCATTTTTTCTTTTACATATTTATATCGTTGTTGAATATTCTAGATAAATCTACAAAAGATTCAAAGGAATAACTGTTTCCATTGATTAGTTTATTTTATTTCCCGCCATATTTTTTAAGCCTATTTTAGACAGAAAGGGGAAAAAAAACGATTTTTGGAAAAAAAAAAAAAAACATTTATCAGGAAATGAATTTTTGTGCCATACAATTTTTTTTAAAAGACCCATTCAAACGCGTAACCCCCGACGGAAACATCCCTATTGTTATTCACTCTTTGGTTGAAATCGCTTTCCATAAAAAAAAAAAAAAAAAAAGATTTTCAGGTATCTACTTGTCTTTTTATTTCCTCATAATACAGAGGGACAATAAGGCCAGGTTTCGGCGAAACCTTCGTTGGTAGCACTTGAATATTTGAGCATGTTTAATTGGGTAATTAATTATTCTATGAGATATTTAGTATTTTAATTGAGCTAGTTTTTAACTATCTAATGTAATTAGTTGCCCGCCATCTTGAATTTGTGTTTTAGCGAAATTTGTGTTCGTATTCGAAAACCTCGACTGAATTTACATAAATATACAGATATAAATATACAAATTTTTAGTATAAAAATCTTTCATGCTGACTTAGAAAAAAAAATAGATTTTGTGGACATTGGCATATGGACAATGGTTGAACGAACCTCCTTTTTTTAACAAAAACTTACCCGGTAAATGTATTTCTTCCTTTATGAGAACGTTGAAATGTTTAAACTGTTCTTTTTTTTCTCCCATTTTTTTCTTAAACAATTTTTGCAACTTAAAAATCCTATGTCTGAATTCGAGCTCTATATAATGACTTAAATTCGAGTTGTATTAAATAACTTCATGTCAACTTGATAAGATTTGTGTATTACTGAATACTGCCCGCAAGTATAAACAAGGGATGGCTCATGCGCACAACGTAGAAAAGCACAGAAATCTCTCCCTCGAAACGATGCAGGATTTACTGTTAGGTTTCTCCTTTGCTCTAAACGAGAAATATGCAATAAGGACATATGTGGATACACGAGTGATTTCACCTGAATCTTTTTTTTATTCTAGTTTTGTGTGCGTACTCTTCTTTCATGCTTACTTAAAAAAAAAATAAATAAAATAAAATTGTAATGAATTCATGCGACGTCACTTTAAGGGCGCTGACACATGAGGCGTATGATACGTCGCGTATTACCTGCTCCAGCGTATGGATACGCTGGCGTATGCCTTTCACATGATGCGCGTATTTGTGATATTTTTTGAACAATGGTACGCCAAATTTTGAATTCTTCATATTGTTTTTATTGAAATATGACATTAACTTTTTTTTCCCTAATTAATTTTTCATTTAAATAACCAAATGATCGAATTAAGCTCTCGATTCTGATCAAAACGATATAAAATTTTTTTAAATTATGATGTTTTAAAGCTACAATCTAATTATTAGGGAATATCTTCTTATTCACGTTCAGGAGAATGTCGCACGAACGAACCAAGAATTTGAAGAATCCCAATTTCCTAAGAACCATTTCCTGTTTACAGAGCCATAAAAAAATTTGCATTAACTGTATATCCTTCAGTCGTTGATCGAACCTCAATAAACCATTACAAACGGGGTTGATAAATTTTTTTTAAAACATACCTTTGGTTTTCTAAAAAAAGCATTTCTATTAATAGCCAATTATGTTTATACATATTTTGAAAATAAAGGCTGTAGTGCTGCAGGAAATTAAATTATCTGAAAATCATAGCTACCTCTTTAAAAGATTTAAATAAAAATTTTATACACATAAAATTAAAATAAAAAATCTTTACAATCACTTTTTTTTAAATTTTATTGTTTAGTTGGGGAAATTATTGCTTAATTTTTCAATTAATTAAGCTTTTCAAAAAAGCTTTTTTAAAATTAAACTTTTTTGATTTATACATTCCCTTTCTGTCATTTCTTAAAGTAAATTCAAAAATTTTTCTCACGCATTAATTTCTTATAATCGATCCTTTTTTTTTTTACAAACAAAATTAACAAAATAACCAATTTAATCTACTTTTTTTCAACTCCGCACAATATATGCTAAAATTTGAATAATCGACTTGTGTTTTATATCGTTTTGATCGGGATAATGCAAAGAACACAATTATGATAAAATTAACTTAGTATAATTGAAATTTTAAAAAAATAGTCATTTAAAAAGTCAATAAAAGCAATAAAAAGCAGGTAAAGTCGTAAATACGCGACGCATCATGTGAAAGGTTCCATTTGAGTCAATAGGAATCGCAATACGCGAGAGGTCGACGTATGCCAGGGCATACGCTGGACCTCGGCGTATGCTCGACGTATTTCATGCGCGTACGCCGAATGTGTAAGGTTCCATTTGAACCCATGGACCTTGGTACCTGGAATACGCGGGTGTCATAAATACGCGACGTATGATACGCTCCATGTGTCAGCGGCCTAAGGGGAAGTAATTGGTCTAATTCCATAACGAACTGTTTAGAGTGACGTCATTGGAGGACAAACTTACATGGTGTCTTCCGGGCAAAACTTTAAAAAAATTTTTTCAAGCAGATCCTTAAGTGTATAAATTATAATTATTCGCATTTAATCTCGTAATTTTTTTATCTATGCTATGCAGTGCAGTTAAATAATTTTCCGAGTTTAGTTTATTTAATAAATTCAAGTTTACTTGAATTGCCCATAAGAGCTCATGTAAACAAGGACGCATTGAAGAAATCCTTCATAGTTAGGTTGCCTACCTCCACTAGGAGCTGTCCTGTAAATTTTTTAAAACATTTTATAGCAAGTCAATTGAACCCGTTTTTCTCGGGAGCCCTAATATTAGTATACGTGACCCCCCTTTTTCTATAAAATTTCATCAAACATTTTTCCATTTTTTTACAAAATTAGTCAAAAATTTACAATATTTTTTAAAAAATTTTATTATAAATTTCACTGAAAAGTTTTAAAAATTTTTAAGGTTCATCAAATATTTTTGATAAAATTTTTGAAATATTTGTTTTTTTTTTATGTTCGGTGTCCAAAACACCAACCGGACCCGACAAAACCATCATAGTACACGTACAGTCATACTTCAAAAAAGTTTATTTTTGAAACACCCTGTTCAATTTTGTAATTTTAGTTTTGCGATTCCTTTTTTTTTTCCTAGTCCTGGACCATTGAAGAAATCCTTTGCAGGAGCTTTATTGCATATTTTTAAAGTAGGCAACAACTCTTAGTTCTTAAAATATTAATTTTATTGAAATTAAGAAATAGGTACAATATTATAACTTTAAATTGACTAATGACTACAAAATTTAAAAAAAAAAGACAAAGAAAACACGCAAACTTTAAATGTTTCCTGTTTTTAATTTCCACAATTTTCTTACTTCACCTTATTAGGAAGCCAAAAGCTTTTTGTAAAAAAATCTGTGAACCAAAAACATAACTTTACACAAACATTCGATATGATGAGAATTTTGAATGAAGCTTCTTTCCGCTATTATTTAGTTTTGATTATAATTCAGTGCTTGTCGTCCAAACCACAGAAAAAAATTTCAAAAATCCTCTGGGGATTTTTGTCGTTTTGGGGCCCGTTTAAAGATCTTATTTAGAGGCATTTTGGAGTTAGACGTCTTCAAAGTTCGATCATTTGCTGACAGTGGACGGGAGAGAGTTAAAAATAATCAAAATAGTGCTGACAAAATGCTGAAGAAAGAAACAAATCCTTTTTTGTATTCAAACACTTAGAGGTTAACTTCTCAGTGGAGTCGTGAATGTTTATTGAGGTATTTTTTATGAGCAAAACATTTTTCACATTTGTCACACTTGTACGGTTTCTCTCCCATATGATATAGAACATGTGTTTCTAAAATACTTTTTAAATGAAATTCTTTTTGGCATATTTCACATTTGAACTGCTCTTTTTTCAAATGATTTTCCATATGCTCTTTTAATGCAGTTTTTCGAATATAGCCTTTGTTGCATTCGTCACATTTGAATGGCTTCACCCCTAAATGAATTAGCACGTGTATTTCTAGATCGCATTTTTTGTGAAAACGTTTTTCACATTCATTACATTCGTAAGGCTTATACCTTAAATGCCTTCTTAAGTGTTTTATGAAATTGGCTTTTATGTGAAATGCTTTTCCGCATCTGTCACAAATGTACGGGTTCTCTTCTTCATGAATTTGTTTTTCTTTTTCAAGAGAAAAACGTTTTCCACATTTTTTGCACTTGTACACCTTCTCAGTTGAATGATGATCTTGGAAGTGTGCTTTCAGATTAGTATTGCATCGGAAAAGTTTTTGACATTTGTGGCATTCATAAGGCTTTTCTCCTGAATGAATTCTCGAGTGATATTTTAGACGAGTGTGTGTTCGAAATCTTTTCTGGCACGTCTTACACTCGTAAGGCTTTTCTCCCGAATGGATTAGCATATGCCCCTTCAAAGTACCTTTCGTTCTAAAGCGTTTATTGCATTCATTACATTGGAACGGTTTCTCACCCGAATGAGCTATCAAATGCCTTTGCAGATGGGGTTTGTTGTAGAAGCTTTCTTGACATTCGTGACATTGGAAGGGTTTAACTCCCGAATGAATTCTCGAGTGCTGATCCAGTAGGTATTTCGAAGCAAAGCATTTTTGGCACTCGTTACATTTGTGTGGCAACGGATGAATTTGGAAATGGCTGATCAAATCACGTTTCAAACTAAACCCTTTCTGGCATTTTTTACATTTGTAGCGCTTCTCTCCCGAATGGAATCGCCTAACATGTTTGTCAAGATACCATTTGGCAAAAAAGAATTTATTACATTCTTTGCAATGGTGCTGTTTCTCTGAATGAGTTTGCAAGTGGTTTTTCAATTTGTATTTGTCCTTAAAACGTTTCTGACATTCGTGACATTCAAAAGATTTATTTGAATGAGTTTTCATGTGAAAGTTTAGTCTCTTTTTCAGAGAATAACGCTTTGGACATTCGTTACATTGGTATAATTTCTCGCTCTCACTTAAATGGACTAGCATGTGATTTTTTAAGTAGTCTGGGAAATGAAAACATTTTTGGCATTCACGACATTTATAAGGCTTTTCTTTCGAATGAAGCCTTAGATGAGTATTTAGATTTCCCTTTTTATTAAAAATTTTTTGACAATGCTGACAAGTGTAAGGCTTGTATCCTAAATGATTTCTCAAATGATTTATCAGATTAGCTCTGCGATTAAATCCTTTTTGGCATTCGTTGCAGTTGTACGGCTTCTCCTCAGAATGAATAAACAAATGCTTTCTTAGAATGTCTTTCGTAGAAAACGTTTTTTTGCACACTTCGCATTTATTTAATTTATTTTCTGTCTCTGTGGATCCATTTTTGAGAGATTTATTCTTGAGTTTCTGTGCCCCTGATTGACCATCGTTTTTCCGTTCTACTGCACCTCCCAATTTTTTACAATAGCTGCAGGATGACACCTGTCTCATATCTACCCCTCTATGCAAGCTAACAACGCACGGGCGAACCGAAACATGCTGATTCGAAATGTCTGGCCTAAGTTGCTCCTCGGATTGCTGTACGAAATTGCGACGTTCATTTCGAAAAGATGAGCCCCTGCTATGTTCTTCTGCATTTTCATCATTTTGGCTTGTTATTGCTTCATTCACAAACTCAATTCTAGATTCTTGAGCATCCGATTGGCTTCTCTTTCTCCCTTGTATTGTAGCTTTTAGTTTTATGCAATAGTTGCAAGATGATATATCATTCAGATCTACCCCTTTGTGCAAGCAAACAAAGCTCTGACGTATTGAATGGTAAGGACGTGAAACTGCCACTGCAGACTCCTTTATTTCGATTCCTTCTGAAGGATCTTTTTTGATTAGAGATGAATTGACTTCCCCATTCTCGCCCAGATGCAAATCTGTAAAATATAAAAAGTTGAAAATTTAACCTTTCTTTGCACAACACTTTCCAATACAACATACAATACTATAACACTCCTCTAGAGATCATTATGTACGTAAATAAATACTGCTTGTAAATAGTATTTATATACAAAAATATACCAGGCCTGTGTATGCAATAGCATTTGCCCTATATAGTGGTATATTTTTAAAATTTAAAATAAAAAAACGGTTTTCTCTGCTAAATAAATCTGAATAATCTCTATAATAATTTTTCGTACTCATAATTTTAGATTAATTAATTTTAAAGGACCTACGAATGTAAAATATTAATGAAAATGATTAATTAAAAAGATAAAATTTAGCTACCCAACGAACACCTTTCGCATAGGTATCCCTGAAATTTTTGCTGCAAGTTTCAGCTTGTCTGAAATATAAGTTCGGTCGAAAAATAATTTCAAAAAAAAATCTTGATTTTGATTTCCGGGTTTCTGTTAAGTTAAAACTTGAACCAAAAATGCAAGAACAAGTCAAAGGAGTTAGATACCTAAAATTTGAATTTTTTCGCCGTACATCTATATCAGACAAAATTGGCATTCCTTTATGTATTGTATTCACTTTAGCTTCCTCTTAAATTGAACCTGGTCATTGTCATAGACAAATTATATGATATTTAGATCTATTTTTTCTTTACTTTAGCTCGAGATGCTCAGTTGATTTATTGAGAAACATCTATAACTAGGGTATTGACGTACTATACAGGTTATTAACATCTCATCCGCCCCATGTTTAGCTTCGGAAGTTATTATAAACTGTAAAAATTAAGATTTTTTTGAAGAGATTATTTTTGAGTTCACTGGAACAGGTTATTTAGATATTTGGTAGAATCTACAGTATATAAATTATGTCGACATATTTTGATACTAATTGCATCTTCAAAATACCCCAATCCTCCCAAATATTGTTTTTCTGTATTGCAGGCATCGAACTAGTCACTTTTTTCCCCTGAAAGTCACTTTTTTTGTGGAAGGTCACTAAAAGTCACTTTTTTAAAGAAAAGTCACTAAAAGTAACTTTTTTCGATAAATTGGTGGATTTTAAAAAATTTCTATTTAACATTCGAAGTTGCTCAAGGGAAGGTTTTTTCACTAAAACGCCGTCTTTAAAAATAATTTTATGTAAAATTGTGAAGATTCCCTACCGTTTTTCCTAAAAAAAAAATTCCTAATCCATTTTTTCTAAAATTTTTAGTCCCTAAAATTGTTTTCCTAACTATTTTTTTTTCTAATTTTTAATTTTCCTAAAATTTTTTGATTCCTGAAATAAAATTTCTTAAAATCCCTAAAATAAAATTTCCTAAAACCCTTTAGGATTTAAAAAATTAGGACAAATATTCATTTTAGGAAATTTTATTTGAGGATTAAAAAATTTTATGAAAATGGAAAATTAGGAAAAAAATGGTTAGGCTAAAAATTTTAGGAACCAAAATTTTTAGGAAAAATTGATAAAAATAATAAGGAGCGTGGGCTAAATACTCACGTCTAATAAGTTAAAAAAATTTTGGATATACTTATTTCAAGTCACTAAATTCCTTCTGTCAGGTCACTGAAAGTCACTATTTAAACCATTTTTGGCCCCTAAAATCACTAATTTTTCTGGGCGAAATGGGTTCGATGCCTGTATATCTATAAACGTAAAGCCAAAGGTACATAAAAAAAAACCTATTTTAGAGGGAAAAAAAATACAATTTTTTTTTTTTTTTTTTTTTTTTTGGAAACATCCCTATTGTTATTTACTCTTTGACTGACATCACTTTCCATTTTTAAAAAAAAATGTTTACAGGTATATTTTTATTTGTCTTTTTATTCCTTCATAAGCTAAATACACAGGGGAAAATCAAGCCAGGCTTCGGCGAAACCTTCTTCCTTGAAAATCCTTAAATTATTGAGCAAGATTAATTAATTTTATTATCGAAATGAATTATTTTATGAGATATGTTGTATTTTAATTTAGTCGTCCGCCATCTTGAATTTTTGTTTTAGCGAAATTCTGGGGTTCATATTCGAAATCCTCGACTCAGTTTACGTTAGTACACAAATTTTTAGTTCCCTGCGCTTGCACGTATTGGAAATATGAATTTTTTAACTAATGGCTTCGCTGCCGATGACCCCCATCGGTAGGCAAAAGGTTTAATCGTATTTTTTTATTGACAATGATTAAATCTCTTTTTTTTTTAAATAAAAACTTACCCGGTAAATGTATCTCTTCCTTAATGAGAACGTTGAAATGTTTAAACTGCTCTTTTTTTTCTCCCATTTTTTTCTGATAAAACTATTTTTGCAACTTCATAATATATGTCTGAACTCGAGTTCTATAGAATAACTTACAGGTAACTAATACTGCTCATAAGTATAAACAAGGGATGGCTCATGCGCAGAACGTAGAAAAACACAGAAATCTCTCCCTCGAAACAATGCAGGATTTACTGTTAGGTTTCTTCTTTGCTCTAAACGAGATTAATGCAATAAGGACATATGTGGATACACCAGTGATTTTACGTGAATCTTTTTTTTTTTTTTTTTGCTTTATCGACCGCAGGGAGAATAAAGCATTGTTTTTAGCACAAATTTCAGATTTTCAGTTTTTGATATTTTTACACGTTTTGAAGTCCCCTGATGCCGGAAAAAGCAAAATTTGGATGGTGGCCGTGTGTGTGTATGCGCGTACATTTTCGTCACTTTGGCGACCGATTGTGCAAATTCCCTTATCACTTTCGCGACCTGTGCACTCTGGCGACCAATACCCTGGTCGCCAGAGTGATCACGCGCTGATCACGACCCGAGCACGTGCAAAGGGCGTGACCTTGGCCGGGCAAAATTTTGGACTTATACGGTTCTGGAACTCCGGTCGCCACAGTGTATGGCAATGTGCGTATTTATGTGTGTATGTGTGTATGAATGTATGAATATATGAATATATGTGCAAAAAAATCTGTCCGTCGAAAAGCAGAAAAACGAAAGAACGGATCTCGATGATTTTTGGTGGGTAGCAACTTCTAATGAAATGTAGGTGCTGATTAGTTTTTGAGCCAAATCGGTTCAGCGATTCGGAAGCAGTGAGTGAAAATGTTAAATTTTCAACAATTTCAAGATCTTTTTTGACTATAAATCGTGAACGCAGCTACGGATTGAGTCCGATTTTCGTACTGCAGTAGATATTCATCAAGATACGCTACCATTGAAATTTGGTTAAATTCTGTTGAGTGGTTCAGAAACGGTGAGCAGGGCTAAAAGTATAGGTATAGGCCTAAAAACCAATATCTCCAACTCTTGAAACGTCACGATATGACGTCATCGATTACGTCAACAAAGCGATTTTGATGCTGATTGGCGGGTTCCTCGTGGGAGCTAACGAAAAACTAACCGTATTTTTGAGAATATTTTCGAGGTAGAGGATTCCGAATCTGAAATAATTTTTCCAAAATTCGAATTCCTTATGCCCGTACTGCGACTTTGGTGGACCTCTGATCAAAAATCTAACCATATTTTTGAGAATATTTTCGGGGTAGAGGATTCCGAATCTGAAATAATTTTTACAAAATTCGAATTCCTTATGCCCGTATTGCGGCTTTAGTGGACCTCTGATCAAAAATCTAACCATATTTTTGAGAATATTTTCGGGGTAGAGGATTACGAATTTGAAATAATTTTTCCAAAATTCGAAGTCCTTGTGCCCGTATTGTGGCTTTGGTGGACCTCTGATCAAAAATCTAACTGTATTTTTGAGAATATTTTTGGGGTAGAGGATTCCGAATCTGAAATAATTTTTCCAAAATTCGAATTCCTTACGCCTATACAGCGACTTTGGTGTCTCTAATCAAAAATCTAACCGTATTTTTGAGAATATTTTCGGGGTTGAGGATTGAAAATTTGAAATAATTTTTCAGAAATTCGCATTCATTGTGCCCGTACTGCGGCTTTGGTAGAACTCTGATCGAAAAACTAACCATATTTTTGAGAATTATTTAAATAGTCGATAAAGCACTTTGATCGGTTCACGGATCTCATTTTTTTTTTTTTCTTCTGGTTCTGCGTGCGTACCCTTTTTTTATGGTGACTTAAAAAAAAAAAAAGGGGGTAAGCAGTACCCGTAGCAGTAAATAAATCGTACATTTCTTTTTGCGAAAAAACCAAGGCAAATTTTAAAAAACTAAAAAATCTTCACAAAAATATTTCAAAAATTTCTTAGTTTTTTTTTTTTCAAGATTTGTCTTCGTTTTTCCGCAAAATGAAAAATACGATTTATCTGCTGCCACGTGATGCGTACTCTTAAGCTTGTGCTAAATTTCTGATTTTGGATGTTTGGAAACGTTGTTGATCCATAAGCTAAACATATTTTAATCGGTAAACGTTTTTCATCTGCGGTTATTCAAATGTCTGTTATTTAAAAATTCACGTTTCGGTTATTTTACTGTTTATGTTCAGGCTAAAAAAAAAATGATAAAATGAAATTAAAATAAAAGAAGAGCAATATCCTGACCAAATAGGGTTAACATAAGTGGGGTTTTAACTTCAATTTTCACTGTTCATTTTTATCTAGTTGAATGGGAGATTGGAAATGTGTAATTGTTTTTTGTTTTAACGGGCGCTATGATGTCTAAAGGATTTAAAAAAGATATCAGTTTTTGTGTGGGAGCAAAACCTTCCCTCGATTTTTTTTTTTTTTTAATTTTTGAAGTGTAAGTGAAGAGCAAATAAGAAAGCGAAAAAGAAAGAATAATAAATTAAGATTTTATTAATTCTGGACATAGTTCTATGTAGGGATATGCCTCATATTCACTGAATGTTTTTTTTTCTTCTGGGAGTTTTGATCTGTCGGGTGATTTTTATGCATTTTGTGTCATGTTCGAAGGACTCCGAAAACCCTGATGAGTTAGTTGCAATCTATTTGTCGTAAAATTTTCAAAACAAATCGTTAGTGTTTCATGCCAAAAAAATTTCCATTTCTGGCCCTTTTATGTACTTTTTAGAAATTTAAGGTCAGTTACGATGCCGTTTAAAAAATCTTAAAAAATTCAGGGTTGATATTATACCTAAAAAAGAAACTTTTCCAGTCACAGGAATTTTGAAACTCTAAAAAAGTTGATTGATATTCGAAACACCTTAGCAGTTACTGTATATTAAATCTTTCAAATTTGATTTTGAGATTCCTTTTTCTTTGTATTTTTTTTTCCTAGTTCTGGGCCACTGAAGAAGTCCTTTGCATGAGCTTTACTGCAAATTTTTAAAGAAAATAAATTTTAATTTTCAGAAGATTAAATTTTATTGAATTAGCTTTAAAAACTTAGTAGATACAATATTTTAACTTTAAATTGACTACAAAATTTTGAAAAAAAGGCGATGAAAACACGGAAAGTTTAAATGTTTTCTATTTTTAATTTCCACAATTTTCTTACTTCACTTTATTAAGGCAAAAGCTTTTTGTTAAAAAAATCTGTGAACCAAAAACATAACTTTACACAAACATTAGATATGATGAGAATTTTGAAAGAAGTTGCTTTCCCGCTTTTATTTAGTTTTGATTATAATTCAGTGCTTGTCTTCCAAACCACAGAAAAAATTTCAAAAATCCTCTAGGGGGAGTTTTTCGTTTTTGGGCCCATTTAGAGATCTTATTTAGAAGCCATTTAGAGCTATTTGGGAATTGGAGGTCTTTGAGTTAAAAATAATTAAAATCAAAATGGTGCTGACAAAATGCTAAATAAAAAAAATCCTCTTTTGTATTCAAACACCTAGAGGTTAACTTCTCAGTGAAGTCGTGAATGTCTTTTCAGGTATTTTTTACGAGCAAAACATTTTTCACATTCATTACACTTGTACGGTTTCTCTCCCATATGATATAGCACATGTGTTTCTAAGATACTTTTTAAATGAAATTCTTTTTGGCATTTTTCACATTTGAACTGCTCTTTTTTCGAATGATTTTGCATATGTTCTTTTAATGCAGATTTTCGAATATAGCCTTTGTTGCATTCGTCACATTTGAATGGCTTCACCCCTAAATGAATTAGCACGTGTATTTCTAGATCGCATTTTTTGTGAAAACGTTTTTCACATTCATTACATTCGTAAGGCTTATACCTTAAATGAATCCTCAAGTGTTTTATGAAATTGGCTTTTATGTGAAATGCTTTTCCGCATCTGTCACAAATGTACGGGTTCTCTTCTTCATGAATTTTCAGACTGCTTTCAAGAGAAAAACGTTTTCCACATTTTTTGCACTTGTACACCTTCTCAGTTGAATGATGATCTTGGAAGTGTGCTCTCAGATTGCTATTGCATCGGAAACGTTTCTGACATTCGTGGCATTCATAAGGCTTTTCTCCTGAATGAATTCTCAAGTGGTATTTTAATCGGAGATGTGTAGGAAATCTTTTTTGGCACATCTTACACTCGTAAGGCTTTTCTCCCGAATGACTTAGCATATGCCCCTTCAAAGTGCCTTTCGTTCTAAACCGCTTATTGCATTCATTACAATGGAACGGTTTCTCACCCGAATGAGCTTTCAGATGACTTACCAGTCGGGGTTTGTTGTAGAAACGTTCTTGACATTCGTGGCATTCGAAGGGTTTATCTCCCAAATGAGTTCTCGAGTGCTGATCCAGAAGGAATTTCGTAGAAAAGCATTTTTGGCACTCGTTGCATTTGTGTGGCAACGGATGAATTTGGAAATGCCTTATCAAATCACGTTTCAAACTAAACCCTTTCTGGCATTTTTTACATTTGTAGCGCATCTCTGTCGAGTGGATTCGCATAACATGTTGGTCAAGATAAATTTTTGCAGAAAAGGATTTATTGCATTCTTTGCAGTGGTACTGTTTCTCTGAATGAATTCGCAAGTGGTTTTTCAATGTGTATTTGTCGTTGAAACGTTTTTGGCATTGTTGACATTCAAAAGATTTATTTGCTGAATGAGTTTTCATGTGAAGGTTTAGTGTCTTTTTCTGAGAATAACGTTTTGGACATTCGTTACATTGGTATAATTTTTCGTTCTCGCTTAAATGGACTAGCATGTGATTTTTTAAGTAGTCTGGGCAATGAAAACATTTTTGGCATTCATGACATTTATAAGGCTTTTCTTTAGAATGAAGCCTTAGATGATTATTTAGATTTCCCTTGCGATTAAACCTTTTTTGACAGTGCTGACAGGTGTAAGGCTTGTATCCTAAATGATCTCTCAAATGAATTATCAGATTAGCTCTCTGATTAAATCCTTTTTGGCATTCGTTGCAGTTGTACGGCTTCTCCTCAGAATGAATAACCAAATGTTTTGTCAGGCAATTTCTCGAAGAAAATGTTTTTTGGCACACTTCGCATTTATTTATTTTATTTTCTGTCTCTATAGATCCATTTCTCAGGGATTTATTCTTGAGTTTCTGTGCCCCTGATTGACCATCGTTTTTCCGTTCTACTGCGCCTCCCAATTTTTTACAATTGCTGCAGGATGACACATGTCTCATATCTACCCCTCTATGCAAGCTAACAAAGCACGGGCGAACCGAAACATGCTGATTTGAAATGTCCGGTCCAGGTTGCTCGTCCGATTGCTTTACGTAATTGCGACGTTCGTTTAGAAAAGATGGGGCCCTTCGAGTTGCTTCTATAAGTGGAACATGTACTTCTGCATTATCATTATCTTCATCTTGGCTTGTTATTGCTTCATTCAAAGATTCAATTTTAGATCCTTGGGCATCCGATTGGCTTCTCTTTTTCCCTTGTATTGTAGGAGTAGCTTTTAGTTTTATGCAATATTTGCAAGACGATAAATCATTCAGATCTATCCCTTTGTGCAAGCAAACAAAGCACTGACGTATTGAATGGTAAGGACGTGGAACTTCCAATGCAGACTCCTTTATTTCAATTCCTTCTAAAGGATCTTTTTTGATTAAAGATGAATTGACTTCCCCATTCTTGTCCAGATGCAAATCTATAAAAATGCAAAATAAAAATAACTTAATTGGCCAATTTTTTTTTTACGGTCAGTTATTTAAATATATTACAACAATTATTTCCTAAATGATCAGTTACATATTTAAGTGGACAGGACGTTTTTTAAATGGTCAATAATAAAATCATTTTATTAGTACAGACATTTTATCAGTTTCGTTATTAAATGATCAGTAGTCACTTCCAAAAGATGGAAAAAAAAATGTTTATTTGATCAGTAAATTAAAAATGTACAAATTTCAGTTTATCTTATTTTTCATTAAATTAAAGTGAGATATTTACCTGGTCATTGTCAAAGACAAATCATATGGTTTCTAGATTCAACTTATGGATTTATTTTTTTTTTACTTTATGGTATATTTTCAGATATTGATTTATTGAGAAACATACAAAATCATAGTTAAATATTGTGATAATTATAGGGTGTGACCCACTATACTCCGCTTATTAACATCACATCCATTCCATGGCTTAGCTTCAGTTTTAACTTCGGAAGTTATTATAAACTATAAAAATTTAGATTTTTTGAAGGGATTATTTTCGGGTTTACTGGAACAGGTTATTTAGATGTTTGATAAAACCTATACTAAATTATGTCGAAATGTTTTGATATTTCTTTATTGCATCTTTTTCAATAAATCAAGAAATTACAAATCGTGTAGCAACTAATGTAATAAAAAAAAGCAACCATATTTGTTTAGTGCTTACAATTTACACAATATTAAAATTATACCTGTTCCAAGACACCCAAAAATAATCTCAAAGTATTTGATAAAACGACAAGAAATATTTTAAAAATTTAAATTTTTTTTCTCTGAAACAAACACTGAAAGTTGATTCTGATAGTACCCTTGTTTCAGCAGGATAGTTATGATTTTATAATTCGCCTACTGAAATTACTTACAGAACCGTAATAAAAGTTGACAAAGTAGTATTTTTACTGATTTGATTAACTGATCAATGACTTTAATAACGGCCCATTAAAATTAAAAATAATTGACTGAATTTTTATTCATAGTAAAAAATATATATCAGCTTAAAAATATGGTTTTATCGACAATGAGTAAACCTCCTTTTTTTTAACAAAAACTTACCCGGTAAATATATTTCTTCCTTAATGAGAACGTTAAAATGTTTAAACTCTTCTTTTATTTCTCCCATTTTTTTCTGATAAAACAATTTTTGCAACTTCAAAATACATATGTTTAAATTCGAGTTAGCTTGATAAAAATTGTGTAATACTGCCCATATGCATAAACAAGGGATGGCTCATGCGCAGAACATAGAAAGACACAGAAATCTCTCCCTCGAAACGGTGCAGGATTTACTGTTAAACCAGATTAATGCAATAAGGACATATGTGGATACAGTAGTGATTTTATTCATTTATTTATTTATTATTAATGGCTTTTATAACGCATCCGTTTGCCAATGAATTTATTTACCTCTTTTTTTTATAGGGAATTTCCATGTTACGTCATCAGATTTCTTAAAACGTATTATTAGCTTATGAAGCTAAAAATTGGGACCTAGTGAATATCTGGGGGACAGTACATAAGCTAAACATTAACAGGTCACGTGATTGGAAATGCTCTATTCTGGTTCTGCAAGAGTACGCAGTACTCGTGGGAGCAGATAAATCGTATTTTCCTTTTTACGGAAAAACCAAGGCAAATCTTAAAAAAACAAAAACCGGAAATCTTCAGGAAAAAAATTTCAAAGATTTCTTAGTTTTTCTTTTTCAAGGTTAATCTTCGTTTTTCCGTAAAATGAAAATTACGATTTAGCTGCTGCCACGACTGATGCTTACTCATTTTACTCCTAGGTTTATGCTAAATTTCTCATCATGGAAATTTTGAATCTTTGTTGTTCCATAAGCTAAACATATTTAATCAGTAAACATTTTTCCCCTGCTCGGTCCTTCAAGTATATTATAAAAAAATTATGCTATGTAGGCTATACATTTCGATTATTTTACTGTTTATCTTCTAACTAAAAAGTTGACAAAAAATAGAAAAAGAACAATATCCTGACCAAATAGGGTTAACATAAGTGGGGTTCAACTTTTCAATTTTCATCTAGTCAAATGGAAAATGGGAAATGTGTAATTGTTTTTTGTTTTAATGGTGTTAAACGTGAGATTTGGTATGCTTTTACAGGCTATTTTTAAACTCTAACCCTATCTGGTCAGGATACTGTGCTTTTTCTGTTTTAACTTTGTTTTGTTTATTTTTTAGCCTGAAAAGGATTAGTAAAATAATCGAAATGTACATCGCGTAGTTTTATAGCATATACTTAGATGACCGCAGGTGAATAAAATTTGCTGATTAAAAATATGGTTAAACGTATAATCCTTCAATTTACAAAAAGAAGTTACAGATTTTTTCACCCCTCAAAGCAGCCATTTAATTTAAAAAGGAAGGGGGAAAAAAATCACATACAAATTTATTTTTACAGTTCCTAGTTGCAGATACTAAAAATTAATTAGTAATTCAATTCAATGAATTTATTAATTTTTTTATTTATTTATTTATTTATTTATTTTGCAGGAAGAAGAAGCGGATTTACCCGTCGTAGCGCCGTTGTATCAACCGAACGAAGATGGCACTTTGATTGACACCCCTGAGGAAGTTCACGACGCTCTTAATAAATTCGGCCATTTAAAATTCCGTCCTGGTCAAGAGGAAGCCGTAATGAGGATTTTATCAGGCCAATCAACTCTCGTGACGATATCCACTGGAGGTGGGAAAAGTTTATGTTATCAATTACCGGCTTATATGTATGCTTCAAAGGAGAGATGCATAACACTTGTGGTTTCACCCCTGGTTTCCTTAATGGAGGATCAAGTAATTAAACTTTTTTTTCTTACCGTTAAAAAAAAAATGGAATTTATTGTTTTTATTTTTCATTTCAGGTTTCCGGATCGTCTTCCTTCTTCAAATTAGGTTGTCTCCATACCAATCAAACGCCGAAGCAAAGAGAAGCCGTGTTGGAGGATGCGAAAGCCGGGAAATTATTCGCTCTTTTGGTTTCTCCGGAAGCCGTCGTCGCTGGTGAAAATTCGTCTGGTTTAGGAATCAGTTTTAAGCAGTTACCGCCGATCGCTTTCGCTTGTATTGATGAGGTGCATTGCGTCTCGCAATGGTCCCATAATTTTAGGCCTTCGTATTTGATGATCTGCAAGGTATGATGGAGTTTAAGATTTTAGGGACTTGTTAAAATTATTCTAAAAAGTTTAGGATAATTCTGAATGAGGTTGGAAAATTTTTAATTTAATTTAATTTAATTTAATTTAATTTAATTTATTGATCTTTTTTTACATCAATTTACAATCGCTTTCTTATTCACTATACACAATTCACTATAATTTCTTAATTACAAGAGTAAACAAAAAAAATATCAAAATAGCATTGAAAAGTTTTCCACTGATTAAGGATTACGGTTAAAACTCCCCATAATTTTAAATACATTTTCCTTGGGTTAAATATGAATAAAAGGGATCATACAAGTATTATGTAAGCATTTTTCAGGGGAGGGGGATATTCCATATCTTACGTAAGATTTGAAATTTTAAAAATTTGCCATTAAAAATATTTGCTGCATTATTCAGTGTAAAAATGGTCTCATTAGTTCATAATTTCATTTTATGCTTCCTTTAAATTCATTTTTGATTTTATTTTATTAAGTAATTTCTGATTTTGTTCATTGATTTTTGATATTATTTTATTGATTCATTAAATTTTTAAAGAATAAATTTTGCTGTTTCCTTTTTGACTCTTAATTTTATTTCAGAAAAAGAATAAAGAATTGTAACTAATTTTTTTGAAGATGAAAATAAAAAGAAAATAAAGTTAAAATCTCTTTTTTGCAAATTATTAAAAAAAAAAAAGCGTAATATTAGGGAGAGGGGGGACGCGTCGACCAATTCTTACGCTTGCTTACACCCAGGGAGAGGGTACAAAATAGGCAAAAAAATGCTTACGTAATACTTTTATGATTCCTAATGGATTTTTTACTACACCAGAAGAATGAAAGTAATTTCTTATAAGAAATAAATTTTATTTCTTTATCCTGACACGTGGAGGTGTTTCAGAAGCTCGAAAACTGAGTCCGAAATTCGAGTTTGGGACACTTTGGTTTAAGACCGATTTCAATCGAGCCTCATATTTTGGGCTCTAGCCTTGTCCGTACCGGGCTCTAATCGGGGTGTAGGGACAAAACCCTTTTAAACCACTGTTTAAAGCTATCATTCAGATGTTTTGGATCAGAATTACTAACTCCCTAAAAATTTTTACTGTCTGAAGACATGAGTGGATGAAGAAGGTCGTTCCGTTTCCAACGAAAAACTTTAGTCAAAAAATTAATATTAAAAAGGAATTCAGCTTTAATTTTTATTATTTTTTTTTTGAAATTTTTCTATTTTAAACTCAAAAATTAGAGTTACTGGTCTTCTTTTTATCGGTTTTTTGTTTTTAAAAACTTTGATTTAATATGAATCAATCTCTATTGTAATATTTTTTACAATCTTTTTTTTGTTTTATTTTACTCATTGGGAAGAAAATGGAGCCCAAAACTTGCCTGAATTTTTTTTGAGAGGTATGTCTTCACTGATTTATTTTTCTGCTTTGTTTCCATTTGCGGATTAATCTGATAGCAGGATTAATCAGAGACGTAATTTCATATTTTTTTTGGGAGGTGCAATTTTTTTTTTTTTTTTTTTTTTTTTTTTTTTTTTTTTTTTTTTTTGGTGGGGAGGGGGACGAGAAGGTTGTGCAGACTCTTATTCTTAATTTTTTTAAGTTTTTCCTCTTAAGTTATCTATGCGAGCAAAGGGTAGAGCCTTTGACGAAGTTTTTAAAAAAGGTGACTGATTTTAAACAATTTTTTTTACCACTGCTTTTTAAAAGTTTTTTTACTTTTCGATTCTTCTTTCGGACTTTCATAAGAATTATCAACATTATTTATTTTAAATTCATTTTTCAAATCACTAATTTCCGAATTATTTTTTGATTCTATTTTTTGTTCGCAAGACATACAATTAATTATTTTCCTTCACTTTTTTCCAAACAAAAAAAGTCTGTAAATTTTGTACTTTTCATATTTACCACCGAAAAATACAACTATCGCTAATGCAGACCGTTAGCATATAACTGGTGACTTTGTATGAAATTTTTGTAAATTTTTTGGCAAAGGAGAAGACAAAGTACTTTAAAAATCATAGTCATTGGTTGATTTAAGGGGGGGGGGGGGCGAAACCAGAAGAAAGTGGACGACCTGAAAGAAAATGATTTCTGGTAGCTGTAGTTCCGAGAAAACCAAAAAAAAAAAAAAAAAAAAAAAAGAAAGAAGAGATTTGTAAATTCGTATCTGCATAAAATGATTTTTAGTACCGTGAATTGGCGGGAAGTTGAAAAAAAATTCAAAAAAAAAAAATTCCAGGTTTATTTTAGGCACTAAAAATAAAATTTTTTTTATTTTATTAAGTGGATATTGGTTTTGGGATACTTAACTGAAAAATTTTATTTTTAGTGCCTAAAATAAACCTGGAATTTTTTTTTGAATTTCTTTTCAACTTTACCCCAATCTACGGTATAATATGCATAGCACAGTAAAAAATATGGGATTTTGCAATAAAGTTCAAAATCTTGAGTGGTGAAACTGCACCACTCTGCACATAGGAAATTGCGTCTTTGGGATTAATCCGGGGTTAGGATAAAATTTTGTAGATGTTCAATAAATTTTTTTTTTGTTTTACCTGTTCGTTTCGTCTTGTTATTAGCAGTCCGAAGAAATTCCCCCAATTTGGGAAAAAATCTAGCACCATAAGTAACACCTTTAATCCTATCTTCTGATTAATCCTCAAATGGAGGCACCATTTTTGTGATTTTTTTTTTCTTTTCTTTTAATAGTTTTTTTTCCCAATTTTTTCCTTGATTTTTTCTTACAACTTTTTCTCCAAAACCTTTTGCTTCTTTTGTTTCTTCCACAGTTTTTGCTTTATTTTTTTTTTTTTTTTTTTCACTAACATCACTAAACTTACGTTTTGCTTTAATGTGAATTTGCATGCTTTAAACTACCTACATTTAATTTCGTCGGCCCGTTTTTATTTTCATTTTTGAAATTTTGGCCATTTTTAATTAATTAATTAATTAATTTTTTTTCCAGGTTCTCAGAGAAAAATTCGGAATAAAAACCATCCTCGGCCTTACAGCAACGGCCACTAAAACAACTATAACGAGCATAACCCGAGAACTCGGAATTTCCAACCAGGCCGGCGTCATAAAGGACATTCCTCTACCCGACAATTTATGTCTTTCAATCTCCCGGGACGAAAACAAGGACCGGGCTCTCCTGGAACTCCTTCTAAGTTCTAGATTCCGGGACGCCAACGCCATATTAATTTACTGCACGAGACGAGACGAATGCGAGAGGCTCGCCGTTTTAATTCGAACCTCGATTCAAGACGTTCGGAAAACGGGACCGTCGAAACGTTTGTCGTGGAACGCGGAGTCCTACCACGCCGGGATGTCCTCTTCCCGTCGGAAGCAGGTTCAGAAAGCTTTCATGTGCGGGAATTTGAGGATAGTGGTGGCGACCGTCGCTTTCGGCATGGGAATCAACAAAAGGGACATACGGGCAGTCATACATTACAACATGACCAAGGACTTCGAAAGTTACGTCCAAGAGGTCGGGAGAGCCGGGAGGGACGGGATGCTGGCTCATTGTCATTTGTTTTTGGATTCGAACGGGAAGGACCTGAACGAATTGCGACGCCATATTTATTCCAACACGGTCGATCGCTTCGTTTTGAGGAAATTGCTGGAAAAAGTGTTCGTCGAGTGCAAGTGCCAAAGCAAAGGGATCACGTGCAAAGGTCACGAGGTCGCGTTCGACTGCAACGATACCATCCACGCTTTGGACATTCCCGAGGAGAACATTTACACTCTTTTGTGCTATTTGGAGTTGCACCCGAAAAAATTGATCAAAGTCCTCACCCCCGTTTACACGAACTGCAAAATCCAAAGTTACAAAGGGGCGAAGGCTTTGCACAACGCCGCGAGAAAATGTCCGCCTTTAGCAGTCGCCTGCGCGTTGGACGCGAAAAAAACGGGATCCCTTAATTTTAACGTCGTGGAAATCGCAAGGACTATTTCCTGGGACTCGGGAGTGGTGAAAAATCAGTTGAAAAACACGGAATGGGACAAGACGAACGACAAATGGAAGAAAACGGGGATCGTCGTGGACTTTTCGAATTTGGGTTTTAGAGTGTTTTCGAGGGGGGACATGACCCCGTCCGAATTGGACGAAGCCCTGGATTATTTAATTAAAAGGGTCGAGGACCAGGAGAAAAGGGCCGCGGTACAATTGGAAGTTGTGTATAGTGCGTTTTCGCATTTTTCGGTCGCGAAATACAAGGAAGTGGAGGAGGATTATGATAAAGGGAAAAGCGATAAATTGAAACAGGTCATTAGGGAATATTTCGAAACCGAAAGGCTCCCGGAGGAGATATCGATTAAGAAAATTGAGGTTCGTATGATCGTAACTATTTATTGAAATTTTTCGAATTATTAATGAGGGTTCCCTTATTTAGACTGTTTAATTATTGTTCCCTTAAGGTTTGAAAAAAGTCTAGATATGATGTGCTGATGTACTTTTAAATTTTGAAATATTCCTCGGAAATTTAAAAAAAAAAAAAATTACTTTCAGAAATTCATTTTGCTTTAATCAGCAACAAGTTACAATATTTTTATCATTTCACAGTCTTAAATTTTTTTTTCCGCCCAATACAGTCTCATCTTCACTTTTAACTTTTTTTAAAATTATTTTTCAGGAGGAAGAATTCGACGAAGAATCCGTCGCATCCGACGTCCGAGGTTTAGTCTGCACTTATCGTGATAATAATTTCAACGGACGAGCAGTCGCCAGGATTTTCCACGGGATCCAAAGCCCCAATTACCCGGCTTCGATATGGTTTAAATGCCGCTTTTGGAGGCATCACATAGATAAAAATTTCAACAGAATCAGCAGGATTGCCACTAGAGAAATTTTACGTTTAAAATAATTATTTAATTAATTCTTTTTTTAGTGATTCCAGTGACTAGTCAGATTTTTTTTTTTTTTTTTTTATTCCAGAAATATTTTTTTTCCCGGACGGAATCTTATTAATTTTATATTTTTAAAAAAAACGAAAAACGTTTCCACAGAATATTTATTTTGTTATTTTAGAGGGTGGGGGAGGGGGGGGGAGGGGTTCATCGAACCACTCCTTTTATCACGTCCGGATGTATTAATTTTCTTCTTAGCGATCTTTTATCTTGAATTTTACTGACTCTTTGCATTAATTTATAAGTTCGGCATTGTGCGCAGAATTCGGAAGTGATTAAATGAAGCGGAGATCTATAAAACATGGTATCGTTTTTCTTCAATTTGTTTCTGTAAAAAAAAAAAAAAAAAGAAATGTCAAAAATTATTTTTAGGAAAAAAAAAATTATCAGTTGTTATCTTAAAAGCATGTGGTACTACAAAGTTGATTTTAGTTAAGATAGGTAGTAAATTTTTTTTTTTTTTTTAGACTTTTATTTATTTTTATATTTTTTAATTCAGCCGCCATATTTTTATTGATAAACGCTCGAGATGTTGAGGTTTTTTTTTTTTAAATAAGAATTCTTTCATAAGTTTAATTAGGCGTGACATTGAATGAAGATAGCAACATGATTTTAATCAAAAAGTACGATAATTTTTTTTGTATTTTTTTAAATTGCTGTTACTGTAATGGTTTTATTATTTCGTTTTGGCACGTAATAACAGGAACTGTTTCAAATATGCAACTTCAAATGATTTTGGTCATTTCTAACCACCCATGTAAGCAAAAATATTTTGTAAACTTTCTGTCCCTTTATTACATAAAATTTAGCAATAAATGCCCTCGTATGCGATTAATGACTCCCTCCCTCCCGAACGAGCTTGCAAAATACTTGAATGGCCTCAAAAGCTACGGACAATTGTAATGGGGATGTGAGTTCCAAAATTATTCCGCCAGGAGCGCTGCATGTTCTTAGCGGTAGCCATCAAAATTCATCATTTTGGAAAATCGTTAACTTTGATTGGCTGCCGTTATGGACACCCACTGAACCTGGGGAATCATTTTGCGACAGGAATCCCTATTCTGCACAACGCCAGCGGAAGCTTCAAATTTTAAAAAATGAGGATTTTTAGTGCAAACTAAATCCGCTAGGAGCTGCCGGCTGCTATCATGGTAAAATGGCTTAGGATTGGTTAATAAATGACTTTAATTTGTGAAGGGAATATTTATTAACCAATCCGAAGCCGGCTTCCATTTTCCCCCATATTAGCAGCCGACAGCCCCCTAGCGGATTTAGTTTGCCGTAAAAGTCCTCATTGTCACGTGATCTGTTTTACGAAAATAAAATGAGTAGCTGCCATTTTGATTTTTTCAAATTTGACGTTGCTGATTAAATTTTGTATTTTTAAAATTCCACATGAAATCAAGAAGTTATTAAAAGAAACGAGCTGTAAAACTGTAAGAATTTTGTAAAATCAACTGCAGACTCTTTTCTACAAAATTGAACCCTCCTCTTAACTTTCCATAAGCTAAACATACAAAATTTATATCTGGCAGAAAAATGGAGTCATAACAGTGGGTGTGGGGCCAGTAGTGGGTTGTTACTACGTAAACAGCCAGCCAAAATTTTCAAAAAAAATTCCTGTTTTAATTATAAATTCTTGACTTGTTATTGTTTGATCCACTAGTGGCGCCACGATCCAAAGGCTACGAATTATTATTAAAATTATTTCCCGCGGTCTAAAAAATTTCAAAATCGAAAATTTTATTCGATTTTTAATAAATTTTACGAATAAGAACCGAAACCATACCTTTTATGTGACCAAATGTGAATAGCAGCCTCGCAAATCACACATAAAATTGATGCCCATGCCGGGAAAAACAAAAGCGTTGGCACTAAAAACACTACGGGGCTCACGTTTTGAGTCCCGCAAACCATGTTCCTTTCTATGCAGTTCGTTTCCAATTTCCTTTCTTTGAAATCTGATATGTCCATAAAATCGTCGCAACTTTGAGATTGCTTAACCATCCCCAACAGGTTTTCTTGGAGACTTTTAGGAACTTGAAACGAAGTTTTTTTCCTTTGGATTCTTTTTTCGATCTCTGGTTCCCCGGTTTCCGCGTTCGTAAATAACCTTTCGCTTCTTAAACAAATCACCATTTGACATATTTCACCGGTTTCGTTGTCCAAAAAATCTTGCACGCAGTTGCTTGCCATTTTTATGTGAAAATTTAACAAAAAAGAATAAATAAAAAAATTTTTTTCTCTTGGTTTATATTTTAAAAAACAAAATGATAATGCTCGTCGCACTCAACACTGATCACATTCAATGTCGCCTACACTATGTTTTGCCAATAATCAGGAGCGAATTAAGGCCTGCAAGAAGAAAAAAAATTAAAATTACAACGTTTGATCGAATAGAAAAAAGAAGTGATTGTAAATATTCTTTTGTGTCGATTTTTTTTATAATATAATGAGAAAAATCTTGTCTGTCACGATTTATGACTCACATATATTTGTTGTACGAGTTTAATGTTATCTTTATTTTTTCCTTTGTAATGGGGATTCGTGTATGGCCCCGTATTACCTTCGTGCAAGTGATCTATTTATGCGCCGGTGCTACGCGAGAGAGCGAATTTGTAACTAGATAGGCTCTACTTAGCTTATGGGAATGAATTTTTCAAAATTTAGAGCTCTGGTATAAAGTCTGTTAGTGTGACGTCAGAATACGAGTCAACTGAGCGACTTTCAAATCTTGAAATATTTGGTCAAAAAATTATTTTTTGGTATAAAAATAATGTTTTGTTTCGAATTGACAAATCTGTAAAAATTATTCCAAGAACCCATTTATTATTAAGCTCACTAGAGCCGTGGGAAAAAAATAGGTTATAAGTTAAACATAAAAAACACCAACTCGAAACGAACCATTGTTTCGCTTATGTGCGTAAGCTTAGAATAATAATGTTTAGCTTATATCTGACGTAACCACTAATAGACCCTATATAGTAACTTATGCATTATATAGTTGGTATGTATGGGTCGTCGTATCTACTTAAGCCATTAGCGGTCATCTTGCTTTTCTGTTTAACTTATGGATGGATCTTAAAGAGTTTCCATCAGTGAAATTAAAGCAATAATCGATTCATAAGTTAAGAGTACGCATCATCGTGGCAGCAGAAAAATTGTATTTTTCGATTTGAGGGAAAACGAAGGAGAATTTCGAGAATCAAAAAGCTAGCGCATATTCAGAGTTTAAATCTAATTATGGGCTAGCTTTTTGATTCTCGAGATTCATCTTCGTTTTCCCCCAAATCGAAAAATACGATTTGTCAGCTGCCACGATGATGCGTACTCTTAAGCATAAGCGAAATATTGAATCGTGGCAATAGACAGGTGACTAATGCGCATTGATCTCTATTATTTACGCTAGATTCCCAACTGACGGGAAAAATGGCGAACCAAATTTGACTCCAATGCACTACCTTCTTTACAATTTTTTGTAAACAATTGAATAACGATCATATTTGCTTTCCGTATTTTTGAGGAAAGATTGCAATTGCAATATTTTGTGATGTCGTGATATCTAGTTGCAAATTTCTGATCATTTATTTTTTCATCTTGTACACAAAAATGTTTAAAATCATTTGGCTAATTAATGAAAACTGGATCTCGGAGGTAGTGCACTGGAGTCAAACTGGGTTCGCGATAGCTTTTTTTTATTTCATAAGTTAAATATAGGTGAAGAAAATCAGTTGTAAATCTAGCGTATATAATAGAGATCAATGCTAATGCGTACTAAAATTAATATGGCCACCGTAAAAAATGTGCAAGCTAAATATGTGTGTTTCAGGCCATTTTTTAAATCAAATTTTTATTAGCAACTAGAGGTATGAAATTCCCGGAAATCTTGATTCTTCCCGTCGGGAATTGTAGGGAATTTTTGAAGTATTAAAAAGGGACCAAATCAACTATAATTCTCAGTTTTTCTTTGAAAAAGGATTAGAATTTTACAAAGTATGTATGAAAGAGGTGGCAGGTAAGAAAATCAGATCCGATTCTCCGAAAATATAAATTAAATTCCCTAAAATTTCCCTCCTTGTTGATCAAAATAAAATTCTTAGAGTATCGGTATCCAGAAAGCTAGGAATCTTTAAATAAATAGTATACATATGATAGGAAATCTTTGGGTGATCAACAAATCAGTCTGCACTTAATTCTAAAAATGAATACTAAACCTTTCGGGTCTTATATAAACAATATTATATCAATGCCACGATTAATGAGACTTGTGAACTAGGATAGATCGTGGAATTCGCGCAGATCATTCTGGGACTAAAAGCGGCAAAAAAGTAGACGACGCGTTTCAGTGATTCGTAAGTTAACGATAGTGACAGTGTTAAAAATAGTAAATTGATTGATTTTAGCTATTTCAAGGCATTTAATTGTGATAATTCTTATAACTGATGCCAGCTATTTCTATAAAAATAATTCCGAAGTCAAACCTGTAAACTTTTTTCCTCGAACCGAGCAAAATGAATTTTTAACTTATTCCATGTCTATATACTTAGTTTACGGGAAGCATTATTAGAATGTACCCAGTCAGACGACACGATTTGCATTGCATTATGGGATGAATCGAAATCGAAATGTCGAAATCGTTTATTTACTCATTCCCCAAAGTTAATTTATTATTAGTTAATTTATATATTTATATTGATAATAATAATAATAAGTGTCTGTGAAAGTGATAAATAAAATGGCCGACGCGTTGGAATAGATTTGAAGATAATTCAAGGTGCATTGAAGAAAGGTAAGAATGCTGTTTTTATTTTGCTTGGATATAGAAAATGTAGGAGGTTACCACCTCAAAAAAAATTATAAATAATGTAAATTGAAGCTTTCAAAGCCGATGGGGCATAAAAAACTTTTTATCCATATATCTTTAAATTTTTTATCTTTTATTTTCTTTTTCATTTAGAAAGTAATTTTCTCTCGAAACAATTTATTGTTATTTAATCATCTGCAGCTAGTCAAATAGTTGCCACAGAAAGGTGAAAAAATTTACATAGAAATCTGTAGGTTCAGTTTAAGTTAGGGAACAAAAATTAAATTTTTGATGCCTCTTTTGATCCCTATACCGATAAAGCCCAACTGAAAGAATTACACCCCCCTGCCTTTAAGCAGTTTCCGGTTTGTTGGAAAATTAAAAAATTAAATTTTGAAAATGGGGGAATGGAATTTAGACAAACTAGATGTTGAAGAAAAGAAATTCCCACTGAAAATTATCCTGATCGTATAGCTGCTATATCCGATAGCTGCTATGCTATCTATGCTATGCTTTTTTTTTTTTTTGAAAGATTTTTTTAAAACCTGCTGACTTGTCTTTTTTTCAATAGCTCTTGATCTACAAAATTTTGAACTTTAATGCAATGTTGCCAGATTTTTGTCTTCATGATGGATCAAATGTAAAAAATTTCCATTTTTTATTTTGAAATTAATTTTTTTTAAGGAAATTAAAACGGAAATGTAAAGTGCAAACTTCGTGTAAAGGTTCGTTTTTTATCCCTGTATGAATAAATTATTTAAAAAAAGAAAGGTTAAGCGCCAATACCTCTCAAAAAATCGATTTGAAAGAAAGATGGGTCGGAAAGTTCCGTAAGGACAACGTTGTTCAAAATAAAAATTCGTCATTTTCAAAACTGAAAATAGCTCTTTATTCTTCCGGTAAGGTAAAAAATTTCAAATATTAATATAAACGTGATAGAGGGTATCACCCTGCAGCTATTTTTGCAAAAAAAGGATGTGCCCAAAGCGCATTGACTACTTTAACATTGATCTCTCAGTCCGTAAAAAAAAATTTTTTTTTTTTTCAAGAAAATCGATAACAATAGAAACATGGCTTCGATAATAATATATACAATGACTTTTGCATTGACCTACACAACTCGAATTTTAATTTAATGAGAGAGATAGCCCGGCTTATTTATTACTACCAGCATGAATATTAAGCCTATAAAAATGCAAATTTTGTTTTTAAAAAAAATCAAAATACTTTATTTTTGTCTCCTACAAATTTGGTCCAACAGCAAAGGAAAAGCCCTTTTTTTTCGCCATTGCAGTTGAGGTTATGCAAGATTTTTATAAAAATCTCTTTAATCACTAGCACACCTTATCTTTTCCAAACTAAAAAAATTATCAGTAAATGTACACTTTATTTTAAGTATCTGCAGTAAATGAAGCAAAAAAAAAAAAAAAAAAAAAAAAAAAAAAATGCAAGTTGCAGGGCCGTTAACTAGCTGTGCAATGGGCCTGAATAATTTAAAATTATGAGAAAAAAAATTCCGTTAATTTGCAGACATTTTAAGGTTTTTTTTTAATTTTTAGAAAACGAAAATAGTATAAATAATCAGCACCTAATCGCTGTAGAAAACAATAATTTCGCAAATTAAACAGAAAAAAAAAGAATAATGAAAAATATCCCGTGCAATCACCAAAAACTGACTGACAACAGCTGATCAAATGTGAAAAAACGATAGCTTTAACCTTTAGAATCTTAGTCATGCTCCTTTGATTACTAATTTTTTTAATGTTCCCATTATTAATAGTAAAAAAAAAAAAAGTAGTACGTAAAATTGCCACACAATATTTTCACAAAAAAAAGAAAAGAAAAAAAATTGGAAACTAGAATTTTGCCTCAACCTCAGATTTGCACAAACTTTCGACATCCAAATTTTCAAAAAAAAAAAAAAACACTATGTGCAGTGCTGTACACTGACCCCTGACCTAACGTTAATAATTAGATAAAATGCTTGAACTTCTCAAAGCTATTAAAAAAATATTCCGTAAATTTTTATTAATTACCTAAAAAAAAAGTGCAGCCATTTTACCAATCCATCGAATCCGAGTTACGAACCTCGACTGCGCAATGTCAAAACATAACAAACATAATGGCTGACAGGATGTTATTTCGCCGGTGCAAACTCTTCTTCTTATTATACATATTTTTATGTCCTTTAACAATTGACATAACTCTTGACCCTGAGGCATCTCTGAATATTTTATCATTAACGTAAATAACCGTTTTTTTTTTCGATAATCGTAAGGAAAAAAAGAGTTGTTTGTAAATTACGTTTTTTTTAAAAAATTTTTATTAATCAATTAATTTTCTAAAACTGCTTATTCATATTCGTCTATTCTTGTTCGGTTGACGTTACGCCCAAATCCTGCTCTATCTCGCTCTCTTTGGTATTCCAACCAGCTGGCAACTCTTTTAGTTTTAATGGCGTTCGGATACGGGTACGGTTTTTTATAAATGAACGGATCTGTTTCTCTTAATTTTTTTTCTAGATAATCTTGATTGACGTCCTTCGGGTTTCTAAATCTGTCCAAATACCTGTAAAGGAAAAAATTAGAAAGTGATTAATAAGCAGAAAGATAAGCAGTCAATGAGTAGTATCGGTTTTGCTCAAAGTTAGGGATGTTGGTTCATATATGGAAACTAATGGTGACACCAAGTCCCCTCAAATCGCACCAGAAACTGAAAGCCGCCATGTTGGTTTTCTTATGTATTTTTAAGAAAGCTCTTAAAATGTTAAAGTGGTAACTCAGGGTCGTTATAATTTGCAGGCCCGGGCGAGTAATTACAGGCCACCCATTTCCGATCTGAAAACAATACAGGCCAGACCGGATTCGGAACCTGCCAACCTTCCTGACAGATCCTTGCGCACGAGCTTTCGCATGAGCTTTCATTGATGAGCTTTTCACAAACATCCTTACAGGCCGACGAGAAGAGAGCGAATTTTCGAGCGAGTAACGACGGAATTTGATTCCTCATAAAAAAAAAAGAGTCCAAATGAATAATTTTACACAGAGCTTTCACACCGGAAAGCTCAAGCTTTTGGGAAATATATTTCAAGCACCCAGGCCGAGAATTCCACTTGCGTTTTCTGTACAGGCCAACCCGGATTCGGATTCGGATTCCTCGTAAAAAAAAAAGAGCCTGAAAAAATTACTTTCAACAGAGCTTTCACACCGGAAAGCTAGAGCTTTTGGGAAATTATATTTCAAACACACAGGCTGAGTATTCCACTTGCGTTTTCTGTACAGGCCGACCCGGATTCGGATTCCTCTTAAAAAAAAATGCATAAAAAAAATTCAGCAAGCTTTTGCAAAAAAAAAGTTTCATGTGCACAGGCCGAGTATTACACTCGGCATTTCTCTACAGGCCAGATCGGATTCGAATTCCTTGTAAAAAACTGAGCCTAAAAAATATTTTTTACCTCAAGCTTGACACCAGAAAACTAGAGCTTTTGCAAAAACAAATACACTCCTACTGGCCGAATGTTACCCTCGGTTTTTTTCTCCGGTCTAACCTGTAGGGAAAAACCGAGGGTAATACCCGGCCTGCAGGCATGGAACTGTTTTTGCGAATAAATTTTCTGAAAAGGAAGGTCCGAGATTTGGTCAGTTCACGAACTAGTCAGCAAAAACGACCAGTTCACGAACTGGTCAGGGAAAGCGACCAGTTTACGAACTGTTCAGGAATAACGAACAGTTCACGAACTGGTTCTGGAACAGTTCACGAACTTGTCCGGAAAAGTCACTAGTTTTAACTTCGAGCTTTCCGGTGTGAAAGCTCGGTGCAAAGTTATTCATTCGGGCTTTTTGTTTATGAGGAATCGAATTCCGTAATCACTCGCTCGAAAAAAGCTCTCTTCTCGTCGGCCTGTAAGGGTGTCTGTGAAAAGCTCATCAATGAAAGCTCATATGCGAAAGCTCATGCGCAAGGATTGGTCAAGAAGATTGGCAGGTTCCGAATCCGGTCTGGCCGGTATTGATTTCCGATCGGAAATGGGTAGCCTGTAATTACTCGAGCGGGCCTGCAAATTATAACAACACGGTAACTCACACTAACTAAAATTGTAACTAACTGGTAAAAAGTATAACCCTTTCAAAAAAAACGCGTTATTCATGGTCATAAAACAGTCTTGATCAAGTATGTGAATTTTAGTTCCAAGAGCACACGACAGATGGCGCTGCAAACTTTCAAGATGGCGAAAAAAGCCAGTACGTATAACAATGCATTATTAGTACGTTCGCCATATTGAAGTGTTGATTGCACAACGACCAATCAGAAACCGTCTCGAATGCAACCCGAATTTCAAAAGCTGCTTGTATCGCATCCATTTTACACTTTTCAGGAATACCTAGATTTTAAATTTTAAATTTTAAATTATGAATATTAAATTAAATTTTATTTTTGCTTGTGACTAGCCCAAAAAATTTTGTATTTAAATTTAGAGGCAATATATATTCTATTCTATTCTATTCTATTCTATTCTATTCTATTCTATTCAAGTGTAAAATCAGTTGAACTAAAATCCGAGCACTTAAGCCGGACACGTCTGTACAAAAAAAAGGAACTTCCGACTTGTGCATGATGTGAACGTCTAGTTACATCACTTGACTTTGGTGTCATTAAAACAACACGTTTTAAAACAGTCATTCCTAAAGATTAAAACATTTACATTTTGGAGTTTTAAACCTAAAACTCCAACATTACAAAAAAAAAAGTTTTGAAACGAAAAACTGATGTAATATATAAGTCTAAATCTAATGAAAAAAAAAAAAAAAAAAAAAAAATTAGCTGAAACACTGTGAAATTATGAAAGAGCTCAACCTCTGCACGTAAGTTCAATCGTTGTGAATTTAAAAGCGGATTAAAAAAAAAAAAAGCAGAAGGGTTTGGCCATGTTATACCGCATCCTAACCTAACAATACTTATTTTATTTACTATATTAATAATAGTTTTTCAATATTTAAAACCTGGGTTATTGTATTTACGATGTTTAGAAATTGCGTTAAGGTATTGAATTCGGTTTCTAAAAATTTGAATCAGGGCAGTAAGTACGCTTTAATTAAAAGACATGCCGGGCACAGCAAATGGCAAAACATCAAACATACAAAAGCTGCAAATGATGCCGCTAAAGCAGCCGTCATTACGCAGTTTATTCAAAGAATGCAGGTAGCAATAAAGGACGGTGGACCAAATCCTGAACTAAATACTACACTTAGAAATATAATAGAGGAAGCTAAAAGAAAAAGTATACCTAAAGATACATTAGAGAAAGTAATTAAAAGAGCATCAGGAGAGGGTGGGAAACCAGTTACGTACATTGTTAGAGGACCGAAGAATCTTATGTTCACAATAGAAACTTTTACAGCTGCTGCTGTTCGTACAAAAAATCAAATTCAGGCAATTTGTAAAAAATTTAACTTTGCTGTGGACGTAGCTCATGGACATGAGGATGAATTTAAACTTTTGGGTATTGTCAAATGCAGCCCATTAAAAGGAGAGAAAGATTCACTGGATAAGGCTTTGGAACATGCCCTTGAAGTAGATGCAGAAGAAGTCACTGAAGATGAGGAAAAAAATCTAGTGTTCCAATGTCACACTAATCGAGTTGAACAAATTAGACAAAGATTACAAGCTTTAGGTTATTCCATTAATTTTGCTGACGTAGTGACTGAATTTAGTTTTAAATGTAAGATAAATGATTCAGAAACTGAAGTAATGGAAAAATTTACAAAGAAATTGGAGGAAATATCAGAAGTTGTGAAAATATCAGATAATATAGAATAATTTAGAAAGGGTTAATGATTTTTTTTTTCTTACTCACCTATTGAACGGCTGTTTCCATGGGAACCACTGTTGAGGCTTTTCATATGGTTTTTCCTGGTCATATTCAAACACAGGTTCTTCCATGTTTAGTATGTTGTAACATACGTTTTTAACTGATAAATCCCAGTCACTTTGGAAGAAGGCTAAACCTGCAGGAGTCATGAAGTCTTGCCTTTCTCTGTAGAATTCTAGTGTTTGAAAGGTACGATCACTCAATTCATACCTAAAAAGAAAGTTAGTGTTAATACAAATCCTTTTAATCATTCCGAGTGTGCAATTTGTGGGAGAAAAAAAAAACGAGAGGTTGAAAAAAGCTGTGAAAAATATTCTACTGGAAAACTTTTTTTTTTTAAAGATTAGCAGACTTATTATCATAGGGCAAGAATATCCAGAAAGGAAATGAAATCACATTGGATACATATAAAGCTTAGCCATACACAGGCCTCGAACCGGTTTCTGGTCTGAAATTTAGGGACTTTAGGGACCAAAAACATGAAAATTAAGGACCTTTTTAAAAACATAAAAATAGCCTAAAACTAGAGTTTTTTTTATTTTAGGCACCTTCCTCTATTTGATTACTTTTAAAGGTTTGTGACATGACTTAAAAACTTTTAAAGTCTAGCAAAAAAAAAAAAAAAAAAAAAAAAAAAAAAAAAGCATTTTAATTGTGTTTTGCTCTTTTTCTATCAAATTTTTTTTAAATCTTCTATAAAATTTTTGCTTCGTAATAATGTCATCTTCTTTTATTATAAACGATAGGAAATTTTTCGTAAACGCGCTGCAGATTCAAAAATTATGGACCTTTAGGGACCATTTTTCGAATTTAAGGACTTTTAAGGACTTCTTTTAAAAATATGGACTTTAGGGACTTTCAGGGACCAAGTTCGAGGCCTGCATACATGATGATTTGGTAGGAAAAAGCTTTTTTGGACCATGTTAAAGATTCTAAAGTTGCAATCTAAGATTCTGAAACAGACATTTACTGATAATCTTCTCGCGATGAGGTTGTTTGGGGTATTTCAAGGCTGCTTAAATGATGGCTGTGCAAACAAATTTATAAATCAAAGCCCTAGTGATAATAGGCGTAATCAGAGTGAAGCAGTTAAGGCAGTTTTTTTTTCGATATAATTTTATTAACAATATAAAATGATCTGAACCTTCCTTCAAAATGAAATTCATTCTCAGAAGTTTTCTATAAAACTCTGCCTACATTTCAAGAATATAGGCTTTTACGCCACATATTCTTGCTATGAAATTCACAAAATGACCAGAACTGCAGCAGGGCTGGTCCATGACCTCTTAATTGCAAACGAAATATCTCCATTCTTCTTTTCAACAACATAAATCATCAATTACCTTGGTAACTTCTTTTTTAAGCTTCCATAATCTAATTTCTTCTCCTGCTTAAACAGTACAAATATAAATCTCTGAAATCCGAATCCTCTTGGTGGAAATGGAGGCAAATAATTAAATACTGTTTCTCCTTTTGATAAATTATTACCGGGTATGTTTCCTCTACAAAATAAAAAAATTGATATTAATAAATAATTCTGATTTGCAAAAAACGACCAATGCTATTTTTCTGTTTTTTACATACATCAACCAATGCACATATTCCTTATTTTCTTCTGTAAAATGACCATCTGGATTTGTCAAAAGTAAAGTCCATAATGTTTTTGGATCACTTTCATACTGAACTGTCGGTTCTGATAAACATTCTGAAGGTTTTATAACATTCCCCCTGTAGACAGGTGCTACAAGATTCCTATTTTTCTGATGGTAATCAATATTTAAAATAACATAAGGAGTAAAATATGCATCTCCAAACAAATCATCGAAAACACCATAGTGATCTGCAACTTGCTTTATTTCTTCAGGCCCTCTTTCTTTAAAGAATTCTTCTTTTATATCAGCTAATGATGGTTCCACTAAAACAAAAAAAATTTTCTTATAGTAATTAAGTAGTTGCTACTGTATTAACATACTCACAAGTTAACTTTCTTGAAGATCTTTCCAATTCCATATTTTCTTTTCTTTTCATCAAAAACTCTCTACGCTTTTTAATTTCATCCTTTGATAATGGTGGTGGACGAGGTAAACCTATGTCTACTTTGTAGTATAGTTCTGGGTCTTTGTAATTCATTTCTAAGCAAAACAAAAATAGTTAATTTAAAAAGGAAAGATAAGTAACCTAATCTGGTCGCAAATACATACCTGCTAATCGTTGTTCCAGGTTTTTACCAGAAAAATCAGGTATTTCCGGCCAGCTGATTTTATAACCTTTTCTGAAAGGGCTCTTAATTTTATATCTAAATCGTACTATTTGCTTGTTGCAAGTAGTTTTTAATAACAAATTGCCGAAATTATTCCACATTATTTACAATTTAAAAAAAAAACATGGGGATTCGGGTTCCTTTGCATGGTACACGGCAAACAATGGAACGTTGTTTCGGTTCGTTTCCTACTATACTACTTCCTCCTAGAGTTGGGAAAAATACGTATCTTTATAATAAATGTAAAAATACGTATATATATACGTATACATATACGTATATGTATACGGTATCGTATATTTATTCAAAATGGCGGAATTTGAATTCCACTGTTTTTTTTGGCGCGAACAAATACGAAATGAAAGAGTACGCTTTTAACGACTTAAATAATCCGTATTTATCGATGTAGGCAAATTTTATAGTAATTTAAAGTCTTTTGACTTAAAATTTCGGAATTTTCTGTTCATTTTAAGCTGTATTGAAAAAAAAAGGTATATATATACGAATGTATACGAATTTTGATCATAAAGATACGTATATATATACGTATATATATACGTATACATATACTCGTATACATATACGTCCCATCCCTACTTCCTCCTAAAGCCAACGGTTATTTTGAGACCAATAAGCTTTTTTTCATTCCTTGGACTAAAAAGTAGACCATAAAAATTGTTTTCCTCGGAATAAAAAATATTTTTCTTTGCAGGTATCGAAGGTAAATTTCAAGACTCGACCAATTACGGCCCTCGGCTTCGCCTCGAGCCGTAAACTTGGTCTCGTACTTGAAATATTTACCTTCGACACCTGTAAAGAAAAATACTATATTCGGCTTATAAATGGCTCTAACTCTAAGATTACTAAAGGATGAGTCCCATAAAATATTTCCATTTTTAGTGGCTATGTACATGACAGGTTTATATGTACATGACAGGTATACCTGTCGTTAGTATCGATAATAGCCGAATTTCTTTGATCGGCAAAATAGATCAATTTGTGGACGATGTCGATAATTGTGGAAATGGCCACATAACCATAGGAAATAATAAACGCTTTAAGCATTGTTTATCCTGCTGTTCAAAGGATGGCGGTAATGTGCTATCAAAGCTTAGCCGAGTTGCCATTGAGGTGGATTTTTTTTTTTTTTTTTTTTTTGATAAGTTTCCTATTTTTCTTTCCTTTCTTCTTTTTTTTTATCATTATTATTCTTTTAGCTGTTTATCGAGATCCTTTTGTCTTCTCTTCAATTAAACTGCATAACGCAGGTCTGTTTTTCTGTTTTTTCTTCTTTTCTGGCATACGACAACCAACTCGTACAGTGAGGTTAAGATGACTGCATTTGTAAGTTCCCACCATCCCCGCCAGAGGGGAAGAGTGTCGGTGCGGTCACCCATCCAGAAGCTGGCCCGCATCAATGTTGCTTAACTTCATTGATAGCCAAACCGCTACATGCACAAGTCACCACTCCGACCCCTAAAGGTTTATTTTTTTGGTACTGTATCTGCAATAAAAAATGTAATTCGTTTTATGAACTGTTTCTTTCTCCAGCCATAATGAAAGAATCTTCATAATTCAGCTTGCCAATGCGACCGATGTGTTTTTGAAGGAGATTCAAGTTTCCCAATATTGGGATCAATTTCAACATTCATAAAAATTCTTGTGATAATTTTGTTCATATTTTGTAAATAGGCTAGAAAAATGTAAAAATTGCCAAACAATGATATATGTAAATTGAATTGTTAATGCAGATTTTTGAAATTTAAAATTTCAAGTACTTATCATGTGAAGTGTTTTAAAACATTCTAAATGGCATTTCATTGAATCTTATTTTTTTATTCATTACACTAATGGATAGTGTAGTACCTGGTTGATTTTGATAGTAATTATTCTAAAAATCAAAATGTGATTTGCAGAACATTGATGTCCACTCTGCCAACTATGTTATTGCTTTAAAGGAGTGCTGAAAGAAATTCCATAATTGTTTAATGAAAAATAATTTCAAATTTTGAGATCTGTTAAAAATTTAGAATGGAAACCTATACATTTTTAATTTTTAAAATTTTGTACAAGCATTTATAATATTACAAAGATTTTCACCTCTACATACAATATGACTATATTTTATCTGTTATATTTTAATTCAGTTTTCCCTTTTTTATATTCAAGTGCGATATTTTCAAAATCGAATCTTTTTATTGAATCTTCCAGTTTAATTTTTTCAGACTCTGGAAGGATTGCAAGCATCGGACCAAATAATAAATCTATAGGCTCATATTCCTCTACTCGTTGAACATTATCTGTAATTTCTATTAGAGTTTTCAGGCTATGTTTAACAAGCTCGTCGATCCGTCGAATGGCCTCGTTACGATGATTTCCTTTATTATCCAAAAAATGATTCTGAATGTTCTTTGCAAACTTATTTATTATCTCTGTGGCCCGTTCAACTTTGTAACGATAAGGTGATCTAAAACAGAAACAAAAATCATCTAATAATTTTTTTAAACTTTCATAAACACCAAAATATCCCTTTTTAGAAGCACTAATAACTATACTTTGAAGTTCTGTTTAAAGTTTTGGTATTTTCCTTAAGAAAAAAACATTAAGGTGAAAAAAATTTTTCTTCACAAGATTTCCAGCACAAAAAAAAAAAAAAAAAAAAAAAAATGCTTTCTCAGTTTTAAGGTGCATATTATCTTAAATAAATAAAATAATTAAAAATTCTTCTCATAATAAATTTGGCCTGCCATTATTCACTAAAAACTCTTTTAAAAGGATTGTTAACTGCATTTGTTAACAAGTATAACACACTATAACCAGTGAAATTTTGTTACTTTCAAAAAATCACAGTTACTTAAATCGGAATCAAACACAAGGCACATTTTACAGTAACAGATGTTCTGACTGACAACTTAGGGAGACATCTGACCCTTCCATAATCTTAAATCTGCAAGTTAATCATTAACATTAAGTCAGAATTTACTTACTCTGCTGAAAATTTTTCTTTGTAGTCAATTATGTGCATAACAACTTCTGAGATGTTGTGAATAAATATCTGAAATTGTCCATTGAAATTTTGCTCTGACCGCCTCTTAGGTGTGTAACAGAACTTTGACATCAATTCAAAATCATCAGATGCTAAAGGCTTCAGATCTTCTAATAAACATTTAATCATGTCACCTAATGCAACATCATCTCTGAAAAGAAAACGGAGATAAAAAACATCCACATTAACAGACAATGATCTTGTAAAGGATGGCTTTAAATCTGTACAATTTAAGTAAATCTTCATATCAAATCAGTCATACATTAATAGTTATTAATTAATTAATTAATTGGAAAATCAAAACATTAATTTTTCTTTAGTACTACTTAATTTTATTAATGAATTTTTTCATTTCCAATTTTGATACATTAGCTGTAGTGAATTTCAAATTTCAATTTAGAAAGCATCATGCCTTTTACATTTAAATTTTCCATACTTTAAGGATTTAAAAACTTACCCAATGTCTATTGCAAAAAAGATGACATTAAGATACAAGTGAGCTGTGAATTAAAAAACCTTTCATATTTTTTTTCGGGATTACTAAACTCCATTTTAGCTTTAAGTGCGTCATTGGTTTCGGATTTGTCCCCTTGCAATTCTACTTTTGTCATTTTGATAGACCTCCTAGTTCTTCTTACGTTTAAATGTTTATAATAAAGCACCTTTGAACTGAAAAGTATAAAAGCGAGCTTTGTTTAGATAAAATTTTATTTTCTCTGTCAGCTGATTTCCATTGGTGATTGGTGCCAACTTTCGAAATAGGCGAGTCTCCGCTGGGAACGCGAAATTTCTTAATACAGGTCGCTTAGGCGGCCGATTCCCTCCTTTTGCTCTCTGCAGCGGCACCAATGTTTGTTTTCTGTGAAGTTTGCGTAATTTTTTTTTCCCAAGACAGTTGCGTGTTTCCGGTCGTTTTTCGTCTGTTTGAGTGCCATTGTGATGTTTTAAAATTTACGGACTTTTAATTTTGGTCCGGGAGGCCTTTTCAGTAATTTTAGGTGGCGGCACGCTCGCTTCGCTCGCTGCCGCAATTTAAAAAAAATTAACTCCGGTCAATGAACAGTAAAACGGCCGCTCAGCCGGTCTTGGGAAGTTGGTTTCAAATTTTACGGACTTTTAATTTTGGCCCGGGGCGCCCTTTCAGTAATTTTAGGTGGCGGCACGCTCGCTTCGCTCGCTGCCGCAATTTAAAAAAAATTAACTCCGGTCAATGAACAGTAAAACGGCCGCTCAGCCGGTCTTGGGAAGTTGGTTTCAAATTTTACGGACTTTTAATTTTGGCCCGGGGCGCCCTTTCAGTAATTTTAGGTGGCGGCACGCTCGCTTCGCTCGCTGCCGCAATTAAAAAAAATTAACTCCGGTCAATGAACAGTAAAATGGCCGCTCAGCCGGTCTTGGGAAGTTGGTTTCAAATTTTACGGACTTTGGGGGAAAAAAAGTACGCGAAAAAAAAAGGTACGGAAAAAAAAAAACATACCCACGGCAAGCATCGAACCCAGATCTCCAGCGTAGCAACCGAGCGCCTCAATCCACTGCACTACACCGCGTTGCTGGCAGTGGATGCGAAAACACGGCTTCTTGACTTGAAACAGTAGCCATGAGCCATCGCAAAAGCGATTATGGGCAAAGCAAAACAATAGCGGGAGCAAAAACCGGTTGTAGAGAGCAAAAGGAGGGAATCGGCCGCCTGAGCGACCTGTAAAAAGAAATTTCGCGCTGGAACTCACGCAAAGCATTATGGGTAGAAAAAAATCGTCTTCTGCTTCCCGGGTACAAACAAACTCTATGTTTTAATGGAGGATATGGGGATTTCAAACTTCAGATTTTTTTTTTTCAGGTAAATTTGTAAATACTTATTTAAATTTTTTTTCGTCTTTGGTGTATGGTTCTTCGATAACGTATAAAAGCATTAATGATGCCCTTTATCGCAATTAAATAAGAATTACTAGAGAAAATTGTTAACGTATAAAAGCCGGTGTTTAGGATTGGGTTCAGTTGGCAAGGGAATTTTTTTTTAGTTGTGAATGAAACTTTTGTAAATATTAAATTGTAATACGCTTGGGACATTGTTCATGTTAACATGATTTTGATGTAATAATTTTTATAACTCGAATCTTTTTTGTATTCTAATTGCAGATAGCAAGTACTTGTGAAGGAGGACAAACACAATAATATATGTATAGGAATTTCAAAACAGTCTAGAATATATTTTTAAATTTTTTAAAAGTAAAAGGCATGGTCTTTTTTTGAATTTCTCGAGAAACAAACAATTTTTCCTTGAAAGGTTGAAGCTCCAAATACAAAAATTGGATCCATGTGTACGTAATTCTTCCTGCAAAAGATTTAGAAATTTCGAACAGTAACAAAATTTCTTTCAGAGTAAATCCTCTCCTAATGCGGATTAAAGTCATAAAAAGTTTATCCTTACAAGATAATTTTTGTTGGATAGATTTGGATAGATTCGTTCTTAGCTGGTGTCTTCGTAGGTTTCCTTTTTTTGACTTTTCTGTGTATTTTAAGGTTTAGCATTTTTCTTCTCCTAGAAAATCATACAAATTTAAGAAAGACATAACTGATATTCTATCAGTCAAATATTTAAAGTCTTCATCACGATTTTTAAAACCATCAAAGGACCAATACTGTTTTGACACTACAAGGTTTACATTATCATTTTTGTCGCATATCCTCTTAAGCCCATTTCTCTGAAACTGTTTGCGATGCTACACTTCGGCAATTTTTTTCTGTTTCCACTATTGGATCCTTCTTTAACTCATCTAGAAGAGGTGTCTTGGTGGACGAATTGAGAAATTCGGATTCTGAAGACTGATGACGGATTCTAAATTTGTAAAGTTTTCGTTTCCTTTCACGTCGATTTCTTTCATAGAAAAAAATATCTGAAATAAATTTGAAAATATTTTTAAACATTGCTTTTATATTATTTAAATAAATCATCATAGCATATTGAATTATTTCAATTCTATAAAAATTACCTCATCATAGCTGCAAGGTATGAGACCGATCATAATCATGTCTGAAAAGATTTTCCCATTTTTAGCTAAAGCTCTCATTGCTTCTACTGCTAAAGCTTCATTGCTTCTTCTGAACTATATTTAATGCACATCCAGTTTCCTTTTCCAGGCAATCTAATCGCTATAATATTACCACAGTCAGCAAACTGTTTTAATACTAAACTGTTTTAACACAATAAAGAAGCAAGTGTTGTTGGATAACCGAAAACAGTAACCAGTTTATATCAGTCACATCCAGCTGCTCTGAGGGTGATGGTATAACGTTGATCAATTCATGCTCAGTTAAATTTACATCTTGTAAATCATTTTCAGCTTCCTCTTTCACAGACAATTTCCTGCAAAAATTAAGAAACTAATTATGGCAGTTCTTCCATTTTAAATGCTGATATAAAACTTTTATTAAAGTAGTGAAACTTACCATTTTCTATTTTGAATTTCAAACTTTTTTATTTCTCTTTGTCTTTTTGGTAAATTAACTGTTGGTAAAGGATCCGGATGTTCTTTGGAGGGAGCTCCGCCAACAAAATGTTAACTACAGATGTAGGTGTGCTGGCTAATACTTTTGATTGAAAAATTCTCCCTTCTGCATGCCTGTACCCATCTCATACATTTTTCTAAATCTTGTTTTGGTTGAATGAATTTAATGAATGTTATGTCTTTCATATACTCTTTGTGTCCATATCTACAATCACTAGACGGAATGTGCACATCTCTTTGTAGGCATGGCTGCTGCTAAAAACAGTTCAAGTAATTCCATCATTATTATAATAATTTAATAATAATGATAACGGTTGTAAAACCGTAATTTTATAATGATACAATTAGCCATGTAGTGTGAGTATACTTACCTTTCAATAAAATCAACTTGATTTTTTTTTGATTTTGGATTAAATATTTTAATAATAATACATCGCCATCAAAAATGATTGAAAAAACTTTTCACATTATCGAAGTAACATAATCACTGGCTTAAAGCGAAAAAAAAAACAATTAGAACTAGTATTTCATTAAAAAAAGAAAGGCGATATCTGAAATCTCCATGTAAGCCATTAAAAATCGGGCATTTGTTTGTACCCAAACAGCAGACGACGTTTTTTTTTCCCATAATGCTTTGCGGTGATGACGTAGTGCGTAGACTCGCCTATACAAAAGGTCTTTTTCTTGTCCTTTGAATGCGGCAAATGGAAATCATAAAAATGATTTTTCGGCTCTGAAAATTATCAAATTATTTTTACATTATTTCAAGAGCTTAAATTACCTGTTTTTTAGTCAAAGAACTTATTTCCTGTTTTATTCTAATATTTAAGGTAAAGAAATTTGATTTTAAGGAAAGCGTAAAAGTACAACTAATCTTTCCGAAGTTGGCAGCATTAGTGACGCTATTTGCGGGGAAAAAAGGTCTATGTTATACCGCACTTGTCATATTTATCCGACTCAATCGACAGGTAAACTCGGTGCCGTGGAGTTTAGCGCAGGAGTGCTGGAATTTATACAAAAAGGAATGCTTTTTGTTGGTGTTTAATGGTTGATTCCGTTCGAAAAAACACATCGCGTGCTTTGTGGCATATCGTAGCGTGCTAATATGGATACATTCATTCATAATTTGCTAGGTAAAATTAAAATATAACGGATGCTTAGTGTTAAACCTAAACCTCATAAAATTACCGTGATGTTTGGAAAAGTCGATAAATGGCGGAATTCCAATAGTTTTTGAATGGACTACCTGTTAATATCAATGAAATATTTGACTGCATGGAAAATTTTTTTATCGGCGCTGAAAATAATCGTTCATTGTTAACGCGTTCAAATATTTTATTTGATTAAGTTATCAGTTCTCTTTTTTATTCTCAGCTCTTTTATTGTTTCTTCGAATTGAAAGCAATTTCCACCATAAAAAATTTTATGTGATTTTTTTTTTACAATAAAAGTTTCCATTTGGAGGATTTTCAGTGTTACAAATATTCCATTTCCAGTATGTCTATTGACTCGTAAATAATAGTGATACTCAATCCATCACTTTTGATTTGATCTCACAATTTAACGTTTGAGATTTTTTTTTGCTTTAGGAGCTTTCAAAGCACAGTAGTTTTATCTTCTTTGATTTTTACTGTATTACTTTTACTACACTATTTTTATTTACCTGTTTGAAAAACAAAAAACATCGTCAATACCTTTAAACATAATTTTAATTTCAGAGAAAGAATCATCAGGAAAGGCAAAAAAATTCTTAATTAATTTTTAAACTGAAGATCAGCTTTTAAATTGTACAGGTTTTGCAATATTTAAAATTTCATTTTGCAAAAAAAAAAAAAAAAAAGAAATTTTAGATTTGTGTGTGGACATACCCCCAATGACATCAAGACTAGAAACTTTGCTCTCCAATTTTCAATTACTACTTAGGTTCTTGCCCTATATGCAAACGATTCATAATTTCTCATTTTCTTTTTTTTCCGATTTCAGATGTGGACTAATCAAAGATGACAGATCTTTTATCATTAAGAGGAGAAAGCTTCCACCGCGGAAGCCTCCTCGGTTTGGATAACTGCAGGAAATACCGAACAGCAGATCCGCCCCTTATTAACACTGAATTGAGACCGAGTAAAAGTGACGATTTGGTGCTGCAAAGCAGCCCTCTGGAAAGCCCGACAGACGAAATTCAACCCAGGCCGTTATCACCGAATCTCCCATTCGAATCAAAATGCGTGATATCGAGCGGCCGGCCAAAAAGCACATATTTCAGTGACAGTGAACCTGATGTTAATAATATAAAAGTGAGAAATGTGCCAGTGAATAGTTCAAAAGTGCATTCAAATTCTGCTTCTTCTCGTCATGTTGGCCTTTATGACAACGTGGATCCGGAGGATAGCATTCGGGATATGATATCGGAGAATGATTTCTACAGGTAAATTTTAAGTCTTATTAGGAAAAAAATCAAATGAGAAATTTTTTTTCTCTGAAAATTTTTTTTAAAAACCAAAAAAAAAAAAAAGAATCAGAGTTTTAATTTTTAATTTTCTGAGTTGACAAACATATTGTTCAAAGTGTTTTTCTTAAAAGAAACTCAAGGGATTTAATTTCATACATTGCAAATCGATTTTGAAAAGAATTCAAAAGCATTTTCCAAAAAAAGGAACCTGACCGAACATGTTACATGTGTTGGCAAACATGTTAGGGAATATTTAGAATATGGACTTTTTTCCCTGCATGATTATTTTCTACATTTTTCTTTTCTGAATGTTTTGCCTAGCATTTCCTCGTTTCAACATGTTAGAAGGTATAACATTAAAGTATATATGTTAAAGATTCAAACTCATATTCGTGACAAATAGATGATGTTAAATCTCTAGTTAAACAAATATGTGGAAGACTTTGGCTTGGACATGTTAGAAGAAATGTTTGGAAAAATTTGGAGAAGTATGTTTGTTTTAAAAAATGCTAAAAAAGATCTGGATTTTTTTTCTTTTTATCTGTTTTCGAATTTTTTTCGAACCCATGCCAAACTGGATTATACAAGCTGACATTCCTTTGACATGTTAAAAAATGCTTAGGGGAAATTATAGGAAAAAAACTCTTTCATGACGAATATGTTTGTCCAAATTAAGTTTAAGAAAATGTTGAGAAAGATTTGTATTTTTTTTTTCCTTTTGCCTGTTTTAGAATTTTATTTGAAAATATTTTTTACTTTTTTTTAAAAACCGTGTTAGCTAACATGAGTTTAATTTATGTTTGTCGAATACTGTATGTTTAGATATGTTAAGAAATAGCAAAGTATTTTTCTTTTTTTTCCAAATTTTTCGGAACGTTATTCTTATTTTATTCTTCAACTTGTTATGCAAGCATGTTAGTCAACATTTGTTTCACATGTTTTCGTTGGTTTAACAGGTTAATTTTCAAAACTTCGTAAAACATTTTCTGTAAGAGTCTCTAGTTTTCCTTAAGATTTCTGTAACATTTTATTAAAATTTTGTAACATTTTTAACATTTTAACATGTTTAATGTTTTAACGTTTTTAACATGTTTAACATCTTTAAAATGTTTGAAGAAAATGTTTTGTTAAAAATGTTCAAAAGGTTAAGGTAAATGTTTAACGGTTTTAACATGCTTACCATTTTTAACATGTTTATCGAATATGTTTAGGTATGTTAAGAAATAGCAAGGTTTTTTTCTTTTTTTTCCAAATTTTTCGGAACGTTATTCCCATTATTTTCTTTAACATGTTATGCAAGCATGTTAGTCAACATTTGTTTCACATGTTTTTGTTTGTTCAACAGGTTAATTTTCTAATCTTTGTAGAACATTTTCTGTTAGGGTCTCTAGTTTTCCTTAAGATTTTCTATAGCAAATTATTAAAATTTTGCAACATTTTTAGCATTTTAATATGTTTAATGTTTTAACATTTTTAACATGTTTAACATTTTTAAAATGTTTGTCGAATATGTTTAAGTATGTTAGGAAATAGCAAGGTTTTTTCTTTTTTTCCAATTTTTTCGGAACGTTATTCCAATTATTGTCTTTAACATGTTATATGCAGGCATGTTAGTCAACATGCCTGCATTCTATCATTTATTTCACATGTTTTTGTTTGTTCAACAGGTTAATTTTCAAAACTTCGCAAAACATTTTCTGTGAGAGTCTCTAGTTTTCCTTAAGATTTTCTGTATCCTATTATTAAAATTTTGTAACATTTTTAACATTTTTAACATTTTAACATGTTTAATGTTTTAACGTTTTTAACATGTTTAATAATCTTTAAAATTTTTGAAGAAGATGTTTTGTTAAAATGTTCAAAAGGTTTTAAAATGTTAAACGATTTTAACATGCTTAACATTTTTAACATTTCAACATGCTTTTGTTCTACACACTACTGTCTTATCATGTTTCTGTTTCTCCGACGTAACACCTTACATGTTAAGGAAATTGTTTGAAAAAAATGCATGGAAAAAAAAATCAAAATTTTTCCTACCAAATTTTTTTTAACATTTAGACATTTTCTTAAACATGTTTAAAAATTTTTAAATGCTGCTAGCTTCACATGCTAGCTTCAACATGTTTGTCGAAGATTTTGCCGTTACATTTTATAACATTTTATCTATCAAGTTTTATTTACTAGCATGTTTTGACGAAATATGTTTTAATTAACATGTTCTGTAACATGTTAACTGATAAGGCAAAATTAGACTTGTAATTTCACTCTTTAAAGTAAATTTAAAACTATTACATGATTTAGAGAGGTTGTTTTAATGATTCTATCTACATTTTTTCTTTAAAAAATAAGAAAGATTCATTGTCACTTTAACTTTTTTTTTTAATTTCCGTTCGGCGCATCTTCTCAAATTTTCTTCTTAAAAACATTATTTTTATCACTTATCCTTCAGTTTTATCAGTTCATTTTTTCAATTAAACGGATAAGACTTTTCAGGCTTGATAGCGATTTTTAAAGCAGATATTTCAGAATTATTGTCTTGCCCAATTTTTTCACAGTCATTTTAAAAAGAAAATATTAAATAGACCATAGCCTGTAAAAAGAATGATAGTTTTTTTTCCCCCCATTCAATTCGATACAGAATGAGATGTGTAAAAAAAAATGTATTTGAATGACCTAGTTGAAAAATTGTTTATCTATAACCGTACTTGTCATTCCAGCCTTGAATAATAAAAAAATCATTACACACAGAGCGATCACTAATTCTTTATTTTATTTTTTTTTTAATTTACAGATTCGTACTATTCAAAAGTCATTATGATAAATACTTGCGATTGTCTCTCAAGTATGAAGAAGCTAGGAATATCGCTTACTATTTAGAAGAAAAATATCACGAGATAAAGGTAAGTGGTAGATTTGTGTAAAAAAAAATTAGTCATACTCTATCATTGAAGGTTACCACCGAGCACAAAGCTCAAGTGTTTGGAATAAATTAGCAATTAACAATAAAAATAAATAATGGAGGGTAATTACATATTTGTTTTTGGATTTGGAGGATATTCCAAAATGAGATTTTTTTTTTGTTCCATATTCGCCGTTACGTAATGGAGTATCGTTAAAATTAAAAAAAAGAAGAATTCTTTTTTTTTTTTTTGACTTTCTCTTTCGACTTTATCGTAGATTATGAATTCTTCTATAATGGAAGCATGACTAGTCATTTGCTCTCCTCATACCCGCATGTTTTCGGGTTGATTATATAAATGCATTTGAGATCTAACTGGATTTACGTTGTCAACTATCCATCTGCATGTTAAAACATGACCCGAGGGGTTGAAATGATGTAACAACGTTTGAAATTGGAATTTTCGGAATCACGGTCGACTCAAGCTCTTGATTTTTTTTTTTTTTTTTCCGTTGGAAATTATTTTCTTTTATGTTGACCCTGGCACATGGAAACGTTCTCTTTTTCGTTGATTAATTTTTCTTTTGTCTCTGATCTTTTTTTATTTTATTTTATTTTTTTTTTTTTCTCTTGGTATTTTAGTCGCAGGTGTAAAAGCATTTCCCTCCCCTTTTTGTTTAATATCGGGAATGGGCATCGATTGGGAAGATAATTAACTTAAATTCAGACGCGAACAAAGGAGAATTTGATGAGGGGAAAAGTTTTTGTAAATTGGATTATTTCCGGAAACGAGGTCGAGAAAAATCTCCAGAAAATTGGCTGAGAAGTTGAAATAAGAAACTCTGGAATTAAACGAGACGTTAGGGGGCGTCTGGGCATTTGAAAGAGAAATTTTTTGAGAATGTATGATGGCAGCGATCAAATAAAATAAGGGAAATGATCAGTTTAAGAATTTCGTCCGTTTTGAAGTCAAAATTTCCACCCCTCTCCCTCCCATTCCTCCTCAGGACTGTATTATAGTTGCCCCCCATTTGCAAAAATATCTTCTTTGTTCCGTGATATTTTTTTCTCTCACCATATTTTCATTTTTATGCATGTCCAATTTTAAAGAGCAACAATTTTTTTTTTCGTGGCCGAACATATTTGGTTATTATTTTTAAGATTTTTAGATTTTTTGATTAGTTCTTCACACACTAAATTAACCTTTAAGTGTGGGCCAAAAAAAATCGAAGTCTTTTTTTATTTTGCTTCCTAGGCAAAAAATCATTCCTTTATACGTAAAATTAAGCCTGAATTTTTTTTAGGCGGAAAAAAATTTTTGGACCCAAAATTTTGTGGACCAAAAATTTTAAAAATTTCAAAATAGCCAAATGTTGCCAAAAATATGAATAGTAGAAATAATCCTACATATGTGGTTTTGATGCTATATGGACTTTAATCCAACTAATTTTTTTCTTCTTGGCCGAACATATTGGTTTTAATTAAAAAACTCATTTTAAGCCGTTTTTTTTTTTCCAACAAAATTAGCCTTTTTTATATTACAATCTGACCTCCGTTGGGAAGAATAGGGAATCATTTTTGATTCCCTACCATTTTTCCTAATCCATTTTTCTTAAAGAAAAAGTAAATTCCTAATCCGTTTTTCCTATTAAAAAAAATGAATTTTTAATCCATTTTTTCTAAAAATTTTGGTTCCTAAAATTGTTTTCCTAACTTTTTTTTTTTTTAAATTTTTAATTTTCCTAAAATTTTTTTGATTCCTGAAGTAAAATTCCTTAAAATACCTAAAATTAAATTTCCTAAGATCCTTAAACTTTAATTTCCTAAAATCCATTTTGGGATTTAAAAAGATCAAAAAAATTTTAATTTTAGGAAGCTTTAGCTTACGAATCAAAAAGTTCTAGGAAAATTGAAAATTAGAAAAAATATGGCTAGGAAAAAATTTTAGGAACCAAAATGTTTAGGAAAAATGGATTAGGGATCTAAATTTTTTTTTTTAGAAAAAACAGACTAGGAATTAATTTTTTTTTTTTAATGGATTAGGAATTAATTTTTTTAGGAAAAATTGTTGGGAACGGCAAAAAATACCTAAAAATTGCCGAAATGAGCATTTTTTGACGTGACAGAAGTTCTGTGGTAAAATTTAAACAGACAAAAAAAAAAAAAATTGGATTCTTTTATTTAAAGAGAAAAAAATTTGGCCGAAATTTTAAAATAATTTTTTTGGTTAAAAATTTGGCCATAGCACTTCCCTGTGGCCTTAAAACAGCCTATTGCAGCAATTCTTTTGTATCTACATCCTAGGTTCATCAAATACGTACATCAAATACGTAGGTTGTCTATTATACACGGCGGAACAATTTTTATGGCGGTGTTTCCTATGTTTACCTTAATAAAATCACGCCATAAAAATTGTTCCAGCGTGTATCTCAGGTCATAAATGAAGGAAATATCCGGAGGTCAACTGACGTATCTCCATCGTAAATACGATTGGAGATAGTCTGTTTCGACTGTTTATAAACATCGTGTGATCACATGACCACAAATTTACACGCTCAAGTTTGCGTAAACCTGTAGTCACAAGACACTTCCACGAAACGTCAAAACAGACTATATCCAATCGCGCTTCCCTACCATTTTTCTAAAAAAAAAAAAAAAAAAAAAAAAAAAAATAGATAAATTCCTAATCCATTTTTCCTTAAAAAAAAAAAAAAAAAGTTCTTAATTAATTTTTCCTAAAAAGAAAAAAAAGTCCTAATCCCTCTTTCCCAAAAAAATGGATTCCTAATCCATTTTATAATTCCTAACCCATTTTTTCTAAAAAAAAATAATTCCTAATCCACTTTTCCTAAAAAAAAGAATTCCTAATCCATTTTTTCTAAAAACAAGAGTTCCCAGTCCATTTTTTCTAAAAAAGGAGTTCCCAATCCATTTTTTCTTAAAAAAAGAGTTCCCAATCCATGTTTTAAATAAAAGAGTTCCCAATCCATTTTTTCTATAAGTTTTGGTTTCCAAAATAGTTATCGCAACTATATATATATATTTTTTTTTTTTGAATTTTTATCTTTTTTAAATTTTATAATTTCTAAAGTAAAATTTCCTAAAATTTCTAAAATGAAATTTCCTAAAATCCCTTTCAGGATTTAAATAACTAGGAAAAATATTCATTTTCGGAAATTTTATTTTACGAATCAAAAAGTTTTGAAAAATAAAAAATTGGGAAAAAAAATTTTAGGAACCAACATTTTTAGGAACAATGGATTAGAAATTTACTTTTTTAGGAAAAACGGATTAGGAAAAAAGAACGTCCAATCACATTTTACGATGGAGATACGTTACTTGACGGTCTCGCATTGAAATGAAATCTTTTATTTTTTATTTCGGGAGGGGAAATCCTTAAAAAATGCATTTAAAAGCAGTTGAATGAAAGGCTTCCCAGTGACGTAGGATCAAATTCTTGGTACTAGTCCTATCGGGATTAATAACTGTGATCGCATTAACAAACAAAACAAAAACTTTTTAACAGATTATCACACGATTATTTTGCATAACAAAAGCGCGGTCATTCATGTGTCGATTCATCGATATAATATCAGGAAATAAAACTTACACAATTAATCCATGGGATTTGCGGCGAATCTATCTTTATACAATTGCCTAAACATTCGTTATCAATGAAAAAGAAACTTATCTAGGATAAACGAAAACAACAAAAGATATATCAACGAAAATGTAATCCGTGTCACGCTCTACCTCTGCAAACAAGAAATCCGCCAACACATTTCAATCTAAATTCAAACTTGACACGTGAGAGGGAAAAAACAATCAAAGTCACTAACGAATTTAATCAACACCCGCATTATTTTTTTTTCGGGGGGTGGAGGAAAAAGAGGGTGGCGGTGAAAACGCATTCCGAAAAGGATGTTTTCTAATTTTTTTTACTAAAACTCCTGTGTCATCAGTCCATGTTAAAAAAAAAAAAAATTTCGATGAGTACAGTAGTTCGCGTGTTCCAAAATCATTACGCATTCGGATAGCCAGGCACTGAAGAACACTGGGTTTACGAGTGTCATTCAGTTCCGTTTGGATAAACTCATTGTTTTGGATTTCCCTTTTCCTATCGACGAAAAAAAAAACTGATTCAGGGTATGAGTATGCGAATAATAATAAAATCCTTCACAGATTTGACCGTGGCAAGAGAAACACGATCCTTCTTTTACGCTTTGGTGATCTCCATTTTTTTTTTTTTTTTTTTTTTTTTTCATCTGGAATCTGCCACGGTTTTACTCTCCGATCGATTAATTAGTAACGAAAATCTCGAAAATCGAATCCATTATCATCATGTCAAGCTATCGGAATAATCCCCTTAACGAGCATAATTGATTGAAGGGAAAGACAGGAAAAAGGCGGCGCGAATTTCCATAGGATATTTTTCAAAAATTGAAATTTCCTCGACGGAAAAAGGAGGCAGAAGTTTGATGCTTTTAGCAAAACGAAAAAAAAAAAATAATAAGAATATTGCCCCTTCCGTTCTCTTTTCGAGATAAAATTGGAGTTGGCATGATGAGGATGGCGTGAAAATATCAAATTTCATTTTGTGCTCCGGTGTGTCCCCTTTTGTTCTAAAACTTTTCGGAAACTTTTGGATGTGTTTTGTTTTGTTGTTGTTGTTGTTTCCTGTTTAAAGAAATAGGGGCGAAAGAGGAGGAGGACTAGGAGGTTTTCGGGTTGCGTTTTAAAATGCAGCAAATCGTAAAATATCCCACCGAAATGGCTTGATGTAAAATCGTTAAAGAGGAGAATTTATCGAAACGAATAAAAATTCCCGAGATTGAATTCGCGGATAGATGGAAATAATTGCATCGTTTCGAACGATTTTTTTTTTTCGTGCAAGTTTTTTTTTTATCGAGGCAAACTGGATTTTGATTCGAAAACGTTGTAAATGACGAATTTTGATTGTACAGGGTGTCGACCGTGAAACAAAAGTAAAAGATGATTGCTCGGTAATTTTTTATTTCCGTTCGGAGGCACTTCCTGAGCGAAATACGAAGGCATTTTCATAAATAAATAATAAGAGCGATTTGGTCACAAATAAGGGGGCCAAATTTTGCCAGAAATTCGATAATGGCAAAAACTGACTGGACTGAACTGATAGGGTGGTTCAAATTTACCTTAATTTTCGCGATTTTGTTCTTCATGCAATTTTCACTTTTCTTAGGGTCTAAAAACAAAGGGTAATTTTTTTCAGATTTTTTCGACCGCGTTTAGGGGTGGTCCACGGCCATTTTGTGCTTAAAAATTTTTTTTTTTTTTTTTGGCATTTTTAAATAAAATTTTTTTCCGAAACTTTAGGAGTAATTCTTCGGGACCAAACCAGGTTGTTTATGTGTTTTCGACGTCGTACAATCCGAAAATACCCACCCCGTTTCGATCGGAATCCCCCCTAACTGGCCAAAAGCTTTCTTTGACCTAAAATAGCAATTGTTCGGCTTATAATCCAATTTTAAGTCGATTTTCATCCCTCTAAAAATTTTTTTAGGTAATCGATTATCATCCTAAAATATGTTTTGGACATCGTAGAATCCGAAAATGACCACCCCGTTTCGACCAGAATCACTCCTATTTGGCCAAACACCATTTTTTGTCCGAAAATAGCAGTTTTTCGGCTAAAAATCAAATTCTAAGTCGATTTTCACCCCTCTGAAATTTTTTTTTGGGGGATTAAATCAGGCTAAAATACGTTTCCGACATCGTAGAATCCGAATATAACCACCGTGTTTTAGTCAGAATCACCCCTAACCGGCCAAACACCCATTTTTGCCTAAAAATAACTTTTCGGTAAACAATCGAATTTCAAGTCGATTGTCATAAAAAATGTTGTGATTTTGATCAAAACCCGGTGGTTATATTCGGATTCTACGATGTCGAAAACGTATTTTAGCCTGATTTAATCCCCCAAAAAAAAATTTTCAGAGGGGTGAAAATCGACTTAGAATTTGATTTTTGGCCGAAAAACTGCTATTTTCCGCCAAAGAAAGCTTTTTGTCCAGTTAGGGGTGATTCCGATCGAAACCGGGTGGTCATTTTCGGATTCTACGACATCGAAAACCCATAAACAACCTGGTTTGGTCCCGATGAATTACTCCTAAAGTTTCGGAAAAATTTGTTTAAAGAAATGCCAAAAAAAACTTTTTTCGAGCACAAAATGGCCGTGGGCCACCCCTAAACGTGGTCGAAAAAATCTGAAAAAAATTACCTTTTGTTTTTAGACCATAAGAAAAGTGAAAATCGCATGAAGAACAAAATCGCGAAAAGTAAGGTAAATTTGAACCACCCTAATCACAGCTGTATGATCTGAACTTAAATGCCCCGTCTCCATTGGAAATTAATTGGAGGGTACAATTAATTTTAATATTTTTGGACTTTTTTCTTCTGCTAACACTTTTTTTTTTTCGTTTTCATTATTTTCAGTGCTCGAAAAATTAATAAAAATGATTTAAAAAGTGGCAGCGAAAGAAAAAAGTCCAAAAATATACAGCATTTCCGGTGGTACAATTTATTGTACCCTTCGACTAATTGATCAATGGAGGCAGGACAAAAGACTTGAGGTGCAACGGCCGATCAATTAGACGTTCATTTTCCGAACAGCCGTTTGATTACTGGAGTGTAAAACAATTATAAATCATTTGGATGGTCGGATTCCTTGTTAATGCACCATCGTACTGCATCATCGTCTGATTCTTAGCGTGTCAGAGCTTGCGCGATCATGGATGTCTCTGTCCGTCATCCTTGTCCTATTTAAAGGCCTCCCCGTTTTTGACTTCATCATTACGATAGTTGAGGGAAAAAAAACGGAAGACGCGGCAATTCATTAGGAGGCCAAGAGCGTCTAAGAGATAATATTCTGTGGATGCCAGTACGTGTTTAGGCGACATCCCCACTCGCTGCAAAAGTTTCCAATTCACTTGGAACCAGTGATTGGGAACAACTGGAAAGTTCCAGTTTCTGGTTTTTGTTCCAGTATTCATTTTTCACCAGGAACGGTTTTTAATCCGTTTCTGTTCCACTACATTTGTCATTACGTTGAAATGTTTCTAATTCGTTCCACTTCCGAAACTGATTTCAATTTCAATTCGTTTCTGGTTTCTAAAATTGCCTCCTTCTAGTTACCGTTCTTCCTCCAGTTTCTTTCTCCAGAAATGAGTTCCATATTCAGCCGTTTCTCACCTTGGGTAACGTTATTTTACATTATTTATTGCTTGGAACGCGTTTCTTAGGGCTTGGAACGCGTTATTTTAAGTTTAAAACATGTGGTTTTTCGTTACTTAACGTAATGGAACCAGTTTTTGGTATTTGTTGCGGTATCCATCGTTCATTTAGAACGGTTTTTATCCGTTTCCGTTTCATTCTATTTTTCATTACTGGAAAACGTTCCTCGTTTGTTTCTTTATCAAAACCGATTCCAGTTTCGGTTCCGTTCCAGTTTCTGGTTTTATCTGAGCTTAGTTTCCGTTTCCTGTTCCGTTCCAAACACAGAAGAAAACCTGTTATTTAACGTTTTTCATTCCGCGTTTCGTTACCGTTCCCAATCACTGCTTGGAACTTATCTCTCTATCTGGGTTGATACCGAAAAGCATTAGGAGGAGGATGAGGAAAAAAAAAAAAAAAACAAAAGATACAACAGTTTGTATGCGACACGATTGGCAGCGATCCAAAATAATTTCTTTACCCGGGGAAGGAAAATTTCCTTTTAATAGAGGGATAATCACCAAGCGACATTGAAACGGGTGAAAGTGATTGGAAGTTTCGACCTTGAATTTGAATGGAATCGAAACCTTACGAATTTTAATATCGTGGCATCTAACGGCGATGTCATTAAAATTCTACGTGATCCAACAATTCCAAGGATTAATTCAAATTTACAGAAGATATCCGCAACACGCATTTTTTTTTCTTACTGCCCTGAGTCCGGGTGAATTTTTGATAAGGCGGGAGAGAAAATCGATCCTCCACAAAAATTAGGGTAGTTAAATCTTTTTTTTTTTTTTAAATGTTAAAAGATGTAAATTCCGAAACATCCCATCTGGGAATTTCTCACATAAAAATTTTATTTCTATTTTTTTTTTTTTCTTTTCTCTTGGGATTTTTCTGTTTTTTGTAAAAAAAAAAAATAATTGCATTCGCTCGTTTTTCCGGATGTAATTAAAGCAGAGAGGAGAACGAGGAAGGTGGTGTACTGTTTTTAAGGTTCAGGTTCAAGTTCAAAAAAAAAAAGATTAACAAGATAATCAGGTTTTTCGTTTTCCAGATTTTTAATTTCTGTGAAGGCTAGCTTCCATTGTTTGTGGAGGTGCATCTTTTTTCAGGGTTTGGTTTATTTATTTATTCATTTTTTTTTTAAATGTTGCGATTCAATTATAGTCGATAGGATACCGTAATTTTTTTTTTCTTTGATTCACAATTAGTTTTTAAATCGGTTCCAGTTTAAGACTTTTCGTTTTCAGGCAGTGTCATCAAGTTCAGGTTCAAACTTTTAAATAATGATAGGTTCAGGTATGGTCCGATGCTTTTTATAAAAAGCACAGCGATGTCTTGAACGAGTAATAGGGTTATTACATGGGTCGTCAGAGCACTTCCTGATCGACACCACTTTAAAAAAAATTAAGTTTTTAACCTTTTCCTGACGGCGGCATTATATATAATTTACCAGTAAAATTTAGGAAAATTTTACCAGTAATTTTTTTGAAATTCTAAATTTTTTCCGACCGTAAAAAATTTTGGAAATTGATTCGAAACACAAAAAATCCTTATTAATTAGAGTGTCCTGACTAAAAAATGTCATGGAGCATGACCTCTAAATCGAACTGGTGAGGAGTTCTTGCCATTTTTTGGCAAAAAAATTCATTTTTGCCTGAAAAAACCTTTACACGTACACCCCTACTCAGGGGTTGATCGAAAAAAATCGGGATGGTGAAATTCGTGTTCTACGGGTATTTTTGCATAAGTATGAGTGTTACCAATCAAATACAAAAATTTTCAGAGCTTCAAAATCGAGATTAAGCCGAATTTCAGACGGAAAAATCAGGTACAAGCTTGATAAAAATGCTAATTACGTCACAGGGGTTGATCGGAAAAATTCGGGATAGTGAAATTCGTGTTCTACGACCTCGAAAACATAAGAAAACATTTTTTTTAAATATTTTGTAGACCCTTAAAGTGGATTAAAAAAAATGGAGTTTAAAAGAACTTAATTGCAAAATTTTTATAAAGCTAAAGTGGCTTTGGGGGGCCATTAAGGGGTTAAGAAAAAATTTGAAAAAAATTTTTTTAGTGGTTTTACACCTGAAGGAAGCCGATTTTCAACATGCCCCCCAACTTTTCAAAAATTTTTTTAAAATGACACACCCTAATCAGCAGCCTTAAAAGAATAAGAATTGACTTTAATGTCGCTTTTTTAGTTTTTTCGGCATATATTAAAAAGGGCCCAATTCTATGGGCCCCGGAAAAGGGCCCATCAAAATTTTGAGTACAAATTTAAGATCAGATGCCTCAATAACATATAAACCCAAATTTTCAACCTCTTTCGTGTTATAATAAAGGAACTACTATTATTTTTTAATAATTTTTTATTAAATACATTGCAAGTTGCCTATATTTGCAAAAATAGAGGGGCATGTGAATTTAGTCTTTATTTTTTGGTTTAGGACCCTAAATGCTTGATGTTACCGTAAAAAAATTAAAAAATCACCGGCCGTCGGGTGATACCATTTTCTCAGTGAGAGCACCGACTGGAAAGGGTTAAATGATGGTACAGTATCTGGCATCGGTGCCAGCACCGATGTCAGCTCCAACAATTTTGCAGAAAATTCCTGAGTTGATTTGCACCCTAGAAAAAGTAAGTTATAAGTTCGACCAATGCGTTATAAAAACTTATAACAAGATGATAAAACATATAATCTTGTTATAAGTTTTTATAACGTATATTTTCGGACTTATAACTCACTTTTCTTGGGCAGAAACAGGCAGGGGTCCGAATCCGATCCGGTGCCGATGCCGGTGCCCTCCTCCGATTCCGATTTTAGGGGAAAAAAATCGTAGAGCCATTCTAGACGTTTTTGAAAATATCATTTTATGAATCATGCAGGCACCATTCTACCTCTCATCCTTGTTTCTTGTGAAATCACTTAAATCTCAAGGACCCAAAGCATATCCATATCATTTCGACCCAAGCATTTCACTAATTTGCTTATGAAAAAAAAACCGTTATCCCATGACTGCTCTTTTTTTTTTATTTACACAAAAATTATTTCTCGAATTAACATCCCATACGGACTCTTCATTAAAATCAGTCACATTAAATACATAAGAAGAACCTGTAGCCGATTCAAGTCGTTGAACCCAGACAAAAGCTAACGCATCCAATGAAAATTTTATTAATACTACCAGGACCCCCAATCTATTTTTTTCTAAAATCCAGGGACCCCTTTATTTATATTATGAAAAAATAAAAAAAAGAAAGGTTGACTTGGCATGAACTTATACATTCGTTTTTGGCATCGTATCCAGACGTCCAAAATCCGGAGTCTCTTTTTTTATTTTTCCTATTGAACAAAATTACTCCCTGAAGGTGTTACGTGCATTCTTTAGTGACGTAAACAGTAAACGACCTTGCTAGGTTACACAGGTACAACTTCTTATTTTATTTTTTTTTTTATATAATCAAAATGCATGACTAAAACGCGCTTTTCACGATTTTCACGGTTGTCGATACCCGCCATATTGAATCCGATACAAAAAGAGATAAAAATTCTCTTTAAAAACGTCTGTCTCCTTCGTCTTTCGACAAAATTTAAAAATAGTTCTTCTTTTTTCCAACTAATTAATTTAATTAATTTTTTTTACTTTGATGCATTTTAATGATTAAGTCTCATGACAAGTTGACAAGTTTACAGGCAACCCGCGGTTTGATCAAGGACGAGGGTATTTGACTTGAAAATGTGGTAGTACCTCCTGGTGACGTGGCGAGATTTCATTTGCTTTATTCTGGAAATGCGAAAATTAAAAAAAAAAAATCTGTAAGAGTCACGTCATCATATAATTACCCTAGAGGTGAAGGACTTTAAGGCATGCCGATGAGAACATCTCTAACTTAGTATGATAATATGTACACTGGAAATTATTACCATTTTTTTTTTTATTATTCTATTTTATCTTTGTTGAGTAAACCCGACCTTGGTGAATGTGGATAACGTTTAGAATTTGACTCGGAGGTATTTTTTTTTTTCAGACAGAGAAAATCCGGTTCTAATTTGAGGAGAGATACATGAAATTGATCCAATTAAGTTGGCGTGTGTTGTTTGAATATTAATTTTTGAGAAAAATAGTACGAATTTGTGGAATTGGGCTAGGTACAGGTATTTAGAAGGGGTCTGATCAGTTCAGGGTCGAACTACTGCTTTTTTGACGTCTAGTTCGGAGAACAATACCTGGCGATCGTTAGGAAGGCTTTGCTATTTTTTTTTGTGGCAGTTGTATGTACGTACTTGATTGCTACTGTCAAAGCATCTCTTTTTAATAGTTTCAAACCGTTCAAAGCATAACTTTGTACGGTTGATTTGACGTCAGAAACCGTGCAGTCTTGAGGTGTCTTCTCCAAATTGATCTGTTAACCCCTTAACTTGACGCTGGTACTGGTGGTCAAAAGCGACTTTTGTCTTATTTTCAATTTTAATTTTTAAAAAAAGTGTTACTCTATTTTTGCTATGTCTCCTCTCAATAATTAATTACACCATGATCACATGATGTATTTAATTATCAAGTGGAAACATTTCCGGTAGTTTAAGCAAATGTCTCCACTGTCTCCACTTGATAATTACCTCATATGATGTAATTAATTATCAAGCGGAGACATGGTTATCTTAATGATCATGAAGACAGATGTCTCCACTTGATAATTAATTACACCATCTTATATAATTATCAAGTGGAGGCATCATCTTAATGTAATGATGTAATTAATATCCTCCAACTGAGAGAATTACACCCCCTTGCGCTTAAACGCAATTTATACGGCTTTGTTGGAAAATAATTAAAAATTATTTCAGATCGATAACTGCGTAATGCATTTTAAAGAGTTTATTTGAATCCTGAAATTGACTACTTTCTGATACTTAGCATATAGCAAGTTCGTTATGTAGAAAAAATTTCGCAGCATTCACCTAACACCTAAAGTAACCAAGTTCAGTAAGGGAACATCAGAGCCGAGGTAGCTCAGTGGTAGAGCAGCCGTCATGAAAACGGAAGGTCGGTGGTTCAAGTCCACTCTTCGGGTACCTCTGGTGTATTCTTTTACTGAACATTCCCGGTTCCCTCTTTATGATCTAATATGCCGAAAACTCCTCCAACTGAGAGAATTACACCCCCTTGCGCTTAAACGCAATTTATACGGCTTTGTTGGAAAATAATTAGTAATTAATATTGTAAGATAGCATAATAGAATTAATTATCAGGTGGAGACATGATCTTACACTATTAATTACATCCCATGATGTATTAATTACCTAGTGGAGACATCATCTTACACTACTGGAAATAGACGTTATATCTTGACTCTACGTATTCGGACGAGACTGTGTCATTTTTTGGTTTGAACTCGTAGAGTGAGGATATCGATATATTTCCAGTGCTGTAATTTTATTACATGATGTAATTTATTATCAAATGGAGACATAGCGTGTGATAGGTCTCTTTCATTTTACATAACATTTAAAGACGGCCAATTTTTTCAGGAATATCAATTCGACGCGAATCCAACTTCCAGTACTGAAATTTGTCGCATGATGTAATTAATTATCTAATTTATTATCAAGTGGAGACACAACTTTAAAATATTACAAATTTTAGTTTAACATGTTTCTAACGCTGTAACATATTCAACAAAACGTTTCTAACGCTGCAACATGTTGAACAACGTGTTCGAAATATGTTTCTAACGCTACAACAAGTTCAACATGTTTAACGTGTTTCTTACGCTACAACATGTTGAACAACGTGTTGGCAACATGTTTGTAACGCTACAGCATGTTTAACATGTTTCTTACGCTAAAGCATGTTGAATAAAGTGTTGGCAGCATGTTTCTAACGCTACAACATGCTCAACGACATGTTTAACATGTTTCTAATGCTGCAACATGTTGAACTTGTTTCTTACGCTGCACCACGTTTAACAACATGTTTCTAATGCTGATGCATGTTACTGCAACATCTTTAATTTAGAAATTGCGGCCTACAGAGGTTGCATTTACCCATAGACTTTGGCTGACAAATTTTTCGTCGGGCTCCTCCATTCTTTCTTTCTTCCCAAGCAACATTTAAAATTAGTTTCCCTCATTTCACTTTTACTTCTTTTGTTAGGCAAAGAATTCGATCATAAAGGAAATCCTTACTCTAGTTGACGATAATTTCCTTCCGTCCCTCGTCGACGGAAAAAAAAAACAAAGAGCAGAACAAACATTTATTTTATTTTTTTTTGTAGGAAACAAATTAATGACAAGACAGTTTTCATTCTCTGAAAAAAAAAAAAAAAAAATGACATTCAAAACGAGAAAAATATTATTCCTCGTAATTGTAAATTATTTTTTAGTAAAATGCAAAATTTTGGAGGATTAAAATTAGCCAGCCATGCAAGAGAAATGAAAATTAAAATCTTTCCCTCCATCCCCCGTCAACTTCATTCCCTGAAAATTTAAATTTCTCTCCCCCTTTTTGCGTCCTTATCAAAAAAGGTCACAAGGTTTTTTGAAATGACATATAAATGCGTTATTACGTAACACATGGTTACGCGGTAGGCAGCAGCAGCGTTGAAATGTAAAAAAAAAAAATAAAATAAAAGAGTTTTTAAATGGCGTGTCACGAAACATAGAGAACAAAACTTAATTATCTTAATTCTTCAATTACCCAATTAAAATCGTGATGTTCGCACAACCATTAAAGCAGAATGCGATTGATGATTTACTTCTTCTCTTATGGTGTAACGTAGGCAGGGGACATCAATCGACCTATTTCCTATGGAATAAGTTTCATATAAAAAATCGACGGTAGGTCGTTGAATTCCTTATAATGCCCACACGCCATTCCGCCATATTGCCACTTTTGCAATATTATATTTTTATTTGATTTCGATGGTTATGGTTTTTTATTAGCCTGTCGGACCTTCATAACAGTACATTGTGGTTGGGTATTAGATGACGATTAAAACGAATGCATGCATTGGAGCGTAGAAGGCATCACGTTACAGGCGTTACGTATATGCGGTCGCTCTTCAACACCGATTTTTTTTTAAAGTTAAATTTTAAAGGGAAAGTCACGTATTCGATTTTTCTTTGAAATGAGCTTTTGTTTTATCTATTTTTTTTTTCTTGATGCGAAATTGTGAGTCATGAAGGGAATCCTATGAGATTTTAGTCCGTCTTTGAGATTATTGTAGTTTCCCAGGTCGCAAGGTCTTGGGAGGATGTTCGACTAGATGTTCGTCATTCAAGTAAACTTGATGATGGTTTCAAAGTTGCAATAGAAATTCCCGACCGTGTGTATAAAGAGCAAAACTTGATTGCTGTTATATGTCATGGCAATACGTTTTGATATCTCTTGGGTATCGCAAGGGTAAAGCGTGTTATGTGGGTAGTTCCTTGCAAAACATAAAGGTCGTTTGTTGTGTTTTGTCTGCAATGAAAGAAAACTCGGTAATTTGCTTTGGTAGAAACTTACGACTTTGAAAAGAAAAGTAAACTTTTTTTAAAAAATGTATTGTAGAGCATGGTTTTGCTTCAGTTACTCTACTAATTTTTACGACGGTCATAAAGACAGGTCATAGAGATCCTAGGCCATCTCCTTCGAGGTAGAGTTCTATCTAAACGAGCGAAACTCCGCTATTATAATGCCATAATCCGTCCTGTAGTCACGTACGGTTGTGACACTTGGAACCTGACCATCCTTGCTCAAGAGAGGTTGTCGGTGTTCGAAAATAAGGTCCTACGCCGAATCCTATGCCCTAGAAGGGATCCAATTACTGGCAGGGTGCGCATGCGCTCAAATGACAAGATCCGTAGGCTCACTGGGCAACCATTAATCACTAGTGTGATTAAGGCTACACGGACTATACGACGAGTTTTGGATGATAGTCCTACAAGTCCAAGACCTTTAGGAAGACCTCGACTAAATGGGAGGATAAGGTGTCCGCGGACTCCGGCCGCCTAGGGGTGCCAGACAGGCGGGCGGCGACTCAGGATAGGTGCAAATCTGCGGATTGTTGTCAATGCAGCGATGGGGCTCCAAGCCCTGTACAAGCTTGTTGTTGTTGTTGTTGTTGTTGTTATTGTTGTTGTTTGTGATTAAGGTCCCAAAGCCTCAAGTGGGAGGAACATGTCTCTCGCGCACCTCCGTCAAGATATATCCGGCAGGTCCTGGAGGGCAGACCGACGAGACCCAGACCTCAGGGAAGACCTCGGATCAGATGGGAAGATAACGTCGCGGCTGATGCGAGAAGGTTGGGAGTGCCTGACTGGCGGGATGCCTGCCAAGAGAGGCCCGAATGGAAAAAGGTCTATAATGCGGCGATAGGACTCTAGGTCCTGTAAAAGCCCGGTGTATGTGCCCGTGGCAGCAGATAAATCGGATTTTTCTTCCTTCGGAACACGGCCGTATAGACAGGTCCGGAAACTTCCCATGCTAACTACGCTCATTTTAATTCCAAAACGGGCCATTGATGGCGCTGTGCATAGTGAAAAACATAGTGTTCTCACCTACCCCTTCTATCGTTCCTCCAACATGGCGCTGCCAGTCAGTTTGCTTGTAATAATTGGGAACAGTGACTTTTTACGGTTTTAGCCAATCAATCGAAATTCGGAATAGCGACGTCACGAATTTTGAGCACACTATGGTTTTCATTATGGGCGCTGTGATCTTCAGAGATGCAACATGTTTAATCGTTTAAGTTAGGACTGCGGCCGTATAGACGCCTATACGGCCGTGTGCCGCCATCGTTGTTTACAAATCTCAACGACCAATCAAAAAGCGTCTTGCGTGCGAGTATGGTAGAAAGGAAGAAATAATTTTTGCTTATTAGTTAGCGGGACCAGATCTCCCATGTATAAGGGGTAGCAGTTTCCGGACCTGTCTATACGGTCGTATTACGGAAAAGCAAAAACAAATTAAAAAAGAAAAGTTAAGAAATCTTTAGAAAAAAATTTATAAGAATTCTTAATTTTCCTTTTTTCTAGATTTTTCTTCGTTTTCCCATAAAATGAAAAGTACGATTTACCTACTGCCACGGGTACTGCGTTCTCTTAACAAACTTCTTGATTCATCTTATAAATATTTTGGTCCCTCAGTACATTCTGATGGGTGACTTCATACTTAACCGGAAACCATCTTTAAAAGAACCGCATAAGTATAATAACATATCACAAGCGATAATGATGATCGGATAAGACCTGTTACTGGTCGAAGAGGTCAGGCAACGAAGAAAAAAAAAACATTTCACACATACTTTTGGTCGTTCACACGGGTTGTTGCCTCTGAACTAAAATCGCCTCGGAATTTTTCTTCCGGATTTGCCATTTGTTATGTCACTCGCATTCCCTAGGGGTTGCGCATGGACACAGGTTTTCGCTTTTAAACGAAAAATTTGCAGTAATAAAGTAATTACGATGACGTCATTTAATATATATCTCAAGGGCAATTGTTAAATAATAAAAAAAAAAAAATTAAATCAAGTGAACGTATAAAGTTGCACACCTGTATGGATTCCAGCAATTCGTGACACTCCTTGAATTAATTTTTTTCCCCCGAAGTTCCCAAATTCAATTTAACCGTCGAACGGGGTTGTTTCTGGTTCATTTAAGCGATTTGGGTGCGGCTATTTGCACGCTACTCTTGCTTCTCATTCCTTTCTTTTTTTTTCGGAAAGAACATAAAAAGAAACATAAAAAGATGGCTTTGATATATTTTTTTTTATTAATTCTTTTTGGTAAGTTATCGGCTTTTAACCAAGCACGCGATGTTAGGAAACGGTAATATAAATTTAAATGAGATATGACAGTTTTATAGTTTTCTTTTTGGAAGGGAGGGAGGGGGGGCACAGGAAATTTTTTAATGGAAGATAATAAAATAACCTTGGGAAAATTAATGCACCATCTCGAAAGAGGATAGTTTTCGGTAGCATTGACGTAGGTCCAATTATTGTTTTTTAAGAGTTGTTGTTTCCGGTTGCAATTATCTGTAAGAATCTGGCATCGGTCAAGAATGAAGATAATCGAGTTTTAAGTGAATTTATTTATTTATTTTAACTTTTGGATGCTGTTGAAATATATTCAGCCGTTTTAAGTCGAAGAAACTAGACGGTTTGATGATTCTTTAGGGTGGTTCTGCAAAGTATTTTTAATAAAAATTCAAACAGAAACTTTTTTTTTGGTCGTAAACTGAGTACGAACTAGTTCATTAAAGTCTTTGCTTTTCTCTGCGTCTGTCTCGGTTTTCGTTTCGGTCTCTGATTTACTCGTAATTCCGTTTTTTTTTTCTCATTTTCGGTTTTTCGAAAGCGTCTAGACTTTTTTCAACCTTTCTTGTTCTCGCTTTTTGAGTTGCTTTGCTTTCTTTTAAAGCTTCCCTTGATGTCTTGTACTTCAGGGGAAGCCTAGGCGTCGTTGGAAGGACAAAGTATACTTATAATTTTGAAGGGACCTAAGTTTTCTTTTAAAACGTATAAAATTATATGTCCTCGCTTTCGTTTCGTTTCGTTTTTGAATTAAATGCAGTATTTATCTACTTTTTCCGTCTTTGAATGATTTCAGAACCGAAAAGAACGACCCTTAAAGTCCCCAAGACGAATTTTGACCGGTAAGAGTCCCGATTTGTAAATTTGTCAGCCATATTGGATCCGCCATTCTGTATTTTCCAAATTCGATTTGATAACTGAAATGAGCGACCCCGAGAACCCCCCTAGACAAATTTTGGATCTAATAGGTTCCCAGTGACTTGTTTTTGCATAAATATATATGCCTCTTTACCTTATAGAAGCGTATTTATTTCCATCACGCAATTTTTTAGTTCGCGGAAAATATTGCTTTTTTATAAGATTTTTTTTTTTAAAGGAAGTCAAAGTCGTGTCTATAGTAGAGAAATCATAATCGGTAAATGTTATCTGAGTTTGTGTTTACACGTTGTACTGAGACACTTCGGACTCCCCACATGATTTTAATGGTGGCGCTGCAATCAAAGTATATATAGACCATATTGGATCCGCCATCTTGAATTTTTAAAATATGATTTCAGAAATCGGTTTTAAGTCCCAAGGAATATGTATATAATTTTAAACTTCTTGTTCTTCTATTCCATTCTGTATAAGTTTTCTCGTGATATTTAAAAAGACAATGCAAAATCCATTAATTAAGCTCAAAGACCAATTAGCACTTGCGAAAAGCAAATATTTACTCACAACGCAATGCCTCAATTAAAATTATATCACAGAGCGCAGAGAAAAAAAAAAACCATAGGTCATACTTTGAAAAAAATTATTTTTCCCTTTCTTTCACGTGTACAAACAAAAACCAGTAACTTTAAAAAAAAAAACCTGCGTTGCATAATATAGTGAATCATGAATTTCTATTTATGGAAGACCAGTCCTGACGCCAAAACAATGAACGAAAAAATCGATCACAGTCTATTGGTGTTTGAAATACAAAAAAAAAAAAAAAAAAAAAAAAAACACGTCCGTGGTTTTTTAAAATAAAATGTCACGTAGTTTAGGTAATATCGAATATCTGGTAGGGGGGAAAGTCGTTTTACACGATACCCATTGAACTTTTTAATCCGTAAAGAAAGTAAACGTATAATAAGATTATATTCCTCCGAGGCGAAAAAAATGCATGTATCGTTTCCTTTTTGTCATATTTTTAGCTTCGACGGTTCTTTTTCCCCCCCCCTCTATATTAATTATTGTAAGAAGCGAAGTTGAAAACAATTATTATATCGCAATTAAGCCGGAAATCCCTTTTTCCTGATTTTTTTTTTCCTTTTGCTTTGGAAGCTACATCGGAAATAAATTTAACGTAAACGTTGATGCAATGCGTTGCTCATTATTTTAAAGTGCCGGGGAGATTTTTCCCTTTGTTGTGGAAGGAATTAAATGGAAGAGGAGGAACTGGGTCAGTCCCTTCCTATAGGAAGCCTTTTGAAAATTTTTGTAACCCATTCAATCGTGAAACCTTTGAATTTTTTAAAATGTGGTACGGCGGTGGTACCTTAAATAAAAGACCGCTATTGTTGTTATCATCCTCACGTATGGTGCCTGAACCTGGAACAGTCACGTTCTTTGAAACGTGTTTCATTTTTTTTTCGTAAAAAAAGGAAACGGAAGCGGAATCTTTTCAAAAGAATATTAAAAACAAAATCTTTTTTGATGGAATTTATATTAAAAAAAAAAAAAAAAAAAAAACTAGGTTACGGCCTGATACTTGACATTTTTGCGCATTTTTTTTTCCTCGTATATTGACATTTAAATTGGTGTCTTGGTGTTTTGTTACAAATGATTCATCGATTTCTCTCACACTTCATCTCGAGGAATTGAGGCATCGCCTGCTATTGTGTTAAAAAATGTGTGACGGGAGGAAAAAAAAAGCTAAGGAACACGGCTATCTTATTTCCCTTAGGTCGGGTTTCCCAACCGGAAACTGATCTCCCTTTAGTGCAAATGACCTCTTGTAAAAGAGACAATGACGTTTAAGCGAAAGTTTTCTTTACTTTTTTATATTTATGCGTTAAGCATAACTTCCTTTCATGAATAAAAAAGGATTCGAAGGAGGTGTGGTTTTTAAAGAGAGAAGAAAAAAAAATTGGCATCTGGTTCAGTTTTACAATATATTTCATTATATGCTTTCAATTTTGTGATAAAAATCTTGCGCGAACTAATTGACCTTATTGCAAAATGAAGCGAGTATGGCTTTGGGCTGATCGCGCAATTTCAACTTTTACACCGTTTAAAATGAGGTGGATTAATCATAATCAAGAAGATGGGAGTCGTGTGCATTGCTTGATGTGTGGAATTCGAGATTCAAATTTTTTGTTTCAGAATTTACCTGATTGATGACATTCCTGAATGGAAGGTGGTGATTACAGGGATGTCGTGCTGATTCCGATTACAATTCTAGTGATGCTCGATCATTTTTCATAGCCCTATTCCGATTCCGATTATAGGCTATCTTCACCATGTTGGTCATGGTCAGAAACGTCGCGATTTAAATCTGTACATCAGGGTAGAACTCGACCAAATCCATAAAAATTTTACTTTAAGGAAACCACTTCAATGGTAATGCTCTGTCTCCATTAGACAATTAAAGGGTAGATTTAACTGTACCATCGGAAATACTGTATTATTACTGGACTTTTTTCTTATTTTATTTTTGGACTTTTTTCTTCTGCTACCACTTTTTTTCCTTTTTTTTTTATTTTTAGTGTTCGAGAAATCCAAGTAGCACAAGCAGGATTATAGTCTTTTAGACATCTAAAAATGTTCTGAAGGTACATTAATGTCCCTCTAAGGACCTTCTGCAAGACAAAGATATCTTTCAGAACTCTACAAGAAACCTTTGTCTTGCTAGAGGGACATTAATATATCTTCAGAACATTTTTAAAAGACCATAATCCTGCTTGTGCTGCTTGGGTTTTTCGAACACTAAAAATAAAAAAACGAAAAAAAGTGGTAGCAGAAGAAAAAAGTCCAATAATATACAGCATTTCCGGTGGTACAATCAATTCTACTCTCCAATTAATTGTCCAATGGAGACAGAGCATTACCATTAAAGTGGTTTCCTTAAAGTAAAATGTTTATGGATTTGGTCGAGTTCTACTTTGTTTTTCAGAAAAATGCACAACATTTCTAACTCAACAAAACTATTTTTTCTGAAGTTGATCTTTTGCTGGTCACCGTTATCTTCATCTATCGTATTATTGTGCGTTTTATGACCCCAGATAGCCCCTTATTTTACGAATTTTTGAATTTCAGCGAATACACTTCCTAATTCTTTTATGTTAACCGAAAGGAAATTCCCCTAATTTTTACAGATTTTTTGGGCGTCGTTTAGCCTTGTCTCTGGGATTTAAAAATTTTCGGAATTGTGGAGACCAAAAAATCAAAAATTTTATTTTTGATTGATACTGATTAATATGAGGTAAATATCAATTGTAACTACATTTTCGTAATCTGCATAAAAATCCGGATAGAAAAAAACCATTTTCACATTTAAAAAAAAGATTTTTTTTTTTGATTTTTCGATCTTTAAGACAATTTTGAAATTTTTTGGTCCCGGGGGGCATGGCCAAACTATGTCCAAAATATCTGAAAAAATTCAGGCAATCTTTCGGTTTCTATAAATGAATTAGGGCATTCGTGGAAATTATAAAAATCGTCAAATAAGGGCCACCCTAGTCAGGGTAGAACTCGACCAAGTCAGTAAAATTTTTTTGTAAGAAGGAGCTTTTTATCTTAACAAGTTTACCATTTAAGTTAATTTTCTTACAGTAAAATTTTTATGGACTTAGTCCAGTTCTATCCTTAGGAAAATGCACAGCACACATTTCTACCTTAACCTCAAGTTGATCTCTTGCTGGTCAGCGTTAGCTTCGTCTGTTCATATAATTTTGTTTTATGACGATATTATCATGAAGTTTTCAATTTTTAATAATTATTACGCCTTTACACGGGATCGCATCCTGCACGTTACTTTTTCGTTTATGCGTTAGGAAGTAAAAAAAAAATTAATATGAACTGGTTTAAACGGTGATCAATCATTTATATTTTGCACTGCGTTTTTTTTTCTTCTGACGTTATTAAGGCCAGGAAATAAGGATCCACAATTTTAGCATCTTATACGGCGTTTCTGTTTCGTTATTTGAGACAAGTTGAAACTTGTACCAAATATTCCGGAAATAACAGTGAGATCCTTTTTTTTTTTTTTGCAATTGGCTGCTATGTGCCCATAGGACAAGCATTGGTAGCAGCGCAATGGTGAAGGGATGTATTGTCTTACTTGAAGGTTGTAGAAAGCTACCCTCACCCTTTTAAAAAGTCGCGGACTATTGAAGGTGAGAATGAATGTTGAAGTTTCTGTCTTCTTACCATTCTTATTTGGCATTATTCTTCGGGCATCAATGACTCCTTGGTCCTCTAGTTCAGTGCATATCTCTTCCAAACCTACATTCAGGAGATCCTCACATCTTATTGTTCCTCTACTCGTATTCATCGTAACGTGCGGTTCAATCTTTGGTGTTCCCTCAAATTCTGTTGCTTCTTCGAGCTTTGCAGATTGTGCATTGGATACCGCTTCTATTAAGATTAACTCTCAACCTTTCGCACCCCTTTCGGGTTGCCTATCATTCCACTTAAGCTCTTGCTGATAAGAAAGGGATTACTTTTTTCAAAAGAACCTCCATCCGTCCTTTTAATCATCCCTCTGGTCTGCCTTCATTTTTCGAATTTCAGAAAAAAATATTTTTAATTTTTAAGTTGACAGCCTTAGACTGCACCTAACCAGCAATGCTGGTCCAGCATTGCATCTTAAACGAAAAGCCAAAAAAAAAAAAAAAAAAAAAAACACGGCCAAACACGGGATTAATAAATATTTCTTTTAATTTTTAATTAAAGGGAAATAAATTAAGGGGAAAGGATGTATTTAGAACGAACAAAAATTATTAATTACAGTCGAAGAAGTTACGTCGGTTACTGTAGTAACCCGTAAAATCATCATTTCATGTTGAAATATGTCATTTCCGTTTTTGTCGGAAGAAGGGGAAACGAAACTTTTAAAAGAGAGAACGGGAGAGAGAAAAAAAATAGTCTCCCAGGGAATGTTGAAAAGTTGTTGTAAGAGCACTTTAAAAACATTTTAGGGTTATTATAAACAAAAAATATAAGAAAGAGATTTATTATTTTAACGTATACTTCGCCCCCTTTCTTCTCCTTGTTGACACGTGGGAGGTGCGTTTAATTGATCCCTTCAGCCAGGAAGTAGGTTATTGAGTCGGAGATAAGAAAATATAAGTTCCACCACATGTAATATTCAAGAAAAAAAAAAAAAAAAAAAGAATCTCTCCAAAAATAAAAACATTAATCAAAAAAACATAAAAGGGCGGATCTCCGTACGTTTTCCTTGGGTAACCCGAGGGAACTGGGTGGACAGGATGTACACGGAACTTCGCCCTATTTGCATTTTGTTTTTCCATCATAATCTTTTATAATAAAAGGGAATGGACATCTCGAGGTGATTACGCTTTTAGGCAAGGTTTTTGCGAGAGAAAATACGGGAGTCTCCTTTTGTTATTTTATGTCTGCGTTAAGTGGGGAAAGGGGTCTGGTGCGTAGGAACAATCAGGTCATCTGAATATTTAATGTGATGTAGGGGTTGATAAACATGAGGTTCCTTGAATTTCCGAGTCGGAAAATTTATTCGGAATATTCCCCTTTTTGATGTGTGAATGTGGGCGCGAGTCTTCTTCGGGAGTTTAGCTCTAGATCCTTGGGTACAGAACTTGGGTTTCTGTACCAATTGCCAGATCTGGCAATTAATACAATTGCGGGACTGTTTTAGTTCCGAGGACGATTTCAGGACATCATGAGGATATCAACTGGACGTCCATTGGATTTACCTGAACCAAGAAGCACCCTTTGGACGTCCATGGATTTGGATATCCTGTAGATATGTAACGGATAATCCACAGGATGTCCAATTGGTTGGAAATGTTATCTGGGAAAAGTCGTCGTGAAATCTTAACTTTTAATCATTTGAGGGATTCGGTGCAAACTGTGATCGGAGGAACTTCCAACAGCTCCTGATATTGATGGAAGTAATCGTTTTTGTTAACTTTGACGCTAGAAACCACGATTTTATTCGTATTACCAAAAAGACCAAAATAGCTCTGGTGAATGCCTTAGTTTTTCCTGTCTTTTTTTATACGTCTGAGACCTGGGTGATTGGTGCCAGTGATAGGAAACGAATAGATACTTTCAAAATGTGGGTTTGGAGAAGGCTGCTCCGAATACCTTGGACATACGAGGACCAACGCGTCTGTCTTAAATGAGATCAAGCCGACTCAGCGACTCTCGTCCGTGACGTATAGCCGGATACTCAAATTATTCGGCCACATCTCTCGTCATCATACGATGGAGAGACTTGTGGTGCAAGGTAAACCGGAAGGCAAAAGAGAAATGGGACGTTCGCCAACTAGGTGGACAGAACTAATCTCTAAATTGACGGAGTCAGCCCTAGAGAAGGCGTGCAGACAGGTCAATGACCGGAACAAACGGGGGGATATTGTTAAGAGAGTGACTTGAAATCGACCACCACACATCGGTCACGACGTTGGATTGAGAGAGGACGTCCTGTGGATTGTCCATTAGATATCCACAGGATATCCAAAGTCATAAAATATCCATAGGATGTCGAAAGGACGCTTTTTGGATCAGTGCGGAAGGTAAATTCAATGGACGCCCAATAAATATCTTGATGATATCCTGAAGACTTCTTCGGGACTGGATAGGCTTTGCTATCTGGGTAGTGATGCCAAAAGGCACCCATTCCACTATCAGCAGTTTTCAAATTCCAAAATTCGTCAGTTTTGACCCACCCTATTCTACAGGTCGTTGGCGTCGGGAATGTAACGATCCCAGTGCCCAGGCTTCATGCCTGCTGTAGCCGCCGACGGTTACCGGGTTAAGTAACCAACCCAGTTTACTGGTTTTTAGGGCACCCTCTTGCCTGAGAAAGGGAAACCTTGCTCCAAGGTGCCTGAGTTACGGTAGTAATCACTTCATAGGATCAGGTAGGCAATGGGAAACCACCTGATTAAAGGATCTTGTATCTTCCCATGAACGTCGTCGACCACCACACATCGGTCACGATGTTGGATTGAGAGAGATTCTACAGGTCGCGCTCTATAGAAAGAGGCTACCTTCATAAGCTCTACGTCTTTGTGTTTTTGCTCTGTGGAATAATTCTTATTATGGAATAATTTGGCCGAGTCAGCAGGCACGAATGATTTAATCAATCCTCGTTTTACAAATCGCACTTGTTAAATGAATCATTCATCGTTCCTTTAAATTACTTTCATTTACTAACCGAAAAAAAAAACATATCATTTTATTATTTAACCAAACAAAAAAACGTAAATATATAATTAAAATATGAATCAGCGTCACGCAATGTAGATGTAACGCTCACCTAACCTAACCTAACTCAACTTTGATTTCAAGAGTCGAAAAAAAATAATTGCTTCTGGTTAAATCATCGGAAAGTGTTCGAATTCCGGAGACGTTCACCGGCTGTCCAATAACGTTATTGTTTATTTTGGCTCCAAATTTTAAATCCAATTAAAAAGATAGTGCAGAGAGAGAAGTGGCGAATGTATGAAAATATCGATTTCTGGGACAACGTCTTACTTTCTTTTTGTCAAAAGTTCAAGTCGTCTTTCTTTTTGCAAAATTCACATGGGAGATGTCATTTTATAAATTTTCAAAGGGTTAATTTAACCTCCGTTGCGACTTGGACTTGTTTTATGTCTCTTGTTGTTCTTGCATTTCTAGTTTAAAACGGGCCATTAATTTCTTTTTATGTGTTCGTCATTTTGGGTTTTCGTAATTTTTGGAGATGTTTATCAAGGTCGTGAGGGTTTCGTGAAATCAAATTCCTTTCAACTTGGGAGAAAAGTACGAAAGTGGAACTTTTTTGAGGACAAGACGATATGACGCGGTGTTAGGAATAAGAAAAACATGTTCGGATTTTTATGGGTTTTTAGCTTTCAAAATATTTTTCTTCGAAAGTTTAAAAGATAACAACTTTTCCAATTTCTCGTCACATTTCACATTTTCATCAGTGTGCAATTACTTTTTTATTTTTTCTATTCTGTTTTGAAGATTTTGAAACAATCTTGAACTTTCAAATGAAATGTGTTGAGGAGTTTTTGCTTGTTAACTGATGGAGAGGAGCGGAAAAAAAAAAAAGCAAAGGATGGTGGAAAAAATACAAATTGCAAAGTCGAAAAGAGACCCCAAGGGTAAATCAATTTGTATTGCAGTCACCGTTAATTAGTAGTAGAGGACTGAAGCCGGTAAAAATTGGCTAAATTTTGAAAATTTAGCTGAATTAATTTTTAATTTAGCTAATTTAATAAATTAAATTTAGCTAAAATTATTATAAATATAATTAAAGAAAATTTAGCTAAATTAATAAATTTTTAATTTAGCTAATTTTCTAAATTGATTTTTTTTGTAAAAATCAAGAGACCGACCGGAGGCTTTAAAAAATTAATTAAGGTAATGCCTTGGGTTTTTTTCATGGCAATTTTATGTATAGGTTATGTATAATTTATATATAAATTAAATTATATATAATTTATTATTATACAAATAAATGATATATCAATTATATATAAAATTGCCATGAAAAAAACCCAAGGGTTTTATCTTAACCAAATAGGGTTTTTTAAAAATTTGAAAAAATTCTGCAAGTCTTAATAATTCTTAAAAATTCTGCAGTGTCTTAAGCGACTCTGAAGAAACCAGTTTTGTCTGCAAAGCAAAAATTTGAATTGGTAGACTTTTTTTTTTTTTTCTTTTTTGGACCACTTTAAGGTTGTCACAAAGCTGGATAAGTTCCAAAATAAAAAATTTAAATTCCAAATTTTTGGGCATTTTCAATTTTTTTAAAATTTCATTAAAAATCAATTTATTAATATTAAAAATTGAGGGAAAATTTTTAAAAAAATTAAAAATGCCCGAAAATTTGAATTTAAATTTTTTATTTTGGAAATTATCAAGTTTTGTTAATTTGGGTACTTACATACTTTAAAAATGCAATTTTATAGAAGAAAAAAGAGCCAAAAATAAGGAAAAATGAGGTGAACATAGGGTAAAAAATGTTTGGCATCAAATCTACATTTGGGACATTATTTCTACGTATTTTGGACACATTTTGGACACATTTTGGCTATTTTCGAATTTTCGAAATTTTCTGCTTTTACCCTGTTACAGCCAACCCCGTTTTTCTACTTTAACCCTGCCTGGGCGGCCAACGGGTCAATATTTTTGAACCGAATATTTTTTCTTTAGGAAGCTCAATACGCACCTAATATACCGTATAAAGGAAAATTTTTCATATTAAAAGATGTTAATTGGGCGAATTTTTGAAATTCGTCCAAATTAAGTACCATTTCGGCCCTAAAAATTTCAAACGCCTCTGCCTGGGCCAAAAAATTTTTTTTCGACCTAAAAAAAAATGCAGGCTTCTTTTTACATATAAATAAATAATTTTTTGCCCAGGGAGGGAAAATAAAAAAAATTGACTTTCAAAATGAGCCACCCTTTACGCACCTCCCCTTATCCTCATCCCACATTCCCTACTGTCTACTGAAAATTTTTCCTTTATGTAACTGTCTATTGCCACGACGAAATCGTCCTAATGCGGTTAAAGCAATTTGGCGCCTTTTTTAAACATCATATTTAAATTCGTATTTCATGGAGATTATTATTTCCGAAGGAAATAAACCCCGAATCTCGTTTAGAAAGATAAAAATAAAATAAAAAACCTTTTTTTATGTAAGGAATGCAAGCGTTTTGTACATGTTGTCAGGCATGTGGTTTTTTTTTCTCGTTTTTTTTTTTTTTATACAATAACTTCGGTCCTTTCCGGATTTTTTTTGTTTTTTTTATTCTTTTCTTTTTCCTTGAACCGCTCGTTTATTATCTTTTTATATGACAGATATTAACGTTATCTTTCACAGACCTTTCTCCAACTTTTTTTTTTTAAATCGTTTGTGAATTTTTCTTTCCCTCCTTCGCTGCAAATCCCGAGATTGAATTTACATTCGAGCAAACTTTTTTTCTTTTCTTTTTCTTCTTTTTTCTATTCTTTTTTCTATTCTTTTTTCTTATATATGACATTCGTCACGGTTTTCCGGTCCTCGGAAGCGGAAAAGTCAACTTTGACCGAGTTCGATGGAGAATTTGAAATTCGGAATTTTTCGAATGGTTAACGACATGGAAATACAATTTTTGATTTTTTTTTTTTTTAACCTTCTCGAGACTGCACGTCATTGAATTTTCTTATCGCCGCCGTAAATCTATCAAAAAAAAAAAAAAAAAAAAAAAAAAGTCAATCCCGTCCGGCGGGAAATCCGACGTTCGAAGTCGTTTATCGTCATTTCCCCTCCCCTTTGATTGATGTTTTGCTGCTTGCCAAACCCGTAAATTGGATTAAATCTCCCTGGACGTTTTGAGGACGAGAGATAATTCTAAAAACGGTTGCAAACCATTATTCTTAGTTTTTTAATCCCTTATTAATCGCGTGCGGATTAATGATATATTTTCCTTTTTTTTCTTTGTTTCAGGCGGAGCGAGACGGTTTAGTCGAAGCCAGAAAGGAATTAGAAAGAAAATTGGAGACGAAGGAATTGGAAATGCACGAAAAGGAAGAAGAATTATTTTTGCAGCTGGAAAAGGTTGTGCGACTGGAAGAGGATTGCGAAAAGGTGGGTATGGTCAGTCATGCGGACAACAGTTTTTGCCCTGCTGACGGATTACAATTATGCCAGAGCTGTCGGATTTTTTTCTGGAGGCAGTAAAAGAGTGTAATGGCGGCGTTGAGAAGAAGTTTCAGTGAATACCGGAAGGAATGGCTGTTTTGTCTGATATTAGATTTGCGGCGAAAATCCCATTTTTGGAATCTATTTCCGTGCGTTGGAGGTGAACTAACGTATCTCCGTCGTAAATATGATTGGCAGGGTTGCTGTTTAAAACATTTTTTAATATGAAACAGTTTAAAACGTTTTATATTATTTTCCCATGTTTTAAAACGTTTTAAAACGTCTTTTATTAGGCCTGGTTTTAAAACGTCTTTTATTAGGCCTGGTTTTAAAACGTTTTAAAACATGTTTTAAAACACGTTCAAAATGTTTTAAATTCGTTTCTATTTGTATTCAAATTTTTAAAACGGTGTTTTTTATTCAAATGTTTTAAAACGTTTTAAAACACCGTGTTTTAAACCAATTAGTTTTAAAACAATCATCCCTGCGATTAAGCAACCATTGTGAATATGAGCGGCTCATACAATCTATGGTATGGTCCATACCATAGATTGTATAAAATGAGTCGTGCGCGACAAATTGCTGGCTCGGGCCTCTTAAAAATGCATTTTAAAACGTATTTTATTCACTTAATAAAATACGGTGTTTAAAACAGTGTTTTAAAACGTTAGTGTTTTAAAACTGTGTTTTTTATTCAAATGTTTTAAAACGTTTTAAAACACCGTGTTTTAAACCAATTTGTTTTAAAACAATCATCCCTGATGATTGGAGTTAGTCTGTTTCGACGTTTCGTGGAAGTGCGTCACGTGACCTCAAGAGTACGGCAACATGAGCGTGTAAGCTTGCAGTCGCATGATCACGTGATTCTTATAAACACTCAAAACAGACTACCTCCAATCATATTTACGATGGAGATATGTTAGTTTACCTCCAACGCACGGATTTAGGAACCCCGAATTTCCCAAACCCCAAATGGTTTTATAAAATGCGACACGGCGGGGAAACGACATCACGTTTTCTGAAACCCGAAATTAAAACTCAACAAATCGGTTTTTGGGTTTCATAAATTTCGGGGTTTGAAAATACGAAATAATGACGATCCTTTTTTTTCGGCGATTTTATATTTCGGGGTTTTTAAAATTGGCGATGTTAAATTTCGTGGTTTTTGAATCCAGGTTGGCTAAAATTATGGTTAGCTTAAGAAAGAGCGGGAAATGACACCTAATATCCCGCATAGAGATTCCAAATTCCCGATGTTTTTCCATTCCTGGGAATCGAGAATTCCCGTTTTTGAAAAAATATCAATCCCTGGAACGAGGGTTCCCGTTTTGGTTAGCTTTTCATTTCTCGGGAATCGGGAAATTGACACTTAAATTCTTATTGGGAATCCCGGGAAAGCCAAAAATTTATTTAGAAGGCTAAAACAAAAGAAAATAACCCTGATTTCCTGGGGAGTAAGTTTGTAAATAAGCGGAGCAATGTCGGAAAGTTTTTTTTTGTGTTTTTTAAAGGGCACGCTTTAGTCAAATTATGAAAAAAAATTTCTGATTTTTGTAACTTTTTTTTTTTTTTTTAATATTGAAAATTTTATGTGATAAATGGCCAAAAAGTTGATAAAAGTGATATTACTCCCGTTCCCGGGAAAAAAGTTGTCGATCTCGGGAATTCGGGATAATGAGAAAAATCCCTTTCCCGACAGTTAAAAAAAAATTTTTCCAGGGAAATTTTTCGGGAAAAAAAATTCTGGAATCCCGGGAATTTCAGGGACAGGAATTTCCGGGAGGAATCTCTAATCCTTCAGAGTTTGGAAGACTGAGATATCTTCATCCGAGTGGTACGGGCCAAAAAAAAACCGAAATTTAAAATCGCCGAAAGACAAGAAAAATAAGTCATTGTTTCTTTCCTCCAAACCCCGAAAGTTATGATACCTGAAAACTAATTCGGCCATTTCTATTTTCGGAGCTTAGAAAACGCAATGTCTCATTTTATAAAACCAGAAACCCGATTCGGTGTTTGGGAATTTCTGGGTTTTTAAAAAGGCCCAATTTCAGGTATCTAACAAACTTCTTTTTTGACTTATTTTTATACTTTCGGTACAAGTTTCAACTTGTTCCTACTAAATAAGAACCCAAAAAATAAAATTGGAAGTTTTTCGACGTAAATTTCATTTTGAAATTATTTGCTGGCTTCTAACACTTTTGAGACAAGTTAAAACTTGCACTGAAAATTCCATAATAAAAAATTTGGACCTAAGATTTGAATTTTTTTCCATAAATCGTATATAAAACAAAACATCAATTTTTTTTGATACGGTTGGGGTTCAGTAGGGCCCCATCCAAACATTCGGAGAACAGGAAGATGCTCCAATTTTTGCTTCATTTCAAAAGCATGTTCAAACACGTTCATTGTTTACTATGATTTCATGACGTTCATTCATTCGAGCATTGATTAAGCAGGTCTCTACTACAAATCATTTTTCTTCTCCTGAAAAAGAAAAAGCACAAAAATAAATTAAAAACAAAAAATCTTTGACTGAAAAATGTAAACAAACACTGCAGAAGCTAAAAAACCCAACAGTTTGAAAATCCCAATTACCAACATCAAAAATTTCTAAAACGTTCGACTTGTTGCTCCTGCCATTTTGTCGAGTTTTAAATCTTTTTATTTTCAAAAAAAAATTCGATTTTCGTTTTTAGTTTTGATTAATGCATGACTCGGCTTTACTTTCAAAGGAAAAAAGAAAAGTGTTATTGGCTGAAGTTTTCCTATTTCCTCACATATTTTTTTTTTTTCTTGGAAAATATAAACTTGCCTCGGAACAACCTCCCATTCGAGAATCGAATAAAAAAAATAAAGACACGAAATTTTCAAAATTTTTCCCCGTCGATTGTCATTCATTTGTCGGTGGCAAAGAGAAAAAAGAAAATATTCGAACTCGGGACCATTTTTTTTTGTAATCGTTGCTAGATATTTTTTTTTTTACAATCAGTTTATATTTCTTTTCGTTTTTTATAATTTAAAAAAAAATTATACCATTTTTTTGTTGTGCATTTTAAAAGGAAAAAGCTAAAAAAACAAAAAAACAAAAAATGCGTGAAGTTATATCGTGTCATACCGGCCAGGCTGGGGTGCAAATTGGGAACGCATGTTGGGAATTGTATTGCCTGGAACACGGGATTCAACCGGACGGGCAAATGCCCTCAGACAAAACGGTAGGAGGGGGAGACGATAGTTTCAACACTTTCTTCAGCGAAACCGGAGCCGGGAAACACGTCCCCCGGGCGGTTTTCGTGGACTTGGAACCGACCGTGGTGGACGAAGTCCGAACGGGGACCTACCGTCAGCTTTTCCATCCGGAGCAATTGATCACGGGGAAAGAGGACGCGGCCAACAACTACGCCCGGGGACACTACACCATCGGGAAAGAGATGGTGGATTTAGTTTTGGATAGGATTAGGAAATTGGCGGATCAGTGCACGGGACTTCAGGGGTTTTTAATTTTCCACTCTTTCGGCGGAGGGACCGGTTCCGGGTTCGTGAGTTTGTTGTTGGAGAGGCTGTCCGTAGACTACGGGAAAAAGAGCAAATTGGAATTTGCGATATATCCCGCTCCCCAGATTTGCACGGCGGTCGTCGAGCCGTACAATTCCATTTTGTGCACCCACACGACCTTGGAGCATTCGGACTGCGGGTTCATGGTGGACAACGAGGCCGTTTACGACGTCTGCAGGAGGAATTTAGACATAGAAAGACCCACCTACACTAATTTAAATAGATTATTAGGCCAAATAGTTTCGTCCATCACGGCGTCCCTCCGGTTCGACGGAGCATTGAACGTGGACCTCACGGAATTCCAAACGAACTTGGTCCCCTACCCGAGGATCCATTTCCCGTTGGCGACCTACGCCCCCGTCATCTCCGCGGAAAAAGCCTACCACGAGCAGTTGTCCGTCGCGGAAATCACCAACGCCTGCTTCGAACCCGCGAATCAAATGGTTAAATGCGACCCTAGGCACGGGAAATACATGGCATGTTGCCTCCTGTACAGGGGGGACGTGGTCCCGAAGGACGTCAACTCCTCCATCGCCACCATCAAGACGAAGAGGACGATACAGTTCGTGGACTGGTGTCCGACCGGATTTAAAGTCGGGATCAATTATCAACCCCCGACCGTCGTCCCGGGTGGGGATTTGGCCAAAGTTCAAAGGGCGATTTGCATGATGTCGAACACGACGGCCATCGCGGAGGCTTGGTCCCGGCTCAATCATAATTCGATTTGATGTACGCGAAAAGGGCTTTCGTCCATTGGTACGTCGGAGAGGGGATGGAGGAAGGGGAATTTTCCGAAGCCAGGGAGGATTTGGCGGCTTTGGAAAAGGATTACGAAGAAGTCGGTATGGATTCCGTAGAAGGAGAAGGCGAAGGCGGAGAGGACATGTAAAAGAAGAAAAAAAATCGCCCCCCACCCCGCCCCTGCCCCCCCACAAGAAAGTAAAGTAAAATTTATTTAAAATTCCGTGAAAAAAAAAAGATGACTTTAAAATTGTGGATTGGCTGGTTTTTTCGTTTTGTGTAGTTTCATTAAATATATATACGATGCACAATATTTTTTTTTCTCTCAATTTACCAGCTGGGAATTTTGTCTTAATAATTTTATTTCTTTTATTATTATTATTATTTTTTTTTTTTTTCGTTACGGGACTGATGATGATTGCATGGCGTCAACGCATCAACCCTTCATATTTTCTGGTGTGGAAAACGAGATAATTAACTTGTGACATGATATTGTTTACGTTTTATGTTGGGGGGAAATAACAAAATGTAAGAATTAGCGTTTTTCAAAGGAAAACGTCGCCCAACTTTTTTTTTAAAGGAGAAAAAAGAGAAGACTTTCGAAAATATTTTCTCTAAAAAACGTTGAGTAAGCTGACTTTTATATATTATTTTATTTTTTTAAGAAACGATATTCCTGGAATTTTTTAAAGAGCAGAGTAAGGTCACGTGCCTTCGAAATTCTTTTCCTAGAAATGCACGCAAAAAATAGATCGAGTTCAGAGTAAAGGAAAAATTTGCATCCATTTTTTTCTTTTTGCTTTCCCAAAAAATGGTTTGTTGGGGGCATAATAGGAACAATACGAAATTATTTTCCCAAGAGATTCAGGATAATATAGCAAAGCTGTGGGGGAAAAAAGAGGGAATTTTTTATATGAATTTTTTGCCAACTTCCAGATCGGTGCAGGTCTGTAATCAGGGAAGGGGCAAAAAGGGGCTCAATCCCTCCGAATTTTTTTGGCATTTAAGGAATGGGAAAATGCGCACATTTTATGCATTTTCCCAATTTTTCCACGTATATCTTTTAAGGCATCTCTTTTGGAAGCTCACTCCCCCCCCGTCTGGCAGCATCTCTCGCTGTTTACAAACCTGTTTAGAAGGGCATTACATTAATTTTGGAAAAAGTTCCGTCGTAAGCCAAAATTGTTAATTAATTTTTTTTTCCTTGAAATTAAAAAAATTTTCTTGGCCGAATTTTCCGATTGCTTAAAAGTATTTCTTGCAATTTTTGTTGGCAGAATTTTTTTTCTTTCTGAAAATTTTTTTAAAGGAAAAAAAAAATCTTTAAAAAATCTTATAAAAAACTACTTTTTTTTAAATTTTTTTTATTTATTTATTTATTTTTTTGGCCATTTTAGTTCAGAAAAAAAAGAACTTGCGGAAAATTCCTTAACTTATTCAACTGAAAATTTGTAAGAAAAGTGGACGGTTTCGGAAAACGAATGACATATTTTTTGTCTCTTAAGGGAATTTGTTTACTCGGAAAAGGAATTTTCCCGGCGGGGAAAATTCCGTTAAAAGCTTATTTAGTTCACTGGAAATTTACGGAATCAGTTGTACAACGTGAAATAAATTTATGTAATTTTTTTTTTTTTTTTTTTTTTTTTTTCCATCGGAAAGTCAAGAAGATTCTACTTCCAAGGATTCCAAAATCGAGAATTTCTTAGGAAAAATTTTCCATTAAATCCAAGAAAAGAAAGAAAAACTTTTTTTTATCTATTTATTTTTGAAGTTAATCCCGAAATGTTTTTAGAATTTTTTTGTCTTGAAATATACTTCCTGGAATTTTTCGAGAGAAGGAAGGGGGTGAAGGGGGTATAAGGAGATGTTACCTGTCTTGCTTAATTTCCGAGAAAGACCCTTTACAGTTTTCCATTTTCTTGTCAGATAAATGGATTGAGGGAAAAAGAAAAACTTGAAATTTTTATGAGGATAAGAGATACGCTGGTTCGTATTTTAAACCAATTATTCAAAAAAAAAAACATTATAAAATCAAGAATTATAGTATGGGTAACTGTCAGATCTGATTATAGCGCTGGCGGATCCAGGGTAGAGACGGGAGGGGGGCGGGGGGGGCTAAAATTAAAACAATTTTACTGTTGGTGCAATAAAATTTTTGGTAAAATTAATTTCACAGATTTTATATGAAATTCGAATTTTTACGCCCATTTTAGGCTTAGCGCACTACCCCCCCCCCCCACCCCGCGGAAAAAAATTTCCTGGGTTCCTCAGTGCAGTATCGGGAGCTGGCTAACTCGGGTCTGAAGTTGAAAAGTTGGCATTGGCATTTTGCATTAGATTTGGAGACTCACCCCCATGGGGGGGGGGGGGCAATATTTTTTGTCAATAGTGTTTGGCAAAAATTTCCTAGCCTATTAGACTGGAAATTGGTAACAAAGTGGAGAAATCTTGGGGTACGGTATTGAAAAACGAATGAGGGGAAGGACCCCCCCCCCCCTCCTCCACTTCCCGGGGGTCTTAACAAATCCATTTTACGATGACAATTTTCGGCTTGGGAGTTAACCCTCTTCCAACATAGTAATGACATTCAATTTTTTAAAATATATTCCCGATTAGGAGGCATTCTGGCGACCTGTGTAAGCATTACTCCAAAAGCATCATACGCGCAAGCGCGTACGCGCTATTCCACTCCCAATATGGCCCACACCAACTCCTCTAACAAATGAAAAAAAGGTGAACGCTTCTCTCTTCATCTTTATTTATATTCATATTCATTCGCCTTCTACTTAATGCTTTCATTAATTGTTTTCAGCTCTTTAATTAATTAAGACTTGATACCAAAACTGCATTTTTCATTCCTCCCTATCCGCGTTTTGAATTCTTAATCATATTTTTCCATTTTTTTTTTTTTTTCCTCTCTTTTTTTATAAAACGAAATATCGGCAATTGTTTTGAACACCTACACGGAATTATAAAGCCATAAAAAAAAAAGAAAAAAAACTGAAAGAACGGTTTTCTATGAAGGAAGGGCAATTTATTAATTAACATAATTATCGGTGTGGACCGCTGAAATTCCTTTCAGTTTTCGGTTTCGTTTCGCAATGAAAACGTCATGGATAGTAAGAACAATTTATGGATGAGATTGTATCCGGATACTTATCGGGATTTATTAAGCGAAGTGGGTGATCGATTTCGGGGGTGCTGAAAAATACTCGATATTTTTTATTAATTAATTTTTTTCTTTCGCTTTTTTCTATTTTCAGCTTCGGGCCGAAAAAGAGAAATTCGCCCACTGGAAGGATAAATTGGAAAAAGAAAGAAATGAAGCTTATGCTCAAGTGAGTTTTTGGTTTTAAAATTTGAAAAAAAAAAATATTTGAATGGGAAAAAAAAATAATGTGTCTTTTGGTGTGGTTTCAGCTTAAATTACAAGCACAAGAAGCTGAGAATACAAGGCGCGGTTTGGAACGAGCGAGGCAGGAAATCGTTCGACAAGTAACGGTCATTTCAGCTGAGAAAGATTATTTGGAGCGTGAGGTAAATTTATTTTATTTATTTTTTTAAAATTTATTTTTAAGTTGACAGTCGAAAATTTTTTAAAAGAAATTGTGGATGCGTGTTCGGAATCGTTAGAAGGGAAAATGTTGGAGTTTAAAATTTTTGACAATCTCTGGGGGAGGGTTAGGCTGGTTCTTATTTTTTTATTTTCGGAGATGCCACCCCTAACTTTTTTTATTTGTATGAGATAAGTTTCTCTGAGTTTTTTCCCTCGACGAAAACCGTGCATAATAGAGCTTTTACTTCGGAAAAATCCCATAAGAACCAAAAAATTAATCAATTTTTTTTTTGTTAAAAAAAAAAAAAAAAACTTGTTTTTTGTCGGAAATTTTGCGTAGATTCCGAAGCTGAAAACAGTTTTTTTTGTATCTGGTCCGGTTTTTGAGCAAGAGCCCAAAATAAGCAGAAAAAACCGAGAAATGTGACAAAACGCACTAAGTCCACAGTTTTCATTGCTTTTTGGCTTCTATCTCATAAACCGGACCAGATACAGAAAAAACTTTTCAGATTCGTAATCTAGGCAACATTTCCGATAAAAAACAAGGATTTTTTTCGGAAAAAAAAGTCAATTTTTTGGTTTTTATGGGATTTTTCCGAACTAAAAGCTCGATAAGGCACGGCTTCCCGTCGAATAAAAAAATTGAAAAAATTCAGGGAAACTTATCTTATGCAAATAAAAAAAGTTAGGGGTTGACACCTCCAAAAATCCGAACTTCGCAAATAAGAACCACCTTAGGGCCAGGGAAAGTGATAAGGGAGCCTTTTCGTTCAGAGTTGAAGGAAATGGACTGAATAGGCATTTTAAGTGAAAATTTAAGAATTCTGCATTAATCATTTTTTTCTTTAAAATTTGGTCTGCGATAAATTTCAAAAATCTCGGGAATTTATTGCGGACCCAATTTTAAAGAAAAATTAGCTGACGTAGAAATTCGAAATTTTTGTTCATGATGCTCTTTGATCCTAGAAAGAGGCTTCATAAGTAAAATTTTGAGGTTTTGCTCCTAAAAGAAGTTCTAAAAGGGGTCGTCCATAAAACACGTGAGCACGTTAGGGGGGAAGGGGTATTCAAAATTCTAACTTTTTGCCAACAAGGGAGGATTTACATTTATAACGTTAGCATTTGTCACATGTAATAAACGTGCCAAAATGAAAATAATTTAATTTTTTAAATTATGTCACCAAACTCACTTAAGAAAAAAAAAACTTTCAATTTTACCCGCGCATTTGTTCTAAGTTAAAAAAAAAAAAAAAAAACAAGAAACAACCTGCTCTTTGCAACATTCAATTTCAGAAGAATTTCAGATTTTTTAAATGTTTAATGTTAATTTTTTTTCAAAATTTTTTTAAGGGGGGAGAGGGGGTCAAAAGTGGCCAAAATAATTCTGACGTGTTTTATGGACGACCCCAAACGATTTTTGAAGTATGGGGTGTTTTTAAAAAAATAGACTAGAATCTAGACTTTGAAAAATTCAGCTCCCCTACTAGTTTTTTTAAAAAAAATGTTTCATGTTATAAAGAGCCATTCAAACATTAGCTCGTCATTTTTTAAACACTTGACCACCCCTCCTCCCCCCCCCCCCATAGTCATAAAAAACTGGTTTTTTTAATGGACATTTAACAGTCATGATTTGGAGGATCCCCTCTCTCTCCAAATGATGACGTAATATTTGGATGACTCCTAAGGGTCATTTAAAAATTTTACCCTTTTTCCCTTCCAGCCTCTGGCTCGTCCGTATCATTTTAATATTTATTAATCCATTCTTCTTTGCAGCCTAGACAGTGTGAAAAATAATTGTAGTTTTGATCCTCATACCGATAAAAAAAGTAGGCCTCTCATGGATATTATGTATTGACCCCCCCCCCAACCTCCCTCCTTCTTTAAGGTGCTAATGTAGCATTTGAATAATCCCTGAAATTTTTATAACCAGCTCAATTCAAGTCAATTAATTTTTTTATTTTACTTTTTTAGAACGAAGAGCTAAAGGAACGATTGGAAGCCGAACGAGCCGGAGCAGGACATTGCCTGATGGATTTAAGTCAGCAAAAACGAAGGATGACCGAAAACGTGGTTGGATTGGAAAAAGAACTCTCCGAATTGAAACTCGCAGCGAAGCAAACAGCCACCCTCAACAGCCAATTGAAAAAAGCCATGAAGCATTTAGCCACTTGCAGAAGAAAGAAGTGCTCGGTTTGCTCTTATACGAAGGCTGCTTTTGGGGAATACGCTGGTCGAAACGAGTAAATTGAGCCGTTTTGTCAAATTGATTAATTTTTTTAAAAAAAATGTTACTTATATTTTTATTTTTATTGTTTTGCAGCAAAAAATTATTCGCCTGCTTCCAAACTCCGTTTCAAGATTTAAGAAACTGGATGCGACCCGTACCTAGTCAATTGGATTCAATGGACAGATGCGAGAAATGCCTCCCGGACGTGCAATACCCGTCATGCCTGGACAAAAGCGCGGAATGCACTTACTCGGGGATTCAGCACTCCTCCCCGTTCCCGTCTATCAGGTCAGATTATTCGTTCAGGCGGACGTATTCCTTGGGCCGGGGCGCCGGGGGGACTTGCAGCATGTCGACCCCTAGCCCGAGCCCTAGTCTTCCTTTCTCCTGCATCATCAACCCTCACATAAGTTACATCGATGACACCAGCACCGTGTCCGAATCCAGCAGCGATTCCGGGCACGGGGAAGAATCCTACAATCTCCCCCCTTGCCCCGGGGAAAGCTCATACAACATGTCCGCGTGCACGTGCGCGTATAATCCGGACACTTCCCTCACCTCTGCCGCATCCGCTCCCCCGGCCAATCGGGCCTTTTCCTCCGATTCCGGATTTTCCTCTGAGCTTTACGAACCGAAGCAGTGCGCTTCCACACCTAATAACAGCACTAACAACAGTAAGTGCAAGCTTGAAAGATCGAAATGGACGTCTTCGTTTCGAAAACTCATTCACAGGGTTTCCAAGAAACCCGGATCTGCTTCTGAATCTACCTAATTAAAATGAATTTTTTTTTTTGAACCAGATATCACGAATTTTTTTTGGAAAAAAAAATTTGTTGATTGATCGCGAACGTCTCAGTGCCAATTAAGTGCCAGAAAATCGGACGGCGGAAAGTATCTCGGAAATTATTTTTTTAAATGGGAAGAATAAGGATCTTTCAGAAGCTTAAGTTGACTCATTTTCCTAAAGATGGCGATAGTCATTTTCCGTAATAAACAATAGGGAAAACCCTAGCGCCGTCTGTCATGAAATAGAGAAACTAGCGCTTCTGAAAAATCCCTATTGAGGTTCACTTTAGAAATGGCGGCCATGAGATGAGTTAGGGACAAACTATTCCTTACGAGCGCTGAATGTCTCTGAACTACCAATTGCTGTATGGACTCTTATAAATAATGATTCGACGATTACTTCGTCAGTTAAATTTTTAAGGGTCGAAAGGTTGAGAGAATTTCCAGGATGAAAGCTAGTAGGAATTTAAAAAAAAAATATATTAAAGCCTAGGAAAAATTCATCGTAAGGTTAGCATTACGAAACAGGTGGTGAGACTCGCCCAAGAAAAAGGGAGTTATAAGTCCGGCCAATACGTTATAAGAACTTGTAACAACATTATAAGTTTTATTATCTTGTTATAAATTTTTATAACGTATTGACCGTACTTATAACTTACTTATTCTAGGTTCAGGACATGCATCGCGCTCTAGTTAGTTCGTTGCTGGCACATCTCATTATTTAGTTTATGGGCGGCCATTTTTAAATGATACTTTAAGTCTTAGTTTAGAACTTTTATAAGTCTTGTGCGGACAGTTTGACTGGTTCCTGGAGTTCTTGTACTTACCTTGCTAGGGGGCCAGTGGCACCACACTTGGCACCACATTTTTTAGCCACCCGTCGTTCCTACTCGTCATCAAAAAATAGGCTTTTCTTATGTACATTTAACTTTGGCGTCATCACTGATAAAATCCCTCCCAAAATGATGACGTCACATTCGAATGGCCTTTCAGTAATAGGAATTTTATTCGATTGTACTTAAACAATCATGTACTTGAAATTATTAACAAATTACTTTATATTTGGGCCTAGTACTTATTTAGTCATGGTGGCAGACAGCTTGGATGGCCGCATCATTGCGCCATTCAGACCTATTTTGAGCTGCCCCCCACCAATCGACAACCCCCAAGTGACCCCCGAGTCCATGGTCACGTTTTCTTTCAATCGCAACCGAAGGAGCTAGGACTTGTGGGATAGCAGCGAAGCAAAAATAGCTACCTTTATTGTTGGCAACACAGCTCTGAATTTTGTATACATAAAGGATGACAAATGACTTTTAATTCTCAAAGAAAATGAAATCCAGGCGTCGTCTCTATGAGTGATATGCATAAAACAAAGCAATCGCTTTTTTTGTTTACAAACAAATGGGAAAAGCGATTGCTTCTGCTTTATGCATATCACCCTATGTATCTATACACTTAGAGCAGTGCTGCAATTTAATCGCTATTTTTTTTTTTTTTTTTTTTTTAAATATTTGGCTATTTAAGCGAAGCCATTCATTGGCCGTGTAATTAGTGCTTTTCGGAATTGTTCTTTTAAATTCAGCGGGGGTCGGAGTGGTTATTCATTCAAAATAGCGGCTCGTGATCAGTGAAGTTAAGCAGCATTGATGACGGCCAGCTACTGGATGGGTGACCGCCATCACTCCCTCCCTCTAGTAGGAATTGTTTTTTTTTTTTTTTTTTTTTTTTTTGTTCCATTACTGCTTTTGCAGGTCTATTTTATTCCATAACTGCTTTCGCAGGTCTATATATTCTATTTCTAAACTAAACTGGCTTTACAGAATCTACTCTTTCAATGAGGTTAAGATGATTGAATTTGTAGTTCCTGCAATCCCTGGCAGAGGGAAGGAGCTTTGGCGGTCACCCATCCAGAAGCTGGCCGTCATCAATGCTGCTTAACTTCATTGATTACGAATGCCGCTATTCTGTATTGGTCACCGCTCCGACCCCCTGGGATTGTAGGATCTACCGTTACAGCCGTCTTAACCTCGTTGTAACTCGTAGTTCCCACATCAACAATTCCAGTTGGATATTCACATAAAATTGAATTTCATTAATAACGACATTGGATGTTCATAAAAAAAACGGAATTCGATTAAGGATTATTACGGGAAAAAGCAAGTAGATAGTCTATGGCAGCAAGCCGGCCAATAATAAAATAAAAAAAAAATTCAGCTGGATGCCCAAAAATAACAGACTTCGGAAACGCGCATTCGGAAAGATCAAAGGTCTTTTTTTTTTTCGATTTTATTTTGGATTTAGTTAAACGACCATACACCCAATTCTCTTTTTTAGTTTAATCGACTTTTCGATCAGAGCCTTTGATTATTTCGTACTTTATTCGAAATTGCAGTCAGAAACAGTTTTTATAGGAACTACTTTTACAATGAGATTAAGATGACTGTATCAGTAGTTCCTACAATCCCTGCTAGAGGGAGTTAGTGTCGGTGGTCACCCATCCACTAACTAACCGTTCTCAATGCTGCTTAACTTCATTGATTACGATGCCGCTAAATGAAACGAGTCACCACCGTCGCTATATCTTGAGAATAAAGAGCAATTGTGAAACAGAGATACTTTCCGCTAATAAATTTACTTATTTTTTTTTTAAATCGAAATCGAGTACGGTTTTAATGAGGAAGTTACTCACTACGCGGCGCTGCAAATCTCCTCTCCTCTGAGCATGTTCAAACTTGCTCATTGGTTAAGTGATCGGACGCTGAACGAGGAATCTTCTTCATTTCTCTTATTAATGCGCTCGTCTTCCAGTAAGAAAAAACAAATTCAAAATAACATATCAAAAATCTGAAATTAGGGCCGGAATTTTTACAAAGTTCGTGATGTCTCAAAAATAATCGCACAAAAAAAAGAAACTTATTTTAAAATCGCATCGTGCAATTCATGCATGTTATTTATTAATTTAAAACAAAAAAAAAAGATTAACATTTTTAATGCATTTTTTTGAAAAATCTGCATTTTCTGTAATTAAAAATTTTTAGTATTAGAAAAATTAAAGTTTAAAAAAAAAAAATAGTATTTTTCAATACAAGGAGTGCAAACGACAAAATTGCCCGTCGAGACCGAGTTTTAAGCCCGAGCCGAAGGCGAGGGCCTTAAATAGGTCGAGACGGGCAAGTCGTTTGCATTTCTTGCATTGAAAGATATTTTTTATCACAAGGTACGGCGTAAAATAGTCTGTAAATAAACTGACTAGGACTGAAATGTGGACTTTTCAGTACCGTGTGATGAAAAAAAATTACCCGGTCCGAATTTTAGACAATAAAATTAGGAGACGGAAATCAACGTTCGTTAATAATTTTAAAAAAGAATATTTCGGCGTTCAATTTTCATCAATTTAAAAAAGAATTTTAAAACCCGACAATCCCGTTGTGTAGAAAAATTATAGTCGTTGATTAGGATTTAAAACAAAAAAAAAAAAATAATTAATACGTAAAAGGGATTTAAACAGGGATTGATATTTTAATTGGTAATCGATGTTTTGTATATTTCGATGGGGCCTTTTCTGTGCTTGTTGGAAAGATTCTTTTTTTTTTAAGTTTTTTGTTATTTTTTTTTCTTAATTTTAAAAAAGAGCTTGAAACTATTTACTTATTTTTTTTTTTCTTGAATCGTGAATATTTTTCTTTTATAAATTATTTATGAAGACTGCGGTATATATGATATCGGGCCACTTAATTGTTAGATTTACAAGTGCCAGATTTTAAGTTTTAAAATGTAATGTAGTATTCGTGTCTTATTGTCGAGGTGGATTAAAAACCGTTAAATGGGTAATAAAAAAATGATATGGATCCGTAATTAAGTAAAAAACTTATTATCATTATTATTATTTATTATTATCGTTATTATTAATAATATGAATAAACATTCTTTTTTTTCATTCTTTCTTTCTTTACATTTATGGTCCATGAACACAAGACTTTTTTTTAAAATCTCTTTAACATCACAGTTTTTTGAGTATTAATTTTTTTTTTTTTTTTTTTTTTGCGAAGTACCAGACTTTTGAGCTAAAAATTAATTAAATTTTAATACTGAATGCTTGTAAATAATAATTCTGAATCTTGAAAAAGAATTCTGGAATAATAGTAAAAATTCTGATGTAAGAAGATGGCTTTCATCGTTGTGAGTATCATGCTTGGAATGTTCTTCTTACATTACAATTTTTGTGGACTGGTACGAGTCCTTTTTTGGGGTATCCATTTTTTTTTTTTTTTCTTTGTCTGGGTGAAGGAGTCGCTTCAGAATAAAGTGATGGTTTTGAGGGATTGTTTTGGTATTAATTACTTGCCAAAACGTTGTGTAAAACAATAATTATAACGTGGCAGTAGAATTAGTTTTTTTTTTGTGACGTCATTGGACTGGCTAAATTACCATGTCCATGCACTAAGGTTGTCGTTGTTCACTATAATTTTAAGTTGGCAGCCGTGAGAAAATTAGTTTGTTAAAAATCGAATAAGAACAATTTACCTTGGGAGTCTTTGCTGCCGTGCTAAGCGGCTTGGTCTTTAGTGCAATTTTGTAAACAATGGAATAAGAACCACTATTTCCATAAGCTAAAAATAAAGAAACCCATTGTTTACAAAATTGCACTTATGACCAAGTCGCTTAGCACGGCAGTATTGAGTGTTGTGAAAATTTTTTGTTGTTAGGAAAAACGCAGGTGTTTGTGTTAAATTTGGCACAACCTTTTAATGGTGATTTTCTTTTTTTGTTTTTTCAAAATTTTTCTGGATTTTGTACTTAATAGTTAGCGTTAACATAAGCTAAACAGAGACGCTTCGTTTTAATATTTTGAAATGAATATACTTTTTGCCGAATTTCAGCAGTCCTTTATGGACATGAAACGACTACTTATGACCTTATCAAAATCCGTAGTTCGCTTATTAGGCTAAAGAAGGCGTTACTGCTCCTTTAATTATTCTTTTCATAAATTCAGCAACATATTCTTTACGGGAATTTTAAAGTAGAGACTTTTAAAAAATCCCGTTTGTATAATATTTTATTTTTTAAAACTGGCCAAGGCATTTAGAGGTATTATTATTGAATACATTTTTTATATACAGAGATTGTGTAAGACGTTTTCAAGTGTCATTTAAAATTGAAACACAGCCTTATGAAGTTAACAGTCTAAGCAAGTACCAGATTCTTTGAATGATTGAGAACCTAACTGCCTTGCTTATTAATTTCTGTATGGAATCTTGCCCAAGAATTATGTAGTAATACAGCTAGGTTAGCATGTACTCTACATATCTTACATTTCGACATCATCAGGTGGTACAGTAAATAATCAATCTAAAAACAAAAAAATCTAATTAAATAGCAGGAAAGCGAAAATAATTGCAAAAGATTAAAACATAACCTAACCTGGTTAACCAATTTTAAAAACAACGCCGTGCAATAGAATTAGGTTTTAATATGATTTTAACTGTTGTATTATTTAGTAAATGTTCATAATGAAAACCATAGTGTGCTCAATATTTTGTGACGTCACTATTCCGAATTTCGATTGATTGGCTAAAACCTTAGATAATAGAATCCATAGATAGGACAATAGCTTCAGAAAATATTCATATAAGCATCCATAAGCTAAACACGAGGTAGGCTCAATTTTTTCGGACCAAAACAAACAATGTAAATAGAATAGGAATGTTTGATCTATGGATTCTATTATTTAAAGCTAAAACCGTGAAACGCCACTGTTCCGAATTATTACAAGCAAACTGATTGGCAGCGCCATGTTGGAGGAACGATGGAAGGGGTAAGTGAGCACACTATGTTAAATGTTGTTTTTAAAATTAGTTAACCAGGTTAGGTTATGTTTTAATCTTTTGCAATTATTTTCGACGAGGTATTTTCGTTTTCCGGCTATTTAATTTGATCTTGTTGTTTTTAGATTGATTATTTACTGTACCTCCTGATTATTTCGAAATATAAGTTCGAAACGTCGAGTACATTCTAACCTAGCTGTATTATTACATAATCCTTGGCCAATAGACCGTATGCACGAAGGGAAAATAATGGGGGTGGGGGGTTCAACACGTGATAGACCACATGATTAATTGAAGGATCGCCATATTGTGGAGTCATTTAAATACAATGGATTACTCCACAATATGGCGGATGGTATTGAACTAGACTGACGGGATCTCGTTAAAAAGGGACTCTTCTCCCTCCGTGCATACGGGCTATAAGATTCCTGAGAGAAATTATTAAAAGGTTAGGATTAAGATTTCTTCAGCTGCCTTGATTATCATTGTCGATTATTTTGGCTTAGGGTTGCAATCTGCAATTTGGCAATATGTTTTAAGTCTGTCCATTTTACAAGGATGTTAAATATACGGTATATTTAATGCTTGTATATATATACCCATAAGATAAATAAGGGTAATGGGACATATATACAGCTTTTCGCATTTAAGCTGACTTCTGGTCTGCACCATTTTTTTTTTTTTTTTTTTTTTTTACCTTCACTATATTCTGCAGCGATCCCACTACAAAACATTCACTCCCATTTTTTTTATAAAAAAATATTGCGCAAAATCTTTTGTTCTGTTTTCTTTTCTCTCTCTTAAATATTAATTATCACGATCATTGGTCTGAACACTTCTGGTGGGATCCGAGCCTTGATTTTGGTAAGTTCTCTGTGTTTGGGGCTTGGGTCTAAAAGTGCTAGTTCGATTTTGAAAATCGTTATGGTGTTGTTCCTGTTGCTGTTGATTCCTATTCTGAGGCATCCACACGTCCTGGAATTGAGGCGGTTGTTGCTGCTGCGGCTGCGATGGCTGCTGGGTTTGTTGTTGTTGTTGCTGATGATGATCTCCCGAATTCCATATTTGTCCCGTGGTCCCTGAATACGGATACTGATGAGTCCACAACGGATCGTGAATATAATTATCAGTCTGAGCAATTGGAAGAGATCTAGGCCCCGACATGGTCGATATCCTTATCGTGGAAGCCGTCGGGGCGTTGGGATTTAAAATAATGGTCGATGAAGGACCGGAAGAGTTAGCTGGAAGAGTTTGGTATTGTCGAGACACGTCCGGCGGGGGAAGGGTGTAAGCCGGGACCGGGACCGGGACAACCTGAGGACCGGGTGGAGGATGGTAACTACTTAAAATTACTTTGTGTTTTAACGCTTCTTCGTATGATGGCGGACTTGTTGATATTGTTTGACTAGGAACGAACAAGCCTGGAAAAAATAATAACAAAGCTTTGTAAAACGCTTTTTTTAACAAGCATGGCGACTAACAATCGGCAAAAAATTGAAGAATTGTTGTCCGACAATACGAGTCATTACAGCGAAGCCTTGATGGGAGCTACGTCATAAGCTAAGTAATGATTCTTATGCTAATCTTAGGACTTAATGTTTAGCTTATGGTTGTAGGGAAGAGGGCAGTTGGTTTCTCCAGTTGCTATTAAGTCTTATAAGTTGAACTTGTGGACGTTCAGCTTATAAAATTTCAGTGTTTAAGTGGACAAATTAACTCAAAGGAGTCAGCTGCCATTGCCTGCCCTATTATAATGTCGGACAACAAGTCACTCCTGTTACTCTCAACTCTCAAGTTTTTCTTTTTCAAAATTTTAACTAATTTTTATTACCCATGCAGGGAGTCGGATGAATGGGAAAAGACGTCGGAGAAAGACCTGATGACGAACGATTAGCGTTGTTATACGGGCTGAACACCCTGTAGGATGCTATCCACGTTGCTTGCTGGTGAGGTGTAGCGCTTATTTCTTCGAATTCTCTCGTGATTTCTTGGTGTCTCCTCCTTCTCCATAACTTCCCGCTGTTTTTTTTTTTTTCAAGAAAGAAAAATATAATTATTTAATATGTTTTTGGTTAATATTTTTTTTAAATAAAATAAATTTAATAAACGAAAAAATGGTGGAGGGTTTTTTTTTAACATGTTTTAATTTTTTATAATTCTTGGGTTTACTGAATTTTCCGAGGTAATCAAGTTCTGTTGTCATCCAGTTGATTCTATTAATTTGCCTGACCTAATGCTGAGAGGGATCCTAGCCCCTCCTTTTACCAATCTGGATTTTTTCCGTAGAAAAATGTTTCTGCAACTTGAAGGAGTCATCCGGAGTACATCTTGCGCCCCTTCTGCCTGGGGTGCAAAATTAATTCGGCCACTGGTATTTTGGTACCCTAATGAAAGGTCAGTAGGTGTATCAAATTTAATTCAATTGAGTCAAAATAAACCATAAACGCTGACTAAAAAGGATTGTAAAGGGGTAAGGGGTTCGATTGTGGGTACAAATTTGCAAGAGTGGAACCTTAACAAATGGGCACAGGCTCTAATGTCAATAAAGGACGGCTTAGGTCAGACTACCCTAAAGGTTAGGGTGGCGCAGGGGGTGGGGAAAGGACCGACAACGGTCACCCCTCTGTGTAGATTTTAAAGTGAAAGAACCCGTAAAATAGGAGTAAAAATAATAGACGTAAATGAAAAAAATATTTTTTTTGAGGAAAAGTCGTGTAAAGAAATATTCAGTTTATTCCATTATTAGAAAATAATCAACAGCTGTTTTGTCTGTTAGTTCAAGGACTTTAATTATCAAAGTGAAAATATTATATTACGTTGTATACCTTTAAAGCAGTCCGGTTGCACTATTTGATAGATTTCAATGTCAAAACTTTAGCAAAACCAAGAACCCAAGGGCACGGGGGTATAAAAAAGGGAAAAACGGCTCCATAACATAAATACATGGATGGTTGTAAATATGCCTTTTTCCATGTTGTTAGATGGAAAGTAAAAGCAAATTCAGAGGAGGGCTCAAACCCGTACCCGTTTCCAAGGGTCCAAAGCCGGTGCCAATGACGGCGCAGATGCCAGCCGCGGTGGGCATCGGGAAAAAGAATTGACAAAGTTGATGGTGGTGCTGGCACCGACGCTGGAATCGGCGCCGGGACCAGCACCAGCGCCAAAAATTTTGCTATTAGCGCCAGCACTTTGGATATTTCGGCGCCAATGCCGAAATTGGTCCAACCAATTTTTACCGGCTTCGGACCCCTCAATTTAGGAGTTTTCAAACGGTTTATTATAACATGATAATGGGGAATAAGAGAATATTAAAAAAATGTCCAGGTAAGGGGGAAGGTTTAAGTTTTCGAAGTTTTCTTTCTCGCACAAGAGTTTGAATGTTTTGAAACTTTGAGGGGGTGAGGGGTGGCAAAGGAAAAATCATTTTCCAGAAAGGCCACAAAATATCAGGGGAGTACGATGTCCCCATCCCGTTTTTTGTTTTTTTTTTAAACCTCTACCCCCGCAATACAACATACTGGAATATTTTTCTGTTTATGACGTCGCACTTCTCATCCTTTAATACTCACCAATTACAAAAAAGTTTAAATCCTAAATAAACCATCGCACCTATGGTCATCACAATAATAGCAGGTATGATTAAATCCTTTACAGGATCGAATTTATTATAAATATCCCCGTCGTATTGTACGTAACAGCTTTTCTTCTCTCCATCCCACATACCCCTGAAACAATAATAAAAAAAAACGATAAGAAAAGAAAAGACGGAAAAAAAAAATCTTCTCTTTTCAAGGGCAAAAAGTTTTTATGTAAGACAGTGATTTATGTATAAAATCCCAAATTAACAACGCATGTTTATTCAATTGTCACCACCACACACACACATTCTGTGACGTCTTACAGAAATCAATAATGAATAAAAAATAAATGAAAATTGAAAAAAAAAAAAAAAGTTGGGGGTTGGGAGTTTTACTCTAAAATAAATACCTACTTTTTACATTTACAAATTCGGATCTCCGAAAATTCGGCACAATGCAAATTCGGATCTGACATTGAACATTCGAAATCGGACGTACACTTTTCTCCATAATATTTCATTACTGAAAAAGAAAAACAAAGATGTAAATTTTTTTTTTTTTTTTTAAATATTTATTTTTGATTTAATTTATTTTTTTTTTTTTTTTTACTTACGATCACATGGCGGATAATTCCTAGGTCCCTCACTATCAGGATCACAAATGCATTTGTTGTTTTTGCAGGTATACCCCTTATACACGCAATCTGGATACCCCTCACAGGTTTTCGTACCTAAAATAAATTTTTAGAGTGTGAAGAATTTTTTTTTTTTCACGACCGAATTCATCTCTTATGTAATTTTTGAAGTTTAATCTTTTTTTTTTTTTTTTTTTCTTTTCTTACCTTGTGTGAAATTCACTCCGTATCCTAAGTTTATGGCAATGAATAGAACGTACGATGGTAAATTTGATGTTTTATGCGTCATTTTCATCGAATCAATGTTTTAACCGATCTCATCTCACGTCCATTTCTTTTTGAAAAAAACGAAAAAAAAATTTTTTTGTTGGCGATACAGTATGTTTAATGTGTTTTTTTATTAAGCTTCAAAATGGCGGGATTGATAACAACATTTGATTTAAATTATGATAACGGGTGCCGTAATTAATTTTTTTATTAATTTTTTAAAGTTTTAATTTTTTTGTGAACTGGGAAATAATTATTCACGACAAAAACGCGAATTTTTTGACAGCGAATGAATAATATAAGCACTCGTACGTTATATTCGAAGCCATTTTCAATACTGCCTACGAGGGGGGATTCGTTGCTTTATCGATCCGGTAAGACGAATTTTCCGCTTATCGAAATGGAAATTTTAAAATGGCGGGAATCTGATTGTGCGCGGAGTCGTTACGCGGGAAGTGTTGAATTTCGTTTTACGGTGGCTTTTGTTCCCCTCGATGGATTGCTTTTTTCCTGGAAATTAAAGTGTCAAATTGAGATTTTTTTATTCATTTTTTATACTGTTGTGGAATTTATTATGCTTCGGTTCCCTATCAATTTAAATATATAAGGGGCTGCTGGCTTTAAAAATTATTACAGTATTATTATTATTTTTTTTTTCTTCTGAAGTTAAAGAATTTAGTCTTAGGAAATGGAGGATGGAGATTTCTTGTGGAATGGGCACCACGATTTCGATGGCAGGGATGAAGAATTCCTCCAGGATTCAAAAATGAGCCTATAGTTGTATAATCTAGGGTAACATCGTTTCCTCTTTTTTCGTTAAAACCGTGGCTACTCTTTGATTCATCAAACTACTGTATTCGAACAAGCAGAAGTTCCTTTTTTTTTAAATTTAAAAATCAACTTTCGTTTGTTTAAAACGATAAACCGTGTAATAAAGTACTGTTTTCGAACAAAAAGAATGTACGTACTTTTTTAAAAAACTTTTTAAAAAAAACCTACCCGTACCTATTTTTAAAATTATAGCAAGAAATCACGCTTGCAATGCCTTCTAGCGTCGTATTTCGGTGTTAACTCTTTTAACACTCAATAGATGGCGTAGGAGTTGATGCAATTTGACATGTATGCCCCTCCTCTCGCCCTCTTTGACTCTCAACTGACTGCCGTATTCTTTGCTCGTTCATCGATAGACCTCTTTACGGCCAACAGTCGAGGCCCTAACATCGTTCGAGTGATTTTGGGAAGTTGTAAAGTTTAGGGAACCGGTGCAAGTTAACGAAAAATCATAGAAAATGCCGGAAAAAAATTTGGCGGATCCTATTTCCTTCCTTAAGGATTTCATTGCCGGTGGCGTCTCGGCTGCAATTTCAAAAACTGCCGTAGCCCCAATCGAACGAGTCAAGCTCCTGCTTCAAGTACAACACATTTCCAAGCAGATTTCCGAAGAACAGAGATACAAAGGTTAGTGAAGAAATCAAAAAAGAAATGAAATTAGTTAATTTGAAAGCCGTAAGAAAGAAAATTCGAACGCCCTTGACACGGTCACGGGATCAGTTAAGACAGGAAAAAAAAAAAAGAACGTCGAGATAGTAGCCCTTTATACGTATTTAAACAAAAGAAAAAAGAACTGTTTTAATCGTTTTGGAACGTGTGAATAAATCGAAAATGATTTTAATTAGAGTGGAGTCGTTAATAAATTCGCAAATGAGATGAAAATGTGTGCCACGTGTGGATCCGCGGAAAAGTGAAAATTAATCAAAATTGAAAAGATAAAAAAAAATTGTGATTAAGTAAAAAGCGTGATTAATGATTCGAAAGTACGATTCGATGATTTTTAATCGTTAAATTGGTGAAAATCAACGTTTTTTATATCGAAAATAGAAAAAGTGCAAAATAGGCTACTTGGAATCAAAATGGCGGCCGGCAATATTTCAAGGTTCTTTTTTTAACGAAAAGAAAGATATTCGGCGATTCGCAAATTTAAATTGGTTCAAAAAACAGGAATGCACTTTTTCCCATTCAAGGATTTCTCTTATTTTCTTCCCCCTTGGTTAATTTCCAATTTTTCCATTTCGATAGGAAAAAAATTTTTTTTCTAGGTCAATCGATGACGAAAATCGGTTGACATGCGTGCTTTAAACTTGTCCTACCTTTACGAAATTACTATTAACGAACTCCGATAGCTTTTGTTTAAACAAAAAGTACGAGAACCTTCAGCTTGTACTCCCTCGTAGGATATCTGTTCTAGCCAAGATTTAAAATTTCTGCATCCGAAATTATTCATGCATTTTATAATGCAAACGATGCAAAATTGAATTAAATAATTTTCGTTTGAAATTATGTAATATGTCTAGCAAAGAAAAAAAAAAAAAAAAACGGGCCATGTGCCAAGCACTTTTTTTTTTTCATTTCGTTTCCCCCTAATTGACAACAGTTCTGTCATGAGAATTTTTAAAATAGTAAGCAAAAAAAAAAAAAATAAATTTCGGCCGAGAATATCAGAAACCTTGAACCTTGTACTTTTTTTTTTATTAATAAGGTTGCCAACTTGCAAATAAAATGTGATTTTGAGAGGATGAAAAAATGATTCGTAAATGATTGCAGACTTTAGATGTCTATGAATTTTAATGGAAGATAACATTTGAGGAACATGATTCCGTTATCAGAAAAGGATAATTAATTTAATTTTTTATTGCAAGTATTCATAATGTTAGTTTTGCAAAAAAGCATTTGGAGGCATGAGTCTACAATAGCTGTTTAAGCATGTAATTCGAGTGATAAAATTTGCAGATGAAAACAGGATTGATGAAAACAGGATTGATTAAAGTATTGAATTGCTATAACAATGAGCATGAGCTGAATCACATTAAAAATTATAAAAAATGTTTGAAACTGGATTAACATGATTTAAATTTATTTTTCGTTGATTTTAGCCCAATTCAAAGTTTGAATCAATATGATAACCACATTTAGGGTTTATAACTAAAGCCTTTTTTCACGATTGAAAAATTTTCTTGCAATGCACTGAACCAGAAGCTAGGTCTTGCCTTAATTCAAATTTTTAAACATTTAACCTTTAGGCAGGGGTCAAACAAAGGGGGCTTAGGCCGACTTAAAAGAGGTGAGCCCCCTATAAATTTTTTTTCCCAGCATACTTTTCCAATTTCAACAGCTTAAGATCAAAGGGGACCCAAAGTTCCTGAGGGACCTGAAATACCCCCAATGGCTTTCATTTGAAACCCATGTTAGGAAAACTTTGCACTCTTCTGCAGCTCCTGATCAAGGAATTTGTGCAGTTAATTGTTGAATTGGTTTTCTTTTTACCATATTCATCTCATTTGTCGATAATTATTTGTTTAAAAAGGTCAAGATTTCAAAATTCTTGAGTAGATCATTGAAAATTGGGCTTTTTTTTCTTTTCAAATATTAATTTTTTTTCCCAATTTCCTTAATGCATGTGCCAAGAAAACAAATTTTCATCTCGCCAAAGTTTTGCTCTTTAATAACACTTGTCTCTTAAAATTGTACAGTTTTCGTAATCGTTTCATTCATTCTTTTTTTTTTTTTTTTTTTTTTTTTTGCAATTTAAAAATTTGAAGCCTGACCTATCGTACTTTTTATTCTTTCAGGTATCGTCGATTGCTTCGTTCGTATTCCCAAGGAACAAGGTTTCCTTTCATTCTGGCGTGGTAACTTCGCCAATGTCATCAGATACTTTCCGACACAGGCTTTGAACTTTGCCTTCAAGGACAAGTACAAACAAATTTTCCTTGGTGGAGTAGACAAAAGAACTCAATTCTGGAGACATTTCGCTGGTAACTTAGCATCAGGTGGTGCTGCTGGTGCTACGTCACTTTGCTTCGTCTACCCTCTCGACTTCGCTCGAACACGGTTAGCCGCTGATGTCGGCAAAGCAGGAGCTGAAAGAGAATTCACTGGATTAGGACAATGTATCGCCAAAATCTTCAAATCCGACGGTCTTGGCGGTTTGTACAGAGGCTTCGGAGTCTCCGTACAGGGAATTATCATCTACAGAGCTGCTTACTTCGGATTTTACGATACCGCCAGGGACTTCCTCCCTGATGCTAAAAACACTCCTTTCCTCATTTCATGGGCTATCGCTCAGGTAAGGAAACCAAATTTATTTTTAATGTGTGAAATCATTAAATTAAGCAATCCAGTTGTAGTTCGCTATTTAACCCCTTGGGTTGGGTGGATTTGAATTGAACATAACCACCCCTATTAAAGGTTATTTGTGCCGATTTATACCTTCACTCTTCAAGAGTTTTGAAGGAACTCAACACCTGAATAAAGTCATTTTAATGCTTATAATAATTATCTAAATCCTAATAAGGTTTCTTGTTAGGATTTAGATATTCGTTGAAATTAAAATAAAGAAGAAATTTATGCCTGTGATGATTATGTAAGAATGATCATAAGTGATTAAGTTTACATTGAAATGGTCTTTCGTCCCTATCTGAGGCAGAGGCTCCATAGTCTTTTCGATCTGTTTATTAAAGTTTCAGTTTAGAGTTCTTCAATTGCATTTAGTCAATGATAAGATTTTTAAAGAAATTTGAAAGGGCACAGTTGAATTTTATTTTAAATGAACTTAATTCGGAGTTAATTTTCAGAAAAAAAATTAAAATTTCTTTTAAATTGAAACATATGTTTCAACTCTATTGATAACGGCATTGGAAATTGAAATGGGCACTTATGGTCACCTACGAAGAGTGACCTTAACGTAATTGACAATCTGACAAAAATTGATTTAACTAACTCACTCGTTCATCAAATCAATGAATTTTCATCACTCAAGCTGATCAATGAAATTAATTGAATATGAAATTGAATTGGAATCAGTTTAAAATTAATTCAATTAGAACAGAATTAAAATTAATTTTTTTTGGTAACTGAAATTAAATTAAAATCTTGGAAGGGAGTTTGATTAAATTAGATTAAATTTATTGGAAGTTAAATTCAGTCGAATTATTTTAAATTAGCTGCAATTGAACGACTGAAATTTTAATATTGCCATTATCAAGGTTGGATACCATCAGAACTTAACAAGCTTTAATTGAGTTAGGAATGATAGCCGAAACTGAATTTAATAATTTACATCGAAATGACAATTCAAATAAAATTTATGAGTTCAGTGCACAAATTTAATTTGATTTCAATTGAAATAATGTTTTTATTTTTTATATGTATTCAATGTTAATTTTTCCCTTTTTTTCTTCTCTCTCTTTTTTCAGGCTGTTACAACTGTGTCAGGTATTGTATCTTATCCATTTGACACAGTCCGTAGGCGTATGATGATGCAGTCCGGACGTAAGAAGGCAGACATCATCTACAAGAACACAATACACTGCTGGTCAGTCATATACAAAACTGAAGGTGGTAAAGCTTTCTTCAAGGGAGCCTTCTCTAACATTCTCAGAGGTACCGGTGGTGCTCTCGTACTTGTATTCTACGACAAAATTAAGGCTTTATTGTAAACACGTGTTTATTTAGGACTCTTAAAAAAAAAGAAAAACAAAAAAAAAAACAACTCATTCATCCATTTTATTAATTTTATTTTTCATTCTGTCCATCCTAGGTCGAATTATACAAGTTACGTTGAAGTATTAATTTAAAAAAAAAAAAAAAATGAAATTTAGGTCAATTTTTTTTTTTTCAATCTTCACATTAAGATTATATTATTTTTTTTTTTGAAACATTTTTATTTATTTATGAAAAACTTTTGTTACCCGGTGACTTGTAGATTTTCATCAAACCGGGATCGTGTAGCTGACTTGACTAATTAAAAGAAAAAAAAAACTTAAAAATTAAAAAAAAAAACCCGCTGGGAATAGTAGAAGTTAAAAGAAAAAAAAAGCGGCCCGAGATTGATTTCTTAACCAGTCGCCCCATCCTTAAAGTCTATTTTTTAAGTGTGGTAGGAAATTTTTCTCGAAAGCTTTTTTTTTTTTCAGTGGGAAAAAATACTTTTTGTTAACTTGCACGGATTGGGAAAATTAAAAAAGACGCATTTAAATCATTTGACGGACAGGCTGTTCAAATAAAACAAAGTTTAGGGTCAGAATCCGATTTTATTTAATTTTTAAAAAAAAGAGATTAAACATACAAAAATGCTGTCAAACGATTTAAAAAAAAAAAAACAAATATGTTACAAAAGTGATAAATGTTAAATAAAAATTGAAAAATCTGGACTAAAATTTAATTTTGGTTTTAATTTTTTTCAAGGCCCCCTTTTTTTTAAAATAAAAGAAATTTTTTTTTTCTTTTCTTTGGAAAAGAATTGATCCTTGGCCAATAACATTAAAAATAAACCGTTGGCACAATAAACGTATGACGCAAGAGCACAGAAGAGTCGACCTATATTATTAAGACGATAATGGTTCAATTTTTTTTTTATTTTATCAACGGTAACAGCTATCTTGAGCTTTGAAACCACACAACGTTATCTTCGGGAAAAAAAAAATTACTACGTGGTAAGAAATTAAAAAAAGGAGCCAACGCATACCAGTGTTATCTATGTCGTTGAGAATTATGAAACGGGATGCTCATGGATGCAGCTTTTTAAATGACATAGGTGAAGGTCATTTTGGTAATTAGGTCACATTGCCCGAATGTTGGATGATAATACAACTCGTAATTTCGGGACAATACTAGACTTGTAGGAAAAATAGAATAAAAAATTGAAAATTTACGGGAATATTTCCCGGAACCTGAAATAAATTTCCGGCAATAAAAATTGACATAAACTGGCGTACGTCTGGTATTTACAAATCAATAACTAAATTATAGATCTTTTGAAAAATTTAAAATTAAAATGCATCATTTTCCTACATTTTTCTGTGATTAAAAAGGTAAGCAACCCCTTCAAAAATGAAAATAAGGTTCATTTGTTTCCCTAAAGATGGTGGTCGTAATTTTAACGGAAAAACAACCACGCCATCTTCAGCAAAGAAAACGAACTAGCGCGGCAAAGGATTCCTTATTTTGATGGAAGTGGTTGAGATGCTAAATGGAGTCATTTTTTGATTAATTAATTTTTAACTAGACAGAGAAACAAGAAATACGTTCATACTTTTACGATATATTTTATCGTTCATCGCATCTCTGATTAAAAATTGCGCCGCAGACATCATATGCTAAATGCTTGATTTATCATTTTTACAGGACGATGGAATGGTTCATGAAAAAGTGTTCATGGTCAGTAATAACATTTTTCTTTTTTTTTTGAGTTTAAAATCTCGAGTTGGCACGTGAATGAACTGACGTAACGTGTGACGTAAGAGCTTTTTGATTCCTGTCTCTATAAGCTTTATCGTAGCAAATTCCGCAACATTGTTTAGAGAACAGATGACTTAATCATCCATAGCTGAATTCTCGGGGCTAGTTAAATGATTTACCGCACGCTTTTAAATTAATTAATTCCTGGGAAATAATCTTTGGAGGATTTTACGGAATTTATGCTCGTGTTGGGTTGGGAAGTATAGAGTAGGATATTTTTTACCATCAATGCCGGATACCAAAATTTAAGGGTTTTGGGGTGTTTTAGTAGTTTGTCTTAGTTACGCGAATTAAAGAGGGCAGCACCGTATATGAATCCAATTGATTTTTGAAAAACAGCTGGGACACAGCTGATCAGGAGTGTAACAATAATTCTTAATCTGGGGGGAGGGGCAGTTTACGGGGAAAAAAATTTTCAGGGATGGGGGGTGCGGTGACAAAAATATGCGTCTGTGTATAAGCATGGTGGAAAAAAATTTCGGGGGGGGAATTGTCCTTTTCCTATTGTTACACCCCTGCAGTTGATTTATAATTTTAAGCTCCAATAAAATTCAAATCATTGGGAATTTGTTTAAAATTTAAAAATGAATATATGGGAATTTCTCTAGCTGTCCATCTCAAATTTACTCTTCGAAAAGTTTGAATGACGAGTGCTGTTCACAACCTGAATGATCTCTAAAACGTTGCCGACTAGGTCAGGAGGGCGGGAAAATTCCAAATTCTCAAAATAAATCTAGTCAACCGAAGCAATTGAATGCTTTTTTCATGGTGTCGTAACTCTGTCATTAGTCATCATAAAAGCTTTCACATGTTTTAAGAGTGATGACATGCTTTTACATTTTTATGATTTTAACAAGAAAAAAAAAATGATGCCGGAGGTTTTTTCGCCTTTAAATGAAATTTTTAACGCTTTCAACCTTTCAGTGTTTTTTTTTGAAAAGAACAGTTAGGCCTAATCTTTTATGCTTAATAGAAAAAATAATTACACTCTTTATAAAAATGTCACTAGGTATACTGCAATTTCAAAAATATGAGTTAAAAAAAAAGGAAAAAAATCTTAGTTTTCAAGCACCGTGAATACACCGTACTTTGCATTCGGCAAAGATTTAAAAATATTTGCCGCCATTATGGTTTGCTGTTTGTTTACAAATGCAACAGTTTAGTGGGAGCTTTCCAAAGGGGGGTGTATTTCGTATTTCGTGTAACTCTAATTCCACGATCTGCTATTTGATCAAATGAAGAACGTGGAAGTAGAAAAATACGAAATACGAAATACACCCCCCTTTGGAAAGCTCCCAGTGTTTTAAAATCACATTTGTATGATAAGATGAATTTTGAAATTATTTATTGCACTTTTTTGTTCGATTGATTAATTTTTAACATAGTTTTAATGGATCATTAATAATCTGTGATAGTCTATACAAAGTTTACGATTTAGAACTTTTTTTATTTTATTTCAACATTTAAAATGCGTACCGTGACATTGGATCGGTCTGGATGCAGATGTGATATTTATTGCATTTATATTTTGAACTGAGGTACGTGATTAATATTTCTCATTGCTTATAGCATGAAAAAGAACTTTATTCTCTTTTTCTTTTTTTTTTTTTTTTTTCAGGATTTAGTTATCTTGTGAAGATGCAGCCGAATAAAAATTTAAAATATTGCATCAGCCTTTTTAAGATTACAAGAGCCAAGGACAATAATTTGATGTCGTTTGTCAGCTGATAAGTCATCATAAATACTGACCAAGGTATTAAATCCAAATTTGAGAATCTCAAAGCACAAATGCATTTTAAAAATATATTCTTTGAGGAATTGTTTTGTTGAAAAATTGATATTGCCTCCTTTTGGAGATCTGTGTAAGATCAGTTAGCAACAAATGTACTTATTGACTCTTGATAAGAGGATTGAAAAATTATTGACTTTATAATGTGACAGTCCAGTCTGAGTCAAAAAATAAAAACGAAAATTTCACTTTCAAGTTGTTCCTAACAACTTGAAAGTGAAATTTTCGACTTATGTTAATGGTTCAGTAAACTTCTGCTCCTATGGAATTAAGTCAGATTCTAAGGCAAAAGTAAAAAAAATGTCAGAAATTACATGATAATCTGGGTTGGAGCATTCTGAGAAATTTTTAAATATTTAAAATAATTAAGAATTTTTTTTCTTGAAAAATATCATCTGGTTTGTTGATCGAGATGGAATATTTTTTCATCCAATATTTTTTTTCATTTGGATTGTAATTAGTACAATATGAAAATAATGGATTTTACTCAGATAAAATTATCTTGAATACAAGCCCAAAATATTGATGATTAATCCAGAAGAATTCCCATTTTAAATTAGACCTCTCTAATCTTTGAGATAAGTCTAGAACATGAGTGAAAAGTGTTTGAATGAGGAAAAAATTGCATTTCTTATTTTGCGGATAATAGATACGAGAAATTAAAATAAACTATTCTTATCTTATAATTGTTCGATGTTTTGTGCAGTTTTAAAATTCCCACGGTCAAATAATCAGTTTAATTATTGCAGGTGATCAGTTTGAATCATGCCACCGACATCAGAACCGAGCCCTCCTGGGCCTTTGCAGCCGGATGAACGTCTCATCTCTATACACAAGGAGAAAATCGACGAGATTTTAAGAGAAATTTACAACAGCGTCGTGGAAAATGATTTTAATCAGACCGATCCTCGCTGCGTTGCAATTCTTCGGGCAAAGAATGAGCAAGTTGAAGAACTGGAGAACCAACTTCGAGTGTATGAGACCGTTATGGCCAGAGCCAGGGACCCACATTTGGGGAGAAGAGAATCGTACCGGTTTTCGGGTCGCCTTCCTGCTTTCGGAAAGAGAGGAGAAATAGATAAATACGTCGATAGTTTTGATTCTTCAAATCGGTGAGTAAAACATTGTCTCTTGGACGGAATGCTTGGATTATAAGTGTACTCGTGAGAAGGCAGTATGGTGTAAGCCAAAAAGTCGACCATCGGTTTAGATTCTTTGATCTCCTGGGGATGCGGTAAAGTTGAAGTTTTTCATTGTTGAAAATTATAGTGTGTAGCTATAGCGACATATCTGTGAACTATACTTGTATATTTCTTATGCGAAACAAATGACAAACGCAAGACAGTCTTTTTTCCCTGTCTCCGAATATACTGTGTACCAAACACGGATGTCGCTAGTTGCCTGCTATCACAAAAAAGTTCAACTTATTGTATGCAGAGTAGAGACCCTATATATAAAAAGACACTGGCGAATTTAAATAGACGCCAGCAGCTTACAATGCAGTAGCTTCAGCAGAAGGAAAATCGCCATTTTCCAAGTAAAGCCGTCTAAATTTAGCATTTTTAGAAGGCTTTTCTCAAACAAAAGAAAGTTGAGTAAAAACTTAGTTAGAAGATTAAATTTCAGATTGGTAAAATAAAGAAATCTTCAAATTTTCATTCAACTTCTAATATGGTGATCCATTATGGCTTCTAAAAAGCAAACCATGAAGGAAACAATCAGGTAGACGATTTCGGCAGTGGAATTCGCGCAGAGCATTCTGGTACTAAAAGGGACAAATAAACAGACGACGCGTTCTGTGTGATTCGTAAGTTAATAATAGGTGGTACCGTGATTTAGCCATTTTAAGGCATTTAATTTTGATAATTCTTAAAATTGATGCCAGCTATTTCTATAAAAATAATTCCGAAGTCAAACCTTCAAAATTTTTTCCTCAAAACGAATTTTAAACTTCCATGTCTATACTTAGCTTATGGAAAGCATTATTATAATGTACCCAGTCAGACGACACGATTTGCAATTCATTATGGGATGAAACGTCACTGTCGAAATCGTCTATTTATCGGTGAATTCGCCAGTTTCTTTTGATATACAGTAAAAGGTCTCTAATCCAGAGGAGATCAGTGCTTGGATTTCGAGTTTACGTGACCGCGGTTATATTGGAATGGCCGTGAAAATGGCCGCCATCTTGAATGTTTGGTTCATTTAGTTCACAGCAGTGCCGGTATCTTGAAATTAAGTGATCTCTAACTGATTCTCCTCTTTCAGGTTTTTAATAATCCAAGGACAGACCGGTTCCGGGAAAAGTACCCAGTTGCCTCAGTACATCGCTGATCATCCCCGTATGTCCGGTAAAAAGATCATCTGCACTCAGCCTAGGAAAATCGCAGCCGTCTCCCTTGCCGAGCGAGTCACTCTGGAATACTCTTATGGAAACGCAAAATCCAAAGTCGGGTATCAAGTCGGCTATTCGGTTGGAGGCTCGAGGCCGAAAATCCAAAGAACAACGAGAATCGAGTTCATGACGGAGGGAAAAATGCTGGAACGAATCATAAACCGACGCGAAGAGGATTTTAAGAACATCGGAGCGATAATTATCGACGAAGCACACGAACGAAGTATAGTTTGCGATATTCTTCTCGGGACCCTCAAAAGTCCGATCCCCTTTGGAACGATATTTTACTCGTGGTGTCTTCTGCTACCATTGACTTGGTCGCTTTCGATAAATTTTTCGGCCATCGAGCGAAAATAATCGAAATCCCTGGGAGGATGTTTCCGGTGGAGAGGATTTACAAGCCTTTAACAGGCGGAAGCTGTAGTTTAGCGGAACAAAATGAAATTATTAAGGCTGTGGCGCAGACCGCATTGAAGATCCATCATTCGCCAGATACAGGCAGCGGTGATATCCTCTGTTTTTTGCCTGGTGCCGATGAGGTTCACAGAGGAGCCTTATGGTTCGAGGAGCATGTAAAAAAAAATGGAGAGTTGCTTACCGCTAAAGTCTACGAACTGTACGGAGCTCAAGATGCGGAAGAGCAACGGAAAGTCTTCGAGGAATTGGATTCGAAAAAGTACCGGAAAGTTATTTTCGCCACGGATATTGCGGAGACGTCGATCACGATCAACGGGGTCGTCTACATCGTCGATTCCGGAGTCAAAAAAGAGATGACGTTTGATCCGAAACGTAACATATCCTCGTTAAAGATTATAAACATTTCACAGTCCAGTTCGTTGCAGAGGGAAGGCCGAGCCGGACGTACTCAGCCCGGAGTTTGCTACAAACTTTACTCCGAAGGTGATTTTCAAAGTATGAACGTGAACACCCTTCCGGAAATATTTCGCCGGCCGCTTCCGCTTGCCATCCTTTATCTGAGGAAGATGGACGTGGATCCGGTTAATTTCGATTGGGTTTCCGCTCCCGATTCCGTTGCCATAAAAGCCGCGGAAGACGAATTAATCCTTCTCGGAGCTCTTGATGCCGATAAAAAGCCGACGTTATTAGGGGATCTCACCTCTTACTCCCAACAGGATCCGAAAACAGTTCGGATGATCTACAACGGGATGCAGAAAGGCCTAGGGATGGTCGCCATAAAAATGGCCGCGCTTCTTTCGGTTTCCAGTTACTTTTTCTTTTACGGCGGCAAAGGAGCGGATGCGGAAACCAAAACTAAACTTAGCGAAAAGCGGAAGTTGCTCCAACACGCAGACGGGGATATCCTCACAATGTTGAAGCTGTATAATGAATACGAATCTCTCGGCCGCGATGAAGAAGGCGCCCAGCTCAATTTTAAAAAAGCCAAAAAAATCAAATCGGACTGGATTAAAAATAATTCCCTTAACGGGAAGGCTATAAAAACAGCTGATTCAATAGTCCGAGAGCTGAAGTACATCTTTTCGAACACCAAGCATTGGGATGAAAAAGACGTGGAGTCGACCGACGAGGACTTGCTCCGTCTATTTTGCTCCGGTTACTTTCTTCATGCCGCCCGCCGCGTGAACATCAAAGGAAAAGGGCAATATCGGCTTAATTATTTTGCAATCGATCCGGAAGTCACCGGAAGTCTTCATTACAGCGCCAGCTTGAAGCAGGCAGAAGGCGATAACGGAGTTCCGGAGTGGATAATATTTGATCAGATTTTAAAGTTCTCGGATACCACCATTTTTCCGGCTAGCAGTCGTATTAATTTTGACTGGATTCAAAACGAAAGCCAAGCGTTTTACATGACTTGTTTTTTCAAAGAAAGAAAACTCCCGACTGAAGTCGTGGAAGTCAGCGCGTCTGACACAGTCTTGAGGACCATCCTCGGGAAGCGACTGGTGAACATATCCCGATTCGAAGAGGAACTAAACTGTTTCATTATCGTGGAGCTCTCCGCTTGCTTGCTTCGCGCCCTTTGCTCTTTGCCGTCACGTCCAACAGTTGAAGCAGTTCTCCTCTCCGAAGTTCAAAGAGCTAAAGACGTCATAAACAAGGAAACTCGGGAAGTATTTTGGCGTTGCAACACTCGACTCGTCATCGGGCCCGGCTACGAGATCTCGTCCGTTTTATTCGCCAAGGAGTTCAACACGATTTACGTCCGGAATTTGCCTCCGAACTGCACTCGCGAGGAATTCGAAAACTTTATTTACTCGATGACTGAAGACTTAAATAAAATTTCAAGCATTTTGCTCATACCGCAAGAGATGTCCTGTTTGGGGATAGTAAAGCTCTCCAAACCGTCCGAGGCTGCTGAGCTTTTAGAACGCCTGAAAGAATATGAAAAAATAAGCGGGGTCAGTGTGACACCTCATTTGGGTGATGTTTCTACTGGAAGTGTTCCAAAGGGCGAGGAAGTAAGGCTTAAAATTTCGTGGTCGCTCGGACCATCGAAAGGAGAAGCAACGATTTTCGTCGAAACGGCTGAAGACGGAAATAGGGTTGTAGACTGGATTCCAACCTGCTTCCCTGGAGCGAGGGGCAATGCAGTCGGCGATGTAAATTTAACGGATTTTAAATGCAAGAGACCTGAAGTCGTTAAATACAGAGGAAGACCGTACATGTTTTCCTTAAATACAATTTACCAGGTAAGTTTTTCAAAAAATCGTGAAGCAAGTAACTTAAATCCTTCCTTTGAAAATAAGTACTGCCAGTTTTAAAATGCCAATAAAGCGGAAATGAGGGATGTAATAGTTTCCAATTTTAAAACGCGAGTTTTTTTGAGCGATAAAATTTTTAGGGAAAGTCAAATCTTATGTTTTCCCAGTCGCTGAAACCGAGTATGGCCATGGCGATGTTGCCGAATTTAACCGAAATAGTCTTATCAATTTTGGGCCAAAAGTGGCCATTTTTTTACTGAAAAAAAAAAAAAAAAAAAAACGCGTACGTTTCTTGTCTTTTTTGCCTTTTCAAGTAATCTTTGACTTATTGATAAAAATGACTTAAACATATGTTCCAAAATTTTATGCAAAATTTTTTATAATGATTGGAATCATTAATAAAAAATAAAAATTGGAACGATTAATATTTCAAAAAAAAAATTTTTTTTTTTGAATTTTTTTTCTAATTTTTTTTTCTAAATTTAACAAATGAAGAGACATTTGGTGAAGTACAAATCGCTGGGCCAGTATTACAAGGTTGTATCTGCAGTGTTCAGCTTGAAACTAGTTCCTTATGCTTAACGTACGGGAAACTAGTGTCAACCTGAACAGTGCATATACAACCTTGTAATACTTGTAGCTTCCCCTCCCAATTCAAATACCAAAAAATACCAAAAACGACCAAGATCGATCCATGCGGATGATCGTTTTTGGTCGAGCCGAAAAATTTCGTTTTCCGCGTGATCGCTTTTGATCGTAATTGATCATTTTTGATTTCATTGGTCGTTTTTGGTCTAAAAGGGGTCACGCTAGATCAAAAACGATCAAAAACAGCTTTGATCGTTTTTGGTATATGAATTGGTAGAGCGAAATCAAAATTTTTAAGTTTCTATATCCATTTTAGGGGCAGTCCATTAATTACGTAACGCTTGAAGGGGGGAAGGGGGTTTGAAGATACATAACGATTTGTTACGAGGGGGTAGGGGGGTCTGGTGTGGCGTTACGTAAAATTCATCTTTAAATTTAATATTTCTATTTAATTCGGTTTCAGTGGGAATTTTATCTGCTCAAGGCTATATGTCATTCTTCTCCCAAATTTTTCTTCTTTTATATTCTAAATTTTTTAAAAATATTTCCCGATGCCGGCATAATTGTTAAATTTGATATCATGAAAAATAAAAATAATCTGCCTTTAAAATTAAATCTTTATCGCTTCTAAAAACCGTTGCGAACTTTTTCTCAAAAACCAACAATATTTCCGATTTTGAAAAAAAAAAAAAAAAAAAAAAAAAATTAAGGGGGGGGGGTCAAATATAGCCAGAATAGCGTTACGTAATTTATGGACGGCCCCCTAATGCCCAGTTTGCCAATTCAATCTTTTCACGCGATATTTTACATCTGGGTAAGATTACAAACGTAGAGCTTGAATTTGTAATACAAAGTCGCCCATCCGTACGGTTAGACTTAAAAAATTTTTTTCTTGCAGGTTCCACCCATCTTTAAAGTGAAAGTCAAAGGATTAAACCTAAACGTTGATGAGTTTAACATTATGGAACAACTAAGAAGATTTAACATTACTCCGTTAAAACTCTTCGTTGATCGAATGGATGTCCCGCAAAGACGTCCGTCCCCATGGCAAATGGAAAAAGACAGAGAAGCAATTTTAGTGCCTTTCCGCTCGACGCCCATTGATACGGACAAAACCGTCGTGATTTCTGACTTTTTCGATAAAAACGGCGGCCGGGCTGGTGTTATTATCAGCCATCCCGACAAGCAAGCCGTGGAAGAGAATTTTCGTAAGCTGCAAAGAGTGTATCGACTAATGAAGTCTCACGATCAGCCGTACCGAATGGAGTTGGAGCGTACATTTACTTTTTCCGTCCATATGGACTTATACAAGTGCCTGAAGCCGAAGTTCAAGAAAATTTTAGCTGACATTAAAAAAAGGAACGTTTGGGCGTCAGAAACAGGTCCCGGTACTGGAAGCAAAAGAAATGACGCTGCTGACAAAAAACTCAAATTCGTTTACATTAAAATTCGGCACAGCGATGTTGATGTCATTCGGAATTGCCGGTTCTTGTTGGAATCGGTTGTGGAGAGGGAGTCTCTCGATCCACGGAAAGTACCAAAGGTCGAAAATCTTTTCACGTGGACTGGAAAATTATTACTTAAAGAACGAATTCCATCGTCCCATGATTATTACATTCACTGGGATAACCGGAATTTTCACGTTTACATTTACGGAAGAGATGCCGAAGTTAGAGAGGCAATAGTTTGGGAGCTTAATGATATTATTGATCTCATCGAAAACTGGAAGAAAGCCGGATTTTTCGAAAAGGTTCTAACGCTGGATCGGAGAGCCCTTGAAGCCTTGGAAAAGACAAAAGTAAATTTTATTGATTCGCTGTGCACGAATTTAAAATTCGTCAAAGGACAGTATTATCTTGTCGGTAGAAACAAGCTCGTCGTCTCAGTTAACAGTGGTGAGGAGCTCCAAGAATTGGAAAAAGCTCTGGACGCAAAAGGCTTAAAAATGTCTGAGAGGAAATTCACGGTGGCACGTGATTGCGTCGTCTGCTTTTGCGAAGTCGATACCGAGTTTACGGTTACAAGCGTATGCACTCATGCTTTCTGCATTGGTTGCATCCAAGGCATGTTTACAGGCGCCGATAGAGTTCAAAAAATGCCGCTTTGTTGCCCAGCGGATAAATGCGAAATGAAGCTCCCAATCCAGGACATCCTGAAAATAGCCCCGGCTCAGTCTATTTCAAAATTGAAAGAAACCGCGCTTGGCATTTATCTTCGATCTGAAAACGGCTCCGGACTCAGAAATTGTCCAAAGCTTGGTTGCAATCAAATTTTCCGCCCCAAGGCAGGTGGTGAAGATCCGATATTTTACTCTTGCGATCATTGTCAAGCTGATTTCTGCTTGGAGTGTTCGGAGTTCCTCAAAAAGGAGGTCGCAGCTCACCCTGGCCGAAGTTGTAAAGCGGCCCGACTGGCGGAAAAGGATGACGTTTGGAGATTTACGCAACAAATTCGTGACGAAATCTTGAATCTCCGATGTCCTCGATGCAACACAGCATTTTACGATTTTGATGCCTGTGCAGCAGTTACATGTAGCACCTGCAAGTGTGCCTTTTGCGCTCTTTGCCTAAAAGATTGCGGCTCAGACGCGCATGCTCATGTTTCCGCATGTGCTTACAATGAGAAAGGAGGCGTATTTGTCGGAGAAGACACTATTAACAAAGGGAATCGACTGTATCGAATCAATAAATTAAAAATGTTCTTCCAGGGTAATCTGGAATTAAAAGCATCGCCTGATCTTAGATCCGAAGTTTTGACTGCCCTTGAGTTTGACTTGAAAGATCTCGGTATTAAAGTAGCCGACATTGATGCAAGCACGATCCCGAAAAAAAAACCCACAGCCGTGTCCCGTCCAGTCGTGGCCATGCCTGATCCGAACCAGGCGCAAAGGCTGGCTGCGATGAATGAGAGTTTTCGCAGGATTTTAGATAACTTCAACAGGCAACCCGCTCCAGTGCAGCCAAGGCCAAACGCCCAACCAGAACGCAATAGATGCACAATACTTTAATATTTTTTAGCTTCATGAAATAATTTAAAAATCATAGGAAATTCGTTAAGATGCAACATTTTTTATTCTAACACGTTGAAACTAGCCTTGTCCGGCCTGACGGAAAGAAACAAATTGGCATGAGTTGGCCATGGCTCGACCTTTTGCTACATTCAGTTCAACAGGTAATTTTGAATTTTTTTTCGAAAGTAGATATATCAAAGTCTTGGGACCCCCACCCCCGTTTTCCCAGTACCAGTTTTTAGTCTTAATAGCTGACTAACCCTACAAATTTCAGGTGCATGTTATTAGTTTGTTTTTTAAGGTGAATTACGTTAAGTTTTATTACAGACATCGAATAATTTTAAATGATTTATTTTTATATTTTTGTTTAGAATTTATTTTCGTAAGACTGAGTTATTTATAAGTTGTGCTGTTGTATTTTAATTTGGTCAATCGTTTTAAATAAGAGAAATTCGCTATCTTGAATTTTCTTTTGACTGAAATTTTTACTCAATGAGTCTTTTAACTTAATTTTCGAACTTAACCATATCAATTTCTTGCAGTTTCGGGCTGGGCGTTCATCCCATTTTTCAATTAATTTAAGTTTTTCGTTAAAATTCTTAATGTTAAAAAAAATATATGATCGGGAAATAGAAAATTAAAGTTAAAAATTTTTAATTTAAACTAAAATACAGTCGGGTCCGGTTATAACGGATCCGGTTATAACGTAATTCCGGTTTTAACGTACAAATTAGGTCGGTCCCGCCAAAATCCCATATAAAACCATGTTATTTAAGTTCGGTTATAACGTAGCAAAATTCCGGTTATAACGTAAATATTTTAGCACAATTTTGAAAAAAAAATGCCTTTTAAGGTCACTTTTAAAAAATTTTTGAAGATACGCTACTGAAAAATTAAAAAAAAAGTTTAGTAAAGGAATATTATTTTCGAAACGGCAAAAATGGTTTAACTTTTCGTAAGGTATACATGGTTTAATCGGAATGTTTAAAGTTTCTACTGTATCTGCAGAGACTTGTCACATCGAGAGAGGCTTTTTCATACAAACAAAGGAATTTTATTAATTTAGTCGACAATCATGGCGAAAAAAAAATGTTTTGCGGCTAAACTTGCGTTTTTAAATGAATATGACCAAATCCTTTTATAACGTAAATCCGGTTATAACGTAGAAAAAGTGCCAGTCCCTTTGATTACGTTATAACCGGACCCGACTGTATTTTCAAAAAATTAAAAAGATATATTTTTAGTTATAAAAAGAAAAAAAGTTTTTTTAAACCACATATTTTTAAATTTATGGTTTAAAATAATTATTAATAATAAAAAAAATAAAAAAAAAGATTAATGACTTTTTATTAATTAAAAATTAATTTTTGTTTTAAAAATAATCGAGGGACTTGTATCTTCATGTATTTAATAACTTTTACCCTTTTGGAGTTTTTTTTTTTTTTTTTTTAAAGGAGGAAAAAGTAAAAAGTACAATAACTAATTAGAAAATTTAAAGGGAAAATTTCGACTCGGCCTACTATAATCACAGTAGAATTTTTGTATCGATTTTGTTTAAACTAACAAATAATAATATGAGAATAAATTTAAAAAATTCCCTTTACAAATTTTCAAAGTCCCGCTTTTATCATTTTGGACTCAGAAAGGTATACCATTTTGGTTTTATTTTGATATTAATTTGGAATCATTTTGGAATCGAAAGTCAAGGTAAAACTTGGATGAATTTTTTTTTAAATGTTTTTTTTAATATCGTTTCGGTTTCAGTTTGGTATCATTTCGGTGTCGGTGTTCATTTTAAAATTTAAAAGTCCCTTTATGTTTCATTATGGCATTTTTCCATAATCAGTTTATCATCATTTTAATTTCTTTTTCGGCATCCCTTTGGTATCATTGATGGTATCAATTTAGTATCGGTTTGTGACTATCTCCACCTGGGCATATACCCCCATCCCTTCATATTTTGGCATTGTTATAAAACCAGATCAGCTACTGAGATATTAGTTTTCAGTTTTTACTTAGCCTTTAAGGAAAGAACAAAAACTTTTCCAAAAAAGTTTTTTTTTTTTTTAATGTGCGCGAAAAATAAAATTGGAATACTTAACAATAAAAAAAAAAAAGTAAATGAAAGCACCAAAAATTTTGAAATTCTGATTTTAAGGTTTTATTTTATGTGATTGTAATAAAATAGTTTGACACGAGTAAGCATGAAGATTTGCAAAAAAATTGCTAAAGCTTAGGTTTATTCAGGCCCGTAGCCAGCCTGAGAAGCAAAGGGGGCACAAGACATTCAAAGGGAGGCTCCAAATGGCTCCTTATAACATGGAAGATAGGGAAAATACATGGACCAAGTCAAATTTACAGGGAGGCTCAAACTTTTCCAAAGGGGAATTGAGCCACCCCTTGCCCCCCCTCCCCCTTCTCTGACTACGAGGCTGGGTTTATTTTACTTTGATGAAAATATAATATTACTTGTTCTCCGGTCAGGAAATCAATCATTTTAAAATTTTTAAGTGTTTTCAATTAACCCCTATTTCATTTTTCCAACCTGAAACATCTCAGGTAAAATCAAAAATTCCTTGCATTAAACTTTTGTTAGTCGAAAGGAAAGCATACCCATTAAACTACTTACTGGAAATTGGCAACAAACTCACTTCGTAAATTACAAAAGAACTTAGAAATGTCAACTAGGATGCTTGCCCAAGTTTACATCAAGTTTGCATGTTTGCACTTGAAAGTTTGTAGCAATTTCACAGACTTGCCAAACCAAGTTTGCTACATGTGTTTTTCACAAGTTAACTTGCTACTGTATCTGGGCGCAGCGCTAGGTAGATGAATAAGAAAATAAAAAAAAAGACCCTTGCGACTTTTCCGATGAGTGACACCATTCATAGTTTATTTTATTTTAATTGTTAAACTTTATGGTAATTTCTCCTATGGAATTCGAATATAATTTAATTTTTATTGATTTATGGCTTGTTTCTAGGAAGAGTGGAAATCAAAAGTTTAAATTTACGGTACCAAAAGTGTACTCCAAGGGAAAATGTTTTTTTCTCGGTATAACTTCTCGTTTTTTTTTTTTTTTTTTTTTTTTTTTGGATTTTGGATAGTTTTTTTTCATACGGAGACCCCTGTAATCTTTGAGATAAGACTAGAACATGGATGAATGGAGTCTGGAGAAGGAAAAAATTGCATTTCTTATTTTGTGGTTGGTAGATACGAGGAATTAAATAAGTTATCTTATATCAATAGGCTTAAGTAAATACTCTTATCTTATAACTGTTCGATTTTTAGTGCAGTATTGAAATTCGCACGGTCAAATAAACAGTTTAATTGCAGGTAATCAGTTTTGAATCATGCCACGGACATCAGAACCGAGCCCTCCTGGGCCTTTGAAGCCGGATGAACGTCTCATTTCGATACACAAGGAGAAAATCGACGAGATTTTAGGAGAAATTGACAACAGCGTCGTGGAAAAAGATTTTAATCAGACAGATCCTCGCTGCGTTGCAATTCTTAAGGTAAAAAATGAGCAAGTTGAAGAACTGGAGAACCAACTTCGAGTGTATGAGACCGTTATGGCCAGAGCCAGGGACATACATTTGGGGAGAAGAGAATCATACCGATTTTCGGGTCGCCTTCCTGCTTTCGGAAAGAGAGGAGAGATAGATGAATACATCGGTAGTTTTGATTCTTCAAATCGGTGAGTAAAATTTTGGCTCATGGACGGAATTTTTATCTTTATATGTGTACCCCTGAGAAGGTCCCAAGAAACATTGGTTCGTTGAATAACAGTTGCCGCAAAAGTTGTTCCTTAACGTAAGGAAACGGTGTTGCCGAAACATTTAAAATGTCCGGGTGGGAAAATGGTATTGGCAACGGTTGCCTAAACCACAGAAAAAATATAATACAGAATGTTCGTTCAATGTATAATATGCGGGACACGGTTTTGACACGGCCAACGTGTGGCGCTGGCATCGTTTTGACACAACCAACAGATGGCAATAGTTGTATCACGTAGTTTCTGACACAGACAAAGGATGGCATTGCATTCGCTGGGTACAATTCCATAACATTGTAATTACTTAAAAGCATAAAACAATTTTTTTTGACGTTATTTATAACTTTTTAGGAAGTCGAAAAAAATCATTTTGTAGACAATTTTTAGATGAATGTTATAAATAATTTTACTTGAAAGTAATCTTACTTTTAAACGTTTCAAAAGCTTTCCAAAAGTTTTCGACTAGATGAATGCAGAAACGAAATATATGCTTCGATTTAACCAGTTCAGGTTTTCCTCTTGAAAAACCTTAAAAGTAATAAAATATCTCGTAAATGGCCTCTCAATTTAGAATAAAGGAGCTAGATAGTAGACTACTGAAATTTTTCAATGAATCGAATTATTGTCATTTGCTTTTGTTAAAGATTTAAATAACTTTTTTTCTTTAGAAAGAAAAAAAAAAAAAAAAAAAAAAAAAAAAAAACTGGTATGATATTTTGCAAACCGTTTTCATTGTACCAGGCCAGTCAAAGAATACATTCCTTTTCAGAAAATAAATAAATGAGAAAGTGCTCTCTTTAAAAAAATGTTAATCTCGTAAAATTCACCTGGAATATTAGTTTACCTAGAGCCAGAATAAAGGGTGAAGAATTTTAATGCAAAAAAAAAATGGGGTTCATGAAAAAAAACGTCCAAATACAAAAATTGATTTTTTCACTTCTTTGAAGGGGCGAACTTTTTACATCCTAATTAATTCCTAAATTAATATCAATTTAAAAATTAATTAAATGTGTACAGCTTTTAAAAACTTTGGTAAAACTCGCCGAAGTATTTTTCACTACTTCTGCATGAAGAATCAATGAATCAATAAATAGCTATGATAAAGTCAGGTACACGCTTTTAATAAAAAGATTTCCGAGAAAGGCTAGGTCATGACCGGATTAACCAGCTGCAATGAAAATTTTTTCATCCTTCAAGGAATAAGGATACTTTTCTTTCTTTCTTTTCTTTTTTTCTTTTTCTTTTTTTTTTTTTTTTTTTTAAAGGAGTAGTAAAATTTTTGACCTGCTATTACTGATTTTTTTTTCCTTAGAAATAATATATTGTTAACTTAGGGAGGAAAATTCATTTTCATACCTAAATGACCAAAAACAGTTATTTTCGGTCTTACCAGAATAGTTAAAAAATATCTTACAGTATACAGCAGGGCCGTAGCCATACCGGCATGTACAGGGGGGCTGGAGATTTTTGAAAGGGGGGCTGAAAGTTTTTTATGTTATAGGGAGAATATTAAAACTGAGTTTAAAAAATTGTAACCTGCGGTTATTTTTCGTAAATCAGTAATAACATTAAAAGTAATCATTTTGTTAAATTAATGATTCAAATTAAAGACCGAATGATGGATATATTAACCAGAGACATGAATCGGTTTGAAAATGAGGGAACGTTCAAGTATTACGTAAGACTTTTTTTCGGGGTTTTGGAGCCCCTCCCCCCCGGTTGTAAGACATTTCGCCATACTTAGCTTATGGCGAAGATGGTTGATGCGGACCCCCCCCCCCCTAAAAATCTTACGTAGTACTTGAACGTTCCCTGAGTGTGAAACAAACATTTAAGGATTCAATTTTTTAAAATGGGTATTTAATCCATGTTATGTTTTAATTTCTTTTATGATTGTTACCGGTTAGGTTAGATAGATGCATAAGCATGGAGAGGTCCATAGCTCTAGCATATTTTTCCTGTTTTCTAGCATATTTTTTCTGTGCCTAAACGTTTATGGAACGCATTGAGTAAACGTTTCTGTGACCTCGTCTCGTGAACGTAATAAGTCAACTATTTGCTAACGCTCACTTTTTGCTTGCCTTCTACCCAAATCCAAAAAGAATAGGAAAAATAAGTCAATACAAATAATAAATTTCTAAATATTGCACCTTTATTGATTGTTTAATTCATTATCATTAGTCATTTTGATTATTATAAAATCGACTGCTCCAAAGAACAAGTTCCCATTTTTTGCAGTACAGAAACTACCTATTTTTTTTCAGACAGTTGAAAAACTACCTATCTTTTTTTGGACGACTTATAAACGATCTATTTAAATAATCATTGGTTTATACGATAGATCATTTTTGCAGTAACACAAAAAAGATAGGTAGTTTTTCGACTGTCCGAAAAAAAAGAAGTAGTTTTTGTACTACTAAAAAAAAAAAAAAAAAAAAAAAAAAATTGGACTTGTTCTTGTTCTTATCGAAATATAATACGCGTCAAAGAATAAAAATTATTAAAATATATTGCAATCAAGACGTAGAAATGAATTTTTATGAAAAATAGTTATGAAATGCACGGCACGGTGTGTAACTAGCAACTTATTATTTCACAAAAATGTCGACAAAATCTGACTTCACAGCAAGATTAAGAATCAAAAGGACATTCCAAATATACCAATTTGAAATCCTACCTGATCAGTTTTGGGCCCTCGGGGGCCCCCGGAGGGCCCAAAACTTTTTCGTGCGAGTGTGATATATCATATGAAAGCTCGCCGGGTATGTTGTCGAATGAGACCACACCGAAATCTCCAGCTTTTATAGGTCCCGAGATAATGTAGTTCAAAGGGGTCAAAAATGGACAGTCAATTTGGACCCCTTTGACCTGCAATATCTCGGGACCTATGAAAGCTGGAGATTTCGGTGTGGTCTCATTCGACAACATACCCGGCGAGCTTTCATATGATATATCACACTCGCACGAAAAAGTTTTGGGCCCTCCGGGGGGCCCCCGGAGGGCCCAAAACTTTTTCGTGCGAGTGTGATATATCATATGAAAGCTCGCCGGGTATGTTGTCGAATGAGACCACACCGAAATCTCCAGCTTTTATAGGTCCCGAGATAATGTAGTTCAAAGGGGTCAAAAATGGACAGTCAATTTGGACCCCTTTGACCTGCAATATCTCGGGACCTATGAAAGCTGGAGATTTCGGTGTGGTCTCATTCGACAACATACCCGGCGAGCTTTCATATGATATATCACACTCGCACGAAAAAGTTTTGGGCCCTCCGGGGGGCCCCCGGAGGGCCCAAAACTGATCAGGTAGGATTTCAAAATTGGTATATTTGGAATGTCCTTTTGATTCTTAATCTTGCTGTGAAGTCAGATTTTGTCGACATTTTTGTGAAATAATAAGTTGCTAGTTACACACCGTGACGGCAAAAATATAATAAAAAATATTCAGTCATAAATAATTAATATATAATGCCGCCGTCAGGAAAAGGTTTTAAATACAGAAAAAAACCGAAAGACAAGTTAAAAAGCAGGATTGCGATAAAATTTGTAAAGAACGACTAAGTTGTAGCACGTAGATTTTTCGTTAGCAAATACCGCCTAACCGGAAACGTATCTTCTTCAGTCGATGGCAACGTTAGTTTTTTAAGTGAAAAAGCACAGCTTTTAAATTTAAATTTGATTATCAGACCAGTAATTAATGTTAAAATGCTTTTTGCAAAATAGTACGAGGCAACGTTGTATTTTACGAAAATTTTACTAGTTAGAAAAACGTTGGTAAAATTCATAGTAGAATTTTGGTTAGTAACGTTACCCGTTGACCAATAACGTTAGCAGCAACCGTTATTCAACGAACCAATGTTTCTTGGGCATAGTTCGTGTAACAAACACAGATGTCGTTACTTGTCTACTATCACAAAAACATTCAACTTATTGTATCCAGAGGAGATCAGTGCTTGGATTTCGAGGTCATATGACCGCCGTCATATTGCAGATATGGCCGCCATCTTGGATGTTTAGTTCACAGCAATGCCGGTGTCTTGATATTAAGTGATCTCTAACTGATTCCCCTCTTTCAGGTTTTTAATAATCCAAGGACAGACCGGTTCCGGGAAAAGTACCCAGTTGCCTCAGTACATCGCTGATCATCCTCGTATGGCCGGTAAGAAGATCATCTGCACTCAGCCTAGGAAAATCGCAGCCGTCTCCCTTGCCGAGCGAGTCACTTTGGAATATTCTTATGGAAACACAAAATCACTAGTCGGGTATCAAGTCGGCTATTCGGTTGGAGGCTCGAAGTCGAAAACCCAAAAAACAACGAGGATCGAGTTCATGACGGAGGGAAAAATGCTGGAACGTATCATAAGCCGACGCGAAGCGGATTTTAAGAACATCGGAGCGATAATTATCGACGAAGCACACGAACGAAGTATAGTTTGCGATATTCTTCTCGGGACCCTCAAAAAGTCCGATCCCCTTTGGAACGATATTTTACTCGTGGTGGCCTCTGCTACCATTGACTTGATCGCTTTCGATAAATTTTTCGACCATCAAGCCAAAATAATCGATATCCCTGGGAGGATGTTTCCGGTGGAGAGGATTCACAAACCTTTAACAGACGGAAGCTGTAGTTCAGCGGAGCAAAATGCAATTATTAAGGCTGTGGCGCAGACCGCATTAAAAATCCATCATTCCCCAGATACCGGCAGCGGTGATATCCTCTGTTTTTTGCCTGGTGCCGATGAGGTTCACAGAGGAGCCTTATGGTTCGAGGAACATGTCAAAAAAAACGGAGAGTTGCTTACCGCTAAAGTTTACGAACTGTACGGAGCTCAAGATGCGGAAGAGCAACGGAAAGTCTTCGAGGAATTGGATTCGAAAAAGTACCGGAAAGTTATTTTCGCCACGGATATTGCGGAGACGTCGATCACGATCAACGGGGTCGTTTATATCGTCGATTCCGGCGTCAAAAAGGAGATGACTTTTGATCCGAAACGTAACATTTCCTCGTTAAAGATTATAAACATTTCGCAGTCCAGTTCGTTGCAGAGGGAAGGCCGAGCCGGACGTACTCAGCCCGGAGTCTGCTACAAACTTTACTCCGAAAGTGATTTTCAAAGTATGAACGTGAACACCCTTCCGGAAATATTTCGTCGGCCACTTCCGCTTGCCATCCTTTATTTGAGGAAGATGGACGTTGATCCGGTTAATTTCGATTGGGTTTCAGCTCCCGATTCCGTTAACATAAAAGCCGCGGAAGACGAATTAGTCCTTCTCGGAGCTCTTGATGCCGATAAAAAGCCGACATTACTGGGGGATCTCACCTCTTACTCCCAACAGGATCCGAAAACAGTTCGGATGATCTACAACGGGATGCAGAAAGGCCTAGGGATGGTCGCCATAAAAATGGCTGCGCTTCTTTCGGTTTCCAGTTACTTTTTCTTTTACGGCGGTAAAGGAGCGGATGCGGAAACCAAAACTAAACTTAGCGAAAAGCGGAAGTTGCTCCAACACGCAGACGGGGATATCCTCACAATGTTGAAGCTGTATAATGAATACGAATCTCTCGGCCGCGATGAAGAAGGCGCCCAGCTCAATTTTAAAAAAGCCAAAAAAATCAAATCGGACTGGATTAAAAATAATTCCCTTAACGGGAAGGCTATAAAAACAGCTGATTCAATAGTCCGAGAGCTGAAGTACATCTTTTCGAACACCAAGCATTGGGATGAAAAAGACGTGGAGTCGACCGACGAGGACTTGCTCCGTCTATTTTGCTCCGGTTACTTTCTTCATGCCGCCCGCCGCGTGAACATCAAAGGAAAAGGGCAATATCGGCTTAATTATTTTGCAATCGATCCGGAAGTCACCGGAAGTCTTCATTACAGCGCCAGCTTGAAGCAGGCAGAAGGCGATAACGGAGTTCCGGAGTGGATAATATTCGATCAGATTTTGAAGTTCTCGGATACCACCATTTTCCCGGCTAGTAGTCGTATTAATTTCGATTGGATTCAAAACGAGAGCCAAGCGTTTTACATGACTTGTGTTTCCAAAGAAAAAAAACTCCCGACTGAAGTTGCGGAGATCAGCGCATCTGACACGGTCTTAAGAACCGTCCTCGGAAAGCGGCTGGCGAACCTATCCCGACTTGAAGAGGAACTGAACTGTTCGATTATCGTGGAACTCTCCGCTTGTTTGCTTCGGGCCCTTTGTTCTTCGCCGTCACGTCCAGCAGTGGAAGCTGCCCTTCTCTCAGAAGTTGAGAGAGCTAAGGACGTCATAAACAAGGAAACTCGTGAAGTACTTTGGCTTTGCAACACTCGACTCGTCATCGGGCCTGGCTACGAAGTTTCGTCAATTTTATTCGCCAATGAGTTCAACACGATTTACGTCCGGAATTTGCCTCCGAACTATACTCGCGAGGAATTCGAAAAGTCTATTTTCTTGATGACTGAAGACCGAGATAAAATTTCGAGCATTTTGCTCATACCGCAAGAGAGATCGTGTTTGGGGATAGTAAAGCTCTCCATACCGTCCGAAGCTGCTGGGCTTTTGGACCGCCTGAAAGAATATGAAAAAACAAGCCGGGTCAGTGTGGCACCTCATTTGGGTGATGTTTCCATTGGAGATGTTCCAAAAGCCGAGGATGAAGTGAGACTTAAAATTTCGTGGCCGCTCAGCCTCAGACTGTCAAAGGGAGAAGCAACGGTTGTCCTCAAAACGGCTGAAGACGGGAATAGGGTTATAGGCTGTATTTCAACCTGCTTCCCTGGAGCGAGGGGCAATGCAATCGGCGAATTAAAGTTTAGGGATTTTAAATGCAGGAAACCTGAAATCGTTAAAAACAAAGGAGGACCGTACACGTTTTCCTTAAATACAGTTGACGAGGTGAGTTTTTAAAAAAATGGTGAAGCAAATAACACAAATCCTTCCTTTGAAAATAACTTTTGCCAGTTTTAAAATGTCAAAAGTCCGGCAATAAAGCGGAAATGGGGGATATAATAATTTCGAATTTAAAAGTTAGAAATTTTATGTTTTGAGCACAAAATTTTGCGGCATGGGTTCCCGAAAACTCGAATAATCGACCCTCCTGCTTTCCAGTCTGCAAAAAAAGAAAAAATAAAACCTTTTAATATTTGAATATCCATTTATGTACCAAAACTGTTCAAATGATGGGTATTGTTTTGTCATTTTCGAATGGCAGTAACAGAATCACTGCGGAGAAATTATTTTTGTCAGAAAAAGGGGAGTGAAGGTCCAAAATTGCTTCCACAATCAAATCATTATTTAACCTATGTTTGTGTGACTCCTAGGAGGCCATGCACTTAGGTATTTATTCCATAAGAAATGATTTGAACGTATGTCCATTCTGGAATTGAATCTTTCTTTTCATAAGTTAAAAATGGAAGGCAAGTGGAATCTTAAAAATGGACATAAGCTTATTTTTTGGTTAAAACGGCAGTGGTTCCACTAAAATCTTCATATTGTTAAGTAGAGTGTTCTTTTTTTAAACAGTACTTTTTGATTTTGTTGCTCATGGACCATACGTTTTTTTAAGGTATAAAAACACTAAAAAAAAAACTTTTTTTTCTTCCTGGAAGAAAAGTGGTCCCTCAAAATGATTAAACTGTTTGGTGGGGACGGCTACTTTGGACGCATTAATATATATCGGTAATGGGGGCTTCCTCTGGCAATAAAATGTTTCGGAAAGAGTCAAATCTTATGTTTTCGAAGTCGCAGAAACCGAATATAACATGATCATGGCGATATTGCTGAATTACACCGAAAATGTCTATTTTTGTTTCTTTCTCGGGATAGGTGGAACTTGTTTTTTTGCCGTCTTTTCGTATACTGATATGATACACTTCATCAGGACTATATACACAGAGATATGCTTAGCTAATGGATCATAGACTATTTTACATTGTTACCTACCTCGGAAACAATTTTTAGTAAAAGTGGTTAACATTCGTTAATAGAAAAACATGAAAGCTAAATAAATAAAATATAAATATTCCAAACATACTGTACTAGAGGGTTACTTTGCACACTTTTTCGGGTTTTTTACACGAAACGTTATGCAATTGTTAGAGGGAAAAATTGAGCTGTTAATATGTTGTAGAGAGCTAGACTCTTCAGCTTTCATTTAGTACCAAATTTAATGATTCCTAGTTATTTTAACAAGGAAAAAAAGTATTTAGAGACATTGGTTGAAGTACAAATGTAGCTTCGAAATTGAAAATTTTTAAGTTTCTTATGCCCATCCTAATGTTCAGTTTGCCAATACACAAATCCATATTTGTTCTTTTCGAAAAAACTATTAAAATACCATTCATTCTGAAAAATATGTGTTAAATACTGAAACAAATTGTCTATACCAACTATTTTAAATAAGTATACCGTATAAAATTCTTTTACACGCGAGATTTTACATCCGGGTAAAAGTACAAAGTCGCTCCTTCGTACGGTTAGACTTTAAATATTATTTTTTTTCTTGCAGGTTCCACCAACTTTAAAGTGAAAGTCAAAGGATTAAACCTAAACGTTGATGAGTTTACCATTATGGAACAACTAAGAAGATTTAACATTACTCCGTTAAAAGTCTTCGTTGATCGAAAGGATGTCCCGCAAAGTCGTCCGCCACCGTCGCAAATGGAAAAAGACAGAGAAGCAATTTTAGTGCCTTTTCGCTCGACGCCCATTGGCACAGATAAAGCCCTCGTGATTGCTGACTTTTATGATAAAAAAGGCGATAGGGCTGGTGTTTTTATCAACCATCCAGACAAGCTAGCACTGGAAGAAAATTTTCAAAACTACAAGGAAAGTTTATGACGTCATACGATCAGCCGTGCCGAATGGAGTTGGAGCGTACATTTACTTTTTCCGTCCATATGGACTTATACAAGTGCCTAAAGCCGATATTCAAGAAAACTTTAGCTGATATTAGGAAAAAAAACGTTTGGGCATCGGAAACAGGTCCCGGAACCGGAAGCAAAAGAGATGACGCTACGGAGAAAAAACTCAAATTCGTTTATATTAAAGTTCGGCACAGTTATGCCAGTGTCATTCGGAGCTGCCGGTTCTTGTTGGAATCGGTTCTGAAGCGGGAGTCGCTCGATGCAAAGACAACACCAAAGGTAGAAAATCTTTTCACTTGGACTGGAAAATTATTAGTTAAAGAACGAATCGCATCTTCCCATGATTATTATATTCACTGGGATAGTCGGAATTTTCACGTTTACATTTACGGAAAAGATGACGAGGTTAGAAAGACAGTAGCGTGGGAGCTTAACGAAATTATTGATCTCATCGAAAACTGGAAGACAGCCGGATTTTTCGAAAAGGCTCTAATGCTGGATCGGAGAGCCCTTGAAGCCTTGGAAAAGACAAACTCAAATTTTATTGATTCGCTGTGCAAAAATTTAAAATTTGTCAAAGGACAATACCACCTTGTCGGTAGAAACAAGCTCGTCGTCTCAGTTAACAGTGGTAAGGAGCTCCTGGAACTGGAAAAGGCTCTGGAAGCAAAAGGCTTAAAAATGTCTGAATCGATTAAGAAATCCACCGCGACACGTGATTGCGATGTCTGCTTTTGCGAAGTCGATGCCGAGTTTATGATAACAAGCATATGCAATCATGCTTTCTGCATTGGTTGCATCCAAGGCATGTTTACAGGCGCATCTGGAGTTCAAAAAATGCCGCTTTGTTGCCCAGCGGATAAATGCGAAATGAAGCTCCCAATCCAGGACATCCTGAAAATAGTCCCGACTCAGTCTATTTCAAAATTGAACGAAACCGCGCTTGACATTTATCTTCGACCTGAAAACGGCTCCGGACTGAAATATTGTCCAAAACCTGGTTGCAATCAAATTTTCCGCCCCAAGGCAGGTAGTGAAGGTCCAATATTTTACGCTTGCGATAATTGTCTCGCTGATTTCTGCTTGGGGTGTACGGAGTTCTTTAAAAAGGAGATTGGAGCTCATTGTGGCCAAAGTTGTGAACTCGTCCGATTAAAGGAAAGGGATGACGTTTGGAGATTTACGAAACAAATTTATGAAATCTTGAGTCTGCGATGTCCTCGATGCAAAGCAGCATTTTACGATTATGATGCCTGTGCAGCAGTTACATGTCATTTCTGCAAGTGTGCCTTTTGTGCTCTTTGCCTAAAAAATTGCGGTTCAGACGCGCATGCTCATGTTCTTAAATGTGATTACAATAAGGGAGCAGCAAGCTCTTTTGTCAGCAAAGACATTGTCGACGAAGCGAATCGGCAGTATCGAATCAATGAATTAAAGATGTTTTTTCAAAATAATCTGCAATTAAAAGCATCGTCTGATCTTAGATCCGAGGTTTTGACTGTCCTGGAGCGTGACTTGAACGATCTCGGTATTAAGGTAACCGACATTATGCACGATCCGGAAAGTGATATACCCTCAGCAGTACCCAATGGCAATATTCCCCATCCAGCGAAAGCCGAAAGCCCAACCCGTCGTGGACACTCCTGATCGTTTCCTCTCGCAAAGGCTGGCTGAGATTCCCCGTACTGACGGTATACATACAATGGCCCTTACATAATACGTATAAATGCTTGTTCATATAATATACGTATAAATTAAGACTTTTTATACGTATATTGATAGCCCTTAGTTAGTATAATTAAGGGCTTTTTTTTGATATACATATAATATACGCGGAGTAATGAAACAGCCTTGAGGATTTGCCTTTAATTTATGCTGTCAAATATGTTTTTGGAATAGGTCTAAATTTCCTTTTTTTGCATTTGTCGAAAATAAGCATAAATTCAGTATTTCGCTTAATTAACATGAAAAATGTCTTAAAATGTACGTATAATATACGTAACATTGAAACGTATAAGTACACCGTATATTCTGCGTATAATATATGTATATCATCAGTGTGGGTGGGAGATTAAACAGGAATTTAGGGGATTTCAACAAGCAACCCGCCCCAGCGCAGCCCAGGCCAAACGCTCGACCAGAACGCAATAAATGCGCTATACTTTAGTATTTTATATTTCTTAACTCCATGAAATAATTTAAAAATCATAGGGAACTCGTAAAGATGCAACATTTACTAATCTTAGACGTCAAAACTAGCCTTGACCGGCCCGACGCAGTGAAACAAATTGGCATGAGTTGGCCATAGCTCGACCTTTTGCTAGATTCAGCTTAACAGGTAATTTTGAATTAATTTTCGAAAGTAGATAAATCGGATTCTTGGGAGCCCTATCCCAGTTTCCCCATTATCAATTTTAGTCTTAATAGCTAACTAACCCTACAAATTTTAGGTGCGTGTTAGCTTGTTTTTAAAGGTGAATTACGTTAACGTTTTATTACAGAGATCGAATAATTTTAAACAAAATTATTTATTTTTATTAAATTTTTATATTTTTGTTTAGAATTTATTTTTGTAACTCTGAGTAATGTATTTATAAGTTGTGCTGTTGTACTTTAGCTTGGTCAATCGTTTTAAATATGAGAAATTCGCAATCTTGAATTTTCTTTTGACTGAAATTTTCACTCAATGAGTCCTTTGACTTAATTTTGGAACTTAGCCATATCAAATTCTTGCAGCCCCCCCTTCATCCCAGTTTTCGATTAACTAAGTATTTCAATGTTAAAAAAGAAATACACGATCGGGAAATGAGAATTAAAATTTCAGATTTAAAATTTAAAACACTAAAATCTTTCCAAAAAATCAAAAACATATATTTTTAGTTATAAAAAAAAAAGTTTTTTCAAAACCACAGATTTTTGAATTTGTGGTTTAAAATTATTCATAATAAAAAAAAAAAAAAAAAAGTTTAATGACTTGATTCAAAAATCTTTGGCGATTCATTTTTGTTTCAAAAATAATCGAACGACTTGTATCTTAATGTACTTAATAACCTTTACCCTTTTACGGTCGTTGATCTTCTTTTAATCCGAGTAAAAAGAAAAAAAAAATAATGTATCAAAAGTTAATAAATAAATATTTTTTTAAAAGTTTTAATCTGTCTGATTAAATTATTAGTTACTTGTGACATTTTAAATATTTCTTGGGTAGATTTCATTTAAAAAAAAAAAAAGTCATGCTTGAAGAAAAAATTATTTTGTACAAAAACCATCATTCATTCATTTTTTAAAAAAATGGCACTACACTTTTTTCGAAACATCCCATTCACTATTTTTTATAAAGATCTAATAAATTAATTTGTCAGATCATACAGTAGTCCTGTTTGAATCACCACATAATTTATCAACCACCTGTAAGATAATAATTTAAAAAAAAATCAATTATTTTATTTTTGTTAAGTCATAATGAATGAACATACCATACTGATCCCAGGTAAATTTAAAAATGTCCCAAGTACTGGTACCCTTCTTAAAAAGTTGACAGCGGCTGGGAAAAACCCACTAGAAAAAAAAAAAAATTGAATTTTATATTTTTGTTTTATAAGACCATTTCATAAATTCTTCTCTTACCTAAATAATAGGACAAACCCATAAGTTTCTAGTATCATTCCTACAATTGGCCATCCCAAAAGAACTACAAAAATACCGCCAAAAAATGCAGCGGAAGCTTTTGCTTTGTGCCTTTGGAAAAAGAATCTAAATGTTCGTTCTAATCCTATCACGCAGGATAAACCAACTATAAATAAAATCTGGAAATATATAAATATCTGTTATCTTTAATCTTATTTTTAGAGAGAAATTCCTCATCATACATACATTTCCTATAGCTAGTAATCCTTTATCAAACAGAAGAAGTACACCCAAAAATAAAAAAGCTATTCCAAAACCTGCCAGGCCCACACCAATTTCTGCAAGGAAAACAAGAAAAATGATTTTTATCAACTGTAATATTTCATCTTGACCTTATAATCTTACTTTGCATATCCGTCACTTCAAACATTTTGATCTAGATGTCTGCCTACTTATTTACAAAATTCAAAATTTACAACTAGGTGAGGTTAGAAAATCAAACTTCCACGTCACTCGTTACACTTTCCCACGAAAAATTTCAAGCTTTCGCATTGTGCTCTTTCGGTTATTAGTCCCAGATGTAATGTTTGCCTTTAATAATTATGAAGTCACTTCATATTAATGTTAAAATAACTAAATCGCGGATGATTTATTAAATTTCAAGATAGAAATCGAGTTTAATCGTGGCGGAAGTAAAAAAAAACAACAAATCGTGGCAGAAATTATTAAGGTCACATGGGATAGATTAAGTAACAAAATGAACTGTAGATGGTAGCAGCATAGCGGACGAAAAAAGCTTTAAAAATGCGAAAAGGTCGAATTTTATCTATTATTAATTATTAATGCATAATTAATCATATATATTATCTTATTGAGTCTATGGAAAATGTAAAAGAATCGAAAGAATCTTGGTAAGTAAAAAAAAAAAAAAAATTAGAATTCTAGCCATGCTTTGTAATTATCTCACTAGAGGGCAGGCCAGTTTCATTTTTAAAATCGGCCATGTTGAAATTAGATTGCAACAGAAAGGGAAGCACTTAATTTCGGTTTTTGTGAAATTTAGCTAAGAAATGACGAGGCATGCTAGAAATTGTACAGCAGGAGCTGTGTATACATATCATGAGAAGAAAAAGGATGCTGCAGCTTCAGGTTACGGCACGGAAAATCAAAGAGTAGGAAAAGATTCCGTTAAGGATTTTGATTGTTGCTGTTTGACATTGCAACCGTGCAGGAATCCTGTCGTAACGTGAGTTTTAAATTGAAAGAACTGATTCACGTGGAAAGAACTGGAAAACAAAACTTTATAACTTTACCCAGAAAACATAATGTTCTTATTTTATTTCTCAGGCTTGATGGGTACTTGTTTGACAAGGAAGCAATATTAGAGTACATAATCCGAAAGAAAAATGAATACAGCAGAAAACTCAAGGAATATGAAAAGCAGAAAAAGAAAGATGAAGCAGAGCTTGCTGAATTAGCAAATGCTGAAAGGCTTGCTAAAGTCAAAACATTCCTCAACACTGAGAAGAATATTGTAACAGATAAAGTAAATCCTTTCAAAAATGGGGACGAGGAAAAAAATAAAGCAACAGTTTCAAACATGGCCAATGGAAGAGATAAAAATCTTCCAAGCTTTTGGATCCCATCAATGACACCTGAAGCTAAATCAACGAAGATGGAAAAACCTGTATGTAAGAAATTTTGTTGTGAAAAAAAAAAAAAAAAAAAAAAAAACGATAATATTAATTTTTTTTTTAGGATAAAACTGTTTATTGTCCAATGAGTGGAAAACCTTTAAAATTGAAGGATCTAATTGATGTTAAGTTTACTGAGGTGAATGATCCAGATGACAAGCAAAACATCATTGTTAAGAAAGTAAGATATATGTGTCCGATCACTCATGATATTTTAAGCAATTCAGTACCTGCAGCTGTTCTAAAACCAACGTAAGTCATGAAATAGTTTATTTATTAAAAATATGATTCTTAAGATGCAGCATTAATCTTTTTTTAACAATTAAGAGTAAATAATTTGAATTTATATTTTAGTGGAGATGTTGTCACAATGGAGTGTGTGGAAAAAATTATTAAAAAAGATTGGATCCATCCAATTACCAGTCAGAAGTTGAAAGAATCTGATATCATTCCACTTCAAAGGGTTTGTATCTCTTCATTGAATTAAAAAAATCAAAAATTACTTGCTTGTTAATTTCTTTTTTTTGTTTATCTTAGGGTGGAACCGGTTTCTCAACTACAAATGACAAGCTTGAGGGAAAGCATGAACGCCCTGTACTTAGGGCTTAAAGCCATTTTTAGGTTTCTTCGTGTAAATATGTAAATAATTTTAAACTTATTTTAAAATTTTAACTAATTTAAAAAAAAAAAAAAAAAATATTTTTTATTCATAAAGAAAATGGTCAACATTATTTATTTAAATGCAAGAAGGCATTTTTTTTTTTTTTTTTTTTCCTTTCGAATAAAAAAGAAGGATATTCGCTTACATACATTTTTGACGTAGACTGGTGTTAAATTACCATTCGAGAAATGTACAGTTTTAGGCGAATTTGATTGTGTTCAAAAGGAAAAAAAAAAAAAAAAATATATCTTTGCTGATTTCATTTCATTTTTTTTTTTCGTTTGTTTTAATTAATGCATGATTTTTTTGTTCTTCTATTTCCAGAGTGTTCCGTTCAAGATTTTTTTTTTTTTTTTTTTTCATTGAAAACCCGCGAAGAACGGTGCCGCATTCTAGAGTCCAATCGGTGCCACGTGACCTCAAAATATTTCGATAAAGGAATACTTAGATTTATCGAAGTTATGGTGATTTATTTTTGTTTTTCGAAGAAAACCCTGGATTCTTGGTTAAAGCGGATTTTTAATCAATTAATTTAAGTTGATGGTTGGATGCTTCAGCAATTAATGGTAAGTTTTGGTTGAATTTTTTTTTTTTGTCACATTTGGACGAAGGATAATTTTGTGCCTGAACGCGCATACTCAGGACGGTTATTAATTGAAGTTTTGGTTGGTTTTCCCCCCCGACTTTTGTGCCGAAATATTTTTTTTTTTTTTGAAAATTCGCTTAGGTCATTTGGAGGCATAAAGATTAGCATGAGTGAGGATTTCATATTACATAACTAAAAGGAAGTGATAACGATGGACTTCCTTTTAGTTTTGAAAATATTTATATTTTTAAAATTGCATTCGTTAATTTTGATTTTTGGTAACAGTTTACTTTAGTTCCTTTATGACGATTTTACATAGCGGAAAGAATTTGAAATAAACACTTTTGTATTAAGCAACTGTTTACTTTAGGTCCTTCAATTTCAAATAAATTAATAATTTTTAATAAAATTTATTAAGATAAAGGATGTAAAATAATCAGTTTTGTTGTAAGCAACGGTTTACTTTACCTCCTTTAATTTCAAATAAAATTAATAATTTTTAATAAAATAAAGGATGTAAAATAAAAAGTTTTGTTAAAAGCAATATGATGTATTCACCCGCTATGTAAAATCGCCATAAAGGAACTAAAGTAAACTGTAAACTGTTGCCATGGAATTATTTTTTATAAGGAATTTTGAAAAGTTTGGTCGCTTCAATCTGCTTGGAGGACAGATTCATCCTTAATAGTAATATTTTAATGAAGAGATGTTCGAAAAAGAAAGAAGTTTTTTTTTGCCGGTTCGGTTATGCGGCTAAACACGCGGAGGTGCACGAGGTTTTCAACGTTCTCATATGATTTTTATTTTAAATAAAATGAATTTTTGATTAGGTTGGCAAAATAGAAGAAAAATATTGAACTTAAGACGTTCAATTATTAAAAAAAAAATATTTATTTGGTAAATTGTCAACTTTAGTTGAGTGCAAGCAAGGTTCAACATTTTTTTTTCCCAGTCAGGTGCGAATGCCTGACAAGTTGCATAACTTAGCAGAGCTAGTTTCATTTCTTCTCTCTGATTCGATTCCAAGCAAAATTGTACTATTTTTATCAATTCAGTAGATTAGAGCATTAAATGATGATAAAAATATTTCTTCAACGGTTCAATCGCTGCCCATTTTTTTTTTTTTTTTTTACACATTATTTTGCATTCTGAGTTGGAGTGGCACTAGCGGATTAGTGTCCCTGAATAACCTCAATAATAAAATTGAAGTTAAAAAAATTGAAAGACTGGCGTTTATGAGGGCTTTTGCAGTTATGACAGCAGTGACGTTCGCTGGTTATGAAATATTTGGGGGAAGGGTGAGGGAAGAGTGGGCGAGAGAAAATAATTTTAAGAAAAACTCAATTGGAAATTATGTGCCTCTTTTTTAATCGATTTCGTAGAAAGAAGGAGATTCCATGTGTTTAATGGCGACTGGATTTTTAATCGATTTCGTAGAAAGAAGGAGATTCCATGTGTTTAATGGCGACTGGATTTGTGTATATATATATATATTCGAATCTCTGTCACGCGGAAAAAAAATCCTAATAAAACTAAAAAACGGAACCGTCAATGCATGATGTTATGGATCTTCTTAAAATAAAGTTAAAAATCCTCAAATCATAAAACATTTAATACAATAGGAAGACGGTTGCAAGGTGGGAAGAATATATGTGCTTAAACGTCTTCTTATGATTCAATGTTGTTTGAAAAAAGCTGTTTGCGACTCGTCTTATCGTTTTGACCTGCATTCATATTCACGTTGTTTGAGCTCTTAAGTACGATAATAAAATTAACTTTATGAGTGAGCGCATTTGTTGTGAGTAAAAAGGAACATGGTTTTAGTTAGATTGTTTTTATTATTTTTTCTTATGCTGCGAAAATGAAAAATGATATAACGGTACCGGTAGCCATTTCTTAAAAGTAATGAGGTATTTACAACCAAAGGCTACTACAGGATAACCATAAGGTAGCTGCCCACGAAAAAAATTTTTGAGTTATCATTGGTACTTTGTTCGGGTACCTCAGAGATGATTTCTGGTGAAGTCAAAAATTTTTTTTGCAACCCCTAAGGGGCGATTTTGGGGCTTGAAGAAAATTCATTTTTCGTTTATAACTCCTGAACGGATCGTCCGATTTGAAAAAATGAAAATCGAGATGAAAGAGAAAAATAAGAGCTTTATTTTAGTGTAAGTGCCAATTTTTTTAAGTGCCCAGAATAAGTGCCAGAATTTTTCAAAGTTTTCAAAAATTTTTTTTTCAATAATATGATCGCCGGATCCAAATTTCGCTGCCGTAGCATGAAAGAGCTCAAAAAGTAGCTTTAGAAACGTATTTTTAAAAATTTTTTGCGAAGGGCAAAAAGGGCCGAAAAAAGTGCCAAAAATTTTAAATTCAATTTTTCCCGCCTTTTTGAGCCCGGATCCAAATTTCGCTACTGTAGCATGAAAGAGCTCAAAAAGTTGCTCTAGAAACGTATTTTTAAACATTTTTTGCAAAGGCCGAAAAGGGCCGAAAAAAATGCCAAAAATTTTAAATTTAATTTTTCCCTCGTTTTTGAGCCCGGATCCAAATTTCGCTACCGTAGCATGAAAGAGCTCAAAAAGTTGCTTTTAAAAAGTATCTTTTGAGATTTTTTGCGAAGGGCAAAAAGGGCCGAAAAAAATGCCAAAAACTTTAAATTCAATTTAACTCATGTTTTTGAGCTCGGATCCAAATTTCACTACCGTAGCATGAAAGAGCTCGAAAAGCTGCTCTAGAAACGTATTTTTTAAAATTTTTTGCGAAGGGCAAAAAGGGCCGAAAAAAATGCCAAAAACTTTAAATTCAGTTTTACCCACGTTTTTGAGCTCGGATCCAAATTTCGCTACCGTAGCATGAAAGAGCTCAAAAAATTGCTTTAAAAGAGTACCTTTTGAGAATTTTTGCGAAGGGCAAAAAGGGCCGAAAAAAAATGCCGAAACTTTAAATTCAGTTTTACCCGCGTGTTTTGAGCTCGGATCCAAATTTCGCTACCGTAGCATGAAAGAGCTCAAAAAGTTGCTTTAAGAAAGTACCTTTTGAGATTTTTTGCGAAGGGCAAAAAGGGCCGAAAAAAGTGCCAAACATTTTAAATTCAATTTTACCTGCGTTTTTGAGCCCGGATCCAAATTTCGCTACCGCAGCATGAAAGAGCTCAAAAAGTTGCTCTAGAAACATACTTTTTATAGTTTTTTGCGAAGGGCTGAAAGGGCCGAAAGAAGTGCCAAACATTTTAAATTCAATTTAACCCATGTTTTTAAGCCCGGGTCGACTTGCTCTGACATAGGCGTAAGTACTCGAAAATCTAATTTCGTAACTTAATTTTCTCGAACGCGAAATGGGCTAAAAAAATGTCCAAAACAATCGAATCTTTCAAATTGATATTTCTAGAGTTCCCAACTTCTGTGTTATTACCTTTTTCGTTTGAGTACTTTTATAGACCTTATTATATGTATTTTTTTTTTCGGCTATTTCGCCCCTCGCAAAAAGCACAAGAGAAACATTCTTAAAGCAACTTTTTGCGTACTTCAATCCTACGTTAATGAAATTAGGATCAGGCTCAAAATTGCAAGTAAAATTGAATTTTAATTTTTTGGCATTCTGTTTGGCCTTTCTCTTCTTAACCAAAAACTTTGAAAAATACATTTTAGAAGCAGCTTTTTGGGGGGACCCGAGAAAAACCTGAGCGTTCTTTAAGGGAAATTCCATATTTAGTGTGGAAAAAATGAAATTTGTTTTTAAATATTTTTGGACCTTCTTACATTTCGCAGCATTGTTTAATTTAATGTTTATTTGGGTTATTCCACATTTCTTGTAGGATTACATGAAATCGAAAAAAACCGTATCGATGTTCTCATAGGTCAGGTGGATTAGTTGTTTCTTTTTTATTCAAGCCAAAAAATTGAAATAAAAGAAAAGGCGAACCATTTACAGGGTAATGACTTTAGACTGGATAATTGTTTGTTTTATATTGTTTTCAGCCACGATGATGCCAGTAATTAGTTTTCTTAAAAATTTATATCTTCTGTTTAGCTTATCGGAGTTTCAGGGTCCATACAACTTCTGTTAATTTGCTATTATCTTATTTAAAAATTGCTATTTTATACCTGTAGAAAAAACCTAAGTAGTTGTCTTTACTGAAAATCGATTTTTTATGTATAACCTATGGAGATTGGGTGAATACTACTTTACAGGTGAAAAAGATGAAATATTTTTAAAAATAAACTGAATTTTAATTCTCATACAGAAGCTTAAGAAGAAGCTCTTTCATGCTACGTTAGCGAAGTTTGGATCCGGGCTCAAAAACGCGGATAAAATTGAATTTAAAATGTTTGGCACTTTTTTCGGCCCTTTTTGCCCTTCGCAAAAAATCTCAAAAGGTACTTTCTTAAAGCAACTTTTTGAGCTCTTTCATGCTACGGTAGCGAAATTTGGATCCGAGCTCAAAACACGCGGGTAAAACTGAATTTAAAGTTTCGGCATTTTTTTTCGGCCCTTTTTGCCCTTCGCAAAAATTCTCAAAAGGTACTCTTTTAAAGCAATTTTTTGAGCTCTTTCATGCTACGGTAGCGAAATTTGGATCCGAGCTCAAAAACGTGGGTAAAACTGAATTTAAAGTTTTGGCATTTTTTTTCGGCCCTTTTTGCCCTTCGCAAAAAATTTTAAAAAATACGTTTCTAGAGCAGCTTTTCGAGCTCTTTCATGCTACGGTAGTGAAATTTGGATCCGAGCTCAAAAACATGAGTTAAATTGAATTTAAAGTTTTGGCATTTTTTTCGGCCCTTTTTGCCCTTCGCAAAAAATCTCAAAAGATACTTTTTAAAAGCAACTTTTTGAGCTCTTTCATGCTACGGTAGCGAAATTTGGATCCGGGCTCAAAAACGAGGGAAAAATTAAATTTAAAATTTTTGGCATTTTTTTCGGCCCTTTTCGGCCTTTGCAAAAAATGTTTAAAATACGTTTCTAGAGCAACTTTTTGAGCTCTTTCATGCTACAGTAGCGAAATTTGGATCCGGGCTCAAAAAGCGGGAAAAATTGAATTTAAAATTTTTGGCACTTTTTTCGGCCCTTTTTGCCCTTCGCAAAAAATTTTTAAAAATACGTTTCTAAAGCTACTTTTTGAGCTCTTTCATGCTACGGCAGCGAAATTTGGATCCGGCGATCATATTATTGAAAAAAAAATTTTTGAAAACTTTGAAAAATTCTGGCACTTATTCTGGGCACTTAAAAAAATTGGCACTTACACTAAAATAAAGCTCTTATTTTTCTCTTTCATCTCGATTTTCATTTTTTCAAATCGGACGATCCGTTCAGGAGTTATAAACGAAAAATGAATTTTCTTCAAGCCCCAAAATCGCCCCTTAGGGGTTGCAAAAAAAATTTTTGACTTCACCAGAAATCATCTCTGAGGTACCCGAACAAAGTACCAATGATAACTCAAAAATTTTTTTCGTGGGCAGCTACCTTATGGTTATCCTGTAGTAGCCTTTATCATTGGTGTAAACTAAAAAAAAATTGTTTGTAAACACAAATATGTCGATGATTTTAGTTAAAAATGATAGAAAATCAGGTAATAAGAATTGTATGACCTTAGGTTTCATTTGAGTGAGATCAAATAGTAGTGTTTATTAATTTTAAAACATCTGAGAATTTTTTTTTTTTTTTTTTTTTTGAAAGCGCCAAATTTAAATTTTCGTATAGAATTTTTTTTTTTTTTGAAGGAAGTATTCTTAACAAAAGTAGATTAAGAGTAGAAAAAAAAAATGGCTATACTGTTTGTAAAGAACTAAATCTTTATAGCTGGTATCGGGAAAACGGGCGCTCATAAGCTAACACATATAGGCAACTTGTGTTACAAAAAAAAAAACAACCGAGAATTGCTCGCCTGCTTTATAATGTGCTTATGGCTCTAGCAGGCGAGCAATTCTCGCGTACTTCGGATTGCATAGCTACCCCCGTAATCCCGATACCAGCTATAAATTAATTTTTTTTGCGTGAAGATGAGCCATTTTACTGTTTACTGCATTTAATGAATTAATAGCGACTTGGATTACTCAAAATTAGACATTTAGGAACGTAGTTTTATGTATAAGAAATAATTTGTACGTTTCCGGGGGTCTAGCAAATTTTTTACTTTTAAGTGAAAATACCACTATAAAATGATTACAGTTTCTGGTATTGAGATCTAAATAAAAGGAAGACAAATAGAAAATATGAATGCAAAAAAAAAAAAAAAAAAAAAAATTGTTTTTTAAAAGAAAATTTTCCAAAAATAAAATTCTAATGTTGACTTGGTTAGAGAATTACCCTAAAGCAGAAACTAAAAAGCTAAAAATAATTTTTTAAGAATAAAAAAAATCGATTTCGAATTAAAAGCCCAAAAAAGCTAAAAACAAGTTAAATAAAGTCGAACCTTCATCACTGACTATCTAATTGAACTTGCGTGTTTTTTTTCTTCATTTTCATATTTTTAAAAACTGAAATCGAGATCGCATTGGAAGTTCATACAATCACGAGATGTGATCTCGATTTCAGTTTTTAAAAATATGAAAATGAAGAAAAAAAACACACAAGTTCAATTAGATAGTCAGTGATGAAGGTTCGACTTTATTTAACTTGTTTTTAGCTTTTTTGGGCTTTTAATTCGAAATCGATTTTTTTTATTCTTAAAAAATTATTTTTTTTTTCTTTAAATATACGTAAGATGAAATGAACCTCTTTGTTTCATTTGCGAATTTTTTTTTCTCTTAATTTTTGGTCTTGGCGAAATTCTGTCTGCTCGCTAGTGAAGTATTGTGCTGTTAAGTTTTTTGTGGGTGTATTTTTCAAATTATGGAGACTGCAGTCCCGAGATTGTATTAGCATAATTCCGAGATTTTGAATCCAGCAAATTGCCATTTTTTGTTCTGAATGGGCTTTATCTCATATATCCAAACCCCAGGATTCGAAATATAAACTCGGTTATGCAGCCTCTATATTTAAATGTACAATGATAAAGTTGGGTTTTTAAATTCATATCAGTAATGGCGGAAATTATTGATCTTTTTTGAGAAATTTCATAGTTTTCCCAATTAGAAATTCTTAATAAATTATTTTATTATGTCTTTTTTCGGCTAACTCTAAATATTCCGGAAGAAATATTTAATTTTTAAGCATCGTTTTTCCACTGAAAATCATTTTTTTTTTTCTACGGGCAAAAAATACTAGAGACTACAACTTTATTTATTTATTTATTTATTTATTTATTTATTTGTTTTTTTTTTTTTTGGGTCCACTCTCCGGTTTTATCTTAGGGCAGCCCCCTCTTCAGGGTGGCAAGAACGATCCCGATGCCAGGCTGGAAATATTTTTTAAAATAGCGAAACCGATCCCAGTTTCAATATTGGCTGGTGCCGATGCCGATTAATATGAAATCACGATATATCTATCAGGAGTTGCCTAGAGAGTCGGCATCGGCATCGGCATCAGCATCGTGTGGTAAGTGCCGAAATCGGAATCGGGAGTTTGACATCGATATCGACATCGCCGGTGGCAATGTTGATTCTCTATTATTTATTTAATTTCCGATTCCGATTCCAACACTTACCACACGATGCCGATGCCACAAAGCATCGATTACATCCGAAGCGGGCATCGATTCCTATCTTGCAAAAAAAAAAAAAAAAAAAAAATCATGGGCCGAATCCGATGCCGACACTAACAATTTTACGATTCCAAGGTCGATTTTGTTTTTAAAAAAAGTTGTCATTAGCAGCGGTCAAAATTTCCAAACTTTGAACTCCTGAGCAATTTTCCACTCCTTTCAATGAATGTAAGAGGCTAAAGCAGTTCATAATTGGCAAAAAAAAAAAAAAAAAAAAAAAAAAAAAAAATTAAAAAAGTCCTAAAATAATTTTCGATTTCGATTTTGGTCCAATTTGATCCCACGATGCAGATAAAATCCAATTCCAATTAAAAAAAAAAAAAAAAAAAAACTGCAGGGGTTCCGATGCATCGGTTTATCCTTTGAAAAACACCAGATTCCAATTTGACGCCGATGTTGATGCCGATGCCGATGCCGAAAAGATGATTCCTACAAAAATCTCATCGGCTTTCCTTTCTAAAATTCCCCTTTCGAATCTAAAAATCTCGGTCCAACTGCTGCAGTCGTGGGTAGAGATTCCAATTTCCTGACTTTTTTTCCTTCCCGGGAAAAATGAATTTCTTCGTTTTGTTTTATCATTTTAATTTTCCGGGATTCGAGAAGTCACCTTCTTAATTCCCGAAAATCGAGAACTTTCAAAAATGAAAAAAATTAAATTCCCGGGAAATGGAATTCCCGAGAAATTTCAACAAAAAATTTCAAAGTCAGGATGCCGGGAATTCCCAGAATCCTAGTCCTGAGGCATTATCCGGAGTCCTGTCCTGCCCTGTGGCATTATTTTAAAGAGACGCAAAAAATGTCTATTTTAATTCATTCTCTGATCATTTCTTTGAACGTATTTCACATCCGTTTCCGGTGAAAGAACAAAAAGAAAAAAAATTGTTAAAAACAAACACTTTATACGTCGTCTAATTAAATTATCTAAAACGATATAATATTCAAATATTTGATGTAAAACGAAACAAAAATGCCTATCCCAACATGAGTAAGTAAGAAACGAACAAAACCGACTCAAGACGATAAAATATTCCCTCGAGCCGAGAAAAAGCTTCTTAAGGCCTTTTTTCCTGGATCGCTTGCATCACTGACTGCATCACACCCGACGACGACAATTAATTGCACCTCGCGCATATCATATTCTCCTTATCTCATTACATGCGTTCGGCTTTTTTTTTATTATTTTTATTTATTTGACAGATAACAGCTGTGCAAAAGAGAAAATGAGAGAAGGAATTTGCATTATTGTTATCATCAAATCGGGAGTAAAAACAAGCGCGCGCGGTTTGAAATCCTTAAACTTGTAACCCTAACACGAGTTATGGCGAAAATTTTTTATTTTATCAAAATGTTGGATACCGCACCGTCTGGTTACTCAAGTGCCCGTGTTCGATTTGAGAGGTTCCGATTGTTTAAAAAAAAAGAAAAATTTTAAGGGTGATGTGAAAAATTATTTTTTTAAATTAAAAAAAAATTTTTTTAATTAAATTTTTTTCCCCGTGTGAAAATAGACGCGCGTGGCGATTATTATCCATTTTTGTTTTTTGTTTTTTCAGAAAACGGAAAATTGACTGAATGCGAGTTTTCCGAAAAAAAATTTTAAAAGGGTTTTTTGTTCGATTTAAGTGCCTTTGACATCGGTAGGTTTTTTTTTAAAATAATTTTTTTTTTTTTTTTTTTTTTTTTTTTCAAATTGATGAATGAGGCTTTTTGAAATGAAACCCTTTTAATTTTTTTTTTCGTCGGGGAAAAAAATTTAAATTAAAAAATCGAAGAAAAATTTCGGGAAAATGAATGCGACTGACGGTTATTTCCTTTCGTATCCGGCTGAGACTTTTTGGAAACCCAGCGAATATGATGTTTATTTTCATACGGGGTGAGTTTTTCAATTTTTTTTTTTTTTTTTTTTAGGTTTAAAAAATAAAATGCGAGGGAGAATAATTTAGAAATTATTTAATTTTTTCTAAAGTAGTGATCCTTAAGAGATAAGGAGATACATGTTGACCGTGAGCTTACGTACCATACATCGTGATGCAATGAGAAAGAATAAGCTGAATGTTTTTTTTTTTTTTGTTATTAAGACGTTAGAACCTGTCGGGAACGGCATTTTAAGATCACTTAAAGAATTTTTTTTAAATTCTTATGCATCTTTTGCAAGGACAGGTCACACGTTCATAATTTTTAAACAATTACGCTACTCTGATTAATTTTTTTTTTTTTTTTCCGTAAAAATTTCAAGTTTTTAAAATAAACATTGAATGGAAAATACTCGTGAAAAATATTTTCAAATAACCGGTCTAAATGTATTTAAATTTAAATTTAAAGTCCCAACGTTAGGTTAGGTTTTTTTACACGTGTTCGATGACTAAAAATATTTCATAATCTTATCCTTTCATTTATTACTGTCATATGTTTCAGTTTTTACCTATCTTTATTTGCTATAAAGATTTCGCTTTGTTTACTTTTCCTTACTTTTCTTTTAATTCTTGATCTGCAGATGTAGGCTTTTTAATCTTTTTTTTTTTTTTTTTTTTTTTTTTTTTGAATTTTCTGATGATTTTTTGACTTGTAGGCCTAGATCAATTTCATGGTTTAAAAAAAAAAAAATTGAAATGCCATGTTTTGTTGAAAATAGCAACTTCTTTTTCATTCCTAGTATTCCTAGGGTAAATGTAGTAGCTGTATGAAACAAATTTTTTTTTTTCGATCCACACCAGGTCTAAAATTACAAGTGGTACATCGCAACCTTAGCGGGCATACCACCTCTAGTGGTACGCCCATAAGCTAAACATTGAGGAAAAATTTTTTTCACATGATGGTACAGCGTACCACTATCACGGATTCAATAGCGGTGCCCCATAAGCTAAACATAGAGGTCTTCTCTTCAATAGTGCTTCAATAGTGGTACATGTACCACTATTGTGCTGGCTACTCTCCCACTGTTCGTTACAGAAGGTCCTCTTGTTAGGATAAGTAGGGCAGAGCCCTTTTTTGTATCTGTTCTTCATCTTGTGTTTCTAGGGATGTAAAATGTACGTATTTTTATCTTTGGTATATATACAGTATATATACGTATTTGTTTACAAAAAATTTTCCTAAGCTTCTATTACTTCCATTTCTTAGTATTCCATTTTATAGTACTTCCATTTCTTAAGTCCAAAAAAACCGTTTATTTTAAGTTCTGCTAAATCGACTTGCGACAATTCGACAGAAATATTAAAAAAGCAAAATTTAAGTTTGAACCCCCCATTCAGATCGATTACGAAAAAAACTCCCCTCCCCCCCTTATTTTTGAAAATAATTCCCATCGTTCTATTTTCCATGTAAATCTTTTCATGTGAAATCAGCGGCATTCTTTTTTTTTTTTTTTTCACATGTGCACACAATATATAAATAATAAGGCTTCTAAAAAGAATCTTTGTTTGCTTATTGTCAATAAGGCGCTGTTCAACTGTATCGGTTTAGAATAATAAATAAAACTGAAATCGGGAGGAAAAAAAAAATCCCAATTTATTTATTTAATTTTTTTTTTACATCTTCCTATTTCTCTCGTCTTCTTTAAAACAGGGCTTAAAGCACGTGTCGCAATTATTAATCCATGAATTTATCAAAACCTCAGGTTTATTTACATGTTTGTACTTCCGTTTTTCTTTCTCTTTCTCAGTTACGGCAACCCCCCTCCCCAAGGGAGAAGGGAGAAAGGTGGCACGAGCCTTCTAAAAATAGATTTTTTCAAAAATTACTAGATTAGTGGTGTGTCGGCTTTTCAGGTCTTAAGCCTTAATTTTTAATGTGTAAAGGAGGGAGTACACAGTAAAAAAAAATATTATGTTATTTTGTTAAAATCGGTCTACACAAATTTTTTCTGTTGCTTTTTCCAAAAGTTAAACATAAACAAAATAAACGTAGATTGTCGTGAAGTTGAAAGGAAATTCAAAAAAAAACTCTACACCCAGAAAAATGCTGCTTTGGGTCTAAGCAAAAATGCTTTGCTACAAAGCATTTTTGCATAACTTAGGTCTAAGCAGAATAAATGTTTTGTGTCAAAACTCGTGATTGCTTTGCCGCAATGCATAACGTCGACAAGTCGAGCCATGTTGCTTTGCGGCAAAGCATATTTGTTTTGTCGCTAAGCAACATCGCTTGTATTGCGAACGAGGCATATTCCTTTTTCTGGGTGTAGGTTTATTTTAGGCATAAAAAATAAAATTTTTTACTTAAATAGGCTATCCCAAAAACAATATCCACTTAATGAAATAAAAAAAATTTATTTTTAGTGCCTAAAACAAACCTAGAATTTTTTTTTGAATTCCCTTTCAACTTCACCCCAATCTACGGTATGTAGATCGATTATGTTAATTTTTACATAAAATTTCTTAATGTGTAGGACAGGATAGATGGATTTCGAAGTGCAGTAGTTACTCGATGAAACGCGCTTGAAGGGACCAACCAAAATCCGCGTATTAACGAGGAACGCGTATTGCCCGATAATACGCGCTTTATGGAATACCTCATTAATACGCCTTCTCAGCTTTTTAAAGGAGAGAAAAAAAAACATGTAACTTACTTATTTTTAAAAATAATCATCATATTTTTTTTGGCCCGAATTTCTTCCTCCAGAAATTAATTACACTTCAGGAACGTTTGGAGAGATTAACTTTATGTAGTAATCCGTTTTACGGTGTTTTTCCACAACATTCAGTCAAAGGAAACTTTTGTTTTGGCAACCCTGAGCCTCGCTCCACGACTCATTCTTCAGAGGTGACCGCGGTTAAAAAATTTTCTGATCGGGGGGGAAATACTGGGAGGGAGTTAATCTCTCCAAACGTTCTCTTCGTATAATCATAATCGAACGTCACTGGTAAGTTCGTTTGATTTCGTAATTATACTTCAGGAACGTTTGGAGAGATTAACTATATGTAGTTGTTCAGAGATTCTGCGGAAAATTTTTTTGAGGTTCCGAACTTACGGAGGTTTACAGTGTTACGGAAAAAATTGAAAGCGTGCATATTTTTAAGGGATATTTTAAGAAGGCGCATATTTATGAGTGTATTAACTAAAGCGAAGTTTGAATAAATGAACTGGGTTATTTCCTAAATGCTGCTTCCGCAAAACCGTCTCTGCGGATAACCGGTCTCTTGTAGAATCGGGCGAAGACTTCCGAGTTTGGTCCCCATCCGGCCGTCGATCGAATGGTTCCTAGATCGACCCCATTTTCCTCTGCTTTCGACGAAGCAGCATGACGGGTAGACTGGCCTTTAAATATTGCCGTGTCGATACCGCTCTTCCGGAGACACTGCTTAATCCAGCGGCTCAGCGTTTGAGCAGAGACCTTCTTGAACGGTTCACGCGTAGAGATGAACAGGTGATCGGACTGGCGTATTGATGCTGTCCTGTCAATGTAATTTTTTATTGTGGATGCAACACATATTTTTGGGCGATCGCGGAAATGTGGGAGTAATAGCAGTGGTTGACTGGTACCCGGCTTAGAGGATTTTATGAGGTCCGGAATTTTTATTTCTAGTCCAGTTGTTGATTGACTGATGTTTGTCAGCTTAATGTAGGCAAAAGTTTGTATCCTGTGAGCTGTCGCTATTTGTAAAAGGAATGAGTCGTGGAGCGAGGCTCAGGGTTGCCAAAACAAAACACTAAAAAAAAAAAGCACTAAATTTGTCCACTATGGAGATGTTTTACTGCATTTTTTTTATATTTTTGCAGAGATTATGCATATTTTTTTATGCGCCAAAATTTAAATATGCATATTTTTTAAAAAATTTATGCAATTTATAATATGCGCAATTATGCATAATGTGTTGGTTATACATTATTTTGCATAATATATGCATACAATTTTTTTAATATCATAAAGCAGGAAAATTTGCAAATGTTACGCTTGTTAAACTTTTTTTTCATTTGATGCATACTTATTTATGCATTATTATATTTTTAAAAAAATTATTATTTTGAGGAGTAAAAAAATTGTGTTCTTTATACATAATTTATGCATTTTTTATGTATGCCCAATCTTTTGTGTAGTTCATACATAATTTTTGTTATAATTTATGCATTTTTTTTTCGTACGGGGAGAGGAAAGCTTCGCTCTTGAACAAGTATTGTCTTGCAACAAAACCGCAGTGTTTCATATCGAAACAAAAATGCTTCATGACAACGGACCGGTTGTATCTTGACAAGATATTTTTATTGTTTTTGCATATTTTTTAAGGAAATGTCTTGCCACAAGACATTTTTGTTTTTGCGTAAAGATCGCAAAGTGTTGTGAAATCTCGGAACCGGTTCCAAGGGAAAAGGACTTCGGAACCAGTACTCCTGGTACCGATACCGGCACCGACAAAAAAAAATTATTTTAAATTTATTTTAAATTTTTGTTTTATTATTCACTTTGGTAGTTTCTTAAATTAAATTTTAATGTGAAACTGTTTCTTCTTATGTTGTAAAATGTAAAGCAAATATTTTTAAAAAAATCAAAAGTAAAAATCCAAATTTCCGAGAATGAGTTAGATCGGCATTGTACATAAAGAAGTGAAGCAGTAACGCACCGACGGCATCAAAAGCCGCAAAGGATGCAAGAAAGAACTTGTCTTTTTCTCTCTGTTTAATTTAACTTTTTTCTACTTTGTCTTTTTCTACTAGCGCTTAATTTAACTTTTATTTTGTTTTTTGGTATAATAATAAGGAATATTAAAATTACGGAAACTGGAACGTCCGGAACCGGTTCTGTGGTTTTCCGAATTTTGATTCGGCACCGGTTCTCCCGGTTTCGGTACTACCGGTACTGCAATCCCTATTTTCGCGTTAACCATTTTCTTGTCTAAATGTGTAGAGATCTTTTTTTTTTTTAAATTAAAAGCTCGAATTTGTAGGTTTTGGCTCCGGAAGTTGCAAATTCTGAAAAGTCCTTATGTCACGACTTTGCATTTTACGGTCAATCTCCTTTCTCAGGCACTTCCAGGAGTGTCTATAGGTCATTACTAGAATGGCCGAACCAATTTTGGGCATTGACTGATTAGTCTTAGGCACTTGTAGAAAATTGCCCGACCGCTAGACAATTCTAGAATTCTAGAATTCCGTCCGCCATTTTCCAGTTGGGCCCTTTTTGTACAGACGTCCGTATTAGAATTGAGCGTTAAATGGAATTAAATTGTTAAAAAAAATTTCATTGAAGTTGTTATTGGCTTCCATTGGTTTTATATTTAAATGAAATAGAAACGATTTAAATTAAATCTTTTCAAAATTAGTGATTCAGTTAAAATATTATTTATTGCTTAAAAAATTTTTCGGTCCCTAGGCATTTCTATTCCTGGCGTCATCACTGCTCTGCCTCCTTCCTTTTTTCTCTTCGGTTCATCTGCTTACTAGGAAAATCGAAATGGACCAAAGAAGGGATTTCAAGACAGATTATTCATAAAGTTTTCCTACGTCATTAATGAATCGAACCGTGAATTGTAATACACCCAAGTCCAACCGTTTTTCCACATGAGACCGCCTATTCAATATTTTGTTTTATTAAAATCAGCTGCAGATGACATTTCCTTCAATTTTTTTTTCTTTCTTTGAAAATCTGAATCGGAAAACCTTAGAAACGGATCAAAATATTTGAATATCGGTTTTCCTTGTTTCGGATTTAAAACAATTAAGACGCATAAATCCACGTTTATAATTATTGTTATCATTTATCAGAAGGAAAAAAAAAAAATTAAAAAGTAAAAGTCGCGCTATAAGCATCACGTGCAGGAATTAGGATCAGGTATAACGGACCTGCGATAATCAAGTTCAATATGATTTTTATTTCAAGGCCGAAAAAGAGTAGAAAAAAAAATATTAAAACGGAACGGTTTTTATTTAGAACTGTCATTCACGCCCATAGGTATTAAAATGACGTCATTTATGAAAATTTTGAAACGGTTGATTTTAATTGCAATTTTTTTTTTTTTTTTTTTAAGTTCGATTTAATTTATTTTTATTTTTGTCTACTAGACAAAAATGTAAGTCTCGTGCATTAAATAATGTCTTAATAGTGCACAAACATAACATCACGAGCTTACTTCCTTGAATGATAACCTATTATGATGAACTTTCTGCATTTTTGACATCCTCTTTTTGAGTTCAATCGTCTTTCGTTCCGGCTGATTTTCAATAAAGTTTCGATGTGTTGTAAATTTTTTTTTTTTGGTGGGGAATTCCGGTTTTGTGTCACTGAATCGTTTTAAATTAAGAGGATTCGAGATCTAATGGAGGAAGTAAAATTAGGTATGCGTTTATCAGATTTTAATCTGTAAAACATTTCTATGTCGAACCGAACGGTTTAAATGGAAGGGAATCGAATTAAATGATCCAATTTAATTGGAGTGGCTATTGCCAGGGATGGAAAACCATGGTAATGTAAACATGGGTTCGGTTCGGTTCAGATTTTTAGTTTAAGGCATTGAACTGTGACATTGAACACTGAGCTCCGGTTCTGCAAGGAGAAGCTTTCTGGTTTTGGTTCTGGTTAAGGTTTTTTTTTTTTTTCAGCGAATAATAATGTTTGGGTTTTTTTGATGGGTTTTTTATTTTTTGCACCTAATTTTAACCGTGGTTTTTTCGACCTCAAAATGGAAAAGCCATGGTTTTTGTTGCAAAAACCTGGTTATCTAGTCCAACGGATTATGGTTTTTGGTTCGGTTTTAGTTTCATATTATGCTCTGTATTGGTTATAGTTCTGGTTCTAATATTTTTCCTATAATGTTCCAAGGGTTTGATTCGGTTCGGGTGAAATAATTTGGAGTTAAAAGTGATCCGATAATGGGTCTGGTTTTTGAAACAAAAACCAACTGCACAGTAAAAAATTATCTGTCAAAATGTTATAAAGCGGTCTGCATAATTTTGATGTAAACGATATTTTGTTAAATTTTTAAAATATTCATATGTCAATTTAACAGATTTCAAATATTTCATTTAGTTTTTTATGCCATTGAATTTTTCGGAAAATTGCAGAATGTTAATTTCTGCACGATAAAAACTTTATGTAAAACTCACATAAAAAATATGTAGCCCTTTTTATTATTTAACATGAGTTGTGTTAAATTTTAAATTTTTTCGAACGTTTCGAATTTCCGACGCCACGTTTTTATGTTAAATAAAAAGGGCTACATCTTTTTTATGTTATTTTTACATAAATTTTTTTACCGTGAAGCAGGTTTTTACCGAGTGGTAAAACCAATTGTTGGTTCAATTTGATTTTCCATTTCTGCTGTGGTAAGCGATTTGGGCGTATGTCCATTTTGGAATTGAATCTTTGTTTACATAAGTTAAAAGTAGAAGACAAGTGCCAACTTAAGAATGGACTTACGCCCATTTCGCTTACCACGGCAGATTTATCTTTGGCTATTGTTGCCATTAATGGGAAATTTGAATCAAAATATTTTAAAATATTTCAATAACATTTATGAAATATTTATTGAGACAGAAAAAAACATTCTACAAAAATTAATATTTTAGAAATATTTTGAAATTATTAATGTTTGTGGAATGCTTTTTTCTGTTTCAATAAATACCGTACTTTATAAATGCTTTTGAAATATTTAGAAATATTTTGATTCAAATTTCCCATTAGCAATAGAATTGGTTGAATTATTTAATTTAAATGGAATTGATTTGAGTTAATTTAAATGAATGAATTCGATTGGAGTTGCCAATAATTTACTTATGCTAATAAAATTAAATTAAATAGGTAAAATAGAATTTACTGCCCGTTAAAAACGTTATCCTAACAGATTATTGTTACTAATATTATTCCAGAGTGTTTTATACAATTCAATTGTGACCTTAGCGCTATAGAAGCGAATTGAACTGGATTGAAATATGTGTACGTGCATATGAAAACCTCCCACTTGTACAATCCGGATAGTTTGTTTTGATTCGGAAAGCTCTTTGCTTACAAAACGCTTAAAAAACAAAACATACTATCAGGACTGTATAAGTGGGAAGTTTTCATATGCACGTAAGCATATATTGTCTTATATTATTTTACACCTTTTTTCTGTCCAGAAAAATTATTCCCAAAAATCTTTTAATTACCTTTTTAATTATCAAAATGGTACATTATTTGTCCTATTTCGTCGCGGTACGTTTTTTCAAGAATTACCGAAATATGGTCGTTTTTTTCGGGTACGAGTTTGGAATTTTTTTTTAACCGTGTACGTGAACTGATGTAGCCTTATTTGTATAAAATTTTTTTTATAACGAGCCCGGATATCGGAGAAACAGTCCATCACAGTTCAAAAAAATTGAGAAAAAAAGTTTCAAAATGGAATGAAACCTATAAGTTTTCAAATTCTCTCAAAATTTTTCAAAATTTGAATTTAGTAAGTTTAAATTTTTGAAAAATTTTGAGAAAATTTGAAACTCAAATTTTTATTTCATTTTGAAACTTTTTTTTTAGGTGACTATTCTCCGTTGGACTGTTTCTCGTCCTTCCTTTCTTCCTGATCTTTCAATTTGGAGATTTCTCCTGACAGAGGTCTCTCTTCCTCAACCCTTGATTCCTTTTTCCAATTTCTACCGTTTGGCATCAGAAATGCGAAGTCTGAAAAGCCAAATGTGTTATAGTTTTGATGCATAAAAGACTAAATAAATAAAGAAATGCAATGGAATTACCTATAATTAGCAGCAACTGCTTTACCGTTTAGCAGGTCTACTCCCTGCGCTTCCCTTTTCCTTTTTTTCTCCTGGCAGAGATTGTTGCCTGATTTCCCGGAAATCGTTCCCACTTTCATGGCTTCAGCTTTTTAATAGCTCCCCTGAACAATCTCTTGGCGGCGCTGGACGTTGATCTTGCTTTTTTCGCATCTTTGTAGTTCCTTTTTTGTACGAAGACTTTCCTCCCGATGTGTTTTGACTTGAGGAGAAAAAAATAAAAATTTAACAAATGATTCACTTGTTAGGTAATATTTCACTAATAGGTACAAAACGGAAAAAATGTTTGGTTTCCATTACTGAATGTTAAGTTGGGTCTTGTGACGTCTAAACATTTCAGCTGATATTACTAAAAATTAGTTAATTATTACTAAGCGTTGATAATCATTACGAAGGAGTAGTAATAACTACCAAATTTTTGGAATTATCAACTCAAATGTTTAGACGTCACAGGACCCAACTCAACTCATTGAAAAAATTCAAAAAAATGTTTATGAACAAAAATGAGTAAAATCCATGGAACTGAGAACTTTGAATGTAATTTTTCTTCAAAGAAAAATCCTATTGAAGTAAAGTAAATAGGGTTGTTTCACATAATTAAATTAAATTTTTTAAACCGCCTAAAAAGTTGGAGGAAAAAATAAAAATGCATTTTGAGTTGTAATTTTTTTGATTTAACTTGTCATTAGCTCAAAAAAAAAAAAAAATAAAAAAAATCGGGCGAAAAGTTGATGCATTTGAAACGATTTCGAAAAGCGGGACAAAAACAAACGGCCTTCTTTTAACCAATTGTTTTTATCGTTCTGTTATTTGCCTTCAGCGTATAATAAGAAATACATAGTCGCTAATTCTCAAGGTGCAGAACGATAAAAACAATTAGTTCAAAAAAGGCCATCCCGCTTTTCGAAATCATTTCAAATGCATCAATTTTTGGCCCAATTTTTTTTATTTTTTTTCAGCTAATGACAATCTGGAACTAAAAAATTCCAACGCAAAATGCTTCCGTATTTTTTTCTCGAATTTTTGAAGCGGCTTAAAACATTAAATTAAATTGTGTGAAACAACCCTATTGCCATCTGCTCAAATTTTATAACCCGCCAAAAAGACATCTATTAATTTATAATTCGTTATAAAATTGTATAACAAAAATTATTTTCAGTTTTTTTCTACGTTTTTTTATTTTCTTCTAACGCTTCCCAAATTTTTCTATTTCTGTTTTTCTTTATTTTTGAGCCTTTTTGTCAAATTAAAAATACAATAAATAAACCGAAAATTCGGAAAAATCTGAAAAATATTATAAGTCAAAATAATTGGCAACTTAAGAATTATATTGCCGCTTTTAAAAATCAGTTGAAAAGTGGTGTACTAAATAAAGGCGGCTGTAAGTCGACCACAAGGCTCGGGCTCTATTCCAAAAAATTGTAATTTTTTTCCCATGAAAAATGTTTGAAAAAGAGCCTTTAAAGTCCCCATATGCTAAATATAGTGCAATTCAAACATAAAATTAATATATTGCTCAGTTAAAAATTTTAATTTTAAAAATTTATAAATAGTTATAAAATTTTATAAAGCACTTTTTCTTGGGGTGCATCCTACCTCCAACACCGGCTTAGATTCCCAAAAGTTACTCGTCTCAAAAAAAAAAAAAAAAAAAAAAATAAGTGCACACCGTAATGCAAAAATGCAAAGTAATGCAGTAGAAATGCAAATAATACAAGAGATGCAAATAATGCTGTAGTAATGCAAGAAATGCAGTAGAAATGCAAATAATGCTGTAGTAATGCAAGGAATGCAAATAATGCAGTAGTAATGCAAATAATACAAGGGATGCAAATAATGCTGTAGTAATGCAAGAAATGCAGTAGAAATGCAAATAATACAAGGGATACAAATAATGCTGTAGTAATGGGAAGAATGCAAATACTGCAAGGAATGCAAGTAATGCAGTAGAAATGCAAATAATACAGCGGTAATGCAAAAAATGCTGTAGTAATGCGAGGAATGCAAATAATGCAGTAGTAATGCAAGAAATGCAAATAATGCTGTAGTAGTGCAAGGAATGCAAACAATGCAAATGGAAAGGTAATGCATTATAATGCAAAATAAAGTGCACACCGAATTCCGTAAATGGGTTACCCCTCGGATTTTTCCAATGTTCTGTATGAGGTAAAAGCAGTACTACAGGGGTAAGCATAAGACAGAGGCAAAGCCAAAAAAAACTGCTCAGGCACAAGCTAGAACAAGCATTGAGGGATAATTCCGGGAAAGCTGCCCCTAGAGGTTTATCCTCCAGAGTTCCTTTCACTTGAGAAGTGTACAGTGCATAAAATTTGAAGTTCACCTTAATCGATATGATATCGAATTCACATATTTCCGTTTCCGCTTCCATGAAACGAACCATGTTTTCCCCCCTTTCTCGACACCCCCCTCCCCACCCCCTCTTGTTGCTCCTACTGCTTAATTCGGAAATAATAATCATTTTTAAAGACACCCGTGTTATCGTTCTAACGAGCAAAAGGGATCCGATATAAAAGAGGGGGATGAGGGAGTTTCGGAATGAAGGAGGAGAAGAATAAAACTTGTAATAAGGTTTCCTCTTTACAATTATTGGTGGGAGGGGGAAACATAATTTTCCACCCCCCTTATTAATTAGACTGCGATTTTTTTCTCGTTAAAATAATAGGGGGAAAAAAATTCATAATAAATAATGAAGGAACTGTCCTTATTTTCTTTTCTTTTGATATCTGATAAATGAAAAAAAAAAGGAAAGTCTTAATCAATTACATTAGTTTGCTGAAAAAAAAACGGGAAAGTAGGAGGAAAACTCGAAAAAGCCCGTGAACAAACAACCATTCGAACCCGAAAAGTCGTTATTTCGTGAAAATAATCGGCATTCCCTGAGCTAAAGTTTACTCGGGAGGTAAATATGATCGTTTCGAATTATTTTGTATGCCTGCGGTGTGGTAAGGGTGGAATCATGGCTTATTACATTCTGCCTCCTACTAATTCCGACCACTTTTATTAAATTATTTATTTTTAAAATATTTGTACACACGGACGGTATCGTTCCTAATTTTACGTTCGAGGGGGAAAAAAAAAGTAAAAAATAAATTGATACAGGGGAAAATAAGAAAAATAACGGGGATTATAGTTTCCGGAATCAATTAAAAGTGTTTGGTTCGCTTGATAATGCGCACCTTTTAATTAGGAAGAAAAGAGAAAAAAAAATAAGAAGAAAGGTGAGAAACAACTGTGGACAGGAATTGTTCAAGATAAAAAAAAAAAAGCATTTTTGGATTTTTTTTTTTTTGCCCCGCTAGGAAATGAGATTTGTAATCCTATTCCTCGTGGGTTACATTATTACGTTTTTTTCTATATGTGTTGAGTAATTGATCTACTCTGTGAAATTCATCTTCCGATTGTCGTGATCGAAATTTCAGGATTATGAAATGATATAGATAAAAATTATTATTTTTAGGTTTTTACTGGTGTTGTCTGCCGCTGATCTAGTTTTAGCCCTGACCTGCTTCAAATTTTTTTTAATTTTGGCGGCTTATACGGTAAACCGTTGTTGGTTTTTTTAACTTTTTACTGTTGGAAGCCTATTTTTTCTTTGAAGCGCTATGGGCGTAGATGCTGTTTGGGGTTTTTCGGTAATATTTTGATACGGTATGATCCATAGAGGCAGTTAGTAAAGCTAAAAGAAGATTTTGCCGCTTTGTTTAGCTTATGGGAAAATTCTTTTTAAATAAAATCTTACAAAAATCTCTGAAAACTAATAGCTGAAGTATAAAATACGGTATGATCAGGATAACAAGCCTCAGAGTCTAAATTGATTTCAAAATTTATAGCTGGAGAAATTTTTTTGTCATATTTCGCTTCTGAAAGTTTGATTTTATTTTAGCTCCATAAGCTAAGTATGGGAGAAAGGAAGTCGTCATATGATAAACATGTCAGCTCACAATTTTTAATTTTAGCCATATCACAGTAGTTTGTAATTTATTTATTTACATTAATATCAAAAACATAATTTTAATGCCATTAATTAATATTCTAATTAATAATAATATTCCCATAAGTAAAAATAAGTAATAATATTCCCATAAGCTAAACAAAGGATTTACATTTTCTTCAGAAATTTATAATTTGATTTTTCTGGCCACTTATGTTTAAGTCCAAATTGATTGATTGTCGATTAATCATTAATTTTACAGAAAACCCATAATGTGTCCATATGGATACATCCGACCGCAAGGGGTTAACCCCTTCCGTTAACCCCTTCCGTTAACCCCGTCCGTTAGGATTGTGAGAGTTTAATGGAAGGAACGGAAATAACACTCAATGGTTGGTGACCTTGCCCTTTTGCTGGGAAGTCAACGGAGTAGATAATCGGCACTTGGAGGTTTAGCATCTCCAATCGAGTAGTTGCTAGGCTGGAAATATAAGGCATTCATTTCGACTAGGGTGCTTGAATAAAACATGGCAACGCCGAATTTTTTGAAGATTTAAATTTGTTTTGGCGCGTGTTCGAAACTTTGTCAGTCATTTAAAAAATGGTGGTTAAAATGGATATAGAGAGATTTTACATACTATGTGAGAGGCTCTTGCGACATTTTTTTTGTTGGTGTAAATTTTAAAACATTCGGTATGCACGGTAATTTCATCTTTCTTCACGGTTTCATATTTTCCGTCACATCTTTTTTTGCTACATGTTTTAAAACTTTTAATGGCTTTTTTTTATAAACAGTCACCTCATCACACATTAAACTTCTCTCACATACTATGCACTAACAAAACTAGTACTAATGCAAAACAAAAAAATTCTCCCACATACTATGCGGTGAACGTTATCAAGTGGAGACTATGCCATTAAAGGAGTAATAACAATCTCGCTCAAAGCTGAGTGTGCTCTACTCACTCAAAGCTGAGTGAACTCACTCAAAGCTGAGTGAGTTCTAGCCGCAGTGACGACTTTTTTTTTTTTTAAATTAATTTTTAAAAAACTAATGTTACTCTAGTATTACCATGATGTAAAGCTTTTTACAGTCCTAATTCTTTGCCTTAAATCATTTCGATGTCTGAGCAATAACATAGCATTATGCAATTTATATCATATTAATATTTTCATAATAACACTTAAATCTTAGACTGATATTCAATTTGAAAGGAACACCGGGGTTGTGCCCTATTAAGTTTTTTGTTTATTTTATTATAGCCCTGAAATAAATTCCTAAAAATGATGAATATCATGTAATATAAATGATTAAAATCATGTATAAATGCAAACCGTTTTTGTTGCGCCTATGTTAAGTGCACTAAACCGAACCGAACTGAATTTCCCATAAGCTAAACATGGGAACCGGAACGGCAAATTTTTGCCGATCGGCAACCCTTATAAATGATTCAAAAAATTGAACATCAAAAAATGCAAAAAATGCATAAATGTATAAAGAACTTTAATTTTTTACCGGGAACTCTATTTTCATCTCCCAACATAATTATGCAAAAATTATGCATAAATAAGTATGTATAAAATGGAAAAAAAAGTTGAATACGCGAAATATTTGGATGTTTTCCTGCTTTTTATGATTTAAAAAAATTATATGCATAAATTATGCAGAAATGATACATATCCAGATGTTCGTGCTTGAAAAAATATGCATAAATTTCGTATAAATTATGCATGCTCAAATTTTTGTATAATACATTTTTTATATAATTTTGCATCGTTTTTTCTTACGGGAAACGTTGAATTTGAATCTTGTCACGTGATCGTTTCTTACAAAAAAAATGAATAAATAGCGACTGTTTTGATTTTTTTTAAATTCGGTGTTTTAGCTCTGAGGTGCAGAATTAATTTCCTATGTTTCTCCTGTAATATAAAAAATCTTTCGACTGCATCTTAAATTTGAAAAACTGATTTGGAGGATACCATTTTTGAAAACTGGAGGATACTAGCTCATTTTCTCTAAAACTGTGTGACTCCGAATCGATTCTCTCTAAGGGCGCCAATGGATAAGGACTCTAGTGTGGCCCTTATTTTATGAATTTGAGAATTTTTAGCCTGAATTTTTCCTATTCGTATTTTTATGCAGGTTACGAAAAGATTCTTACAGATTACGTATCTCATTCGGTTTTGCTGATAATGGCCAACACAGGTATAAATATTTGGAAAAATATTTTCTTAGAAATTTGTTAAATCTTCTTAAGGTGCTTCACTATGGAATGTTGGACCAACATGTTGGTACAACAAGGGAAAGTCAAAGGGAATATTGTACCAACATGTTGGTCCAAAATTCCATAGTTAATTTGCACCCTTAAAATTTTCTTAAAAATTTCTTAAAATTTACACCTTCAGAAAAAAAAAATATTTATAAAAGTTTTATAAAATTTTTTCAAATGAATTTTTCAGAAAAAAATATTTATAAGGGTGCATATTTATTATGGAATGTTGTACCAACATGTTGGGCAACATTCCATACTGAATTTGCACCCTTTAAATTTTCTTAAAAATTTCTTATACTTTTGTCCTGTGTTTAAATAAATTCTGACTTTATTTTCATAATCTGGATAAAAATTCGGATAAGAAACGAGCATTTTTACAAAGAAATAAAATTTTTTATTTTCGAATCGACTGGAGTTTTGAAATTTTTAAACTCCTAAGGACACATCTAAAGAAACTTCAAAAAATTTTCAAAAAATTCGGGGATTCTTATTTCGCTTTTTATCAAAAATTAGGGGTGGCACCCATTAAATTCGAACATTTTTAAAATAAAGACCACCCTAAAGAAACACCATTTTATAAATGGAGCGAAATAATTTGCCCTCTCTCTGGAAATCGTAATCGTTTAGGCATAATCTGCCCTCCATCCCCAATTTTGAAAATCATTGTAAACACACCCCTGTAGATGGGATAACGGGTACAGATGAACTCTCCGAGTTGAAACCATTTATTATTATGTAACTAAACGTTTTAATTAAGTCACCGGTTTTAAATATTCCAATGTAATGTATACGAAAGGCGTTGATTCGGCCTATTTAAATCACCATAAACACTTCGGGTAATAATCTTATCATTCTTCATGAAATTGAAAAGATATTAACTTGAAAGCATAAATTGCGAAAAAGAACTTATACTCCTCTGTCAATCTTTTTATTGCCGTTTTCAATCCACCGACCAATAAATATAATATTGCTCAATTTTTCCTTATTGACATTCATATCGGGGATAAGTTTTTTTATTAAATACTCGGCAGTAACATACCGAATTTTTTTCTTTTATAACTTTCCCAATATCCTTAGAAAACAAATAAAAAAAAAAAAAAGTATTAGGGCTCTCGAAACAAATAAGTACAAAAAAATGGGCAAATATCTTAACCTGTCCGGAAACGTCCAAGCCGGGGAGATGTAGACGTCCTTCATTTTAGCCAAAACAATAGACCTCCAGTATTTTTCTTAGATTGGGCGTTGGCCGCGCGACCACCGCTCTTTTAACAATCACGCGACATTATGATCAAGTGCGCGGGTGATCGTGATGTGTTTTTTTATTTTTATTTTTCTTTTTTCTTGTCTTGAATAAAACGGAATGTACGATACGGTGGATAAAATAACGGCTTCTTGCCGTTTCGATTTCTTATCGTGGTCGATGACCGTTTTCGATGATTTCGATGATTTCGACGATTGGAAGTAGGTATCATCTCTCTCTCTCTCTCTTTTTTTTTTTTAAATGCGAAAGATGAAAAAAAAAAAAAAAAATACCGAAGGATTGATTTCGCAATACTATTGTTTCATATTGGGGTTGTTCGTAAACTAATTTATGGCAGTTGATTGAATGATCCTCTAGGGTGAGAACAACGGGCACGTTCATATTTTTTGTATAGCGCTTAAATTCGTCCATTGCGATACCGACCTGACTCTAATTTTGAGTAAATTTTTTTCCCTGTGTTTTTTCCACCCTCATGACCCCTCGATTTTTTTTTTTAATAATATAAATCCAACCCCCTTTTTTTCGAAATGATCATCGGTCACTTTCGATTCCAAATAATTATGGGTTGGAAAAAAAAAAAAAAAAGTTCGGGATCATCTCTTTTCTGTTGGCGGATTATCTCTTGTTAGTTAAAATGTTCCCTGTGCGTTTTCTCCTCCTCTCTTTCGTTTGAATTTTTTGGCGCGTTTAGGATTTAAAATCGTGTTGAGTCTCCTTGAAATGCAAACATCGGAGTTGTATACTTGGGGAAAAACGATTTTCTGGTAAAGGTTATAATGTCTTGATTTAGTTATATTTTAAGAAACTGTGCTATATTTACTCCTTCAGCATTGCTTTGAAAACCAGTTGCATTGAAAATTGGACCTTCATCTTGGAACTAAAAAATAAAAGCACTGTTAATTATGCACATTTTCTTATGTACATGCTGTTCGATATTTATTTATTTATTTTAAAATCCATAAAAAACATAAATTTGTAAAAATATATGTTATATATAAACATATATTTTAAAAAATATTATATTGCAATAACACATATAATTCTTTTGGAAGCACAATCAATGTATTTCTGTCAGTATGCATTTTAAAAATAGTCATTTACGATGATATTGCAATAAAATTAACAGAAAAATCGATTCAAATATAACTACTTGATCCCTACTAATTGTATTTATCTACTGGTACAACATGGTCATCAATGTTTTCCTCTGAAAGAACATTGTGAAATGGAGAAAGGGGTCGTACATATATTACGTAAGCATTTTTTTGACAGTTTTTGACCCCCCTCCCCCCTAATATTACGTAATATTAATCCCTTTAAATTTAGTTTTTTTATGATTTTTCTCTTTCTTTTATTTCTTTATACTTCACATACAGTGCAGCCGTTTGTTTGAAAACCACTCGATTTGCATTTAAATGGAATTTTAAAGTTTTTAGAAGAAAAAACATTAAAAATGGGAACTGATTAAGCAAAACTGCAATGAATTAAAATGTGAATTGTACTTTAAACTAAAACAAATGAGTACGTGCATATGAAAACCTCCCACTTATACATTCCGGATAGTATGTTTTGTTTTTTAAACCTTTTGTAAACAAATACGTTTTCGAATCAAAACAAACTATCCGGATTGTACAAGTGGGAGGTTTTCATATGCACGTACACAAATAATAAAGTAAGTCATTTTGTTTTGAAATGCAAATAAGGTAACAAAATTTACTCGGTGCTCCAAGGACTTTGGATCCATTCTTTTATATCTACTACAGTATAAATGGTTTTAAAAAAAACAAGTAATTAAATTAATGAGAAAAGTTTTGAAACTTAAGGTATTAAAATAAGAAAAATTTGAACATGGTAACAAAATTTATCCCACGCTCACCGTATTGAGTGTTTAGTTTAAAATAGTAATAGTAATATCAATAGCTAATTAAAGCAAAGTTTTGAAATTTTAAATATCATGGTAACAAAAAAAACTTAATAAGGTAATTATTAAGTTAAATGAACCTTAAATGAAATAGAGGATTTTTTTTTAAAGAAAAAAGAAATGAATTATTTTTAGAAATCTGTTACGCAAAAAAACTCAAAAAATTGTCCTACTCTTGTTTATTAGGGTGTACAGAAAAAAAAAAAGTGTTTGGAATTTTGTTGCTCACCAAAAAAATAGTTTCATTGGGGGGTAAAAACCTCAAAAAAATTTTGAAACATTTTTTTTTTACCAGCTGGAGGTCGCGCTTTGCGGAAAAAGGACCTAAGCCAAGAATTTTTTGAAAGCGTTCAATTAACTTAATATTTAGCGCATTTTTCAGTAATCGATATTTGTAAAAGGGATCTAATTATATGTTTTTGAGGTCGTAGAACACGAATTTCACCATCCCGATTTTCTCCGAACAATGCCTGAGTCGCTGTTACCGCTTTTTTAGCGTTTAGGCCTGATTTTTCGGGCTTGATTTTTATTTATGTCCAGATTTGGAGCCCCCAAATTTTTTTTTTCCTTTTAAAGTTGCTTATACTAATGAAAAAAAGCTTGAGGAACACGAATTTCACTATCCCAATTTTCTCCGACCAACGCCTGAGTAGGGGTATAAGTAAGAATTTGGTTTTTCGAGCCAAAAACTAATTTTTTTGTAAAAAAATGGCGACAACTCCTCACCAGTTCGAGTTAGAGGTCATGTTCTATGACATTTTTTAGTCAGAACACTCTAATTAATAAGGCACTTTTGTGTTTTGGATCAATTTTCTAAATTTTTTCACGGACGAAAAAAATTTGGAATTTCAAAAAAAGTACTGGTAGAATTTTCCGTCCGTTAGAAAATTTTGGAAATTGATCCGAAACACAAAAGTGCCTTATTAATTAGAGTGTTCTGACTAAAAAATGTCATAGAACATGACCTCTAACTCGAACTGGTGAGGAGTTGTCGCCATTTTTTTACAAAAAAATTAGTTTTTGGCTCGAAAAACCAAATTCTTACTTATACCCCTACTCAGGCGTTGGTCGGAGAAAATCGGGATAGTGAAATTCGTGTTCCTCAAGCTTTTTTTCATAAGTATAAGCAACTTTAAAAGGAAAAAAAAAATTTTGGGGGCTCCAAATCTGGACATAAATAAAAATCAAGCCCGAAAAACCAGGCCTAAGCGCTAAAAAAGCGGTAACAGCGACTCAGGCATTGGTCGGAGAAAATCGGGACGGTGAAATTCGTGTTCTACGACCTCAAAAACATATAATTAGATCCCTTTTACAAATATCGATTACTGAAAAATGCGCTAAATATTAAGTTAATTGAACGCTTTCAAAAAATTCTTGGCTTAGGTCCTTTTTCCGCAAAGCGCGACCTCCAGCTGGTAAAAAAAGAATGTTTCAAAATTTTTTTGAGGTTTTTACCCCCCAATGAAACTATTTTTTCGGTGAGCAACAAAATTCCAAACACTTTTTTTTTTTCTGTACACCCTATTGTTTATGCTAGTTAAGACTAATTTTTAAATAAAAAATAAAAAAATCCGTTTCTTAAGTTAAATAACTGAAAATACTATAATTAAAGCAAAGTTTTGAAATTTTAAATATCATGGTAACAAAAAAAACTTAATAAGGTAACAAAATTTACTACAACTGTGTTCGAAAATTCATCAAAATAATTTTTAAATGGTTTGAAATTTTTATTTTATTTTTTTTTCAGTTTTGTTTTGTTTTTATTTTACTTTATTAGTCCAATCGATTTTTATATCCTTTGGTTACAAAATATATATATGAATGCTTACGTAAGATTTTACAGACTCCCCCCTCCCCTTCGTAAGCAAACGTAAGCATTGACCGGACCCCCTCCCCCCCTAAATATGCTTACGTAATATATGTACGACCCCAAATATCGTCATTACAACTGTAATTATTAATGCAATAATCGCCCATAGAGTCATCATTATCATTTCCGTGCGTTGGAGGTGAACTAACGTATCTCCATCATAAATATAATTGGAGATAGTGTGTTCCGACTCTTTGTGAAGATCACGTGACTACAAGTTTACACGCTCATGTTGGTGTAAACTTGTGGTCACATGACGCTTTCACGAAACGTCGAAACAGACTATCTCAAATCATATTTACAATGGAGACACGTTAGTTCACCTCCGACGCGCGGATATCATCATTACTCTCAATCCTAGTGGCAGATGGCTTGGAATAACAATATTATACTGTATAAGATTATAATTGTCCACCAAGTTATTATCATGCGAGGCATATTATCATGCGCATTAGTTTTGCAAAAGACAATTGAATAAAAAGTGCTTTTAGAAAACAATTAAAAACATAAACAAGTTTCAGTTCTTTTTTTGAAGTGGTTGCTTTCTCCAATGTAGCCTTCCGCCACTGTGTTAGATTGCCACCCAACAAATCTTAACAAGTCAAAACATCACAACAACAAGTCAAAACATCAGCCCCCCCATTAGCTGCAACTGTGACCTATGTTCGGCGAAAGCTATGTCCTGTGTAGTTTTCAGGGGATTCAGATATTCAGACAGAAGATTCAGATCTTCTAGACAGAAGAAAAAAATCAATGCGCATGATCATAAGCCTTCAAAATTTCGCGCTCTTTCTGCCGAGTCTCTTCTAATTAAGGGTCTTTATGACGTGTTAACTGAAATTTTCAAGTCTCTTTCCTTTAAGCCCAGAACGTTGTTAAAGCCATGACAATTCCAAAATAGGATACTACCTAAGTTATTACGGGTCGTCAAAAAAGTGTAGATCACTTTACCTGCATGGCAGAAAAAACAGCGCACAAAATAATAGGAATTTGGCTGTCGGATGAAGTTTGCATTTAAAAACAAACAAAAGAAAAGCAAAAATTAATGGAATTTTATCCTATACCCAAATTTCTATTATTTTGTGCGGGGTTCTTAAAAATTTCAAAATAATAAAGATAAAATTAGGCAATTAGCCAATAGCTTCTGCTTCTTCTAGCTGCTATTAACGCAAGGTATAAACCTATGCGTTTGCCGTATTGGCCGAACCAATACCTTTATTGGGACCAATTTTAAACTTTTACAGTGTTTTCTTAAACTTTAAATGTAAAGGTCGGTTTTAGGATCTTTAGAGCTCACTAAACTTGAAAATGTATAGGTATTACCGGACTAAAATACGGTATTACCGTTTTACTTTTGGGCGAAATCTAACATTGCCCGAATTTGATTTGCAATCCCTGAATTGACAATTTATTCTGCTGTTTAGTAGGGTGGGTCGAAACTGACGAATTTCGGGATTTGAAAACTCCTGATAGAGGAATGAACGTCTTTTAGCGTCACGATTAACCCTAATTTTTTTAGATTTTGTGAAGGTCATGTTGAGGTCCCATATAAGGAAATGCCCATATTAAAGGAAAAAGTAAGAATTTTATTTTGCTGAAAAAAGTATCATTTCGTATCTTTGCGTAGATTACAAAATATGAAGCCCAAAATTAATTTTTGTGTACAGTTTTTAAACTAAGGGGGAAAAAGTATAAAGAATTTCAGCATTTAAAAAAAAGGTCTAAAGCTGAACAATATTTAATATTTAACTCCTGATTCCGATTCCGGCACCGACACTTGATGCTGATGCCGATGCCGATGCCGATGCCGATGCCGATGCCGATACTGATGCCGACGCCACCAAGCATAGATTATATTCCGATGCCGCCTCTGATTCCGATTTTAGTTTTAAAAAAAAATCATAGAGCCATTCTAGAAAAGTTTTCAAAATTACGGGGCCGATTCCGGTGCCGGTGCCGGTGCCGATGCCGATGCCGCTTTCGGATATTAAAAAAAAACCAATGCCATCGGCATAGGCCAAAATGTTCAAGCTTTGGACCTTTGCTTTTAGGTCATTGCGCGACCTCAAGATGACCTTCGAAAAAATCTGGAAAAAATGAAGGTTGTTAGTGATGCCGAAAGGCATCATTCCACTATCAGGAATTTTCAAATTCCAAAATTCGTCAGCTTCGACCCACCAATGTGCCCAACCGATTACCTACCGTTTTTCCTAATCCATTTTTCTTAAAAAGAAATAAATTCCTAACCTTTTTTTCTAAAAATTTCGGTTCCTAAAATTGTTTTCCTCACTATTTTTTTTTCTAATTTTTAATTTTCCTAAAATTTTTTGATTCCTAAGATAAAATTTCTTAAAATCCCTAAAATTAAATTTCCTAGAATCCCTTTGGCGATTTAAAAAATTAGGAAAAATATTAATTTTAGGAAATTTTATTTTAAGAATCAAAAATGTTAGATTTGGAAAAAATGGATGAAAAATTAGGAAAAAAATGGTTAGGAATAAAATTTTAGAAACCAAAATTTTTAAGGAAAAATTGATTAGGAATTTATTTTTTTAGAAAAAATGAATTAGAAATTTTTTTTTCTTTTAGAAAAAATGGATTAGATTTTTTTTTTTTTTTTTTTTTTTTTTTTAGAAAAAATGGATTAGGAACTTATTTTTCTTTGGAAAAGCTGATTAGGAAAAACGGTCGGGAGGGACCCAACCCCCTAGCCAAAAATGATAAATTAGTAAAATTTACTACTTCGAAAGCATTTTAGTTACTTGTTAACTGTTAATTAATCAAAATGGACATACTGTGTAGGCAGTATATGAGTAAACAGTCCCCGTATGAATTTTTATTTATTTATGTTTTTATTTTGTTTTCTTTGTTTACACATATTTATTGCAGTCTGGTAAACTTGCTTCTTCGGTTCTTCACCGGTTGTAGAAATGATTTTTTTTTTTTTGCTGAATCCATCAATTACATTCCGACTTTTACGTATATATTCCTTGACTTGTATAAAACTGTCATTAAAAACAAACACGTGTTGTGTGTCCATACGAATTGGAATACGTTTAAATAGCGGAAAAAGACTTGCTTCAGCAAATAGTAGGCCGTAGTAAATAAAACGGCGACAAATGTTAGTATGGGAGCGCATGCCCTGACACATTCGTCATTGCGGGGCTTCAAACTTTCAAACCAGGTGGGTGACAGAATTTTCCCATCCATTCTTACCCGATTAGTTGAGTGAACCGTTATCGGGTGCTGGTTTGAATTTTTGAAGAAAAAAAAAAAAATAAATAAATAAAAATAAAATAAAAAAATCGGACGGGTACCTCATCTGTTTATCTTGACTTTTTTTTTTTTGGTTTGGTTTGGTTAAATGATAGTGATCAAACGTTAAATCATCCGATCATCTCGTTTTTGAATGTGGAACAAAAATTCATTTGATATGGTTATCGAATTCAGCAGGGATAGTGTTTTATAAGATAGTTGACGCTTGCTGTCATCTGCCACCTGAATAAAATTATAGTGTGAGGCCATTCTTTCTTTCAGTATGCGGTTTACTATTCATGCGGTTTTATGTCTTTTCGATTTGAAAATAAAGAAAGAGTTTTTCCATCAGCTCGATTTGGATTATTTTTTGAAATTTTTTTGATTTTACCGAAAATTTTATATTTGAGGGACATGACCACTAACAGGTATCAATTTGCAATATTTTTTTTTTCTCATATTTATTTTGCTTTTCCGTAGATTAAACTCTGCACGTGCCATACGGTTTTATGTGTAAACATTGAAAACAGACAAAAAAAAAAAAAAAAAAAATAGTTATTAATTGAAAAGTAGTAACTAAGACTGTGCACGTGATACAAACACGAAGGACCTTGGTCTCGCACATGCTGATAAAAAAGATAAATCTTTAGGTCCTCCTCTGTAGCCGCAAAACTTTCTTTTTTTTTTCGCCTCCAACCTCCGACAATTTTTTTGTAGGATTTGAAATATGTATTTTAAGTATGGTGGCTCATAATTTTGTCATGCAAGAGTCGTCATCCTATTCGAGACTTTTTAATTTCTCTGGTGACGAAAGAGATTATGTCGTTATGGACAACTTGAAGCCTGGGTCTCATCCTATGCAGGTCGCCACTCAGCAAATTCAACAAAATTCGCTGCAACAGAACGTATATTACGATCTGATGCCGGTTTCATCGTAAGTATGCATCCGATGACCCCCCTTTGATTTTTTTTTTGTTTTTTAAAAATGAAAAAAAAAAAATGGTTGTTTTATTCAGTCTTTTTTTTAAATCTTTTTGTAATTGCTTATATGGTTCACCATTTTCTTTTCAAGGTAATACCATTCAGTATAGTAAAATATTTTAATTTATTCGCATGGAGGCGACGGGTCGATATTTTTTTCTTTTTTCTTTCTTGGGTTTTTTTTCCCCCATGTTAGTATCTTAAAAGTTTTTGTGATTTGGTTTTGAAGTGAGTGTGAATTCTGTATGTAAACGCCGTCGAGAGAAACCAAGCAAGAATTATTTTAAGTTTTGTAAGGAATTTTTCTTTTTTCGGGGAGGGGGTGGGGGATAATAATTGCATTACCGATTTGACCGTTGAAAAAAATTACCTGTGATCGGCTAACGTAATTGTGTAGTATATTATTTTGAGAATCCATAGCGCCGGCAATTGCTTCCGGAATACCGGATTCATTTCTTATGCATATCAAGTCTGGTCCCATTTTCAATTAAATTTTGAAAAAAAAAAAAAAAATCGTCTTGACAGATTTCTGCTTTTGAATTAGTGGATTCCCTACGATTTTTCCTAATCCATGTCACATAAAAAATAAATTCCTAATCCATTTTTCCTAATAATTTTAGTTCCTAAAATTACTTTCTTAACTATTTTTTAATTTTCTTAAAATGTTTTGATTCCTCAAATAAAATCCTAAAACTCTTTTAGGGATTTAAAAAATTAGAAAAAATATTCATTTTAGGAAATTTTATTTTTAGAATCAAAAAATTTTGGGAAAATTGAAAATTAGGAAAAAAATGGTTAGGAAAAAAATTTTAGGAACCAGAATTTTTAGGGAAAACGGATTAGGAAAAATGGTCGGGAACGGAATTTGTGACATACTGTTTATGCATAAACCACAGGGGTATCCGGATGATTCGTCACAGTTTATTTGTCACGGCCATTTTTTGTCACACATTACATATTTGCCACAAGTACTATTTGTCGCATATTACTAATTTGACACAACATTAACTGGTCACAGCTTAAAATTTGTCGCATATTACTACTTTGTCAACGCACCCCTCGTTTTTCCATGTCATTGAAATACTCCAGAAGAAATCTTTAGAAATAAAACTAGAAATCGAAAAGCTTCAAGAAGGGGATCCCCAACAAAGAAAAGAAAGAATTATGAAAATTTGGACAAAATTATTAATCGAATTGTTGATTCCTCAAGACATATAAAGAAGATGGAACGATTTTAGAGTATTTAAGATTGGGCACAACATTGCCGGAAATTTTTAGATTTTTTTAGAAATTTTCTTTTTTTATTTCTTATATTTTGCCATTTTTTTTTAAATATATTTTTTAAAAATATTTTTATTGCATTTTATTTTATGAATATCTTTACCTTTTATTTTGGTTTGATTTATTCTATCAAATTAATTAAAGTCTTCATTAAGATAATTAAGGTTTTTTTTTCAACCACGTTCATTTCATATATAAAGCACCAAAAAAGTGACAAATTTTAATAATGAGAGCAATCTGTAGCAGCAACGAAAGTCAAAACTGTGACAAATTGCAACATGTGACTAATTCAAAGTATGACAAGTTACATTTGTGTCAAATTTTTATTGTGACAAAAAAACTGTGACAAATATTCCGGGGACGAATTTTCCCGTGACAAATCACCCGGTAACCTAAACAGATTCTAGTCGACGATGACTTTAAAAAAATGAAAATCGATGAAGGTTTTATTTGGTTTTTTGCTTACCCGAAAAAACAAATGGAAATAACATTTAAAACTATTTTATTTTTACTTTAGGGCTCGAACAGATTTTCCCTAAAAAAATTAGTGGCTTTAGGGACCAAAATCGGCGAAATTAGTGACCAATTAGTGATCAAAAAAAATTTAAGTGTTCGATTTTTTTTTCTAAAATTATAATAAAATCAAGTCTGTTTTGAATAATTTCAGTTTTAATATCATTATTTAAAGTTAACAAGAGACAAAAAATGAAATTAGAGATTTAAAATTTAATAGCAATTATAATTTTTTTTTTCGTCAGCTCGAAAATTTATTTTTAATGTTTTTTTTTCTTAACACGAACTAAAAATATGAGGCGGAAAAATAGGAAAGGAGGAAAAAGTGACTTTTAGTGACCTTTTTTTAAAATAATGACTTTTACCTAAAACGTGACCGAGTTCGAGGCCTGAATGCTATAAAATAAGATAATTATAAAAGGCCCGTAAGCTAAACAGAGGAAATATATTTTTAGCAAAAATTGATTTTACTATTTTTTCATGAATTTTTCCTTATCTAAAATAGTATCTGGACCATTTAGATATAAAATTTTCAGGGTGTCTGCTGTCCTACGATTCCTATAATTCTTCTATATTTTTCCTAAAAAATACTCCAGTAGTATTTTTAGTCAGAACGGGTTAATTTTTTATATTTTCATACAATTTTTTTACAAAATTTTCCTAGCTCGGACTGCGGCCTCTCAATGTTTGCCGATTAAATTATTAAGGCTTTAAACTATCAAACGGGGCCGGCCAGCAGCTCGGTTCGCCACTTGCCCATTTACTAGGCCTCCGGCCCCTTCGGGGCCACCTGGCCTACCGTATTTGGTTTTTTTTTTCAACCTATGGACTCGTTGCTTCGCTCCTCGCCGTATTCCGGTTGGACTTTTTTGTTTTGAGTCCTGTATTTTAATTTTCATTAATCACAGTAGACACCCTGCAAACATTAGTCAATTTTAAAATGGATTTTTATTGAGTATCTATAGATCTCCTCCGTCCCAGGATGACATTTTGACTGGGCCAAAAGATGCTTCCGTCTTTAAAAAATTAAGGAATGTTCCCATTTTGTCTGTTTAGCAAATATTGTAAATACTCATCATTTTTACATTTTAAATAAAGCTTAGAAAACTTTTTTTTTTTTTTATTATTATTAAAGGGAGGAAAGGTATATTGACTTTCCTGGATCCCCCCCAAAACTTTTATAAAAACCTACAATTTTTTTTTTCAACTTTTATTAAATAATTTCAGCTTGGGAGACACAAAATATAGGGGTTTCCTATGCAAAAAATTGCTCATTCGTAAAATACCTTTGCGAAATGAGTGCCCCGTCTTCGAGCTCGTCACTCGATACATTAAGGGGTATGACGTAGTAACGCCTAAACCTTACACCAGAAACCGAACTTCGTAAAAGGTAGGCGCCGGGTCATAGGGCTTCATGTCCTGATTATGCCGAAAAAGAAAGAAGAAGATGCAAAAAAGGTCTTCTGATTCTGAATCAGCGACCCCAAAAACGAATGGGAACCCATTTTGATCCCTAGACATTCAAAATTAGCCATTTCACTTAATAGATTGGTGTGCAGACATTGCCAAACTTCAGGTCTGTCGGTTTTTTTTTTTTCTCTTCTTCAAACTTTGTTAGCGATAGGTTTCTGAGGTTTATACATTCCAGGCTAAGGTAAAAGCACCAATTATTGACCAGGCACCAATTCCTGACCAGTCCATAAGCTAAACACGATTTCCTTTTATGGTATACGTGTTTAGCTTATGGACTGGTCAGTAATTGGTGCCTGGTCAATAATTGGTGCTTTTACCTAAGCACTTTTTAAAATTGAAACATAAATATACAACTACAAGTAAAGAAAACCGTGAAAATATTTTCCCGCCAACATTTCCCTCTTAAATTCGGTTGATTTAAAGATTCCACCAGAAAAAAACCAGCATTTTTTAGGAATGCCATTGATTTTTCTTCAGGTCTTTCAGGTTGTTAGGGGCTTTTAACAACTTGGCGGAGTTAAGGGTGGATACGTGAATTCAGCAGTACAGTAAAAAGTTCAAATTATAAAAACTATACCAGATATTGAGCATTTTTTGAGTTTTCAAGAAAACCAATTTTCAAATTTGAGTTTTTAAAACAAAAATATAATTTGCATTATCAGCTTTGTACTGCTAACGTCCCGGACTGCAATAATATAGGATAAATAATATACACTTTGTATAAACATTGAACACATTTCTTTCGGGTGTCTCTTCCATAGTCGATGACGGAATTCTAATGGTGCCGCCCCCTGAAATATGGGGCTTCCACCTAAAATCGAGATGGTGCCTGTAGCAACGTCATTTTTTTAATTTAAAACGCATGGAAAATTTTCTTGTTTTACTTTTTTTTATTTTCTTTTTTTCTCAATGAGCTTAAATAGCAAGTCGAAAAATCGGCCGTTGGTCCAAATTATTATGTATATGCCTTTCAATCTAGGTACGGAAAACCCGTCAAACTTTGTGCCTAGATTAAAAGGCTTATTTATACGTAATAATTTGGACCAACGGCCGATTTTTCGACTTGCTGTTTATTGAGAAAATAAATATAAAAAGTAAAAATAAGAAAATTTCCATTCCTATGCATTTTAAATGGCAAAAATGACGCTGCTACAAGCACCACTTTGCGTTTAGGTGGAGACCCCAAGCTTTGCACACGTTATTTTTGAATCATTTGGGAATATTTTAGGGGGCGGCATCATTAGAATTCCGTCATCGACTATGGAAGAGACACCCTCATCTATATTGACATCTTATATCTACACAGTACAGTGTTGCCATACAGCGGATATCGATAAACCGGATATGGCATTATGACAACCTACATCTGCAGAAATTGGTGAATCGTTGATAACATAGACCTCACTCCTCTTTTCAGGCAAACTGGAATCATTTCCTGAATTAGTTGATTTTTTTTTTTTAAATTGAAAAATTGCGATTTTAATGAACAGCCAAACAAGCTTCTTCTTCTTCTTTTAAGTGCCAGCTCCGCGAGGAAGATTGGCTATCATCTGGACTATTTTTACTTTATCGACCGCTGCTCGAAAAACACCAAACAAGCTACATTTAAAAAACCAAAATAAATTTCTGGTGGTCAATTAATTTTTGAAATAAAATACGTGGAAAATAGTCAATTTTTGATTACTGTATCAGTATTTTTTGGAGGAAAAAAAAATTAGGTAGGCTTATGTTTTGATGCCTAAAGAATGAAATTTTGACGATCAACTAAGTCAATTAACTATCAAGTCAATTAGTTGACGATAAGTTTTTTCGTCTTATCTAAGGAATTTCTAAATTCCTTTAGTTAAAGTTGAAAAGTTGAACTAATTTCGTCTAAATATTTGTTCACGTCGTAAGTATCACTACCATGTTCACGCAACTTTTTTTTTTCTCGTTCAATAATGTTTGAACTTAAATCATTTATTATAGCCCACCGCTTGGGCTATTTTTTTTATCTCTTCAGAAGCTAAAGTATTTATCAATTCTTCTCCGGCCATACCTCGATTTCTTTTTTTGTTTCAAAGTCTTCTACAATTTTATTCCTTCTAGACTTTACGGACTTCCACAACAATTTCTCCGTTAAATGTGCCGTTTATTATTCTCCCACTACAAGTACCTTCAAACATGATGTTTGTTATAGATAGATACTGATCGGCCTGGGAAAAAAAAAAAAAAAAAAAAAAAATTAATTAAAATAAAAAAAATTAAACTTAATAAATAAGTGATAAAGTTTGGCGATCCATTAATTTATTATTAGATTATTGACGGGATTGGATCTATATATTTCGAAAAAGCCACGATTTTTATCGTGTGCTTGGAAATATTAACAAAGAAAATCAGTTGAAAAGTTAAATCGAAGTGGCGAAAGATGGAATCGAACCATCGACCTCTCGTTTGATTGTCGAAGTAGCTTACACAGTAAAAAATTTTATGTTAAAATTGACACAAATTGTATGTCCAAATCGGTCTACATAAATATTTTGTTAAGAAAAATAACACAATTGTTTTGTTTAATGTTCTGCGTCCATTAACGATTGTCATTTTTTTGCTGTTTACATACAAGTTTTGTTGATTTTTTAACATAATAACTTAACATAGACTTTATGTAGACCGTTTTTAACATATTTACATAATATTTTTTACTGTGTAGTGGTAGAACAATCGTCATGAAAGCGAGAGGTCGATGGTTCGATTCCATCTTTCGCCACTTCGATATAACTTTTCAACTGATTTTCTTTGTTAATTTTTGCTAACACACGATAAAAATCGTGGCTTTTTCGAAATATATAGATCCAATCCCGCCAATAATCTAATAATTAATAAATAAGCCTCGACAACCACTTTTTTCTTCAAATCTATTTCTGTAGTTATTTCTTGTATGGTTTTGAAGTTTAGAACTTCTTCTGTAGCAATATAATGGATATATTGCGACTGATCGGTGTACGGGAAAAAAACAGCTGGTCAGTGGCGTAGCAGCCTATAAGCGAAGCAAGCACAGGCTTGCGGCCTCGCGCTATTCTTAGGCCTCGCAATTCCAGGCAGAAAAATGGATTAAGGTTCAAAATAACCAAAACTACATTTTGTTTCACAGAAAAAGAAAATAGTATAGCAAGCTACTTTTTTCAACAAATCAACGATCAGTATTTAAAATATAAATAACGGAAGAAAAATATAAAAAAAAAAAAATTAAAAAAAGGAGTGTCCATTTTGTTTGTAGATGGCAGCACCAGAACTATTTCCGGTTGGTTACGGCAAAAAGCAGGGTATTTAATTTTTCTGCAGTTGGTTAGACGGTTTTTCAAACGGGACAATTTCGGTTATTTTTTACGGGGTTAGTGAGGTTATTTTTTGCGACTGATGTAAAAAATTGTTGCTTCGATTAATTTTTATTTTTATTGGTGGATAATTTTTTTTTTAAGAAAACGAATATTTATTATTTTGCTGACAATGGTGGGTTCGTTACAGGTATCGTGGTAGTGTTTCGAAAAAATTTCAATGACTCATGTCTTGTTTTGTGAAATGTTTACTTTCTGAATGGAGAAATTTTAAAATAAAATTTTTCTTCGGTTTTGTTGAATGGAAAGAATATTTTGTTCAGGTAATTGAAGGGGCTTGTTTTAAAAATAGGCTAAAAAAGGGATTTGTTTCGTTGTTAAAAAAATATACGTGTTGTTTATTATCTGATGATTTCATTTTTTTTGATAAACTTTACGGAGAATGTAGTTCAGAATCTATGTATCAGGGGAAGAATTTTAATTTAAGAGGGTGTTTTGAATAAGCTAGATTATTAGTTATTTCAGTGGAGAAAAAAAAAAAAAAAAAAAAAAAAAAAAGGAACAGTAACAACACGGTTTGTTTGCATTTGCTAGCAGAAGACGTGTATTTGTGTCGAAAAAAAAAGGTGTATGGAAAAATTTGCCGCGCCACCGGAAATGGTTTTGCGTGCGGAAAAATTCATTTTCGGCACCAATTATTTGAGCCGAAAATGTGGTTTTCGGTTTCTGCGTTGAAAAAAAAAATTTTTTCTTCTTTTTCTCTTTTATTCCTTCTTTCTTTCGGAAATTCCGGAATCGATTTCAATAGAAATGTGCTCTCTCGCCCAAATTAAAAGATTAGGAAATTTTGACCTCATGTTTCTCAAAATTATTTTGTTCAAATTTTCAAGTACCTGATCTTCGGTTTTCCCTGATCTCATTCATTTTATTGCTTGAGAACAGTTTTATTGTTGTAGTCATCGAGCAATGACAGCTTAATAAGTTCTTAATTTTTTTTAAATTCGTGATTAATTTACTGATTTTAAAAAAATTTCAAAAACGACAGAGGCAGCAACAAAGACAAAGACTAATACAAGGACGTTAACAGAAAATGGGACTCGGGTTGGGAACAAAAAAAAAAAAAAAAAAAAAAAAAAAAAAAAAACTTAAAGTAACTGCTGCTGAAAAAGAAAAATTCAAGTAACTAAAATCAAAAACTTTGTGTGAAGGGGGGGGGGGGTGAGAGAGTCAAGGTTAAATGCCATACAAAAAAAGGCTTCGCAAAATGCTTTCGCTTGCAGTCCTTAGTTGGTTTGCTACGCCACTGCAGCTGGTCCAACATCAATGCAACTCAAAAGCCTGTAGGCGAACATTTCCCTAAGGTCCGGTAATTTTCTTTTTGATGAAGGCAGTACTGTTGTATGTCCGGCATGATGAAAAGTTTTCATATAGTAATCTTTTTGAGTGCCATCTATGGAGTTATACAAACGGTTAGCCCGGCTCTTGAGCCGATTTCTTTTTCTGTAAAATTGATAGTACAACCGGGAAATTTAAAAAAAAAAAAAACTTCCTGGCACTTTGCATCAAAGTTTCTTTCGTTTTGTCAATGCATCTCATCAAATAGCTGGATGCCTCAATCGATTGATCGACAAAATCGGAATACCACTCAAAAAATCTACTCTGCGTTAATACTTTATGCAGCGAGAGGGCAATATTAACAAACTCTTCTTTTTCAGTTTTGTCACGGGCTGCTTTTCCTGCCGTGTAGTATTTTAAGAGCCAGTCCCATTGTCCCAAAAACGCATGTTTAATGTGTATTTCATCCCCCGCTTGAACTTTCAGATCTTCCAGTGATTGGTTATAATTATTGATTTGTTTTTCTTTATAAAACAACTTTTGGAGATCCGGCTCAATACCCCATTTGGATTGAATTTTTTGAACCGCGTTTTTTACAGTATCCTTTCCAGGAAATTCAGCGCCTTTTAGTGCCTAAAATGCAGCTGAACCTCACTTTTAGCCCAAATGGGCTATTGATTGAGTAGGTCGAAAATTCAGCGGATCAAAATGCGTAAAATACCATGTGTTGGTTTATTTTCAAGAACGGGAAGAGCATGAACATGTTTATTGGTGCTTGGCCCAATGTAAATTATATGGCGAAAATACTACTGAGCGAGCTGAAATTTTAATTCGTTAAATCTGTCATATATTGGAACAAATTTAGATGGTGGCACGCGACCAAAAATCAAAAGTAGACTATTTAAGTGAAGCGACACTCTAGTCCTAAAGATATCTCATAAATTTGGATATTCTGTGGGTATCAAATTGACAACCCACAGGATGTCCAATGGACTGAAAATGCTACCTGGGATTACATGACCGATCCAAGTATCCCCTGTCGTCGAAATCTCCATAGCCCAAAAACGTTTCAGTGTAATTTATTATAAAATGTCAATCACTTTGATTGCTAAACATTGCGCCGATTTTCTTCCTTTTCTAAAGTTTGATGTCATCTTCGTACGAAAAAAAAAACCGAACATTATATTGAGAACTCTCTTGAGACCGACATAGTTTTTCCTGAAGGGGGAGTTTCGACATCTTGCGGAACGCTACGTGTCATAACTAATGGATCAAGTATGAACAACCTTTTAAAACATTTAAATGAAATGTAAGAAAATTGATTATGTAGTGGACATGTGGTCCACGTCCGTTGGTATCCTGCAGTGAAGTGGGAAATTATTCCTAATTTTTTTTTCATTAATTCGAGTTTTGCATAAAAGAAAAAAAATATTTGGTAGTCAAACGTGATCATTTAAAAATCAAAAAAAGAAAGAAAAAATGTTTATAAACAAGGGAGACTCGGTGAGAAGAGAATCGTTTCCGTTGAGCGCCTTTCTGCTGCCACGAAAAATTGCGTCGGAATTCGTTTTGTTTGTTTGCACACGAGCGGTTTTTTTCTTTTTTTATTTTTTTTGCACCCGCGTTTTAAAGACCGTTGCGCAAATTTTAAACAAGACTAACCACACTTAGATGTATCTTTTTTTTTATTTGAGATAATATCACGGAGAATTGTTAAATTACTTTTGTATACATTGCGCATAGATGACTCGTGTGTAGGTTTTTTCGCTTCATTGTTGCATTTTTTTATTTTTTATTTAAGAAGCTCTGCGCGAGACGGGAGAAAATGATGTCTATAAATGAAAGAAAGCCGTGACCTTTATTAATTTTTTTTTTTTCGTCATCAACACAAGCTTTACTCAGCTAATTACCTTTTTTATCGGTCCACGAGAGGATTGCGATTATGAGAATTAGAGTTCAAAGTCATCTTCAAGGCCGTCCTTACACACTTTGTATATTACGTGATGCTGTTTTTTTTTTTTTTTTCTATTTATTAATTTCATCGGTCTGGTTGAGGTATAAACCTGGATTGCTCGTGTTAGGCATTTTTGTAGGAACTCGTGGAATGAAAATGGGGAATGCCGATGCCGTTAACTTTTTTTTTCCGTCGCGGAAAAGTTTTAAATGCCTGGGGCTTTTTCGGTTTAGAGAAATTTTTGTACCAAGTATAATTTTGTAGATGCTATCTGCGCTAACCGGGCAATAGCCCGGTGGTACGTTTATGGCCAAATGGCCTTAGTATACGTCTCGGCTAAAGGAACCTTTTAGGTGTTTACTTCAAAATAAATTTTGGCAATTTTTAATTTTCTTCCAGTCCCCATGGTCAGCGAAAATGAGCCTTTTGGAGATTTACTTAGAGGTGAAACATCTGTGACATCGGAAAACAATGCTTTGGCAAAAAATTAGTTGCTCTATAAAATTATTAAAACCATATAAAATGATTTGTTGACACCTTTAATTTATTTGTACAAGGTAACAGTCGTTTTTATTTCGAACGTAATTTTAGAAAGAAAATTAAAAATGAATCAGGGAACGTTCAAGTATTACATAAGACTTTTTTCTGGGTTTTTTGACCCCCTCGCCCCCCCCCCCCCCCGGTTGTAAGACATTTCGCAATACTTAGCTTATGGCGAAGATGGTGGATGCGGACCCCCTCCCCCTTAAAAATCTTACGTAATACTTGAACGTTCCCTCAGCAGTAACACTGTATTGACTATCGATGTCGCAGGTGTTACTCCTTAACATTGTGCCACCATTTTCTAGACCCCCTGTCCCCCAAGGTACCACTTGATTGATCTCTAATAGGTCGAATGTACACGGTAAAAAAAATTTCCCATGTAAAATTTTACAAAAAATTTACAAAAACAAATGTTTACCAAAAATTTGCAAAAAAAAAAAAAAAAAAAAATTAACAAACATTTAGGCGTACAAAAAAAAATTTTACATGTAAAATTTTACAAAAAGATTTTACATGTAAAATTTTTTACGTTTTTTGTAACATGTTATATTTTACAAAAGATTTGATGTAAAATGATACATAATAATTATATTACATAATTATTATGTAACATAATAAGTACAGTTGACCCTCGCCCAACGCGGCATCATGCAACGCGGATCCAGCTATACGCGGTTTTTTTTTTGAGACCACCAATTCCCCGAGCGCGGCCCTTCCCTCACTTATACACGGTTTTTATTTTTTATTTGCACCAAAAATGCAATAATATATCGAACCCAGTTATTTCAGGTTCCGACAGAGCAATTTTAAATGACACTTTTCCTTCTTAAAAGTCATTGTCGTTTTTCGATTGCCCGAATATGTTGATATTTTGCACGTTAATTTCCGTACGTTTTTAAAAAAACGTTGCCTTTTTTGGTCTAGAGTAAAAATGGTTCAAATATCTGCGAAAAAGATTTTTTTAAAAGCTTCTAAGCACCCTATTCATTAAAAAAGCTTCTAGCACCCTATGAAGAAATGAGAAAAGATATGGTTAAAAATGCTGCGCTACCGAAAATTAACACGTTTTTTAAAAAATAAATAAATAAATGTAAATAAATGGTGAGTTTCAACTTAAATTTTTTTTTTTTTTTAAATTTACGTGGACTCTTGGTCCAGGTTCCCCCGAACCCCCCTTTTCCCATAAGAAGTTGGTCTCATACAACGCGGTTTCCTCGTACGCGGCACCCCCCTTTCCCCCTATCCCCCGCGTTGGGCGAGGGTCAACTGTATATAAACCTAAGCTCTTAATAGAAATAATATCAATAAGTTCTTAACAGAAAGTTAAAGATGTTGCGATGAAAATTCTACTACGGCGTTTTTGAGCTGAATGAGATAATTTGGATGTTGAACTGATTTTAATTTGTGCCGGTTCCAACTTGTTTGGAAAATTCTGTGGATTGACTCCCCTACTTGTTCTGATAGAAGTCCAAAACTATTATTATCCCCCACAAATTTGAGACCTTGTAATGCATGATCGAGCAGAACATGAATCTTAACTCATGCTGCTTCTCCATTATGGTCCTAAATTAATTTTACAAAATTAATTTTATAAAATTACCGGATATTATGTGCTTTTTCTTTCTTTTTTCATAACATTTATTTTTTACAGATTTCTAATTCTTTTTTAAGTCATCCTCATGTTCGATTAGTAAAATAAAAGTATTCTTCCCAATAATTTTATAAAATTAATTTTGTAAAATTAATTTTGAGCCATAATGGAGAAGCAGCATCAGTCACTCCAATAGCAGGGAAATATTTGCGTAATTCGTTTATATGGTTTTCTACATCAGAATTGATTTTTTTTGAAGAAAAATTCGATATAACTATTCGGTTTATAGGTTGGAACGGGGATACGAAAGGCACAAGTCGAAATTCTCCTTTTTTTTTTTCAAAAATCTTTGGGTCTAGTAACTCTTCTAGTCTTCTCAAAAGCTCCTTGCAGGTCAGGGGGAGCCCCATCCTGCATAAAAATCATGTCCCTTCGGACGGCAGCCGGTAAGGGAGCCAGGAGGTTCGGAAGATCATTCTGAAGGAACTGGAAGTAGCGGTCTCCTAAAGGAAAGGTAGAGAAGGATTATTTGATGATGCGAGCTGAATTGATTTGCAAATCAATACTTCGCTTTAATTTCTGCGGCCAAATTAAAGCTTTTCCCCTACCTACAAGCGGCACCAATTCTTTCCAAAATACATGGTTTACAAAACCCATCATGACGTGCAGTTCCGGTATTACGCACTTGCTTATGACGTAGCAATCGTCACTTAATCAATCTTTCGGCATTGTAAATGCATATCACAATTTATTTTACTAATTACATTGAAAAACATGGAAATTATATAATTGCACTCGGCATACTTGTTTTGTACGACAAATTGTTCTACGTATAATGGCACCTATTATCGGCATACCACCTAATATCGGCAGCGTATAAGCTAAACATGCATATCGGCATTTAAGAGCCAAAATTAGAAATGCTATCGGCATTCCTAATTTTGGCTCTTAAATGCCGATATTGGTGACTTTACCTTAAATATATCGTATACTTTCAAAAATGGTATATACATGTATATGTCATAGGCAAGTAGATAAATCAGTTAGGTAGGTACTTTCCTAGGCAAGTAGCTACTTGACTGATTTGTTTACTTGCCTACGACATTTATTCTTTCCTAAAAATTTGAAATTAAGCTGGAAAGTAGAGTATTTAGGGTTTTTGTTTACTTGCCTTGTTGGTTACAGGAAAGTAGAGAATAAAAAGCAGTGTAGTTGGCTGGTCTAGGGCTGAAGCTGAAATTTAAATAAATTAGATATGGACCTTTTGGAGGCTCGTAGCCAAGGGAAGCTCGACCCCACTCCAAAAAATAATTTTGCACGTACGTATTCCTTATCCTCCACATTTTAAAAAGACACCATTTGGAGCCTTTGGGCGCTTCTTAACCTCTTCAGCTGGCTGCGGGTATATTTCTACTGGCTACGGTCCCGTAGCCAGTAGAAGTATACGTAGCCACCACTTTTCTTCGTCATATGAGTTGACGATAATCCCAACTCTGTTTATCTTCTGTATATCCATTTAAAGTATACAGTTCTTTGTTGAGCTTTTTTCTTCTTTGGACTCGTTAATCCAGGTGGCTTCTCACTAGGTGTTTCATTTAGTAATGGTAGAGGTTAATCCTCGGAAGTTACATCCGTAATTCTCGGCAAAATAATCGAATTTTTCACGAACAACTCATAATAAAAATATGATTACATAAAAGGCTATTGATCTTCACTTTTTACTTGTACCTGATGCAACTTGCAATCCATAAAACTAATCCAAACTAAACGATGTTTTTAATGTTCGAATTTGTTTCAAATAAATCCCTTAACCTATTAAGCTGGCTACGGATCCGTAGCCAGATAGAGAGGTGAGCAAGGAGGGGCTCAAAATTTTCCCCAAGGAGCTCCTCCTGGTCACCTACAATTGGATGAAACTTAAATCTCCTTTCAAAGATACGGAGGAGTTCCTCTAATTGCGCCCCCGCCCCCGTAAATGCCTTTGAATTGCCGGAAGGGGCATTTTTTTTAAAACAAAAAAATCGGAAAAGAACACCTTTTTTTAAAAAGAAAAATCGAGAAAAACAAATCAACAAATGAATGGGGAAATTCAGATAAAACCGCTGATTAATTATTGACTTTGATGAGACGACCTTGCCTCATTCTTTAGAGGCTGACGCGTGCATTTTATGAGAATCTTTACTTATTATTTATTATGATTTTTTTTATTTTTTTATTTTTTTCTTACCTTTGTGCTTTTAGTATAATCTTGAACTTGTTTTGAGAGTTGCAATCTTTTTATATTTTTTTTAGTTTCCTTCCTGTTATCTTAATTTCTTTATTTTAGAAAAATCTAGTGTTTTTCGATGGGTGCTCTAAAAAATTTTAAAATCAGGTTAGAAGTAAAATATTGAATTATTTTTAAAAAAATCTTAATTATGGTTTGTTGTAGTAAGCGGCGCCGTTTCTATGAAATCAAGGGTGTATGGGGAGGGAGTTGTTAGCCAGGACCGTAAGCTGAAATGTTTAACTGAAGGGATTTTGTGTTTAGTTTTAATCGACCAAGAGTGCACAGGCCTCTTTTTCATATGGCGCCTTCCACTGTTCAAAAGGCATGTTTGAATGGCTGTTCAACACATGAATTTTTAAAAAACGGTCTTTTTAATAAGCGTAAAACTAAGCTTTCATCGATCCTTAAACTAAACATAAGCGAAAAATGTCAATTGATGAGTACTCTTAAGATTTCGCATCAAGAACAATATATCAAAATCCTTAAACAGACTTATTTTTTCGCCTTCTTCGGCTTCAGTTCATCAACGATGATCTCGAAGAAGTGCCTGTCTTCTCTTGATCCGTTTCGCTCGGCTCCTGGCAATCTGTTGCTTTGAGCCATTGAACTTATCAATGAACTCAAAATTCTAATCTGCTGGTTTCTAAATTTTAATTCCAAGAGTCTGCCTTTCATCAGTCATTTGTCTTCTGCCACGATTTAATTTTTCCGCTTATGTTTAGCTTATGAATCGATGATCGCTTAAATTTCACTGATGCGTACACTTTAAGGGGTTAAAAGCGATTTTCATGGACCCTTTCCCTTTTCCCACCCCCTTCCTTAGCTGTATGAAATAAATATTTTTGAAGCATATGCTTAGCTTATAAAAAATCTATTTTGAGAGTTCTTGTCCCGTGATTTTTTTTTAATGTCTAAAAATAGATAAAATTTGCAAATTTCACTGTTTTTCTCTCTTTAAAATGACCATGACCTTATGCAAGCTGTGGAGATGAGAGTGTGTAGCATGTGTGTAACCATTACTACTATGGTTGGTAGACGGCTGACGGCGGTTTCCACAAAAAATATATGCATTATTGAAATTTTTTCTTTCTGTTGAAGGGATTCCCCGTGGTAAGGAGTCTCTTTGAAGAATTCTCTCTAGAAGTGTCTACATATTTAATTTATCTCCGAGTTCGAGAAAAAAAAAAGTAGATCAAACTGTTTGAGTTTGTCAATGATTTTTCACTGCTTCAAGTGGACAGCTAGACTTGCAAAAACGATTTTTCGGGAAATTGCTAGAAGTGCTTAACAAGATGCAGTGAATTTTTTATCAACAATTTTCTTGCCCTAGGCAATTTTGGAAATTGTCGTGGTAACTCCTAAAATTGCCAAGTACGAGAAAATTTTTTGAAAAGAATTAATTGAACATTCGTTAGGCACTTCTAAAAATTGGTAGGAAGAGCCTAGTCAACTCCCAGAATTGTTTAAACAAGTTAGTTACTTAGGCACTTAAATTCCCTGAGAATGGGAATTGATATAAATGGATTTAGTTGCCTTTTGGCCCACCCTTGCTCTGCTTGTCCGTTTTAGCCTTTAAGTTGCAATTTGCATTCGATAATTTTTTTTCTTTTTTTGTTCCTCGTGTGCTATTTTTAAATGCACAAGGAAATTTCCCTTATGCTTGAATTGCTTGATCTAAAAGAAGTGTGTCTTTAATGAATGATATCATTATGCCTCGGAAAACGAAGCTAATATTTACATAGTTTACGACTGATTAAGTTTTGTGATATTTACGCTTTCTCTGCAAAAAAAAAGGCTTTTTCCTCGAAAAATTAACACATTCGTTGAACTTTAGCTGAAACGTTGGCAACCCTGATTCTTACGTAGCATTTTGATGTGTTGAAATGATGGAAGTGCCTGGTCAAAATCACTTTTTTTTGTATATTGCAAAGCTTAAAATATTTTTTCTTATTAAAACTTCTACTATGCTGAAAATTGTATCAGCAGTAAGGATCTAAAATGGCAACGGTTTAATTTGTTTGTATTGTTTCTTCTATTGAGCAGAATTTAATTGCTTTCTAGTTTTTGTCTTTGAATTTTTGATAAAACCCGAATCGATGTATAATTTATGAAAGATAAAAAAAGAAAATACGAATGATAATCAATTTTATTATGTAATGACTTCGAGATAGTCATGTAATCTCTTTCCATTAATAAAAGCGTAAAACAGAAATCATCCTTTCCGCAATTTGTATTTTTTACTCTGGAAATAGCAGTGGCGGAATTTCTTGGGAGGCACCTGTAAATTGTTATTTTGCATTTTCGATACGGAAAACTTCTTTCAGCCGATGTAGTGGCGAGGTTTAGGCATAATATTTCTGGAAAACGGGGGTCAAACTAACAAAGCCATATGTAACGAGCGGGACATTTGTACGCTGTAAAGCGGTACGAAACCCCCTCAAAAGTGAAAAAAAATTGTTTCTATTTTTATAGTAACACAATGCAGGTCAAGATCAACCGCCGGTATTTTTTTAAAAATTTTAACGATGTAGCAGAAGATATAGCGACAGATTTTAGCGTGTAACGGACGGGACATTCAAAAGGAACTCGTATTGAGATTTATTATCGTTTGTGAAAATTTCTGCTCTGAATTTCAAGCTAGCAGGAGAAAGTATTTTTTTTTCGTGGGATTTATAGGTGTGCCGTGAGTTTGTAATTTAATCATTTCGAAAAATTTTCGTTCCAGGCTTCAACAATTTTTTGAAAAATGTGACGGACGGGACAAGTCAGAAACTCCTTAAAAATTCTTACTTTCTGATCGATGCAAAACATTAATAGTATCCTGCCGTGAAAATAGAAAATATAAACATATCATTGAGGTTTGAAGCATTATTTTGCCAATATATTTTTCATTGTTGCAGAGGTCGGAAAAATGGTAAATTACCTCATTCACGATCATTTGCTTCCAAAAAAAAGCTTCAAAGTTCCTTCCAAATCAGTACCAGAAAAACATTTCTCGCCTTAAATGTCAAGGTCTAATATTACTAAATGTTTTAAAAATCTTTCCAAGATAGAAATTTTAGTGTTTTTTTTTTTTTTTTTTTTTTTTTTTTTTGCACAAGAAAATTAGAAAGAAAACTATCTTCTTACGATTCCTCTTCAGCGTGGATTTGCTCCAAACTGGCGGGGGGGTTCTGTAAATTTATCAGTGCCGTCGCTATCCAACGGAGAGGCAGAAAAAAATGTGGGGAAAAATTTTGTCTAAAATGGTTTTCATGCATTGAAAACAAAATGTGCTATGGTAAATTATCAAAGTAGCTAGCTTCTTCCAGCTGACAACATCACTCGGTTTCACGGCCGCCAATGAGATGTTAAATGCTTTTTTTTTTTTTTTTTTTTTTTTTTTTTTTTTACCGTTCATTTACGCATTTTTTTTTTTCTTTTCAGGAACTCCTATCCGACGTCCATGTACCTTGGAGGGGGTCCGACGGCGATTCAGACACACTCTGCCGGCGTTAAAATGGAACTAGAAAGACTCACCACAGTTAGGGAACATAAGATTTTAGGAAAGCGGAAGAGCCCTTATCATAAGTAAGTTTTAAAAGTTTTTTTATGAAAAACATAAAAGCATTACAACATTCGAGCTTTACAGTTACTTGGAAAATTTATTTTGATTTCTGGTGAATATTCCCGCCTGAAGAGACAAAAAAAAAAAAAAAAAAAAAAAAAAAGAAAAGAAAAACGAGAGCCAGATCCAATTTGATTATGCTAATGGAATAAGTAGCTGGAATTTTAAGTTGGAAATAATAGTAATAATAATAATAGGTATTTTGCTTAAGAGTAGGTCCTAGGCCCTTTTTTGGACGGAGAAGTGAGCCCTCCACATTTCCCGATCTTCCGCTTCCTTTTTGAGCTTTGAATATTTTCTCTTCTTCCTTAAATCGTCTAAGATTTGGGTTTTTCTTCGTCCTGATCTCCCCGCATTGTTTCCTTTTAATTTTCCTTCTATTAGAAAGTGCAGAAGTTGGAAATAGTGTCCGGAATTTAAAAATTACCGGAAATATTTCCAGGGAATATTTATTCCTATGCCGGGAATTTTAAAATATTTTTAAAAGTATTAAAAATGGCAAAATCAACGGAATGCCGTAATTTTATTTTATTTGATTGTCTTGATTTTTTTTATTACCAAAAAGTACAATATTTGTCCTTTCGCGTCACGGTACGTTTTTTCAAGAGTTACTCAACAATCTTTCTAGAAATTTCCGGGAATTTTTCCGCCTGCCAACTAAACACCACAAGATCAATGCAACTAAGAATCGCAATCGATCAGTACAGAGTTCTTTTTAATCCTATTTTACGGTACTTGATTCTTTTTAAAATCAATTCCTACCACCGTCTGTCCGTATGTCGGAATTTCTACGAAATCTCCAATCGTTTCCCTGAATTCTATATGACCATATACTGTACATCCTCATTCAAAGGTCGCTTATGATTTTCTTTAAAAACAAAATTAAGATTAACTCAAGGAGAAACCAAAGGAAAACTCGAGGGTAGCCGAGGAATTGATTACTCAAAGTTATATTATTGCTAGTTTCGGTTTTAAAGTTAGTTTTGATCATCTCCCTGCCTGATTATCCCGTTTCCCTTAAAATCCCAAGACAGCTCTTTTCCCTAATTCATATAATACCGAATATAATGTTGTAATAATTAAATACGAAATGCGGTTTCGTGAATGTAAATATTTAAGTCCTTTTCAATTTTTGCACGGAAGGGAATTTAATTTTGGTGGGGGATTGCTTACTTCTGCCTTTTTTTCCCCCCTCTCCCCTTTCCCTCTCACTCTAAAAAAATATGTACTGTTTGTTTTGAATTAAAAAAGAAAATCAGCGGTACTATTTTATGCCTTTTAGTTTAATGCCTTTTTAAATAGATAAAATTTGTAGTTTTAGTATTATGTCACTGCTGTAGGGTTATTTTATTATGACGAAAATTATCTTATCGTAAACAGATGACATCAGTTAATTATTAACGGTTTAAGTAATACGTGTGTTTAGGTTTCCGTGTTTATAAGACAGACAATGACGATGACGATGACGATCACTTACACGTTTATTGGCGAAACAAAAACAAGAAAATGCTTTTCTGGTTCTGATTTGGAAAGAATTCTGAAGCTCTCTTGTTATTTTGGTAGCAAATAATTATGAATAATGTAATTTACAGACCTTTTTTTTCGGCCTCTTTAACGATGAAAATATTAATGAAAAAATTAGGCGCTGGTGACATATTGCTGGAAAATTTTTGTTCCAAACGTTTGGAAAATTTTTTCGTGAGGAAAATAGTTGCATTTGTTTTCGAACATGTTCCAAAATTTTCGATGATATTTGACGTTATTTTTGGGGCTCTATTATATTTTTTACAGAATGGGGGAGATACATATGTGTAGTTCTTGAAAAAAACTACGCAATATTTTTTTACGCGCTATTTTTACGCAATATTGCTTAACATCTTATCAAAGACGCACTGAAAAACATTTTTTTTTTTACAGTCGATTTGCTTTTTAGGGGTAAAGAATGATATCCCTTTTTAAAAGAAAATAAAAATTATTTTTAAGCTTTTTTAGTTAGCTAAAGAGTGCGTTATTTGTCCTCTTGTCACGTTTTGTTTTGTTAGCAGATTCTCATTAAGGAGGCAGCGAAAAAATTTTTTTTCTAGTGAATTCGAGTTTCGGAAGGTAAAAAACGACACCCCTTGTTTGGGAGGAAAATTAATAAGTTTCTTTTTCTTTTTCATTACCGAAAAGTGCAATATTTGTCTTCTCCCGTCACGGTACACTTTTTCAAGAATTACCGTATATCAGCTGCCGAATATTCTTATCATTTTAAGTCAATTTTTTCTTACAGTGTGTAGGAAAAAAAGACTGGAAAAAGTTGGAAAAAAATGAATGAAAAAAAAAAATAATATAGTTTTATTATAATAACAACTGACGAATCTAGAAGAAAAATTTTAAGTACATAAAACGAACGTTTTCATTTACGCTCAACTTACTCTGCTGCGATGTGATGAGACTGTAATACACTATACATTTTTCTTTTCATTAATTTTTTTTTCCAATTTTTTTCGGTCTTTTTTTACTATAGTGTACAGGAAGAAATTGACTTAAATTGATAAGGATACTCGGCCGCTGATATGTGTTTCCCCCCGTTACGTAAAAAAATATGTAGCCCCAAAATAACGTCAAACATCATTTATAGAATCAATTCACCTTTGAGACGTATGGCATAGTTAACTAATCTTTGCCTCGAACAGGATGCTACTACCGATTTTAATTTCTTGATTATCTAGCGACTTTTAAGTCTAAGACATTTAAAGCTCTTCTTAACTCGTAATTTCTTTCATTTTATTATTATCTTTCAATTTTAGTTTCCGTTTACATAATTTTGGTCAATGGTACCATATTTTCACTACTACTTTTGTCGCTTTTAGGGCCCTCGGGATGTTGCGACTTTGAATTAAATTTTTAAAAAGCGATAAAATTATTGAACAAGTTCGAGAACAAATGTAACCACTTTTTTAGCGAAAAATTTTTCGAAACGTTTTGAACGAAAATTTTTGGGCAATAAAGTAACCAACGCCTAATACTTCAAGCCTGATAATCTGTGAAAATATTTTTATATTCTCCATTTTCACAGTAGGATACTATTAATATTTTGCAGTGATTAGAAAATAAACAATTTTAAGGAGCTTTTGACTATGTCTCGTCCGTTACGAAAGGCAGCCCCGCCGTCGGTTACATTTTCAAAAAATCGTGGAAGGCATGGATCAAAAATTTTTCGAAATGATGAAATTACAAACTTATAGCACAGCTATAAATCTCACCAAAAAAAAGAAACAAAATACTTTGTCCTACTAGCTTGAAACTTAAAGACAAATTTTTACAGACGGTAATAAATATCAATACAGCCAAAAAATGTGCTGCTTTAGGTCAACGCAAAAATGCTTTGTGACAAGTAAATGCTTTGCGACAAGCACTCACGAGTATTGTCGCAAAGAAACATCGCTTGTATTGCGAACGAGGCACATTCATTTTTTTGGGTGTGGGTAATTCGTGAAAAAAAGGTACCGTGACGGGAGAGGACAAATATTGCACTTTTCGGTATTAAAAAAGGCTAAAAAGTAATTAATTTTCCTTCAAAAGAAGGGATATCGTTCTTTGCCTTCCGAAACTCGAATTCACTACAAAAAATTTTTTTCGCTGCATCCTTAATGGAAAATCTGCTAAAAAAACAAAACGTGACGAAAGGACAAACAATGCACTTTTTAGCTAATTAAAAAGGTTTAAAAAAATATTTTTTTTTTTTTTTAAAGCGATATCATTCTTTACCTCCTAAAAAGCGAATCAAGTGTAAAAAAATTTTTTTCAGCGAGTCTTCGATAAGATGGTAAGCAATATTGCCTAAAAATACAAATTTACGTTTTTTCAAAAACTACCCGTGTATGAGTTCTTTTTGTCCCGTCCGTTACACGCTAAAAGCTGTCGCTATGTCTTCTGCTGCATAGTTAAAGTTTTGGAAAAAACACCGGTGATAGACCTTGACCTGTTTTATGTTACTATAAAAACAGAAACTATTTTTTTTACTTTAAAGGAGGTTTTGTAACGCTTTAAAGCATACAAATGTCCCAATGTCCTGTCCGTTACACATGGATTTTCTAAGGCCTATTCAACGTTTTTAATGTTGTGAAAAATAATTGCTTTGTACCAACGACTCATGTGCTCCTTCGGTCAGCTGATTATTTTAATGCAACCTAGAAAATACCCAAGTGCAATTTAAATGGAAAATAAATTAGAAACATTCCTATTATTATTATTTATGAAGCTTTTTAAATGGTTTTTTAAAGCGCCATGAATTAACAAAGCTCCTTATTGTCTTTTATTTAAAATACTAGCCTTTAACTAAAACGACTCATTTAAAAAATTTATGAATCTAATTTCTGCTTGAAAAATCTACCTGAAAAAAAAAAGAAGGAAGGAAAGAAGGAAAGACAGTTTATTCCTGCAAAAGGCGAATCTGAAATCAATTAAAACTGTACTATGCTAATTGCAGAGAAACCCGCTAAACAACTCGGTTCCAAAACTCTTAATTACTTTCTTTACCGAAGGAAAATGTCATAATCGTAAGGTTTCCGCAAAAGGCAAATTCTCTCGATAGCGCGTTTAGTCTCCTTTTTCGAAAACTTGATTAGTTGTTTATATCGGGAAAATTCGTCTTGTATATATAGGCGTCGGGTATGACATTTTCCTTTTTAAACTTCACCGGCTGCTTTTATTTCGAAATAAAATAAATAAATCGTTTTTTTTTTTCCTTTTTCAGTGACGTCGTCAGCGATTTCGAAGATGAAACAAGCACCGATGATAAATCGATCAAAACCAACGATGATAAAAAGTAAGTTTATTTTTAAGGTATTAGTTCGTTTACACCAACGACCGGTTAATCGGTGATGTAAACGAACTAATACCTTTAATTGAGGAAGGTTTTTTATTTTTATTATTATTATTATTTTTTTTTTTTTTAGAAAAAAAAAAAAAATGAACGAGAAACCTTATTAGTAATATGTCAAGGTGCCGTATGTTCAATTCAGTCTTCTAATAATAGATTGATTTGAATTTTAATCTCTTTATTGGCTCTTATGAAAGATTTTTTTTTTGTTTTGTTTTCCGTAGCAGATTAACATGAAAAAGAAAGTAATATGTCATTAAATTGTGGTTTTTCATTTGCAAAGATCGATCGTCTGATTCCAAGAGTTGAAAAGTTATATAAGATTTTATTTCCATTTCATTTTTGTTATATTTTTATACCCGCACGGCAAAATCGAACCTGACGGTAATTCAGGAAAAATTATTTTGGTCGCCTGTGTTTAAGCACGTGGAATTAAAAAAAAAAGTAATTCAAAGATAACTAAATTCAGATTGCATAACAAAAAGCCGTAAACTGACGTTCGGGAGTTCAAAAATGCTTATTCCTCTGTGCTTCGATTATGTAAGATTGTCTTAAATTTTATTAATTGCCTATTACAGTTCTGTAGCGCTGAGCCGAAACGTGGAACTTGTCAGCGGAAGACAGAGAATGAAAAATTAAGGCATAAGCATAGTCGCCATTTTGTTTTTTCTTAAATCCCACGCTTGCGCTTAGAACTACAGAGTTTCTGTAGGATATTTTAGATTGGGCTCCATTAGTTAATCATAAAAATATGAACACCAGTGATTTAGCATTGATAAGGCATCTTTATAAAACGATCGTAGCCCTATAAGCTAAACATGGGAACTACTTCTTCAAAAGAAAAAGAAAAAAGATTTTCCAATTTTTCGATTGTCTCATCAAAGGGGCCATTCAAGTATTACTTAAAAATCTTAGGGGGAGAGGATAAAAAATGATCTAAAAAATTCTTACGTAATTCTTGAACGGCCTTTAATTTTGATAGTATCGATGTTTGATATTCGATATAGGCCTACCAAAGTTCGACACTAACTTTGCGTAAAAAGCAAAAAAAAGAAAAAAAAAAAGGTTTTTGTTTGTAGATGAAGACCAATTAAAAAATAAGCAATCGTAAACAAGAATTTTTTTTTTTTTGTTTTCGCAATTATTACATAATTTTGCTTACTTTGTATTCATTTTTCTACAAATTTTAATTTTTATCTTTTCTGCGGAATTTTAGGAGAAAAAAAAATATAAAAAATATCGAATTTCGATGACGGGAGAAAACTACCGATTTCTCTATATTATCGAAAGGGGGTAAAATATCGATATTTGGAACTATCTTTAGGCTCGATATATCGATATTTTATCGGCATCCTTAGCCGCTACTTGTCCCTGCTTCCAGCGGTCTTCCATCAATTACTTATGCATTTTTTTTCCGACTCACTTTTCCCTCCTCAAAATTACTATATTTTTTTAAATTAAAAATACGAAAGTTTGATTTTTGCAATGACATCAATTAGACTTTCACTATATAATTATCAAAACTAATGCAAACTGGCCCTGAATCATTATGATAGTTCCCAGTGCGACGAGATACATGACTATCACTTAATTTAGAGATCTTATACAACCAGAGATACGACACATTCCATCGGCCGCCATATCTGGTGCCCATTTAACTCCGTAAGAGTGAGGGAGACGTAAAATGTATCGATATCAAATATGGCGGCATCACCAATATTTAACTTACAAAAAATTTCAGCCAATGGTGGCCGTTCGAAAATTGCGTAAGCATATCTTGGGGAAAGGGTCGGAGTTGGAAATGATCCCTATAAGTTAAGTATTGTCAAAAGAGGGGGAGGAGGTCAAAAGTTATCAAAAAAAAAATTCTTACATAATAATTAGACGGCGAAATGTCGCATGTCTGGTTATATAGGATCTCTAGCTGAATTCGGAATAGTTTCGATAGATGGCGCTGGAGCACAATTTTGAATCTTTTCTTTCAAATACTTCAATTTCTTAATAAAAATTGTTTTCTTTATAATTCTGTAGCCCTTTATTCTATATCAAATAATAATGAAATTTTTTGCTTACTAATGTTTTTTACTCGAATTTTGAAGCTTGATATTTTCATATATCAAAGGAATGACTTACCTATTGCTTTTAACATTTTTATATTCACAAATTTTTGAAAAAAAAGCAAAATTTTCTGCTTACAAAAAAATGATTGTGACCCCCCCCCCCCTTTCTTCCTTCCCCCAGCATGCATACTTAATTTATGAAAAACCGCATTTCAAAAAAAAAAAAAAAAAAAAAAAAATACTAATGCGAAAACAAAAATGTCTTGTGACAAAACATCATTTGAACACAATAAAAATATATTGTCAAGGAACAACCTGTCTGCTGCCATGAAACCTTCCGGTTTTGTTGCAGGACAAAACATGTTACAAGACATTTCCGTTTTCTAAATGCGCCTTAAAAGAAACACTGCTACCATCTCTAAGGAAACGAATGAACTAGAGATTCTGATAATTCTGTTTTACATTTGCCTTGAGCGTTTACTCGCTTTTTCAGTATTTGTATTAAAAAAAAAATCTTAAGTTTAATAGGCGAAAGGTTCAAATACTGCACCTGCCGGAAATAGAAACTGAACTTATCCAAACATTAATGAGAAAAAGAAAGATACTGCAGAACACTCATAGGCCAACTGCTGAATTCACTGAAATTTAATCTTTTAAAATCCCTGTTAAAAAGATGTGTTTACTTTTTGCTTTTGACGTCCTCGTCGAGATCTTTTTATAAATTCGATTTATTTTTTTCAAAGTTGAATAATAATTTCTACGAGTGAATTATTTATGTTTTAGAGTTTATTTTCTAGTCTCGTTCGAAGGAAAATGGCTAAAGTTGACAGGAAAAAGTTATTTAGGTATACTTGTTTTAGAAGAAAAAAAATGTATTATATTTGTAGTATGTTCCTTAAGTGAATTCATTCGAACGGAAAAGATAAATGAGAAATTGATACTTTTCCGGTTTTTTCGTTGTTTGCTTCCAGACAAAATCACAGCGAGATCGAAAAACGAAGAAGGGATAAAATGAATACTTACATCACAGAGCTAGCGAGTATGGTTCCCATGTGTCACGCCAACCCGAGGAAATTAGATAAATTAACTGTCCTAAGGATGGCCGTTCAGCATCTCAGGTGAGCCTCAATTTAAGAGTTCGCATCAGTCGTGGCAGCAGATAAATCGTATTTTTCATTTTTCGGAGATGAAAAGAAGTCTTAAAAGAAGAAAAGCTAAGAAATCGTCAGAAAAAAATATCGAAGATTTCTTAGCTTTTCTTTTTCCAATATTTTTCTTCGTTTTTCCGTAAAATGAAAAATACGATTTGTCTGGTGCCACGATGATGCGTACTCTTAAGGAAAAATATGGGAAGTTTTATTTGGCCGGACGATATAAAATCCACCAGATGGCAGCACGGTCGTAAAGGACCAACTTTATATGGTGCCTTATGGCTGTAAAAGAGATTTTCTTTTTTTTCTAAATAAGGACCCAAATTGGAGCAAAATATGCAAGAATAAGTTATGTTTCTTTTTTGGTCCTGATAATGTTTCCGGGCATTGAAAGCCAATTAAAGTTGTAAATAAAAAGTTACCCATGTTAAGGGGGTATATTATACTGCCGTGGTAAGCGATTTGGGCGTATGTCCATTTTGGAATTGAATCTTTGTTTACATAAGTTAAAAATAGAAGACAAGTGCCAACTTAAGAATGGACATACGCCCATTTCGCTTACCACGGCAGAATATTGTTGGTCCTTTATTTCGATGGTTCCGTCGAAATCCGCCAGAGCCTCCACCGTAGCATAAAATCTCCCATTGGCTTATCTTTAATATCCACCATCTTGTTTCCTGTGCTAACATGATTCAAAATGGCTGGTTCTCTGGATGTTTTGTGTATAAAATTTCAAGATTTATTATTTATTTATTTATTTATTTATTTTATTTTATTTTTACTAGGTCTATACGAGGAGCTGTCCATTCTTACACCGAAGGACATTACAAACCCACCTTTTTGTCGGACGAAGAGCTGAAACATTTAATACTCCAAGCAGCGGACGGGTTTCTGTTTGTAGTGGGTTGTGATAGGGGAAGGATTTTATTTGTTTCGGAGTCCGTTTCACAAATTTTAAATTACTCCCAAGGAGATTTGTTAGGTCAAAGCTGGTTCGACATACTTCATCCGAAGGATGTAGCTAAAGTGAAGGAACAGCTTTCATCATCAGATCTTAGTCCGAGAGAAAGACTTATTGACTCTAAAAGTAAGTTTTAGAAAAAAAAAGGAATTTTGTTAAATACTACGGGGGGTTTGACTTCTTTATGCTGGATTTACTAATATATACCAGCGTTAACTTTACCAGTGCTGGTGTCATAAATTTGGTGCGACTTGTAAGACAAATATAAGACCATCGCTTTTGAATTGTAATTGAATACCTTTGAGTGCCGCTAGCGCTAGTAGTATCGTAATTAAAAATTTATAATCTTTTGCCCAACTTTAATTCCTTTTTCCACTTCCTTTTCAGTTTCAGTCCCAACCTGCTTTGTAACACCTTATATTTTAATTAACAGTCTGGTTAAAGTTTTTTTGGGTAACAGTTTGGTAAAAAATTAACTGTAAATACCCTCTTACCCGCTTACACTCAGAAAAAAAAATGTCTTAAACAAGTTTTGTCTTGCAACAAAACCAGGGTGTTTCATAGAAAAACAAAAATGCTTCAGAACAACAGACAGGTTGTGATTTGACAAGATATTTTTATGTTTTTGCATGATTTTTAAAAAAATGTCTTGTCACAAGACATTTTTGTTTTCGCATTAGGCATTTTCTTTTCTGAGTGCAAGCTCTTCCTGGAGCAGACGCAAAACTCATGTACCAGAACCTCTTATGAATATCGGTGTCGTTTGTACGGAAGCCCTGAAGAGTCAAGTATCTATGTTTTTTTTTATTGTTTGTTCCAAAACAAACATTGTCTTTTCGGAACTGACACGTTTTGGTTTATTCCTTATTCCTAAACAAGCAATGTTTGTTCTGGAACTGACAGCGTTTAATTATTCACTTGTTTGTTATGGAACAGACAATCAGTAAAAAATTGTCTGTTCTGGAACAGGCAATTTACTTATTAAGGGTTGTTTGTTCCGGAACAGACAATGAATTTAAAATTTTCTGTTCCGGGACAGACAACCAGAAAAAATTGTCTGTTCCGGAACATGCAATGTTTGTTCTGGAATTGACGACAGCGTTTAATAATTAAATTGTTTGTTCCGGAACAGACGATTTTTTATTGATTGTCCGTTCCGGAACAGGCAATTTACTTATTAAACGTTGTTTGTTTGTTTCGGAACAGACAATTTACATAGTAAACGGAAAAAAACATATCTTCCGGAACAAGTAATGAACCAAAACGTGTCATTTCCGGAAGAGGCAATGTTTGTTCCGGAACCAACAATAAAAAAAAAAAAAAATAGATACTAGACCCTGGCCCTTCAAGGCTTTGCTTGCTTTCCAGGTCACATTATTGGGATCCAATTAAAGCTCTTATTAAATGTTGACGATAAGATCGCTAAAGCAGACGATGTTCCCTATTACCCTAGCCGAGGTTTCGCGCTTGTCGCCCCAAATCTTATCCCTCCCTCTTTTTCTCCTCTTTTATTTTTTCCTTCCACGTCCAAGATTTAATTAAATCTCTTCGGTTCACCTCCTCTTAATGAACTTTTAACTCGGTTCTCTTTTTGTTTTTATTTTTCATTTAACAGCAATGCTCCCTGTAAAGACTGACGTACCTCAAGGTGCAACAAGGCTGTGCCCCGGTGCTCGCCGTTCATTTTTATGCCGAATGAAATGCCGAGGATCCGTTCAAGTGAAGGAGGAAGCCGACACGACGACGGGCTGTCACCGACCCCGAAAAAAACAACAGAACTCAGACAGGAAATACAGCGTCATACAGTGCACGGGATATTTGAAATCCTGGGCCCCCGCCAAAATCGGTTTGGAGGAAACGGAAGGAGAAAGTGACAGTGAAGTTTGTAATTTATCGTGTTTGGTCGCGGTGGGTCGCGTTCAGTCCCAAATGACTTCTCATCAGTATCGGCCCGTTCCGAACATCAGGAGGTTGCAATTCGTGTCGAGGCACGCTCAGGACGGGACGTTTCTTTTCGTGGATCAAAGGGCGACTTTGATTTTGGGTTTTTTACCTCAGGAGCTCGTGGGGACGAGCATGTACGAATATTTTCATCAAGAGGACTTGGTCCAGTTGTCCGGGACTCATAAAACGGCTCTTCATACGTTGCAAGTTACGAAAACACCAAGTTATAGATTTAGGACGAAGGACGGTAGTTTTGCTTTGCTTCAGAGTGAGTGGAGGCCGTTCCGAAATCCTTGGACTAAAGAAATTGAGTATTTAATTGCAAAAAATTCGGTTATAGTGTGAGTAGTTTATTTTAAAAAATTAATTGGACAGGCTGTTCAGTTATTTTTGCGAAAATTATTTGGGTACTAAGCCCATAGTTATGGGATTAGTGAAAACTAATGAGGATTTTTACTGATAAGGTTGTCGGCTGCTATACTGATAAAATGGCGGCTGTCACTGGATTTTTTGTTAAATATTCTCAAAGCCGTGTAGACAGGCCCGGAAACTTCCCATGCTGTTCATGTCCCGCTTAACTGCGCATATTTTAGTTCTGAAACGGGCCATAGATGGCGTTGCGATATTGGAAGACGCAACAAGTATAACCGCTCAAGTTGGAACCACGGTTGTGCGTTGCCATCGTTGTTTACCAGGGGTGTAACCACGGGGGGGGGGGGGGCCGGGGGTGCATTGCCCCCCCGCTCAAGCTTTGTCCCTCCCCCTGGAAAATTTTTTGCCCCCCCCCCCCCTAACGCCTCCTATTTTATTAATAAACTGTAAGGAACATTAAATTAAAAGGAAAAATTTATACAGTATATTATTTTTATTTTTATTTTTTGCCATGAATTTCGTCTGTAATATGAAATTGAACTAAAAGGAGGGTTAGAAAAATTTTCTTCCACGATATGGTTGCGTTCTTCAATAACAGAAGATACTGGGTCTTTTGTTCTAATGGCTCCGTATGTATATTTCAAAAAAAAAAAAAAAAAAATAATAATAATTGGGAAAAATAGCGGGAAAAATAAATTGGGGAAAAAATTATACAATAAGACTGGAGGAAAAGGGGGGGGGGGTCAAAAAAAATTGTAAAAGGGTCTTGTCCCCCCCCCCCCCCCCCTCTGGAAAAATTGTTGTTACACCCCTGTTGTTTACAAATCTCAACGACCAATCAAAAAGCGTCTCGCGTACAAGTAGCGCTTACGGTGGTAGGGAGGAAGAACTAATTTTCGCGTAGTTAAGCGAAGAAGATCTCCCATGTATAAAAGATAGGATTTTCCATACCTGTCCATACGGCCGTGCCGAGATTTTAAGTCACTGATTAATCAATCCGAAACCATTTTATCGGGATAGCAGCCGACAGAACCCTTGCAGATGTAGTTTGGGGTAAAAATTCTCATTCAATACACCGTTTGGGTTGGGGTCATTCAAATATGACGTTAGCATTTTGGAGAGAGGGGGTCGCCAAAAGATGAGCAATGGTGACTTGGGGAGGGTAAAAGTTTTGACATAATGATGTCATCATTTACACATGGTGGAATTTAATTTTTTTAAGTTCTAAATGTGCATAGTTTTGAGATTTTTTTCTTCATTTTTTAAATTTATTAAATTTGAACAAAAAATTTAGAAAGCAAATTTTTTTTATGTTGAGAAGAAGTCGTCAAAAGATGTGGTAATCATCTTAGGGGAGGTCGAGGATATAATGATGAAAGCTGACAAGGGGAGGAAGGGGTCCAAATTTGTTGAAAAAAATGATGGCGTCATATTTGAATATCCCCTTACCTTCATTTTAAAGTTGGGGAATTATTCAAAACTCTAATTAATAATAATGTAATTATTTCAATTTTTGTTCTCGTTTTGTTACCCAGGTCCGACGTACGAACCGTCGACAGCAGCGCTGTAAGATCGGAAGGGCCGACTCAGTCCGGTAGAAATTACGAATTACTATCACAAAGCAATGGTATCAGCAGCGTTCAAAGGATGGTCAGTTCTCACTTGCAAGCTAGTTTAATTGGTCAGCAAATTGCGAGGGAAGCAGCTCGAAGAAGGGGGGAAGACAGTTCTAACGAGAGTACGCCTTCTCCGAGCGGTATAGATAATGAAAATAGTTTACCGGCTCCTAGCGTAGAGGTAATTACAGAGTTTATATTTTGAAAAGTTGGATTTAGTTTAAAATTTTTTATAAAATTATTATTTAATGGTGGCTTTACGACGCGGTAAATTTATATTTTTCACTTAATTAAACTTCATTTCAGTCCCCAATATCCACAAGCGTCACAAACGAAGACGGACGGAAAAGCGCGTCCCTTCAAAGGCTAGGAATGCCAACGAACGGAACCAATAACCCGACATCTGTAAACAGTGCAGTTAAGAACAACGTTGCACTTTCCACTTCAGCAATAGACACAGGTAAGCTGTACACTCAATTTAAATTGAAATGTACTAGTTACGATTCTGTACAGTAACTCGATTGCAAAATGTCGAATTTGACGAACAGGTAGCAGTGAGAATAGGATCGATATTTGATATTAGAATTAAACGTTTTGGCTTCAAGTTTCAGAATTCAGTTTGTGGGAGGTAAACTAACGCATCTCCATCGTAAATATAATTGGAGATAGTGTGTTTCGTCTGTTTGTAAAAATCATGTGACTACAGGTTTACACGCTCACGTTGGTGTAAACTTGCGGTCGCATGACACTTTTACGAAATGTCGGAACAGACTATCTCTAATCATATTTACGATGGAGATACGTTAGGAATTATTTAATATGTTTTAAAGAGATAATAGTAGACTTTAAGGGGTATATATTTTTTTATTACTTTCGAAATAATTTTTGCCCCCTCCCCCCTCCCTCCGCTAAAAGTCGTTGTTCCGCCATCACTCCAACCGTATTTTATACGATTAAGGGATCATTCGTAAATTACGTAAGCATAACACCAGGAACTTTTGACCGCTCCCCCCCCCCCCCCCCCCCCCCCATCCTCCCGTCTTTGACATGCTTACGTAATATATGGGCGATCCATAAGTAGAAACTTACGGGATTGCGGAGTCCGTAAATTTTTCAAAATTTTGCTTAAATTTTTGCTTTTGGATTCAGGCGTTTCGCCAGATACGGAAATGATGGAAATGATGAGCGGAAACGTAATGACGCAATCACCCCAACAAGTCGTTGCCAACGACGGAAATGACGAAGCTGCGATGGCAGTCATCATGAGTCTGTTGGAAGCGGATGCTGGCTTAGGTGGACCGGTGGATTTCTCCGGATTGCCGTGGCCTTTACCATGAGACGAAACTAGTTTTAATAAAAACTATTTTTAGCCAATTAAATTCTTTTTTTTTTTGTAATTATTAAAATGCGGCTGTGATTATAAATTTAAAAAAAAAAATAGTGACGAGTCGTTTTCAATTGATATTAGTAAAAATTCTGCATCAGCTACAATTGTGTAATGTTTTCTTCCGCTTAGGCCGAAAAAAATTAGTAAAAATTTTTGTCAAACTAGAAGTAAGGGTGGCTGCATGCTCTTTTTATAAAAAAAAAATAAAAAAAAAAAAAAACAGTTACCAGATTTTTAATTAAAATAATTGATCTCGAAATATAAATGCAGAAGAAAAAGTAATTTTTTTTTTCCTAAATTTTAGCGATGTAAATAAATTTAGTGCTTTTGAAGCAGTGCTTCATTTTTTTTTAGAAACAAAATCCGTTAAAGGAAGACCGGTAACACCGGTTTTTGGAGCCCTCTTCCTGACATTCCGCCCTCCCTTTAGAGTTAATTCAAATTTGAATTCATCTCAAAGACATTTTGGCGGTCCAGTCAGATCACACAACTCTTGTGATCCGATTTAGAAGTGCACTGCATTATGTGATTCGATTACATGCTGATAAGTTATTGGGCCTGCTCATTTATTTCATTGCTCATGTCACTCCACTTGATTAAAATTTCAATCATTTCAGTCAGGATTTCAGGTTTATTTTAGAAAAAAAATTAAAAAAATTAAAAAATTGTACTCATTATTTTGGAAAATGGTCTCTTTAAAAAGAGAAGTACCGTAATGATTTCCTTCAAAAACTTTTCCATTTCTTTTCAGTATTTGAAATTTAGTGAAAAAATACGATGCATATGAATTTTAATGAAAAAGAAGAAGCTGATTTATATACAGTATTTTAGAGACTTGATCAATAGTCACAGTTTTTCTCGTGTAATTATTTTCTATTCGACGTTTTAAGAAAGTTTACATTGTTTTCCAAAAAGCAAAGGGGTTAGAATGGAAGGAAAGGAATAAAAATTCTGTAAAAATTTTTACTTAAATTTTTGCATCAAATGTTTCTTTCAAATATTCAAAAATATTTCTGCTTTTCCAAGAGTTATCGGTGCTCATCCTTTTTTATTTGTCCATATTGGATGCAAAAGAAAAAAAACGGAAGCAGGTTTTTTAAAATGAAATAGAAACTTGTTACTTAAAAAAAATTTACTTGCTTGTATTTTTCTTTTTTTTACTTTTCGAAGAGTACAATCCAACTTGACTTTGAGCTAATAACAAAAGTTGTTCAACCGACAATGATTCGTCGTTCTCCGTTGATTTACTTGCCACACTATTGATACCCGAATCGGCCGACCCCATCCTCACACTTTTATCCAGTTCTTTCGATTTTTTTTTCGCCTTTTTCTTTTGAGACGGTGTTTCTAATTCTGTGGAATCCGACTTGAAATCCGTCAGCCTTTCGTCAATTTTTCCATTCACGATTTTTTCAACCGATTGTTCCTTTTTAGAGTTGGCTTCAGCTAATGAAGGTTTATCGGATTTCTGTTTGTTTTTAGATTTTTTTTCGGTCGAGGAACACTTTTCCGCTTTCTTTTTCTTTTTGCTAGGGCTTTCTTCCAGAAGTATAGAGCTTTTAGTATTTTCTAAAATTTTACCTAGTACATCGTCCAGGTTTCCCGACGATTTGTTATTACTTTTTGAATCTACTTTACCCGATTCACTTTTCCGTTCTTTTTTTTTCGGCGACTTACTTTCTTTCATTAAAATGTCCAACGGTCTTAAGGTTCCGGTAACTTTTTTCACTGGAGACGAATTCAAACTAGAATCCGAATCGGAAAATATATCCGAAACCGAACCCGGATTCTTTTTTAACTTTTTCCGATTGCAAAGTTCTAATTTATGCTGAAATGAATTCACGGGGTCGGTTTCGCATTTTTTAATTAAGGAAGATGTTTCTGATCCGGAAATGGACGTTCTCCGTTTTAAAGGAGAGCCTCCGTTATTGACTAAATTTAATTTGTTTCTAAATGAGTCGGATTTGGTTGTGACTTCGGGAGATTTTTCTTTTTTAACGGCAAGTATTTGCTCGGGTTTTATCTTGTTGGAGTACGTTCCTGTGAAGCTCAAGGATTTATCGCCCAATGGAAGCTGAGTCGGTGGGATGACGTCGTCGTCGTCGTCGTCTGAATCCTCCGATGACGGAACTTTCCTTTTGTACTTTTTCATTTCTTCTTCTAATAATTTGTCTAATGGGTCGACTTCCCCTACTTTCATTTTTTTCGGCGGCGACGAAATGGATTTTTCGTCTGGTTCCGGTTTCCGTTTCCTTTTGTTCTTAATTTCTTTTTCTAATTTATCTTCTTTTTCTTCTCCTTTCGAGCTTATGGAATTAATTTCTTTTTTTACTTTGTCTTTGACTTCACTCTCATTTTTTAATTTTTTCTCTTTTTTCTTCTTCGTATCTTTAATGTCTTCTTTTAACTTTTTGTCCTTGTCGTTAATTTCTTTTCCTACGCTTAAAAGCCTCTCTTTCTGTATTTTTTTGTCTATGCTTTCCTTTTCCAGTTTTTTCTTTTTCTTCTTTTTACTTTCTTTTTCTCTAATTTCCTTTTCTAATTCTAACCTTTGTCTTCTGCTCTCCTCGATTTCTTTTTCTAATCTTAACCTTAATTCCTCCTCTAGCCTTTTCCTCTCTTCAATTTCTTTTTCTAACCTTAGCCGTAATTCCTCAAATTCCTTTTCTCGTTTTTTCTCCTCTTTTTCCCTTTGCTCTTTCTTCTCCTTCTCTCTCATTTCTTTTTTCAACCTTTTCTCTTCTTTCCTCCTTTTCTTATTCTCTTCTTTTGATTTTTCTAAGCTTTTCTCTTCCTCCTTGACCTTGATCTCTTTTTCTAATTTTTCCCGCTCCTCGTTTTCTTTTCTTGACTTTTTGTCCTTTTTCTTTTCCTCTTTGTCCTTAATTTCTTTTTCTGATTTCTCCTTCTCTTTCTTTTCCTCTTGAACCTTAGTTTCTAATCTTGATTGTTTCTCTTGGTCCTCTTTCTTTTTTTCCTGATCTTCAGCTTCTTTTTTTGACTTTTTGTCTTTTTTCTTTTTCTTGCTGTCCTTCATTTCGTTCTTTTTCTTCTCCTCTTGGTCCTCGATTTCCTTTCTTAATTGCAAGTCCTCTTTCTTTTTTTCCTGATCCTGAAATTCGTTCTTCTCTTCCTTTTTCCTCTTGTCATTAACATCTTTTCTTGGTTTTTCATCCTCTGTCTTTTCCTTGACTTTCATTTGCAGTTCTAATTTTTCTTCCTTCTTGTCACTATTACCCTTTTTCGCATTCAACTTCTCATCCTTATCTTCCTCTTTCTTTTCTTTCATGTCGTCACAGCTTAATTTCTCCTCTATTGTCCTATCCTGCTTACCCTTCAATTTTCCATCTTTACTAGATTGTTTTTCGTCTACTGCCAAAGAACTGAATTCAAGTGCTTTAATAACACTTTGCTCGTCTTTTTCCCCTTTTTTATCTTTCTTCTTTTTCTTTTTCTTATGTTTTAACAATCCATCAACAGCTTCGATTGGACTGAGGCTGTTAAAATCTGCTATACTGCTTTCTTCTTTTAAAGGCACTTGAGTACTTGTTACAACTAAATCTTCATCTACATCCATCTAAAAAAAGAAAAAAATCCAAATAATTTTGATTTTTTCACCCCTATTTTCCTTTTTATCGCTTACCTCATCATTGTCTTCCTTTTTTTTCTTATCTAATGGTGAAGGCACAACAGGACTTAAAAAATTAAAATCCTCATCTCTCAAATCGTTCTCAATAAGAGAAAGCCTTTGGGTACTATTGCAAATTAGATTCTTCCTTTTCACCGGTGATTTTAAATTATTATTTTCCGATTCCTCCTCAGTGTGCTTCAAATCCACATTGTTTGATTCATTTACACTTTCCTCAAAATTAACATTCAATGATTTTCCTCCCTCATCGTTATCCCTTTTTATTACACCAAAATCACCTTCAATAAATCCTTCAATACGTGGTAAAACATCAGAAAAATCTAAGTCAACAACTTTAAAAATGATCTTATCTCCTACATTGATATCTTTGCAACACCAATCTTCATATTCTATATGATCTGGCTTTAATATTGTAGCATTAAAATAAAGATGAACTAAGCAACCAATATGAGTGTTGCCTTTTTTGTTAACAACGCCTATAAAAAAAAAAAAAAAAAAATTGACAATAAAATCGTGAAAACAAAAGCCTAAATAAATAAAAAGCAATGTTACGAACCTTCTAAATAACTTCCAATCTTAGGTTGGAAAATATAAAATTCCAATTTAACGTTAACCTCAAACTCTCCACATCTCCCTTTGATCCTTCCAGTGTTTCTGTCATCCATAAAATCTTTACATTCTTATATCCCATAAGAATTCCGTTCAAACTGAAATCATTCAAGTTTAAATTTTAATGTCCCAGAATTTTTTTTTTAAATAATAAAACATTGGGGGGCTTAACCAAAACAACTTACTTTCGGTCGAATTTCTTCAAACTTTTATATAACAAATCAGACACCCCTGATTTAATGTCATTTTGATAAATAGGAAGCAAAGCTAATTTCCTTTCGGACTGAACAAGAGAGACACAGCTGTTTTCCCCGCTAGCAATCTTTTCTAAAGTCCCTGGTTTATATATTTGCTTTTTGGACGCCATTTTTAGAAGAAAACATTGCGTTCAAGGAGCTTTTCATCTGTTTTTCTCTATGAATTCCTTTGAGCATTTAAAAAGCATACACAAAGGAATCGAGAAGCTGAAAACCTGAAAACACGCAATCGGGAGAGTTCGTGCAAATTCGGAAAAGGAACCAATGATGTCGTGTCGTGTCAGTAAGAAATCCGGCATAGCCATTTTTGTTTGGTAACGTAAACGAATTTTTGTTTTTTTTGTTAATTAAATTCTTTATTTCGCGAAGAAAAAGTAATTATAATCAGGTACATATTAAAGGGAGATTGCTTTAGATTCTCAAATCTTTGTTAAGATCATTTTCTGATTAGTTTATTACGATGCCTAATACTTCTAAACCGAGACGCGGTTCAAACGATAGAACTTTAAACGTTAACATTCCTTTTTGGATTGCCACAGGATTTCAGAAGAAAATAGTTAATTCAAGCAATTGGGATATTATATTGAATGGAGCCAGCATCGCAGGAGTCATACAAAGGAAATTAGTAAGTGTTTTTTGTTTATGTCATTTATATATTTGATCGATTTGATGAATTGTGATAGTAAGTTCTCAATTGGTTCGAAAATTGTCCCAGGAATGTATAGCAATAGCCTTAACAGAACTGGTGTTAGATGCCAGCACATATTTTGGTGCACATATTTTGATCTTGCTTATTTTGAGCATATATCATTTTAATAAGTAGGCATAACTTTGTGAAACAAATCTCAGGTCAAATGTCAAAATATAGTTTGATTTCATCTCAAACTGAAATAAAAAAATTATGGCATGTACATCTATTTAAATATTTAGGAACTGATGAACTTAAAAATATTTTCAACAGGACACTTTTAATTGATTGCAATATGGCAAATAAAAAGAAAATATAGAAGATTTTAAATATTTAAGGTATAATATAATTATATATGCCCATTTAATTAGATCTGATTTGACTTTATAGAGTCATTCTGTTGTAATGGATTCCTGATGAGGTGCGAAGTTCTTAAAATTTTTTCCAGTGAGCAAAGCTGTCTGCCTGTAATTTAGGGAAAATTATGCACTCTCTTGTTGATAAATTCTGTTCCTTTGATGAACTTGCTTAATTTTGCATTTTTGATTTTTTAAATTTAATTTTGAGGTTCAGCTCGATACAATAATCCACCTGATAAAAAAAAAAAAAAAGTTATTATTTAAAAAGTCCAAGTCTACTCTCAGTCTTTTTACCACAATACCTGTTGGCGGAACTCTAACTTCCAAAGGACTATCAGACGAAACTGATATATCTTCATGACTTTCAAATACTTCCGTAAATTTATATACACCATCGCTCAGTCCTAATGTTTCTAATGTTGCAGTAACCCAATAAGGCGCTCCGTCCTCACGTTTGCTAATGACGGCAACAGCGAGAGAGCCATTTGGTAATATTGGTTTTGTCCAGATGTCTATATTATCTTTCTGAAAATTTTGCTGCTCAATGAGTTTTTGTTTGTTAAAACATTTCTTCTTTTACATACTGAATATATTCTTCGTCCAGCAATGCCCAAAGGATCTTGATTGATTCCGATCGCTCCAGAATTTAGCAAAATATCCTTGAATTCAGCTCGGGCATTTCTTACATCGTGGGACATTATTAAAGGCGCTGCTAAAATGGACCAAATCGCCATTTGTGCTTTGGCTTGTTCGTAACTTAATCCGTAGTTGCCAATAATTAGCTAAAATAAAAATTAATTTTCTTTTCCTCAATTTTTTTTTTTTTTTTTTTTTTTTTTTTTGAAAATTACCATGTCCGGATCATTCCAGTGTCCAGGCCCGGCGTGAGGACCGTATTCGTCTTGCCTTTCACCAAAGTGATCGATTATCGATTTTAAACTAGAGTAGGAATCTTCTATATCATACCAATTCCTCCACAAGTTGCAGGTATCTGCTACAGCAGGAAAATTGGGGTCTATATTGTTGATCTCTTGGTAAAACGGCCATTCGCAAGAATATACGATCGGCTTGCCGGTTTGATTAAGATATTTTCCGAATTCGGGATAGCCGATATCGAATTCTTGAGGGTCAACATTGCAGCCGTCTATTTTGAGATAATCTACTCCCCAATCAGCAAATGTTTGAGCATCAGTTTCTAAGTGGCCGATTAGTCCTGGATATCCAGCACATGTCATGCTTCCGTAGTCTTCATAAATTCCAAATTTTAATCCTTTGGAATGAACCTGTAATATTTTACAGGGAGTAATTAATTATTACATATTGTAAGTTGGCTGCTCCTTTTGCAGCTTTGCGACGCATCTAGGCAGAGGCTAATTCTTTATTTAGGGACTAATGAAGGCAGGATGCATAATTAGAGACTTATGAAGGTGGCTTTTGGTTAGCAATTTATGAGTACGCATCCGTGAAATTTAAGCGATCAGCGATTTATAAGCTAAACATAAGCGGAACAATTAAATCGTGGCAGCAGACAAATGACTGACGCGTAATTTTAAGGCGGTTGTCATCTTGATCATTTCTCCGCTTTATAAATTTTTTAGATAATAGAATCCATAGATAGGACAATAGCTTCAGAAGATGTTCATATGGGCATCCATAAGCGAAACACGAGGTAGGCTCAATTTTTTCGGATCAAAACAAACAATGTAATAGAATAGGAATGTACGATCTATGGATTCTATTATCTAAGATAAATTTAACAAGGCGGTCGGTTTTCGTCGCCATTCCATTAAGGCGACGGTCACGGAAATTCAAGATGGCGGCCTTCTTAATGCTCTTGATATTATTTTTAAGGGGTCATACAAACACTAACGCATTCTTCTTTATTGGAGAGGGGAATTATTTCTGAAGTCTGAAAGGATTATTGACTTAATGCCACGACCTTTATATCTTTTTATGCATTTTCCATAAGATAAACATAGGTTTCATCGGAAGGTTATGAAAGTTCAATTGTGTATGTTGTTTCCAATATTTTGCTATTGGGTTGATTCAGCGCCATTCTAAAAATATTTTTCAGGGTATTTTTTAAGAAAATATATCAGGTTTTGTGGTTTTGGTCTGAACTGCACATTTCTCACCCCTGGGGGTGGAAACGTTTTGTAGCGCCTATGTTTAGTTTATGTAAGCTCAGAAACTAAAACTGAAACGTGTTTTTTGCTCTTATAAGCTAAACATTAGAAGTAGAAACTGTAATTTTTGCTTATTTCACCCGCTGCGGCCTCCTCCTTCCCCGAGTGCATAAGTGGAAAATTTTTTTTTTTTTTTTTTTTTTTTTTTGCATTGGGTTTTTTAAAACTGGTGGGAACTGCCAACAACTTACATAATCAGCCAAATCTTTTATTCCGTTTGGAAAACGGTCAGGATCAGGTTGCAATCTTCCGTTTTCATCCCGATCGTGAGACAACCAGCAATCATCGATGATGACATACTGATAGCCCGCATCCAGGTATCCATCTTCTACCATTTTGTCCGAAATGCTCCGAATCAAATGATCGCTGCAAAAAGTTTTATAAGGAAATCGAAATCTCTTCACGAAAATCTCGAGCGTTGATTAACTGTACCTTATGCAATCTTCTGGATCTCGATTACAGTCGGTGTTGCACCGAAATCTTTCCCAAGACAGCCATCCCATCGGAGGAGTTAAGGCCAACCCGTTGTCCAAACTTAAAATTTGCTTTGCGGAAAACAAGCAAAAGAAAACGGTAAAGAATAATTTCCTCGTCATTTTAACCGCAGCGGAAAAACATACGAAATGAATAGTGGCGAATAGTTTAAATATCGATTTCACAATCGATTTTGATAATCAGATTGACAACAATAGCATACAAAAAAAATAATGAGAGGACTGTTTATCACTTAAAATTACCTTCGTATCTGATTGGGTGGTTCTCGGTAGCAACATTAAATTCTTGTACATTTGGAGTAGTTTTGAATATCTTAAGTAAGCACCCGTACGAAAAAGAGATTCATAAATTATATAAAAATCATGTATAAATTGTACAAAAAATTGGACTTACACTGCTAGGGGCGTATAGATAGGCTTATCATAAACGGCTAAATTCGGGTTTGAAACATTCAAATTATAGGTACGTTATCTTATGGAAATAGCAAAAGAGTATGGCCTCGACTGAAAAAAAAAATACTTAAAGAGTATTTAATATTATTCCAAAAGAGTATGGGGTTTTTAAAAAATCCAATTTTTCAAGAAAATTTTTTAATTATTTTTTAATATCTTTTAAACCTTTTTTTGAGGCCCCCAATCCGAAAAAAAATCAAGTTTGGATAATAAATTTTAAATAATTTCGCTTTTTTGAGAAAAAGAGTATATTTTGGATTTTCCAAAAAAAGAGAGAGTACTCTTTTGAATTTGAAAGGGAGTAAATACTCTTCAAAAGAGTATAGATAACATCCCTACAAATTATAACTGCAAACAAATGTATTTACTTACAACGGCACAGAGCCGTACTTTTCAATAGGCTAAATAGGCAACTGCCTAGGGCCGCACGTTTTTAGGGGGCCGCGCTTCGTTAAGGACCCGCGGATATGAGAAGGCAAGGCTGTTTTTTCATTTCATAACTACAGTTTCTAAAAACTTTGCTGCAAAAATGATTTTTTTTTTAAAGCTTTAAAAGACCGTACAGGGCCGTAATTTTTGTTCGATATATTTTCTTGGTCAGTTATTTTTAATTAGTTGGTCAGTATTTTATTCTATGAAACGGTCAGTACTTAATATTAGTTTTGGTTAGTAAAAATATTTAAAATGTCAGTAAAAAATTTTAAAATGGTCAGTAGTTTTATCGTTTTTGGTCAGCAAGTTTGGTCGGTATCAAACTTTTTATTGAAAAAAAAAAAAAAAATTATTTTTACCCAAGAAAGAAAAAAGAATTGACTTTACGTTATATTATTGACTAAGTTTGCTCCTGCTCTAAGACTAAGTAGAGCAGGTTTGGCTAGTTTAGGCCTTCCTCTTCGCCTTTTTTGGCCGATAGGGATGGACTTTGCTGCCGCTGGAAGTTTCGCTTTTTTTAATCTGTTTGCCAAACATTTAGTAGGAGTAGCTATAGGTTAAAATACATCTAATAAGGTTAAAAAAGCGTAAAAGGTTTAAAAAACAGGGCATGTGCAGGTACCGTTTGTCCAATTATCGTCATCCGAAATATCTACCATATCTTAAACTCCCTTTTTTATACTGGTGACGATTTGGAATAAACTGAAAATCATGCTTCAATTTCAATTTACAAAAAAAAAAAAAAAAAAAAAAAAAAAAAAAAAAAAAAAAAACATTCCGGTAACGACAAGTTTGGATTAAGAATGCAAACAATACATCTAATCCCTTCATTTATTCTTCACTCGTTTTAATCCGGTCTTTATGTTACATTTTAAAAAAAATTTTCCGCAATTTTACTGACTTGCGAAAAAAAAAATTTTGCAAAAACTTATATAATTAATTTTTTTACTTCCTATTTAAATAATATTACTGACAAATTCAATCGGGCGCCTCCCCAGGTGGCGGATAGGGGAACGCTCTCCGAAATCAGAGAGTATGAGGATTTATTCCTCAGGCGGACCAAAACTAGCCACAACAGAACAGTATGTCAATCAGAAAGATATAGCAGTTAATCTAGCAGTCTTTCTTCAGGGAAAAGTCATGGGAATAGGCTAAAAATAACGGTTTCGGGCTAGCGGTCATTACAAAATGATAAAAAGTTTTATGTGGTGGAATGAGTTTGGCATGAACTCTTACTTCAGGTTCGGTCTTGCATGAATCCTTCAGCCTTTATTTTTTGTACCTTTATTTATTTATTTATTTATTTATTTATATTTAACAAAAGTTAGGCCCGGTATGGTCTTTTAAAGCTTAAAAAAAAAAAAAATTCATTTTTGCCACAACGTTTTTAGAAACTGTAGTTATGAAATGAAAAAACAGCCTTGCCTTCTCATTACCGCGGGTCCTTAACGTCGCGCGGCCCCCTAAAAACGTGCGGCCCTAGACAGTTGCCTATTTTGCCTATTGAAAATTTCGGCTCTGGATTAATCTGATTGTAAGATTATGCCAGGAATAGGATCAGCAATGCGAGATGTGCGATAACTATGGGATTTCACATAAAATTCCATTAGAATCAATTAACGATCGTGACTCGCGAACGGACACGAAAAGTCACCTAATCATTTTATTTATTCTATTGTTCTAGGATGAACGGATTTAAATTTCGCAACCGACAGCATTGATAAATTATGAGAAAAATGAGCGACAACGATGGCGGACTGGTCGGGAGGCCTGATAATTTTGGACAAACCAAAAAGCACAGTAAAAGATTCAAAATGCAAAAGCAAAAGCCAAAGAAAACTCTCCACCACCTGTTAATTTTATTAAATTGGTAAAATTTTCAAACAAAATTTAAAGACCGAAAGAAGAATTTATAATTTAATTATTGATTATTAATTTTTATTCCAGTTTCGACATGCGGACTGGATAGATATTTTGCTAATGATGATAGGACTCTTAGGGACAGTAATTTCAGGGTTGTCAGCCCCTGCAAATACTTTAATTTTTGGAGATCTCATTAATGCGTTTATTAAAAAGGGAGTACAAGATCATGTGAGAGCAACAAATCAGACCGATTTTTCTCCTACTTCTGATGATGCTTTCCTAGGTAAAATATACGTATACAGTATAATTGTTATTTGTGGTTAATTTTTGTTCTCCGTCAGGGAACGAATTAAAATTAACTTAAAAGTTCATCTTTGTTATTGCCGAAATTTATTCAACCAGCAAGTTTATTCTGACTTTCTTGAAATATGTAAAAATGGTTTGTTAATTTTTTTTTTTCAGATTCCATTACCAAATTCGCCATTTACAATACTATAATAGGTGCAGTTCTTCTAGTTTTCACTTATACATCAATTTTTACTTTTAGTCAGTCGGCCCAAAGGCAAATTTTTCGAATTAGAAGTTTGTATTTTAGATCGGCTTTACATCAGGATATAGGATGGTACGATTTAAATAGTACTGGAGACTTCGCAAGCAGAATGGCTGAGTAAGGTTGAATTTAAATAAAAAATACAGGAATTAACTGAATTTTTTAATATCAAATTAAATTTTTTTATAGGGATTTAAATAAATTAGAAGATGGCATCGGAGAAAAATGCGTCCTTTTCTTCCATTTTATATGTGCTTTCTGCAGCAGCGTTATACTGGCTTTGGTGAAAGGTTGGGAATTAGCGTTGATTTGCTTGATTTCTCTACCAGTTACTGGCATTTGCATGGCTATCGTCTCCTATTTATCCGGGAAATTTTCGAAAAATGAATTACAAGCCTACGGAAAAGCTGGATCCATTGCTGAAGAAGTTTTGTCTTCTATAAGAACAGTTGTTGCTTTTGGAGGTCACGATAAAGAAATTTCTAGGTGAAAAAAATTTTTATTGAGAAAGGAAAAAAAAAAAGGAAAAATAAATTTTTTTTCCTTTTTTTTTTTTTTAGATACGAGGAAAATTTAAAGGAAGCTAGAAATAACAACATTAGAAGACAATTATTCAGCGGATGCGGTTTTGGATTGATATATTTCATGTTGTTTGCGAGTTATGCTTTAGCTTTTTGGTACGGCGTCCGTTTGGTTTATGATCAGCCCGAAAATTATGATCCTGGTATTATGACAACGGTAATTGATGACTGAAAGCTAGGGGTTGTTTAAATATTGCGTCAGCACTAAGGGGGGAGGAAAGAACTCTGCCAAACGCTAAGGCCGATGTTATATCTCCATAAAAGGAAGCTGACAAACAGAGGGGAGAGAGGGTCAAGAATATAAAAAATTATACTTACGTAATACTTAAGTGACCCAATGATTAAATGCCATCTTACCATTGGATGATACGTTTTATTGATTTTCGCTCTCGTTTTCCAGGTATTTTTCAGCATTATGGTAGGCTCCATGAACCTCGGTTTATCATCTCCGTACATAGAAGTATTTTCCTCTGCCAGAGCGGCCGGGGCAAAAGTTTTCTCTGTAATCTCCAGAAAATCCCAGATCGATCCGTCGTCCGACAAAGGGAAGAAACCGGACGGAATGAAAGGTGATATCGAATTCACTAACGTTTATTTTCAATACCCATCTCGGCCTGACGTCCCTATTTTGACGGGATTGTCCCTTAAAATTAATAAAGGGGAAACAGTGGCTTTAGTCGGTAGTTCCGGATGCGGAAAATCCACTTGCATTCAATTGATCCAAAGGTTTTACGATCCAAACGAAGGGAAAATTTCGATAGATGGAAATGATTTGAAAGATCTTAACGTGAAATGGGTGAGGAAGCACATGGGAATCGTGGGACAGGAGCCGGTTTTGTTTGCGACGACGATCGCTGAAAATATTCGATTCGCGAATGAAAAAGCTAATATGGATGATATTATCAAGGCCGCGGAAATGGCAAACGCTCATGATTTTATCAGTAAATTACCACAGGTAGTTTAGATATTTTCAGAAATTAGCTCAAAAAATAATTTTTTTTTGTGATTGCAGGGGTATGACACCATCGTCGGAGAGAGAGGTGCCCAAATGTCAGGAGGACAAAAACAAAGAATAGCCATCGCTCGTGCCTTAATCCGTAATCCGACTATACTGCTTTTAGATGAAGCTACTTCTGCTTTAGATACTCAAAGCGAAGCCCAAGTTCAAGCTGCCTTAGATAAGGTAGCGCTGAAGCTTTTTTGTTTTATTTTTTGTTTCGATTTTGAATTCACTGTAAATTTTATTTCTAGGCTTCTCAAGGACGGACGACCGTCATCGTCGCTCATAGACTGACAACGATCCGACACGCGGATAAAATCGTTGTTTTGTCAAATGGCAAAGTCGTCGAACAGGGAACTCACGAACAATTGATGAAATTAAAAGCGCATTATTATGCCTTGGTAACGGCCCAAATTGTAGCACTTGACGACGACAAAGACAAGATGAAAAATAAAGATATCGGAGTTGCTCCCAAAGATGAAAAGCAAGTCAGCGATAAGTCGACGAAGAGTGATGCTCAAGCTTTTAGGGATTCATACTACGAAGTCGATAAAGTAAGGATCCATTTATTTTGTTTTGCCAAATTTTTTCAAAAACCTTTTTTAAATAATTTTTAAATAATTTCATGACTTTAAAATAAGCTGAAATTTGAGGCTCACGTCTTTTTGGCAAGCAAAACGACTTCTTTACGATTTTTGAAAATTTTCTTGGAGAAGTTTTCAGGAGGGAAGCAGGAGGGCGATCATACAAGAATTACGTAAGCACTTAACAGGGGAGAGGGGGTATTCCATGCCTTACGTAAGATTTGAAATTTTAAAAATTTGCCATTAAAAAATATGTGCTGCATTATTCAGTGTAAAAATGGTTTCATTAGTTCTAAATTTCATTTTATTTTATTAAGTAATTTTTGATATTATTTTATTGATTCATTAACTTTTTTAAAAATAAATTTCGTTGTTCTCTTTTCGACGCTTAATTGTATTTCTGAAAAAAAAAAAAGAAGGAATTTAACAATAATTTTTTTAAAATGAAAATAAATTTAAAATCTCTTTTTTGCAAATAAGAAAAAAGAAGTAAAAAAAAAAAATTTACGTAATATTAGGGAAGGGGAGGGGGGTCGACCATTTCATTTCTTATGCTTGCTTACGCTCAGGGAGGGGGGAGGAAGGATACAAAATAGGCAAAACAATACTTACCTAATACTTGTATGATCCCAGGATGCAATAAATACATTTTTCATCTAATTTTTCCAATTCTCCATACTATAAGCTGCCATTAGGAGCTTATACCCTGAAACACTTTAAACCCATCATATTCCCTTATTCTTTCCCGCATAAAATTTTGAAGTCTCATTAATATCTGTTTAGTGTTATTAATTAGTGCTTGTGTTAATTTTATTTTTTAGGAATACTTGGAAGGACCAGGGAAACCAGTTCCGATCTCATTAATACAAATAATGAAACTCAACACCCCCGAGTGGAAATTTTTTCTGATTGGTACTGTCTGTGCCATGATAATGGGCTTTTCAACTCCGGTGTTTTCGATTGTTTTCGGTGACGTCATGGAGGTAAATTGATTTTTTCCCCTTTTTGGTTTTCTTATTGAAAGTTAGGAATTTATTTAATTTATAAACTTCTTGGCATGTAATTCAAATGGAAGAATGAGGTAATAAAAAATCGTAAAAATAAAAACAGAAACAAACTGCCACAATATAAAAATAGCCTATAAACAAAATGGACTTTTCTATTCAATTTACCACTACTTTCTTCTTCCATCCGAACGTTGGTTCGTGTTCGTGCCGCATTTGAATTTGCATATTAACATTTTGATTTAATTTTCAGGTATTCGTGGAGGATAAGGACACTGCTTTACGTAAAACCAATACCAACTCTTTATACTTCCTTGTAATCGGCGTATTCACGGGAGCTTCACTGTTTCTCGAAATCTATATGTATGGGATAGCTGGAGAGCGTTTAACCATGAGGTTGAGATCGATGAGTTTCAGTGCTATGATTAAACAGGAAATTGCTTGGTTCGACATTAAATCTAATTCGGTCGGTGCCTTGTGTGCTAGGTTGTCTGGAGACGCAAGCAGTGTTCAAGGGGTACTGATTTTTTTTTATAATGTTAACATAAGTTAATTAAGGAATAGTTATGCTTGGATTTAATAGCGTCTAAGCAGTCGATTTTGTAAATCGTTAAACGACGGAAGTTGGAGTACTTCGGTCATTTTCTCAGAGGACCTAAATATGAGCTTCTGAAGACGATCATTCAGGGGCATATCGAAGGAAAAAGGAGAATAGGCCGGAAGAACTTATCGTGGTTGCGTAATTTAAGAGCTTGGACCTGCTTAAGTGTCGAGGAGCTCTTCAGGATTGCCCCCGATAGAGACGAATATAAAAGTCTCATTGATGGTCGCCTACGCCTGGACACAGGTATGGCACCGTAAGAAGAAGCAGTCTATCATGTCTAAAACAGCGCCTTCTTTGGCCGACTTTGGAACTACTTTTTTTTTCATATTGCTGTTCACATATTCTTAATTATAAATAAAATGCAATTTTGTGTATATATTGAGGGAAATAGGCGCACTCCGATGAAATTTGTTGCCCAAGGTCCTTATTGTATTATTCAGCATTGCATTATGTAATTATGCGTAATGCGGCGCTTTGCATTATTAAGCAAAAGGATTAAGATTTTTAACGCCTCTTCCTCCAACAGGGAAATTCATGCGTATCAGAGGTTTTTCGCATGGACATTATTTGAAGCTTATAAAATTATCTGCATGGGTAAATTTTTCAGACGGTAGTCCTTATATTCATTTTTTAATTACAGGCTACCGGGCAGCGCATCGGTACAATCTTCGAATCTTTTTCAACCCTAAGTCTCTCCATTGGTATTGCAATGTACTATCAGTGGAAATTGGGATTGGTCGCTTTGGCATTCACGCCTTTGATCTTTTTCGGCACGTTTTTCATGATAAGAATTATGACAGGAAAAATGTTTGGAAGACAGATGGCTTTGGAACAATCTACTAAGGTATACTAAAATAAATTATTTGAAATGACATGGCCTACCATCTTGTTTTCTGATTGTAAGTTAAACGTCAACAGAGTAAAAATTAAAACTTGGACAAAAAAAAAGTTTTAAAATTTTGATTTTTGACATTTTTTTTTTTTTTCAGATTGCTGTTGAATGCGTCGGAAACATCCGAACTGTAGCAGGTTTAGGTAGGGAAGAGGAATTTCACAGGCAATATGTCCAGGCATTAGAACCGACAAATAAGATATCGTTAAAAAATAGTAATTTAAGAGGAATTATAATGGGAATTTCTAGGTCTATCGTATTTTTTGCTTATGCCTGTTGCATGTATTACGGAGGCCTACTCATACAGAACGAAGGAGTAACATATCCGGATGTGTTGAAGTGAGTTCAAAACTCTCTAAAAATTTTACAATCGTGATTATTATTTTAGCTTGAATGTTAAATTAAATTTTTAAAATTTTTCAATTTTTTCAGAGTCTCTCAGGCGTTGATATTGGGTACATTCTCAATAGCAAACGCGCTAGCTTTTGCGCCGAATTTCCAAAAAGGACTTTCCGCAGCTTATAGCATTTTCCAACTGTTAAGGAGAGTTCCAAAAGTTGGAGACGGGACTGGTGAAGATCCGGGATCCGCTTGGGTAAAAAAAAAATGGTGTTAACATGGATTTTGAAATCAATTAATTAATTAATTATTTAATTTTTTTTCTAGTCTGCCAAAGGTAACGTTCGTTACAGCGAAGTAGAATTTAGATATCCTTCTCGACCAGATGCCAAAGTTTTGAAAGGGTTGTCATTAGCCGTACAACAAGGAAAAACAGTTGCATTAGTAGGTGAGAGCGGGTGTGGAAAATCTACTTTAATTCAGCTTTTAGAAAGGTTTTACGATCCGGATAAAGGATTTGTGGTATGTTTTATTTGCAACGGAGTCGAATTAGAATTTAATTTAATTTCTTTTACAATTTTTCTATACTTCGGAGTCGTCTATAAGTTACATAAGCTTTATTTTGGCTGATTTTAACCCCCTTTCCTAATTAGTAAGTAAACATAGGCTTGTAGAAGATTCAAAAAAAGTGTAAGATTTTCAAGGCCTCTCCGCCTTTTTCCCCTTTATAGCGTTTATATAATTTAGGACGATTCCTTCCTTTTAGAAATGAAATAACGTAACTTTCATTTATGTGCCATAATAGCGTAATCAATACTTCAAATCATTTTCATAATTAATTTTTTCCAGTATTTGGATCAGTATGATATTAGAACGATCAAGCTAAATAACTTGAGATGTCAACTTGGCGTCGTCTTCCAAGAGCCAGTCCTTTTCGATCGAACCATTGCAGAAAATATAGCTTACGGCGACAATTCCAGAGACGTGCCCATGGACGAAATAATCGATGCAGCTAAACAAGCGAACATCCATGATTATATAAGCAGCTTGCCACTGGTAAGTTCATCCGAATAAAAAAAAAAAAATAATAAAATCAGATGAAATATTGTATATTTTTTTAAAATTATTTTTAGGGGTATAATACGAGGTTAGGAGAGAAAGGAGCGCAACTTTCAGGCGGACAAAAACAAAGAGTGGCTATCGCAAGAGCTTTGATAAGAAAGCCAAAAGTTTTACTTTTGGACGAAGCCACGTCGGCTTTGGATACCGAGAGCGAGAAAATCGTCCAAGAAGCTTTGGATAAAGCTAGGACTGGGAGAACTTGCATTACGATAGCTCACAGGCTGTCAACGATCCAAGATGCGGACGTGATTTTTGTAATTAGCAAAGGAACGGTTGCGGAAATGGGAAAACATTCGGAGTTGTTAGCTAAAAAAGGAATTTACAAACAACTTTATACCGTTCAAACCGGTGCGAAATAAGCCGATGGAATAAGATGAAATAAGCCCTTGGATATTTTCAGATCTTTCAAGAATTAATAGCTGTGTACAGATATAGGAATTATTGATGGTCTTATCCCTTGTGGAGCGGAAAAATGGAAAATTTGAAAGGATAACTACATTGTAAGTACAGCTTTTTACAGATGATGGCATTTGTTACACTTGCATGGCTTCTCCCCTGAGCGAGTTCTTAAATGTTCTGCCATATAATTTTTTCAAAGATATTTTCTTGGCATACGTTACATTTTGTGAGACTTTTCTTCCCAGTTTTTAGATAAGTTATTTTGAGGAATGTATTTTGGCACTCGTTGTATTTGTAAGGTTTCCCTTTCGAATTGCGTCTAACGTGTATTTTTAAATAATTTTCTGCACTAAAGATTTTTTGGCATTGGCTTATATTTGTATGGCTAATTCCCTGCTATAAATGGACCTTTAACTGGATCTTTTAGAAAAAACGTTATGTAATTGAATGCATTTGGGCCATCTTTATTTCAAACGCACAGTCAAAGTCACGTCTCTTAGATGTCTTTTGGAAAGTAACATTTTTGGCAATTGAACGGTTTTTTCCTGAACTTGCAAATCGATTTTTCCATTTTTCATTTTAAAAAAAACTTCCTCGTATTTGTTATTTTGTAGGCTTTGTCTCCCAAATAAATTCGAATATGAAGTTCTAGTTGGGGTTTTTGGCATTATGGGTCACCTGCCAGTTATGAAAGAAATATTCTGCTCCTTTTAGGTATCTCGGAATTTTTTACGTTTTATGACGTGGGTCTTTCTGCACAAAATTGTCGGTTTGTCAGACATTGAAAGCGGGAAACGTTGAACTAGATTTCGCAATGCCTTTTTAACACAAAAATATTCACCTATATAGGAAATTTGAATTTAAAAAAACTCAGACTAAATCCATCAAAACCTTACTTTAGCTCTGCATATTTTTCGTGCCACCCAAAAACGAGTTTCTTTTTCGTTGTCAAATTTTTCATTTCAAATACGCAGAGCTCACATAAAGGCATTTCGTTTATTTGAATAAATCGAAGCAATCCCTGTATTTTTTTTTTTCTTACATAAAAACACAAAAACGAAAAAGCAATTTTCGTTACACAAATTTCTTTACATTTTAAAACAAAAAAAAACATGAGATTTTAAAACAAAAAAAAAGGAGAAAAAAAATTAATTAAAATCGTAAAATTAAAATTAAAAATAGAATCTATAAATCAAACTTAACAGATTTAAAAAAAAGATCCATCAAAAAAAGTAATAAAATTTTTAATGTTATTCGCCGTTCAACAAAAAAAAAAGAAAAAAGGAACACCGGCATTGCACTTAAAAATTTTAATAAAAAATATACTTATATGGCACCTGGATTTAAAGCGAACAAAAAAAAAAAATTAAAAATTTTATTACAAAAATTCACTTCAATGTCAAGTTGTGCGAAACAACTTTCTAACAAACACAACCAATGAACGGAATGCTTAACTATAGACTTATACATTTAAATATTTATATCTATACATTACATAAAAGGCAACAAATCGGGCTTGGAAAGCATTTTTTTTTTTTTTTGTTTTTTCACAAAATAATATTTTTGGCACTGTATCGTAAAGCTTGGTCCCTATAAAAAACTTTTTTTTGTGGTTTTTTTTTAAAAACACCCTGTACCCTGTACCTGTATAAACAAAACAATTTTTTCTAAAAAGTACTTAATACAATTAAAATAATTAGTCAACAATACATATTTAAGTATATACCAACATTTAACATTAAATTCTGACAAAAAATAAAATATTTATATATAATATGTATATGATATATCAAAAAATACGATTAAAAAGATCCTGGTACGAAATACAATCTGAGGAATCAAAAATTAAATGTTTCCAGTTCGTCAGCAGCAAATCGCCGATCCGAATTTTCTAATCATTGGTGTTTGGACCTTTTGTCGCAAAATTTATACCTTAGGGAAAATTAGTTCCAATTTAAAACGTCACAGGAGGCGCGACACATCGTTACAAAATAAATAAGTCGAATCCCAATCATTGTCCATAAGTTAGGTTTCGACTGGAATGTATGAAGGTTCGACTGTAAATCCGAAAGTATCAGTTGAGAATGTGTCACACTGGACATTTTTGTCACAGGATCTTTTAAGACATTTTTTGTAAATGTAAATAATGAGGTTTTCCGAAGCAAAATTATTCTTCCAGAAGAGCTGTATGCCTTTAGCAGTAGTCAATTAAAATTAACGATTTTCTTAATTTGATGAATTTTGATTAATCACCGTTAAGGCATATTAATACTACCTAGCAGAATAATTTTCCTTTGCAAATCACGGAAATGATGGCAAAGATTTCCTGGCATTTAAAAAAATTTAAAATATCCTCGAATTTTAGGCAGCTTTGCTTAAAATTTCCTGGAAGCTGTCAAAACTGACATTCTAACGTGGGGGAAAAAAATTGGAAAATATTAAGTTGCCCTAGTTATTTATTTCTCATAAGAAACGATCACGTGACAATTCTCATATTTGCCATTTTGTCATATTCGATACTTTTTATTTAATTTTAAAATGCAAGTCGTAAATTATCGTGTCAAAAATTCCATAAAAAAATCTCACAGATAACAAAATACTGTGACAAATTGTCAAATACCATTATTTTGCTTCGAATATTTGGTAACATAATTTCCCTGTGACAACTCGCTGTGACAAAAAGTCTCAAAACCCTAACAATTTGTTTAAAAAAAAAAAAAAAAAAGTCCTAAATGGGATATTACAGAAAAAACTAATGACTATTCGGTGAGGAGATGTTGGTGAAGAGAAGTTGAGCTTGCTGCTGAGAAAACTGGAACGGTATCACTTCTGAGTCTGATCGGGAATGCTGATCGTTCGGCATGGCTCCCTGTAAGCAAAGATAACATGTATCCCAAACTGAATCGTTCGGATTCGGTTCCCCTTGCGATGCCAACTCATTTACCAATTCGTTATTCGTTCCTTCGTCTCGTAACGATCGACTAGTCGTTCGTAAGTTTTCATTGTTATGATAAGCAGTTTGACTAGTCAACCCTTGGTTATGATAAAATGAATTGAAATTTACCGATTGCGATTCTGATGAGGAATTGACCGATTGAAGGATCGGTCTGATATCCGACGAGGACATTGTCGTTATCGTCAAAGGGGATGCGATTAGGGAATGCGGAGTCACGTACATGTCGCCTGTTACCGAGCTTGCTTGGTGTGTTGTACTGCTTACAACGCCTCCTGGCACGGAATATGGCACAGTTACCTTTAAAAAAAATTAAAAGAAATTTTTTATTTAATTTCGATGTTAGTTGATATAATGTACCAAACCAGACTTAGGCACAGGGTTTTTTGGTCATTTACTAATTTGTAGATTTGGAAATTTTGAAAATTTTTGGAAGTCTTTAGGGAGCTAAATTTTTTTTCATTTCAAGTTTTTTTGTTGTTTAATAAACTCCCGGGTTTTTGGGAAATATTTTCATAAATTCCCGGGAATTTTTTTTTTTTTACTCCTGGTTTTTAAATTTTCCCTTTAGTTTTTCGGGGTGAATGGGAGCCTGCTAACCTTAAGCATTGCACTTACATTTATCAAAGAGGGTATAACTCCGTATCTCCCTTGAGCGACTAGGAACGATTTATAGTCTTCTTCTTTCTTAACGATTTGCTGCAGCTCTTCTTCCTTTTGATGCAGCATTTGCTTCAACTGAAGTAACTCTCTTTGCTTTCTCTTGACATCGTCCGATAAATGAGTAGTGGAATGTCGAATCAGCTGGAACAAGAAAAATAATTTTAGAGATTTTTTAAGAAAATTGCTACTACGACAAGTTTTCGACTACGAAAGTTACGACAACTTTGTAAAATAAAAATGAATTAATTACCTCTTGAGGGGGTAACGGCGTGACTACCGTTGCTCCTGGAAAACCAATAATAGGTTGTAACGGAATGGCTGCAACTGCATACTGATGTTGGGGTTCGATGAATGTAGTTGAAGCTTGAGCCGGTGATAAAGGAGGAGGCTTTGTTGGTGCTGGAGGTTGCCTTACGTTTGACGAGCTTTGCCCTCTTTGAGTACGCTGCAAAACAAATGAAACACATGAGCGTCTTAATTTTTAAATGTTTTCACTATTCATAAGTTAAGCCTAACAAATATTCCTAACGATTTTTTTCTGTTTATTTCCAGATATAATTTCCGGTGCAACGAAATAACTGGAAGTTCCACCATTCGTAAATACTCACAGCACTGAGAGTCGTGAGCTGAGAATGTCTCGACCCTGGAGAATCAGCTGACATGGAAGCCGAATCGCTCCCTGGACCCTGGTACGAATTTCTGCTGCGAGCTTTTGTTGCTACAGAACCGGGAGAAGCAACCTCTATGTGAGGGATCTGAGATGCTTTCCCCACCGAAGATTTAGAAGACCATGGAGATGACGCTATTTGGTCACCACTATTGGATTTTCTTTTCTGCCCGGATTCACCTGTAAAAACCGATCGGTAAGTTGAATATTTAATTTTTCAAAGAGTTTAGACAAGAAACTTACTTAAGACTATATCGCTTAAACTGTCGTCGCAAGGATCCTTCCTTGCTTGAATCATCACATCGACATAACTTACAACCCTATGAGTACAGACAATGAATTCTGGTTTTGAGTTCCACTGGTGATACGAAATGTAGAATCGAGTTTGCAGCCAGACCCATTGCTGACCTTTCGTTAAAAATCTATAGAAGCAAGAGGTGCCTTCACCCTTCTCCATAACTAAAAATTTAAAAAAAAGGGATAGTAACCGAATTAAAATATTAATTTATTTTTCAAAATGACTTACGAGCTTCATGGCAAACTACAATTTTCTCCAAATCGTCAATGTGGTAATAATCATACCCAGACGTTCCCACAACCTCTAATTGCACATAACCTATAATTGGAGTGGCTCTAGAATCCAATGCTAAAAATTTCCAGTCTAAATTGTGACGAGATGTAAATTCTGTTTTTAAATTATCACTAATGGTCATTTCTCTGATAAGCTGAGACGTATCTAGCCTCCCTGTACCAACAAAGACCAACCTAAAATCCCCAAAAATGAATTATTGTTTGAAAGTTTTTTTTTTTTTTTTTTCCTCTTTTGCAACTTCATAAATCAGTACATACACTGAATCTAAATCTCCACCAAAACGATTAGTACTAGAAACTACATTATCCACATCTATGGAGTCAGTATCCGATCTAAAGTATCCGACAAAATGAACTAACTCGTAAACGGGCTCCTCTCTATAATCCAAGGCACCTCGGCGAATGTGGCAAGAAAATTCCATTTGATTTTCTTTTCCTATGTTACAAGATCCGACGCCTTGGCCTGAATTGGACAAAATGCTGTATAGAGTTGCTTGGTCTTCTTCGTAAATTACATCGAATATCGTCATAGAGCCATTCATAAGTTCACTCTAAAAATTTAAGAAAACAAAAAAAAGGTTAGGCTTATTTCTTGAAAATAACTAATTATTATATTAAGTATTTCTTGCACATACTGGAAGATGTCCTAAAAGACTTGTAATGCTGCCTGATACATAAATAATATGCCCTCTTGTAGAAAATACAATTATAAATCCATCCACTGCTTCTAATATAAGGTGAGTAAATTCCTCATTCGATAAAAAAGGAGGTTTCCAGTCTTCTTGAATTTCATGTGCCCTAGATCTAACTGCTAATTCTGTAATAAAAAAAATTCAAAAGATCAATCATTAACACATCCAAAGATCACTCATGACTATTACTCACCGTTGTGATTCTTCAAAAAAGCAATAGTCGATTTCAAAACAGTTGATTTATCCATTTTTCGATTGGTTGTTGAAACCATAGAACTCAATTCGTTAATGAGCATGTTAAACTGATCTCTTCGTTTTTTCTCTGATAAATTTCTGGACCTCCTAAAAGGAATAATCAAGCATTGCATAAGCGATTTTGCAAAATTCTTTTCATCCGGAATTCTTACCTCTTGGTGTCATCCTTGTCATCTGTATCGTCATCCATTTTTTCTCTAATTTTTAACTTTGTGTTAAAAATTAAACGACAAAACGGTACGCAATTAAATCAGACGATTGAATTTAACCGTATGAAATCGCAAACCCAACAAAAACAATACCCATGTTCAAGGCTGTCAAGATTTATCGATAGAAACCTTTAGAAAAATCTTCTGTGTATTTCCACACACACCCAAAACTGAAACGGATTTTTATGTAACAGGTAAACATATGAATAATGTAAATTCTTTTGATTTGAATTTACAATAAATCCCGATTTTGAGTAAATATGCTAAATTTTTTTTTTTTTCGTATTCTTTCTTCTTTTTTTTTTTTTACGATATCGATAAATCAAACCTGTTGAGCTTTATCACATCGAAATAACCATATTGTATGTATACAATCACTGACAGCGGAAAAATAATTGATAATTTTGAAAAATTATATCTATTGTGATAATATCTTCTTAATAAAGTCAGTTATAAAAGATATACACCGACAATAAATAAAAAATTTCGCATTAAAAAGATTAAAAAAACTATCTTTAAGAGACCACCATGTTGTTTAGTGTTGCCAACTTATGAAAATTATTTTCCAAAGGAAACAAAAAGAAAAATGGCGACCGCAGGACATCGTTGGCGCGAATTTTTTGTTTTTTTTTTAAAAAAAATTGTCATGGGCTATACAATGCATTAATATGTTCTATTTTAAAAATATTACATTCAAGCACTAAATTCCCGAGAACAGCCTAAATTTTGGGAATTTTTGGTTGATGAACTTTTGCCGACTCCGACTTATCACCTTTTTCTCAAAGGCAATGAGATAGAAAACATCAGTAGCGCTTCTTTATCAGTTAACTTTTGAAGTTATTTCCTTAATTTTTTTTCTAATTGATTCGATGTAGGACGGGTTTTAACGGATGTAATTTTTATTTTCTGATTGGAGCTTTCTTCTTTTCCTAATTTTTTAGAGGTAAGATCGGTTGTTTTTGAAAAGGACTTAACCGGTTTGACTCTTTCGTATTTCCCACTTGAGATTCCATCTGCATGGTCATCGACAATTTGTTTTGATTTGGAGCATGAAATCGATCGGTCTAATGATTGATTTAGTTTGTTTGATTTTACGGGGGTTCCTTTTCCAAATACTGCAGACGAACATCGAATGGCAATGGGTTTTTTCGTTTCTATTAATGAGACACTGGATTTAGATTCTGGTAGATTTGGCTTTGGTTTCGACTTTTGGACTTTGTTATGAGAGATTTTAGTGGGAAATTTTGTGTCGGGCTTTTTAATTTTCGTTTTTTGATTTTTTTGGGCGATTTTTTCTTTATACACCTGTTTCCAGCCAATAGAGGATGCACGTTGAACGTCGCTTGGTAACAGAATTTTCCAGGATCGCCTGAATAATATTTTCCAGAGTTCATCCTTTGAGCATTCCTTTAAAAAACATTGCAGTTAGGGTTTTATATAACAAAGTCATAAATCAAGAATAATGGGAACTGGAAGACACAATCGAAACAGGTTGGTACCTGAGGTGCCACTGCATCCTGTTTCAGGATAATAGACAGAGGAGGGGGCAATTGGAGCTGATGCTCTAGTGCAAGGAAAGGGGAAATTCTCAAATAATGGCATATCCTATTTTGAAAGGGATGGGTTTGGTAATATTGATCATGTGAATGGTGGGAAAAGAGGGCTGATAATAATAAAAAAGATGCTATTATAAGATATTTACATTGAATATCGTTGAAAATTAAAAACTAATATTTTAAATTTAATTGCAGGTTTGGGAAAATTTGACGAAATTGGGAGATTTCTTATGCCGTCAGTCATGGAAAACCGTGAGAAGATAATTCTGATTCAAAAGATGGAAGATGGACCTGAATCTTTAAATGTTAAAGATCAAAAATTAGCGAGAGGAGATAAAAAATCAAGGACGACGAACAATAAAAGGCTTGCAGATGAAGACATCAGTGGAAAAAGGAGACCGTTCAGGTTCCAACGAAAAACTGTAGTCAATAAATGAAAATCGAAAGAGGATCGAACATTTTCCTACTGCTTGTTTACAAACAGTACATAGAAAATTCTATCGGAATCAAAATGGCTTCAAAAAAAAACAATAGAAAATAGCCCGTTGTCTGAATTTTTTTTCTAGAGGTCCAACGGTCTCCTTTTTCCACTGATGTCTTCAGATAATATGCGGCGATTGAAGATGTGCGATAAATGAGCCCGAATAAAAGGTGAAAATGTGTCGAAGTTGACCTATGGAATTCCAAGAACGTAAGTAGGTTTTATTTGAGGCTAAATAAGCACTTTTTCAGAGCATTAATCTGTTTCATCTGCATGAATTAAATTAAAGTTAGTGCTTACTTGCAGGTTTGCCATGAGACAAAGCTAATGCCATGCTTGTCGTTAGTTTGCCATTAATATACTTGAGACAAAATTAGTGCTCTTTAATTTCGACATATTAGATTTTTCGCTAAAAGCTCTCAGGGGCTTGGGAATATTCAAGTATGAACAAGCTTAAGAGAAGGTGTCAGTAGAGGTTTTTTTATTAATCCTACTCTTCCCCTCCCCTAAAAAAATCTTAGGAGGGGAGGGGGGGGGGGTGCAAAAAATCTGAAACGATGCTACGTAGTGTTTGCCCCATTTCTGTTAATGTAAGCAGCACATACAATCTATATACCTTTTGAATGCGTTTGCTCACTTGCATTAAATTGCAAATATCATTAACATTTAGAAATCTAAATATTCTGTCGAGTATAGCTGACGGCATTGACGCCAGCGTCCATCGCTCTAAAGCCACGTCGTTAATCAAATCAGAGGTATCCGGGCCTGTAGAAGCGTCACAAATTATTTTTCTATATCTCTCCTATCATTTTTACTTTCATCTTACCGAAAATGTAAGAAATCTCGGTTTGCATTGTCGTATCTTTAAGAAAATCATCTAAATCCACTGTATTTTGCAAAGGTCTCAAATAAGGCCCGTGAGAAATTTTCCATCGGATCCATATAAATTTTTTCTGATACAACTGCAGCCCGTAATAATCTCTGCTGGGTGCTGGGGCGACAGTGTAGGTTTGGTAAAATAATCCTTTGTCGTTTTTTTTCGGTTTAGACTTCGTTTTAACAAGGCTCATTGTTATTGTAAACAAAAATTGCAAAATTCTTTGTTTTTGTTTTGGACGGAAAGATTGCTTTTTTTAAAAAAAATAGAACGTTGATGACAGTATCTTAACGGTAATTTTACTAGTAATTTTTCGCACCGGAAACTCCCGAAAACAGTGGAAAATTTTTCAAATATTCAAAAATGTTTCCCGGTTACGTAACGTAAAGATTATAGCATCAATGCGTTACGCAACACGGATCTCAATTATTTATTTATTTATTTTTTTTTTGTTGATCCCATAAGGAAGGATGCCGAAGTCCCTTTTGTCAAGATAATCGTCACATCAGCGAATAAAAAGCTTATGATGTAACAAGTCGGGGGAAAAAAAAAATGCCATCCATATTTCAAAAGTGATGTTTCGGAGGAAATTCATAAATCGCTTTTGATATTTACTCTACAAATCACAATTGTGGCGCGTGTGCATTCGTCAAACAAACATGACAATAAACGTCATTTATTTCCCTTTTTAATGCATGGGATTATGCGTGATAATACAACGTTTATTTTGTTAAAAATCGATCCTCACGTTTTAAACATTACGTTTTTTTTAAAAATATTTTTTTCCCTGCGGATCAATAAATATCATACAATACTTTGCACCGCATGCGCGTCTCGTTAATAATAATTACTGCGCAAAGGCGTTTGGAAAAAAAAAAATTAACCGTAAGCCTCACCACACGTTTGATATTTTTACACGTGTGACTATAACTATATAACGAGCTATGACAATGTAACGTACTTAACCCTTAACACTTGCAATGGGCTATTGTTACATATTTACTATGAATTAAAAAAAAAAAAAAAAAGGGAAACAAAAGGAACCATACTAAATCCTAATCCTCCTACGCTAAATTTCATTAGTTATGTATAAGTGTTTGAAAACATAACTCTTGACCCGTTGGGTCATTTCTTTTTTTTTTTTTTTTTTCTAATAATAACAACCGTATCAGACAAATTGAAACAGAATGAGGTAACAATAAAAAAAAACGCGACTGTAGGAAAAACAAGAGCATTAAATGATTTTTCGTTATGTCATCCGCGGCGGTGATGTATTCCTCCGTAATAATGAAAGGTTATGTCATTTTTGTTGATCTGATGCATAATCGTTTAAACTTTGAGCCTTTTCGGTAATAAAATAATAATCTAAAAACGCCTTTATTGTTTTGATTATGTTGTTTGCATGACGTCTGAGGAGCATTCAATTGGAATCGATAATGAGTTATGATGAATACGTCGGGAACAAGTGAGTTAATCGAATACCTACGAATGCAACGTAATATCTGTGCTTCAAATACATTTTTTTTTTTTTGCCAGCTATTAATTTTTTAAGGAAGAAGGCATCAAATTTGATGCCATCGTCCTGCGAAATGCATTTTGTTGGCATCAGATTTGATGCCATTCTCCTTAAAGAGTTAATAGCTGGCCAAAAAAAAAAAAAAAATGTTTTTGAAACACAGATATGGCATCAAATTTGATGCCAACAACATGCATTTCGTGGGACGATTGCATCAAATTCGATGGGTTTTCGGGGTCGCTGATTTCAAATCTTACGGATTAAACACTATTAGTAATTATTAGTAATTATGGTAGATGTATAATTACTAATAGGTGAGGGAAAATTTTATATATATTATTAGTAATTTTTATTATACTTATGGTCATTATTACCATACTATGAATCATTACGGTAAAAATTACGCTATTAGTAATAATTACTAATAGCGTTTTATCAGTGTAGGAAGCTCTGATGAAAACAATTTCTGCCGTGACTCACATTCACTACCAAGGGGTTTTCGGGGTCGCTGATTTCAAATCTGACGGAAAAAAATTTCTATCTCGCAGTCAGGCTGCACAGCTGTCCTATATGTCCTATATTTTTTCGTGTTTTTAAGTTTAAAATATCGTAAAACCAATTTTTTCTAGTTAAAATTCATTTTATGGAATAATTTGTTAAAGTCGATGTTTTTTTACAATGAAAAAACTACCCTATATTCAGTGATGCTTCGCTGTAACTCATTTTTTGCGATATTCGATTTCTTATAAATTTTCTTCACCAGACAAATTTATTTCTTTGTTGATGAAAAGAAATTTTTTTGAATTTTTATTTTATTTTATTAAAAGCGAAAAAAAAGAAGAAAATATAGTAATGTGAATGTTGAATTGAAGTTTTTGTCCTATATTTGTCCTATATTTTTTCGACGAGGCGCTGTACAGCCTGCTCGCAATCCAAGATGGCGGAAGAAGCCTAAACCCTGAAACTCCCGTAAATTACTTGTCCGGGGATCCTTGCGCATAACCTGTTATGAAGCTGAGAAAGCTTTTTCCTGTCCGAGCTGGGTATGCATTTGACGATTCATTAGTAAACAAATAGAGCGGTTCAATATCGCCTATGTTTAGCTTATGGAACTTAAAATCAGAACTCAAATTGCATTTGTTTTGCTTCTGGAACTTGTGTAAGTTAAACCTAACGTTATAAAAACCTCCCTAAATACTTAATGGTAGAGCACCAGTCCGGCAAACGGTAAGATGTGGGTTCGGTTCCCATTCGTCTCATATGTACCCGATGAAAATTTTTTCTAACAATGATGTTTGTTAGTCCGTAAAAGCTAAGGACTGTAGAAATTTTGGCTTTTATAATATTATAAAAGGCGACAGGTTTTTTCTTCATAAACTCCTGGTTATTCCCTGAATGTTTAATTTCTCTAAAATATCTGTTCTACGCCAGTAAAAAAAAAAAAAAATTTCTTTATTTTTTTAATTTTTTAAACTCCATTTGCTTTTTTAAATTTTCATTTTTTTTTTATTAATTTCTTGCCTGATTGTCATCTGACTAAAACCATGTGAAATCGCGCTGAAAGCTGATCTGCACCCATCCATACATCTTAACCAGGTTTTTATTGCTCTTAAACACAAGGAAAAAGTACCGAAAAATAAAATTTTTTTTCAGACCCAAAATATGACGGGTTTTGCAACCTCGAAGCACTCATATAATGGGCTTAACCAATTTTTTTTCGCACAAAGAAAAATCAGCGGCTTCGAACTCCCGGGTCTCCCTGAAGTTATTTTCCACTGTGGAGCAATTTAAGGATTACATAAGCAAGTGAAAGGATTGGAGGGTCTTTAATTGTTTATTTTTTCTGACAAGCAGATTGTGTCAAAAAAAAAAAGAAAAGTTTTTTGATTTTTGCGCCATAGGGAAATAATTATTGCTTTTTATCTAAAACAAGGCTTCAGAAAATTTTAGGTTAAAAAACAATTTTTTAGAGATCCCTCAAAAAAGTTAAATTTTTTTTTTGAAATTTTCTAAATTTTAAAAAATTTATACCTTTAAAAGTGTTGCCGGACATAATTACCCAAGATACTAAGAATATATATGGTCAGGTTTTTAAATTTGGGATCTTCCCCGCCCCGGGGAAATGAATGGTTTCAGTTTAGAAGTGATGCCCGATTTTTGACTTTTTCACGCTAACATCGTGGGCTTGGAAAAAAAAAATTTAAACCCAACGTAAAAATTCCTTTTTTTTTTTTTTTTTTTTTTGCCTCAAAAAAAAATAATTTTCCAACTTAATACTTTAAATGTTATTTCTAAAATGACCAGCTTCGTTTATATTTTGAAAAAAGGTTTTTCTGACTACTAAAGTTTAACCGGAATCGAATAAATTTTTGATAGATATAGGAATATTCCTGTATAATAATATATTTATACTTCCCATACAATAATAAAATTCGAATTAGTCATTCATGAATAAAAATTGTGCCCACTGTCACCGTCAACCACCAACCATGCAGCACCAAAAAGTGAGCATGCAGCAAATAGCAAGGAGGATTGGTCTTTCAGGAGCATCAGCATCGTCATGCACTTTAGTCAAAGCAGTAGTTGACATGTTCCCAGCTGTATGAAACAAGAAATTTTTTAAATATAAATTTGACTGAGTCAAATTAGTTAATACAGACCTGGAACATAAGATGCAAAAATGACGCTGATCGACAAGATCAGATAAAGTGAAATAAGTAAAGCGTTTGCGATTTTCATCTTTGAATGTGGAAACCGAAAATGGGGAAAATAAATCGTAACTTTTCCATATTTCTGATAAAATTTTTTAGTTTCTGAAAGCTAATAAAGATTAAAATGTTGGGTAATTAATCGACTTTTTATGGTGTTTACCGCATGCATATAGGAATAAACGCGTGAAATTTTTTATTGTTTAAAACCAATTTTAAGGAATTAAATGGAAGCAAATGTTGACTCAATCAAAATACGGCCAGCAAAACCTTATGAATAAGACTTAAAATTCTTACAGTGTCGTAAAGCAAGCAAGTTACTCTTTTGATGTAAAATTCAAGGTAACGCCACTGCCCTTCTAATTTTAAATAAAATCGAATTCTAAGGTTTTTGTCCTTGCTATAGACAAGTTATTAGGGTGGTTCAAACTCAACGTTTTTGAATTTCAAAACTCCTATACCGATGGAAGTTTTTTTACAAATAGAGTATCAGCCCTGAATTTTTTTAGATTTTTTAAGCGGCATCTTGAGGCGTCACATTGGCCTCAATGGCGTCAAATTGGCCCTCCTTATTTTCTTCATGTTAGCGTCGCCGACCAAAATTTCGCTACAACAGTCAAAAATACGTCGAAAATTGGCCTAAGTACATGTGCTTCTAAATTGTTCTTTCAACAAGAAAGTAGCCAAAAAAATGGCCAAAAGTTGAAAAAAAAATTTTTCGATGCGAAGATGACGCTGCACACAAATTTCGTTATCACCATATGAGAGTACGCAAAAAAACTGGTCTAGAGACGTATTTTTTTGTAACGGCCAAAGTGGCCATAAAATGGCCAAAATCTCAAAAATTTTTTCTTCCCCACGAAGACCACGTTGGACCGAAATTTCACCTTCACCATGTGAAAGTACGAAAAAAATTGGCCCAAAATCATGTATTTCGCCTTGGGACCTAAGGGCGAAAGTGGCCAAATTTAATGGCTAAAATTATAAAAATCTGAAAACATTTTTTTCACTGATAAGACTTAGCTGGTTCAAAATTCCGCTATCACCATGTAAAAGTACGGAAAAAAAATAGCCTAAAAACATATACCTATTTCCCTTGGAGAAAAAAAAGTAGAAATTGGTCCAAATTTACGGATTTTGGTTACTTTAGGCCATTAGTTTGATGTAGCACTCCCATCCCCGCCTCAGAAACGGCTTTCATTTCGACCCTAATATTTGGCCTAATTTACCTCCTCACCAGGTCCTATCGATGGGTAAAAACCCAAAAAAAATTTAATTTTGGGGCACAACCCTTATGGTAACCCTTTCCAAAAAGCCCACTTGAGGGTCAAAATTATTTTTTTTTTTTCGCCATAAAAGACTGAACTGCTACCGGAAATTTTGCTTAGATTACGAATTTGAAATTGAAAATCAGTTCTGATGCATTGTTTCTGAGCTACAGGCCGGATTTAAGAGGAGGCTTCAGATATTTATTTAAATATACCAAAATAAATTTTCATGGCTTAGAACTTTTTTTTGGAGACACAAATTAGAAATCTGGCTTCGTAGCGAACTTCATAATGATACTGGCATCTTTCGTTCAAAATTTCAGATTCTCAGGTTGTAAAGAAACTCCGGAAAACGCTTTGGAAAATATATTCCCGACATTTATTTTTGAAAACGTTTTCCGGAGTTTCTTTACAACCTGAGAATCTGAAATTTTGAAAGAAAGATGCCAGTATGAATGTAAAGTTCGCTACGAAGCCAGATTTTTAATTTGTATCTCCAAAAAAGAGTTTTAGGCCAGGGAAATTTATTTTGGTATATTTAAATAAATATCTGAAGCCTTCTCTTAAAAGCTCTGAAAACCTCTTTACGGCTTGTGCCTGTGGCTCAAAAACCTTGCACCAAAGCTATTTTTCGATTTCAAATTCGTAATCTACGCAAAATTTCAGATAGGAATCGATAGTCTCTTATGCTAAAAAAAAAAAAATTATTGACAATTAAAAGTTTTATTCATTTATTCCCATATGCACAAGGTAAACGTCATCATAAAAAGCCAATTATCCAACATTTTAATCTTTATTAGATTTCAAAAAGCAAAAAAAAATAATCGGAAATACGAAAAGTTCAAATTTATTTTTCCATTTTTGGTTTCCACGTTCTGAACATGAAGATTACAAACGTTTTACTTTTTTCATTTTTTCTGGTTTTGTCTGTCAGCGTCATTTTTGCATCTTATATTCCAGGTCTGTATTAATTAATTTGACTCGGTCAAATTTATATTAAAAAATTGATTGCTTCTTACAGCTCGGAACATGTCAGCTACTGCTGTGACTCAAGGACATAAAGATGCTCATGCTGTTGAAAGACAAGATGGTGCTCTTCTTTGCTGTATGGCCACTTGGTGGTGCTGTCTCATTCCTGGTTGACGGTGATGGTGGCCACAATTTTTTTTTTTCACTAATGATTAATTCGATTTTTATTATTGTACAGTCAGAATAAACATAATGTCTAGTTGATAAAACATTTTATAAGATTACTGTACTCGGCACGGGCGCGAGCAACATTATTTCACTTCTAAAGATCTCCGAAAATTGCCTCGAAAAATTTTTTCAGATGTGGAAAACCTGCACAGTAAAAAATTTTATGTCAAAATCAACATAAATCAACATAAGCAGGTCCACATAATTTTTATGTTGTTTTTGTTTTATGTTTGCCTTATGGGAGAAACAACATAAAAAATTTATGTGGACCTCTTAGAACATATTTACATAATATTTTTTACTGTGTGTAAACCATGAATCCATGACTTTCACAAGTCAGAAAAAATAGTAAGCTTATATTCACTGCTAGACTAGACTTTTTGAGTCCAACACCGATTTCGTGTCGGAAAAAATCGAGGGCTCAAAATGTTGAGATTTAGATTCGTAGCTGTAAAACGTAGTTTTTATTTCGGCAGAGGTAAAGATGTTGGGGCAAAATTATATATAATTTATATATAAAATAATTGTGATAAAATATATATAAATTATATATCAAAAATATACTCCTAAATAATATTTTTACTATTCAAAATTTTAACTTTGAAGATTAAAATATTTCGAATTTTGCGTTAATCGTTTTAATTTTTCATAATTTTTCGTTACTTTTTTAAAAATTTCGTAAATTTTGTAAGATTTTGTAAATTTTTTTAAATTTTCGTAAATTTTTAGAAAGTTTTCGTTAATTTTCGTCAATTTTTCTTTGTTTTCTGCCTAGGCATTACACACTCTAGAGTTTATCCTGCCTAGGCACCACACACTCTACTAGAGTGTATCCTGCCTAGGCACCACACACTCTAGAGTTTATCCTGCCTAGGCACCACACACTCTACTAGAGTGTATCCTGCCTAGGCACCACACACTCTACTAAAGTGTGTCCTGCCTAGGCACCACACACTCTAGAGTTTATCCTGCCTAGGCACCACACACTCTAGAGTTTATCCTGCCTAGGCACCACACACTCTAGAGTTTATCCTGCCTAGGCACCACACACTCTAGAGTTTATCCTGCCTAGGCACCACACACTCTAGAGTATATCCTGCCTAGGCACCACACACTCTATTAGAGTGTATCCTGCCTAGGCACCACACACTCTACTAGTGTGTATCCTGCCTAGGCACCACACACTCTAGAGTTTATCCTGCCTAGGCACCACACACTCTACTAGAGTGTATCCTGCCTAGGCACCACACACTCTAGAGTTTATCCTGCCTAGGCACCACACACTCTACTAGTGTGTATCCTGCCTAGGCACCACACACTCTAGAGTTTATCCTGCCTAGGCACCACACACTCTAGAGTTTATCCTGCCTAGGCACCACACACTCTAGAGTTTATCCTGCCTAGGCACCACACACTCTAGAGTTTATCCTGCCTAGGCACCACACACTCTAGAGTTTATCCTGCCTAGGCACCACACACTCTAGAGTATATCCTGCCTAGGCACCACACACTCTATTAGAGTGTATCCTGCCTAGGCACCACACACTCTACTAGTGTGTATCCTGCCTAGGCACCACACACTCTAGAGTTTATCCTGCCTAGGCACCACACACTCTAGAGTTTATCCTGCCTAGGCACCACACACTCTACTAGAGTGTATCCTGCCTAGGCACCACACACTCTAGAGTTTATCCTGCCTAGGCACCACACACTCTACTAGTGTGTATCCTGCCTAGGCACCACACACTCTAGAGTTTATCCTGCCTAGGCACCACACACTCTACTAGAGTGTATCCTGCCTAGGCACCACACACTCTACTAGAGTGTGTCCTGCCTAGGCACCACACACTCTAGAGTTTATCCTGCCTAGGCACCACACACTCTAGAGTTTATCCTGCCTACGCACCACACACTCTACTAGAGTGTATCCTGCCTAGGCACCACACACTCTAGTGTGTATCCTCCCTAGGCACCACACACTCTAGAGTTTATCCTGCCTAGGCACCACACACTCTACTAGAGTGTATCCTGCCTAGGCACCACACACTCTACTAGAGTGTGTCCTGCCTAGGCACCACACACTCTAGAGTTTATCCTGCCTAGGCACCACACACTCTAGAGTTTATCCTGCCTACGCACTACACACTCTACTAGAGTGTATCCTGCCTAGGCACCACACACTCTACTAGTGTGTATCCTTCCTAGGCACCACACACTCTAGAGTTTATCCTGCCTAGGCACCACACACTCTAGAGTTTATCCTGCCTAGGCACGACACACTCTACTAGAGTGTGTCCTGCCTAGGCACCACACACTCTAGTGTGTATCCTGCCTAGGCACCACACACTCTAGTGTGTATCCTGCCTAGGCACCACACACTCTAATAGAGTGTATCCTGCCTAGGCACCACACACTCTAGAGTTTATCCTGCCTAGGCACCACACACTCTACTAGAGTGTATCCTGCCTAGGCACCACACACTCTACTAGAGTGTGTCCTGCCTAGGCACCACACACTCTACTAGAGTGTGTCCTGCCTAGGCACCACACACTCTAGAGTTTATCCTGCCTAGGCACCACACACTCTACTAGTATGTATCCTGCCTAGGCACACACACTCTAGAGTTTATCCTACCTAGGCACCACACACTCTACTAGTGTGTATCCTGCCTAGGCACCACAGACTCTACTAGAGTGTATCCTGCCTAGGCACCACACACTCTAGAGTTTATCCTGCCTAGGCACCACACACTCTACTAGAGTGTATCCTGCCTAGGCACCACACACTCTACTAGAATGTATCCTGCCTTGGCACCACACACTCTACTAGAGTGTATCCTGCCTAGGCACCACACACTCTACTAGAGTGTGTCCTGCCTAGGCACCACACACTCTACTAGTGTGTATCCTGCCTAGGCACCATACACTCTAGAGTTTATCCTGCCTATAGGCACCACACACTCTACTAGTGTGTATCCTGCCTAGGCACAACACACTCTACTAGAGTGTATCCTGCCTAGGCACCACACACTCTACTAGAGTGTGTCCTGCCTAGGCACCACACACTCTAGTGTGTATCCTGCCTAGGCACCACACACTCTAGAGTTTATCCTGCCTAGGCACCACACACTCTAGAGTTTATCCTGCCTAGGCACCACACACTCTACTAGTGTGTATCCTGCCTAGGCACAACACACTCTACTAGAGTGTATCCTGCCTAGGCACCACACACTCTACTAGAGTGTATCCTGCCTAGGCACCACACACTCTACTAGAGTTTATCCTGCCTAGGCCCACACACTCTAGAGTTTATCCTGCCTATAGGCACCACACACTCTACTAGAGTGTATCCTGCCTAGGCACCACACACTCTACTAGAGTGTGTCCTGCCTAGGCACCACACACTCTAGTGTGTATCCTGCCTAGGCACCACACACTCTAGAGTTATCCTGCCTAGGCACCACACACTCTAGAGTTTATCTGCCTAGGCACCACACACTCTACTAGTGTGTATCCTGCCTAGGCACAACACACTCTACTAGAGTGTATCCTGCCTAGGCACCACACACTCTACTAGAGTGTATCCTGCCTAGGCACCACACACTCTAGAGTTTATCCTGCCTAGGCACCACACACTCTACTAGAGTGTATCCTGCCTAGGCACCACACACTCTACTAGAGTGTATCCTGCCTAGGCACCACACACTCTACTAGAGTGTATCCTGCCTAGGCACCACACACTCTACTAGTGTGTATCCTGCCTAGACACCACACACTCTACTAGAGTGTATCCTGCCTAGGCACCACACACTCCACTAGTGTGTATCCTGCCTAGGCACCACACACTCTACTAGTGTGTATCCTGCCTAGGCACACACTCTACTAGAGTTTATCCTGCCTAGGCACCACACACTCTAGAGTTTATCCTGCCTACGCACCACACACTCTACTAGAGTGTATCCTGCCTAGGCACCACACACTCTACTAGTGTGTATCCTTCCTAGGCACCACACACTCTAGAGTTTATCCTGCCTAGGCACCACACACTCTACTAGAGTGTATCCTGCCTAGGCACCACACACTCTACTAGAGTGTGTCCTGCCTAGGCACCACACACTCTAGAGTTTATCCTGCCTACGCACCACACACTCTACTAGAGTGTATCCTGCCTAGGCACCACACACTCTACTAGTGTGTATCCTTCCTAGGCACCACACACTCTAGAGTTTATCCTGCCTAGGCACCACACACTCTACTAGAGTGTATCCTGCCTAGGCACGACACACTCTACTAGTGTGTATCCTGCCTAGGCACCACACACTCTAGTGTGTATCCTGCCTAGGCACCACACCTCTAGTGTGTATCCTGCCTAGGCACCACACACTCTAATAGAGTGTATCCTGCCTAGGCACCACACACTCTAGTTTATCCTGCCTAGGCACCACACACTCTACTAGTGTGTATCCTGCCTAGGCACAACACACTCTACTAGAGTGTATCCTGCCTAGGCACCACACACTCTACTAGAGTGTATCCTGCCTAGGCACCACACACTCTAGAGTTTATCCTGCCTAGTGTAAGGATATCGAAAAAATCTAATATAACCTAAAAAAGAAAAAGTAAATAAACAAAATAAACAAACAAGCAGAAAATAAGGAACATCGTGGAGAAGAACAACAGGACGAATTTCTAGAACAAACTCAAAAAAGATGAAACATGGCGAACAGCTGCCGATCGGGAACATATAAAAGGAGAACACCAGGCGAAAAGAGTTCATTCCGGATCAAGACGGGATCAGAACAAGAAAGAGAAAAAGAAAAGAAAAGAAAAAGAAAAAGAAAATTAAGAAAATAAGAAGAGAAATATTTTAAGAATTATATATGAAAAGAAAAGAAAGAATTTAATAAAGACCCTTTTTCCTTTAAAACTAATAATTATTTCTTTTTTTTATATAGGGAACTTAGAAAGTTTAAATAGGAAACTTATAAAGTGGCATCCCTAGCGGGGAAGAAAATCCAAGAAAAAACTTAAGAATTCCAAGAACAGAAAAATAAAGAAGAGATTTTAAAATCAAGAAATCACATGATGGTTGTAACTCAAACTCCAAAGAGAAGAGGACGACCAAGGAAAAACACAGAAAACGAACCAGATACTGAAGAGATGAATCAACATGACGGAAGCGGAGATGCAAGAAACAATCCTGATCCGATCCTCATTCAAATTGAAGATATCGATAGAACTGATGAAAACGCAAATAATGCCGGTCAGGAAGATAACTCGCAAGACCAAGACAATGGCAATGATAAAACGGATGACACAGAAACGACCAAAGCAAATGAGTTAGAATTGATTATGGACTTCCTTCATCAAAAATTCGACGAAATGAAAGAAATCACCCAGAATCAATACCAAGAACTGAAGCGGTCAAATGACTCAATGAAAATGGATCTAGAAACAGTAAAGGAAAAAGTAGATGAAAAATTTAATGAACTCAAGCTTCAAACTACAAACATAGAGATAAAGATGGACAAGGAAACAACAGAATTACATGAAAAAATAGAAATGATGGAGAAGAAAACAGATGATATTATTTCCCATCTACCGAATATAGCTGTAGAAATTGAAGAACAAGTTACTTTAAATATTGAAGATAAATTAAAAATGAAGCAGAACGACTTGATAGAAAAAATTTCCAATTATGAAAACCTAGTCAAAGAGAAAAATACACCAACAGTGAATAGCTCCATCTCGAAGGGCATTGAAAAGTTAAAATTTAGCGGGAGTAAAAGCAACCCAGTAGCATTCATAGAAAACTTAGAAGAATTAATGCAGCAATTTTCTGACAAAGATAAATTACGGAAGTTAAGTACGATATTCGAATATGGAGCATTAGATTGGTGGAATTATATTAAGAATGATGTAGAAACGTGGAGCGAATTTAAGGCGAAATTTAAGGAGAGATATTGGAACACCTTTGCACAAAGAAACGTCATTAAATCATTAGATAATGGAAAATACAACTGGAATGGAAAAGATGATATCGAAACTTATGTCTTTAAATTATTATCTAAATATAAGTATATAGATGGCAGCTTAGATGAAAGCACCTTTGTATTCAAAATCCGCAGACATTTTGGTTATGAGATAGAATCATTAATAATTCAAAGAGGAATAACGACAATAAAAGAGTTAACTAATTTCATTTATGAAATAGAAGGCGAAAGAACATATTGGAAAAATAAAATAAATCCGACGGAAAGAAATAAGCAAGGAGAAGAAAGGAAAGACAATAGAAATCAAAATGACGGTCAAAATTATCATAGGAATGATAGAAACTTTAATGAAAACAGGAACTTTAACAACCAAAGGAACGGGAGACCAAATAATGAAAACTGGAAAAATGGAAACACGAGGAATGAAAGTTGGAGGAATAAAAAACCAGATGAAAAGGAAGTGCAAAGAAAGCTAAATGCTATTGACATTGAAGAACTAGACCCTCAGGAAAACGAATAGAGGTTGGGATTAAAACAATGGTGGGCAAGGAAAAACAACCCCAACCTACACCAAACAGCCTACCAAAACTTATAAGTACCGGACGAAGAAGAAAATGCCCTGAAATCAATATATCAATACTCAACATAAAAAGAAGAACTTTAATAGACACCGGTAGTGAAATTTCAGCAATCTCAAAGGAATGGTATGATAACAACTACAAAACACTCAAGCAAAATCCCATCTTACCAGTACCTGGAATTCAAATAAGTGGAGCAAACGGCAAGAAATTAAACCTGTAAAGGAACAGATGTACTGCAATTTAAAATCGGAGATCTTGAGTCAGAAGTAGTATTCCTAATTGTTGAGGGATATCAATCGATATTGTCCTTGGAATGGATTGGATTGAAGATAATGACACAATATTAAATTTCAAGAACAGAACGCTAACTATCAAAGATGGAAAGGAAATTGATTTCGAATATAGAAGCGAAACAGAATTAGGTCTAAAAATTATAAAATTAAACAGAATTGCAGTAGAAGAAGAGGAAGAGGAAGAAGAAGGAAATGATGAATTATTTGAAGCATGGCTAACCTCTAATAATAATCAAGAAAATAAAAATACTTTAGAGAAAATAAAGATCATTGTCAGCAATCTAGAAACCATACAGGAAGCAGAAAAGCAACAATTACAAGAAATTTTATTTACTCAAGCTGAACTATTCGCACCACAATAGGCAAAATCAAAAATTTCACTTACGAATTCAATATGCAACCCGTTGAAAATTTCAAAACTAACATTTATCCAGTACCCTATCACTTGCGAGGACCGTTGGAAGAACAAGTTAAGGAATGGATGAAACAAGATATAATTGAGGAAGCAAATACAAGTTTCATTAATCCATTAGTGGTTGTAGGAAAAAAAGACAACTCCATCAGAGCATGTCTGGATGCCAGGAAATTAAATGAATTCATGATCCCTGACTACCAACCATTACCTACAATTGATGACCTACTTGTCAAAATAGGGAATAATCGAATATTTTCTTCTATTGATTTAAGAAGTGCTTTCCTACAAATCCCATTAACCAAGGAATCAAGAAAATATACAGGTTTTATCTGTGGAGGAAAAACATATCAATTTAAGAGAGTCCCTTTTGGCACAAAAAATAGCATGGCCGCCTTATTACGTGCGTTGGAAGTACCGTTGGCTGGAATGGAGAAGTTTGTGTGCAAATTTGCAGATGATATTTTAATCATGAGTAGGAACATTCAAGAGCACATAGAGCATTTACAATTAGTGTTAAGCGCACTCAGAAAACATGGTTTTATCTTGAAACTAGAAAAATGCGAATTTTTCAAATCAGAAATTAAGTTTGTAGGACATATAATAAAAACAGCAGAAGATGGAACAACACAAATATATCCAGACCCAGATAAGATAAAATCTTTAAAAAATTTTCCCCGTCCGCATAACCAAAAAACGTTAAAAGCTTTCATCGGGTTAGCACAGTTCCTAGCCAAATTCTCACCTCAATTATCTGAATTCGCTATCCCTCTTTACAATCTCCAGAAAACAAATGTTAAATGGAACTGAGTAGAGAACATGAAGAAGCCTTTAAAAGAATTCAGAATGCTTTTGATGATTTATTCCTGCACACACCCAACTTAGAAAAAGAATTCATCATTCAAACAGACGCTAGTCATTCCTGCATTTCTGGATGGATTCATCAAGATGACTCAAAAATAATAGCATGTACAAGTAGAACACTTAAGGAAGCAGAATAAACTACTCTACAATAGAAAAAGAATTGTTAGCCATTATCCACACTATTCATAAGTTTAGAAATTTCCTGATGTACAGAAAGTTCACAATCAAAACAGATAATCAAGCACTTACGTTTTTGCAAAAAGCAACATATATTAACTCAAGAATCAACAGATGGAAACTATTTTTGCAAGGGTATGATTTCGAGATACTGCATTGTAAGGGAAAAGAAAACACATTAGCAGATTTGCTATCACGAGTACCGACACCTCGGAAACATAATAACATTAATGACGCAACGATTTTCCTGAATCGAGTACACATAATTACAAATCAACAATTTAACAACTGGCTAGACGAGCTCAAGGCACACTTCAGAAGAAACAAACAAGAACTTTCAAAATTAAGAGGATCGAAGAAAACGATAGAAGGATTAACTTTTATCAAAACAATTGCTGGATGGAAACTGTTTGTACCAGAAGAACACATAGAAGACTAATAAATCTAATTCATGTTGAGTGGGGACATTATGGCTATTACAAACTAAGTAACATCTTAAAAAGATATATACAATCTCGAAAATTAAAAAAGCATATCAACGCATGCCTGCAAAAGTGCGAAGAGTGCCAATTCGTGAAAGGAAAAACGAGACTAGCCCCGTAAAAACATTAAAGTTACTAGGCCCAGAGAAAGCTATGCAGTTGATTTATTAGGGCCACTAATCGAATCACACAAAAAACCGTTATATTTTTGGAGTCATGGACATTTTCACGAAATATATTAGACTCATACCTATCCAACGAGCAACAGCAAAGAATTGTGTAATCTCTCTCAACAAGATAATTAAAATAATGGGAAAACCAAAGAAGACTATTTCTGATAACGCACCACAATTTAAAAGCAAGAAATGGAATAATTTTTTAACTTCTAAAGGAATTAAACCAATAAAAATTCCGATAGCTCATCCTCAAGCTAACAACATTGAAAGAATGTTTCGAGAAGTTTTAAAATTTTTTAGACTATACTGCCAAGACGATCACAAAACATGGGACGTCTGGATACCACATCTGCAGAAAAACATCAACCACTCACCAAATATATCGACAGGTTTTTCTCCTACTGAGTTACATTTCAATAAGGAACCGAACAAATTCCCTTTTCACAACATAACATTTCAACAAGAAGAAAGAAGGGCAATTATCGTAGGAATTAATTATAGCTAGAAAAAATTTACAAAAGAATGCGCAGGCCAGGAACAGAAACATAAATCGCAAAAGGAAGAACTACTACACTTTTAACAATGGGCAACTTGTTTTAATTAAGAAGAATATTTTTGAAAGACAAAAAAGGTGAAATGCCGAAACTCCGCAGAAAATTTGATGGACCTTTTAAAATAGTTAGGAAAATTGGAAAATATACCTACGAAATTTATAATTAAATAATAAGAACAAAGGAATCTACCACGCTGCCCATTTGAACCATACTACGTCTAAGAAGGCGCTGACAAAGAAACAACAACCCTTGTAAACAATAACACTGAAAAAAAAAAAAAAAAAAACAACCAACTCTGCAAACAACAAAAGTAAATAAATAACTTAAATAAATGGACAATCAACTAATAAACGGAGTTTTGCAAAGGCAAATGGATCGATTATTAGAGATAGTAAATGTAATCCTAGTCATTATACAAGGCCTACGCCAGGAAAAACCGGAAAGAAAATCGATAGCAACCCAAACGGCCCCAGGATGGAGGCGTGCAGTTGAAGTGCAGACAGCGGGAACAGTTGGAAAAACGGGAACAGTTGGAACTCAGACTGAAGAAAAAAAAATTGAGAAAATGGTCAGAGCTCAAGCTGAAAGATCAGGAGGTTCTTCAAATAAGAGCGAAAAAAAATCAAAAGTAATGGAACAAGAACTTCAGACTGAAGAAAAAAAATGAAAAATAGTCAAACTCAGACTGAAAGATCAGAAGGTTCTTCAAATAAGAGCAAATCAAAGTAATGGAAGACGAACTCAACAAAATTTAAGAAAAAGGAAGACAATTAAAATAATAGGAACTAAACCATACAAGATCCCTAACGTCGTACAAGACCTCCAACTATCTGAATCAGATTCAGACGACGGATTAAAAGTTTTAAAATTTTAAAAGATTTATTGAAGAAAATTTTTTTTTGCGTTCACGCCACTGTCAGTGGGAAATTATTTTCGTTATACATCAATTTTATATCAATTATTATGTACGTTCATGCCACTTTCAGTGGAATTATTTTAGTTAATATATTATTATTATTATATATATCAAAACAATTCATTTATTATTAAAAAAAAAAAAAAAAAAAAAAAAAAAAAAAAGGGGGAATAAAGGGCATATAAGCCACAGAAAATTAAGGCCGGGACTATGTAATGATATCAAAATATAACCTAAAAGAGAAAAAAAAAGTAAATAAACAAAAATAAACAAACAAGCAGAAAATAAGGAACATCGTGGGAGAAGAACAACAGGACGAATTTCTAGAACAAACTCAAAAAGATGAAACATGGCGAACATCTGCCGATCGGGAACATATAAAAGGAGAACACCAGGCGAAAAGAGTTCATTCCGGATCAAGACGGGATCAGAACAAGAAAGAAGAAAAAGAAAAAGAAAAAGAAAAAGAAAAAGAAAATTAAGAAAATAAGAAGAGAAATATTTTAAGAATTATATATGAAAAGAAAAGAAAGAATTTAATAAGGACCCTTTTTCCTTTAAAACTAATAATTATTTCTTTTTTTTATATAGGGAACTTAGAAAGTTTAAATAGGAAACTTATAAAGGCACCACACACTCTACTAGAGTGTATCCTGCCTAGGCACCACACACTCTACTAGAGTGTGTCCTGCCTAGGCACCACACACTCTAGAGTTTATCCTGCCTAGGCACCACACACTCTACTAGAGTGTATCCTGCCTAGGCACCACACACTCTACTAGTGTGTATCCTGCCTAGGCACCACACACCTACTAGTGTGTATCCTGCTAGGCACCACACACTCTACTAGAGTGTGTCCTGCCTAGGCACCACACACTCTACTAGTGTGTATCCTGCCTAGGCACCATACACTCTAGTTTATCCTGCCTATAGGCACCACACACTCTACTAGTGTGTATCCTGCCTAGGCACAACACACTCTACTAGAGTGTATCCTGCCTAGGCACCACACACTCTACTAGAGTGTGTCCTGCCTAGGCACCACACACTCTAGTGTTATCCTGCCTAGGCACCACACACTCTAGAGTTATCCTGCCTAGGCACACACACTCTAGAGTTTATCCTGCCTAGGCACCACACACTCTACTAGTGTGTATCCTGCCTAGGCACAACACACTCTACTAGAGTGTATCCTGCCTAGGCACCACACACTCTACTAGAGTGTATCCTGCCTAGGCACCACACACTCTACTAGAGTTTATCCTGCCTAGGCACCACACACTCTACTAGTGTGTATCCTGCCTAGGCACCACAGACTCTACTAGAGTGTATCCTGCCTAGGCACCACACACTCTAGAGTTTATCCTGCCTAGGCACCACACACTCTACTAGAGTGTATCCTGCCTAGGCACCACACACTCTAGAGTGTATCCTGCCTAGGCACCACACACTCTAGAGTGTGTCCTGCCTAGGCACCACACACTCTACTAGTGTGTATCCTGCCTAGGCACCATACACTCTAGAGTTTATCCTGCCTATAGGCACCACACACTCTACTAGAGTGTATCCTGCCTAGGCACCACACACTCTACTAGAGTGTGTCCTGCCTAGGCACCACACACTCTAGTGTGTATCCTGCCTAGGCACCACACACTCTAGAGTTTATCCTGCCTAGGCACCACACACTCTACTAGAGTGTATCCTGCCTAGGCACCACACACTCTACTAGAGTGTATCCTGCCTAGGCACCACACACTCTACTAGAGTGTATCCTGCCTAGGCACCACACACTCTACTAGAGTGTGTCCTGCCTAGGCACCACACACTCTACTAGTGTGTATCCTGCCTAGGCACCACACACTCTAGAGTTTATCCTGCCTAGGCACCACACACTCTACTAGAGTGTATCCTGCCTAGGCACCACACACTCTACTAGAGTGTGTCCTGCCTAGGCACCACACACTCTAGTGTGTATCCTGCCTAGGCACCACACACTCTAGAGTTTATCCTGCCTAGGCACCACACACTCTAGAGTTTATCCTGCCTAGGCACCACACACTCTACTAGTGTGTATCCTGCCTAGGCACAACACACTCTACTAGAGTGTATCCTGCCTAGGCACCACACACTCTACTAGAGTGTATCCTGCCTAGGCACCACACACTCTAGAGTTTATCCTGCCTAGGCACCACACACTCTAGAGTGTATCCTGCCTAGGCACCACACACTCTACTAGAGTGTATCCTGCCTAGGCCACACACTCTACTAGAGTGTATCCTGCCTAGGCACCACACACTCTACTAGTGTGTATCCTGCCTAGCACCACACACTCTACTAGAGTGTATCCTGCCTAGGCACCACACACTCCACTAGTGTGTATCCTGCCTAGGCACCACACACTCTACTAGTGTGTATCCTGCCTAGGCACACACTCTACTAGAGTTATCCTGCCTAGGCACCACACACTCTAGAGTTATCCTGCCTACGCACCACACACTCTACTAGAGTGTATCCTGCCTAGGCACCACACACTCTACTAGTGTGTATCCTTCCTAGGCACCACACACTCTAGAGTTTATCCTGCCTAGGCACCACACACTCTACTAGAGTGTATCCTGCCTAGGCACCACACACTCTACTAGAGTGTCCTGCCTAGGCACCACACTCTAGAGTTTATCCTGCCTACGCACCACACACTCTACTAGAGTGTATCCTGCCTAGGCACACACACTCTACTAGGTGTATCCTTCCTAGGCACCACACACTCTAGAGTTTATCCTGCCTAGGCACCACACACTCTACTAGAGTGTATCCTGCCTAGGCACGACACACTCTACTAGAGTGTGTCCTGCCTAGGCACCACACACTCTAGTGTGTATCCTGCCTAGGCACCACACACTCTAGTGTGTATCCTGCCTAGGCACCACACACTCTAATAGAGTGTATCCTGCCTAGGCACCACACACTCTAGAGTTTATCCTGCCTAGGCACCACACACTCTACTAGTGTGTATCCTGCCTAGGCACAACACACTCTACTAGAGTGTATCCTGCCTAGGCACCACACACTCTACTAGAGTGTATCCTGCCTAGGCACCACACACTCTAGAGTTTATCCTGCCTAGTGTAAGGATATCGAAAAAATCTAATATAACCTAAAAAAGAAAAAGTAAATAAACAAAATAAACAAACAAGCAGAAAATAAGGAACATCGTGGGAGAAGAACAACAGGACGAATTTCTAGAACAAACTCAAAAAAGATGAAACATGGCGAACAGCTGCCGATCGGGAACATATAAAAGGAGAACACCAGGCGAAAAGAGTTCATTCCGGATCAAGACGGGATCAGAACAAGAAAGAAGAAAAAGAAAAAGAAAAGAAAAAGAAAAAGAAAATTAAGAAAATAAGAAGAGAAATATTTTAAGAATTATATATGAAAAGAAAAGAAAGAATTTAATAAAGACCCTTTTTCCTTTAAAACTAATAATTATTTCTTTTTTTTATATAGGGAACTTAGAAAGTTTAAATAGGAAACTTATAAAGTGGCATCCCTTGCGGGGAAGAAAATCGAAGAAAAAACTTAAGAATTCCAAGAACAGAAAAATAAAGAAGAGATTTTAAAATCAAGAAATCACATGATGGTTGTAACTCAAACTCCGAAGAAAAGAGGACGACCAAGGAAAAACACAGAAAACGAACCAGATACTGAAGAGATGAATCAACATGACGGAAGCGGAGATGCAAGAAACAATCCTGATCCGATCCTCATTCAAATTGAAGATATCGATAGAACTGATGAAAACGCAAATAATGCCGGTCAGGAAGATAACTCGCAAGACCAAGACAATGGCAATGATAAAACGGATGACACAGAAACGACCAAAGCAAATGAGTTAGAATTGATTATGGACTTCCTTCATCAAAAATTCGACGAAATGAACAAGAAGTTAGATGAACAAAAAGAAATCACCCAGAATCAATACCAAGAACTGAAGCGGTCAAATGACTCAATGAAAATGGATCTAGAAACAGTAAAGGAAAAAGTAGATGAAAAATTTAATGAACTTAAGCTTCAAACTACAAACATCGAGATAAAGATGGACAAAGAAACAGCGGAATTACATGAAAAAATAGAAATGATGGAAAAGAAAACAGATGATATCATTACTCATCTACCGAATATAGCTGTAGAAATTGAAGAACAAGTTACTTTAAATATTGAAGATAAATTAAAAATGAAGCAGAACGACTTGATAGAAAAAATTTCCAATTATGAAAACCTAGTCAAAGAGAAAAATACACCAACAGTGAATAGCTCCATCTCGAAGGGCATTGAAAAGTTAAAATTTAGCGGGAGTAAAAGCAACCCAGTAGCATTCATAGAAAACTTAGAAGAATTAATGCAGCAATTTTCTGACAAAGATAAACTACGGAAATTGAGTACGATATTTGAATATGGAGCATTGGATTGGTGGAATTATATTAAGAATGATGTAGAAACGTGGAGCGAATTTAAGGCGAAGTTTAAGGAGAGATATTGGAACACCTTTGCACAAAGGAACGTCATTAAATCATTAGATAATGGAAAATACAACTGGAATGGAAAAGATGATATCGAAACTTATGTCTTTAAATTATTATCTAAATATAAGTATATAGATGGCAGCTTAGATGAAAGCACCTTTGTATTCAAAATCCGCAGACATTTTGGTTATGAGATAGAATCATTAATAATTCAAAGAGGAATAACGACAATAAAAGAGTTAACTAATTTCATTTATGAAATAGAAGGCGAAAGAACATATTGGAAAAATAAAATAAATCCGACGGAAAGAAATAAGCAAGGAGAAGAAAGGAAAGACAATAGAAATCAAAATGACGGTCAAAATTATCATAGGAATGATAGAAACTTTAATGAAAACAGGAACTTTAACAACCAAAGGAACGGGAGACCAAATAATGAAAACTGGAAAAATGGAAACACGAGGAATGAAAGTTGGAGGAATAAAAAACCAGATGAAAAGAAGTGCAAAGAAAGCTAAATGCTATTGACATTGAAGAACTAGACCCTCAGGAAAACGAATAGAGGTTGGGATTAAAACAATGGTGGGCAAGGAAAAACAACCCCAACCTACACCAAACAGCCTACCAAAACTTATAAGTACCGGACGAAGAAGAAAATGCCCTGAAATCAATATATCAATACTCAACATAAAAAGAAGAACTTAATAGACACCGGTAGTGAAATTTCAGCAATCTCAAAGGAATGGTATGATAACACTACAAAACACTCAAGCAAAATCCCATCTTACCAGTACCTGAATTCAAATAAGTGGAGCAAACGGCAAGAAATTTAAACCTGTAAAGGAACAGATGTACTGCAAATTTAAAATCGGAGATCTTGAGTCAGAAGTAGTATTCCTAATTGTTGAGGGATTATCAATCGATATTGTCCTTGGAATGGATTGGATTGAAGATAATGACACAATATTAAATTTCAAGAACAGAACGCTAACTATCAAAGATGGAAAGGAAATTGATTTCGAATATAGAAGCGAAACAGAATTAGGTCTAAAAATTATAAAATTAAACAGAATTGCAGTAGAAGAAGAGGAAGAGGAAGAAGAAGGAAATGATGAATTATTTGAAGCATGGCTAACCTCTAATAATAATCAAGAAAATAAAAATACTTTAGAGAAAATAAAGATCATTGTCAGCAATCTAGAAACCATACAGGAAGCAGAAAAGCAACAATTACAAGAAATTTTATTTACTCAAGCTGAACTATTCGCACCACAAATAGGCAAAATCAAAAATTTCACTTACGAATTCAATATGCAACCCGTTGAAAATTTCAAAACTAACATTTATCCAGTACCCTATCACTTGCGAGGACCGTTGGAAGAACAAGTTAAGGAATGGATGAAACAAGATATAATTGAGGAAGCAAATACAAGTTTCATTAATCCATTAGTGGTTGTAGGAAAAAAAGACAACTCCATCAGAGCATGTCTGGATGCCAGGAAATTAAATGAATTCATGATCCCTGACTACCAACCATTACCTACAATTGATGACCTACTTGTCAAAATAGGGAATAATCGAATATTTTCTTCTATTGATTTAAGAAGTGCTTTCCTACAAATCCCATTAACCAAGGAATCAAGAAAATATACAGGTTTTATCTGTGGAGGAAAAACATATCAATTTAAGAGAGTCCCTTTTGGCACAAAAAATAGCATGGCCGCCTTATTACGTGCGTTGGAAGTACCGTTGGCTGGAATGGAGAAGTTTGTGTGCAAATTTGCAGATGATATTTTAATCATGAGTAGGAACATTCAAGAGCACATAGAGCATTTACAATTAGTGTTAAGCGCACTCAGAAAACATGGTTTTATCTTGAAACTAGAAAAATGCGAATTTTTCAAATCAGAAATTAAGTTTGTAGGACATATAATAAAAACAGCAGAAGATGGAACAACACAAATATATCCAGACCCAGATAAGATAAAATCTTTAAAAAATTTTCCCCGTCCGCATAACCAAAAAACGTTAAAAGCTTTCATCGGGTTAGCACAGTTCCTAGCCAAATTCTCACCTCAATTATCTGAATTCGCTATCCCTCTTTACAATCTCCAGAAAACAAATGTTAAATGGAACTGGAGTAGAGAACATGAAGAAGCCTTTAAAAGAATTCAGAATGCTTTTGATGATTTATTCCTGCACACACCCAACTTAGAAAAAGAATTCATCATTCAAACAGACGCTAGTCATTCCTGCATTTCTGGATGGATTCATCAAGATGACTCAAAAATAATAGCATGTACAAGTAGAACACTTAAGGAAGCAGAAATAAACTACTCTACAATAGAAAAAGAATTGTTAGCCATTATCCACACTATTCATAAGTTTAGAAATTTCCTGATGTACAGAAAGTTCACAATCAAAACAGATAATCAAGCACTTACGTTTTTGCAAAAAGCAACATATATTAACTCAAGAATCAACAGATGGAAACTATTTTTGCAAGGGTATGATTTCGAGATACTGCATTGTAAGGGAAAAGAAAACACATTAGCAGATTTGCTATCACGAGTACCGACACCTCGGAAACATAATAACATTAATGACGCAACGATTTTCCTGAATCGAGTACACATAATTACAAATCAACAATTTAACAACTGGCTAGACGAGCTCAAGGCACACTTCAGAAGAAACAAACAAGAACTTTCAAAATTAAGAGGATCGAAGAAAACGATAGAAGGATTAACTTTTATCAAAACAATTGCTGGATGGAAACTGTTTGTACCAGAAGAACACATAGAAGAACTAATAAATCTAATTCATGTTGAGTGGGGACATTATGGCTATTACAAACTAAGTAACATCTTAAAAAGATATATACAATCTCGAAAATTAAAAAAGCATATCAACGCATGCCTGCAAAAGTGCGAAGAGTGCCAATTCGTGAAAGGAAAAACGAGACTAGCCCCGTTAAAAAACATTAAAGTTACTAGGCCCAGAGAAAGCTATGCAGTTGATTTATTAGGGCCACTAATCGAATCACACAAGAAAAACCGTTATATTTTTGGAGTCATGGACATTTTCACGAAATATATTAGACTCATACCTATCCAACGAGCAACAGCAAAGAATTGTGTAATCTCTCTCAACAAGATAATTAAAATAATGGGAAAACCAAAGAAGACTATTTCTGATAACGCACCACAATTTAAAAGCAAGAAATGGAATAATTTTTTAACTTCTAAAGGAATTAAACCAATAAAAATTCCGATAGCTCATCCTCAAGCTAACAACATTGAAAGAATGTTTCGAGAAGTTTTAAAATTTTTTAGACTATACTGCCAAGACGATCACAAAACATGGGACGTCTGGATACCACATCTGCAGAAAAACATCAACCACTCACCAAATATATCGACAGGTTTTTCTCCTACTGAGTTACATTTCAATAAGGAACCGAACAAATTCCCTTTTCACAACATAACATTTCCAACAAGAAGAAAGAAGGGCAATTATCGTAGGAAATTAATTATAGCTAGAAAAAATTTACAAAAGAATGCGCAGGCCAGGAACAGAAACATAAATCGCAAAAGGAAGAACTACTACACTTTTAACAATGGGCAACTTGTTTTAATTAAGAAGAATATTTTTGAAAGACAAAAAAAAGGTGAAATGCCGAAACTCCGCAGAAAATTTGATGGACCTTTTAAAATAGTTAGGAAAATTGGAAAATATACCTACGAAATTTATAATTTAAATAATAAGAACAAAGGAATCTACCACGCTGCCCATTTGAAACCATACTACGTCTAAGAAGGCGCTGACAAAGAAACAACAACCCTTGTAAACAATAACACTGAAAAAAAAAAAAAAAAAAACAACCAACTCTGCAAACAACAAAAGTAAATAAATAACTTAAATAAATGGACAATCAACTAATAAACGGAGTTTTGCAAAGGCAAATGGATCGATTATTAGAGATAGTAAATGTAATCCTAGTCATTATACAAGGCCTACGCCAGGAAAAACCGGAAAGAAAATCGATAGCAACCCAAACGGCCCCAGGATGGAGGCGTGCAGTTGAAGTGCAGACAGCGGGAACAGTTGGAAAAACGGGAACAGTTGGAACTCAGACTGAAGAAAAAAAAATTGAGAAAATGGTCAGAGCTCAAGCTGAAAGATCAGGAGGTTCTTCAAATAAGAGCGAAAAAAAATCAAAAGTAATGGAACAAGAACTTCAGACTGAAGAAAAAAAAATGAAAAAATAGTCAGAACTCAGACTGAAAGATCAGAAGGTTCTTCAAATAAGAGCAAATCAAAAGTAATGGAAGACGAACTCAAACAAAATTTAAGAAAAAGGAAGACAATTAAAATAATAGGAACTAAACCATACAAGATCCCTAACGTCGTACAAGACCTCCAACTATCTGAATCAGATTCAGACGACGGATTAAAAGTTTTAAAATTTTAAAAGATTTATTGAAGAAAATTTTTTTTTTGCGTTCACGCCACTGTCAGTGGGAAATTATTTTCGTTATACATCAATTTTTATATCAATTATTATGTACGTTCATGCCACTTTCAGTGGAATTATTTTAGTTAATATATTATTATTATTATATATATCAAAACAATTCATTTATTATTAAAAAAAAAAAAAAAAAAAAAAAAAAAAAAAGGGGGGAATAAAGGGCATATAAGTCAACAGAAAATTAAGGCCGGGACTATGTAAGGATATCGAAAAAATCTAATATAACCTAAAAAAGAAAAAGTAAATAAACAAAATAAACAAACAAGCAGAAAATAAGGAACATCGTGGGAGAAGAACAACAGGACGAATTTCTAGAACAAACTCAAAAAAGATGAAACATGGCGAACAGCTGCCGATCGGGAACATATAAAAGGAGAACACCAGGCGAAAAGAGTTCATTCCGGATCAAGACGGGATCAGAACAAGAAAGAAGAAAAAGAAAAAGAAAAGAAAAAGAAAAAGAAAATTAAGAAAATAAGAAGAGAAATATTTTAAGAATTATATATGAAAAGAAAAGAAAGAATTTAATAAAGACCCTTTTTCCTTTAAAACTAATAATTATTTCTTTTTTTTATATAGGGAACTTAGAAAGTTTAAATAGGAAACTTATAAAGGCACCACACACTCTACTAGAGTGTATCCTGCCTAGGCACCACACACTCTACTAGAGTGTGTCCTGCCTAGGCACCACACACTCTAGAGTTTATCCTGCCTAGGCACCACACACTCTACTAGAGTGTATCCTGCCTAGGCACCACACACTCTACTAGTGTGTATCCTGCCTAGGCACCACACACTCTACTAGTGTGTATCCTGCCTAGGCACAACACACTCTACTAGAGTGTATCCTGCCTAGGCACCACACACTCTACTAGAGTGTGTCCTGCCTAGGCACCACCCACTCTAGTGTGTATCCTGCCTAGGCACCACACACTCTAGAGGTTATCCTGCCTAGGCACCACACACTCTACTAGAGTGTGTCCTGCCTAGGCACCATACACTCTAGAGTTTATCCTGCCTAGGCACCATACACTCTACTAGAATGTATCCTGCCTAGGCACCACATAAGAAGTTTCACGTCTTTTTTACGCTATATGCACATAGAGCGTATTTAATTTTTTTTATGCTTCCTTTCTTCGGGAGTAAATGTTTGGAGTAGCCCTGCATATTTTATAATTGTTCAAGTAGAGAAAGATTTTTTTTTCTTGTTTTGTATTAACGACGGGATATTACAGCATTTGAGTTAATTAGGGTAAATTAACTAGTTAGTTATTTTATTTAGTTATTTTAGATATTAAGTAGTTTTTTTTTTTTGTAAGTTTTTAAAGTAACTTTGCATGAAAATGATAGCGTTGTGGTTGGTTATTTCTTTCGCTTATAGTCTGTGGGGTGGTTCAAACTCAACTTGTTTCTTCAGTGGTAGAGTATAAACCTTGAATTCTGAATGAGATCACGAACTCGGAAGTTCAAAATTAGTTTTAGCGGAAGGTTTTTGAGCGACAGGCAAAAAAGCCTTGAGAAGGTTTTTAGAGCTTTTAAATCCGGCCTGTAGCTCAAAAATTATGCACCAAAACTGATTTTCGGATTCAAATTCGTAATCTACCGAATTCCGGTGACGATGCTTATTCAAAACCCAGTTGCTATCTTATGTGATAAAATCTAGTTAATTGGAAGGCTTATAACCTAGTGTCCTTTTTCAGAATGTAGAAAGAGGAAACAAACCTTCATTTGTTTTGATAAGCTCAACCTTGCGCTTTGTTGACTTTTTTAACACCCTAAAAACGGACGTTGAATACTGAATATCCCCCCTAGAGTGGGTCTTATTTCGCGAAGTTGGGATTTTCGGAGGTGCCACCCCCTTAATTTTTTTGTTTGTATGAGATAAGTTTCCCTGATTTTTTCCAAATTTGTTGCTCGGCGGGAAAGCGTGCCTCATCCAGCCTTTTAGTTTGGAAAAATCCCATAAGAACCAAAAATTGATATATTTTTTTTTTTTGTTTTGTATTAAAAAAACCCTTGTTTCCTATCTGAAATTTTGCGTAGATTTCGAATCTGAAAACAGATTTTTGGATCTGGTCCGGTTTATGAGGTAGATGTCAAAAAGCAATGAAAACTGTGAACTTAGTGCGTTTTGTCACTTTTCTCGATTTTTTCGTCTTATTATGGTCTCTTGCTCAAAATCTGGACCAGATACATAAAAGCTATTTTCGGATTCAAAATCTACGCAAAATTTCCGATAGAAAACAAGAGTTTTTTTTTTTTACAATAAAAATTTATCAATTTTTTGGTTCTTATGGGATTTTTCCGAATTTAAAACTCGATAAGGCACGCTTTCCCGTCCAGTAAAAATTTAAAAAAATTCAGAAAAACTTATCTCATACAAATAAAAAAAGTTTGGGAGTGGCACCTCCGAAAATCCAACTCCGAAAATCAACGGAAAAACTGTCCCAGGATAAGGAAACATCACCGGCGGGAGTTCCAGAAGCCTCCGATGCAATCGAAGGACAATTATCACTTGATTTCGCAAAATAAGAACCACCCCCCCCCCCCCAAAGAAAAGGAGCTTTTTAAGTACAACTTTAATTTTTTACTCAAAAAAAAAAAAAAAAAAAAAAATAGATGATTTTTGAAGTATAGGGTTTAAAAAAAAAAGATTATAGACCATAGCCTTAATAAATTGGTTATGAACTCGTTACTTTGTAACATTAATTAAATAACAATTATATTAAGAGCAACTACATAATAAGTTTAGTGTTATAATTTCATATCTGGATTTTAATTGGAGTTAAGTTACAAAAAAAAAAAAAAAAATTTATTCATCTCCTCGGAGCTAATTTTTTTCCCCCTTCACGCTGAGACAAAAATTATTCAATGTGAGATAACCAACATATTCGATTGCTTAAAAAAAAACTCATTTAGACCCATTTATTTCAATCAAATTTCCATATTACCCGACATGACAAATACAAGTTGGTGTCAATTTTTTTTTTTTTTTTTTTTTTTTATTGAATTTGTAAATGCACAAGTTACAAAACCTGTTTCACAGAAATAATTTCACATTAAGAAAAAAAAAAAAAGCAATTTATTTATTTATTAAATGTTGCATTCGTCCCATGTTTTTATTATTTCTTCACGCGGGATTGCTTCATCTGATCGAAATGTCCAAAAAAAAAAAAAAAAAAAAAAAAAAAGGAAAAAATTAATGCGCTAATTTTTTTAAATAAAATTTTATGATGTCGTCCGACTAAATCAGTCACATATTTATAATAAGGAAAATTATTTTATTTATTTTTTTTCGATCGGCGACCTTGTAAAAAGTTGCATAAACTGGAAGGAGGTCAGGGTTGCTATAAAAATGTTGCATTTTATAAAATGTTTTATTTCTCTCGAAACCTGAAGCGAACAATCGTGTGTGGGCTTTCTTTCATCTGTTTCGCGGAAAAAGATGCCCGACTTGACAACAACAAAAAGCGTTTTTATCTTATTGTATAATTATATGTAATCATATCATTGTCGTAGATAATAACATCTTAATTTAGTTATAATTAAGTAAAATCGATCAAAAGAACACGCAAACTTTTTTTAATTTTTTTTTTTTTTTTTTTTTTTTCAGACCAAATTTTTTTGAGATTGAATTTTTGGTGATCGATATGTGGCATATTTATTAAATAATCGATGAACAGATGACATAATACTCACCATTATGAGTAAATGGCCTTGAAAATTTATATTTTTAGGCTTTGACGATACCCCGGGTTTGGTGTGAGTTTTGAAAGAAAAAATAAAATTTATTGGCTCGTTTAAATTTTTTTTCTTTTGGCCAAATCTCGTCATCAATTTCCCATCAGCAAAGGTACAGATTTTTAATTAAAAAAAAACAACGAAAATTCATGTAGCGAAAGACGGTCTTTTTTTTTTTTTTTTACTGGTTGGGTACGACTTCGGTAATGCAATGTACTTATGTAATTGAGAATATTATAAAATTTAGCCTACTTCGAGTTAGCCCGAGCTGTTATGTCTCAACTTCGAAGGTGTACTATATTTCGAAACGTGTTGGTGTTACATGTACTCTCCGTTTGTTTGTTTCTTTTATTATTATTATTTTTTTCTATTTTTGAACTTTTTGATCGATTGATTGATTATTTATTTGTATGAAATCAATTATGGCTTTTAAAAAAAATGATGGATGAGAAATAAAATCAAAAGGTCTGCGCCCTCTCTTCGCGGTTAATAAAAAGAGCAGATTTATTGTTTAAAAAAAAAAAAAAAAAAAAAAAAAAAAATTTAATAAGAGAGATGGGATGCGGTTGAAATCTTCAGCTTTGTCTGGCATTTCGTTTGGCCCAGAATTATTGTTCTTGTCTGAAAAATATTTTGATGTTTAGTTTGTGGGGGAGTTAAAAGGAGATAATGCGATATATGCAGTTCTGGAGCAACGATGTGCCAATAATAAAAAAAATTTTTTTAATTAGAAAAATTTTCTTGTGAGCAAAAGAATCCTGATTTTTTTTCTTTTTTTTCCAGGATGAGCATTTAGCAAAGAAATATGCCAAAACTGGGATTAGCTGGAACATCGTTTTAAAAGGATCACCGTCTGGCTTGGGTATGAAGGTAATTCATAAGTTTTTAAATATTTCTTGGATTTTCAGACTTTTCGACAGGGGTCCGAATCCGAATCCGATGTCGATGCCGATTCCGGCACACATTTAGAAAAAGCAATTATAGTCATTCTAGACGTTTTTGAAATCATTTTATGAATTATGCAGGAACCATTTTGCCTAGCAGCCTTGTTTCTTGTAAAATCACTTAAATTTCGACTTTTTAATTACGATGCCAGCACCGGTGCCGCACAGTGGGCCACAAAAATTTATTTTTGGCCAAAACTTAGGCGCAAAGAGGCGCAAAAATTGTAAGCGGGTTTTTGATTTAGGACCTCTAGGCTTCGTAATGAGACCATAGACACGACGGGGACTTTTGGATAAACCGACTAAAAGCTTAGTTGAAAAATAATTTTTATAACACTTTTTACTAAATTAACTTTAAAAGCGAATTACCGCCAGAAATAAATGTTTGGAAGTGAAATAATTTACACTCTATGATCACTGACTATCAATAAATCATATTCGATTAACTCATGATTTCCGTAAACATGTCTACATCGTTAACAAATTTTATTTCACTATTTAAAAAAAGTGAGTTAAAAACAATTTTAAAAAGCAAAAAAAAATTTTTTTGACTTTTTCGTTCATTTGAGGAACAGAAACAACCTGAAAATTGTGTTGTCCGATCAGTTATGTAAAATTGTGAAAATTTTTAATTAGGGTTTTGGACAAAAATAAACTTTCCTGGATCACTGTGTGCCGGTACCGATGCCGATTTTGGACTTCAAAAAATGTTCGATGGCCGATGCTAGCATCGCCTTCGGCCATCATTTCCGAGCGAAATCACCGATTGTGACGGAACTTTTGGGGATATGTTAGGGTACTCTAGAGACAACTTATGGACCTTCGATCGAATTTTTTCCCCAATCCCTTTAAGGGGGTTTTCAATGAAATTTGATTTTTTACTTTTTATTTTTTTACTAGGGAGCATTCAAGTATTACGTAAGACCGAAAGGGGGGGGGGGGAAGTTTGGCAAATCTTACGTAAGAATTTCCGTTATAACTTATTCAGAATTTTTTTTTTATTTTAAAAAATTAAGTTTTAATTTTTTTTCGAATTTCTAAAGTAGAAAAATGGGATTTCCGGCGCAAAATTATTCCGCTAGAGACTCTGGATGTCTTTAGCGGTTCGTAAATTGATTGGGTAACTTTCTTTTGTTTTCATTGTTAACATCCAATTAAATTTAAACACCGCTAAAGACATCCCCATTTAAAATTTTTTTCAAAAAAATAAAAAAAAAATAAAAATTTAGTTTTGGATGAGATTTTGTGCCAATTGTAGCCATCTTCAGGGATATGATTATGAACTATAAATCTAGATTTAAGAAAAATATTACTCCAATTTAAAATTGAAGTTAAAAAGAGGGGGGGGGGGGTCCAAAAATCCGAAAAAAAGAAACTTATCGATAATTTTTCAAATCATTAATTCTTCTTTTTCTTCTAAACTTTGGCGTTGCCACTTGGCCAATCACCCTGTAATTAGCAACTTTATAACTCTGCCAATTTTTCACCGTTTTTATTGACTTAGGACTTATGATATAAGTATTTGAGAATTACTCCTCCGCCATCTTGAATTTCGACTTTTAGGAACATTTGGATCTCTTTTTTTTAAATTTCAGTTTTTAGTTGCTAGCTAAAGGGGTATATATGGACATCCATATGAAAAATTGCCTTCTGGGGAATGGAGGAGAGAACATTTTGTTTGTAAACAATGCATTTCTTTATAAGTTAAACTTCCACAGCCTTCTAAGTACCATTTCCCAAAAGACAGGTTTTCATATGGATGTACACTTATTTTCTTAATGCCTTCCCTTTTTCCACTATAAAATTTTGAAACTAAAAAATCAGACTTGGATATGAGGGCAAATCGAAATCCCTACGTAGGACTACGTCTTTGTATGTCGAAAAATCCAAATTTTTTGATGAAAATATAATTTTTTTTTCCCAACACGAGAAGAACTTAAAAATTTTGGATAAAAAAGGCCAAAAGCTAAAAAAAAATAGTCAAAATATTATTTAAAATTTAACTTTTTTAAAAGTAAAATTTACAAGAAATTCTCTAAGTCCAGGTCTGTTCATGTCGTCTAATTTTAAAATAAAATTTTAACTTTAAATTTCTTGTAAGTTTTTTAGGCAATTTCTTGTTTTTACTTGAAAGAAAAAAAAAATTGAAAATTTAAAAAAAAGTTAAATAATATTTACTTTATTCTTAAGTTTCCTAAGAAAAGTCCTTGCTTTCGTTTATTAAAAAAGGCCAAAAGTGAAAAAAAAAAAAATACCTAGTCAAAATATTATTTAAAATTTTTGGAAGTTAAAAAATTTTTAATATTAAAATGATTAAATGGGGGTCGGAGTGGTGACGTGTCCATGTTGCGGTTTGGCTATCAATGAAGTTAAGCAGCATTGATGCGGGCCAGCTTCTGGATGGGTGACCGCACCGACACTCTTCCCCTCTGGCGAGGATTGCGGGAACTTACAAATGCAGTCATCTTAACCTCACTGTATGAGTTGGTTGTCGCATGCAAGAAAAGAAAAAGCCCCTGACCTGCGCAAGCAGTTAATAGAATACAAAAAAAAGACCCGAGTAAGCAGTTAACCGAATATAATTAAAAAATAAAGAAGAAAAACGCTTCGCCATGAACAAATAGTACCGCTAAAGACTTTTTTCCTAAAAACAAACATTAAACAGATAGTCATGCTAAATCATGAACTCATCTTGATCAAAAATATTAAAAAAAAAAAAAAAATTAATTTTTGATGCAAACAGTGTGACACCCGGACAGACAGATTTCCCTAGGACCGAGCCCTATGATGTAGTCCTACGTCAAAAAGGATTATATATAAATATATCGATATATCGATCCTTTTTGGCGATATATCGATATATCGTTGTCGGAAATTTTAAATATCGATATATTTCAAACTTATAGCCACCATCGTCTCGTATACAGTTGTGAATTGTTGCCTCTTACAAAGATCTTTTGAATTTTTGTACTTATGTAGCATGATATAATATTTTCCAAATCAAGATTATAAAATCCACAAAGAGAAAAAAGAAAAAAAGAGCCATCCATCCATACATCCATATGCGTCACCAACATCCTTTTTCCCTCTTCAGGAAAAAACAAAACAAATATTATATAGATGCATCGAAATTTCTATGTCACAAAGTGCGTCATCATGACCATTAGTCATTGAATTTTTGATCATCCTCGAGAATCATGATATCAAATGTAATAATTTTACTTGTGATCTTGTACATACTCCGCTTAATCATTTATTATATTTTATCCCTCTTTATCACAGTTACCTAACCATTTTATTCATGATAGCAGATTTGATTAAGAAAGAGCTCGAAAGTGTTTATCTAATTTCATTTTTGTAATTTATGTTATCCGTTATCCCCAATTTTTTTTGAGTTGTGAAATTTTTCGGTGGCAACGCCTCCGGGTGGGAGCTCTCGAGAGTTCAGAAGCAAAATTTTATTTTAGGGCGAGTTAAAACCTGACCCGTTTCAAGGTCGGCCGTTAATTATTTGCGTCCTCCTATCCGTTATAAACTCGTTAAAAAATCATTTAAGAGCTGTTGTAAATGAAGTCATACGTAACGTTAATCGGTTTTAAGGGGAAATGTGATATCTAATCGTGTTTTTTTTTTTTTTTTTTTTTCATAGATTCGATTCTTAATTGAGATATTAAAGGTTATGTTTGTTTTGATTCATTGTTAAAAAAAAGCACGCACGTTATCAGTTTTTCAGACCTTTTATGTCTAGTTCCTGTAATCAAAATTTTTTTTTATCGGGTTAATATTTTTTCGGGTGGTTCGATACGGATGCTACAGTTGTATAATTTTTTTCTCGCAATATCCTTTCTCTTATTCCTTGCGTGCGAATTAACCAAACTGGATGCGTGTAATGTGTGTAAGAAACTAAGGATGACGTCAAAGATAGTACACTTTACCTCTCTTCTTCTAGAGGCTGTTATGATGATTTGTATGGGACGGGGATACGTTAATAAATTTATTGCTGCTGAATTTCGAGGATAAAAACACATATTCGATCTAATGTAAAACACCCTTAATTAAACTTCATATACCAATGTCATGCTGATGCTGATGTACTGCCTTGGTGATGCTGATGTATTATTCATTTACACTTTGCCACCCATCAGTTTTGTAATGCTGCAAAGCTTTAATTTCCTTAAAAGATTGTAAAAACCAGGTAACTAGAGGTATTTTGAACTTCTAAGGAAACCGAATATCAAGTAAGAGTAAAAAAAAAAAATTCAAGATGGCGGATGGCTGGTAAAATATTATTTAAAATATTTTAGTTTTTCTAGATTCGAATGTTGTAAACGCTTTTATTTATTGCTCTTTTTATTCTTATGAACTTAAAATGCAAGTAAATAACGGATAGACGGTCATATATGCAATATTTTACAAGAGTGCTTCACCTATATTTAGCTTATGGGCAAAATAGCTTTTTCTAGGTAGAGGCGTTCATAAGTTTAAAAATAATTAAAACGAAATTTTTTGGGACAGGGGGGTTTGAACTGCTCTGAATTTGAAATTGAAGATGGCGGACTACTCGGTTTTCTTAAGGCTTTATTTAACTTATTTGGTCTGTTTTTTCTGATTTGGTGTGTAATTTTTTAGTCAGTATTTAATTCTCTTTTGATCTGTAATAATACTTTTTTCTCAGCAATTAAATTGGATTTAGGCAGTAAAAATATTTATTTTTGGTAGTATTCATTTTTTAGTTGGTAACTTTAATTTTTATGGGAGATATGGGTTTTTTTGAAAGCTCAAAAAAAGCTCTAAATAACGCTGGCCTTGGTGCAAAGATTTGAGCTTGCAAATTCAACGGCGTAAAGTTGGCAATATTTTTTTTTTCTTTTTTTAAGCCATTCTGCTAGCCTTGTTTACGCAAGCTTAAATTCTGTAAGTTATATATTTTGAAAGCTCAAATTTTGGAGAATGAATTGGTTTGGATTCTAAACCTACCCAATTATGATGCCTAAAGCTTGCAGCACCGGTTGCATAACTGAGCAATATCGGGCGCATCACCTTTTTTTTATGTCCCTTTGGCCTAGTGCTTTACCTTTATACATACAATACAGAAATAATACTTTCTTTTTTTCTTTTAAACATAAAACAAGCCTTTTTTCGTGGAAAGGTAACACTTTGTAAGATTTTTATGGATTTTTTTCCCTCTCCTCGCAAATCTGTATATGACTTTTGCTCAGCTTCTTATGTTATTTTTGCTTTAAACCAGCAGCAGTTTTCCCAGGTTAAACTGTATAGCAATATTAGTAATTAAAAAAAAAAATTATTAAAAAATTCTGTGCAGAATCGAAAGGGATTTCAAATTTGAAATCAGCGACCTCGAAAACCCCCAGAATATCCACCTTCAATGAATTTACTCCAAATTTCTAATTTTGACCAGCTAAAGTTTCATTTCCAGCCACTGTGCGGCGCTTATATTAGTCTTCCCAATCACTGATGACAGTATTGTTTCACAAACTCCCCCTCCCGCCTCCCCCCACCATTTAGCGACCCCCTCCCCTTCTTTAAAATGCTAACGTTATGTTTGAATGACGCTAATGTTAAATCATCTTTTTTTTTTTTTTAAACCTAATTTTTGATGACTATTGAAGAGGGGGAGGGGTTCATAATTCAGTAAAAACCTAGGGCATAATTAATGAACAGCCCTTTAGTCGATAAGAGAAGAGGTCGTACATAGATTACTAAGCACATTTAGGGGGGGAGGGGGTCCAAATTTGACATCTTACCCATAAGCTAAGCATAGGCGAAATATGATAAAGCGTGCAAAAAGGGCCTAATCCATGCTTACGTAATTTATGTACGACCCCGAACCCCTGAAAATGTTTTTTTTACGCCTTTTCATGACTTATGATCCTCTGTTATTATAGCTTTTGCACAAAAACCCAAATTAAAATTTAGCAAAAGCATTATGTACTAGAGAAAATTATATATCGCTTTTTGACTGGAAAGGGTTAAAATATAAAAAAATAAATAATTGTTTCCATTTAAAAAAGCGACCACAAAGTAAATTAAAACTAAAAATAAAAAAATAATTTAGGCCAAAAGTTTCGACCATTAAAAATAACACCCGCTCTGTTGTTTTTGACAATAAAATAAAGCAGGTGTATAATTATATCGCACCTGTTTTTACGCATTAAAAAAACCTGATTTTACAAGAAAAAAAAATGCGGTTTGAGTTAATAAAAGCATCTTCAACTTTACCGCCATCTTTAAATTAGTTCATTAATTTTACGATAAAAAAAAAAACGAAAACAAAAAAGAAACAATCGGCAAATAAAAAAACGAGGGAAAAACAATAGAAATTATTTAATTCTATTGGAGTAATAATTGGGAAACGCATGCGCAGTGGCAATTTTATTGATTCAACTTATGTTGATTTAACACGAGTTTGAGGTAACGTGACCTTATGTAACGCGCCAACATAACAATTTGCCTCGCTGTGAACACCGAAGACCGACGAGCAACTCAGTCGGATTCCGAGAGTGTTCGCGTCACCATGTTAGAGGATTTTAAAATGGACTCTTCATGGCTGACGCTTTAATATCTTTTTTTTATTTATTTATTTTTAATTTTTTTTAAAGTATAGAAACGTAACTTTTTAAAAAAATCGTACGGGAAAAATGGATTCGCAATTTTTTGGATTACACATTTCTGGATATAAATCGACAGTGATCGGTTAAAAAGAAAAATAGGAAAAAAAAAACTCTGTGGGAAAAATCATACAAAAAAAAAGTACGTGTTCAATTTGTGTTGTGATCGTTTGTTTACGTTGTGAGAGGGAAATATTATCCTTATATTTTTGGAGGGAAGCAACTTGGAAAAATTATAATGATCACGGCAAATTTGATGCCGCATTTTTTCAAGGTCAATTTGTAGGGATGATATCATGTTATTAACTATGATAATTTTTTTTGAACCTAACAATCAATCATTTTTTTTTTTTTTTTTTCAAAAAAAGGTAAAAAAGCCGGGATTATTACCATGAGAGTGTAATTATCGTAATGTTGTAATGTTGTGATCTCATTGTTACGAACCATGTTCCATAACTCTGCCCTAATTGAACTGACCTTAGTCTAAAAATTTGTTATATAATAATCATGCCATGCTACTTATACTTAGTTTAGTCAATCGTCCTCATTTCTTTCAATTTTTTTTTAAAGTTTCGTAGGCAATTTTATCGTAACAAATTTTGTGAATTCGAAAACTACAAAATTTAGCATTTGACAAATTATTTTTATGTCGGTTAAAGTGATTTATTCGGACGTTGGCCCGAGACAAAAAAAAAGAAAAAAAAATGCGACACAACGAAATCAAATCACCTTATTTGGTAATCTAATCTAATTTTTTGGTCAAATCTAATAATTAATCATATTTATATTCGATTATGGGATTAATTGTCCGTATAAAGAGTCATTTACCAAATGCTTAATTATATGATTAATGGTATGGGTTAGTCGTATTACTTTAAAGCTGTTCGACGGAAAGTTTTGCAAAAAAAGAAAATGTCGCAATCAGCCCGAATTTTTTTATATTTGATTCGATTAAAAGAGTTTAATTTATTATGTAACATGACCATTAAAAATTGTCTCAAGTTAAACGGATGAATCATATGTGAGACGTTGCGAATGAAATAAATGAAGACTAAAAATAATTATTGCCTCATAATATTCGAGGTCTTAAGAGATTCACCCCAAAGTGACTTCCTCTTACAAAGTTATTGGTCCTGTTGACACTTTGATATACTTGATAAGGTAGTACCTAAAACGACGTCAATCGTCATTCGATCATGAAGGCATTTTTCAAAAAATTTGGTCTCCTGGCGACGAATGACGTCAATTTCGCAGAAAAGATTCTTAAAATTAAATTGCGGAAAAGGTCAGCTTTTCGTGACGAAAACTTAGCTTTGCTGGGTAATCTAGTCTGGATGACTGCTTTAGTGTCTGTTGACTGATCATGTCCGCTTCCTTGATAAATATCATTAGGAATAGCTAAAGTGAATGTAGGTTACAGCAACAGATTTTTGACACTTTTGAGATGATCCGAATTGAATCCGGATGATCTCATTCCAGTCAGTAATTTTTAAACGCCTGTTTTTTTTTTTTTTTAGTTGAAATATTATGATTTGACCTACTATAATGGTTCCATAACATGCTGACGCACCGACCGTTCCAACATCTTAACGAATTAGGGTAGATAAAGTCGTTTCTGGTAGAAAATTGGAATATTTTCCATTTCAGTTTTTAACTGAGGAAGCCAAAGTCGTGTCTATACTTAAAAATTAATATATATTGTCTTATCATTACAAATTTTATTACATTTAATGCAGCCCTGTAGCCAGGGGGGCAATGCCCTCCCAGGAATCAGCAGTTTTCCCAAAGCCTTTATGAAGGAAAAAAGGCTAAAGCCCCCTTTAGTATGGTCGTTTGCCCCCTGACTTGCAATCCTGGTCACGTGGCTGATTTAATGCTGCACTTTTTAATCCAAGCCCTTTGAACTGTACTAAGCAAAGATTTTGAAAATGACTTTAAGTCCTAGTGCCATTGCGGTGGTATATTCGGCATGGGCATAATACTAGAGAAATCTGGAAAGCGCTTGAAAATATAATAGACAATGGGAATAATTAGGAGGTGGCTGCATTAGTCACTTGAAATCTGAGGAACTGATTTTAATCCCAGTTTGTAAGATTTGATATGAGTCCCAAATGAGCTTTCACATGTTTTACATTTTTAAAGTGATCAACGGAAAGATAATCTTAGAAAATATTTCACTGTTGCCTGCAAATGTTTATTAGGGCCGGCACTTTCGAGATCAGCTGTTTTCGAGACAAGACTGAGCTTAAAACGATATTTCACGATACCGAGATTGAGACTGAGATTACGATACTGAGACTAGAAACGGTCTCAGATATTTTACCTGCCTCATAATCCTGAGCTTTTCAGACCGAGACGATATATCATTGTCGCGTTTTTAGTCTCAGTATCGTACTCTAAGTCTCAATCTCAATCTCGGTATCGTAAAGAATCGTTGTAGGGAGGCGCAGTCTCGTCTCGAAAAGAGCTGATGTCGAATAGCCCTTTATAGTGGGAATCCCAAAGTTGACCTAAAGGAAAAGTTACAAAGTTTATAGTTTAGCCTGTGCTAAACTTACTATCAGAAAATTCATCTCTGTAATATGTACGATAACATTCAGGTGACTTTCCTTCCTACAATTACGTGTTTATCGAAAGTAGGAAGACTTCGTCGATCGGCATGATATATGCCAAAACATGCATCCCAGTGTCAACCTTTTTGCTCAAATATAAGTCATGCGCTGAAAATCCATTTTAAAAATTTAACAGAACAGTTCATAACCGCATGTCGGGGCATCTTTTCGAATGCTCTTATTTCCGAGATTCCTTCTTAAGTTCAGTATACTCTCGGAAAAGTAATGGCGAGTGTATCAATACGCCTCTGGAATATCCACCTTTTTTTTCTTTTTTTTATTACCTAAAACCAGCAGATGCTGTGGTTTTTGGTACCCGCAAGATCCAGACATGGTAGCTTGGTATTAGGTTTGTCAGTCAGTAGAAAAAATATGGCACACACGAGCTGAACCAGCGGGGTACATCCGAGGTTAAGGGGAGGGGGAAGGGTTGCGACCTCTTTATATAAGCCTATCTGCCTGTAACATTTTTTTAAAATTGAATGGAAATTTCCAATTTCTGTTCTGGAGGGCCGTTTTATTTTTTGGCGACATCAGCACCCCCTAGTCCTGCCCATGATGGCGAAATGGTCTACTTCCCTTCAGGTCTTGATCCATTAGTTGAATCATTCTTTTAATTTTTAATGGGTAACTCTTACCTAATTCCTCATTTGATCAAGTTACGAATTCTCGCTGTATTTAACTACAACTTGTATCTTTTAATTTCAGGCAAAATGAGTATCATGTCAGGAGTGTCTAAGGACAGTTACATCCACAGAAATTACGGCCTTCCCGCTGAAGTTTTCGAAAGGACGATAAAGGAACGGGGTGCGAATCTGGATTTATACCTCAGTTACGCGGATTCCTTATCAAAATACGGTAAAGTGCGGGAAGCTTTAGATGTATACGATCATTGTTGTCGCGTGGGGGATATATCAACGGATAAACTGAAACACGTGACTTTCGGTTTATTGGAATCTGTGATGAATGCTTACTCGCCTCCGGTTAAAAGTTACAGTGGAGTTTTTATATGTGTCATTTGCGACGGAGTTTTAAATCAGCCCACGACGACAATGTGCGGTCATACCTTCTGTAGGAAATGCTTATTGAAAGACGTGTCTAGGACTTGCAGGAAATGCGGGCAAAAGCTCAACGGGAATAGTTCCTTAGAAACTAATATATTAATTAAAGCATTAGTCGAAAAGTTATGGTCTGGTAAACTGGTGGCCGGGCAATTGAGAGAAGAAGGGAATGAACTTTTACACAGGAATGAACTGGATGTTGCTGTGGACAAGTTCAACGAAGCGCTTAATCTCGGTAAGTTTATATCGCTTCTAGGGGAAAAAAAAACGAAAAGTAAAATTGTCTGACCTTGCTTTTTGAGTTTTGCATAGACCCATATACATACACATCTATTGTTGACATACGATACTGCGTTGACACGCTTGGAATAATGTTACATAATAGGCTTTTCTTTTATAAAAAAAAAAAATAGAAAAAAAATAATGCATTACGAAACAGGTTCCTCTGAACTGAGACGTAATTTTAGGATAGATGAATTGAATTATATCATATCAAAGGAAAATGCTTTATGCGTCATGCAACAGAGTATGACGTTCGTAACGTTTTGTATGGTTTTATTGAAAATGTGTGTAAATTTAAATGTCAATCGCAACTAAAAAATTATTTCATAGGTTGTTGTAGGTTGGATGCTTTGTAGATGCTAATCGTGTTGTTACGAGATATCGCAGGATCGGACGTGTAGTTAAAATTAGGAACTAAAATAAAAAAATAATTGGAAATACTCTTAGTCTCTTCTTTAGATAATTTTTGTAGCTTTGTAGGGTGGAGGAAGTACAGAAAAAAAAGTATAGTCATGGCTCGAATTGGAGGGGATTATGAAAATTAGGAACTTTCAGGACCAAAAATGAGCAAATTAGGGACCTTCTAAGGCACTGACATTAGTCTAAAATCATAAATATTATCACTAAATGCAGGATGTACCGTTGGGGACAGTTTTATCCAGACTGGATTTGGATCGAAAAGCTTCTTTATTTCTCTTTTAGTTGTTTTTCCTGCTATTTTTAGATCAGAACTTTTGATTGCATGGAAACGAACGATTTTCTTCTTTGGCTCAGAAATATAAAAGTAAAGAATTTCAAGGACTATTTTGGCACTTAGGGGCCTTTTTCGAAAATTTGGACTTTTAAAACTTATAGGGATCAAGTTCGAAATTTGCAACTGGATGGGGAAGGGTGCTTACTTGAGACTTTTCATCCTTCTAGTTCCGCCATAAATTGCTGGCATAATCACTTGACCCATTGATGGACCTGAGTCGCAAAGGCACTTTAAGACATGTCTTAAACTTGTGAATTTCTCATTTTCAAAAATTTTGTTAAGTATCCAAATAATTATTAGCCCCGGCAGTGCAGTATGGGGTGGACTCCACTATTCAAGGCATATACAGCGTATGACGTTATAAATTCTGATTATGATCCGCAACAGGGATTTCCTCGGTCCCCTTCCAGCATTAATAATAGAATCCGTTTTATAATGTTAAAACGTGCTCGGGATATTGGCTTACGCAGCAGCGACCGGGATGATGTAACAAAGAGCAGCCGTAATCCTTATGTCAACGATTTTAATTTAATTAATTCGATTTCGTTGTGGTAGGGAATCGTTTAAATATTATATCATCTTTTTAAGGGATGAGATCGTTTTTCCCAATGATGACGTCCGTGCTAAATCTCCGTAAGAGAAACTTATTCTTAGATAAGAAGCGGATGGTGACGTTATTTACTGGTAGTTTTGGATGTTATATCATTTAGTGTTGGAAGCGTGGACAATGTTAAAGGGGAGAATGTTCCAAGGGCATATATTCCAGGGTACTACCGGCGAAGGTCTATTAAGTCATCGATATTGATTTATCAATTTTTGGAAAAAAACCGGTTTCATGGAATGTAATTTTTTTTTATTTCGACAGGGGCCCATAGGAGGGTATTTTTGAGTGCTGGCTCAAAAAAAATAAATAAACGACTAAAATAAAATATAAAATAAACAAAAAGATACAATCGGGGAAATTTTGAAGCTAAAAAATAGGCCAAAAACAGGCCTGATATCTGTAGGCCTGAAGGCTTCTGATGTCATTTCTAATTAGTTTGATCCAGAATTGATCCAATTAGATATTTCTTCCAGGAAATTTAGTTAACTACATTTTTCTTAAGTTTTTCGGGGTTTTTAGGGTACAGATATGTACTCTTAGAGGTTCCAATGGCAGAATCAGCCAAAAATGTAATTCAAACAATGAAAATCTAAGTGGTTATGACAATTGAAGACCGGATCCTCGGCTTTCGTTTTTAAAGTTTACCGAATATAATACTTTCATTTTTGAAGGGGCAGCAATATTTTCGAAAAAAAAAACTGAAAAAAAAATCGAGATTTCGGGCATTTTTTTGGAAAAAAAATTTGGTGATAAAGGAGCTAATCAAAAAAGTTATTTTAAATTTTAATTTATAGCAGCAATTTGGTCTTTTAGTTTATTTTCTAAGTTTGCACGACTAAGTATTTTATAGCTGCAACTATCGATGCGTCTGATGTCGATGCAGACTTGAAAATCCGGTCTCAAAAGGCGCGACAGTTAAAAAAAAAAAATCACGAGCAAAATTCATTATGTAAAAAAAAATTAATTTGCATTGTTTGTTATTACGAAAATAAACAAAATTGCAGTTTGTAATTATGGAATTTCGATCGAAACAAAATGTTCGTAAGAAAAAAAAAATTAGGTTAAGTTTTTTTTTCCATCGAACGATTTTGCTTAAATTTTTTTTTTTTTCGATGTAATGATGATTACAAGATCAAACCGAATTCAGTAATACCGGTGAAAAAAAAAAAGAGACAAAAATTTCCACTAAAATTTCGCCTATAGGTATTTTAATCCCTTTCCACGATAGTTATGCTTCTACCATTTATGTAAAAGGTTACAATGTAAAACAAGCGAAATATATAATATTAGTTATAAAACCGATTGCGATTATCCGATCCGATTAAATAATCTGAATTAAAAAAAGAAAGATGAGAATCAAAATTATTTTTACGTAAAAGCTTTTTGAATGATACAAATTTTTATAGGTGTGGTTGCAATATCCTAATTATGAATTTCGATTATTATTAATCCTTATAACAAAGAAATCGGAGTTGTGTAATTAATATTTAAATAATAAAAGAAAGAAAAAAAAAATACGCCTTACGGATTATACAATTGAAAAAGCTGTATAATCGAGCATTTTAAATTCCAATTTTTTGTGCTGAAAAGATGAGGAAAACTGAGGAAAAATTTTTTTTCCCATCATAATCTTTCTTGTAACCATCCTAATTGTACGTATCAAAAAATCCATTTACATTTTAAAAAGGAATTTTGTGCATAGTATTACATAACTTTTTTTTTTTTTTAGAAGGCCAAGTTTTGTATCAATATATGACCTTGTTTTTTTGTTTTATTTTTACTTTTTTCTCAATGCCCGAAAAAGCGTGTACATTTTTTTCGTCTGCCCGAAAAATCGGGGGTCTCGTAACACGAACGGACGAATTTTTCGTTACATAAAAAAACAAACTTTTTAATTAAATCTTAATGCTGTGAAGATGTAACGATCTTAGCTTTTAACAGTAGAATTACTTAATCGTTATGGCCATGTAATATTTTTTTTTCTTTCTTTTTGCATCATCATTACGTTAGAATTAGATCCTTTTTATATGTGCACAATATCTATATGTGCGTCTATATTTTTCGTCTGAGCCGTAAAAAAAAAATTCAAAACTGCATTTTTATAATGCAAGTTTTTTTTTAACTGCCCACGGGGTTTTCGTCGTGAGACATCCGCTCGCGGAATATAAATTCGAACAAGACTTTTTTTCTTCTTTTTTAAGTTACGTAATATGCTTAGGGTCGTGCCCATGACACTTTAAATGGGCGACTTTATTGGTTCAGCTGCCAGCTGTAAATATACGATCATTTTTCGAAAGAAAACTTTTCGTTTTTTTTTTTTTTTTTATTCTTTTTCGCGTTTTGCTTTTATCATTTTTTTTATTGCTTCAATCGTCTTTCCTAGGGATTGCGTGCCAAGTTGCTATTAATTTTTTTTTTTTTTTTTTTGCATATTATCTGAAACTTGAAAATGCATTCAAGCCAATGTTTTCATTATTATCATCCGTCCGAAGATGAATCATTTTTGTGCAGCAGTCTGACCTTTCAACTTTTGTAAAGTCTGAGAGACACAGAAAAAAAAATGAAGAAATAAATAAAATAAAAATACCGAGTCAGTGACCCTGAATTCTTTTTTTGTTGCTGTTAATAGGTACGGCTTTTACGTAACCCTGGCCGTAAAACTTCAAAAAATAAAAATAAAAAAAATAAAATTATTACCGTATTTCAGATTGCCAATTATAAATTTTTTTTTTTTTTAGAAAATTTGAAATGACGTCATTTAAAGGGGGTGGAAAGGGGAATTGATAAATTTGCGTTTCTTTTTAATGAAAATTTCTGCTTTTGAGGAAAGAGGGAATTGCGTCAATCGGGTTTTTGTTTTATTTCGTTAAATGTGGGGATTCGATTGATTGCGGATTGAGAAATTGAGGGAATGTCGAAACGGAATAATTGGAAGTATCAAGATTTTCGATGTTTGAATTGACTTCGATTGCGTTTCGGTTATAAAATCCGCCCTAATTATTCGAGTGGGCATAATACCCATATCTAGTTCGGTGTCATCATGGTCAAGCACATAGGGAGAAAAAAGGGATGAGGGGCTCCCGGTATATGAATGGATTTTTTTTTTTGGACAAAATCCTGAGTGATCTCTTATTTTTCAAACGATTTTCTGGGCTTAGCTCTGCTCTAACCCTTCAAGCGATTTTTTGATAGATTTTCATTCTTTAGGAATGCTCTGATTATATAGGCTGTTTATTAATTACGTTTGTTATTATTTTTCACCCCAACACCTTTTATCGTCATCCAAACAGAGGTTGTATTGCAGGAGGATAATTTAGACGATTGTTCATCAACCTACTTTCTTACTTGGTCAGCAAAAATAGAAATTTTCTATTTAGATGTAACAATCCTACTACTTGTATGCATTTACTGATTACAATATTTTTTTTGTAAGAAGAACTTTCTGCGCAAAGAATTGATATCGCGAAAGCTGTTTTTTTACATTGCGATTTTTATGGATTTGGTCGAGCTCTTTGCTGAGATGCAGATTTTGCGTTGTTATTATAGATTAATTAAACATGGAGCAGGTCCTTAGCGACGTCGACCGAGAAGAGAAAAGTTTTTTAGAAGCTGCTCTAAATGCCCCCTGAGGTATTAGTCAAAAGTTATGCAAACACTTTAAAGGGGTAGGAGTCGAAAGTGGGCAAAATACGCATATTTAGCACTATAATGGCCCCATAGACGAGTGTATTTTTATTCGGATAATTTTGCACTTAATGATTATCAAATTTTTTTTGTAAGAAGAACGTTCTTGTCATATAATTTATATCAGGAAAGCTGTCTTCTTATAGATCAGGGAATTGTAAAATTTTAAAATAAATGCTAAACGATCGATTTTAAGGGGGGTTTTAGGGTCTAAAATCTTAAATAATTAAGGGGGGGTCGAATGGGTCGAAATCAAACTTTCTTAGTACTTGAATATTCCCTATTAGCTCGCAACATGGAAATAGCATGTTGGGAAAAAAATATTCTCGGAGCGTAGAATTAGCCTGGGAAAGACTGCGTCCTCAAAACCCCCTGTGGTTTCTAGGAAACAAACGTATTTAAAATCTTATGTCAACCCGCGTTAGCCCTAAGATTTCGTTTTGTAAGAAGAACGTTCTAAGTATATAATTTATATCGTGAAAGCTGTCTTCTTACAATGAAGGCAATCGGCCAATTCTGAAGCAAACGCGAAGCAATCGATTTTAAGAGCGTTGGGGTTTGGGTACTGCCAGACACTCAGTTTTTTATGTAAATTTTCGAACAAGCAACCGGAATTAAGAACTAAAACGTACTTTTTTTTCAATATTAACGAACAGGAAAAACACACATTTACGGAAACTAAGGTCAGCGCTTGAACCCTAGTCAGTCCCGTGGTGAGTCATTATCATCATTACCATCTGCTATCAGTCAGTAAAGGCCCGTTTTCGCTTATAAAAAATTAAGCAAAAGGGAAAAAAAAATTAGATGGGAAAGCGTGAACGAAATTTTCAAAAAAAAGTCCGTTTAGCAGAATGACAGCTCCTTGAAACATGACTCAGATGTGTGCTGAACTTTGTATAAATAAAAGAACATCAAACTTGATATTTCAAGTCAAACAGTCCACTGTTATTTACATTATTAGCTGATTATCGCCAGGTTAACCTGTTAAAAAAAAGAAAAAAAAAAACAAAAAAAATTTTTTTTTTCCTCGTTTGACTTCCTTTCTCGCTTGATTAAATTAACTTTTTTTTTGATGTCTCTCTCTTTTAATTCAAATCATGTGATAAAATATACGAGGTAAACGACCGAAGATCAGACATGAAATGTTGTTATTATTCACTAACCCAAGAGTTTAACAACTTTTTAAGCAATTACCATTAACCAGACGAAATAAGTCAACGTCCGACTGTCCAGATGAAGACGAAAACCGCGCCGTCGATTCGGGTCAAATAAACAATGTCGGAAAGTAGAAAAAAAAAATAATAATTTTCCCGGGCTTTTTTCCTTTTTTACCCGAAAAAACCACGTGATCGATGATGTAACATAAAAGTTGAGAGAATCCTCTCACTTCTTACGTCAGAGAGGGATTGACGCAAATCTCTTCAAAAAAAAAAAAAAAGTAAAAAAAAAATAAAAATGAAAAAGAGAAGAAAAAAGAAAGCAAAAGCTCCTAGTTTTGGAAAATGCGTCTGTTACCGAAGAGAAGGAGGTTGGCGGTGGGTGAAAGGAGGAGGGAAAAGGGGGTGAGACGTAATTAGTATTAACGGTTACGATTTTCTCCTGTTACATAAATGATATCGGTTTTGTATGGGGGTCAAACCTTTTCTCTTGGACACGTGAATTGCAAACACATTGCCGAACATGTTGATTCGTTTTCAACAGCTCGGAAAAAGGTTACGTAACCTTTCGTACAATGCTCGTACCGCGACGTAACATTATTCTGAATCTTACGTTTCCTCTTACCATAGCTTTACATTTTTTTTTTCCTCCGTTCAAGAAAAAAAAAAATGTATCTGTAATTTTTTTTTTTAACGTGACAATAGACATACGCGATGAAAGAAAAAAAATATTTATAAAAATCAAGGATATGAATTACTTCCAAGGTTATAATCAATATTATATTTTTTTTTTTTTTTTTTTTTTTTTTTTTTTAAGGTGGTGTGTCTTTTATGCATTTTTTTAAAGTGCAGGCGGACAAGGTTATTCGAAAAAATATTTAAGTCTTTTTGTTTCAAAGCAAGGTTTCCTACTTTTTTTTTTTTTTTTTTTCAATTTTTTTTTAGCCCCTTCCGGTTGTACGGAAATTATGTAATGCTTCGCGTGAAAAACAGAGAGCAAGATTTTTTTTGTATAATTTATAAGCCGCTGTGAATCATTAGATTTTAATTATGATGAAGTGCAGCCAATTTTGGGGCTCAGCAGGAATTCGATTGAAAATCCTTAAAAAGTCTGCCGGAAATTTTTTGTTGTAGGAATAGAGAAGATCAATAAGCTATTCATGTATCCCGTTACTTTTGTGCAGACAAACTTTACTGTAAGAAGACGGCTTTCGTCGTAGGGTTAGCATGCTTAGAAGGTTTTTCTTATAAAAAATCGTGGTGCCTATTTAAGGTTCAGGTTGAAATTCAAGTTTAAAGTTGAGAAGGATGACGATGAAGACGAGACTGACGATAAGTTTTGAAAATGAATTATAACAAGCATAAGCATAAGCATAACCATAACCATAACCATAAGCGTAAGCATAAGCATGGCAATGAGGATTACGACGGCGACCATGGTGTTTAGGGGCCAGGGAGTCGTCCGTATGATAAGTTCATAAGAAAAACCTATTTTTGGATACTGAAGGGAGGAAGGAGGGGAAAAGGTCAAAAATATGCGAAAAAAGTGATGGCATATTGTTTGAAGACCCCCTAAGCTTAAGAAATCATTCCAGTATGATTTCAGACCTTTCGGAAGGGGCGGGGGGGGGGGGGGGGGGGAGTTACCAAAATTCTAATTTGCCCGTCGAAAAAGGGATTTTAATTTTCTTATGTGATTATTTTGTTCTTCAGTTACAGCTCCAGAAAAGCCATTTGCTGTTGTGGCATAACATCATATGTGCCATAACAGTTGTAATTATACAAAAGTTAGGAAATCGACTAAATTGCCGTAAAGGGCTTCTTTTTTTAAATTTCTAAAAATATCCGATCATTAATTCTATTCTAAAGTATTTTAGTTTTCACTTTTTTTTTCATCAATTTTTTTTTTTTTTTTAACGAAGAACTTTGTTATTCCGGACTAGTCGGATAAATGTAGAAGATTTTCTTACGCCCTTTTGGGGAGTCATGCGGCGTAAATGTGTAAGATTTTCTTAAATTTTATAACTAATCTTCTTAATAACAATTTTTAAATAATAACAATGAAAATTAGTGTTAAAATTTTTGTTGAAATTAGGGCTTTTGAGAAAAAAAAATTCATTAATAGGCCTAATTACTTAAAAAATTTTAATAATTAAAAAAATTTCATTACTTTTTCTTTTAAAAATTATGCTAAATGTCGAAAAAAAGGATCTTAAGTGATTTTTTGTTTCCTACAAAGACTTTTTAATTATCAGGAAAAATTAATTTAAAAGTCCACATTAAGAATTTTAAAAACTACCTATAATTTTTTTTAAACGGGCTGGGTAAAAAAATGGGTTATGTAAATTTCGTAAATTGGACATAATTTAGGGGGCAGTTATTTTAATGCTGACAAGGGGGGCAGGGGGCTGAAAATTACAAACATTGCACTGTCACAGAGCTCTAAATGATCCCCTGTGAATAACATGAGATATGAAACAAGAAGTGATGATGAGGACGAGGATGAGGATGACGCTGCGCTTGCGATAAGGATAAGCAGATGGTTAGGGTGATAGAGCTGAAGGGCTGTTTTAAATAAGCTGAAAAAATACTTAAAATCAGTTTTTCAAAATAGACTAGATAAGGAACTTTAAACATAATGATGTAAACATTGGGCAATTATTATATACATAATAAAAGACTTTTAAAAATCATGACAGGAATTAAAGGGCTAGGAGGGGGGGGGGTAGTTTCCCCCCTAGGGTAGTTGCCACCGGAATTTAGGAAATTTTTATTTAATTTGAAAAATGGTAATGTTATGTGGGAGGGGGTATGTTTACGTAAGAATTCTCTAGCCCCCCCCCCCTCATTTTTCTCCTCCAGATTTATAGGCTCATTCCGCTTAAGTTAAAAATGTTTTCCACCGTTAAAAAAGGACTTCGTTTAGACATGGTGGTATATTTGAGGAAGCAGGATTTAAATTTTACTCTTATTTTTTTTTTTTTTTTTTCCTGGGTGGCTTGTTCGCATATTTTTTTTCTCGGAAGAGCAGCATGGATCCATTGAGAGGACAAGCCCTTGGGAAGAGTTAAAAAAAAAAAAAAAAAGTAAAGAAATAAAATTCTTTGAATTTGAAAACGCCATTTAAAAAAGGAGTTGAGCCTACGTATTATTTGCTGAAAATTAAATGCCTTGTTCTCTATTTGCAAGATTTTTATTGTTTTAAAAATTATGTCATCGTCGCTAATTCCTAGAACTTGGTATCCCAACTAACACTTCAGCGAACGTCATAGGCATAACCAAAATTTTTGAATCCGATTTGATGATAACAAAAAAAAAATTTTTTATTAGCTTCAGAACTATTTGATTAAGCTTAATTTTTTTAATTTTTTTTTTTTCAGTTCCGGACGACCACCTAACTCTAAGCTCTAGATCTCACGCTCTTAATCGCTTAGGAAAGCACCAAGCAGCTTTACTCGATGCCGAACATGTGATAAAACTTCGTCCATTATGGGGAAAGGTATGCGCATTAATTACAATAACTAATCGAATACGCTTTTTAAAAATGCACTCGCTTCCTTTTTAAAAAAAGAAAATAAATTCAATGCTGCTTCTCCATTATGGCTCAAAATTAATTTTCTAGAATTAATTTTCAAAATTTCCGGAAGTACTGTGCTTTAGTTATTCTATGAATTTTCGGCTATGGATTAAGAATACAAAAAATGCAATGTAGTAAAAATGGCCGACTCCATTTTTAAATCTTGGGTTAGAAATCCATAGAATAACAAAAGCACAGTACTTCCGGAAATTTTGAAAATTAATTCTAGAAAATTAATTTTGAGCCATAATGGAGAAGCGGCACAACACACCAAGAAGAAGAATAAAAAAAAAAAAAAAAAAAAAAAAAAAAAAAAAAAAAAAGAAACGAAATGCATTTTTGCATCCAGAGGTAAAAGAACTCGATTAAAAATCCATAGAAATCGCAATGTCTAGTTCAAGGCTAACTTTCTCCGCTTTTTTTTTTTTATTTCACTTCGGTCATGTTACTAATTGTACAATCAACTTCTTTCACCGTGTTGTTGCTCTACTTGCTGTTTATTGAACTCTCTGACTCGTTTCCTATTCAAAATAAAAATATATATATAAAAAAAAAAAAGTTAGAAAGTTTAGGCTTGTTGCAATTATCACAATCGAGATTTGTTGCATTCTTTTTTTTTTTTTTTTTTTTTTTATAAATATTCGAAAATTTCACTTAAGTGAAAAATGGTGGAGTGTTCACTTTTTAAAACCGCATGCATGAGACAATTTCAGAGAGAGTTCGGCGAAAAAAAAAAAAAAAAAAAAGATCACGAACATAATCGATTAAAAATTGAAATTTAAATAACAATGACAAAAAAAAAAAAAAAAAAAAAAAAAATCCGTTAGGTGATTAAATTTATTTTTACGTGCGTCATATCTGTTTTTAAGAAAAAAAAAAAGAATTTTTTTTAAAAACTAGTTTACATGTGCCTTAAAAAAAGGACAGGTTCTAGGATCAATGTCAGTATACGTCATTAAATGTTACGTAAAGCTTCTTTTTTTTTGTTTTCAATTAATTTTTTTTTTTTTTTTTCGCCCGCAGGGATACCAAAGGAGAGGATCTGCATTGATTGCAATGGGGCAATTCGAGGAGGCTCTTGTACCTTTGTGCATGTACGTCGCTTTAGACAAAAATCCTCATGCCGTAAGGAACGATGTTTGCAAGGTAAATAAAAAAAAAAAATTGTAAAGCAGGAATGAACGATTAATTGAGAACGATGACAGGATATGTGGATCGTGATTCGTTATTTGCGGTTTCGACTGATTGTCGTTTTATTCTATATTTTTTTTTGTAGGGTCATGGAACCTCAAGTGGGTTTTTAAGAGCGTTATCTTTACGATAAAAAAAAATTAAAAAGTCACATGTGTTGTGTCGTGGGAATTATCGAAAATATTTTTTGTGTCAATTTTTTTTTTTTGTCAAATAGTTTGATGACGGGATTTTGGCTTGACAGGAAAATTTATACGTCGATAAAAATAGAGGGGTTTTTCGGAGGCGAGCTCAGGTATGACATCCCTTTTGGAGACGTAATTTTTTTTACGTCATGAGTCTTATGTCTTAAAAAATGGTTCGGGGGTTGATCTTGAATCCTGGTCCGGGAGAGCAGAGTTTTCCCTGTTGATGAGATTTAATTTCATAATTATTCAGTAGCTGGCAATTAGGGTTTTTTGAGATAAGGAATAGTTGAACGTATGTTGCATAGCGCAAGCCTAGTTTAACATAGCCTAGCCTATCCTAGCCTCAATTTTTTTTCATAACTCATCGATAGGAAGAGTCACTTCCCATTGAAATAAACCGGGAGGGAAGGCCTACTTCCTGTTATGAAACTCTCCATGTTCTTAGTGTTCGTAAACAAAGAAATGAGGTATTTTTTTTTTCCGAGAAAAATCACTTAAAAAGTTATTTTTATTCGTTATGAAATACTATTTTGCAATACTGGGAGGGCAAATGAATTTTCTTGTCGAGGTTTTAATTAAAAACCTCGGGAACGGGAAAATTCGTTTCCCTCCCTAGTATAACAATATGCTATTTTTAAAAAACAGGAGAAAAAACTCGAA